>CM065780.1:9889272-12289272 GCA_033296515.1 Macrochelys suwanniensis | reverse complement strand
TTGTAAATTTGCAAAATGCTTACTATAAAATTTAAATGTACACTATGCCACTATCCTCATAGCTTTATACACCAATATTCTTACTCACTTGATGCCCGTCTATTGTTTAAAAAATTTTATCCAACAAAATTACAAATACTTGTGACCTACCTGCAAGCTGAGCTGTTATAGCTTGAAATGGTAGTTTTTTGAACATGTCTTTTAGAGGCTGTAATTTTCTGATGCTGACAAGCTCATGTTTACCATAGTCCAACTCATATACTGATACCAACCCATTTGTCAGAATTCCTTTTATTAACACCCTGTGCCACCTAAATGGTATTTTAAAAAAAAGGGTGAAAAAAGAAAACAAAAAGGTAGATTTAAAGTATGATTCACACAAACTGAATGCAATCAGAAAATGCTTTAACTAGAAGAATGGAAAACAATAGAAGTGAATAAAAAACTCTGAACAGGTGGGTGAGGTTAAAAAAAACCAGTTCCCTACCTTTCGTTATTGTTGTTCTTTGAGATGTGTTGCTCATGTCCATTCCAGTCTAGGTGTGCGCGCGCCCATATGCACGGACGGTGGAGATTTTTTCCTTAGCGGTATCCGTAGGGTCGGCTGTAGCACCCTCTTGAGTGCCACGCCCATACATTGATATATTAGGCACTGCCAGCCCTAGGCCCTCTCAGTTCCTTCTTGCCGGCAACTCTGATAGAGGGGCAGGAGGGTGGGTAACGGAATGACATGAGCAACATCTCGAAGAACAACAGTTACGAAAAGTAGGTAACCGTTTTTCTTCTGTGTGTGCTTGCTCATGTCGATTCCATTCTAGGTGACTCACAAGCAGTCTCTCTGGTGGCTGGGTCAGGGTTCACAGTCATGTGGATTGCAGCACTGCTCTGCCAAAGCCAGCATCATCTCGGGCTTGCTGGATGAGCGCATGAGATGTAAAATCTGGACAGACGACCAGACAGTGGCGGGCAGATATCCTGAATCAGCACCTGGGCCAGGAAGGCTGCCGACAAAGCCTGCACCCTAGTTGAGTGGGCAATCACAGTCACTGGTGGAGGCACCTTTGCCAGGTCATAGCAATAACGGATGCAGGCTGTGATCCATGAACAAATCCTCTGAGCAGACACACGGGTGACCTCTCAGCCTGTCTGCCACCGCAACGAACAACTGTGTTGACTTACAAAATGGTTTGGTCCTGTCGATGTAGAAAGCAAGCACCCTTCTGATGTCCAGGGCGTGCAATCTGCGCTCCTCTTCCAATTTATGAGGCTTCAGAAAGAAGACAGGTAAATATAGGTCTTGGCCGGTATGAAACTGTGAAACTAACTTGGGCAGGAACGCTGGATGCAGCCGCAGGTTGACCGTGTCCTTGTAGAACGCCATATAGGGTGGCTCTGATGTGAGCGCCCTGATCTCAGAGACCCTACGGGTGGATGTTATTGTGACCAGGAAAGAAACTTTCCAGGAGAGGAGGAGAAAGGAGCAGGAAGGTAGAGGCTTGAAGGGAGGACCAATGAACTGCAACAGCACGAGATTCAGGTTCCAGGGAGGGACAGGATCCCTGACATGTGGGTAGATGCTTCAGATCTTTCAAAAACTGGACTGTCGTGTCATGATCAAAGACCGACCTGCCCTGGAGCAGAGGGTGGAAGGCCGAAATAAGCAGCCACCGTGGACTTTGATCGATGACAAGGACAACCCCTGGAGCCTGAGGTGCAGAAGATAGTCCAGGATCGCCTGCAGCGAGGGCTGCTCAGCCTGGATACCCTGGTGCAAGGCCCAGCCCGTGAACCTCTTCCACTTGGAGGTAGGTTGCTCTGGCTTTCTGCTACCCAACAAGATCTGATGGACCCGGGCAGAACATTCCCGTTCTTCTGTATTCAGCCATGCAGAAGTCACACTGTCAAATGCAATGCTGCCAGGTTCGGATGCAGAAGACTTTTGTGGTTTGGGACAGCAGGTCCGGCCAGAGGCAGCTGCAGCGGGGCAGCTACCAAAAGGTCCATCAGCGTGCCGAACCAGTGCTGCCAAGGCTACTCAGGAGCTATCAGGATCACCTTCGCCTTGTCCTGTTTGATCTTCATAAGGACCTTGTGGATTAGCGGCACCGATGGGAAGGCATACATCAGAACTCCCGACCACGGGAGCAGAAAGGCATCCAATCCTTGGAATGAGCAGAACAGGTTTACCTAGGAAGTCCCCCACCTCTGGATGATCACACTGACCGCCTCCGGGTGGAGCAACCACTAGTAGCGAGACGAGAAGGTCCTGCTGAGGCGATCTGCTACCATGCTCTTGGCCCCAAGCAGATGCACGGCCACCAGATGGACGGCATGCTGCACACAGGGGCTCCAAATGGTGGAGAGCTTCTTGGCGAATGGCCAACGACCTGGCGCCACCCTGCCTGCTGATGTAATACATCACTGCGGTATTGTCTGTCAGGACCTGCACCACCTTGCCCTTCGGGTGGGGCAGGAAAGGTGAACTGCTTTGAGGTCCCTGACATTTATGTGGAGGGACAGATCGTCCCGCGACCAGCGGGTCTTGCGTGCTGTGCTTGCCCAGGTGGGCTCCGAGGCACTGGAAACCAGAGACAGCAATGGAGACAGAGCCGCAAAGGGAACTCCCTCCAACACTGATTCAGATGTGAATGATTGAATGCGAACCGGCACCCTGACCACCCACTCTACATTGTGTCTGTTGGGGATGTAGACCAATGCCAACCATGCTTGTAGTGGCTGGAGATGGAGGTGGGCATGCTGGACCACGTATGTACATGCAGCCATGTGGCCCAACAACCGCAGGCAGGTGTGAGCAGTGGTGAACGAGTAGTTTTTCACATGGGAGATCAGGTCTGACATGGCCTGGAATCGCGCCTCCAGAAGGAAGACTCTGGCTCATGTGGAGTCAAGAACCGCCCCAATGAACTCTATTCGTTGCACCGGCCTTAAGGTTGATTTATTTTCATTTATCAACAGGCTCAGGTTGTGGCAAGTGGAACAAACCAGATCAAGGCTCTGTTGCATCTGTTCCCGAGATCTGCCCTTGATGAGCCAATCATCAAGATATGGGTAGACTTGAACCCCTTGATGCTTGAAGTAAGCAGCCACAGATGCCATACATTTTGTAAACACCCTCCAGACGCGGGCAGACGCGAGACCAAAGGGCAGCGCCGTGAACTGGAAATGGCGCCCTCCAACCACAAAACAGAGGAATTGTCTGTGACCTTGGAAGATGGAGATATGGAAATAAGAGTCCTTCAGATCAAGGGTGGCGTACCAGTCTTCTGGATCCAGGGAGGGGATGATGGAGGCCAGGGAGACCCTGTGGAACTTCAACTTTTTGAGAGACTTATTGAGGTGCCGCAAGTCTAGAATGAGTCTTAGACCCCCTTTCACTTTCAGGATTAGGAAAGAACAGTAGAACAACTCTTTTCCCCTCATGTCCCAGGAGACCTCCTCCACTGCCCTCAGCTGCATGAGGTTCTTAACCTCTTGAACGAGGAGTTGAAGAGGGACAGGGAATGTGTGTGTATGTGTGTGGGGGAGAGGTGGGGGTGGCTGAGAATTGAAGGGCATAGCCCTGAGATACAAGCTTTAGCACCCAACGGTCTGAGGTGACCTGCGACCAGGCCGAACGGTAGGGATGAAGACGGTTGAGGAAAGAATGAGGTGGATCTGGGGAGTTGACTGGGGTGTTGCTCTTGAGCACACCCTCAAAACAAGTGCTTCTGGTTTCCATGAGGCTTTGATGGGCTGGGTTGTGCTGGGGAGCGGGAGAAGGAAGGGCAGTGATGAGACAGATTCGTGTCTATCCCTTCTCCTTGCAGGCCCCTGTCGAGGCTTCCAAGACCTTGGCAGTGGGGGTGGCTGGAACTGCTTCCTCGCCGACTGCAGCATATGCAGACCCAGTGACTGAAGGGTGGCCCGAGTGTCTTCAGTCCATGCAGCCTTGTGTCAGTCTGCTCTGCGAAGAGACCATTCTCATTAAAGGAAAGGTCCTGGATCGAGGTCTGCATTTCCTGAGGCAGGCCAGCAGTCTGAAGCCGGGAGCTGCACCTCATGACCACCATTGACGCGACCACACTAGCTGCTGAATCGGCCGTGTCCCATGCCATTTGGAGAGAGCACCTTGCAGCAATATGGTGACCAGTGCCTTCCTCTAGGCCAGGGGTCTCCAAACTACGGCCTGCGGGCCGGATCCGGCCCGCGGCTTCAATTTGTCCGGCCCCCCAACCAATTGCGGCTGCCGCGTCGGCAGCACTTCGGCAGCAGCTCAAACGCTGCTGCCGCCTCTGCGGCATTTCGGCGGCATGGCCCTCGTCTCCTAAAGTTTGGAGACCCCTGCTCTAGGCGACCTGCGTTGGGAGGGCGGAGTCCGTGAGCACGGGGTCAGTAATTTAGGACACCCTACAGAAGACAGAGACCTGGGGCATGGAGACAGAGAGCGCTGTCTTGTCTCTGGAAACCGGCGTAATTTGCCCACCCTAGGGTGTCTTTACAGCTGGTTTTCCCTCACCGGGAGCCGGCAATGCTAGTAGAGGCCTCTGCTCTCTGGATGCCAGGAGAGCCTGGGAAGGCATTGGCACGGTCACCAGACTGGGTCTCTTACTGCTCCCTGGAGCAGGTGGCGGATCCCTTGGGGAGCTAGGGGGCCCCATCGGGAGGAGGGGTCACCATGTGGCTCCGGTGTGGGCTGTCGGCCTGAACTGGGTCCTTTGCCCTTCTTGCTCAGTGCTAGGGAGTCACTCTTCTTTGACCTCTTCTTAGGCATTGGTGCTGGGGGGCAGTGCCAGGCAGAACCCGGTGGAGCGGGGGGTGCGCTGTGCACCAAGGCCAGGGTGCTCGGGGCAATATCTGGCCGGGAAGGTTCCAATGCTGTGCGTAGAGCAGCCTCCAGGAGGAGGGCCCTCAAACGGATGATGTCTTGCTCTGAGTTCTGGGATGAAAGTTCTTACAGAAGCGACACTTCTTTGTATGTGATTCCTCAAAGCATTTGAGGCAGCTGATATGGGGGTCACTAATAGGCATAGGCTTGTTACAGTCAGAGCAGGGCTTAAAACCTGGAGATCGGAGAATGCCCTGCAGGGACTCTGTCTCTAACTACACTACTTAACTACTTACTAACTACTGCAAACAAACTATTTACAAGGCCTTAAGGCTCGAAGACTGAAGTAGAAGAACCTCTAGCCCTTGCGAGGCAAGGGAAAGGTGCTCCGACTAACCATCATGGGTGCTAAGAAGGAACTGAGATGGCGTAGGGCCAGTGGTGCCTAATACACTGATGCATGGGCATTGCACTCAAGAGGGCATACAGCTGACCCGACAGATACCGCTAAGGCAAAAAGCTCATGGCATCGACACAAAGAAGATCTTTTATTGGTGCTGCTTCAGATCTGAGCTGTGTAAGAGCTCTGTGTGGTTCAAAGTCTTGTCTCTTTCACCAACAGAAGTTGATCCAGTAAAAGATATTACCTCACCCACCCTGCCTCTCTAATATTCTGAGACTAACACAGCTACAAACAAAACGGCAAACATGAACTAAGACTTGTTTTATAATTTCTGGAGTCCCCCTACTCTTTTTACTCCCTCCCTGGAAAAAGAGGGGAGAGAGAACAATAGAAAAACGTGGTAAAGCAGGTGTTTGGGGAGGAAAGAAATCAACACCGTCTACCCCTTTCTTTTTTGGTTTGGAATTTAAAAAAAAATATGGAGGAGGAATAGAAGAGATCCAAATCCAAAAACTGAAAAAAATTCAAAAAATAGTTTGTATTACAGTTTTCTATTGAAAAATGTAGTAGAAAAACCCATGTTTTCAAAAAAGAAAATCTGAAAAATCTTGATCAGTTCTAGGAAACAAGTACACACATTACCTAGCCAGTATCAAAATGTTATGGTGGTATCGTGGCAGAGGTAAATTTTAAAGAGTGATTTGAATGATGAAACAGAGGCTTTGCAGATATTTACAAGGAGCTCCATGGGCAGATGTTTCAGGCTGTTTTGCTGGCCAGGGTAGAGAATGTTTTTGGTGACCCCCACTGAATGGCAGAGCAAACGCTCTCCCCCCATCCCCCCCAAAAATAGCCAATCAGCACTCCCAGAGTAGCCAGGGTCACCGACCTGCCCTCTCCTTGGGGCAGCACAGGAATGCAAAGGAGACAGCATGGAAGAACCCTCATGTACAACAACAGTTGAATTGTTTGAGCAGCATGGGTGGGCACTGACTGCTTTATGTCATACAGGAAATGATGGGTAAAATTTTTAGAAGTACTTAAGTGTTTGTCACATTTTTTCAAAAAGGGTCTGGCTAAGTTTCAATGAAAATCAATGGGACTTGAGTAAAAAGCTTTAAAGTGCCTAATAGCTAGGATACAGTTAAGTCATGAAGGGCCTTAAAAGGGAAAAACAAGTATGAGGTTGAAAAGGGGGAGCCAGTGGAAGGGGAATAACATGGACAAAATAACAAGGCAGAAAGATTTCTGGCTGATGATTTAGATGAATGAAAATGAACCCATCACGAGAGCTCTAGGCACATGTATAAGATGACTTTTGAAGACTCCCCAGCCTGTATTTTGGAACAACAGTAGAATCTGTATGAATTGTTCTTCCACTAACTCTTACCTGCCTTTTAAATGCTCAGATTGTAATTGTGTGCAACACTACTATTTTAAACAGATTTTTGTATGGTCTAGCTAAATTAAAATAGCCATTTGATGGAAACAGTTGTGATGAAAAAATCTTATACTCACAGTGAAATAACTAGCAATCAAGGGGCAAAAAATTTGCATGTGAATTTACTGCTGGCAAAAAAGTGCTTGATTGACAGACCTGTGGCTAAACAGAGCATCAGATCAGATACAGCAGGAATAGAAGCAAGTGTTTCAATCATTGTGTTCTAACTCTGACCTGGAGGCACGTAGAGTCTACAACCCCATTCACCCCCCTTGGTCTCAGATTACTGAAATCTAAAATGTGGACACTTTCCCTTGTGAACTGGAATGCGGCCAAACATTACCTAGAAATGCATAATTCACGTTAATCTAACTCTGAGGAGACTGAGCACCAATTAACATTTCTTAGTGCATATCTGGGCATTTGGACCCTGCAAGTATCACCGTATACAACAGCCTGCCTCAAGATAATACATATCTTTTACAAAAGCATCTACTTACTTATTTTCCACTTTAGCAGCATACAGATTGTTCTTCTTAACAGCAATGGGTCTCTCCTCTGCCATGCTGTAGTACAGAATCATTTCTTCCACGAGGACTTCTAGGTTGTGGATCTCTTGCCAAGGCTGGACGACAAAGTGACCAGGGTGGCAGGCCACTGAAACGTAGACATCCATGTGCTCACCGGGTTTTGGTAAGGGTAAAAGAGGTGGCATGTCAACAGTAGGCACCACACTGCTGGGTTCTGGAGCAATCTTGATTGACCCCATGAGACTTTTCTTGAGGCCTAGGCCAATTAATTCTGGAGCAAGGATAGTATCACTTTTCCCTTTTACAGGACTAGCGCCACTGGGTGTAACACTCAAGAAGACATCTTTCTGATGCTTCCACAAGTCTGCATTAGTGATCTGCCGATTGATGCTCCGATCAGGGTCTGGGAAGCTCTTGGGAGTAAACAAATAAATATGTGCAATTCCCTTTGAGTCATCCGGTTTTGCAACCTTTAAAGGGAAGAAATAAAGTAAACTCCTATTAAATGCATCTGCATCTTCAATTTTGTATGAAACAAGATTAAAGCCTTTTACGGGAGGAAAAACTGGAATGGTTATGTTAACAGTAATCTATTTTGAAAAAAAAATATTTTCAAAGACTTGGCACAAATAATTTACTGCTAAAGTAAAGCTAACAAAATATGTTGATAAAGGTATTCACGATGGCTGAAAACTGCAAGTACAGCAAACTGCTCAATATGGAAGAGTAGTAGCAACACCATCGTTGAGGTTGGGCTAGGGTGACCATACAGCAAATGTGAAAATCGGGGGTAATCAGAGCCTATATAAGAAAAAGACCCCAAAATCGGAACTGTCCCTATAAAATCGGGACAACTGGTCACCCTAGGTTGGGCTTCATTTTGCACTTACTGAAAGAGTTCAACCTCCGAGTTTTGTATGGAAAATGTGTGTCTGCATCAAATTTACAGTATAATCTCAGAGTTTAGCATTTTCAAATAAATCTGTTAGTTTGAGTTCTAAACAATTAAAAATTGATCTTAAAGGTCTCATTTTGAGTCTCAATTTTTCAGACCCCCTGCCTAAAAGCCAGACTGCAGAAAGTCAGAAGTTTGTATTTAGTGATAGCTCAAAGGGGTGTCTCATGTTAATTAAAAAAAATTATATTAGTATTCATTATAAGTGAATCCTTACATGCAACAGCTAAACAGAGAACATGGTATGGGCTGGCTGCAATCATTCTCCAACAAGGTATGTGGGAGCCTTTCTGAACAATTATGGGGAGGCACAGTTCTATATTTTGTCATCGGCCCCCACTTATATCCCCAGTAATGTTGCCTACATCCAAATGGGCGGTTGCCAGTGCGTAGGGAACCACTTTTACTACTCTTCAGGCATTTGCACTGAGATCTTCAACAAAGGAAACAGGGAGAGAATCTTGTCTGTTTGTGGTGCTGGAATGATGGCATCCCCTTTAGGATTAAAGTTATGACGTTCCCCGACATATGATGATTGTGCATATGTGTAGCAGAGTAGAAGGCCCACACTGTTGTCTGAACTTTTCAATTACTTACTTTTTAGGTTGTGTGTTAAGTTAGGATATTGTGTATGCTTAACATACCTAATACATCAAACAGTGTATGTTTGTGTCTTAACATAAATATAATTGACCGTAACATTATATATACCAACATATGGTGCAACTTCACATCAAGAACTTCAGGGAAATTAGTAAATTTTTATGATCACTAGAAGTCTCAAGAATGCTGTAAAACTGAATTATTAAAAGCTGCTTTTACCATTAACTCAGATATAGTCATTGCAGAAACCAAGTTATCATCAACAGATTTCCACTGTGAATCTGTGCATCTTTCCAGCTTTTTAAAATAAGTGGAATAAAAGATAAGGTTCACAGGAAGTGAGCATCTTCGGAGGTCTGCAGGAAGGGCTCAGGAGAGCAGAGGGAAATTTCCCCACGGTTAGACAATAGAAGCCTATTAAATATAGGCCTAGATTTTCCAAAATGGATGCCTACAGTTAGAGACTTCCAAATTCATACTTGGGCCCCTAAATAAAACTGCCTAATTTTCAAACGCCCTGAGAACATAGCAGCTCCCACCAACTTAGAAGAATACCTTTGGGCACCCATTTTTAAAGCATTGGTCTAATGATTTTTGCTATGTTACATTAGTAAAAATAGTATTACGAGTACAAGTGCTCTGGAGTGTGAATTTGACAGTGTAGATAACTAATTACATGTTAAATTGATTTTTCAGAGACCACATATTCCAGGCCAGAAAAGTGGATATTAACACGCCATACTAGAAGATGGGAGACAAGAAAAAAAGCAACCTATTACAGCTGTAGTATTAATCTTCTGGCCTACTTGATGCATTTCTTCAGCCCTCATGGCATATCTGGATTCTCTAGATCCTAAGATTTCATTTACAAGACCAAGTAGATTCTAGCCTTCATGATAACAATTTCAAGGGTATTTTTGCAAGCTGAGTAATCCAAAGTCATGTTACCTTCATGAATCTGCAGAGAGTGAAGCAACAGATTTTGAGTCTTCTCTGTCATGCTGGTGTAAATCAGGAGACAAAACAGTGGAAAACCACATCTTCATGGACTGAAATGTGAACAGCCCTGCCCCAATTACTCTCATTGGGATGTTAATGTTCCAAGGGTCAGCATTAAATATTTCATTACCAGATCACCTTAGCAGATGAAATGGGCAAGGGAGTAGGAATTGAGAGTTGTTGCAGGGAGGAAAATGCAGACGGACGAAGAGGTGGGGTGTGGGGAAGACACAAAGGAAGATATGGAAAGAAAAGAAAGATAAAACACACTGTCCTAAGATTGAGCATATTTTGCCATTGAGTGATGCTGAATGCAAATTTGTTCAGAGCAAAGAAATACTATAAGTTTAGACTGAGATTTTTAAAGGGCATAAGGGGGTTAGGTACAGAAATCCTACTGACTTTCTGTGGGAGTTAAGTATCTAATCTCCTTTGAAAATTCCAACCTTAGTCACTACATGAAGGCCATTGCTTCCTCATATCTTTGTGAAAATCTTGAAATCGCTGGGACCACCCCTACAGAAGCGGGTGAGGGGTAGGTGGTCCTACCCCAGCCAGTGGCTCTTAAATGAGAATTTGGCCCTCTGCAGAATGAGTAATACACAAATATTACGGTTCACTTCTATTGAGAGTGGGGAAAGGCTTGCTGGTCCTAATCAGATTCTCCATTGAGCAGTAAATATTCTAATAAAGTTACACTTAAAAAGAAAAAAGTTATTACTAACTCCAAATACAGAGAGTGTGTGGGGCTTGTTGGTCTAGGTTTGGAAAAGCCTAACAAATAAATAACATCTGTAGTAGAAAAAGAGCCTGAGACATAAGCCCTTGCATCAAAGGCCTGACTCCTAAACTAAAGTAATGGTCAAAGCTTTGCTAATATAAAGCAAAGTCAGCAAGAGACAGGCTGTAAGCAGGAGTCAGACTCTGCCTGAGTACATGCTCACAGAGCCTGGCAAGAACAGGGCTGGTACTGCAAAAACGCACACATTCCTAAGAAACGCTAGTACAAACACACCCCAAAGATAATGAGAACACATTGACCCCTACTAAAGATGAGGTCAGGATGACAGTATAATGGATAGAGATGTTCTGATCGAACCAACATGTACAAGGTAATGGATGGTAACAACCCACATCAAGGGGCAGTAACTATGGTCAAAATACTTGTTTGTATTGGAATATAAAATGGAGTCTCAGAGGGAGTGTCTTTGGCCAGCCTAGGGGAGGGGAATAGAAAGTCCCGCCATTCACTGAGCTGCATCCATTGTCACGGGCATACATGTCTTATTATCCCCATAGAGTCTGCCAGATGCTATTACCGTGCTTTGCTGACAATAAACCTGGCTGGGAGCCTTCGTACCTTAACAGATCTTGTGGTCATTGGGCAGTTCGATCGAGGTCTGCTGTGCCAGCTGTCTGCACAGAGCTGGGACGGCACACAGAGGGAACACACGCAGCCACACATTTGATGACATCATTTTACAATATCTACATATGCCAGACTAGACCAACAGTATTTTAAATGTGCAGTATTCAACACTAAAGCAGACAAGAAAAGGGAAAGTTACAAAGTGTGCTTCTCAAAAGGTGCACTCATGGTGGTACGGTACCCTGTAACGAAACTAGGGGCAAGATTTTTCAGAAGATCCCCTGTAATGTACTAATTATATCAGATTCTCTGAAGACCTGCTTCCCTTTGAAGGGTACAATTAGGTAAGTAGGTCACACTACAAACAGTTGACTTCTACTCAGCATATTCCCAAAAAATGTGAGGTGAGTCTGCAAATGGACTGTACTAAAACTATACTGTGTTAGGGCTTATCTACTTGGCTAGTTACCACACTGCAAGCCAGGGTGCAAATCTATAGCACACCGGTTTGCTGTGCAGTAACATCTGGTGTGGACACTGCTACAGTGCAGTGAAAATCCCAGAGTGTGGCTTAGCGGAACTTTCACTGCGCTGTAGCAGCATCCACATCGGACGTTACTGAGCAGCAAGCTGGCGCACAGTAGAGTCACAGCCTGGCTTGTGGGTAGTGACTTGTCATATAGAAATAGAAGCAAATAAGAACAGAAAACTAAAAAATTCCTCTCCTAGCCACCTGGAGGAGTTACCTCCACCAGCTGGAAACATGAAAATAACTGAGATGGGTCATCCACCCATTTCCTTTTTTATGAGGAGGCACGACAAGAGTTTTACTTTTTTCTTGTCCTCATTTGCTGGTAAGAAGGAATTATACCGAGCTAGCACAGGAGAATTTGGAAGGAGGAAAATTCTTTGTCTTCTTTAAATGCAGATCCAAGTATTGTATAAAAAGCGTTTGCTGGGAAATGCAAGCAAATATACTTTGTATCAAACGTGTCAAAAAATGATGAATTCATACAGAATATAAATGTTAGGGGAGGCTACAAAGCTATAAATTGTCTAGTATAATAGCTTTTCAAACAAAACTAATTTAGGTAAACATTTTTAAGCCTGAAATAATTTTATTTTTTTGTATCAAAACCTGAATGTCTGGTGGAGGATGAAGGTACCAAGTTCCTGTAACTTTATGGATGACATTTTATTATGACTCTTCATTCACACTTCAATCCAGTATTCCATATTTTATTGAATTTCAAGTGAGAGATATTTACATTTACCTTAATTCTGCAATCAGGACAATTTAATACTGTATCTCTCAGCCACAATACAGCATCTGGAGTCCACATGCCAATGTTACGGGGAAGATCTGCTAAACAGCACTTCATAGCCTAAAAGACATGGAGTATGTTAATGGTACAATTTAATTACATGGCACTCTTCAACAGATGATGTTGTACTATTGAAGTTTACCTGCACAAAAACTAGGTAGTTTATTACAAGCTTTAACTTAGATGGACTAAAAGATATATGGTATTAAAAGAGTGAAAGAAGGAGCATATTATACCGTAAGTTACTTCAACCACTAAGAATGCGGTGGTCTGCAGAATGGAGTCCCTTTACCCATGTAGTAAGGCTACTACCACAGCCTTCTACTGTTAGCACACAAGAACGTATTCTGTATTCATTTAAAACTGTACACTATATAAAGTTAGAGTGCACAACGTAACTAATTCTAAGGCTACATCTACACTGTGCTGAAGTGTGGTCCACAAGGTGTGTGTGTGTGCGTGCGAGAAGAACCGCAGAGGGCACCGAAGTGTTTTGTGTTAACTGCCCTGTTTGGATGCTGCTGGAACAAATTAAAAGGTACATAAGTTCACGTTAATGTAGTCCTGTTTGAAAGAGGACTACGTTAACAAGAACTTTGGTTCCTTTCAGTTTGAGCCAGCAATGTCCACAGGAGGCAGTTAGCAATTCACACCCCTGTAGTCCATAGTGCAGAACAGGCAATCTTAAAATGTTTTAAAACCACAAATAATTTTAGATGTGTGTTCTGCAACGATCAAGACTAAGACATGGCCAAGAGAGGTATAAAGGCAATCAGCTTTACTTAAAAATGATGTTTGTACCTGGGGTGGTACTGCGATTATTTCTCTCAGGAACTGTGATGGAATATCTCGAAGGTCCAATACTTTTACAGATGCAACTGTTCCAGTATCCATGAACTGCACATCTAGTGCACGACTACTGTGAACGCTTGTTATCTGAAATGAGAATGTGAGTGGTAAGGAAAACTTGATACTAGCAAGAGATCAACATAGTACCTTTAAAAAGCAAATTAATCTTTGAAGGAAACGGAAGAAAATATGTTGTCAGTGCATTTTATTTTCCATTTTATGATGCTATTCTTGTTGAAATGAAATATGTTAAATGACAACACAAAAACAGTAGGTTAGACCTACAGGATCTATTCCACATTCCATCAGCTAAAGTAAAAGATAACTTATGTACGTTTACTAATTGAGTAAGCAGCCAATATAAAATGATACACATCCCATAATAAGTGTCAAAGAATTCAATGATCCAGATTTTTAGCCAACCCCCAGACCTGCAAAAATAGGAGATGCTATGTGGGAAATCAAAGAATAGCAGCAATTTTCAGTTGACACATGAAAGTTAGTTTAGTGGTGAAAAAACCCAACAACCCATTTCTTACCTCCACACGTGCCCATTTTCCTTTACAATGGAACAAGCAGATTTTACCACAGAAAGGTAATGAGATGAAATATTCAGGTGCCTGCTGCAATAAAGAAACAAGGGTAAATAAGTCTGTTTTTGAAGTTTTTTTTGTTGACGAATGGCTACTTTTAAATCTGTTGAGAGTGTCCCTGAAACACACTTCAAAGAGAAACTGCTGAGCCACAATTCATTTGCAAACTTAACACCATCAATTTGGGCTTGAATAGGGACTGGGAGTGGCTGGCTCATTAGAAAAGCAACTTTCCCTCTCTTGGTATTGACACTTTCTCATCAAATTATGACCACATCCACCCTGACTAAACTGGCCTTCAACATTGGTTCTCCACTTGTAAGGTAACTCCCTTCCCTTCATGTGCCAATATATATTTATGCCTGTATCTGTAATTTTCACTCCATGCATCTGAAGAAGTGGGTTTTTTCACTTATGCCCAAATAAATCTGTTAGTCTTTAAGGTGCCACCAGACTCCTCATTGTTTTTATGGATACAGACTAACATGGCTACCCCCTGATACTTAAGAAGTTTCTGTTTATCACTATGGATCTGACCTAAGGGATTTTAAAAAAATATTCAAGGTTATATTTCCAGGGAGAGAATGAGCACCAGAGCTGCCCTAAACCTTGATAGGCAAAGCTGGAGAAGGTTTAAAAACTGGTCTCCTCCTTAACTGCACTGCTTTTTACTTTGATGTGGCATGTGGGTCTTGCAAGTGCCACGGTGGGCTTGCACCTCACCTCTACAAAAGCCTCGCCCATCAGAAAAGTCAGGCAAGAATGAGAGACAAGGGGATCTCTTGGGGGATGGGGAGAGCATCTTGATCGCTTATATGAGCAGGAACCTATTGGGTTGGTTGTAAAGAGTTCTTATCCAGAGAAGCATAGAAGTGACAGACCAAGAGCAGAGACTACTACAAGAGATGGCTTGCAAAAGCTTCAGCAAGGAGACTAAAACAAACATCCATCAAGCTTTGTATTAGAATGTCAAGTATCTTCAATATCCTGAAGACAAAAGGAATGACAAAGAAAGCTCTCCTCATTTCCATCTCAGCCCATTACATATCTGAAAACAGAGGCAACCCACATGCTTTATAGTGTATTTGACTTTTTGGCACAAAGAAAGGAATCACAGATTTCTGTTTGAAAACTCTGCTTGCACATCTGCAAAGTGTAGGGCAGAGAGACTCACTTAGAGAGGGCCAGAAACACACATAAATGGGGTGTGGCAGTTGCTACACATGCTCAGTAACTTTTTAAAGAAGCTGTATGAGATGTTTTCATTTAGGGCAAGCAGCCTGGAAGGTCTCACACTATTTATCATCTTAGAATGTAGCCAGATTCTGAGAGGAAAGGTTATAAATATAGAAGTTAAAGACAGCCCTGTGGACTTAATGGCTGATCCATACAGGACCAAGACATATCTGTTGCAAGGGTTGGGTCCCTATCCCTGTCCCACTTAGGACACAGGTGAGTGCTATTCCAGCTTTCCTTATTAAGGAAGCAGCCTATTAAATAATGTTTGATTCCACTGTAGTGTGTTTTACAGACCTAGAGGGAGGATCTGGGAAGGGAGAATTTGTCACCCCTAGTGGCTACAGAGACTATGGAATCTACATTCAGTGATTAGCTAATTGAGTTAAACTGCAATCTTGCCCCAGTTAAAGAGAAAACAGGGCAGAGTTCAGTGAAGTGATGGTTTGTATACTCTTACCTGACGTGGCTCGTGGGGAAAAGCTAGTGCTCTACAGAATGAGAGTCTTAGCCCTGCTCTACACTATGAGGTTAGGTCAATTTTATAAGCAACGCATCTACACAACCAACCCCGTTCCGTCGACCTAAAGGGCTCTTAAAATCGACTGCTATACTCCTGCCCGGCGAGGGGAGTAGCGCTAAAATTGACCTTGCTGGGTCAAATCTGGGGTAGTCCAGACGCAATTCGACAGTATTGGCCTCCTGGAGCTATCCCAGAGTGCTCCAATGTGACTGCTCTGGACAGCACTTTCAACTCCGATACACTAGCCAGGTACACAGGAAAAGCCCTGGGAAATTTTGAATTTCACTTCCTGTTTGGTCAGCGTGGCGAGGTCAGCAGCACAGGTGACCATGCAGTCCCAGAATGGACCGAACAGGAGACACTGGATCTGATTGCTGTATGGGGAGAAGAATCTGGGCAGGCTGAACTCCGATCAAAAAGAAGAAATGCTTATATGCCAAAATCGCACGGGGCATGGCAGAGAGAGGCTACACCAAGGACACAGAGCAGTGCCGCATGAAAGTTAAGGAGCTCAGGCAAGCCTACCAAAAGACAAAGGAAGCAAATGGTCGTTCCAGATCAGAGTCCCATACATGCCGCTTCTATGATCAGCTACATGGCATTCTATGGGGAGACCCTACCACCACCCCACCATTGTCCATGGACACCTGCAAGGGGGGAGTCTCACGCAACAGGTAGGAGGATTTTGTGGATGAGGAAGAGGAGGAGGAGAATGCACAGCAGGCAAGTGGAGAATCCGTTCTCCCTGGCAGCCAGGACCTTTTCATCACCCTGGAGCCAATACCCTCCCAAGGTGGGTTCCCGGACCCTGAAGACGGAGAAGGAACCTCTGGTGAGTGCACATTTGTAACCACTACAGGGTTTAAAAGCAATTGTGTTTAATATTTGATTTGCCCCGAAGACGTGGGATGCATTTGTGGCCAGTACAGTTACTGGAAAAGTCTGTTAACGTGTCTGGGGATGGAGCGGGAATCCTCCAGGGACATCTCCATGAAGCGCTCCTGGAGGTACTCAAAGCCTTTGCAGAAGGTTTCTGGGGAGGGCTGCCTTATTTTGTCCTCCACGGTAGGACACTTTACCATGCCAAGCCAGTAGCAAGTAGTCTGGAATCATTTCAGTACAAAGCATGGCAGCAAATGGTTCTGGTCGCATTCAAGCAACATTCGGTCTATATCTTTCTGTATTAGCCTCAGGAGAGTGATATCATTCATGGTCACCTGGTTGAAATAGGGGAATTTTTGTAAAGGAACAATAAAAGGACCCCGTTCACGCTGGACTGTTTGCACTTGGCTAAAAGGGATCATCCCAGAAAATAGCCACGCAGTGGGGTGGGGTATGCTGCACATCCAACCGAAAACCAGAGCCCCTCCTTTTAAATGGCCAAACCCAACCGGCATTGCTTGCTATGAGAAAGGAGGGCGCTGCAGTTTGAAACCATTCCCAGATGTTATGAAGGTGGAAGAAGCCAACCCCGCATACCCTTTGGCTTACCATGGCTGCCTGGAAACCGAATTCTGTTGCCCAGCCGTGTGTGATGTGTCACCATACCGGCAGGCGCTCAATATAAAAGGCAAAATGCGACCTTGTACCTAAAGCACATGTGCTGTCTGCTGTGAATTGCTTGATTCACTGTGAAAGTGTGTCCCTTTTGTTCTCAGAAATGTATCTTCTTAAATTCTACTCTCCCTTTTTATCCACCCCCCCCCCCCCGCAGGTGAAAATATTTCTAGGCTCCCCCTATCATCTCCATCCCAGAGGTTATTGCAGATTAGAAGGTGGAAAAAACCACACTCGCGATGACATGTTTTCTGAGCTCATGCAGTCCTCCCGCACTGATAGGGCACAGCTGAACGCATGGAGGCATACAGTGACAGAGGCCAGGAAAGCATACAGTGAGCGCGATGAGAAGAGGCAAGAGGCGATGCGGAGGCTAATGGGGGAGCAAACTGACATGCTCAGGCATCTGGTGGAGCTGCAGGAAAGGCAACAAGAGCACAGACTGCCGCTGCATCCATTGTATAACCACCTGCCCTCCTCCCCAAGTTCCATATCCTCCTCACCCAGACGCCCAAGAACGTGGGGGGGGGGGAGGGGAAAGAGAGAGAGGCGCTCTGGGCACCCAGCCACTCCACTCCAGAGGATGGCCCAAGCAACAGAAGGCTATCATTCAAACAGTTTTGATTTGTAGTGTGGCTACAGAAAGCAATGTGGCCTTTTCCTTCCCTCCTCCCCCACCCCACCTGGGCTACCTTGTCCATTCTCACTTTTTTTTAAAATTAAGAAATAAAGAATGCATGGTTTCAAAACAATAGGGACTTTATTTCCTTTCCCAGCTGTGATCGAAGGGGGGAGGGTGGTTGTCTTACAGGGAATTAAAATCAACAAAGGGGGCGGGTTTGCATCAAGGAGAAACACACACAACTGTCACACCATAGCCTGGCCAGTCATGAAACTGGTTTTCAAAGCCTCTCTGATGCGCAGCACGCCTAGCTGTGCTCTTCTAATCGCCCTGGTGTCTGGCTGCTCAAAATCAGACACCAGGTGATTTGCCTCAACCTCCCACCCCGCCATAAACGTCTCCCCCTTACTCTCACAGATATTATGGAGCACACAGCAAGCAGCAATAACAATGGGAATATTGGTTGCGCTGAGGTCTAACCTAGTCAGCAAACAGCACCAGCGAGCTTTTAAACGTCGAAAGGCACATTCTACCACCATTCTGCACTCGCTCAGCCTATAGTTGAACTGCTCCTTACTACTGTCCAGGCTGCCTGTGTACGGCTTCATGAGCCATGGGAGCAAGGGGTAGGCTAGGTCTCCAAGGATAACTATTGGCATTTCAACATCCCCAACAGTAATTTTCTGGTCTGGGAAGTAAGTCCCTTCTTGCAGCTGTTCAAACTGCCCAGAGTTCCTAAAGACGCAAACGCCATGCACCTTTCCCAGACATTCCACGTTGATGTTGGTGAAATGTCCCTTGTGATCCACCAGTGCTTGCAGCACCATTGAAAAGTACCCCTTGCGATTTACGTACTGATTGGCAAGGTGGTCCAGTGCCAAGATACGGATATGGGTTCCGTCTATCGCCCCACCACAGTTAGGGAACCCCATTGCAGCAGAGCCATCCACTATGACCTGCACGTTTCCCAGAGTCACTACCCTTGCTAGCAGAAGGTTAGTGATTGCCTTGCTTATTTGGATCACAGCAGCCCCCACAGTAGATTTGCCCACTCCAAACTGATTCCCAACTGACTGGTAGCAGTCAGGGGTTGCAAGCTTCCACAGGGCTATCATCACTCGCTTCTCAACTGTCAGGGAAGCTCTCATCTTGGTATTCCTGTGCTTCAGGGTGGGGGAAAGCAACTCAAAGTTCCAGGAAAGTGAAGTTTTGCAGCCACTGGGAATCATCCCCTACCTGCAACACTATGCGGCCCCACCAGTCTGTGCTTGTTTGCCGGGCCCAGAATCAACGTTCCACTATATCAACCTGCCCCACTGCTGCCATGATGTCCTAATTGCCACATCCCATGCTTTCAGGAAAGTCTGTGTCCATGTCCTCCTCACAATCGTCTTCATGCTGGCAGCTCCTAGCCAGGTTCTGCACATACTGCAGGATAATGAGCGACGTGTTTACAATGCTCACAACAGCAATAGTGAGCTGAGCGGGCTCCATGCTTGCCGTGCTATGGCGTCTGCACATGTAACCCAGGAAAAAAGGCACAAAATGATTGTCTGCTGTTGCTTTCATGGAGGGAGGGAGGAAGGGAGGGGAGATTGACGACATGTACCAAAACCATCCGCGACAATGTTTTTGCGCCCCATCAGGCATTGGGAGCTTAACCCAGAATTCCAATGGGACTGTGAGACTGTGGGGACTGTGAGATAGCTACCCGCAGTGCACTGCTCCATGAGTCGATGCTAACCATAGTATTGAGGATGCACTCCGCCGACTTAATGCACTTAGTGGGGACATACACAATCGACTGTATAAAATCGCTTTCTAAAGATTGACTTCTATAAAATCAACATAATTTCATAGTGTAGACATACCCTTAAGAGATCCAGGGAATGGATAGTGGATATGCTGATCCCAATATCCGTATCACTGTATCGAAACAGACTACAGATTTCTGTCTCACCAATAAGTGAGCCAGTCAACTATTAACTCAAGGGTTGGAATGCTGCTAGCTGGTAGGATCCCCAGACTTTTGTTTGCTGACAAGGCTCCAAAGAGTTTGGCTGCAACTCAGTTTTTTTCCATTTTCAAGCTCAGAAGAGTGCAGATGACACTATATTTATCATGGTCACTCTATAAAAACCAAAAAAATCACCTGAGACAACATTAGAGTGTTTGTGTGCGCTAACATACAGAAGTGTAAACGTCATGTTGAAACCTTGCATTTAAATATGTAATAGCAACAAAGTGGGGAAGTCTGTGTGAGAGAATAGGAAATTTACTACATCCAGTTTACTAGCTTTTGTTTAAGAAGTTATTCATAAGTATTCCAAAAACTATTTACAATATTTTGTGTGTGTTTATTAAATGTTTTACTAAGAAACTGTATGGTACTCTGAAGCTGGCTGGGAACAGTTATTAACAGCTACATCCAGGGTTTTAGATAACAGCCCTGTTTAATACTAATGCTTTCTGAAAAGTCCTGAAAGACAGAATTCCTGCTCTGTGCCTCTGTAAAGAGTTACGCTGAGATGCAGTGAGTGTAAGACAGTCAAAAATATTACCTCAGCACCTCCCTTCTCATTACACACCTTGTAATGGAAGTAGTCTTCCAACTTTTGCAAGATCTCGCAGAGTTTGGCTAGGCCCTTCGATGGCACCTGGCAATATAGGGTTCCGTCAGAGCAAACGTTGGTTACTCTAACATTTGTATATAAAGCATCTGCCTGCAACAAAATATTTGAAAGAATAAATTTAACAAAGTTTCTGGTATTGTACTCCTTCCCCATGATTTAACACTTCAGAATTTTAAATGAACAAGTATTACATCATAAATAAAATAGTACCTGAAGGTGTAGTTCAAGCGATTTGTCACACAAGGCCTTCAGACAGGTGACATTGATATTTACATCATCCTCTCCTGATGTGTCATACAGAACAACAAGCGGAATATCACTCTTTTCCAGTATTTCCACAGCGAATATCTTGCCACTGGTTTGTGATTCAACAACTTTCACTAAAACAGGATCATCACAAAAGACTTCCAGCCCTGTGAAACAAGCAGTTCAGAATTTCCACACATTTTCCTTGAAACTTCCCACAGGGAAGTATAGTATTTCTGCCTGCGTTTGGGAGCTCAGCTCCAAGAATCAGAACACAACAGGAGATGTGCTGTATTTGTAAAGAGACCTTCCCCTAGTTTTCTGTAACATTTCTTCTTTAGTGCAATTCCTCCCCCCCCCGCCCCCAATGCTTTTGTGTCATACACTTTCAAGACTAATAAAGGGGATTTGTAAAGGAAAGCAATAAGCCAAAGTAAAATTATTCTCCATGGTCACTCATGGCCATTTTCTTATACAAAGATCACAAATGCAAGTTACAGTAGGTGTGACAGTGCACCCCATAAGGCTTTAATATGCTTATGAATGTATATATGACATAACTGGAATATGTTTTATGCTACATATGCCATGTAACATATCGCTGTAAAGGTTATGATCTACTGAATCTATTCCTCGTATTTGTATGCATGTGTCATTATTGTATTCAAAGTTATGAATATTGGCTGTGTACTTGTTTGATTTTAAATAGCCTTAGTAAGGCATTTGGTTAGCTTCTTTAGAAAGGAATTTGCAAGTTAAGTGCCCAATCAAGAAGCACTTAACGGACAATGGATCTTGGAAGGCTCCAATTCACATAAGACGTCTACATGAGGACGTTCAAGGTAGCATGTGAACAATGGCTGCTGCCTGCAAAAACTGAGTCATGCGTGGACATGTATGCCAAAACTCCATCTTGGAGCTAGACTTTGCATAGGAGAGAGGATGGGGTCTCCACACACAAGAGAAAGTCTATTTAAACCCCGTAGAAATCCCTCCATTTTGTCTTCAGCTGGCTCAAGAGATAGCCTCTCCACCCCCAAGGATACCTGAAAGAAACTGGAACAAAGGATAGTAACCACATGGGGTGTGAGTGATTGCTGGACCCAGACTAGGAGACTAGTCTGTAAAATGAAGCTTACTGGAACACCTCTGAAGGTGAGGTTTTATCTGTATTCAGTTTTCTTACAGTATTAGGCATAGACTTGCGTGTTCTATTTTATTTTGCTTGGTAATTCACTTTGTTCTGTTACTACTTGGAACCACTTAAATCCTATTTTCTGTATTTGGGTTAATTAATAAATAAAACGTGATTTTATTAATTAATTAACCCAGAGTATGTATTAATACCCGGGGGGGGGGGGGGGCAAAGGGCTGTGCATATCTCTCTATCAGTGTAATGGAGGGGGAACAATTAATGAGTAAAACAGATTTATTTGGGGTTTGGACCCCACTGTGAGTTGGTCATCTTCTTAAGCTGCTTTCAGTTAAACTTGCAGTTTGTGGGACGTGGTTCAGACCTGGGTCTGTGTTTGTGGCCGGCAAGCATGTATGGTACAGGCAGGCAGGGCTCTGGAGTCCAAAGCTGGCAGGGAAAGCAAGGGCAGAAGTAGTCTTGGCACATCAGTTGGCAGCCCCAAGGGGGTTTCTGTGATCCAACCCGTCACAAGTAGGTTCTAAGTTTTAATTGCTCTATAAAAAGGGAAAACAGACCTAGAGCTCTCACTGCCAGAGACAAGACTGGCTAAGGCCAGGAACCAGGACAGGCTGCTGTCTATCACAGCATCCCTGAGGAAGGGAAGAGTTTACATTCTGTGCATTTACTTGGGACTCTGGGTACCCTGGAAGGGGTAGAACTCTTAAGTGACCTAAGGCTAAGTCCTCTCAACCTGGAAGGCGTCGGAGGCTGGGTGGAGCAGTGGGAGACCAGAAATGAAGCATAGGCAGAGCCACTGCCACACCACAGGTCGCTGCTGTAAAGAGTTTACAATGTAATTTAAGATATGGTGAGAGAGATGATGATCTTGTGGTGAAGGCAACTGGACTGGGATTCATACCTGGATTAAATTCCGAGGTCTGCCACAGGCATGCATGACCTGGGTCAAGTCACTTCAGGTCACCTAGTAGAGCTGATCAGGAATTTTTCCAACAAAAGATTTTTATTTATTTTTTTGTTGAAACTGAAAATTTTCAGATATGTATTTTTTCAACAAAACATTAATTAGAAAGGTTTCTCAGGTCCAGGATGGAATTCCTGGACAAAAGAAAGAGATCCCTTATCCCAGAATAGCAAATAGCCCAATGGTTAGGGCACTCATTTGGATGTGGAAAACCCAGGTTCCAGTCCCTAGTCTGCCTAAACCATGCTACTGGCCATTTGGAGGGATAGAGGCCACTCCCACCCTATCTTTGCCTCCCTATCCCCCATCCCTTAAATTCAAGGAGTCTTGGGTTTTTTCCCCACACTGGAACAAGTGTCAAAACCTCCAAACTTCTCATGCAACAGAAAAAATGGTTACTTACCTTCTCAAACGCTGTTCTGGATACATTGCACCTATTGGTTACACTGTAGGCATATGTGCCTCCAGTTCACTGGTGCTGGAGAGTTTTCCCTAGCAGTATGTATAAGGGTGGCCACACCCCCATACAAACTGCTCATGTGCTGGAGTGATGGTACATAGGGCAGAGCCACCCCTCCCCTAGTTCCTTTGCACAGGAAGTCAATGGTAGACTGATGTGTCGGAAGAGGAGGGTAGATCATGAATTGACACATCCAACACAGCTCAAAGAACAACTACAAGAAGGTAAAGTAACCATTGTTTCTTCAAGGACTTGCATGTGTCCATTACACTATTGGTGTCTCCCAAGCTGTTACCCCAGGCAGTGGGGCCTGAAATCTCATCGGAAGACAGACTGAAGGACCACTTTCCCTACATTTATGTCGTCCCTTGATGCAGCAGACAGTGCATACTGTCTGGTGAATGTATGAACGGAAGACCATGTTGCTGCCCTGCAATTGCCCATAATCGGGACATGAACCACAAAGCTGCTGACATCGAATGTGCTCTAGTCGAGTGTGCTACAAGCTTGTCAGGAAGCATTACCTCTTTTGCAGCATTACCAGCAGCACCATAATTCATTATCCATTTCAAAGGTCTATGAGTTGTGATTGGTTGACCCTCTCACACTGTGAGAAACAAAGACCGAGAAAGCCCTTTCAAGTTTCTTTCTCCTATCCAGCTATAAAGCTAACCATCAATGAATGTCGAAGATGTGGAGTCTTTGTTCATCCTAGTGCATATGCAGCTGTGGGAAGGACAATTGCTGGTAGATGGATTTCCATCTGAATCGGTCTAAGACGACATTCAAAAGGAACTTACAGTGTGGCCTAAGCTGAATCTTGCTTTGTAGAAAAAACTGTGAATGGGGAATCAGTGACCAGTGTATTCAGTTCTCCCACCCTCCTAGCAGAGGCGATAGCCACTAAGAAGGCTACCTTTGCCAACTGATATAGAAACAAGCAAGATGTTAAGGAGGTCAATAAAAGCAGACAACAAATTTAGATCCCACAAAGGAGCTGGGACTCACAGGCAGAAACACACTCTCTAAAGCAGTAGTTTTCCAACTTTTTTTCTGGCAACCCAGTTGAAGAAAATTGTTGATGCCCGCGACCCAACGGAGCTGGGGATGAGGGGTTTGGGGTGTGGCAGGGGCTCAGGAGATCAGGGCTCTGGGCTGGGGCAGGGGTTGGGGCCTGGGCTTGCCTCGGGTGGCTCCCGGTCAGTGGCGGTGCTAAGGCAGGCTTCCTGTCTGTCCTGGCACCGCGGACCACACTGCGCCCTAGAAGCAGCCAGCAACAGGTCCGGCTTCTAGGTGGAGGCGCGCAAGCGGCTCCGTGCGGCTCTCACCTGCAGGGAACCGGCGGGCAGCATGCAGAGCCCCATTCCCCCCACACCCCCCATGAGCCAGACCTGCTGCTGGCTGCTTCCGGGGGGCAGCATCAGAACAGGTGGGGACTAGCCTGCCTTAGCTGGGCACCACCGCCAACAGGACTTTTACGGCTAGAGCTATAATCATCATGGGTCGCGGGCATCAACAATTTTCTTCAATTGGGTCGCCAGAAAAAAAAGTTTGAAAACCACTGCTTTAGGGCATTGAAAACCAGGCGGAGGTCCCATTTGGGGCCAGTTGTTGAACCAGAGGAAACAGGTTTATATAGGCCCTTAAGAAAGCTGGCTGCTGTAAGGTGGCCAAAGACTAAGAAGCCCTGGATAGGTGAGTGAAAGGCTTTGTTAATGACCAGATGTACTCCGATACTGTGTATATCGTCAAAGACACAGGTCTCTCTAACTGGAAATCCAGTATCATGGAAAGCATACCTTCTGGTGCTTAAGAAGATGGGAGGGAGCACCAGGACAGGAAGAGCTTCCACTTTTGGAGGTAAGTCTTGCGAGTACTGGGCTTTCTATTGGGTAAGAAAACTGAATGAACTCTATTCAAATAGGTTAACTCCATGCTTGAGAGTCATTGAGGAGCCATGCTCTCATATTCAAGGAGGAAGGGTTGAAATGAACAAGGGTCCCTGAGTTCTGCGTTAACAGATCCTTTGTGATCAGAAATTTGAGGGGTGTTATCTCTGAGAAGTGGATGGGGTTTGAGTACCACTCCACCAAGCAGGTGCTATAACTCTTGCTCCTTCTCGATGCAGTTTGAGAAGGGTCTTGAGAATTAATAAAATAGGAGGCTAGGCAGAAAGAAGGGACCTGTGCCATGGTGTTACCAGGGTATCCCCTAGAGAGCCATGACCATGACCTCCCTTGGAGAAGAACAGGTGACATTTTTGTGTGGTTCATGGTGGAAAAGAGGAATACCCAGGTACTGTCAGATGCTGCGGAAGATGGTCCTTAAGTTCCCATTTATGATCCTGCCAGAAGACAGTCTGTTCAAGGAGTCTGCAGTTATATTCTGGAGACCTGGTAGATAGATTGCTGATATTTCTACCTGATGGGTGATGAGCCTGTTCCACGGCCTTAGTGACGTTGCATAAGGACTAGGACCTTGCTCCACCTTGTCTGCTGATATAGAATATCAGGGTTGGAAGGGACCTTAGAAGGTCATCTAGTCCAACCCCCTGCTCAAAGCAGGACCAATCCCCAATTTTTGCCCCAGATCACTAAATGGCCCCCTGGAGAATTGAACTCACAACCCTGGGTTTAGCAGCCCAATGCTCAAACCACTGAGCTATTCCCCCCCGGTATACTGCTGTCCTGTTATCTAGCATTACTCTGACTGACAGACCTCATATGACACAAAGGAAGTACTAGCAAGCCTATCAGACTGCTTATAGCTCCAAGATATAGATATGAAGCACAGATTCCTGTGCTGACCATGTGATTGTGCTGTCTCCCCCATTAGGTGAGTTCCCCATCCCAACAGACACCCATCCATTGCAAGGATTTTCCAAGGTGCTGGATGCAAGAATGGGGTTCCAACACAGGCCTTCTGTGGATCTTTCCACTACGTAAGAGTCCAACACCTTCTGAGGTACTGTGATGCTTTTGGAGAGGCTGTTTGTTTGGGGTATACACTGTTCTTATCTGTGTCTGGAGGCACCTGAAGTGCCTCCTCACGTGAGGAGTCACATGGCCCAAAACTTTTAGGTGGGTCCTCACCCGTTTGCAGGCTGCACTGTAATGTTGAGATTAGGTTGTACAGGGTGGAGAATCTCTGCTTGGGTAGGTAGGCTCTTGCTGTTGTGGAGTCGAGGAGCTCCTATAAATAAAGCCTGTTCTCTGAACAGGAGACTGTATGGATTTCTGTGGTTGATGTGAGTCCCAAATATTGGAATAACATTAATGCCCTTTTTGCTTCTTACCTCTTGAGGTGACTGGTCCTAGAGAAGCCAGTCATCCAGATATAGGAACACTGATATTCTTGCTTTAAGAGTTCCTTGTGAGAGGAATCCCCGAAGAGGGACGGGGTGGGGTGGGAAGGAGGAATAGAATGGAATTGTACAGAGTACTTTGACTACCTCCATTATCCGCTTGTCTGAGGTAAGGGGGTAGGGTAGTAGGGTACCGGGATAGATCCTTGTACAGAGATCTGAGTCCGAGGAGTCTTCCCCTACATTAAGTGAGGGTGAAAGCAGGATGATATGCTAAATAGGTACCAAAGAGTGGAGGTGTAAACCAGTCCCAACATGTTACTTTTGTGGCAGTACCATGGAGATACTTAGATCCTTCTACAATTGGCAATTCAGGCTCATCAAAGAAAAGCTCCTCTGAAGAAAGGACATGGAAAGAGGCGGAAGGCTCTGATATCCTTCACCTAAAGCTAGAGTTGGTGCTGGGTAGTGAGATGGGGGCGGTTGCAGTACCAGGACGTTTTGCGATGTGAATGATAGCCCAATGTGTCTCGCTATTTCACAAGGGAGTGGATGGTGCTGCCTCGGTAGTTGCTCTTGTGGTAGACACATTCAAGAGAGGTTTCTTCCATGGTGCTGGACTCAGTAGGAGCCTCTGCTGTACCCTTAAAGGGGCAAGAGGTCTCATGTGGTGATCTGCCCCTCTTCTTAGTTTCCCTGCTGGGAGAAGAATGCTTCCTCTCTTCTGAGTCTTATTGTCCAGGGCTGCAGACAAAGCTGCAACAGTCTGATGTAGAGGTCGATGTATAGGGGAGGGAAGTGAACCGTTCAGGAGCCAAGGCATGCTCCATTAGTATTTTCATTTTACCCTCCCTGTCTTCCATGGATCTGCCCTTTAAACCCAGTCAAACATTGGCAGGGTTGTGGGAGTCCCCCAAACACCACAGGCAGCTAGAGTGTCTGTCGCTGTGGGGAAAGGACCAGTGGCAAGTTTCATAGGTCTTAAACCCTGGGGTTTTGGGCTTAATCTTGTGTTGGAGTAGAATTGTTAACACAACAAGAAGGGGAAGAGCCTCCCCCTCTTCTTCTTGAGCAACACAAAATAAAGTGGAAGAAAGCTATAATGAAACAGAATTAAAAGAAAAACTATAAAAACAAAATCAGTAAAAACAAAATACACATGTTAAGGCGGGAAGCCAAATACAGCAATAAGTAAAACTCTCCGTCTTGAGCTGCAGGCTGTATAGAAGGAACTGAGTGGCAGCAGGCTCATGCCTCCCTATATGCCCTTGTTCAGAGCCCGATACACTGTTTTGCACAGGCATGGGCCCATGAATACTACTTTGCAGTCTCTGGTCGAGAACTCTGGTTGAGAAGTGCATGCACGTAGTGCAGTGAAGCACACACGGGGACATATGCTCAAAGAAGAAGCAGGCTGTTTATTCACAGGGAACACAAAAGGTTTTGACCAGCGACCACAGATGGTAAGAAGGAACTGAGGGAAGGTCTTCAAAGTTCAAGGAACTCACCTGCAGGAGGAACTACCCCTACAGGTACCACTAGAGAATACTCTCCAACACTGGTGTATGGGATGCACGCACACCTATGGCGTAACGGACATATACAAGACCTCTTGTTTTCTGGCCAGACCTAATGCCTGGTAAGATTGACAAGAGGGCCTAAACTCCCATTTAAGTCAATGGGATTGTGACCCTAACAGCTGCTCAATACCCACTGGCAATGGGTTCACTGCCATGTAACAGCAATTTCTATGAAGCCTGACAAACTCACTACATCTTACATGTTGCCGTCATATTTATCTCTAAATAATGTTGTGTGAGATATCAAATGAAAGTGCGTAACACACTGGTCATTAATATCACTATAAAATGTATGTATTAATACTGACCCAAACAAAGGGAAAAACAGGGTTGCTTTCAGACAAGAGGCAGTATAGTTATCTATCTGTTTCTAATATAAATTGAGTCTGGTGATGCCAGAGACAATGAGCACTTCATTTGCCTCAGAGATATAACACCAATTACCAGAAGGACGAGGAAACAGCATGGTGTCAGCATGCCAGAGTCTCACCCGCAGGGGGTCATCCTGACTCTTGAAATAAAGACATTGGAACTTTGGGGAATGTAAGGAGAAGCAAAATGGCATCTTGTTATCCATCACTTAGGGGACAAAGGGGCGAGTGCTCTTTGTATCTCTAAACAGTGGAAACCCTGCCACATGGATGGGTGATACTGAAAGGCTGCTTGAGGTAAGAAGCTTACTTTAAGTAAGGCTGTAACCTGTTAAGTTTTAGAGAGACAGGTTGGGTGAGGTAATATATTTTATTGTACCAATTTCTAGTGATGAAATAAACAAGCTTTTAACCTTATACAGAGCTCTTCAAAGTAAGCTCAAAAGTTTGTCTCTTTCATTAAAAGAAATTGGTACAATAAAAGATATTACCTCACCCATCCTGTCTCTAATATCCGGGGACTGAAATGGCTACAACAAAACTGCAAACAAGTTAAGTTTTAGTCACTTAGAAGCATGTTAGTCTTTTGTTTTATTTGTAACCATGTCTGTCTACTATTCTTCCATAGTATCACTTAAAGAAGTTTATTAATGAAGGGTTAAAATCCATGTGCTGCTTGTATAACAAATTTGGCATATAGACGTGTGTCAACTTTTAGAGGCCCAAAAGTTCAGAGTTTGGTCAAGAAGCCTAGCGAATAGTGATTAGCTAAGAGAAAACAGAATAAACAAAAAAGATAAACTTGCTTTGTTTGTTAAGCCTAGTCAGCAATATGCCAGATGTTGATGCAATAACTAAATAATTGTATCTTCTCTAAAAGTTGCAATATGGGACAAAGGCATCCTGTCTCTATTGTGTTAGTTTCTTCTGTAGGGAGAAGATCTTCCCACAGACCAACCTTGAGTTTATGAAAGGTTGGCATGTCAGTATAAGATATGGCTTTCTCCCAAGCTTCCTTTCCCAGGGACCAATGCCCGCCTGTGAAACACAAAGGAGCAACTTGAAAGACAATTCTTATCATCATATACTTTTCACCGTTTTTGCTTTAATCCCTAGGAATATACCTGTTAGACAATCAGAGGAGCTACTTCATTCCTATGGACCCCAAATTAAATTTAACATACATACATACATACACACACACACACACACACACACACGTTACTAATACATTTCATTAAAGTACTAATTAAATGTTAACTTGTTAATTTGAAACCATGGGCAGAGACTTATGTAACCTTTAACCATTGGCTATTGTGCTATCTTGTCTTGCTGAGCCAAAATCTCAGTGCTGTTACATTAAACAGAATGTGAATTCCCGGTTACATCACACGACTGGTGTGTGTACACGCACATCACCTCTCTCTCTCCCCCTCCCTTCCTCCCAGTAACGGGATGGATACTGCAGGGAGACACGTCTGGAGGGTTCGGGAACTGAACACAAAGGGTTAACCTGCAAGGCAAAGTTAGAACAGAGTCCTGAGAAATCTGTGGGTCTGGCTACCAAAACTGGAGTGGCAAGGAGTTGTTGTAACTCAGTTTAGCACCAGCAGATTCCTTTTATGCTGAGGCAGAAGGGTAACAGGGTGACTTACAATACTGGATATACCAAGAAAGTGTTACAGGGACGACAGATATTTAGCCTACTTAGGACTTACAAAAACCCCTATTAGGTATCTATCTGCCTCTTTAGGAGATTAAATACCTTTAAATCTGACCCTTGGTTTCTCTGAGCCTCCGTTCCCCATATGTAAAATGGAGCCATTATGCCTTCCTTTCTCTCCTCCTGTTTTTGTCTGTTTTCTCTACTTAGGCTGCAAGCTCTTTGGGACAGGGACTCATACCATGTGTCTATACAGTGCCTTGTATAATTGGGCTCCAAGACCTGTCCAGCAACATAAATAAAATGCAACAGGCAAGTGTAATAAAAGGAATGAAGGCAGGAGGGAGGATGAGGGAAACTAGCTTTCTCTATTAAAAATAAAATAAAATACTAAGAAAATCAGAGAAACTTCAGCTGATCTCTTCCTAGTCTTAAATCAAGCTTCTACCATGAAATATACATTCAAGATCCCTCTAGAATCAAGAAAATAATTTATTTTCTTCTGGTAAAACAAAAGCCTTTTGAAAACAGACTCAGCTTTAATAATCTAGTCAAAATAACAGATCAAATTAATGTTTTTATTTTAACTCCATTCCTCCCTATTCCTTACCTTCATTTCCCAGGTTTCTCTGAAGTAGGCAGTAAGGTTTTTGGGGTATGGGCTCTTTTCCTTCCCCAACCTCTGTTAAGTCAGATGCAAAATTATGGTACTAGATATTTAATAATTCTCTCAAAAACATTCCTCTTACCTGCTAGCTTACATTTCGCAGCTTGGAATGGAAGTGAATAGAAGCGTCTACCTAGTTTGTACACTTTGTTGTTTTCAATAATCTCACTGAAGCCATAATCAACATAGCATACCTAATAATTGAAAACGAAACATTTATTTTTCATATTACAAGTATGTTCGTACTATTTTAATGATTTATCCAGAAGACACACACTTGGAGGACTTATTTAGTGACCACATTTTTATACAGCCAGCTGTTAATAAAAATCTGTCTCTCATTAACATGGTATATAATTTGCAATAGCATTATATGAAAAGTCTTCAAACTAATTTAATGTCAATAAAAAAAAAAGTTTACAAAGTGCTCCACACCCTTTTTCTCTTTCCTGAAATCACTGCAAGATCAGTGTTAGCTGTTCCTTGGAGCATCAACACTTCAAAGGGTACAAAATGATAGTGCTTTTTAGTACATATTGCCTCAGAATAGTACAGAAGATGGCAGTAAAGTGGCAATTCTGAATTTTCTGGCTCTTGTGGGTTTAAGCTAGACCCTTTAATAGTATTTCAATTCAATTCTAGGTATTTCCCTTTTGTTTTTATAGTGAGAATGGAATCTTTTTGATTCTCATTTCTGATAATTACATGGTTTGAGAATACTGTAGACTTCATATCATCTCGATAAGTAAATTGCTTAATCAGTGGGAGAAAGTGGGTGATGGTTAGAACAGAAGAAGCTATAGTGATGCTTTGTATTAGCTTATACAGATGGCCTCTTGTTTTTCTGAACTACACACTGCACCATGCTAACTTCTTGAAGATCACCAGGCTCAGGGATAGCGATTTAGAAGCCTTCCTGAAAATCTGATGTACAAGCCAGACACTCCAGAAAGACAGACTTTAACAAGAAATCTGGAAGTGATACTTCAGAAAGCAGGCTGTTCTTGCAGTGCACCATTGGCCTCCCTACCGTGCAAGCCAGTGCAGTTAGCTGTAATCTGGAGAGAAATCAGAGGTACATTAGCTACTATTGTCCTTGCAGTTTTTCTGCAGCTAACATTAAAGCCTTCAAATACTGGACAGATTCCCCCATCTCATGACTTCCCAACTGAATAAGAACTCTCAGTTTTGGAACAGATATTTAAAACTGCGGGTGTCCACTAGACTAATTTGTGAAATGGAGCAGTATTAGAAGTGTGTTTAGCAGATCTTAGTGGAAGTATGTCATGCTGACTAGGAAAGTAGAGACTGCAAAAAATAAAAACCTACAATTTAAGGTTAGTTAGTATAACTACATAGTGAAACCAGACACGAAGGACGTGTAATTTTTCTTAAAAACTCTTCCAGTTCAGTCTTGTTCTAATTCTCTAAAAGTAGAGCCACCAAAAATACAACTGTGACTCTAGAGAACATAGAACAAGAAGAGAAACTGCAGCAGTGTGAAGAGTTCAATAATTTTGTTCAAGGTATTTTAGTAACCAGCATGCTGAGTACAATAACAGGAATACCCAGTCGGTGTAAGTGAGCCTAAGCACTAGTGTTAACAAGCTGCAAAAAACACAGTAAGGATGGAATTGTGGTAACTGCACTAGGACTGGACTCAGAAGATCAGCATTCTAGTTATCTATTGGCATTTACATTCTATATCTGGAAGATTGAGATACTACTTCCAAGTTTCATAATGTTGCACAGGATACATTAGTGTATTAGAGATACCAATAAACACAGAAAAGCCTAAAATAAAAATAAGGACAAATGCAATAGACCATTTACTTTAGCTGCAATGCTAATTATTTTAAAAACCACACTTTGTTTTTCATGTAATGAAGAGCAAAAGCAATTTGTTGCTGTGTACTGCAGAGTGATTCTTCTGTGATAAATGCACAGCTATTACCTGTATTATTATTATTTACACTAATTCTTTTTCACAAAGTGTCAAAATGAAGGAGTTGCTTGCCTTTATTCTATTGTCTTCCACTGAAATTATCTGAGCACGCAACCAGGCATCTTCCTCAGCATGTACAGCGACAAGTTGTCCAATGCTTACAGACTGCATTAGCAATACTGTGGGATTCTGACTATAATATTCTTTCATCTCATCTTCCATTAGTTCTTGAGCAGCAGAATAGTCTTTGCCCACGTACCTACAGTATGTCAGGGGAAACAAATCCACCAAAGGGTAAGTACAGCAACAAAAAAGTTGAGTAGATGCAAAAACTGAAACAGAAAAGCATACATGTAGATATTTAGTCACATCAGTATCTGAACTGTCCTTCTCAAAAAAATGAGGACACAGAAACAGAATTATAGTTCTTAGAGAAACGAAGAATTAGTAGTACTATCTGAAGCTAGATAAGAGTCTAATGAGAGACCCAATATAATTGTTTGTAACACAAATTGGATTCGATTGTAAGTATCCAAAAAGAAAATTGCTAGTGGATCAGTCCAATACTGTAAAGGATCTTACTGTACTCTTTAGAACCTGAACTTTTTCAATGAAAGTCGCTAGCACTTCTGGTAGTGAAGGTATATTTTATTTTATAAGCTGAGTGATGTCTGAAGTCAGATATGATGCAACCAGGAAATTGGAACGTATCTTTGAAACTTTAAGGGATTGTGACCCTCCACATTCATGGAAACAGTTAGATCAGTGTGATTTCACCAAAGTTAAACGTTGTGCAAAGGAAATGTCCCCACATGAAGCTCAGGAAAACTAGAGCAGCTTTAGGCTTCAAACTTGTCAGACCATCTGCTGCAGTCTCTCCTGGATCTCCAGACTTGATCCCTAATACTAGGCTGCCGTCCTCGTTCATCCCTAGACAATTTGTTTCCCAGAACAATCCATTCTTCAGGGATTCTGATCTCCCTGATTCTCCCTCCATCCATTTCCCTTGGCTATGACTTGCGGAAAAAGAGAAGTTATTTTCTTTAACTGTGTTAAACTCTAATCCTTTACTCATCATTCAGGTGCTAGTCCAGCTGTTACTGAGCCATCAGCTGTCATACTGCTTCCTTTCACTTGTCAATGGCAAAATGCAGGGCTGCAGTCTAGTAGATAGACAGACTGCTGCAGCAGCCCAGCTATAAAGGCAAAGTTTTATATAAACTCAAACCAAGGGTGAAATAGTGCCAATTTCATTTAAAAACTATTAATTATGCCATATGATCACTCAGGACATTCTTGCTTAACTAGTTTCTGGCAATATTCAAACATCCTATTAACAGGGCATTAAATGATTTTGTCCTCTCAAAGCTGGTGAAGTATCAAATTAAGTTTATACCCAGGAGAGAGAGTTCCTTTTCCTGATTCTTTTAAAGCTATCTTTATATAACATTTATTTAGATGGCAGAATCACAACACTCCACTGTATGCCAGGGTGTCCATCTACATGTTATATATTACAAAGTATTTGCTTTGTATTCAATGTAATTCACCTTAGTAAAGAGAGCCCATTATCTATCAAGCCATGAAGACCGGAATTTTTGCATTTTTAGCTATAGTTCATTTCAAACATGAAATTCACTTCATTTTAAAACTGAAAATGCAGCTCAATTTTTTAAATGTTCACTATAGCAGTGTGTCCCTACTGTGTTCCTTCCAAAATAGTAAACTAATAGAATGTAATACATCTATATATCTATCTATAAAAGAGAATCAACTTGAGTGACCAGGAGGCTTTAGCTTCAATGAGTGAGTTTTTTCCTAAAGGGAAACAAAAGTTACTAACTAGCTATCCTGCTAGAAAGAGTTAAATCACATACATGTATCTATATACCTGTAAATATATGCATATACCAACCTATCTACGGCAGCAATATCCCCATTATGAAGTGAATCAAGCACTTTAATCACCTCACTTGCATTCTACCCACAAAATCATGCTCACTAGGACTATTTCGAACAATGCAAATCTGAATATCTTAAAATCCCCATCCAACTGCTTCAACTTCTATTCTACCCTGGTTAAATCTCAGACAGACAACAGGGTATCATCCAAGCACCAATCAATGCTAAACAAAGGAACAGCAGAGAGGCAGTCATGGTCCAAGCAAATAAAAGAGCAATCGAATCACACTGATAGCATTGCAGCCAACACCATCTCACTAGCTTCCCTAGTGACTTCATACTCCTTCAGTAGGACAGATGACATCATGGAATGGTGAGTATCCCATTGGGGCAGATGTACAATTGCATCATTTCTCCCTCTCAGAGCGCGAACGATCCAAAGCACTTTCTTCTTTCCATGGCAAAGACCTGAAATCAAGGAGCAAGTCTATCTAGCGCTGAAAAGTGAATTAACTTGCCCACAAAGAGAAATATTTCACATCATTTCCAAGGACAGGCAGCTTGGACTCACCAGGATGTCTATCTCCTGAAACCACTTCATTCATTTCTTCATTCAAAGGGGGGGGCGGGCGAAGGAAGGAGGAGGCACCAGGGGACGGCAGAGATAGCTCAGTGGTTTGAGCATTGGCCTGCTAAACCCAGGGTTGTGAGTTCAATCCTTGAGGGGGCCATTTAGGGATCTGGGGCAAAAATTGGGGATTGGTCCTGCTTTGAGCAGGGGGGGTTGGACTAGATGACCTCCTAAGGTCCCTTCCAACCCTGATATTCTATGATTCACCTCCCAGATATCACTGGGGAGTAGTATGAAATCCCTATCGCCCATGATCATGAATGTGAGATTCCATTAACTCTTCATGACAGGATGGATTAAATTCAGAGGGCAACTTCCACCATTGCATTCTAGCTTCTATGCTTCATCTTTTGAAGGGGAGAGAAATGGAGAAGATCAATAGTCTAGGACAAGACTGTTGCAATATCCAGCAAGAGGCCTGGTGTTCTCCCTCAGAATTCAAACCCAGCTGGGCTTTTTCACATTACTTCATAACAGTAAAACAGATCTCATGCATCACCAGGAGCAAAGCTGAGCTCGGCTTGTCCTAAGTAACAGTCATACCAGAACAAGGGTATAATCTCTCCCCACGCACACATCATGGGGAAGGGATAGCTCAGTGGTTTGAGCATTGGCCTGCTAACCCCAGGGTTGTGAGTTCAATCCTTGAGGGGGCCACTTAGGGATCTGGGGCAAAAATCTGTCAGGGGACAGTATTTGGTCCTGCTAGTGAAGACAGGGGACAGGACTCGATGACCTTTCAAGGTCGTTCCAGTTCTAGGAGATTGGCATATCTCCATTTATTTATTTATCTCTAGGGTTATGTCTACATTACATCATTTACAGCGGCACAGCTGCAGCAGTGCAGGTGTGTTGGTGTAATGCTTCTGATGAAGACACTCTAAGAAGACAGAAGAGATCTCCCCCAATGTAGAAGCCCTCTACACCAGGGATCTCAAACTCAAATCAGGAGGGCCACATGAGAACTAGTAAATTGGCCCGAGGGTCGCATCACTGAAACCTTTTCATACGATACAAAAGTATAGTCAAAAATGAAAAAAAGAAGAGTAATGTAGTATTCTATTAAAAGTCAATGTATTAACTTTTTTAAAACTGTAATGCAAAGAGGGGTTTTAATAAAATATAAACACTCAGTAATGTCTGGAGCTTGGCTGCCAGTGGAGTCGGCACCTATGGCAGGCCGCAGGAAATAACTCCGCGGGCCGTGTGTTTGAGACCCCTGCTCTACACCAACATTCCACACAAAGATAGACTACAAACTGTCAGGAACAGTATCCTCAATAATGTCACGGCTAACCTGGTGGCTGAACTTTGTGACTTTGTCCTCACCCACAACTATTTCACATTTGGGGACAATGTATACCTTCAAGTCAGCGGCCCTGCTATGGGTACCCGCATGGCCCCACAGTATGCCAACATTTTTATGGCTGACTTAGAACAACGCTTCCTCAGCTCTCGTCCTGTAATGCCCCTGCTCTTCTTAGGCTACATTGATGACATCTTCATCATCTGGACCCATGGGAAGGAGGCCCTTAAGGAATTCCACCAGGATTTCAACAATTTCCACCCCACCATCAACCTCGGCCTAGACCACGTATCTATTCAAGGGACACCTTGTGGCTGATGTAGGATCTAACCACATCAGCCACACCATCAGAGGCTCGTTCACCGGCACATCTACCAATGTGATATATGCCATCATGTGCCAGCAATGCCCCTTGCCATGTACATTGGACAAACCAGACAGTCTCTACACAAAAGAATAAATGGACACAAATCAGACGTCAAGAATTAGAACGTTCAAAAACCAGTTGGAGAACACCTCAACCTCCCTGGACACTCAATAACAGACTTAAAAGTGGCAATTCAACAAAAAAACGTTAAAAGCAGACTCCATCTAGAAACTGCAGAATTGGAATTAATTTGAAAACTGGACACCATCAAATTAGGCCTGAATAAAGGCTGGGAGTGGATGGGTCACTACAAAAAACTAAAAGACTAATTTCCCCATGCTACTTTCCCCCTACTGTTACTCACACTTTGTCAACTGTTTGAAATGGGCCGCCCTGATTACCACTACAAAAGTGATTTTTCCTCCTTTTGATAATAGCCCACTTTAATTGAATTGTCTCATTAGACCTGACCCCCCCACTTGGTAAGGCAACTCCCATCTTTTCATGTACTGTGTATATCAATATCTATCTATATATCTTCCTACTGTATTTTCCACTCTATGCATCTCATGAAGTGGAGATTAGCCCACAAAAGTTTATGCCCAAATAAATGTGCTAGTCTCTACGGTGCCACAAGTACTCCTCATTGTTTTTACTGAATCTCATGATTGTTACAGTGGCTGTGAAATCTTAAATCTAGAAGAGCTAAAATAGATATTGAATTCATCCAGAACAAGCAGCCTTAGCAACACCTAACAGCAACTGGGACAGAACTTTGGTCAGCTCAAATAGGATCTGAAATGTATTGAGAGCATCCCATATAAAACTTAATTCCCACTTCAACAATACAATACATTACATACTCTAATGAAGCCAATTTTGAATGGAGGTCACTTACATCTGAGATCAGAAGCAAAAGAGTCATCACTTAAGTAGAGTATAACACAACATTCTCCTCCGTGTCAGACATAAGGAATGTTCCTCTGACAAACCACAGGCAAGTTCAACTGACAGGAGAATGAGCTGCTCATTCACAACCTGAGCCTTCAGGGGAGGTTCTGTATTATGTACAGGCAATGGAATAAGATTAGCTATAGATATTTCTGCTTCAGGTTGGGAATATGCAGGGCTACGTAAGATGTACTAGAAATAACTTTTAAGAACTATAACAGATATGTGATAGAGGAGCCTACACCCCAGAAAAACTTGACAGAGGATACAGGGCATATAATCCAAGGCAATGGCTTCAAATTTTGAATGCAGAAAACCACATTGATAATCAGTGTCTTCAAGCAGTCCTTATCGAGGAGTAAGTAGTTGGTGTGGATGTCAGCGTGTGACAAGCAGAAACAGAGTCAATCTCAGAATGCATTATTCTGATGTCTTAGAAAGCCTATGTTCAAAGAAGCAGTGATTAAGCAGTGTTGAAGCCTCCCTAATGCTCTCAAACACTGAAGTGTTCTGTACTGCTCCTTGTTAAGGAGGAATTTTCCCTTGCTCTTCCCATGTTGACTCCATAGAAGGAACCTAAGAAAAGGGATCACTGATCTGAGCTGATGCAGCAAATCTGACACCCATGTGGAAGTGTGACATGGATGGAGCCAAAGTGCCTGGTGCTAAGTATGAAATGCCGGCTGAAACTGCTTAAAGCCAATGGCATTGACAAAGTGACAAAAATGGCACAACTCTGTCTCTGGAGGAAAAACCCCACTCTAAACCCAGTACATACAGAGTAGACTTTTTACATGTGAGCAGTTCCCAAAATGTAATTCTTCGTGTCAGAATCCATCCACCTTGAAGAGTTAATCTCAAACAGCTAAAAGCATAAGTGACACACTAAGTGTATAATAAATTAATGTTGTCAAAATTAAAGACTGAAAAATAAAAAGTGTTCAGCATAGTTCCAGATCTGACAGAACACAAAGCTGTGGGGAGAAAGACAGGCTCTGTGCACCCCCCGCCCCTCCCCATTGATGCAAAGCATGCTATCTGCATTGGTCGATTAATGTTCTAGCATACAAGACCAAGTCCTTCCTTACACTGACCATTCCTCCCGCCCCCCTCCCCCCCCAATCATCCCACAGTTGCTGCCACCAGTTCAGATTTACCATTATCTTTGTGTTTTAAATTAATTTATCTGAATATAACTGAACTCTTCCAGGGGCTCCCTATATTTTCAATTCCACCTTGTGTAGTAAGTGTACTGCCATTTTTAATAACCTAGGCTCAGTCACAAACTCAAGTGACCTTTCCTTTATTTTGATCAGTGATTTTTCCATTCAGAGAGTCTGGTATACCATCTTGGTTAAAAGTTTTGGCCCAGACTAGTTTACTGGTTTTAGAGCCAAGTTCAAGATAAAATTACAACCAGCCCCCTGCAATTGTAGCACTTAAAAAATACGACAGAGTAAGAACTTGTTTGAGGTAAAGGACAATACATGTGAATGGTGTTAAGGCTCAGACTGAGAAAGAAAAGTGTTGGTCCTCTAATCACATTTTGCCCATAAACCCAAAGTAGATGGCTGCTTCTGATAGAATTATCAGCATAATGGTTTAATTATCATTAGGCTTCAGAGTCAACACTCCATTTAGAACAGTTTCCATCTTTCTACAGACCAACACCACTGTTCTGAGGCACTTAATTTTCTCTTTAAAAGGATTAGAAATTTAGTAGAAATTGCTATAATTGATCATATTTATATAATGTATAAGGGATTTGGAACCAAATTATGCATAAAGGTAGTCTATTTAAATGCATGTTCTTATTACTGTTACCTTTGGTGTCCCCCCACCCCTCTTTCCTCCTATTGCTCATCATATCTTGTATAATTAGGCTAGTTAGCTCTTGAGAGACCGTCCTTTCCCCCCAAAGTATTTGTAGAGTGCTTAGCACAATAGGGCCCAGATCCTGATTGGGGCTTTTGATGATTACTGGAAAAAAATTATTAAATGCAAGCTTAAACTCTGCAGAAACTGACTTAGCCACGAGAGGAGTGTTGATACACGACTCTACCTAGTATCTGCTCAGTTCATCCTGAGGTGCTATGTAAAGTAATTTTCAAGGGTTTGTAACTAAACTTTCTGGATGAAAAGTCAGCCCAGTGACTGCTGTATATGTTTTCTACATTCTATCACAATGTAAAGAAGACTAGTAAACCTAACATGGGAGTTCCTGACGAAGCCGCCAAAGCAGTGGATCTATTTTAATGTTGGTCTTCAGTGGACTAAGCCACAAATTAACATGCAATTAATTCAAAGCACTATTAAATTATTGCTATATTAAAGTTCAAATTTTAGTGCATAGTCATTGTCCTCATTTTTATATTACACGGCAGTTTTCCTTTATAGCTGAACAAATACACCTAGGCTAAAGGGTAAATCATAGTTTTAAAAGTTAGATATAATAGGAAGGTGACATCTGAACAGTATGATGATGAAGAGGAGAACAATTTAAAAACTCTACTTTCCAATGACAGCTGAACAGTTTCAGCCCTTCTCTGCTTCTCTAAAGCTTACGCTGGGATTAGTTCAACAAATCTTCTCTAAGCTCATTTCTGTTCAATTTTGCAATAGCAAACTAAATATTTATATAGTATTTTAAATGTGTTAGTACTGTAACTATTACAGTCTTAGTACAGTTTTTTATTGTTCTATTTTCTTTTGTAAAATAGCTTTTTGTGAGCAAAGTAGTGAGGAAGTTGATTGTGCAGAATTTCTGGATTTTAGAAAAAATGAAGGAAGAGTGTGAAATAAAGACTTGCCTAATAACAACTTCATTAGTGTTGTTCAGTTCTACTACCAATACAGATGGAGATGCTTCCGCTGGAATGATTAAAGGAGGGACCATTATATTTTCTGGACACTGCTCTTTGGTCTTTTCCATTAACTGAGAGCATTCTTGCTCAACCATTATCTTCAGATCTTCATGGATATGGACACTATCAGTGGCATTCAGATTCTCATCAATGTACTTTTGTGGTTTAGCATAGAGGATTGCCTTTTTAGGGCTGTCACTTATCTGGTCGACAGTACATATATCAGATAGTAAGTCAAGATTATTCAGAGCATCCTCGGGAAATTTTACTTTGTAGGTGTCTTCATACACCTTGGGAAGTGCATTAGCCCAAAGACCATTGGAATACTTAAACAAAATTTCTGTAACTTTCTGTTTGAAGTCACTATTCAGAGAAGATTTGGTCGCCATAACTGGCTTTAACAAAGGATCTGCTTTTGAAGAAGAAAGGTTCTGAGATGTTCTTTCATGGTCTATGCCACTCTTCACTAAGTGTTGCATTTTCTTAGCAGGATAAAGGAGTACATCTGTATGCCCACCAGTGCACACTTTTTCCACCTTGAAAAAAGGAAAGCACAGTGAGATATTAACCATTTGTAAATAATCGAACCTAAATATTTAAGAATGAACAACGATGCATTTTATACAGTTTTAGGAAGATATATACAGGAATTTAAGCATGAGCTATTTTATTTTGTGCAATAATTTCCCTTAACGTTTCCTTTTCCCTTTACAGGAGGCACTGACCAGGAAAGCAGGACAACACTGGATCTACTTACTACCTTAGGAGGTGCTTGAAGGCAAGTTTCTTCTTCTGCCCTGTGATGGGCAGAACAAAATCCAATCTACTCCAAAACGGATTTTCCTAGCCTTGGACCCTAAAGCTCATTATTTTACATGACAGCAAAATCAGCACTATCTGACCGCCTCGTTGGCAGTTTTAGCAGAGATAAGGACCAACTCAAGCATGAGATATGCTCCTCTACTCAAGATTAGCTCTGTTCTTGGACTGACTTTTACTACATCAACAAGGGAACTTTGGAGGCCTATCAAATCTACAGAGTAGGGGCCTCAAAACCTCCTCAAAGCATTTCCAGGCAGCTCCAGGGTCTCTGAAATTTGTCCATTAAATGACCTCTCCACTTTGTATGAGGCCTCAGATCCCTCCACAGGGGAAGAATATTAAAATACGCCAAGCCCCCACTGATGAGGGATTTGGCGGTGCATTTTTAGAGAGATTAGAGCCCTCTGGTGAAGCTCCTCTCTGGAGACTGACTGCTGCCACATGGAGGGGAGGCCCTACCTGTGGGACAGTTGAATAGCTCATTTTCAGAAGCCCAGAGATGCTCTATGCAGGAAGGGGACTGTTTAGCCCAGAGAGCCATCCTATTAATAAGCACACTGGCATTTAGGGCAAGGAAAACCAGGAATGTAGGGAGAAGAATAGCCAGAGAAGAGATGGAAATGTGAACAAAAATACGGAAGAAGCAGAGATAAGATAGAATTGTAGAGAAAGAAAACAGACTAAGATCACATGCAGATAGATTAACTTGAGGGATTTAATGAGCTGTTAAAACTCTCATTTGACTGAAGCAGAACCAAAATTAAAACAAAGATTAAAACAGAACTGGTAACCATTGCTATACATAGGACTTTGTACAGACTCCCACCATTAAAAAAAAAAAAAAATCAGCGAAAGGAAATCTCAGTTCATAATGGCTGTTACAAATATGGAAGAGCGACCATGTTGTTACTCTGCACGCTTCCTCCTCTGAATGCTGAGGCTCAAGCAGCCCAGGAGCCAGCAGCGATTCCCTCGTGGAGCATGCTAGGTCTCCGGAAGTGGCTTGCCCGTTTCTGTGCACACCTTTTTAAGGGTAGTGGTCTTAGAGGCTCTTTCCTTTACACTTTAAGCGCTAGGGAGATTTGTACTTCTATTGGAAGAATGAGGAGAATTCACACTTTTCAGAGCTCTTCTCACATTCTGGATTCCGGAAGGAAGGGAAGGTGGATGGAATAAATCACAATGAAAATAGGTGCTAACTTTCAAAATGAATGCGGTGCAGGGCTTTGGGACCTCAGAAAAGCAAGTATGAGGCAGTGGCTGTGGTGGTATCTTTAACTACCAGGAGTTGGAGAAAATTTGAGGGGCCATCTGTAATCTGAATAAGGTGGTGTGGATGCAACAACAAACTTCAGTGTTTCCATCAAGAATGCTGAATTTTTCATGTAGAGTCATGTAAATGTCTTTATTTGGCTTTGTTTGAAGGATAGAGCCCAAGAATCTTGTTGACTATGGGCAACTATAGCGCCTAGATTCATTAGTATGGCACTCTGACGTCATGGACTGCATTTTTGGGCTGTGACGCCTGGGAATGAGAGACAGATACAGACATATACATACATAAATGCGTCTCCAAAGGTGCGTACCTAGCAGTGTTAAGGTAGGGCAGAACCCTTAGTGTGGATGTGCCAAGGCAATATACTAAAAAACCTTCCAGTTACTAGCAAATAGCTTCTCTCTAGCGTTCAAGTGTCTTCTGATTATACATATATAATTGAGACAGTGTGCAGGTGCACAGGTGCCGACTCTGAGTGCTCCAAGGCTGGAGCACCCATGGGGAAAAATTGGTGGGTGCAAGCTCCTTGTGCCGCCCCAGATCACCTCCGCCTCCTCCCCTGAGCGCGCCACGCCCCTGCTTTTCCTCCCAGCGCTTGCTGCTGTGAAACAGCTGTTCCGCAGCGTAACAAGCTGTGAGAAGGGGGGGGGAGGAAGCAGGAACGTGGTGCACTCCGGGGAGGAGGCGGAGCTGGGAATTTGGGGAAAGGGTCCAATAGGGGCAGGGAGGGGGCGGAATTGGGGCGGGGACTTTGGGGAAGGGGTTGGACTGGGAGCAGGGCAGGGACGGGAAATCGAGCACCCACCGGCGCCAGGAGAAGTGGGCGCCTATGTGCAGGTGTGTAACTGTGGTTCTTTGAATACCTTGCCTCTGCAGATCCATGCTGTAGTGGAAGGCTTTGTCAGCCTTCTAAAAAGACCCTATTTAATAATGGGCTCTTCATTTTAGCAAAGAAAGGTATAACACAATCCAATGGCCGGAAGATAGAAGCTAGACAAATCCAGAAGGGAACTAAGGTGTAAATTTTTAACAGTTAATATAATTAACCAGTGGAACAATTTACTAACAGTGTATCCTCCATCACTGATCATTTTTAAATCAAGATAGAATAGATCTTTTAGAAAAACTTCCTAGGAATTATTGTAGGGAAGTTCTCTGGCCTGTGTTATACAGGAGGTCAGACTAGATAACCATAACAGTCCTGTTGGGCCTCAGAATCTACAAATGCAATAGCAATTGGAGTCACTTGAGCACCCTTTGCAGAACAGTGTTTTCAGGCCTGCAGGTATAAGACTGAGCACATCCTAAGCTGTCATTGGTTTCTGCCAACTCATTCAAATATCTATTATAAAGTCCCAGCTGGGAAAGAAGGCATGGAGCTCTGCACAAGTATGTATTTAAACTAATCTTCTTCATTTGAGAATGACTTCTGCAGATCCACATTCAATTTAACACAGTACAATACAAGGAAAGGAGGGCAGAGAAGTACTAATTGAAATGTTCAAGAACTTCTCCCCCAAATGAGATGCTGAATCAAGAATATCGTTGCATGAAGAAAAAGAAAATAAGAAAGAAATACTTGTGGCACCTTAGAGACTAAAATTTATTTCAGCATAAGCTTTCGTGGGTTAGAACCCACTTCATGAGGCGCATGGAATGGAACATACACTAAGCAGATATATATATACACTCAAAGAAACATGAAAAGGTAGGAGTATCTATATCAACTTTAAGAGGCTAATTAATTGAAGAACTGTTATCAGTAGGAAAGAAACTTTTGAAGTGATAATCAACATGGCCCATTACAGACAGTTGACACAAAGGTGTTAAGGGTATTTAACGGGGGGGGGGGGGGGGGGGGAAGGAAATAAATTCAATTAATGTAATGACCGAGCCATTCACAGTCAATATTCAAACCTAAGGTAATGGTATCTAGTTTGCATATTAATTCCATTGTACATCACACAAAGGGCAACACTCCATTAAGCATGCCTTGGAATGGAGGCCTTAGGGCCTCTCAAAGAGGAACCCCAGCTCTAGTGTAACAAAGTCTGAACACAACGTCCAATCCACTTGAACCAGAGTTAATCTTCATCCAAAAAACATTATCTCCAAAAACTACAGAGAGCCTGGAAGGCTTTACAGGACTCCTTTCCAGTTTCCTAAATGGAAATAAAGCTTTTGTTCAACAAGTTTACACAAGTCTCAAACTTCTTCAGGAAGTCTTAGATTTATGAATGAAACTTGGTGCATAAATGGATTAAATTAACACTACCCAACTCAAGATGGTCATTCTTTTCCAGACAAAATGTTTTATGACCCCTTCCCCACCGTGCATGTCCAACCCTGAACATTGGTAGGAACATTTTTATGAACTATAACCATACCCAAAAAGGACAGTTACCTGTTCCGTAACTGGCGTTCTTCGAGATGTGTTGCTCAGGTGTATTCCACAGTAGGTGTGCGTGCTCGCCACGTGCATTGGTGTCGGAAGTTTTTCCCCTTAGCAGTACCCATACGGGGGGGGAGCACAGCTGCGACCCCTGGAGTAGCGCCTCTATATTGCGCTATAAGGGGAGCTGCGCTCTCCCCCCACCCTTGGTTCCTTCTTGCCAGATCAACTCCAACAGAGGGGAAGGAGGGCGGGATGTGGAATACTCCTGAGCAACACATCTTGAAGAATGCCAGTTACGGAACAGGTAACTGTGCTTTCTTCTTCGAGTGATTGCTCATGTGTATTCCACAGTAGGTGATTCCAAGCTATACCTAATGGAGGTGGGTAGGAGTTTGAAGGTTCTCGGGACGCAGTACCACCCTACCGAACCCTGCATCATCCCTAGTTTAGGAGACGATCGCATGGTGCGAAGTAAACATGTGGACGGAGGCCACATGGCAGCCCTACAGATGTCCTGGATAGGGACGAGGGCTACATAGGCATCTGAGGAGGCCGGAGCCCTCGTCGAGCGCACCTTGACAATCGGTGGCGGGGGGACCCTCGCCAGATCGTAACACGTGCGTATGCACGAGGTAATCCAGCAGGAAAGGCGCTGGGTGGAAATAGGTTGCCCTTTCATCTGTTCGGCCGAGGCAACAAACAGTTGCGAGGATCGCCGGAACGGCTTAGTCCATTCTAGATAGAAAGCCAGCGCTCTACGCACGTCAAGTGTGTGGAGGCGGTGTTCCTCGTTGGAGGAATGTGGCTTAGGACAGAACTGGGAGGAAAATGTCCTGTTCCATATGGAAGGCGGAGACCACCTTTGGAAGGAACGCAGGATGTGGGCGAAGCTGGACCTTATCCTTGTGGAAGACTGTATGTGGGGCTCCGAGGTCAGGGCCCTGAGCTCCAAGACACATCGAGCTGACATGATTGCCACGAGGAAAGCTACCTTCCATGAGAGGTGAGACCAGGAACATGTGGCCAGGGTCTTGAAGGGGGGCCCCGTAAGGGGGGGACAATACCAGGTTCAGGTCCCACTGTGGTACGGGGGACCTAACGTCTGGGAATGACTGGTCTAGCCCCTTCAGAAAGCGGGAGGTCATGGAATGAGAAAAAAATTGATTGGCCCTGCACCAGTGGGTGGAAGGCCAAAATGGCTGCCAAATGTACTCTGACAGAGGCGGGGGCTAACCCTTGGGTCCTAAGGGACAGGAGGTACTCAAGGATGAGTTGGAGCAATGTGGGCAAGGGGGAGGTTCCTTTCTCCCCCACCCATCTGGAAAACCTGGACCACTTAGTCAGGTACGTTTGACGTGTGGACGGCTTCCTACTCTCTAGTAGGACTCATCTGACTTCCTCCGAGCACCTCCTCTTTTCCTCGTCTAACCACCTAGCAGCCATGCTGTTAGGTGGAGCGCTGCTAGGTTGGGATGCAGGATGCAGCCCTCATCTTGGGAGAGGAGGTCAGAGCAGCAACCTTCTCGGGGGGGCCACCAGGAGGCTCAGGAGGATCCCGTACCAGTGCTGGCGGGCCCAGTCTGGAGCTATAAGAATTACCCTTGTCCTGTCTGTTTTTACCTTGTGCAGGACCTTGCTGACAAGGGGAAAGGGGGGGGGGGGGGGGGGAGAACACGTAGAAAAGCTGGCCCGACCACTGCAGGAGGAAGGCGTCTGAGATCACTCCCCTCCCCATCCCCCCCCTGGAGCAGAACTGGGGGCAGCGCCGGTTCCGGCGGGTTGCAAAGAGGTTGACTTGGGAAACTCCCCAGTCTCAGAAGAGCTGGTGAGTGACCTCCGAATGGACAGACCACTCGTACTGGTGGGAGAAAACCCTGCTGAGGCAGTCGGCTCGCACATTGTGGGCGCCGGGCAGGTGGAAAGCCCGAAGGGAGGTATTTTGGGCTACATAGAACTCCAATAGCTTCAGGGCTTCCAGGCAGAGGGCCAAGGAACAAGTCCCGCCTTGCCGGTTGATGTAGTACATTGCGGCAGTGTTGTCCGTGAGGACTCTGACCACCTTCCTGTGAAGGTGCATGCTGAACGCTACGCTACGCACACCAAACGTATCGCCCTGAGCTCTCTGACATTTATGTGGAGAGACGAATCCAAGGCTGACCATTTCCCCTTGGGTTTGCATGCTCCCTACGTGGGCTCCCCAGCCCAAGTCCGATGCATCGGACACCAGGTCCAGCAACGGGGATACCTCCCGAAAGGGGACCCCTTGCAACATGTGCAGATACGACCACCATTGAAGGGAGGTAAGCACCGGGGGCGATACCGTGAGGACTTTGTCCAGACTGTCCCTGGCCTGGGAGAATTGGGAGGCCAGCCAGAGCTGGAGGGGCCTCATTCGGAGCCTGGCGTGGCGGCCCACATATGTGCAAGCCACCATGTGCCCCAGAATCTGGAGGCACGCTCTTGCCGTTGTCACCGGAAAAGCTGTGACCAAGGCAATGAGACCTTTGAGAGTCTCGAACCTGCTTAGAGGGAGACAGGCTGAGGCTTTTAAGGCGTCCAACAGCGCCCCTATGAACTCTATGCACTGCACTGGGACTAACGTGGATTTGCTTTCGGTTACCACTAAGCCGAGATCTGCGCATGTGGAGCGGAGCAGCTCGACATGGGCCTGCACCTAGAAGCGAGAGTTGCCTTTGAGAAGCAATCGTCCAGATAAGGGAAGATTTGAACCCCTTACCGTCTGAGGTGGGCTACCACCACTGCCATGCATTTGGTGAAGACCCTCGGTGCCATGGAGAGGCCAAAGGGGAGGACTGTGAACTGATAGTGGTCCGTCCCTACCATGAACCTGAGGAAGCGCCTATGCGCCTCGAGGATATGAATATGGAAGTACGCATCCTGGAGGTCCAGGGCCGCGTACCAGTCCCCCGGGTCCAAGGAGGGGATAATGGAGACCAGGGATACCATGTGGAATTTGGAGCGGACCATATACAGATTGAGGGCCCGCAGGTCCAAAGTGGGCCTGAGACTGCCCTTGACCTTGGGGATCAGGAAGTACCTGGAGCAGAAACCTCTGCCCTGGTATTCTACTAGGACTCTTTCCACCACCCCCAGGTGCAGCAGGCGGGCCACCTCCTGCTCCAAGAGGTGGGCGTGCTCCTGGGTCCCGCCGGGATGGGGGGTGATGTGGCGGCAGTGAAGTGAACTGCAATGTGTAGCCCTTGGAAACCGTGTTGAGGACCCACCAGTCTGAGGTTATGCAGGCCCATGCCCTGTGGAAGACAATCGGTTGCAGAACACAAACTTTATTAACCGGGGGGATTTCCTGGCAATGTTCCTGACTCCCCCCCCCAAATAGTCAAAACCGCTTCTTTCCCTGCCTTTTGCCCTTAGCAGGCCTGGGCTGCAGGGCAGAGCGGGACTGACGCTGAGACCAACGCCTCTGGTCTCTAGGCCTCTTAGCGGGGGGCTTGTATCTGCTACGTGCAGGTGGAACCGATGCCTGCGGCCTGGGCTTGTCTTTCACCAGGGGAACGTAGAGGCCCAAGGTCTGCAGGGTAGTACGGGAGTCCTTCATGCCGTGGAGACGGGCGTCTGTCTGGTCAGCAAATAACGCTTTCCCGTCGAAGGGCAGGTGCTGCATGATGGACTGGGCCTCCGCCGACAGTCCAGACAGGGTGTGCCACAACGCCCTGTGCATAGATATGGCGGAAGCCATCGAGCGGGCTGCAGTATCGGCCGCATCTGACGCCGCCTGGAGGGTTGCTTTTGCCCCCTCCTCTAAGAGGGGCTTGAAATCCCTCCTATCTCGATCCAGAAGGAGAGGCTCAAACTTGGGGAAGGACCCCTCCCTCCAAAGTTGAAGTCATAACGGCTCCCCCACAAGTTGAAGTCATAACGGCTCAGTAAGGCCTGAAGGTTAGCCACTCTGAGCTGGAAGCTCGCCGAGGAATAAAACTCTGCCGAAAGCATCTAGTCTCGTGGTGTCTTCATCTGGTGTGGGCTGGCCGTGGCTTTCACGGTGGATCAGCATACGCATGGTCCTTGGTTGGGACAAAAGTACTTCCTTTCCACTTCTTGGATATGGGAGCCAAGGAAGCTGGGGTCTGCCACAGGGTGTTTGATATACTGGCTACACCCTGGTGAAGGGGCAAGGCTACCCGGCCCGGTGCCGATGATGACAGTATGTTAAACAGTGAGTCAGAGGGCCCTTCCATCTCCTCGGCCTGGAGCTTGGACGCCACGCGCTTAAGGAAGTCCTGGTGCACTTTGAAGTCCTCCGGTGGAACAGTAGGCGGCGGTGCTGCTATGGCGTCGTCCAGTACCGGAGAGCGTGCCGGCTCTGCGCTGAGGGAGGCAAAGGAGGGGCAATGCCAAGGTCTGAACCTGGGCGCGGGGCCACCAGCTTGGGTTCTACCGGTCTCTCCCCCCCGACGCGAGGGAGATGCCGACGGAGCCTGGGATGCCCTGGCTACCGAGCGGGTAGCTGCGTGGACGGGCAACTGGGGCCACGGAGCCCATTGGCACCACTGCCCTTGCCATGGTGCGTCCTGCCACTGAGCCAGTTGGAGGCCGGGAGGCAGCGACTGCTCTGGTTGGGCCGCATGACCTGGAGATGGGCGGCTCAGTGCCGAAGTGGAGGTCACTGTTGAGCCTACTGTGCCGTACGAGTGGCAAGAGCGATGGTGCCTGCTACGGAGCCTCCCTCGGGACCTCAACGTCGAGGAGCGGTCTCCTGATGAGTCGCTCCGGTACCCGCCCCGGCGTCTGGAGCTACGGTGCCAGTGACCAGCGGGAGGAGCGTCGTGCACGACATCTAGCCCTGGAGCCCAAGTTGGAGTGCCGACGGTGCCGTGACTGGCTGCGGTAGCTGCGGGCCGAGGAAGAGGAGCGTCTCCTGCGCCTGTCCCGGTGCCTACACCCATCACTGTGAGGCATGGAGGGACGGCGGGGCTGCATACACGGTGGCGAGCCCCATGGCGCGGCGGGAGTGGACGGTCGGCCTGAGCTGGGAGAAGAGCGCACCGAATGGGAGAGCGAGCGGTTCTCGGAATGATGGCTGCGCCGCTCTGGGGACGTCTGAGGAGCACCCAGCGGCAGTTGCCCTGGGTACTGGCAAAGTTATGATGTCCCGCGCAACCTGCAATACCTCTGGCATTGATGGCATCGTGACGGCGGGAGGGGGAGAATCTAGGGCTGCCCAGCATGGGTCCAGCCTCACCCCATCCTTCTCACAGAGCCGCTGCAGAGGATGTCTTCCCCTGCTTCTTGGATGGGGAGCGGTGCCGGCTAGTGGAGGGGACTTCACTATGCACCGAAGACGCAGTGCAAGGTGCCGACTCTGTCCGGCGCGCTAGGGCCGGGGCCAGCGCCGACTCCATCAGGAGAGCGCGAAGTCAGATGTCTCTCTCCTTTTTCGTCCACGGCTTGAATGACCTGCAGATCTTGCAGTGTTCACTCACGTGAGTTTCTCCCAGGCAGTGGGGACACTCAGCGTGCGGATCACTTCTCGGCATGGACCGGTGACAAGAGTCGCAGGACTTAAAGCCTGGGGCATACCCCGAGCCCACTTTAACAACTGGCGTCTGAAGACTAGCTAACAAGTACCACTAATTCAAGGGGAAAAAAGCTGCAGCAAAGCTGAAGCAGAAGTTCCGACTACCTTCACTGGCAGCAAGAAGGAATTGAGGGTGGGGGGTGTGCGCAGCTACCCTTATAGCGTGATATAGAGGCGCCACTCCAGGGGTCGCACTGGTGCTCCCCCAGTAAGGGTACTGCTAAGGGAAAAACTTCCGACACCGATGCACGTGGCGAGCACGCACACCTACTGTGGAATACACATGAGCAATCACTCGAAGAAGAACTACTACTTATGTAGTTTCTAAAAGCAATTGCAATTATAAAAGTTCAAAATTTTAAGCTAAACTAAATTCCATGTGGTGGATGAGTGAGCCCATCTTGCTGAGGAGAGAAGTTCCACTGTGTTTGTTATTCCTAAAAGATTGTTCCAATTCAACGAACATTACTGAACAGACACCTGCCACAGAGATATGAGAATGCTCAAGGCTTCTGCAACTAAGCAAGGTTTTCCTCCTTCAGAGAAAGGCAAGACCTGCCAAGTTCCTCACTAAAGAAAGTCAGCTGCAGGTTCTTGTCACTGAGGTGTCAATTCATCTTGCTTGTAAGGCCAGTCAGTACTGTCCAGATAAGTGCATCCTGAATGAAGGTGTTGTTGCACCTACCTCTTTTCCTTCTGTTGAGCCATGAAGGTAACAGTCCCACAGTTCACTCTGAGGTTCCCTCATACTCTCACTTATGATCTTCTGATGCCTTCCTGATGAAGTCTATCAAGAGGAAAAGCCTCCACATTTCCTCTATCAACTTAAAAAAAGCCCAACAGTCAAATTTTCTGAGGAACACTTATACTCTGTCATGCATGGGCAGGACATTTCCTTCCAGGCCCAGAATAGGAAAAGACTTTCTAAAAATGCATGTACTGTCATGAGAGTTGAAAATACAAAAGGAAATGCCCGAAGATCACGGTGTTCACATTGCCAGTTTAGGTAACCAGATCTTGTTGATTTTTCACAAGTTTTTTCTGAAAAGTCATCGGGTTTATTTTTCATTGACAAGTGTTTAATTTCCAGATATTGCAACAACTTTGCACGCTTTTGGTAGCCAACACTTCAGAACACATTGCGTTTTCAAAACAGTATAAAACCATAAGTCATATTGGTCATTGTATTTTTGCATTTTATTTTGTCTGAGCCAAAACTGAAACAGCTTACCACTGTCCTTATCATTGAAGGATCCATATTTTCAAATAATCCCTTTGCCAGCGTGGAGCTCCAGCTAAAACTGAACATAGGAAGTGTAGTACCCTTAGGCCTTAATGATTCCAGCCAACACACTGTGCACCCCAATTCAATGATGTTGGTCACAGATACTTGCACTTTGTGTCATACATAAATGGATGGTTACAAGAATAACTAGTTCTTCCAAGAGAGAGTGTTGCCTCTACACATTCATATAGGAGATGCAATCCCAGTGGGGCTGAACATGGGGCCACCTGAACCCACTCCTGCAACACCAAATGGCCAGAGCTAAAGTTATAAAGGGTCTTGTGGGCCCAAATGCATCACTTCCTTCTGACAATTCCAAATGTACCTACAAGGACAGAACTTAATAGGAGTTAGACTTCCAGAAAGCCTTTGACAAAGTCCCTCACCAAAGGCTCTTACCTAAATTAAGTTGCCATGGGATAACAGGGAAGATCCTTTCATGGATTGAGAACTGGTTAAAAGACAGGGAACAAAGGGTAGGAATAAATGGTAAATTTTCACAATGGAGAGGGGTAACTAGTGGTGTTCCCCAAGGGTCAGTCCTAGGACCAATCCTATTCAACCTATTCATAAATGATTTGGAAGAAGGGGGTAAACAGTGAGGTGGCAAAGTTTGCAGATGACACTAAGCTGCTCAAGATAGTTAAGACCAAAGCAGACTGAAGAACTTCAAAAAGATCTCACAAAACTAAATGATTGGGCAACAAAATGGCAAATGAAATTCAATGTGGATAAATGTGAAGTAATGCACATTGGAAAAAATAACCCCAACTATACATACAATATGATGGGGGCTAATTTAGCTACAACTAATCAGGAAAAAGATCTTGGAGTCATCGTGGATAGTTCTCTGAAGACGTCCATGCACTGTGCAGCGGCAGTCAAAAAAGCAAACAGGATGTTTGGAATCATTAAAAGAGGGAGAGAATAAGATGGAGAATATCTTATTGCCCTTATACAAATCCATAGGGCGCCCACATCTTGAATACTGCGTACAATTGTGGTCTCCTCATCTCAAAAAGGATATACTGGCATTAGAAAAGGTTCAGAGAAGGGCAACTAAAATGATTAGGGGTCTGGAATGGGTCCCATATGAGGAGAGATTAAAGAGGCTAGGACTTTTTAGCTTGGAAAAGAGGAGACTAAGGGGGGATATGATAGAGGTCTATAAAATTATGAATGGTGTGGAGGAAGTGAATAAGGAAAAGTTATTTACTTGTTCTCATAATAGAAGAACTAGGGGCCACCCAATGAAATTAGTGGGCAGCGGGTTTAAAACAAATAAAAGGAAGTTTTTCTTCACACAGCGCACAGTCAACCTGTGGAACTCCTTGCCTGAGGAGGCTGTGAAGGCTAGGACTATAACAGGGTTTAAAAGAGAACTAGATAAATTCATGGAGATGAAGTCCATTAATGGCTATTAACCAGGATGGGTAAGGAATGGTGTCCTTAGCCTCGGTTTGTCAGAGGGGGGTGGTGGATGGCAGGAGAGGGATTACTTGATCATTACCTGTTAGGTCCACTCACTCCGGGGCAGCTGGCATTGGCCACTGTCGGTGGACAGGATACTGGGCTGGATGGACCTTTGGTCTGACCCAGTACGGCCTCTCTTATGTCTTTATGTAAAGGTGGGCAGGCAGCATGAACAAAATAGGTGCATGGCTCCTCAGCAACACAGGCTACTACGAGCTCATCAGACCTGTTGTCTGCTTACTTTGCTGGCTACACATAAGAAAGTCAACTCAAGCCTCATTCCCTTACCTTCAAAGCACTCCATGGGCTGTGCCCAGGATATCTGAGATCACTTAAACCTCCAGGACAATGACTGAGGAGACCTGTGCTCCTCAGGCAAAATAAATCTATCACAAGGGTAAGTTCATCATCTTGGAAGGAGACAGTTTTCTTAGGGGTGGTCCAAGATTGCAGCAAGCTTCCACAGGGACTAAGGACAGTCATAAATCTCACCATCTTCTGCTCCAACTTCAAGGCCACTTCTTCAATCTTGCTTTTGCTAATATAAACATGATAACATTTTTTAAAAAATGTTCAGAGTTTCCCCTGAGGAAGGATTGGAGAAAGAATGAATTACCCATAACAGATGTTGGTCATGTCACTTAATGCACTTGGGGAAAGTGTTTGGAGCAACACTCCTGATGAGCCACAGTTACTATGGTGAGTAACCATTTACATCTCGTCTTTGAGCTGGCATCACCATAATCTCAGTTCTGGGTTTGTAGTGAATTATTCAACCACCAGACCAGGAAGGTGGGCTGGGAAGTACTTTAGATTTCAAGAAATGCCTTACACCTAGGTAAGCATCTAAATGCTCAGTCAAGAAACTAGTGATGTGTAAATGCATATACAGGAATTCAGGCTGAGCAGCCTTGTAGATTTCTATGAACAGGCAGGCCCTGGGACAATAAGTTTAAGACCCTGAAGTATTGACACCCCAGTCAATTAACATTTTCAGTATGTAGTACTTGCCTAGATGGAGTAGGTTGAGTGGAAACGGAGTTTCTTTTATATCAATTCCCAAAGGCTACAAAAATTCCAATTGATATACAAAATGCCTTACGTCATATCTCACAAACTCAGAGCCTTATTGATATGTAAGGTATTAAGTCTAGCTTCCCTGGGACATAAACAAGATTTTGGGAAGAGCATTAAGAGATTGTTAGTTGCATTACAGTACGGACTTGAGGCTCCAACCAACATCAGGCCTACACACTGTACTAGGTACTACATAAAATGAAAGAGAATCCCTGCTTAAAATGCTTTCCACTGCCCTGCTTCCCCTGATGTTGCCAAGGTTGCCTCTGAAACTAAAACTAGAAATCAGAAGATGATGGGCAAGTACAAGCAGGAAGTACAGACCATTTTCTGGGCTGTTTAGCACAGTCCCAGAGACAGACATGATAGATGAAATGTTGGAGAAAATGAAGGACCCTGGGTTTTTATTTCAAGATTGATTAAACCCCTTCTCCTCACACAGGGGATCTTCCACATGGCTGTGAGCTGCAGGTGAAAGGCTCAAGGTGTTCAGGCAGCAGTACTGTCAGAAATAGATGGTGCCACCTTATAAGGTGAAGTGTCAAACTAGGTACAGGATATGCACTACACACTCCTCAGTCACCAGTCCCTTTTACTGTAGGCAGACAGAGAGCGGCTTTTCCTAAAGATCAAGCTAGTACCTGGCCATGACAGCTTAACTTTGGGCAATATGACCATTTAGCTGGATTGAGCACATTATAAAGGGATAGAGCAGGCCTGCATAACATGCGGCCCAGGGGCCGCACGCGGCCCGCATGGGCTCACTGTGCGGCCCACGGGGCTGAGGAGGGAGCCGGGGGGTGAAGGGATGATGAGCCGAGCAGGCGGGCAGTGGTGGCGAGGCTTTATACTGGGGGGTGGGGGGGTGAGGAGGCGAGCGGCGAGTCGGTGGCTGGAGGGGGGCAAATCTCCCACATTCAAAATCTGGGACTGTGTCCATTGGTCCTTTTTGCTGCTTGTCTCTGGGCTGGGGGTTGTCCCAATGCTGCAAAGAGGGTGTTCCCAAAGGAAGGTGCTTGTTTCTAACCCCCGAGGCTGTCAGTATGTCTGCTCTTCTCTAGTCAGCCCACTTGACAAGTTTGATTGTCCTTGGTCTGCTTCCCATCCCCTCTCCAAGGGTTGCAGCTGTCTGGAGGTGCCTGCCTTCCACGCCTTCCTCATTCATTCAACAGGGCAATTGAAAACAAAGTGGGGGGAAGATCTTATTCTACTTCTAGCAAAAAGACATTTTTCTTTTACCTTAATTATACTACCTTAGGGGCCCGCTATAACATATTACCGAGGTTCAATACAAAGTCATATAAAAGTTATACAAAAATGCATAATGCAGAGATTTATCTACAGCTCCATTGACTGACTGTTGTGTGCAGTAATATAGTGACCCCTGGGGGGGTGAAGAGGGGTATGATGGTGGGGCCGAGCAGGGAGGGGACAGGTCCTATTTTACTGCTGTGATCTGGTCACCCTATGCGCGCTGTTTCTTTCCCCCTCTACAGGCTTCCACACCCCAGAGCTGGGGAAGGAGGGATTGTTTCTGCGGGGCCGGGGGTTTCGGCCCTCAGCTGTTTTTTTTGGAGTAATATGGCCCTCGTCGCTTTACGAGTTGTGCAGGCCTGGGATAGAGCATGATTCCCTCTCTCCTTGGACTCCAGGATATCAAACAAAGCAGTGTGTCTTTTCCTGCCCAGCTAAAGTTTCCAGTTCCAGACTCTTACGTTTTATCCACTCCTGGACTTGTCTGAAAACATCAGGTGGTGAGATAGTTTTCTTCTATTTCCTCATGAGAGGCCAAGAAGGAAATAACCCTTCTCTTACCAGCAAAAAGGGAGGTGTCACACATTTGCTACCCCTTCTTCCTCCTTTGAAGGAGGACATTAGGAATACTTTTTAGAGTAGCAGCCATGTTAGTCTGTGTCAGCAAAAACGAACAGGATTACTTGTGGCATTTTAGAGACTAAAATTTATTTCAGCATAAGCTTTCGTGGGCTACAGCTCACTTCATCAGACGCATGGAATGGAACACACAGTAAGCAGATATTTATACATTCAGAGAAACATGAAAAGGTGGAAGTACCTATACCAACTGTAAGAGGCTAATTAATTAAGAGGAACTACAGCAGGGGAAAAAACTTTTGATGTGATAATCAAGATGGCCCATTTTGGACAGTTGACACAAAGGTGTGAGTGAGGATAGTTAGCTAGGGGAAATAGATTCAATTAATGTAATGACCGAGCAACTCCCAGTCTCTGTTCAAATCTAAGTTAATGGTATCTAGTTTGCCACAGCCACAGAGTGCATGGCAGAGACAATGTCTTAACTTCCTTGAGAGAGAAAGGCAAGTAAAGGAGAGTGTCCTGTTTGTTTTAAAGCTGTTATTTTATGATGTCCAATACCCACCCCACGTGGGAAAGAGGACCCCATCAGAAAGGTCACACACCCACGTGTAAAATGAAGGGCAAAGCAAAGTGGCCCTAGAAGAGGTGCCCCAAATGCCACAGAAACAGAGTGTTCCTCCGAGTCCATGGGAGAACAAGAGTCCTGGGATGTCAAAGCACCTCTACTCTGAAAGGTGTCCTGACGAACCTTACATCCTGTGCAAGGGCACAGAGACTGACCAGTACCCACAAAACCTAGGCACAATATCCACAGGCTGCATTAGCATCTTCCCAGAAGGCTGCAAGTAATTTACATATATAACATTTACTTGAATTTTGCCAGCTGATATAGCCCACATCCTCGTGATACAAGGAAAATAAGAATATTTCCCCCTTAATCTATATTCTCTTGCTTTTTCTATCATTTATTCTCTTCTTGTGTCAGATAGAAGAGAAGGTAGGAGGCCTACATGCCTCAAGGGGAGGAAGGAACAAGCCCAAGAAAAACATTTTAAATCAAGGGTAAAACTAAAAAACTCTTGCTGTTCAACTAGTGAGGGAGATCATAATTGGAGAGTGTAAAGGGAACCACCAGACAAGCTATGTTCATATTAAAAAGTCTGTTATCCTTTTGGTTACTCATTACTCTACAGTTACAACAACTTTGACCATTTCAAGTATTATTGTTTGCTAATTCTCCCCCACCCACAATATTCATCTCTTCACACTGCTTCACTGCCCTGATGCAAGTCAATTGTTTTTAAATTGGTTCATGAAATAAGATGTACGTTTATCAGAACTATAATGTTCTATTATAATAATGATAATCAGGATTAGTTGTCATGTTTATGTCCAGTGGGATTTGTCACTTCAGACAAAGCAGAGGAAAATGCACTCTCAATAGTTGCACCTTTTTCAAACAGAGCTAAACATTCATTCACAAATCTCCTAGTGATCAACAGCCAGAAAAGTCTGAGTATAAGAAAACATTTCCTTGAAAAAAATCTGTATGACTGCCTTTATGCTAAAGGAAAAAGCTAAATGTAAGAACTATTAGAAAAGAAGTTTATCATATAGATACTATAAAAAAAGATTGAATATTTCTATTAAAAACATTAGCAGCTTCTGTGGGAAGACCACCAAAAACTTACCGTGCAAATATGAGGCCAGTATTCAAACTGTTGGAGTAAGGCTGTATTAAGTTCCTCTTCATATATCTCTCTGTAAAACTGTGGCATCTTCGATAACCAGATACCATTGCTGTACTTATTCAAAACTTCTTTAACTCGATTCTGAACTTCATTTATGTTAGAATTGGAAGGGCCAGTGGGAATTCTGTGCGTTTCTGAAGCTGGCGCATTCAAATTATCTGTAAAGATGGAAAAATTACAATTTTTAAGTGGCAGTGTTGTTCTACAATTTCCTTTTAAAGAACAGTAGCATTTAACTTCAGAAAGGGGAACTACATAAAAACGAGGAAGCTAGTTAAACAAATTAAAAGGTATAGTTCCAGAAGTGAAATGCCTGCAAGCTGCATGGAAACTTTTTAAAAAACACCATAACAGAGGCTCAAATTAAACGTATACCCCCAAATTAAAAAACATAGTAAGTGGACCAAAGTGCCACAGTGGCTAAAACAACAAAGTAAAAGAAGCCCTAAGAGGCAAAAAGGCATCCTTAAAAAATTGGAAGTTAAATCCTATCAAGGAAAATAGAAAGGAGCATAAACTCTGTCAAGTCAAGTATAATTAGGCAGGTCAAGAAGGAATTTGAAAAGCAACTAGCCAAAGACTCAAAAACTAACAGCAATTTTTTTTTATTTTTTTTTTAAATTTAAGAATTTATTAATCCTAAATTTAAGATTAAATTTAAATAAAAATGTAAGAATTTTTTTTTTTAAAGAAACATCAGAATCAGGAAGTCTGCTAAACAATCAGTGGAGCCACAGGACGACTGAGGTGTTAAAGGAGCACTCAAGGAAGACAAAGCCATTGCGGAGAACCTAAATGAATTCTTTCCATCAGTCTTCACAGCAGGGGATAAGAGAGAGAGATTCCCACACTTAAGCCGCTCTTTTTAGGTGACAAATCTGAGGTACTGTCCCAGACGGAGGTGTCAGAGGTGGTTTTGGAACAAACTGATAAAACTAAACAGTAATAAGTCACCAGGACCAGATAGTATTCACCCAAGAGTTCTGAAGGAACTCAAATATGAAATTGCACAACTAACAACTGTGGTATGTAACCTATCATTTAAATCATCTTCTGTACCAGGTGACTGGAGGATAGTTAATGTGATGCTAATTTTATTTTTTTTAGGAAAAAAAAAAAAAGCTCTAGCGGTGATCCTGGCAATTACAGGCCAATAAGCCTAACTTCAGCACAGGGCAAACTGTTTGAAACTACAATAATGAACAAAATTATCAGACACAGATAAACAAGATTTGTTGGGGGAAGAATCAACATGGTTTTAGTAAAGGGAAATCATGCCTCACCAATCTATTAGAATTCTTTGACCGGGTCAACATGTGGACAAGGGTGATCCAGTACATATAGTGCACATAGATTTTCAGAAACCCTTTGACAAGGTCCCTCACCAAAGGCTCTTAAGCAAAGTAAACAGTCTTGGTATAAGAGAGACGGTCCTCTCAAGGATCAGTAACTGGTTAAAAGACAGAACACAAAGGGTAGGAATAAATGGTCAGTTTTCAGAATGGAGAGAAGTAAATAGTGGTGTCCCCCCCCCAAAGGATCTGTACTGGGACCAGTGCTGTTCAACATATTCATAAATGATCTGGGAAAAGGGGTAAGCAGTGAGGTGGCAAATTGCAGACAATACAAAACTACTCAACATAGTTGAGTCCAAAGCAGACTATGAAGAGTTACAAAGGGATCTCACAAAACTGGGTGACTGGGCAACAAAATGGCAGATGAAATTCAGTGTTGACAAATGCAAAGTAATGCATATTGGAAAACATAATCCCAACTATATATACACAAAATGATGGGTTCTAAAGTAGCCATTACCACTCAGGAATGATCTTGGAGTCATTGTGGATAGTTCTCTGAAAACATCCACTCAATGTGCAGTGGAAGTCAAAAAGCTAACAAATGTTAAGAAGCATTAGAAAAAGGGATAGATACGATAGGAAATATCATGCCTCTATATAAACCCATGGTACACCCACCTGAATAGTTCTGGTCGCCCCTTCACAAAAAAAGATATATTAAAATTAGAGAAAGTACAGACAAGGTCAACAAAAATGATTAGGGGTATGGAATAGTTTCCCTATGTGGAAGGAATAAAAGGAATGGGACTTTTCAGCTTGGAAAAGAGACGAGTAAAGGATAGGAGGTCCATAAAATCATGAATTGTGTGGAGGAAAAAAAAGTGTTATTTACTCCTTCACATAACACAAGAACTGGGGTCACCCAATTAAATCACTAGGCAACAGGTTTAAAACAAACAAAAGGAGGAGGAGATTACTTACCTGTAACTGGAGGTTCTTAGAGATGCCTGGCCCCTACCTGTATTCCACATGTGGGTGACTTGTGGGAAGTGATTAGTGCAGAAGTGGCTGCGGGATGCCAATGGAACCAAGCTGCATCTGTCACTGCTGCGTGTTATGGTTTAGTGTGCTATGAACATGTGGACAGAGTGCCACATCGCTGCTTGACAGATGTCTTGCCAGGACAGATCTGAAAGTGAGACTGAGGCGACAGCTTGCACCAGCGTAGAATGCACTATTACCTTGCCGGGGAGGAGGTAGATTGGAGTATTTGTAGTATTCAAGGATGCACCCTGAGACCCATTTGGAGAGTCACTGGGGTGAGGGGGCTTATCCGTTTGCCCTTTAAGCAATGGCCACAAAAAGATTAGTCGATTTCCAAAATGGGTGAGTCCTGTGGAGGTAGAAGACTAGTGAGCATCGAACATAGAGGGAGCGCAGGACTCTGTCAGCGTGGGAGGTGTGAATCTTTGGGCAGAATACTGCCAAGTGGATCAATTGACTGAGGTGGAACTCAGACACCACTGTAAGAAGGAATTGGGGTGCAGCTGTAAGAAAACCTAGTTCTTGTGGAATATATGGGGGAGCCAGGGAGAGATCTGCCATGAAGGCCGCAAGATCACTGACCTACCTGGCGGATACCAAGGTAACGGATACCAAGAATGCCACTTTCATTGAGAGGTAGGAAAGGGAGCCTGTTGTCATCGGTTCAAAGGGAGGTCTTGTGAGGGCAGAGAGAATGAGATTAAGGTCCCATGGGGGTGTGCACTGGTGGAAAGGGTTTGAGTAAACCTTTTAGGAAGTGGACAGTGATAGGGTATGTAAATATAGATGTGCTGTCCATGGGGGTAGAATGGCGCTAAGTGCTGCTAATGCACATGAAGAGAACAGACCCAGACCCAATGTTTTGAGGACACAGTCAAGAACGATGAGAATGGTCACCATGCTCAGAGAATGGTGGTGGCAGTGGACCCATTTTAGGAAGGATCTCCATTTAGCTCGGTAACAGGTCCTAGTGGAGTCCCTCCTACGTTGGGTGAGGATTTGCCAAACCGGGCCAGAGCATACACGGTCTATGCTTGATGCCCATCCAAATACCAGGCTGTGAGGTGAAGAGAGTCTGGATTGAGATAACAGTCTCCCCCGATCTTGTGAGAGTCGATTTAGGAGTGTGCAGAGGCAGAGTGCTGTCCAGATGGAGAGTCAGAGGAGGTCTGTGAACCAGAACTGCTGGAGCCAGAAAGATGCTATGAGAAGGACAGTGGTTGTCCTGGTGAATCTTGTGTAGCACTTGCAGTAGAAAGGGAAGTGGGGCAGGGGGCGGGGGGGAAAGAGGCATAGCAGAGGTCACCCATCCAGGGAAAGAGGAGTGTTGCCTTGAGAGCTCTCTTCTAGAGGTCCTTTGGAGTAAGAGTGAGAGCTTTTGATTCCCGTGAGTGGTAAAGAGGTCCACCAGGGGGTTCCCCACTTTACGACACTTTGTGGTATCGCGTAGCTCCCACTTGTGGTCGAGGTAGAGAGTTCTGCTGAGCGTGTCAGCAAGGGAATTCTGGGCACCTGGTAGGTATGCAGCCTGAAATGTCACCTCATTGCAGCTGCACCAGTTCCATAGCCAGACCAACTTGGAGCAGAGGGAGGAAGACCTGGCACTGTCCTACTTGTTGATGTATAACACTGCCGCGATGTTGTCGGAGAGGAGCTGAATGTGTACGGAACATATGAGCAGGAGGAAGGCCTTGCATGCGAGGAGGACTGCCTGAAGTTCTAGAATGTTTTGTCACACAGCATCAATGCCCCTTGAGCTGTGTGGTGGCTTAAGTGGGCTCCCCGTCCAGCGAGGGAGGTGTCTGTCATGATGGTGGCTTGTGGTGTGGGTGGGTTGAAGGGGGTGCCGATCATGATCTTGGAGGGAGCGGGCCACCACGTGAGGGGGGACAGCATGGTCTCTGGGACAGTGACCCTGGAGTCAATATGGTCTGTTGGGTTTGTAAATGGAGAGAAGCCAAGCTTGTAGACAGCACATGTGGAGCCATGCGTGCAGCATCATGTAAGTGAAGGCCACCATATGCCCAAGGAGGGAGAGACAGTGGCAGACCATTGTGTGTGGTCTGCGACATAGACGCGCAATGAGGCTCTCAGCGCTGCAAAGCAGTCAGGTGAGAGGAAGGCCCGGACCACAATAAGAGCCCAGCTGCACCCCAATGAAATGTATTGTCTGTGTGGGTGTCAACACAGACTTGTCCTCGTTGACGCAGATACCCAGAGATGCTAGACCTGAGACAGTGGATCACAGAGTGCCTCCAATCGAGCCTAGCTACTGGTGGTGCTATCGTCGAGGTGGGGGAATACTGAGTAGCCAAGGCGTAGCATCTGGGCTGCTACCACAGCAAAGACTTTTGTGAATACTCTTGGCACCGTCACTATGCCAAATAGGAGTACCCAAAATTGGTAATGGTGGTGCCCTACCCGGAAATGGAGGAACTTGCGGTGAGATGAGTGGATACCCACATGGAAGTAAGTGTCTCATGACAAGAGATGCAAGCCAGGTTCCAAGGCATAATCAATGCCAACGTCACCATGTGGAGTTTGGACTTCCTGATAAACGTATTCAGTAACCGATTATCTAGAATGGGGCAGCATCCTCCATCCTTTTTTGGAATGAGGCGAACCCTCTCTCTCTGTACTGAAGCAGGATGGGCTCTATTGCCCCCTCCCCCTTGAGGAGCAGAGCATCCCTTCTTGTTGGAGGAGCAAATGATGGGAGAGTGTTCCAGGGGGGAGGGTTAGGTGAGGGTGCAATGAAGGGTAAAGGAAAGGAACTCTATGGAGTATCCGTGGTGGATGACCGCCAGTACCCAACTGTCTGTGGTGATCTTGCCCCCATTGTGGGCAAATAGGGAAACAACAGCCCCCAAAAGATGACATGGGGTGCTGCGGGTGGTATTGAGGAAGGCTTGTGGGTCTCGGCCTGTGTATCAAAATTGGCCTTTGGCCAGCAGTTGGGAAGAGGGTTGAGGAGATGGTTGTGGCAGACCATAGTTGTCAGCATGGTGGCTCTTGGTGCAGGTTGTATCTGCTGTCTGTGTCTAGGAGTCAGAGTATATATGCCCAGAGACCGTAGTGTTGATCTGGAATCCTTGACAGTGTAGGAATTCACCAGTCTTGTCGCTGGAGAGTTTATGCTAGTCAAAAGGGAGGTCCTCTTTCTTATTTTGGACCTCCCCAGGCAAGCTGGAAGATTGTAACCACGAGTCCCTTCGCATAACTACTCTGGTGGCTAGAAACAGAGGATGTTGGCCACATCCACTGCTGCCTGGAAGGCCACCTTGGTGACCAATCTCCCTTAATCTACCACTGCCTGGAATTGCTCCTGGTGTTCAAGCGAGAGCTTGTTCTTGAACTCTGCTAGCATATTGTAGTTATGAAAGTTATACTTGGCTAGCAGAAACTCATAATTAGCAATGAGGAATTGAAGTCCTACACAGGAACAGACCTTCCTACGCAGCAGGTTTAGCCTCTTATCAGTCTTGTCTTGGAGGGGTGGATTTTTGTGGATGCTGTCTTGCCCATTCTGCAGAATGCTTGGACATCCAGGGAGCTCAGGGGTGGATGGGTGAACAGGAACGCTGCCCCCGTAACTAGTAAGAAGCAGTGCCTCTCCACCTGCTTAGGTGTGGGTTCACACGAGCCCGGTGTGTGTCACACCGCATGTGCCAGTTCCAGGATAGCCTCATTGATTGGGAGGGCCACACTGGATGGCCTTTGGGGTTGGAGGATGTCCAACAGCAGATGTTGTGAGTCCTGAACTTCCTCCAACAGTATTTCCAGGACCGCAGCCACCCTCTCTAGCAAATCCTGATATTGATGGTGATCATCCAGCAGAGAGAGCTAGGAGAGGAATGACCACCTCATCTTGCGACAAGGATGTGCTTGTTGGGACCAGGGGAGCCGGCGGTACTGGTTCAATGTCCTCCTCTTCCTCATACACCGATGGAGCTGGCGGGTGTACAGAGGAATCTGAGATGGTGTGTAGTATCTGTGGTAGGGATCCCAGGGTCCCCAGTATGGCCAGAAGGTGGGGTCCATCAGTGGCAGCAGGCCCCACAGGAAGTGGTAACAGGTCTCCTCTGTTGGCTCATATGCCAAAGAGTAGGGCAGTCTGGGTTGCACATCCGGACTCCAGTGTGGAATCGATGAAAATTATGGTTCCACATCAGAGAATTCTTAGGAGATGGAGGACTGGTCTAGCAACGGTGGAACTGTTAGCATGGGAGGACTGTGGTGTGGTGGCAGCGGGACAGGCTTCTCTGGCAGCAGCAACAGGGGTTTATCCTCTTGTGTAGGGATGTCACGGGTAAGCAAAGAGCCCTAGAGAAGAGGCAACTGCAGGTAAGGGAGGATTAACTCCACCACCAACAGGAATGTCTCTGTGCAGCCAGGAGTCTGTGGAACACCAAGGGAAACACTCAAGGGGCCTGGTGGTATCTGTATGACCAGCATGATGGGGGGTACCAGCAGAGTGGGTGGTGTTGCATGCACCAGTGAGTGTTCCAGAGGCTTGGATGCTGAGATAACCATTGGTACCGGCAGATCCTGTGGCCTTACCCTCCATCTGTGGGATCTTGGGTGCTGGTTTAGCCAGATACACATACAATGTCTCACCCGACCTGGCTTGGCTCATGGAGGAAACGCTGCACTCACGAGTAGTCCTCTGCGGGGACGTGCTCTTGTGCCTGAGAGAATGTTTTCTGCTCTCATGCCAGGACTTGTCCTTGGGTACTGTCAGTTCCAAGCTATGCATGGTGCGGCGCTCTCTGCTGGTGGTGGCTGCTGTATGCGGCAGGTTGGGGTGGGGGAGGCGGGTGTCTCAGATCCTGGCCCAGCTGTGCCCAGGGCTGCATAGCCTCCGCCATAAGGTATTTGTGGAGGCAGAGCTCACGGGCTTCCCTGGTCTCGGGCAGGAAGGACTTGCAGTTGGAGCACAGTGCCATGATGTGCCCCTTATCCCAGACAGAAGAGGAACTGCTGATGCTCACTCACAGAACGTAAAAATGGCAATACTGAGTCAGACCAAAGGTCCCTCTAGCCCAGTATCCGGTCTTTCAACAGTGGCCAATGCCAGGTGCTCCAGAAGGAAGGAGGAGCAAGGGCAGGAGATAGTTTTTGAAGCCCAGGATCCTGGGCATAGTTCCTGGGGGAGGAGGCAGGGTGTCTGTCCCTGAACAGGAAAAAAGTACACTACATAAACTTACCTATAAATCTACCTATAACTATGTACAAAAAGTAACTCTCAGCAGGCTAAGAACGCAAAGGAAAAAGGGGGTTCCAAACTCAGGCCATGCAGCAGGAAAAGGGAACTGGAGGGGTGATGACCCACACTTATTCCCTTAGCTGAGAGTATGGGGAGATGTACTATGCACATGCAGGTCAATGGACACTGCTAAGAAACAATTCCACACTCAGGCACATGGCGCGCATACGCACAGATGTGTGGGAAGACACATAGGGACCATCACTTGAAGTAGTAGTACTTCTTCAGTCAACCTGTGGAACTTGTTGCTAGGGGATATTGTGAAGGCCAAAACTATAACTGTGCTAAAAAAAGGATTAGATAAGTTAATGGAGGATAGATACATCACTGGCTATTAGCCAAGATGGCCATGTTCTGAGTATCCCTAGCCTCTGTTCCCCAGAAGCAGGGAGTGGACGAAAGGGGATGGGCCATTCAATGATTGCTTGTTCAGTTCATTCCCTCTGAATCACCTGGCATTGGCTGCTGCCAGAAAACAGGATACTGGGTAGATGGACCATTGGTCTGACCCAGTATAACTGTTTTTATGTTCTTAGATGGTAAAATTATCTTGAGATGGGTAGAAAGAACACAAGCCAACTATTAATATTTGAGTATTATCAAGTATACAAATCAAAGCATAGTGTCACTTAAGGTAACATTGACTAGAAACATTGCTATTACACACACAGAAGAACAGGGTCTTGTTTGCTTCACATTGAATGGGATGTCGAAGTATTTCCAAGAAATTATGCATCTTAAACAGCTAAGATTGAAAAGTGGAGGTTAGTTACGGCAATTACAGACCGGTAAATCTAACATCCGTACCCGGCAAATTAGTTGAAACCATAGTAAAGAATAAAATTGTCAGGCACATAGAAGAACATAATTTGTTGGGCAAAAGTCAACATGGTTTCTGTAAAGGGAAATCATGCCTTACTAATCTATTAGAATTTTTTGAAGGGGTCAACAAACATGTGGACAAGGGCGATCCAGTAGACATAGTGTACTTAGACTTCCAGAAAGCCTTTGACAAAGTCCCTCACCAAAGGCTCTTACGTAAATTAAGTTGCCATGGGATAACAGGGAAGATCCTTTCATGGATTGAGAACTGGTTAAAAAGACAGGGAACAAAGGGTAGGAATAAATGGTAAATTTTCACAATGGAGAGGGGTAACTAGTGGTGTTCCCCAAGGGTCAGTCCTAGGACCAATCCTATTCAACTTATTCACAAATGATTTGGAAGAAGGGGGTAAACAGTGAGGTGGCAAAGCTTGCAGATGACACTAAGCTGCTCAAGATAGTTAAGACCAAAGCAGACTGAAGAACTTCAAAAAGATCTCACAAAACTAAATGATTGGGCAACAAAATGGCAAATGAAATTTAATGTGGATAAATGTAAAGTAATGCACATTGGAAAAAATAACCCCAACTATACATACAATATGATGGGGGCTAATTTAGCTACAACTAATCGGAAAAAGATCTTGGCGTCATCGTGGATAGTTCTCTGAAGACGTCCATGCACTGTGCAGCGGCAGTCAAAAAAGCAAACAGGATGTTAGGAATCATTAAAAAAGGAATAGAGAATAAGACAGAGAATATCTTATTGCCCTTATACAAATCCATGGTGCACCCACATCTTGAATACTGCACCCACATCTTGAATACTGCATACAATTGTGGTCTCCTCATCTCAAACAGGATATACTGGCATTAGAAAAAGTTCAGAGAAGGGCAACTAAAATGATTAGGGGTCTGGAACGGGTCCCATATGAGGAGAGATTAAAGAGGCTAGGACTTTTTAGCTTGGAAAAGAGGAGACTAAGGGGGGATATGATAGAGGTCTATAAAATTATGAGTGGTGTGGAGGAAGTGAATAAGGAAAAGTTATTTACTTGTTCTCATAATAAAAGAACTAGGGGCCACCCAATGAAATTAGTGGGCAGCGGGTTTAAAACAAATAAAAGGAAGTTTTTCTTCACACAGCGCACAGTCAACCTGTGGAACTCCTTGCCTGAGGAGGCTGTGAAGGCTAGGACTATAACAGGGTTTAAAAGAGAACTGGATAAATTCATGGAGATGAAGTCCATTAACGGCTATTAACCAGGATGGGTAAGGAATGGTGTCCTTAGCCTCGGTTTGTCAGAGGGGGGTGATGGACGGCAGGAGAGAGATCACTTGATCATTATCTGTTAGGTCCACTCACTCCGGGGCACCTGGCATTGGCCACTGTCGGTGGACAGGATACTGGGCTGGATGGACCTTTGGTCTGACCCAGTATGGCCTCTCTTATGTTCTTAACTGGAGGCTCTCTGAGATGTATGGTCCCTATCTATATTCCACTACCCGCCCTCCATCACATCTTCCTTGAATCCTGTTGGATTCGTGATAAGAGGTGGAATTGCAGAAGGGTCAACCCACACTGCCTCATATACCCACCATCAGTGCACAAAGAGAGTCCTGCACATGTGCTGGCCAACGGACACTGCTTTGAAAAATTTCCAGACTTGGGCACATGGCATGCATGCGTACCCACGTGTGGAATATAGATTGGGACCATACATCTCAAAGAATCTCCAGTTACAGTAACTAACCTCCACTTCAAGTGATGGTCCCTATGTGTATTATATACATGGGTGATTGGCAAGCAGTATTCAGACTGAAGGCGGGTGCAAGGAAGCCATAAGCAAAGATGCTTGCAATACTGCCGATCCCATGCTTACATCCGCAGTCAAGGCATGAGCTAAAAGATAGCGAGTAGTGAATGTGCGGACAGAACTCCATGTAGCCACCCTGCAGGTAGGGATGCTGTGGAGGCAGCTTATGCTTGCGTGGGGTGAGCTGTGACACCTGCAGGGGGAAAGAATTTTTGCTATTTAGTAGCACTCAAGATGCATCCCGAAATCCTCTGGGAGGATATGGCTTGTCCACGCCATCTCTCTGATATGATTATAAAAAGTCTCATTGATTTCCTAATGGGTTGGGATTTTTGCAGGTAGAACACCAGAGCATGCCAGACATCAAGGGAGTGAAGTCTCTTGTCTTCATAGAAATCATGGGGTTTCGGGAAAACTACAATAGCATTTGATTTATGTGAAACTCAAATCAAATCTTGGGGAGAAATCTGGGGTGTAGTCAAAGGGAAACCTTTTCTTTGTGAAACACTGTACAAGGACAGTCCACCATGATGGCTTCGAGCTCACTGACCCTCCTGGCCAAAGCGATAGTCAGTAAGAATGCCAAGTACATGGTGTGACAAAGTTCCTCCTCTACCTCGGTGGGTCCTGCGCTTATTGGCGGATTTTTGTTTGCTTCAGAGATCTTCCCCTCTAGTAGAATCCACAGTCTAGATCAACTCCTCCTGTGTCTGATAAGGAGTTGGGAGTTTTGGGGGGAACCCAGGCCCGCCCTCTACTCCAGGTTCCAGCCCAGGGCCCTGTGGATTGCAGCTGCTTAGAGTGCCTCCTGGAACAACTGCACGACAGCTACAACTCCCTGGGCTACTTCCCCATGGACTCCTCCCAACACCTTCTTTATCCTCACCACAGGATCTTCCAGCAGTACGTCCTCTTACTCTCAGCTCCTAGTGCCTCTTGCTCCCAGCTTCTCACACGCAACCTCCTTCCACAGCTCCTCCCCTCTCACTGACTAACCGGGAGGCTTTTAACTAGTTCCAGCCAGTCCTTGATTGGCTTCAGGTGTCCCAATCAACCTCCCTGCCTTCTGGAAAGTTCTTAATTGGCCCCAGGTGTCTTGATTAACCTGGAGCAACTGCCATAAGGTATCAGGGATTTGTTTAGCCTGGGGCTAACGTACTGGTTCCTTACCACTTTCCTATAGCCCTCTGGCCTTGCCCCGTCACAATGGACAGGTAGGTCATGACATGTCACCCTGAATTTGAAAGATGGACTTGTCAGCGTCGACAGGATGAAGTTAAGGTCCCATTGAAGTGTAGATTTAAGCACTGATGGGAAGGTCCTGATCAGGCCTTCATAAGTCAGACACTGCAAATGGAGTCTGGCAAATGGCATCATGTAGGTACATGTGGCCACACAGCCTAACAGTGAACGACACCTGTGCACTGTATTTCATGATCTGTGGGTAATGCATGAAATTCGGTTGCTCATTGTATGAAACCTGCCCACTGGGAGGAATGCTCTTGCAAAAATCCAGTCCAGTGTCGCCTCTATAAAGTTCATTGTCCTTGTGGGTAAAACAGACTTATGCTTATGCAAATACCCAGTACTGCTAAAAGTCATAAGAAACCCTGTCATTGACCTTACCTCCTGATGAGATTGGCCTACTAGGAGCCAATTGTCCAGGTGCAGAAATACCATATAGCCCTGGCATCTCATCTGGGCTGCTACCACATAAATATTCTGGGTGCTGTAGTAAGCCCAAAGGGGAAGACTTGAAACTGGAAGTGATCCTGGCCAACCATAAAACCAGGAACTTCCTGTATGATGGGTGAACATCCACCTGGAAATACGCACCCTTTACGTCTAATGCCGCAAACCGCATTCCTGCCTGAAGGCAGGGGATTATCAATGCTAGCGTAATCACCTGGAATTTCATCTTTCAGATAAAGATGTTGAGTTGCCAAAAGTCCAGGACTGGTCTCCATCCTTTTTTGGGGAATTAAGAAATACAGGGAGAGCTCCCTCCTGTGGTAATGAGGTGTGACATGCTCTATTGCCTCTCAGTATCAAAAGTGATTCTGCCTCCTGTTGAAGAATCACCCTGTGAGAATGGTCCCTGAGGGGGTCTGGGAAGCAGGTTTGTGTGGTGGGAAGGAGAGAAACTCTATGGAGTATCCCTGATGGATAATCTCCAGAACACAACTGCCATAGTGATCTTATTCCAGTTGTGGGCAGTGAGAGATGGCCCCCAAAAGTGACAGGGAATGCTGTGAAGGCCAAAACTATAACTGAGTTAAAAAAAGAATTAGATAAGTTAATGGAGGATAGATATATCAATGGCTATTAGCTAAGATGGCCATGTTTTGATGTCCCTAACCTCTGTTCCCCAGAAGCAGGGAGTGGACGAAAGGGGATGGACCATTCAAGGGAATCTGAACCAGTGGTGCAGGTGGAGAGGTCATACCCAAAGGAATTAAGAGTGTAACCCCTCAGCTGTCTGATAGGGCTCGACTGTCTCCATGGGGAAACTAGTGAAGTTATCTCGCTGACTCATCCGTGTCTGAGAACTGTTCTGTTGGTAGTGTAAGTGTCATTGGTACCGGGGCACTCATACCAGATGGTTAGAGATGCAACGGCTCATGGGATGTTGATGTAGACTCCTCCGAACTAAGGACATCACTTCTTTCTGGCCTGCCCTCTGAGGGACGATGGTAGATAAGGAATACAACCTCCAGATGTTATGTAAATTTCTGTATGCCCTTGTGTCAGAGGGATTCCAGCAGTCAAGTCTGAAGGACCAAGTGCATCTGCAGCTGTCGGACAGTCTTTAGATGAATGAGGCAGTACCAACAATAGGTCCCAACTAGCACTCTTAGATGGAACCAGTCAATGTCTGTTCTTACACTGTGTTACCAAAATGACCGATGGAACTGGCAGATCTTTCTTTTTAAGCCTTGACCTCCAACAGGGGGGAGGTAGGTAGAGAGGGGTGTGTGTGTGTGGGGTGTGTGTGTGTGTTCGTGTTCGTTCAGTGGAGCCAGTTCTTTAAGTTGTATACGTGACGTCGCTCCCGGCCAGGAGAGGAAGCCTGTTTCTTATGGACAGTCCTAGAATGGTCCGTATCAGAGAGGGCTCTCATAGCCTTCTCCATCAGATGCTTTCACAGCTGAAGCTCCCGGGCTTCTCAAGTTCTGGGTGGGAAGGAACAGCAGATACCGCACTTCACAGAGGAGATATGTACCTCACCCAGACAGTACAGGCAATATTGATGGTCATCACTGATGGAGATGGAGTGAAGGCAGGAGATGCAATTCTTGAATCCTGGACTCCGGGCATAGCCCTGGAGCCAGGGAGAGGTTCCCTACAGTGGAAAAAAATCCTCAATACTATAAAAACTTTAAGCTAAGAAATAAAAAGTTATAAAACTAAGAAAAGGACAATTCCAACTCAGGCCATATGGCAGGAAGGAGGAACGGGAGACACGTCGACCCACACTGCCTCTTATATTCTCGGTCAGGAGCACAAGGAGAGTTACTATGCATCTGTGAGTCAACGGACACTGCTTTGAAGAATTTTCAGACTCAGGAGCATGGCGTGCATGCGTACCCACGTGTGGACTATATAGAGAGATCATCACTCAAAGAAGAATTTTTTGTTTCCACCACTGTACTTATTGGTCATATCTCATGTCTCTTCAAAAAGATGTATTACAAGAAAGATGTAGAGATGATTTGGAAACCCTCAGCCATGCTACCTTGAGCAGTAATCTCAGGCATTGTTAAACAGGGGTGGGACAAGTCAGAAAGGGAAATCTCCAGGACGGGGAGGTGGGAATTGGTGATTCAGTAAGTGGCTCTCTTCACTAGGGTGACCTGAAGTCCCGATTGTCCCGATTTTTCCCCTTTTGTCCCGCCCGAAGGATGGTCGGGACGCCATTTGTCCAGATATTTCTTTCGTCCCCTCCCCTCCTCCTTTTTATTCCACTCCAAACTCACCCAGGTCGTCCCGGTCTTCAGCAGCATTTCGGTGGGAGGTCTTTTAGTCGCTGACAGTTGTCGGCGGCACGGTGGAGGCGGGTACGTCCTTCTTTGGCAGCAGGACATATTACCTGCCACTGACGTGCCGCTGACAACCATCAGAGACTGAAAGACCTCCCGCCGAAATGCTGCCAAACGCCAGGATGTCCTGGGCGAGTGTCCCGATAAGTTATCCTTCCCATCTGGTCACCCTACTCTTCACTCATCTATTAGCATTGAAGCAGTGTCCCAGGAGGAGATATGGGGTACTGTTCTGTAACAGGGAAGTCTTTTGTATTAGGTGTGAAAGTGAGACTTTGGCAACAGGTAAACATTAAAGGTACGATGTACTTGTCAAAACAGAGACGTGAATAACTATTTGAATTTTCACATTTTTCTTTGCATTGAGTAAGATTTGTATATAAACCCACAAGTACTTCTGTTACCCCATCCACTCTCTCGACTTTCCTCATTTCTTCCTTTTCTTCGGAAGGAATTTTATAACCATGCACCTAATAACAAAACCTACGACCATAGGGTGGCAGTCCTCAGTAAGAGCAAACAGACGGTTGAGAAGTTTCTGCCAGTTATGTAGCAACTATACAATTGGCAGGCACATGCCACCTGCTGGAGAGAGAGCTTAGTGACTCTGGGTCCATACTTCTGAATACTCATTCAACATTTGATTATAATCGTACCCAGAAAACTTAGCTTATAAACCGAGGTGTCTTGCTAAAGTTTTAAGTCATATCATCCTCAGTACTGGTCAAAGTAAATTATAGTAAGAGACAACTACATACACAAAATGATAGGGTCTAAATTAGCTGTTACCACTCAAGAAAGGTCTTGGAGTCATTGTGGATAGTTCCCTGAAAAAAAACCTGTTTAATGTGCAGAAAAAAAACCTAATAATGTTAGGAACCATCAAGAAAGGGATAGAATAAATCCATGATATGCCCACACCTTGCATACTGGGCATAGTTCTGGTCACCTCATCTCAAAAATATTAGAATTGGAAAAGGAACAGAGAAGAGCAACAAAAGTGATCAGAAGTATGGAACAACTTCCATATGAGGAGAAATTAAAAAGACTGGGACTGTTCGGTTAAAAAAAAAAATGAAGGGGGGACATGATAGAGGTCTATAAAATCATGAATGGTATAAAGAAAAAGTGTTATTTACTTCTTCCCATAACACAAGAACTAGGGGGGCACCCAATGAAATTAATAGACAAGAAATTTAAAACAAACAAAAGGATGTACTTCACGCAGTGCACAGTCAGCCTGTAGAACTCGTTCCTATGGGAACATTGAAGGCCAAAACTATAATAGGGTTCAAACAAGTTCATGGAGGATAAGTCCATAGATGGTTAGTAGCCAAGATGGTCAGGAATGCAACCCCATTTTCTTTCTGGGTGTCCCTAAACATTCAATTGCCATAAGCTGGGAATGGGCAACAGGGGATGGATCACTCAAAATTGCACCCTTCTGTTCATTCCCTCTGAAGCATCTAGCACTGGCCACTGTCAGAGATAGGATACTGGGCTAGACAGACCATTGGTTTGATTCAGAATAGCTGTTCTTATGTTTAAATCAGTTTATAATTACATTACCAATTAAGCAGGCTTCCTCAGAAAATAGACTGGGTGGGTATATTGGCTTTATTAGTCTTTCACTGTTAAAATTATTTTGTACATAGGACAATACAAGACTATAAACATACTTCATGTTATGAATACATGCCTTACCCAAAGTGGAAAACTCACATACCATTGGAATACACTGAATAGCTTCTGGACAGATGCACTTGAAGTTCTTTCTGAAACCGTGGTGGAAGAGTTAATCTTTTTTCAGGCCTAAAAGATCAAAGGAAACGTCTTTAATTCTATTTCCAGTCTAATCAGTACTACATCTGCTCACAAAAACAATATCAAAATAGTCATTTATTTATAGTTATCTTTTTGTTCAAAATTAGGATTAAAGTAGTAGCCTCATTTAGAAGATGGATTAGGAGTTCTGCTTGGAGGTAGAACCACTTGTGGTTGTCAAGTTCATACAGCAAGAGATAAGGGAATTCACTATTACTATTTTTAAATATAAAATGTATGTGTTGGAGGGAGAAAAAAATGAAGAGGAATGGGAGTTACTCAGAAAATTGCGGTTCTTTGAAGAACCACATTAGTGAGTTTTCACAAACTCAGGTCACTGAGACCAAAGCAGGAGCTGCCCAAGTTTCAACTGTTAATTATAGCAGGAAGTGTTTCATGTCACTCTGAAGCTGACTGGGCCAAGGCAAAACTGCAGTCTCCACCTCTCCTAAAGCGTTCCCTCAGGTTCTCAAGCTTCTGCTAATCATACCTCCTTAGGGAGGCTCAACAGACTGTCAATATCAAGGCCAGAGGTGGATACTCCCACTGTGACACCACCAAAGATGCTTGCACTTGATATCCATCTATCTATACAAGTAAAGAAAGCACATCAACTGCATGACAAAAATATGGCTAGTTTATCCAAAGTATTAGAAACTAGTTGCCTAATTCAGAAAACGTCAGGAACCTTGATATTCCTTCCAAACAAACTTGAAAACGATAAGGTTGCACACTTGCATAATTTGAGTACTTAAGTGGCTTTAGTCTTTAGCTCTTGATTTTAACTGTCCTATACACATGCATTGTAATCTCTTTATATAATCACACACTATAATACATTAATATTAGGGCTGTCAATTAATCTCAGTTAACACCTGCGATTAGTTGAAAGCAAGGTTAATGGGTACATTCTTTTAATGCGTTAATCGGATACCTGTGGGCAGGGCATGAGGTATCGGTGGCGGGGGCTGAAGTGCCAGCCCACAGCTTCCTGTGCCCCGAGGGGAGCTGGAGCCCAGAGCCCTCAGCCCTAACCCTATATTTAAAAATATAGAAAACCCCAAAAATATTTAAATAAATGGTATCCGAATATTAACACAGATTAAAACTGCGATTGCAATTAATTTTTTTAATCTCATAATTCATTTTTAAGCCGCTTGACAGCCTTAATACACATAGGCATATTGTGTTATATTTTTCATACATCATTTTTCAAATGTCTTACTGATTTAGGGACAAATCCCAACTTCCAAGCAAGTTGCAGGTGCTCAACACGTCTCAGAATTTGGCCTTTCATCCATTTATCTGGTACACTGCATTCTCACAATCATGTTTTCTTACAAAGATGTACATTTTACTAATTTTTTTCCCCACTATCCGTAATATAACTCTAGTCCGTGTTGGGTTAAGTGTTTCACGGCTCTTGAACTCCCATCAAAAATAATGTCACATCGGGACCCAAGACTGAGATGCAGAGCCTGTTGGAGAGGATGTGGGGAAGCAGGTCTTTTGAACCCTCTACCTCTTGCATGGTGTTTCATAGGGCCTCTATGGAAGAACTGCTGAGCCATGTCTAGGTCTAAAACAATGGCTGGTGAAATTTCCTGTTATGAGCAGGGGTGTATATCCCTTTTAGGTGAATTGCAAATTCTTGTTCAAAGGAATCCCTGAGAGCAATATCCAAATTAGTCTACAAACAGTAAAAGCAATACAATGCAATTAATAAAACACCAATAATGAGCTAATATTAAAATTGATTCTTAATGCTTCAGGCTCCTTACCATTTATACTTTCATTAAGGTTTATAAATACAGAGAATCGGCCTTGGCATGTTCAGACTATGTGGATTTACGCATCTTTCCATAATTCAAAGGAGAGTTTCTGCTCTGTATTTGGAGCAGTTCACCACTAGGTGTCACTAGTGCTCCATACTGACAGCCTATAACCCCATTTTATCTTTGACTTTATCCTGCTATTGTTGTATAGTATTTGGCTGACTAATTGTGTTATAATGCTGACAGCATTATAATGCTTATTAGAGTGAAATCTGCTGGAAAGCAAGCAGGAAGTTTTAAATCAGAGAGTGCTGGGCTTTGCTATAGTATAAAAGGTAATTGAGTTGAAGTAGGCCTGAGGGTTTGACCCAACGTCATAGAACTGTGCACTCATGTTGTGACACATACAAGTTAACGACAGAAAAGCAGGTACATGCATAATTAAGTTTTAAAATAGTGGAGTTTTAGGTGTTTTTGCAACTAGTTAAAGAGAACTGCATTGATTTATAGGATTTATTACAAAATTAATTGGTGCAAAGAACTTGTATTAGTGTGGGTCATCACAGGGATTAAGGCCAAGGTCCAAGCTGTTTTACGTTCACGGAAATGGCATAATCAAGTATGGCTATGAATGTTATTAGTTATATAACTCAGTGTATGCCACCCTGAAATTGGGTGTGTCCCAAGCATGGCATCAACGGGGTCAATACCCTGTCTTCTGAGGGGCTTCACTAACTGATTTCTTCTATCTTTGTTGTCCATGACGCTTACAAGTGCGTAAGCATAAGAATTTTAAAAGCTATTTCTCTGCTTGTGGCTTTATGCTGTTTGGTTATATTAATGAGTGGACTGATTTGGATGTTAAGTAAACCATTTATCTATTGCTCTGGGTCTCATCACCTGCTCAATCACCATCTCCTGCATAGCTGCCTGGGAAGAACCTATGTTCACACAAAAAACAGCGTACTTTTCCATTTGTATAAAGATACCATGCTACAGTATGAGCTGATATTCTTGTTATTTGCTAACACTTAATATTCTTTGGTGGGACAACTCCTAATTCAGTGTTCTCACAATTCCAATACAAGTGAAAAAGGTCCATCATATCTGCTTACACCATTCGTCAATGATGTTGGGTTCCCATTTTATGTATTTTTGACTTTTTAAAAAAGGTACTCAAACTACATGAATTACTCTAATACCCAAAGGAAACTCAGACTGCCTTTGCCATCATATGAGTCAGCAGTGTGCCCTTGTTGCCAAGAAGGCCAATGGCATATTGGGCTGTATTAGTAGGGACATTGCCAGCAGATCAAGGGAAGTGATTATTCCCCTCTATTCGGCACTGGTGAGGCTGCATCTGGAGTACTGCGTCCAATTTTGGTCCTCCAACTACAGAATGCATGTGGACAACTTGGAGAGTGTCCAGCGGAGGACAACAAAAATGATTAGGGGGCTGGGGCACATGATTTACGAGAAGAGGCTGAGGGAACTGGGATTATTTAGTCTGCAGAAGAGAAGAGTGAGGGGGGATTTGATAGCAGCCTTCAACTACCTGAAGGGGGGGTTCCAAAAAGGATGGAGCTAGGCTGTTCTCAGTCGTGGCAGATGACAGAACAAGCAGCAATGGTCTCAAGCTGCAGTGAGGGAGGTCTAGATTGGATATTAGGAAACATTATTTCACTAGGAGGGTGGTGAAGCACTGGAATGAGTTACTGAGGGAGGCGGTGAAATCTCCATCCTTAGAGGTTTTTAGGGCCTGGGGATTGAACTAGATGACCTCCTGAGGACTCTTCCAACCCTGATATTCTATGACTAGAAAAGGGAAAATATAGTGCCAATATAAATGACTATATATCTATGACTATAAAAAGGGAAATAAGGATAACCTGGGGAATTATAGACCAGTCAGCTTAACTTCTGTACCTGGAAAAATAATGAAGCAAATAATTAAGCAATCAATCTGCAAACATCTAGAAGATAATAAGGCGATAAGTAACAGCGGGCATGGATTTGTCAAGAATAGATTGTGTCAAACCAACCTGATAGCTCTCTGACAGTGTAACAAGCCTTGTGGATGAGGGGGGGGGGGGGGGGGGGAGAAGCGGTAGATGTTGTCTATCTTGACTTTAGTAAAGCTTTTGATACCGTCTCACATGACCTTCTCATAAACAAACTAGGGAAATGCAACCTAGACAGAGCTACTATAAGGTGGGTGCAAAACTGGTTGGAAAACCCTTCCCAGAGAGTAGTTATCAGTGGTTCACATTCATGCTGGAAGAGCATAACAAATGGGGTCCCGCAGGGAGCAGTTCTGGGTCTGGTTCTGTTCAATATCTTCATCAATGATTTAGACAATGGTATAGAGAGCACACTTAAAGTCTGTGGACGATACCAAGTTGGGAGGGGTTGCAAGTGCTTTGGAAGATCAGATCATTTTCTATCCTGACAAACTGGAGAAATGGTCTGAAGTAAATAGGATGAAATTCAATAAGGACAAATGCAAGTACTCCACTTAGGAAGGAACAATCAGTTGCACATATACAAAATGAGAAACTACTGACTAGGAAGGAGTACTGCAGAAAGGGATTTGGGGGTCATGGTGGACCACAAGCTAAATATGAGTCAACAGTGTAATACTGTTGCAAAAAAGCAAATATTCTAGGATGCATTAGCAGGAGTGTTGTAAACAAGACACAAGAAGTAATTCTTCCGCTCTACTCAGGCCTCAACTGGAGTATTGTGTCCAGGTCTGGGTGCTACATTTCAGAAAAGATGTGGACAAATTGGAGAAAGTACAGAGAAAAGCAACAAAAATGATTGAAGGCCTAGAAAACGACCTATGAGGGAAGATTGAAAAAACTCTGTTTGCTTAGTCTAGACAAGAGAAGACAGAGGGGACATAACAGTTTTTAAGTACATAAAAGGTTGTTACAAGGAGGAGGGAGAAAAATTGCTTCTTGTCCTATCCTCAGAGGTTAAGAACAATGGGCTTAAATTGCAGCAAGGGAGGTTTAGGTTGGACATTAGGAAAAACTTCCTGTCAGGGTGGTTAAACACTGGAATAAATTGCCTAGAGAGGTTATGGAATCTACATCATTGGAGATTTTTAAGAGCAGGTTAGACAAACACCTAGATAATACTTAGTCCTGCCATGAGCGCAGGGGACTGGACTAGATGACCTCTTAAGGTCCCTTCCAGTCCTATGAGTCTGTGATTACAGAAATCGAGGAGAGTCTCCTCATTCTGCTGACTTTCTGAGGTTTGCAGGGGAGGTGGTGTACAAGAGAACAGACCTAAACGAAAATCTCAATTCTCATTTTTAAAAAACTTGAGTTTCTAGCCCTCATGCTTGCAGAGAAAGGCTTGAAAAAGCTCTGGGTGCCAATTAATTGATAAGGAATGAAGAGTTTTATTTTCATCCAAACGATTTCAGGTACTCGTGCCAGACTCACACAGGACCTATACAGAACATTTAATTTTCATGAGACCGACAGCAATGCCTATTATTAGGGTTGCCTGACACTTTCCATAAGATTCCAGAATCCATAAGATTCTGCCTTCTGTTGCTTATAACTTTGCCAAACTAACAATTTGGACTGAAATTTTCCATGCTGGGTATCTGCTTCAGGCTGATTTAAAAAAAAAAAAAAAAAAAAAAAATCTCAGCAGAAACCATTCAGCCGTTTCCAAAAAATGAGGTTAAGGAAATATACATTTTGCCCATGTTAAAACAAATTCTTAGGACCATTTCTTTGAAGAGCTCTGGAGTCTTAGTGCTTTGAAGCAGGGACCTGAAATTTGGAAGAGGGTGGCCTTCGCCTCAAGGATGTGCCTTTTGCTTGTGGGAAATCCAGTCAAATTTGGCCAAGTTAACTGTCTTTGGAAAAAAATATATATATATCAGCTCGCACATGCTGGGAGACTTTAAAGATAAGCAGTTAAAATCTGCTAATCTGACCTCACTCAGCAAGCTTGAGCATCTCTCAGCTCCTAGTGCTGATGAGGTTGCACATGTGCCATCTTCACAGAGCAACTGAATGCTCCAGCCCAGGGTGGCTGGCAAAGAAGCCAGACTATCCCTGCTATTGCTGCTTTGTGTCAAGGCAGAGTTGGGCGCCAGAACTGAGAACAAGGAACCCCTTTCGTGTGCTATCAATGACTGCCCTGCTGGTGCATAGGCAGTATGGAAGAGGAAACAACCTGACTCAAATGCAGAGGGGCAAGGAAAAGGAGTGAACTGGGAGACAGGTGAAGAAGAAGGGAAGGCTGGCCAAGAATATGGAGGAAGATGGTATTGGCAGGTGTGTGGTGCGGTGAAGGATAGGCTGGGACTGGGAGCCATTGAGGGAAAGGAGAACACTGAGCTCAGACAAGGAGCTGTGGGATGGGGAAATGGAGAAGGGTTGAAGCTGGGGGATAAGGAGAGGAGAATGACAGATCAGATGGGGGAGCCTAGGGTTGGCTGGGAAAGAAAACTGGAATTGGGATGAGAAGCGTAAGGAGTGGTGACTGGGTAGACAAGGAGAATGGGACTAGGACAAGGAGCCAGCCATGGGCAGTAGAGTCTATGCCCAGTAGAGCACACTCCTCTCCAGAGCCTGAAATGAAATCCAAGACTCCCGAATCTCACCATTCCTCTGCTGCCTGCAAATGTCTATGAAACCCCCTAGCAAAATGTCCCATCCCCAACTAGTACTGATCTACAGATGACAACCTACTACAATAGAACCTCGGAGTTACGAACACCAGAGTTAGGAACTGACCAGCCCACCAAATACCTCATTTGGAACTGGAAGTAAGCAGTCAACAGCAGAGACAAAAAACAAAACAAAAACCCAAATACAGTACAGTACTGCGTTAAATGTAAACTACTAAAAATAAAATAAAGGGAAAGTTTAAAAAAAGATTTGACAAGATGTTTCTGTGCTTGTTTCATTTACATTAAGATGGTTAAAAGCAGCATTTTTCTTCGGCATAGTAAAGTTTCAAAGTTGAATTAAGCCAATGTTCATCTGTAAACTTTTGAAAGGACAACCAAAGTTTTGTTCAGAGTTATGGACTGTTCATAATTCTGAACAACCTCCATTCCCACGGTGTTCGTGACTCTGGGGTTCTACTGTACCTGCTTTCAGTTACTCAGTTAGCTCAAGTGGAGAGGTCTATGTGATGGATCTGAAGATTCCAACCTTGACGACGAAGCATGTGGGTTTCAATATAATGCCACATGATGGAATTTCTGTTATTTCCATTTGGTTTTTTAAAAACCCCTATGAAATTACACAAAAAAAATGTTAAAAGAATATGAGGATGAGTGCTTGACTTTACCAAGTTAGGAAATATCAGAATTAAGGATGCTCATGCAACCTTAATTCTGCCCCCTCATGTATAAGTATTATGATACAATCTTTAATTACATGATCACAAACTATTTTTCTTATTGGATCCCTGCCTCATTCAGTGCACAGGATGGACAATCCTCACTGAATGAGTAACTATTCAATATTTTTGATTGGGGTGTTCATGGTCCCAGACCTTCTGCCCAGTTCCCTCAAGATGATCCGCTCTGCCTTGTCCCAGACCCATTCTCCAGGCCTACGCACTGTCTTCTCCTCTTCCAGGCTCTCCATCCAAGTCCCAGCCCTCCCACCCTTTTTCACTCCCAGATGCTTTGTCCAGCCAGTCAGTTTTTCCTTTCTGGCTCCTCATCCAGTTAGTTTCTCTATCCTCCATTCAGCCCTGGTCTCCAATGGTCTCCCATGGTCTCCCCATCTCCTCTGCATCTCAGTCTCCTTGTCCATCCAGTCTATCTTCTCCTGTCCCATCTCTCCCTTCCCCCGCCCCCATCTTGCCAATTCAGAGTTTCTCTTTCTAAACTCCCCCTGCTCCAATCACAGTCTCACCAGACCCATCCCAACCTACTCTTCCTTGCACTCCAGTCTAGCTCTTGTCCCCTCTACAATCAAGTCAGGCAGCTTACTCCTCCCAACTTCCTGGGCTCCAGCAGACAGTCACTGAACACAGGATAGAAGGCTCCCTGATCTCGGTTCCGGTGCCCAGCCCAGAGCAGCAGTTACAGAGAAAGTCAGACTAGTCCCTGTAGCCCTAGACCACAGCATGGTCAATCACTCTATGGGGATGACAAAAATCCCACCAAAAAAAACCCCAAAACAAACAAACCCCTGCCTCAGGCAGACACCCAGCACAGGAAATTTCAATTTTAATGGTTCAAGTTTGACAAAAGTTATAAAAAGCTGAAAACAGGGTCTTATGTGATCTACCAGTCAACTTTAATAGATGGTGCTACTAGCCTTGCCTACAAAAGTGCTACAGCTGACATGGCAATCTCTGGGTGTGCTTTACAACAGCAAAGCCTAAACATGCTCACCAGGCTATCTGCATTGCCCTTAAAGCAAGAGTCAGGATTAGATAGGACCCGATTCTCTGAAGAGTGAAATTAACTGCTGTTAGTTTCTCTGCTCCTCCGCATCCACTGATACACATGACTTGCATATGAAATCTGAATGGATAACATTCTTGTGGGTTTTAGGTCTTTCGAAAAAATATTTTTAGTGAATACGACTAACAATGCATATCAGTGAGACAGTTTAATGTTTATGCCTTAGCAGAAAGTAGCATACAACTCATTTTGCTTCATGTCAATGCTTAATTATAAACTAAACATAATAATACATGGGAGATTATCAAAGTAATCAAATCTATTTTGAGACTTAGCCCAACCACAATGATAGAACGAGGACATTCTCTGTATCATCATTTGATGACCCAGTTCAGCAATAAACATTACATAAAGAGAAATGATGGTGCAGCAGTTGTTTTAGCCAAGCTGGATTTTAGTCAGTCAAAGAATAGCTGAAAATCAATGAGTAATGCTAATCCAGCAAAAACAGGAAAAAACCCTCCTCTGAACTCATCCAGATCTGGCCATGCAGTTGCTGGATTCAAGTGCACAAAAAACTAACCCCCTTTCCCACAAAAAAAGACACTATACTGTATTAAAAATATACCTGCTTTTAATAGTTAACTTTTCCTTTTAAAAAGGTTCACTTGAATTCTCAGCTTTCAGAGCCAGTTTAAACCAAAATGCAAGCAGAAACACCACTAGTCTCTAGTGTTCTGACAGTTACCCCAAAAAATGAACTAGCACTGTTTCCTATGAAGACGGTTGTAAGTCAATCTTCATGATAGTTTAGTGAAAGACTCTCAAAATTGTAGTGGATACGTGTAAATTACGTGTGGTGGTTTTGTAACAGCAGAATGAAAACTCAAAAGGTTGACTTTTTCAGTTATATACTTGTTATAAATATAAAGGGAAGGGTAACAACCTTTATGTATGCAGCAACATAAATTCCTCCTGGCCAGAAGTACAGAATCACTTACCTGTAAGGGGTTAATCTGTTCAATTAACCTAGTTGGCACCTGACCAGAAGGACCAATGGGGAAAGAAGATGCTTTCAAATCTAAGGGGGGAGGTTTTGTTTGTGCTCTTTGTTTTGTTCCCTCTGGGGACAAAGAGACCAAGCAGGTAACCCAGCTCCTAAAAAGATCCTGAAATGATACAATTTCTGTAATTTTAGATGTAAGTAATAGCAAGGAAATGCGTTAAGATTATCTTTTGTTTTAGCTTGTGAATTTTCCCTATGCTAAGAGGGAGGCTTATTCCTGTCTTGGCAACTTTGAAGTTAAGCCTAGAGGGGAATCCTCTGTGTTTTACATCTTGTTATTACCCTGTAAAGTTACCTTCCATCCTGATTTTACAGAGGTGCTTCTTTTCCTTTTTTCTTTATAATAAAAAGTTATTTTTTTAAGAACCTGATTGATTTTAGTGTCCTAAAGATAAAGGGTCTGGTCTGTACTTTCACAAGTAAAGGGGCTTAAGGGAATATTTTGGGGAAATAGGAACTCCAAGTGGTCCTTTTCCTGAATCTTTGGCTAAATCACTTGGTGGTGGCAGCAATACCGTCCAAGGACAAGGAAAGAATTTGTGCCTTGGGGAAGGTTTAATCTAAGCTGGTAGAAATAAGTTTAGGGGCTCTTTCATGCGGGTCCCCACAGCTGTACCCCAGAGTGGGGAGGGAACCCTGACAATACTCAATTTAAAATGATTTACAAATCCATATTTCTATGCTGACACTGTAATGCCAAGGGAAACACTTCCATAGAGTATCAGTATGTACTGACAATATCATGGAGCATTTAGCAGCGTAATACTGTAATTTCTGCTTGACAGAGACTCCCATTTTTATTTGCAGTCCTCCCAGACACACTTCTAGGTACTGAAGAGAAACTGATATGTTTATTGTGCAACTTTTGTATAGATGCATTCTTCAACTACAGCTATCAGTTATCATCCCATTCAGAGATTAGAGATATACATTTACAATGCCATCACTAATTTATGGCCTGATTTCCAGAGGTGCCAACTTCAACAGGAGATGGGGGTCTTCAATACCTCTGAAAATCTGTTAAATATGTACATGTCCACAAATAAAGGTACCAACATTACTTGTCTTCATCTTAGTACTATATTTCCATGTTATTCCCCAGAATGTCAAAATACAAGCAAGTAATCTACTCTTTACCCTTGTGTGTATTAAAAAAGCCACCTTCAGTAAGCATAATCATTTGAAGTCTAAATGCTTTCACAGCAGCATGCATAGATTAAAACATAGCTACAGTTCAGGTCAGAAAAGACACCTGGCAGGGGGAAAAGGCGCACAGGACCACTGGCTCACTAAGTAACCTTGGGCAAGTCACAGACATTGTGCGTCAGTTTCCCCAATATAAAATGGGGGTAAATAATACCCTCCCTCCCATTTTTGCAATACATTGTGAGATCTACATGTGAAATCACTAAATATTATTCTTAAACAAATCTGCACTCTATGCAATCCTGGCAATATCAGCTTACTTTTTGACAATAAAACTTTATTCTTCATAGTACTTCAAGGCCAAAATGAGCAGGAGTCCTTTCTGGCTCACACATCAACAAAATTGTTAACTATGTTCCTACTGCAGAATCTTTTACATCCAATTAGGCTTAATCAGAACAACTGTCAAGACAGGTTCTCATTCCAGACTCTCTTTGCAAGGCTGGAAGATAGCAAGATGGAATCCTCTCTTGTAAACAGAGGAATGTTTTAACTGCAAGTCACTGATCTTAAACAAAGAACTGCATGTCATTTTCTTTTTACAGTCACTTTCAGTCTCTCACCGGCACTGAATGGAGATTTCTACTCTATGCAACGCCCCTTTATGAGACTGAAAGCAGTCACCACATTCAACTCAAGCATGTGTGCTACCTGTAAAAGATATTTAAATTATATCCACTGATTTCCTTGCAGTACCATTAAACATGCCATTTAGAGCTGAAACAGGCTGTTTCTGATATTTACTTTTTCGCTGGTGGTAGGTGATTGAAAGTTTCCATAAATATATTTTTTAACTAACATTTTTTGAATAATCTTTTCAGGAATTGAGTTGTGCCCAAGATTTTGCTGTATCCTTTCATAAATTTAAAAGTGTCTGGGGGATATTATTTGGCAATTTCAAGCAATACTCCCTCAAGCGATAATTCATCTCTAACACAAAACATGGTATATTAAGATAGTGGCATAGTGAAACAGAGGAGGCGAAAGGCAAAGTGCTTTCATCACTCCACATGCCAGAAGAGTATTCTGGTATAACCCCACTTTTCTTGATAAGAATTGTTGCATTTACACTTTTTATTTTTAAGACAAATAAAAGTTTCGGAAATATGGACAGTTCAGACAATTTGGCTGTTCCCTGAATGTCCACAATTCAGGACTTTCAGCTTATCAAAATTGTTTTTTTGTCCAGCACATTTTATAACTATTACGCTATAAACACTGACCTGTTAATCATTGTGACATGTCTCTGCATTAGAACCTCTTTGGATAGTCCACTTCCAGGTGCCGGGGGCAAAGCATATTGAGCAGTTTCTATGCTGGGTTTCACAATTCCATAAGAACTTCCTTTGCTTTTTGGCCAGGGGGGTATGGGCCTTCTGCTGCCTTCTGACACAGCCCTTAATCCTGGCTGTCTCAAAGTTGCTTTTGGCTTTCCTATAACATGGGCAGATACATAAAAACCAGAAAAGACTATTATAATCTCAATCTGAAAGGTTCTTTCACCCAAGCATATACTTTAACAATGATAAAAATAGATCCCTAGAGAAATTAATCTTTCAATGCTTATTTTTTAATAAACCTTTTAAATCTCATACCTAAAATGTTCATTCCTAGGCACAGTCTTTGAGCAATCAAGATCCAGCCAAAACACCATAACTGATATTCCTCATCCAAAAGCAGAGCAAGATTAGGTAGGTAGGTTTATAGGGCAATAAATGGCGTGCAGTCTCTCGGTGAAAAGTCAAGCCAATTCCAGGCTAAAATTTTTGTGAAAAAGTTCTCAAATGTGGGCTACTGTATATCATTACAGCCAGCACAGCTGTGGATTAATAGTAGCAAGTTTTAGCAAACCATTCTCTCAGATATGTAACTGCTGGCTTCACGAAAATAGTCTTGAACCTTTGTCCCCTTGTTAAAAAGAGTTCTCTCCTCTAAAAAACATTTAACAGCATTACATGCTACCCAGATAGCATGTAATTTTTGCTGAATGAAAAGTTCTCATTTAATGCTATTTTGAAGCCATGTCAGTAATATTCCCAAGACATTTCAAAGTGTCATTCTACTTCAAAACAGTCTCTTTGAACATGTATGGGAGAAATTTAACATTAATTCCAGCATCAGTTAAGATATATAGTAACCCACAATACAAGTTAAAATCTCAAGAAAGTATATACCTTACATTGATGTGCTTAAAGCCATTTGTACATTGTATGGGAGCAAAAAAGCTCAAACTATATAGACTACAACATTGATTTGACTATAATGTATAAAAAATAAGACCTTTATACAGTTAAGGCTTTGTGCATCAATTTAAATAACTGAAAAACTTCTAATGCTGAAATGCATTTAGACTTTAGTGTTGCTAGCTGCAATGCTACAAAGTCAATTATATTGATAAGCTACTATTTTGCTAGCTATAGAGCCAAAGAACGTTTAAGCTGGCTTGCTGCACTATATTTTAAAGTCATATCTTCATATTTATATTTATTAAACTGCTGCTATCAACAAAATTTAGTTATAGTCACATAACTATTCAAAATCCAATTACTGCATTATCATCTCATCTCAATGAGAAGTTATGCATACACCAAGTGCCACTAGCCTACAGGTCATGAAAACTTTGCAGACTGAATTCCTGTACAGCATGAGCCTATCTGATTGATGTATGCAGCTGGAGAAAAGCAAATACTAGATTCACAAGCACAATTGTTGGTTGCTACCACAGATTTAATCTGCATTGCTTTTATCAAATGAATCATTAGCAGATGTCTCCCCGCTACCTACCATCTTTATCCCACTCACAAATACTTTTGGGAAAGGTGAATACTAGTAACCTCTGAAATAGTAAAAGGTTAATTTGGTTCAGTTGACAGATACCAGTACACAAATACATTTATTTAAGCTAGTGGATTTTACCTGAAAGATCATTTAATATCACAACCACCACCACTTCCTTCCTGTAAAATGGTTTCTGTGTATTTCCATGTTACAAATCAAGTACTAAAGCATTTTCCCTGCTGGCAAAAGACTGACAAAAAGTTTTTCCATCTGGAGCACCTCTAATCACGGGCGCTCCTGCGTCAATATAAACATTTCTCCTCCCTTCTACAAGCTCTAGGGACAAAATAAATCAACTACTAATTTAGGTTGTCTCCTACACTGTTAAAAAGTATCAAAGCGACATGTTACTGGTAGGAAACAATCATTTAATAGTCCCTTTAGAAAGGCTGGAATTCACAAGTGTAAGGCTACCCAGAAAAAATAATTCTGGGCAAAGGCCCGCAATGTAGGTGAATACTAGTAAACAGTAAGACAGTCTCCGTGACTAATTAGACATGCAGCTTGGAGCAGCAGGTGTGTACAGACAGTCACCAGAGCCTTGAAAAGTTTCTCAAAACTACAGTTCCCTATTTAAAAGGTTTATGGAGAGAGAGAGAGAGAGAGAGAGAGAGAGAGAGAGAAGTCAGCTCGGACAAGCAGTAGACTCTGCCAATCAAACCAAGGATCTTGAGTCCACCTATGCAGGGAGGGAACAGTCACTTTTGCAAGGAGATCTCCTCATGCCTGAAGATCCTCCATTAATAAGTCTGATGTATACTCTCCTGATCTTTTCAGATCTAGATGATCCTCACAAAAGCATCAGCACAAAAACATCTTGTCCCTTTTCATTTAAACCCCCCCCCCACAAAAAAACCTGACCAGTTAACAACAAAAAGATACCCCAGAAGGAAGAAGGGGGAAAAAAAAAAACAAAAAAAAAAACAGCAAGGGAATCGCTGAGGACACTGGGCTGTGCTCCAAACCCACTGCACGGTCCGGTCAGTGGTGGAGAGAAACGGCAGAGTTGGGGCCACTCCCACCTTTGTACCTTCGGAACCCTGCATGGTGAGGGGGAGCGAGGAAGGAACGTGTGGCCCAACGGACGCGGCTTTAGAAGGTTCTGATCTCGCCAGGCAGCGCTTATCCCGGAAGCAGGTGTGTGCTGAGGCCACCTCAAAGAACATCATTTATCTGGCAATTCTGCTTCTCTAGATCTATCATCTCGCAGGAGTGACAGCTCCTTGGCATAAGGCTGGCAGAACTCCCCCAAATCTTAAGGTGTTTTGCACACACAAGGCCCCTAATAACTGCTGCATGACACCTTCTGAACATCCCAGTCAGTTTCTTCAATTGACTAGAAGAAAAGCTCCCAAAAATAAACAAAACTCAAGTTCATCAATGCTAGACCAAAAGTTGTGCTTCAGATACAAGAAAAACCTCGAAAAAAGGCAGTCTCCAAATGGTTGGAATATGTACAGGCAAAAGAGCATCCTACAAGGTGGTAGCTTCAGAGAAGCAGAGTTACAAGGCAAACAATTTTCCTGTCTCTAAAGATACCCCTATAAAGGATTTGCATTCCTGGAGAATACAAAGCTTGAGGGATGTCCCAAGAGAAAAGTGAAAAAAAGCTGCTATCCCGGGAATCCACCATTTACTCTAGTTCAAATCAGCAAGTGACCTGCACCCCATGCTGCAAAGGCAGCCAAAAAAACCCCAAAGGTCTCTGTCAATCTGACCTGGGGAGAAATTTCTTCCTGTCCCCATATCAGTTAGATCATTTAGAGCTTGCACATATCAGTGAGACCCACTAGCCAGACATCTGGGAAAGAATTCACTGTAGTAACTCAGACCCCTCTGAGACACCCTAGCACCCCCTTATTCACCACTGTCAGATAATTAGGATATGTTTTGCACAAAGTACGCCTTGTGAGGTATCATTCTAAAATTCTTGATCTGCTAGATATAAATATCTCATTGGATTGTATGCGCTATCATCGTATGTGAAGTCATGGAGTTTGGCTACATACGTGTTACTGAAACATGTTGTGAGGTTGAAAATATACCTGAAAGGCTGCTTGTGGGTAACAGTAAAAAGGACAAAACGTTAATCCCTTATTGAGGAAATACACACAAGCACAAGGATTACCCCAGGACCTGTGTACAATAGAAACCTCTCAGAGACAGCACTACACAATGGGAACTGTTTGACCCAGGTCACAGCAAACGAGCTTTCCAGCAAGTGGGAAGAAGATATACAAGGGGGAAATGACATCATGATGGTACCTCACTCTCCCTCCAACAACACACCTGGAAAGACCTGAGGAACAAAGACTGGACTGGGGGAAGTGATGGTCCGAAGCGAAAGGGATTTCTAGCCTGTGTATGAAAACCTGGGAAATCAAGCTGTAAAGCAAAGGCAGCTTGTGCCTTAAGAATCTGCCAACCTGTTTATCACTCAGAGTGAGAATTGGCTAATTCATATCTAATCTATCTAGTATATTAAACTTAGTTTGCGTTTTATTTATTTACTTACTAGCAAACAGCTTTGATCTGTTTGCTATCACTTAAAATCTATTTTTTTGTCATTAATAAACTTCTGTTATGGTTTTAATTCAAACCAGTGTGCCTTTGACTAAGGTGTCTGGGGAAAAATCTCAGCTCGGTTACCACAAGCGTGCACGGTCCTCTTCACATTGAGGGAGAGGCGGACCGGGTATTAAACCAATATACTCGTCAGATTTGACCAGGGAAGGATGGTACTGCTCTGGGATCCTAGGCTGGTGGTTAGAGAGCCTGCATGTAACTGTAGCTGGGTGTGTCCCTAACTGTGAATGCTGGTGAAAGTGCAAAGATTGGAGGGCTTTGCAGCTTGTCACAGCAGCACAGTGTGAGAGGGAGCCCAGGCTGGGGGGTCAGAGGGCTCAATGGTATCTCAGTTCCAGGTGGCACCCCTGCGGGGAACCCATCACACCCTCCCCATATAGTGTCCCATCTCCACCCTTTGGAGATATTTGCTACTAGCAGTAGCAGATGGGCCACATGCCATTGTAGGCAATCTCATCATACCGTCCCCTCCATAAACGTCTCAAGCTGAGTCTTGAAACTAGTCAGGATTTTTGCTCACTGCTCCCCCTGGGCAACTGTTCCAGAACTTCACTCCTCTGGTTAGAAACCTGTGTCTAATTTCAAGCCTAAATCTTGATGGCTAGTTTATATCCATATGTTCTTGTACCAACACTGGCACTTAACTCCTCTCCCTCTTTCCCACTGCCTTGTCCACTTGTGTAGAGACTGCCTCATCTGAGGAGCTGGAGCTTGGTACCACCAGCTTTGAGCACAGAGACAGTGACTACATTAAGAAACCAATGCTTGGTGGAATCCATAGCTTTACGAGTACAGGCCATTCTGATGGTGAAACCTGGCTGGGATTGGGGCGGGGGGAATGGAGAGGGGGTGCTGCACCAATACAGAAAGTATTGACACCAAGTTCTAATACTCAACTGTCCTGGCCAACTCAGACTTCAGCTTTAAGCCAATCTCATGCTGAATTTACAGGTTTCTGTGGAAGCTTCAAATTAAGTTCTTGTTTCTTCACTGTTCGGTGTGGCATCTGTTGTCAGACACTACCGGTATGGTGCTCTGCTCTTGTTCGATGGTGATAACAGTTGGCTAAGTGCGTGTTCCCTCTGTGTGCTGCCCCGGCTCTGCGCAGATAGTGGACACAGCAGACCCGAGAGAACCCCCACTGATCACAGACTTTGATACAGTACGAAGGCACCCAGCCAGGTTTATTGTCAAACGAAGCACAGTAATAGTTTCCCATAGACTCTACAAGACATACTACGAATATGTGCCCCCTGACAATGGACCAGCTCAGTCAGTGGCATGACTTTCCACTGCCCCCTAGGCCAGACAAAGACGTTCACTCAGGGATGTATTCTTATACACACAGGTGCACAGAGATTACTCATCACTCCTGACGCAACGAGGTGCAGCTCCTTTACGCATTAGGGTGCTGCCTCTCCCCGGTACATGTTGGTTTGAACAAACAAGTCTATCCATCATATTGTCCTTTTGACCCTATCTTTAGGATGAGTCCGCCTGTTCCTTGTTATCTCTGTGGAGTGCGCTCATACCGGGATGTTCTGGTGCCATCCTGGCACACATTCCTCTCATTAGTGCTTATATGTTAGTATGTGCTTCTAGCAGCCCTCTTCTTGCCAATTTCTGTGAGCAGGACCTGCCTCTGGCTCACAGCCCAGCTTTGCTTAGCAATGTCTTGACTATTACTTTAGTCTCAGGCCTCATACTGGGCCTCTGATACAAGAGTTTGTGTTTCAGGGACTCATCTTACTACAGCATCTGCAAGCACATCTGGCATCTCTAGATGTTATGGTCTCCTCTGAATCAGACAATGCACCTAATGTGGTTTACAAGTCTTCAGTGCTGTTCTACCTGATGGACAAGATTTGAAGCTGCTGAGCAGACTTCCTTTCTCCTAAAATGTCATACCCAAAATAAAAAGAAAATGGGTACCATGTGTGCTGTAGGAGTCACCAGACCAATATACACAGAACTAGTGCTGAGCTTAGCAACACTGAAGTACCTACCAAACTTTGGCCCTGATGGAGGGTTTTGTAAAAAACAAGAAAGAAGAAGATGAAGACAGGCCTGAGAACTGAAGCAGTGTCAAATCGCTAGAGGAAAAAGCCTTAAATTTCAACAGCCATAATGGAACTGACTGGAAGGTAGGATATAGCAATAAGGAGGTAAAGAACTGGGGCCAAACAAAGAGCAGTCCCCACCTAGTTGCTTGTCATGACTGTGGTCAAGAAACAGCTAACAGTAACAATGACAATATTTCTACTTGGTCAGGTGAAGATTAGTAGGGAACCTGATTCATAGTCTAACTTTTTACTGCCATTGTGAAGGACCAAAAACCTTTAGAGGTAGGAAAGTTGACAGTAAGAAGCAAGAATCCTGCAGAGATAGTATCTTCAGAGAATCTCATGTTACAAACTAACATGACACTCATGTAGCTTCTCATTTTTTGTCAGTGTCTTGCAGCTTCCCTTCCTTCCTACAGATCTGCTTCTGTGTCTTCCTGTTTTTGTTTAATAGAATGAAACTAGCAAAAATCATGTTAATTTCACTATTTGTGATTCTTTTGAGGTAGGAGTATTTGGGAAGAATAATAGGCAGGGTAAAGTTTTCTACATTAATGCTACACTGAGGTTGGACAGTAAGCTTGAGTTACCACTTTAGTCTACTCCCATAAAAATGTACAACAGTCCCCCAAAAGAGAGATGAGGATTCTTATGGTGATTCTCAACTGAAGTACAGTTTATTCCTAGCAATTCTACGATGCTCACTGTATTCTTAGTACCTCATGCATTTATTAAATTAAGCCTCAAAACTTTTGAGCTAAAAATGTAGTAACCCCCTTTTTACAGATGGGGAATGGAGGCAGAGAGGGATTACATGACTTCGCAAAGGTCATATACAAAGTCTATGGTAGATGGAATTCAATCTTCTCCCAGTTCTCTACCTTAACCACAAGAGGATTCCTTGCTCCCTATTGTTCTACTCTGGAAAAAGTGTGTTCTCCATGGCTAAAACTTTCAAAAGTGGGTGCCTAAAGCAGGATTTAAAAGTCTAAGTGTTTAAAATGTCTGATTTTCAGAAATGCCAAGTACCCAAGCAACTTCCACTGAAGTGGTCATGGGAGCTGTTGCGTGTTCAGCAGTTCAAACACAAAAAATATCAAGCTCCTTGTTTAGGAGCCTAATTTTTGGAATTTTTTTTTAAAGTCTCAGCCGACACGTATACTGTCATATCTGCCATTTTGTCCTAAAGTTTTTACTTTAAAAAATTCTTGTTAGACCTGCTGCTAAAAGTAAGAAATCCTATACCTTTTTGTGCAAGGCTTGTTTCTAAATTCCAATCTATTATATCTGTGCAAACCCACAAGGCAATGAGGTTGCCCATATGCCTAATTTGACCTACCAAGCTTTTTCACTAGGGATATCTGAGAAAATCCAGAATGACTTCTGATCCAGGGTTAGTCTGTGGGGCTGGCATTTGGGAGGGGTGGGAAGAAGAAAAAAAAATTTTTTTACTTGTAAATTACCAGTTTTAATATGAAAATAATTGAGACAAACACAAAACACCACTGCACTTAAAAGGGATAATGCAATTACCGGGTCCGTCAGAAGCAAGCCTGAATTTTTTAGTGAAAGTCTCTTTAAGGATTACTATAAGAAAAAATAACCCAGGTGCTATAGATTCTTCTAATTTGAAAGTTCTCTGAAGCAGCCTGGTCTCAATCAATGCACAAGGTGTGAGCTCAGTGAAATAAGGCTCCTCCTTGTACAATTACCTCACTGAAAACGTAATTTGTGCAAATGAGCTTGAATGAGGCAGGAGTCCCAATGGGGGGCAAAAAAACTAAATGTGTTCATATAATTAAGGACTATCATAATGTATTTGTCCAAGGGAAGAGTTAACTTTCATAGGCCATGGTAGCTCTGGCATTTTTGACTACTTCACTTTGAATAGTGTTCTTCTAATTGGTTTTGTTTTGTTTTTAAAGTAGAAACATGACAGCCACAGCACATAGAAAATGACCCTTTCCTCCAGTCGGTTATATTGGAGTTCTGATGTGAATTTAAAGCTATAATTATTTATGGACTTGCTTTATTGCGTCACTTCAGATGGTTTTATCATTAGTTTTTGGAGGGGGGGTTAAATCAAATATGGTTAATTTTATTAGTTTAATGCACCTAGAGCATTAGATCATTTGTACATTAGACAAAAGATACACAAGGTGGTCTCTGGAGACAGCACTGAACATCAACAACCAGGGAAAATTTAGAAGCATGCAACAGCACTTCATTTCTTAGGAGCTAAGAAAATACCAGATTAGGTTCTGGTAAATGAACTCCAACATGCATATTATTATCCTCTACCACCAAGCAGGCCGGTCTGCCACAAAAATGGTGGCCCTCTAAAGAAAATTATCACATTCCAGGAATTTGAGTGTGGCAGTTAAGTAGGAGGGTTTTTTGTTTTTAATAAAAAACAGGATAAGAGCTTTTTACATCAAGTTTCATTCCAGAATATGTTTTAAAGCATCCTAACAAACCTTGTAAGAACTCTTTGTGCTACTTGTAGGTGGATCAACTACAATGGATCTCTGGTTTGAATGCTACTACATAAGCAATAGTGCTCCCTTTTGACACTTTAGCAAAACATGATCAGAGGGCTACTACATTACTGTACTAATTCATTTTACAGTTTAAGTTTAGTATAAACCTTTGATCACCTGCTCTTGCAGTGAGTGCCACCACCAGTTTCTTATCTGCCTGCTGGGTAGACCTTTAGTCTGCCACTAGAAGGAGAAAGGAAGAGAGCACTCTGTCCAGTTTACCCTCACCTATCTTACAGGGAGGGATCAGCTCGAGGCACCAGGAAATATGAGAGGAACTGGTTAGACAGCCTGTTTCCTCTCCCTTCCCAGCTGGGAATCAAAGAATCACTCTTATAGAGGGCACACCCCAGTTGCAGCTCTGCAGCACAGAGATCAGAGGCAATCTGTGTCCACAAACAATGAGAATAGCTGCTGCTCTCCTCACAGGTGGGGCTTACTCCTGTGTCCAGGAAGAGACCTTAAATAATTCTTCTCACCCCTGACTCCAATCTCTTTTCATAACAAGTGGACCCACACAGACTAAAACTGACCTGATTCTAAAGCCTAACACAAAGGATATGTCTACACTGCAATTAAAAACCTGTGGCCAGCTGACTGAGGCACACGGGGTTCAGGCTGTGGGGCTGTTTCATTGCAGTGTAGACTTATAGGCTGCAGCCCCGGTTCTGGAACACTCCCATCTCACAGGGTCTTAGAGCCCAGGCTCCAGCCTGAGTCCAGAAATCAACACTGTAATGAAACAGCCCCACAGCCAGTCAGCTGGCACAGGCCAGCTGCAGGTTTTTAATTGCCTTTTAGACATACCCAAAGACAGCTACCCTTCAAGACTGTATTCCAGTAACATCACTGTACATTTGTAAGCAAGAGCATTGTTTTCCTATTAGCTTCCTCATGTATGTTTATTCAAAGTACTGCCAAGCACAAATATAAATTTCAGCACTGTTTTCTTCTAGTGTGAATTAACAGCATACACAATTCATTGTAATCAGAAGGTTATAAGGGAAAGGCTCTGCCACAAGAGACTATAGTTTTCATTAACAGTATTTGTCATGAAGCTGTTTTCCAGCTTATGAATTCTTACCAACTAATGTGAATGGAGCAGTGTTCTTTAATCTCATCTGGCAGTTCACCTGTCGTCCCATTTTCTTTTTTGAACTTCTCTGGCAAGCTACCAGTTGAGCAATTCGCACAGTCTCAGCGCAAGCAACAGCATGGCAAGTGATCTGCTCAAGGGGGGAGAAAACGGGCATAGGGAAATAATCAGGTCCAAACTTCTCTGGACTCCATGAAAGAAGTTACACAATATTTCTTCTATTTACTTAAATTCTATTATCTTTAAATTGTAGAAGTTCAACATTTATAGAAAGACTACAGTGAGATGTTCATACTTTTGATGCCGAAGATATTCACTAGATCTCACACCCTCCCAGGAACTGCCTCTCCTTCCATGACCTGGCTTGGGAACTCGGACAAACCAGCAAACCACTGCTGGGAGACCCCATGGTCAGGTTGCTGCAGACAGTATGTAGAGCCTTTCCAGCACAGGGTCCTACGCTATAGAATATCCTACCAAAGGAGACTAGGATAAGTCCAACTAAACATTGCCAAGTTTAAGACATGCAGCAAAGTTCTCTCTTTGCAAACAGAAACTAATGACTAGAACATGGAAAAGTACTAAAATGGTATGTCCTCCATGCAGACACATTATCCTACTAGTCTGTAAAACATCTACCCCAATTCAGGTATGTGAAAAATAAGTAGAACCAAAAACTACCATCAAGACAGAAATTGCTGTACGTGGTCTTTTAGAAGTGTGTGTGCGTGTGTGTGTGTGTGTAAGACACACACACACACACACACACACACACACACACACACAGTGAGTTTGAGAAATAATGAGAGACAGACTCATTCAGTGAATGAGGCTGCTGTCTTCCAACTGGGGCTGTCATTTCAGTAACACTTACTTTAAAAGGCCTAGTTTACCATGGTCACAGTAAAGGGTAACTGCACCTGTACTTCCCCTTCTGTGGTTCTCCAAGAGCACCTACCCTTGGCTTCTGGATCCTCAGCTGTCACTTCTCTTAGACAGAGACCCATCTCTCCCCCTTTCTTGATGGGGGCTTTTCCAGGGTGCACAGTTCCCTCCCTACACTGTGATATCCCCAGCAAGCCAGACTGCCTAAACAGGTGAATAGCTGCACTTGGCCTCCTCTCCAAAGGCTTCTGAAGGGTGTAACTGCCAGCAGTTACCACATAGCTCTTTCTAAGCAAGCACATTGATTCTTAAGGTGAAAACATTCCAGAGAAAACATTAAAAACAATCAGTGTTTCTATATGCATGCTAAAAGCTCACCTGAGGTCACTCATCAAGTCTTATGGAGCCCCAGTAGGTCAAAGTCCCTCCAGAAAGGATTGACCCCCTCCCCCACCTCCCAGGACAGAAGGTCCTGTCCATTTGCTGGATCAGAAAGAAGGTCCTGATTCAGTTTAAATTCAGGCTATTTACCCAAAAGTCCTCTCAGTCTGCTGGTCTCTGGAAAATCCAGTTGGAACCAGTATATGTGAACTTCTCCAGGTGGTGGTACCCCACTGAAAGTGTTACAACCTAAGTGAATTTGCCTAATCATATCCCACTTGTTCTTAGTTTCTGGACAGCTGTGGTCTTCCTCCCCCATACAGTCCCTGACCCACAATACCTAAGCTTAATAAAGTAGGATATCCTAAAGATATTGCAGGAAATTGCCATATTTGTCACAACCACTATATTATCTAAACACACTCAAAACAAGACTAAGCCATATGGTAAAAGATTACGACACTGGTGCTCCCACTATTGCTAGCACTTGTGGGAAACAGTTGCAAGACCAAGAGTGTGAGATCTCCCTAAAATCTTCAGCACAAAGCTAGAGACCCGCAAGCCTTACAATGAATTCCAAAGCCACTTTAACAAGCAACTTGAGAAAAGCCACCAACTGTATAATTTGTTACAATTCCCATGCCATTGTTATGAAACTTTTCTTACCTCACCCATTTTATTAATTTCTACTTTGACAACTCCTGGAACAGTCTTCAGGTATTCTTCCAGCGTAGCGTGCCCTAGCTGTTTGAAAGGGATCCAATCCCCAGTCAAAGATTTGTACTCCCCCTGCAGTTGTGGCAAGGGTATTCCATTTTTATTGGACTGGAGAACAGCTCGAAGCATCTTTGCAACTAGGTCAGATTCCGGCATCTTTATCTGTAACCAAAAATAAGCATTTAGATAATGAACATTTCACGGATTCTTGCTCTCCTTGCCCACCGATTCATATATCTCATATGCTAACATGAGTGAAGAAAAAAGAAGACCAATGATGGAAAAGAAGCAAAACCAAATACTGGCATGTTGTGGCTTCCACATAACAGACTGGTGAAAGAACAGCAATGCAAAATAACCAAAGAAACAAAATGGATATGTTTAGACTATAGAATAAGAATGTATGAACACCACTGGTGGATCAGCTCAGGGGTTATGCCATAAGTGAGCTATGCAGGTCATTCCAAACAAATGCCAATAAAACCTTACATCATCATGGCTTTTATTTCAGCCATACACTTTGGAAAAATATTTGTGGAGGACAAAATGTTTTAAAAGCATATTGTAATATTTTGTATGATTCCCAGACAAAATTATGTTTGAAAATAGATATCAGTAATTTAAGGTAAAATACATTACAGGGGTAATCCAAAACCAACCATTTATAAACACAGGAAATTCAAAATTAAGGGTAAATGTAAAAAATGCAGACATGTTAGGATATGGAAATGCACAGTTCATAGAATCATAGAATCTCAGGGTTGGAAGGGACCTAGGGAGGTCATCTAGTCCAACCCCCTGCTCAAAGCAGGACCAACCCCAACTAGATCATCCCAGCCAGGGCTTTGTCAAGCCTGACCTTAAAAACCTCTAAGGAAGGAGATTCCACCACCTCCCTAGGTAACCCATTCCAGTGCTTCACCACCCTACTAGTGAAAAAGGTTTTCCTAATATCCAACCTAAACCTCCCCCTCTGCAACTTGAGACCATTACTCCTTGTTCTGTCATCTTCTACCACTGAGAACAGTCTAGATCCATCCTCTTTGGAACCCCCTTTTAGGTAGTTGAAAGCAGCTATCAAATCCCCCTTCACTCTTCTCTTCTGCAGGCTAAACAATCCCAGTTCCCTCAGCCTCTCCTCAGAAGTCATGTGCTCCAGCCCCCTAATCATTTTTGTTGCCCTCCGCTGGACTCTTTCCAATTTATCCACATCCTTCTTGTAGTGTGGGGCCCAAAACTGGACACAGTACTCCAAATGAGGCCTCACCAGTGCTGAATAGAGGGGAATAATCACGTCCCTCGATCTGCTGGAAATGCCCCTACTTATACAGCCCAAAATGCCGTTAGCCTTCTTGGCAACAAGGGCACACTGTTGACTCATATTCAGCTTTTCGTCCACCGTAACCCCTAGGTCCTTTTCTGCAGAACTGCTGCCCAGCCATTCGGTCCCTAGTCTGTAGCAGTGCATGGGATTCTTCCGTCCTAAGTGCAGGACTCTGCACTTGTCCTTGTTGAACCTCATCAGAGTTCTTTTGGCCCAATCCTCTAATTTGTCTAGGTCCCTCTGTATCCTGTCCCTACCCTCCAGCATATCAACCACTCCTCCCAGTTTAGTGTCATCTGCAAACTTGCTAAGGGTGCAGTCCACACCATCCTCCAGATCGTTGATGAAGATATTGAACAAAACCGGCCCCAGCACCGACCCTTGGGGCACTCCACTTGATACCGGCTGCCAACTAGACATGGAGCCATTGATCACTACCCGTTGAGCACGACCATCCAGCCAGTTTTCTATCCACCTTACCGGCCATTCATCCAGCCCATACTTCTTTAACTTGCTGGCAAGAACACTGTGGGAGACTGTATCAAAAGCTTTGCTAAAGTCAAGAAATAGCACATCCACTGCTTTCCCCTCATCCACAGAGCCAGTTATCTCATCATAGAAGGCAATTAGGTTAGTCAGGCATGACTTGCCCTTGGTGAATCCATGCTGACTGTTCCTGATCACTTTCCCCTCCTTTAAGTGGTTCAGAATTGATTCCTTGAGGACCTATTCCATGATTTTTCCAGGGAGTTGGGGCACCCAAGGAAGCCTCATCTCCATTCTGTATTGACCCCATACAATAACCATAGGATTATGATTAAGGCATTATAGTGTTTGTGATCCCAACTTGGATTAATCTAATGTCTCTTAAAATAAATCTATTCCCCCCTCCCCACCCCGTGTTACTACAGTGCAGGGTTAGGTGCAGAAAGGCACAGTTAAGGCTGTTCCGGTGCCCCATCAGTCATCAACATAAGTCTGTCCCATTCATGTGATTTGAAGCTGCTGAGCAGCCTTGTGTTGATTAGGAAGGCATCATACAAAGCCAATACTCAGACCACATACCGAAAATAAAAAGGGGGCATCCAGGTAGTGCTTCTCTTCATCTCTGACAAAGGTGGTGAGACAGTCTCTGCAAACACAAGCACCTAAACAGTACAGATACTAATGCCAGGCAGTGAATGCTGATAGGCAGCAGAGCACAGTGCAACAGAAGTATTGATCCACTGAGAACACCAATACTAAGGCAGGGCCCTGAAGGGCTGCCAAAGTAACTCACTCCTCAACAGGTGTATAGCTAAAAGATGCTGAAGTACCAAGAACATTGGAATGGAAGCAGACACCAAAGTACAAGACACAGATATAGACAGATGCAGCTGAGCATCAAACAAGCCACATCTCAAGAAAGGTAAGCTAAATGGTGTGGACATAACTGAAAGGAAGAGACTTACTAAAAAAGGATCCCCAATGGCTTTGAAGCAATTGAGAGAGAAGAGCCGGAGCAATGACTGGCAGAGGCACAGCTCCTGCAGAACTTCTTTGCTGTACATAGGCAAAAGGAAGCTTCTGACCAGTTTCTTATGGCAGCAATTAAGCTGAGTGTCATGTGACCACCACCAGTGGACCAACCTCTATCCTGTTCCCACTGTCGTTGGGGGCCAAAACTCTTTACAACTTGTGCAGTTCAAGCTAAGAAGCTGAGCCCAAGAGTGAAAATCCTAGCTGATGATATCTTTAAAGAAGCAATATTACAGGGGAAGTTGTGATGTACTCAATTGTCAACTGTTATCAAAATAAAAATATAGCTAGCTAGTTCTGCCATACAAGCTCTATGTTAAACCCCAACCTGCAAGTACATAACACTATGCAATATACCATCTCATATTGCACCTCAAATTTAGTGGGCTAAATGGACACACTCCCTATTATGCTAACTTTTAAGCCTGCTCCTAGTGATACGACAGTCTCTTTCTCAGGGCTTGTCTACAATACTATATGGGGTTGATCTAAGTTACGCAACTTCAGCTACATGAATAGCGTAGCTGAAGTCGATGTACTTAGATCCTCTTACTACGGCATCTTCACTGCAGTAAGTTGACAGTTGACGCTCTCCCGTCGACTCCGCTTCCGCTTCTCATTCTGGTGGAGTACCGGAGTCGACAGGAGAGCATTCAGCGGTCGATTTATCGCATCTATACTAGACGCGATAAATCGACCCCCGCTGGATCAATCGCTGCCCACCGATCAGACAGATAGTGTAGACAAGCCCTCAGAGGCAATCTCATAGGGCAACATTGTGCTCCAACTGATTAGGATATTCATTTAACAGCTTAATAATGAAAAGCTCACAAAAATGATGTGGGCAACGTACCCAATTATCAGTTCATAACTATTGTACAACCCATTCGCTTTTCAAACTCGTTGGTGAATGTACTCCTCAGAACTATTTGCCATGTTTCAAAGTACGGGGGGAAAAGAACTGTGATTTGTTTCTCTTTCCCCACCCCCAAAAATAGAAGAAAAGTATTTATCCGCACAGAACTCAAGCCAGCTGAATGGATTCTCCACCAAAAAAAAAAAAACAATACCACTTCTAGGGAGAGACTAATAATTAGTAAGTTTCAGATCAAAAAGTGTCTCTTATAAAGATGAGCATGTGGAACCAGAGATGAATGGAAACTTCTGAAGCTAACCATCCAAGATCTGTCCCATAAACCAGCATTTTATGTCCTGATGTTTTTGAAAACTTATTCAGATTTAAGGTTTTCTGCTCCCCAGCTGTTTCACACTCTATTCATATACAGTTGAATAAAGCAGCACATTCCCAGCATGCAACACTAAGTAAAATGTGTATCTCATGGTGTCCAGCTACAAGAGATATCAAACTTGATGAAACAGGCAGATTAACCTTTCACCATTCATCTCCTCAAAAGAAGCCTGTTACCCACACAAGATCTAAGAAATTTAAAAGGTGCTTAAGCAACTATAGAAGCTCTGCTTTGCTTGTCAGACTTTAGACTAGGAGTCTAAGGGTATGTCTACACTGCAATTAAAAACCTGTGGCTGGTCCATGTCCGCTGACTCAAGCTCTAGGGGCTGAGGCTAAGGGGCTGTTTGAGATGTAGATATTTGGAGGGGAAGTCCCAGAGCTCGGGCTGGAGCCCGAGTGTCTGCAGTGCAGTTAAACAACCCCTTAGCCTGAACCCCACGAGCCCAAGTCAGCTGACACTTGCTAGCCATGTAGACACACATTGAGAACCTTTCCTCCCCTTTCCATACTCTGATATACCTATCTTTACACTGCCCATGCTGAAGATAAAAGGGAAACTTAGACCCACCATATTTGGTGAGCTCCAATTTCAAGAACCCTGAGATGTTTATACGAAAACCAAACTTATCAAGCACTTCAGCTGCCTGGGCTGCATTTCATGAGTTTCCCCTCAGAGTACTTGTAGTTTAAGTGGTCTGTCAGACTCAGACATCTGATTAGGGCTCATCCAGTTCACAACAAAATGACTGAACAAACAAAAAATAGATTACAGTTGAGATTGCTAACTGCAGCTCAGGAGAAGATTAAGTACATCCATACTAAAACAGATAACTGGTTATACAAATCAAAACTTGTGATCACCACAATTTGACATAGTCCTTAACACTCAGCTCACACAGCCAATCAAACAGAATAGTTCAGTATTTTACAACTAGGACTGTGTCACGGATTCCGTAACTTCCTGCAACCTCCGTGACTTCTGCAGTGGTCAGTGCGGCTGACTCCTGGACCAGTTGCTCAGGTGGCCCCATGGACAGCTACACTGGGAGTGGCTCTGCAGCCATGGTCCTAACCCTCACTTCCCCTATACATATTACAGACACACAAAATTAACTCTCAGAGCTGCATGGAAGGATCCCGGGGAGAGATAGAGGGTATGGGCTTACACTTTCTTTCTTTCATTTTGTGCATTGTAAGCTAAACTTTTTAAAACTCTTGTATGAAAAAAAAATAAAAAGCAGGTATTAAAGACATATGCAGTTTTGGGAGAAAGCTAAGGGATGAATAGGTACCGTTCATTGAGACTTTTCAGCTATGACTGTTTTGTTACACAAGGAGAATTAAGATTGTTTGGATGTTCCTTACTGAGAATTTTTCTGTTTAATGATGTGTGTGCATGAACTGATTGCCAAGGTAAGTCAGAATTGTTTATGGATCTTCACTTTGTAAGTTCAAAACTTTTAAAAGTATGGAGTTTGTCTTAAGAATAAGTTTAATGATGCTCTTCAATTGCATTTAGTGGCCTTAACTGGAATTTGATGAAGTTATGCCATTTCATGTCTGCGGTTCTGTTTTTATAAAGCATTAAATAGGTAATCAACAAAAGGGTTGGGGGAGAGAAAAAAATAGGATCTTGGGGGGAAAAGGTGGGATCTTGCGATTCTCCCCCCCTCCCAGCTCCATAGCTGATCAAAGAAAGATGGAAAATTTGTGAATTAGTTACTTTTCTCCTGTTTTTAGTTGATATTCCAATAGACTAAACTTCCAAATTTCAACCAGCTCTCTCATTATTTTGAATGATATTAAAAATGTAGTTAAAATGGAAGTAGAAACCAACAGAACCCTATATAAATTATATCACATATTGCATTTGTTATCTGCTGTTTCATCCAGTAAATCCAGATGGAAAATGTTACAACACAAGTAGAAAATTACTACAAGTGTTAACTTAAGGGGGGGCGGGGGGGGGGGGGCGGGGAACCACTACACAACCCACCACATTAATAAAGTTTGAATTTAGCCTTATTTTAGATTATTCCAAAATAACTTCAGGAATTTGCTAGAGGAATAAATAAGAATCACAAAAAAGTATTTTATAGCCTTGTCATCCAAGAAATTATGTAACTCATATTTGCTTGACATTCTCATACAATTTATTCTGTACTCGATAACAGCTGTCATTTTGGGGAGGACATCATAATATTCACACATAAATTTGTGTTCATTTGTGCACATTCTAAGAATGGACCCACAATGGCACCTCAAAAATATAATACATGTAATCATTTTGTAGTTTCTGCTCATGTCACTCAAGCATTTTTCCAAAATCACTGTACCATTTAAAACAGATTTATTAATCATTAAGCTTTTGTAGTTGACCTGTCCGCGCTTCTACTAAGAGTAGTTAGTGGTGTCACTGAAGCCAAGAACTCAGTAGAATTGAAAAAAAAAAAAAAAAAAATAGAGGAGTTCTTATCCATATATGTCTAACTGCTGCTTAGGAAGCATAAGCTGCTGCAACAGGTAAAAGATGCAAAGGATCTTTTTAGGGAGGCCTCAGTCTTTCCATAAGGAAGTTCTTCAAGGCTTAATCTTCATAAATCTATCTTCTGGTTATCCTGGAGACAGCAACATGTACTCTTGAATTCTCTATGATCACCTCAGAGTCTGATGATCAGCAGAGATGGAGCATCCATATGGACCTACTTGGGGCTGTATTTTGGTCAATCACTGTCAATCATTTCTTGCATGTGAGGATGTCAGGCCTCACATGAGATGTGCTATGAGACTGATTCTAAGGAGTCCCTAGGTAACAGTGGGCTCTCTTCTTGCACTTTCAGCATCTGTGCTGTTCTGGAGTTGAACATTATCAGGGCTTCCCTTTAGAATAAGAGGCAGGGGTAAAAAGAAGAAGGGATGAGAGAAAGTGGCTGTTAGAAGGTAGGAACATTTCTATAACTTTCACAGGGGCTTCTAGTTTCACATATCTACTAGTTAGAGCAGGGGTGGACAAACTTTTCAGCCTGAGGGCCCCATCTGGGTGGGGAAATTGTATGCAGGGCCATGAATGTAGGGCTGGGGGTTGGGGTGCAGGAGGGAATGCAGGGTGTAGGAGGGGGTGCAATGTGCAAGAAGGGGCTCAGGGCAGGGTTTTGGGGTAAAGGAGGGGCTCAGGGCAGGGGTTTGGGGTGCAGCAGGGGGCTCAAGGCAGGGGGTTGGGGGTGCAGGAGAGACTCGGGTGCGGGGTCTGGCCCAGCGCCACTTACCTCAAGCAGCTCCGGAGGGTGCCAGTGGCACGCAGCAGGGCTAAGGCAGGCTCCCTGTCTGCCCTTGCCCTGCACCGCTCCCGGAAGTGGCTCCTAGGGGTGGGGTGGGGCAGACGGCTGCGCGCTGCCCTCGCCAGTGGGTACCACTCCCAAAGCTCCCATTGGCTGTGGTTCCCCATTCCTGGCCAAGGGGAGCTGCGGGGGTGGTACCTTCGGGCAAGGGCAGCGCACAAAGCCCCACCCAGGGGCCTCAGGGACATGGTGCGAAGCGCTTCCAGGAGCGGTGCAGGGCCAGGGCAGGTAGGGAGCCTGCCTTAGCCATGCTGTAGCATGGGGCTGGCAATCCCACAGGCCGGACTGAAAGCCCTGACAGGCCGGATCCGGCCCATGGGCCATAGTTTGCCCTCCCTGGAGTTAGAGGCTAATATGAAAGCTGAAGTGCCATCCCAGTCCCCATCCAACAAACCAAGAAAAATACTCTTAAGGATCCCTGCATTCTCCTCCCCTGCAGTTATTTGAGAGGTTGGGTGGGGGAAGAGAGAACAGAGTTCTTGCCAGGGTGTTGCCCCAGGCAGTACACCAACTTATTTTTAGTAGCCTCCAACTAGTAAATACCTGGTAAATTAAACCAGGCTCTTCTGAATTACAGGCTTCAAGATCTTTTATATAGTCTAACTCAGCTCCATTAGATACAAAGCAGGGGCATATATTAGTCTCCCTTTTTTTGGGTGGGGGGGGGGAAAGGAGGAGAATAGTGTCTCAGCTGGTCCATTAAAGTAAACCTACACTTTTTTTTTTTTAAATACATACCATCTATGTGTCAAGTATCAGAGGGGTAGCCGTGTTAGTCTGGATCTGCAGAAGTGACAAAAAGAGTCCTGTGGCACTTTATAGACCACGGATCTCAAACTCAAACCACCACGAGGACCACATGAGAACTAGTAAATTGGCCCGAGGGCCGCATCACTGAAACCTTTGCACACAATGATACAAAAGTACAGTCAAAAATGAAGAGCAATATAGCATCCTATTAAGTCAATGCATTAACTTTTTAAAAACTGTAAAGCAAAGAGGGGTTTTAATAAAACATAAACACTCAGTAATGTTTGGAGCTTGGCTGCCAGTGGAGTCGGCGCCTATGGCGTGGCCCGCGGGCTGCATGTTTGAGACCCCCGTTATAGGCTAACAGACATATTGGAGCATAAACTTTAGTGGGTGAATACCCACGATGTCAGATGCACTCTGTCACCATCTATGTGGTTATTCCCCAGACATTACTAAACCAATAACTCAAGATTCCTCTGCATTAAGTTCCTCTAGTTAAAGAAATAATGAGCTGAAGCTATTATATATGCCTTTGCCAGAAAAAGGTCTTGATTTTACTACTATTCAGACCACACGATTCCTTTTCTAAAGGAAACAAAGGAAATATAATCTTAGGAAGAGCTTTAATGTTTGCAATGGCTATGAAGATCGAGATTCTTCTTGTCCCGAGCGCCGTTTAATAATTGGTGTAATTAACATGCCTGACAGTCGTTCCGTGTTAGAGTCGCTAGCGAGGACAAACGCCCTAGAGGATTAGCGGACTTGTGGCCGGACTATGGGATGTCGCTCGGGGGGTTTTCGGGTGTCACCGTGAGGGGTGCGCGCATCACACACACACACACACACACACCCCGGCGGGAGCGGGGGGGGGGGGTCGCGGCTGGAACAGGACACGCGCTGAAGGGAGGTAACACGGTTTAGAGAAAGCAGAAGCGCCCCCGACAGCGGCGACCCAACCCCCGGGCCGCCCGCTCCTGCCCAACGACAGGCCCCGGGGGTCCCCGCGCCTCAGCCCCGGGGGGCTGCTCGGCGGCAGCGCGCCCGCCGGCCAGGCTGGAGGGGCGGCGGCCGCTCCCGCGGCGGGCCGAGGCCGGAGGAGCCGGCGGGCGAGGCCCCGGACACGGCGCCGCTGGCAGAGGGCCCCGGCCGGCGGGCGCCCCCAGAGCCGGGTCCCGCCCGCCCGTGACTCACCGCCCAGCCCCGCCGCGGGCTCGCCGCTCCTCGCGCCTCAGGCGCGGCGCTGCGATCCGGCCTTTTAACGCCGCACACGCCCAGCGGCCCGCCGCGCGCATGCGTCGCCTGGCCCAGTCTCCTGCCCAGGCACCGCCCCCACGTGACCGGTACGATCCCGTGCTGCGCCCGTCACTAGTGTCCGCGAGGGGAGCGCCCGGCTGGCCCCGCCCCTTCGGGCAGGAATGGAAAGGGGGGGGGGGGCGCAGCGGAGGCTCCTGCGCTTGTAGCCGGCCCGGCTGGGTCCCCCCCCCGCAGCCTCGCGCCCACAGGCCGCACGGCCTTTCCTTCCCTTCCGCCTAGCGCCCCGGAGCCTCCTTGCTGCTCCCAGCCCCACCCCAGCTTCTCCTCGCCGGCCCAGCTCCCCGCGCTGCAGCCGCACCCCTGGGACTCGGGGCACGGCCCGAGTTTCACCCCTGCCTGACCTAGAGCAACACCGCTCCTCTGGACACCTGCGACACCAGCCCCACGTGGCTCCATGATCGATAGGCCCCCAAAAATCATGCCTGGCCCGTAAATCAGAACGTTTTGTTTTGTAATCCCAATCCTTTGTCTGCCCTTTGATTTTTGACCTACCTCCGCGCACATGGCGTGGGTGCATGTCCGTCACAGCGCAGGTTTGTAGCGGGTAAGGCAAGTTTGGCTTCTGGTGCAGGAGCTCCAGTGAGAGGAGCCCAGCAGTGATTAGGGTCCCCGCCCCATACAGACACAGCAAGAGAAATTTCTTGCCCTAAAGAATTTATTCATAGATTCTAGGGCTGGAAGGGACCTCGAGAGGTCATCGAGTCCAGGCCCCTGCCCTCATGGCAGGACCAATTACTGTCTAGATCATCCCTGATAGACATTGATCTAACCTACTCTTAAATATCTCCAGAGATGGAGATTCCACAACCTCCCTGGGCAGTTTATTCCAGTGTTTAACCACCCTGACAGTTAGGAGCTTTTTCCTAATGTCCAACCTAAACCTCCCTTGCTGCAGTTTACGCCCATTGCTTCTTGTTCTATCCTTAGAGGCTAAGATGAACAAGTTTTCTCTCTCCTCCTTATGACACCCTTTTAGATACCTGAAGACCGCTATCATGTCCCCTCTCAGTCTTCTCTTTTCCAAACTAAAACCCCATTCCTTCAGCCTTCCTTCATGGGTCATGTTCTCTAGACCCTTAATCATTCTTGTTGCTCTTCTCTGGACCCTCTCCAATTTCTCCACATCTTTCTTGAAATGCGGTGCCCAGAACTGGACACAATACTCCAGTTGAGGCCTAACCAACGCAGAGTAGAGCGGAAGAATGACTTCTCGTGTCTTGCTCACCACACACCTGTTAATGCAGCCCAGAATCATGTTTGCTTTTTTTGCAACAGCATCACACTGTTGACTCATATTTAGCTTGTGGTCCACTATAACCCCTAGATCCCTTTCTGCCGTACTCCTTCCTAGACAGTCTCCTCCCATTCTGTATGTGTGAAACGGATTGTTCCTACCTAAGTGGAGCACTTTGCATTTGTCCTTATTAAACTTCATCCTGTTTACCTCTGACCATTTCTCCAATTTGTCCAGATCATTTTGAATTATGACCCTGTCCTCCAAAACAGTTGCAATCCCTCCCAGTTTGGTATCATCTGCAAACTTAATAAGCGTACTTTCTATGCCAATATCCAAGTCATTGATGAAGATATTGAACAGAGCTGGTCCCAAAACAGACCCTTGCGGAACCCCCCTCGTTATACCTTTCCAGCAGGATTGGGAACCATTTATAACTACTCTCTGAGTACGGTTATCCAGCCAGTTGCGCACCCACCTTATAGTAGCCCCATCTAAGTTGTATTTCCCTAGTTTATTGATAAGAATATCATGCAAGACCGTATCAAATGCCTTACTAAAGTCTAGGTATACCACATCCACCGCTTCTCCCTTATCCACAAGACTCATTATCCTATCAAAGAAAGCTATCAGATTGGTTTGACATGATTTGTTCTTTACAAATCCATGCTGGTTATTCCCTATCACCTAACCACCTTCCAAGTGTTTGCAGATGATTTCCTTAATTACTTGCTCCATTATTTTCCCTAGCACAGAAGTTAAACTAACTGGTCTGTAGTTTCCTGGGTTGTATAACCCAGTGCAAACTATAGTTGTGAGTTTGGGAGGTGGGAGCTGAAAATGGAGTCCACTAAACTCATATCAGGATCATGAAACATCTGTCAGTTAAAAGGAAAGGAATACTTGTGGCACTTTAGAGACTAACAAATTTATTTCAGCATAAATTTGTTAGTCTCCAAGGTGCCACAAATATTCCTTTTCTTTTTGCTGACACAGACTAACAAGGCTGCTACTCTGAAATCTATCAGGAACAATTTTTAATCCTGCCTGTACTGGGATGGATTCATATCTGATTTACAGGAGAGAGGTTCATTAGCAACACCCTGAGGCTGCTTTACGGGTTTAAATGTATTAAATATATTTCTGACCTTTTTGGAGCTCACACAAGCAGGTTTCTCCCCTCTGAAAACACAGGCAAAATCTCCTGACCCTTCCTTGTTCTGGATTTTCTTCAGACAAGTCCTGTAAGTGTCCCACCCTGTTCTTAAAGGCACAGCTCCCACTAACCAAAGCGCAAACACTAGAAGTAAAATCAGTATCAGCCCTTCTGACTTTTCAACATCTTTTTTTGAAGTGTAGACACTCGAACTGAACATAGCTCTGCTCTTACCAATGCTGTATACTTTCCCAATCCTATTCAGCAATCTCCTGCATATACAGAAGGCTGCTCAGCCACTACAAAACATAAGGAGCTCATGTTCAATTGATTTACTTTGATGACCCTTACCTCCTTTCCAGAGTCACTGCTTTCCAGGAGCCAGCCAGTCCCCCATTCTATTGCATCCTACACTTTTTGTTCCTTGCATTTGACTATATTAAAACACTTGTTCAAATCAGTCCATTTTACCAAACAATCCAGATTGCTTTGTATAACTGACCCGTCCTTACCTTTATTTCCCACTTCATCAATTTGAGTGTTATTTGGAAACTTGAGCAATGATTTTATATTTTCTTCCCACTCATTAATAAAGATATTCAATAGCATTACTTAATGATGGAAAATCATGAAAGCTGGCAACACTATTTTAAGTATACTTGAAATATATTGACAATATATTATGATAATTCCTCCTTTGTAAAAAAAGACAGGTTTAACCTTCCAGTAAAAAACAGCTCTGCCACATTTAAAACTTTGTCTTGACTTGAGGGATACGCTTTTAATGTTTTAATGTGGTGAACATTGTGTCATCAGGATCATTACTGCAATGCAATGTCATGACACGAGTTATTGTATAACTTCACCAGGTTGCAAGCAGGAAGTATAAAATACGTTTGTTTTAAAGGGACTTCTCATCTCCTGCAAGACCTTACTGCAGAATGCCGAACAGACTAGTGAGACTAGACTATTATGGATGTTCAGGGAGGGTAGTGTACACATAGGGTTTAAAAGTATTGTGCATTTTCATTGTTAAAAATAATAACTTTAATCAACATGGTAAACAGACAAATGAAACAGGAAGTTCCCCTTGTTAAACATACCTGTTTGATATGGGCAGGGGGCTAGAGGTGGAAGCAAAGAAATCTTGATAAAGGATAGCACACTGATTTATGATGTTAGCATTTAAACTTATAATTGTATGCCTTTTGCATTTATTTTCTAGCAATCTAAACTGAATATTTCTAACATGCCTCTCACCAAAGTATCATTTTGGTGTAAATGTCAAATGTGAGAAATAACTATTAGAAAAGACTAAAACATTGAAGGGTTGTTGTTTTAAAGGAAAGTAGCTCATCTATACTATGTCCTGGATTTGGCTAATTGAAGCATGGCTTCTCACCTCTCTAAGGTGCCACAAGGACTCCTCATTGTTTTTGCTGATACAGACTAACACGACTACCACTCTGAAACCTGTCACAAAAAGAACAGATTCAGACCATTCTTAGCCCTGGTCTACACTATGAGTTTAGGTCGAATTTATTAGCGTTATATCGATTAATCCGTGCACCCATCCACACGACAAAGCCATTCACATCGACTTCTAGGGCTCTTAAAATTGATTTCTCCACTCCCCCCCCACGAGGGGATTAGCGCTAAAATCGATATTGCCTAATCGAATTAGGGTTAGTGTGGACGCAATTCAACAGTATTGGCCTCCTGGATCTATCCCACAGTGCACCATGTGACCGCTCTGGACAGCAGTCTGAGCTTGAATGCTCTGCCCAGGTAGACAGGAAAAGCCCCGCGAACTTTTGAATTTAATTTCCTGTTTGGCCAGCGTGGCGAGCTGCAGGTGAGTGCAGATCTCATCAGCAGACCATGATGGAGTCCCAGAACCAAAGACGAGCTCCAGCGTGGACCGAGCATGAGGTACGCGATCTGATCGCCGTATGGGAAGACGAAACTGTGCTAGCAGAACTACGGTCCAAAAGAAGAAATGCCAATACATATGCCAAAGTCTCCAAGGGCATGCAGGACAGAGGCTACAAACAGGGACGTGCAACAGTGCTGCATTAAAATTAAGGAGCTCAGGCAAGCCTACCAAAGAACCAGAGATGCAAACGGCCGCTCTGGGTCAGAGCCCCAGACATGCCGCTTCTATGATGAGCTGCATGCCATTCTAGGGGGTGCAGCCAGCACTGACCCACCCATGTGGTATGACTCCATACGTGGATCATCAGAAACCAGCGAGGAGCATTTTCAGGAAGAGGAAGATGATGATAATGGTGCTGAAAAAAGCGCACAGACACAGCAAGAAAGCGGAGGAGCCCTTTTCCCCGACAGCCAGGAACTGTTTGTCACCCTGGAGCCAGTACCATATGAAGCACCCAAGGCGTGCTCCCGGACCTTGAAGGCAGAGAAGGGACCTGTGGTGAGTGTACCTCTGTTAAATTAGTACATGTTTTATAAGCAAGCATGTTTAATGATTAATTCGTGGCCAGTACAGCTACAGGTACTGGAAAAGTCTGTTAACATGTCCGGGGATGGAGCGGAAATCCTCCAGGGACATCTCCAGAAAGCTCTCCTGGATGTACTCCCAAAGCCTTTGCAAAAAGTTTCTGGGGAGGGCAGCCTTATCCCGTGCTCCGTGGTAAGACACTCTACCACGCCAGGCCAGTAGCATGTAGTCTGGAATCATTGCATTGCAAAGCATGGCGGCGTATGGTCCCGGTGTTTGCTGGCATTCAAGCAACATCCGTTCTTTATCTGTCTGTGTTATCCTCAGAAGAGTGATATCATTCATGGTCACCTGGTTGAAATAGGGGAATTTTATTAAGGGGGTATTCAGAGGGGTCCATCCCTGCTGGGCTGTTTGCCTGTGGCTGAACGGAAATCTTCCCCGCTGTTACCCACGCGGTGGGGGGAGGGGGAACAGCGATCATCTTGGATGTGTGTGTGGGGGGGAGGGGTCGATTAGGTTCGCGCTGCACGTTAACCCGAAAACCGCCGCCCCTCCCTTTTCAATTGCCAACCCATGTTAAATGGCTAACCCAATGGCTGTCTGTTATGGGAAATGAGGGGGTTGCTGTTTGAAACCATTTCCACGTTATGAAGGTTAAAGAAGCCAACAGACTGTGGCTTACCATGGCTGCCTACAAGCTGAATTCTGTTGCCCACCGGCCCTGCTTGTGTGTTCTCTCACACCAAACCGGCAGACCCTCAATATAACAGGCAAAGTGCGACCTTGGACCAAATGCACATGTGCTATGTAATGTTTGGAGCATTGTTCTCTAATATGTGTCTTTTAAACTACTCCTCTCCCGTTTGTTTCTTCGCGTAGCTGGCAAATGTTTCAACGCTCCCCCTTTCATCACCGTCCCAGAGGCTAGCGAAGATTAGAAGTAAAAAAAAAAAGGAATCGAGACGATATGTTCTCAGAGCTCATGCAGTCCTCCCACACTGAAACGGCCCAGCAGAATGCATGGAGGCAGACACTTTGGAGTCTAGAAAGGCACAATTTGATCGCGAAGACAGGTGGCGTGCTGAAGACAATGCGTGGCGGGCTGAAGAGAGACAGAGGCGGGCTGAAGAGAGTAGGTGGCGTCAGCATGCTGAGAGAAGGCAGGATGCAATTCTGAGGCTACTGGAGGATCAAACGGAAATCCTCTGGCTTATGGCTGAGGAAAGGCGTATGGTTGAGGAAAGGCCGCCTGAGCACAGACCGCCACTACAGCCCCTGTGTAACAAACAGCCCTCCTCCCCGAGTCCCATAAGCTCATCACCGAGACACCCAAGAACGCGTTGGGGCGGCCTCCGTGCACCCAACCACTCAAGCCAAGAGAACTGTCCAAGCAACAAAAGGCTGGCATTCAATACGTTTTAAAGTGCAGTGTGTCCTTGTCCTTCCCTCATCCCCTCCTCCACCACCCATCCTGGTGCTTCCCTTCCTCCACCACCCATCCCGGGCGACCTTTGCAGTTATCCCCCTATTTGTTTTATTGCCTCTGCAAGCAGTGACCGAGGGGGGCAGGGGAGGGCGGTTAGGTTACAGGGAAGTAGAATGAATCAAGGGGCGGGGCTTTTCATTAAGGGGAAAAAACAGAACTTTCACACAGCATCCTGGCCATTCATGAAACTGGTTTTCAAAGCTTACCTGATGCGCAACGCACCCTGCTGTACTCTTCTAATCGCCCTGGTGTCTGGCTGCGCATAACCAGCGGCCAGGTGATTTGCCTCAACCTCCCACCCCGCCATAAACATCTCCCCCTTACTCTCACAGATATTGTGGAGCGCACAGCAAGCAGTAATAATAATGTGAATATTGGTTTCGCTGAGGTCTAACCTAGTCAATAAACTGCGCCAGCATGCCTTTAAACGTCCAAATGCACATTCCACCACCATTCTGCACTTGCTCAGCCTATAGTTGAAAAGGTCCTGACTACTGTCCAGGCTTCCCGTGTATGGCTTCATGAGCCATGGCATTAAGGGGTAGGCTGGGTCCCCAAGGATAACTATAGGCATTTCAACATCCCCAACGGTTATTTTCTGGTCTGGGAAGAAAGTCCCTTGCTGCAGCAGCTGAAACAGACCAGAGTTCCTGAAGATGCGAGCGTCATGTACCTTTCCGGGCCATCCCATGTTGATGTTGGTGAAATGTCCCTTGTGATCCACCAGTGCTTGCAGCACTATTGAAAAGTAACCCTTTTGGTTTATGTACTCGCTGGCTTGGTGGTCCGGTGCCAAGATAGGGATATGGGTTCTGTCTATCGCCCCACCACAGTTTGGGAACCCCATTGCTGCAAAGCCATCCACTATGACCTGCACATTTCCCAGACTCACAACCCTTGGTACCAGTAGCTCGGTGATCTCCTTGGCTACTTGCATCACAACAGCCCCCACTGTAGATTTTCCCACTCCGAATTGATTCGCGACTGACCGGTAGGTGTCTGGCGCTGCAAGCTTCCACAGGGCTATCACCATTCGCTTCTCTACTGTGAGGGCTGCTCTCATCTTGGTGTTCTGGCGCTTTAGGGCAGGGGAAAGCAAGTCACAAAGTTCCATGAAAGTGCCCTTACGTATGCGAAAGTTTCGCAGCCATTGCTGATCGTCCCACACCTGCAACACTATGCAGTCCCACCAGTCTGTGCTTGTTTCCCGGGCCCAGAATCGGCGTTCCACGGTATGAACCTGCTCCATTAACACCATGATGTCAACCTTGCAGGGGGGCCTTTTTTGAGAGAGGTCTGTGTCCATGTCCTTATCACTGTCCTCAAGGCGCTGCCGTCCCCTCCTTGCCTGCTGAAGCAGGTCCTGGTTCTCGTTCTCCATATACTGCTGGACAATGCGCGTGGTGTTCATAATGGCGATAACAGCTGTGGCGATCTGAGCGGGCTCCATGCTTTCCCTGGTATGGCGTCTGCAGGACAGCAGAGTGGCAGCAGAGTGGCAGCAGAAGCGGCGGGTGGATAACAATGGTGTCAGCAATATGCCGCCTGCATGAAAAAAGGCGCGAAAGGATTTTTTGCTCCCCCCTCAGTTGCTTTCACGGAGGGAGGGGGGAGCAAGGGGTAGGCTGACAGCAGACGGTGCAGTATGCTTGCTATCTATCATCATCTGGCCCTCTCAAGGATTGAACTCACAACCCCGGGTTTAGCAGGCCAATGCTCAGACCGCTGAGCTACCCCTCTGCCCATGTTCCAGGCAGTACTGAATCTCCATTAAACAAAACGTAAAAAAGAGAATGACCAGAGTCACTCCCATTTATATCCAAGCACCTCTGGCCAGCCACACCATAGGCCGGCCAGGAGCACACAGGGGACGAGGATGATGGCTTGTAAGCATATTGCACCGTCTGCTGCACACAGTGGATGATGACAATTTCATGCCTATTGCACCGTCTGCTGTTAGAAGGCAAGGAGCTTATGCTGTGTAGTCCCACGACTACCAGTCTCAGGCAGAATGGCCCCCTCAAGGATTGAACTCACAACCCAGGGTTTAGCAGGCTAACGCTCAGACTGCTGAGCTATCCCTCTGCCCGTATTACAGCGGGACTGAATCCCCACTAGACCTAATGTCCAGGCGTACGCTGGAGACGTACAGTCATTGTGAGCTGAGCAGGCTCCATGCTTGCCGTAGCAAACCCGGAAACCCCGGAAAAAAGGTGCGAAAAAGGTTGCTTTCATGGAGGGAGGGAGGGGGGATGGCTTGACGACATGTACCCAGAACCACCAGCGACAATGTTTTCTGCCCCATCAGGCTTTGGGATCGCAACCCAGAATTCCAATGAGCGGCGGAGACTGCGGGAACTGTGGGATAGCTACCCGCAATGCAACACTCCGAAAGTCGACGCTAGCCCCGATACTGTGGACACAGTCCGTCGACCCAATGGCCTTAATGGTCTTTAGTGAGGACACACACAATCGATTCCATAAAATCGGGTTTTAAAATATCGACTTCTATAAATTCGACCTAATTTCGTAGTGTAGACGTACCCTTAGAGACGGTCAGTTAATAGCTGTCTGGTCCTAGAGACAGCACTGGATGTAGCTGTTACAGCTGCCTGCCCAGTCTCCATGACAGTGGTACTGAGGAGGGTTGTGTTTGTTTTTTGATTTTTTGGCTACACCTCTCTAGGTTGCCCAAAGAGCTACAGACTTCCAGTTTGAAGGGCCAAACTCTTTGCGGAGAAGACAGCTTTTTCTCTCCACAGCCTGAAGGATTCTCAGACTATGTTACACTACTTAGGAATCTACTCTGTGGGACAGAAAAAAAGATATACCTCTCAACCACACCACAGGTCACAATCTTCTCAATACCTTATCAGTGCTGTTATGAGCCACAGTGTAAGAGGACCAGGGCTCAAAAGTGGGAACAGTCTGCACCCCAGTCTGTGACCTCTCAAACTTCAGGAAATCCCCTAAACTCTTCCTTTCGTCCACAGAAAGCCAAAAGCTCTGCTATATCGGCTCAAAGACTATCCAAATGGGTCTCTAGTTGCATTAATCACTTATCAAGGGTGCAACTTGCTTCTGTCCAGAGTCCATACGCACTCCACAAGGTCAGTTTCTACCTCAATCGCATTCCGTAGGGATACCCCTATTTCAGCAATCTATAGAGCAACAACTTGGGGCTCTGCCCATACTTTCGCAGAACATTATGCAATCACTGAAGATTTGGCCGCTGACACCATCTTCGACTCCATAGTACTCTCTGTAGTAAAAGACTCCCCTCTGAAGTCCCAGCCTCCAGTGGTAGGTACTGCTCGGGAGTCATCTACAGTGGAGCACCCATAGGGACACTACTCGAAGAAGAAGAGGAAGTTACTCACCTTGTGCAGTAACGATGGCTCTTCGAGATGTGTCCCCCTGTGGGTGCTCCACAACCCGCCCTCCTCCCCTCTGCTTCGGAGTTCTCTATAGGGCTCTGTGGTAGAGAAGGAAGTGAGGGGGGTTCGCCCATGCAGTGCTAGATAGCCTTGAGGCGGACGACGAGGGAGGGAGAGCACATGCGTGGGCTCAACAGACGCTGCTACCAAAAATCTCCGATTAGAGGCACAGGGGCACACAGACACCTACCGTGGAGCACCCATCAGGGGACACATCTCAAAGAACCATCGTTACTGAACAAGGTAACTTCCGCTTCACCCTTAATTAGCCCCGCCCCCTTGTCAAGGGACCCTAAAGGGAGCAGGGATCAAAGGACAGGACTAGAGTCCTGTTAGGAAGTGCTCAGCCTTGCCTAGCAGGTAACTAGGCTCAGCATACAGCCCCCCCGCCCCACCCCACCGTAGACCAGTGGTTTTCAAACCGTGGGTTGCGACCCAGTACTGGGTGTGGAATGTCAGGCGCTGGGTTGCGGCGGCTCTGGTCAGTACCACTGACCGGACCATTAAAAGTCCCGTTGGTGGTGCTGCCCGGCTAAGGCAGGCTAGTCCCTACCTGTTCTGACACCACGCTGCACTGCAGAAGCGGCAGGTCTGGCTCCTAGGCAGGGGGGCCACAGGGCTCCTCACGCTGCCCCAGCACTTTACTCCTGCGGCACATAGCTTGAAATTTAGGAATCTTAAGAAAAGAGCTGGCATGAGTCATAGTGCATATGCCTATAAAATGTGTCACCTAATGAGAAAATGGGTAAAAGGAAAGGGGGCTGAAGATTTTAACCAATTTTTAATCCCTAGATGAGGTTAGGAATATATTCCGGGATAAATCTTGAGATGTCATTCAAGCAATGGCCACCCTGGCTGATTTCGTTGTGCAGGCTACAGAACAAAGGGTACAAACCCAATGTAAAGGGGGAGATCTTGTTTTACCCTCTAGGAAGAAAGGGTAGCTGGGAGCTCAAGCACTCATATCCCTGCCCTTGAATGGTTCCATTCCTGGAAATCCCTCTCACAAACTTCCTGTGAAGGAAGAGGGTCCAAGGTGGTGTTTCCAGTGTAACTCTAATGAGAACATGAGAAATCAGGGCCGTGAGCTAAAAGAATCTAACCCATATTAATGCAGCTGTCCTTAGCACAGAAGCCCCAGTGGTCCCTACAGTTCACCTGGTGAGTCTTGAGAGGACTGACCCTAAGAGGGTAGATATGGAATTTATTAAAGTTGCTAAAGTAGGTACCAAGCAGTGGCTAGAGCAGAGACACCACAGCCCAGATCTCTCTGCTCAAGGGAAGTATAGTCCAAAAGACTGGCAGTGGGTGGACATAAGATTCCTGTGTCTTTAGCCAAGGTGCACGTGGAACGGCAAAGTTTAGAAGGGGTCTTGACTATAGGGGTGCTGGGTACTATCCCTGTTGAAATGCTGAGTGGGGATGCTATTTTACATAGGGCTCAGGCTAGTAGTGTGGTAATCCACAGCCAAAGGGAATATTGTGCTGGGAGGCGGGGGGAGCAGGAAAGTCCCAGAAACTGCTGAGGCTGGAAGGGAAGGTCTCTAACTCTTCTGCAGCAGAAGCAACCTCTTTCCAGCTGTAGAAGCTGAGGCTGGCTCTTGCACAGCAGGGTCTCTCCAGCCACCTGACACTCAAGAAGGCCCCTGCTTGAGCTTTCTTGGCCATTTACCTGATCACCCTGCTGGCCAGTGCCCTAAACAAACTAGATCCTGGTCTTCACACCCTCAATATTTCTCTCTGGCCTGGATGTGTTACACAACCATCTCTGTTCCACCCTTGCTGCACCATCTCCTGGCCCAGCACAAAACCATCTCCTGAATGGGGTGTTTCTCTCCCTCTCCTGGGGGCCAGTGGAACCCGTGCTTCTGACTGTCATGGCGTTCAGATGCTAGATCGCTGTACGCAACCCCCCGCACTACCCCTTTGTCGTGAGTAGGAGACTGTGCATGCAGGGTTCCGGAGAACTGGTGCCATCAACTTGCATTAGCCCATCTGTGGGCAAAACATCCTCAACCACTTTGCATGTGAGATCCTGGCCATGCTGCAGCTGGGGTATGCGGACCTGTCTCAATGAGGTGATCAGGGTGGTCTGCAGCCTCTCCCTCCTGCTGCTCATCGTTGTTTCCTGTGTTTTCATTCTCTCCATCTTTTTTATCCCGAGGCTGCACTTGACCAAGGGCAGGCACAAGGTCCCTCCCTGCCCGGCCCACCTGGCTATGGTGGTCCCATACTGCTGGGCCACCCTTTTCACCTACAGGTGGCCCCAGTCCAAAGACTTGCTGGCCTTGGCCAAGCTGCGGTCCCTTTCTGTGGTGTGCTGACTCCCATGCTGAACCCCCTCAGCTACAGCCTCAGGTCCAAGGAGCTGAAAGGGGCCCCGTCCAAAGCCCGGAGGGGAAAGGCATGCTGCTAGAGGTGCTGGCACCACAGGGGGGGATCACGGAGCAGGGGCACCCTGTACGGAGCTGGTGGGAAAGCTCTTGGGGCTAATCCGCGCAGGGCATTGCGGGGCTCTCTTTTACACAATTTTATTGCATTGCCATATTCCACCAACAATCCCTCTTACACCACCTGGTTAGCTCCTCCTTTGCCTGTGACATCACAAATCACCCATTTTGTCTAAACTCTGGTCTACACTCACTGGTCTACACTACACTCACAAACTCTGGTTTGTGTAAACTCTGGTCTACACTCAGAGTTTATATCGAATTTAGCAGTGTTAAATCGAATTAACCCTGCACCTGTCCACACAACGAAGCCATTTATTTCGATATAAAAGGCTCTTAAAATCGATTTCTGTACTCCTTCCCGATGAGGGGATTAGTGTTAAAATTGATATGGCAGTTTCGAATTAGGGTTAGTGTGGACGGAATTCGATGCTAATAGCTCCGGGAGCTATCCCACAGTGCACCACTGCGACCTCTCTGGACACCAGTCCCAGCTCGGATGCTCTGGCCAGGTAAAGCCCCAGGTAAAGCCCCGGGAACATTTGAATTTCATTTCCTGATTGGCCAGCGTGGCGAGCTCAGCAGCACAGGTAATGATGCAGAGCTCTTCACCAGAGGTGACCATGCAACCCCAGAATCGAAAGAGGGCTCCAGCATGGACAGAACGGGAGGTGTTAGACCTGATAGCAGTCTGGTGAGATGAATCCGTGCTAGCAGAGCTAGCATCGAAAAGACGTAATGCAAAAATCTATGAAAAAATCGCCAAGGCCATGGCGGAAAGAGGATACAGCCGGGATGCAACGCAGTGCCGCGTTAAAATTAAGGAGCTGAGACAAGCGTACCAGAAGACCAAAGAGTCAAACGGACGCTCCGGATCAGATCCCCAGACATGCCGCTTCTACGCTGCGCTGCATGCCATCCTAGGAGGGGACGCCACCACTACCCCACCCATGTCCGTGGACTCCGAGGATGGGGTATTCTCATCACTCGCATCCTCTGAGGTTTTTGCGGACGGGGAAGATGATGACGGGGATGATGAGGACGAGGTGGTCGACAGCGCCCGGCAGGGCGATTTCCCCGAAAGCCAGGAACTTTTCCTCACCCTGACAGAGATCCCCTCCCAACCCTCCCAAGGCAGTATCCCAGACCGTGAAGCCGGAGAAGGCACATCAGGTGAGTGTATCTTTTCAATTGAAAAGACATGGTTGTAAAGCAATTGGTTTTTAATGGTTAATTTGCCCTGAGGACTTGGGATGCATTCCTCGCCAATAGAGCTACTGGAAAAGTCTGTTAACGTGTCTGGGGATGGAGCGGAAATCCTCCAGGAACATCTCCATGAAGCTCTCCTGGAGGTACTCTAAAAGCCTTTGCAGAAGGTTTCTGGGGAGAACAGCCTTATTGCGTCCTCCATGGTAGGAAACTTTACCATGCCAGGCCAGTAGCAAGTACTCTGGTATCATTGCACGGCAAAGACTGGCAGTATACGGCCCCAGAGTTTGCTGGCATTCAAGCAACATCCGTTCTTTCTCTGTCTGTGTTATCCTCATCAGAGTGATATTATTCATGGTGACCTGTTTGAAATACGGGAATTTAATTACAGGGACAGTCAGAGGTGGCCGTTTCTACTGGGCTGTTTGCTTGTTCCTGAAAAGAAATCCTCCCCGCAGTTTCCAGCCACGCGGTGGGGGAGGGGAGGGCGATCGTTCATGCTGGGCAGTTGGCATTCGGCTAGCAGGGAGCTTCCCTGATATCAGCCACGCGGTGGGAGCAGTGAGGGGGGCTGTTCATGCTGGGCAGTTGGCTTTTGTCTAGCAGGGAGCTTCCCTGATACCAGCCCCGCTTTTGGGTGACGGCGAAAGCTAGCATCCCAGAGAATGGGATGGCTGGCGTTACTTTGTTTTGAGTTACTTGGCTTTCAGCGTGAAAGGAGGGCGCTGCTGTTAATTAAGGTTTCCGAAGCCGAAAGTCTATGGCTTACCATGGCCGCCCGCTAGCCGAATTCCGTTGCCCAGCCCTGCGTGTGTGATCTGTACACCAAAGCCCCAGGCACTCAATATAAAGATGCAAAATGCGACCTTGTACTGCAAGTAGATTTGGCAGGTACTGTGAATGGTGCTGTCCACCGCGAAAGAGTATATGCATTGTTCTGTAAAATGTATCTATTTAAAAAATCACTCCCTTTTTTTCATCCCACAGCTGCAACTGTCCCTAGGCTTCCCCCGGCATCTCCCTCCCAAAGGCTGTCGCAGATAAGGCGGAGAAAGAAACACACACGCGACGAGATGTTCTCTGAGCTGATGCAGTGCTCCCGAGGTGAAGTGGCTCAGCAGAACGTGTGGAGGGACAGAGTTTCCCAGTACAAGGAAGCGGCCAGCGAACGGGAGGAGAGGAGGGACGCTCGTGAGGACAGGAGGGACGCTCATGCTGAGAGGTGGCGGCAGGAAGCCCAGAGGGTGACTGAGGCGATGCTAGGGCTACTGCAGGAGCAAACCGACACGCTCCGGCATCTGGTGGATGTTCTGCAGGAACGCAGGCAGGATGACAGACCACCGCTGCGGCACATCTGTAACCGCCCTCACCCCTCCCCAAGTCCCATAGCCTCCTCCCCAGAATCCCCAAAACTCGGGGGGGAGAAGGCTACGTGCGAACACCCACTCCACCCCTGCGGATTGCTCAAGCAGCAGAAGACTGTCATTCAACAAGTTTTGAAATGGCGTTTCCTTCCCTCCTTCCTCCACCCGCACCCAACCCTGGCCCCCGTCCCAGTTCTCTCCCTGTCTTCCCAAATCTTGAATAAAAAATTGTTTGTAAAACAATGGTGCCTTTATTTCCTTTCAAAGCAAGGTGCGCTGGAATGGAGGAAGGGGGGTTGGACGGGGGTTGGTGATTAGAGAGGATAGGCAATATAAACAGAGTAAACAAACAGGGGCAGGTTCTCCTGAAGGAGAAACAAATGTAAGAGTCACTGGTTACCCTGGTCAGTCTGGAAGCTAGTTTTCAAAGCTTCCCTGATGCGCACTGCGTCCTGCGGTGCTCTTCTAATCGCCCTGGTGTCTGGCTGCGCGTAAGCTGATGCCAGGCGATTTGCTTCAACCTCCCACCCCGCCATAAACGTCTCCCCCTTACTCTCACAGAGATTGTGGAGCACACAGCAAGCAGCAATAAAAATGGGTATATTGGTTTCGCTGAGATCTGAGCAAGTCAGTAAGCTTCTCCAGCGCCCTTTCAAACGTCCAAATGCACACTCCACCACCATTCTGCACTTGCGCAGCCTGTAGTTGAACAGCTCCTTACTACTGTCCAGGGCGCCCGTGTATGGCTTCATGAGCCAGAGAATTAAGGGGTAGGCTGGGTCCCCAAGAATCACTATAGGCATCTCCACATCCCCAACTGTTATTTTCTGGTCCAGGAAGTAAATACCTTCTTGCGGCCGTCTAAACAGACCAGAGTTCCTGAAGACGCGTGCGTCATGAAGCTTTCCCGGCCATACGACGTTGATGTTGGTGAAACGTCCCCTGTGATCCACCAGTGCTTGCAGCCCCATTGAAAAGTAGCCCTTTCGGTTAATGTACTGGCTGCCCTGGTGGTCCGGTCCGGTCCCAAGATAGACGGAACTCAAATCCCTATAGCCCCACCAGAGTTAGGGAATCCCATCACAGCGAAGCCATCTACTATCACCTGCACATTTCCCAGGGTCACTACCTTTGACAGCAGCAGCTCAACGATTGCGTTGGCTACTTGCATCACAACAACCCCCACAATAGATTTGCCCACTCCAAATTGATTCGCGACTGACCGGTAGCTGTCAGGCGTAGCAAGCTTCCAGAGGGCTATCGCCACTCGCTTCTCAACTGTCAGGGCTGCTCTCATCCTGGTGTCCTGGCGCTTCAGGGCAGGGGACAGCAAGTCACAAAGTTCCAGGAAAGTGCCCTTACGCATCCGAAAGTTTTGCAGCCACTGGGATTCATCCCAGACCTACAGCACTATGCAGTCCCACCAGTCTGTGCTCGTTTCCCGGGCCCAGAATTGGCATTCCACGGCATGAGCCTGCCCCATTGCCACCAGGATGTCTAATTTGCGGGGTCCCGTTCTCTGACAGAGGTCTGTGTCCATGTCCTCGTCACTCTCCTCACTGCGCTGACTACTCTCCTGATTTCTCAAGTTCCCATTCGGGATAAAGCGCAAGATAATGCGCGAGGTGTTGACAACGGCCATAACTGCTGCGATGATCTCCCCGGGCTCCATGCTCGCCGCGCTATGGCGTCCGCGCTTTCAATCCAGGGAAAAGGGCGCGAAACCATTGTCTGCCGTTGCTTTCCCGGAGGGACGGGGGGGGGGAGTGACCGTTGAATGATGACATGTACCTATAACCACCCACTACAAATTTCTTGGCCCATCAGGCATTGGGAGCTTGACCCATAATTCCAATGGGCAGCGGGGACTGCGGGATAGCTACCCACAGTGCACCGCTTGGAATGTCAACGCTTGCCCCGATACTGTGGACTCACAACGCCAATTTACTGCACTTAGTATGGACACACACGTTCGACTTCATAATATCGGTTCACAAAAATCAATTCTGGTCAAATCGGACTACAGTCCGAGTGTAGACATACCCTAAAAGATCCCTCTGTGATTAAAGAATACTATTTTCTCTGTGCAATCCCACACAAAGATTTACTCTCAATCATTTTTATTTTACTTAATACAAAATATTAACATTACAAAAGGTGCATTTTATGTAAAATCAATCAAGGGCTATTACATTTTCTCATATGTTAATTCATGGCCACACAGAGTACATGTCTTTTTGTACATATCTTCTTCAATGTTTTCTTCTGGTCCATACTCATGCTGGTGGGAACTTGTTCCTCTTTTCCACACACTGCTCCTAACAGCTCGACGGAGCTCTGATGAAAAGTGTAAACAAAGTTCCCTTACAAAGTCTATGGTAAATAAATTGTAGTTATTTTAAAAAAGCATCAGCACTAAGGACAAACATCTTTGTGAGGAGAACAGATTAAGGGACAAGAAACTCAGTGTTTAGGCAGACTCACATTACTTATGTATTCTGAGAGAATGTCTGTTATTTCTGAAACATATCTAGAGCCAAATTCTGATTGCCTTATTCATGCAGGTATTGCCATTGAAGCCACACGGACTACTTGTATGAAGAGAGACTGCAATAGCTCTGAAGAGCATTCAGGTTAGTTATTCTTCCAAGTTTATTATTGAGACTATGGGTGGTATTTTTTTTTGTAATAAAATAGGCGAGGCTATGTGAGACTAAACATACGAGTCCTCAAAGCTGCCAGGCTCCCAGGTTTTAATTTTTACATTTTTGATTTACAAAACCAAGATGTGATCTCATATGCCAGACTCTGTCTTGAGTATTTGAGGCCCCATTGCTTACCTATAAAGTTTGTTACTGAAATTACTTAATTTGGTACATTGGAGTTAAAAGGACTAATTTTGTAAAATTCCTCATCACTCCTCAGTCCTGACCTATAATACCTCTTATCCAGCTCAGGACCTCTGCATAAAGCCTCAAAATTAGAGATACTGTAAAGGAAACCCAAACATGCCAGTATAGTCTTTTTCTTGCTATCAATATACTACTGCTGTTAAGACGCCTACATCACTATGGCCTCATTAAAATTTATTTTCAAACTGGATCTCTGTTATTAACATCTTTCCCCTTGATATTAAACTGCAAGGTATTCAATTTATTTACCTAGAAAGACAATACAGCTGAGTAAAAACTGCAGAGCTGAATGTTCTAAATATAGGGAAGGAAAGGCATGTTGTACCTTACAGATTAAATTCGGCTTTCATATACAGTCAATTCCCACTGATATTGCTGCATGCATATAAGTAATGGAAAAATTAGGCTCCTGAAGACAAAGTACATGTTCCCATTCAAACAAAGTGAGGGAAAAGTTATTTGGATAGGCAGCTTTATGATATATTGTGGGGGTACACCAGGGAACATAAACAAGACAGTGATACTGAACAATCAATCAAAGTTGTGTCGATACTTCTAATGGTTATGAAAATGTTCATCTGGCCATATTATTAAAGTGTCAGTTTCCCACTACATCACTAGATGTAGAAATAAATATGAATACAGACACTACTCTAGCTGCAGCTGTAGTAAAAACTTATTTACACTGACTCTTCATGTCCAGAAGCAACCATCTACTACCTGGTTTTATTTGATGGCCTATAAAAGAAAACCCTAAAAAAAAAAATTAAAAAAAATCTTAGTTTAAATTCTAACCATTTACCTTTAACTTTTTTATCAAACTTTTTCTGTTTCATCTTCTCTCTATTATCTTGGCGGGTTTCTCTTGCTTCTTGCAACGCTTCTTCACTACCCCAAACTTCAAGTGAACGTTTTATTACCTACGGGATAGATCACAAGTGTATTCCTTTTTACCCTGAAATGATAAAGATAAGCTGATCCAGTTTAGAATAGAACTCTCTTTTACACAATTTTATTGCATTGCCATATTCCACCAACAATCCCTCTTACACCACCTGCCTAGCTCCCTCTTTGCCTGTGACCCTTGTGATGGGGTGCACTCCAGCCAAGAAGCAGGGTCGGGGGCCGCTCCACATGGCTCCCGGAAGCTGCGGCATGGTCCCCCTCCAGCTCCTACGTGCTCCAGTGGCCCCGCTCCAGCGCTCCAAAGGGAGCTGCAGGGGCGGTGCCTGCAGATGGGGCAGCGTGCAAAGCCTCCTGGCCGTGCCTCAGCATAGGAGTTGGAGAAGGGACGTACCACTGCTTCCGGGAACCGCTTAAGGTAAGTGCTGCCCCGAGCCTGTACCCCGAGCCTCTTCTCATGCCCCAACCCCTTGCCCCAGCCCTGATCCCACTCCCACTCACCAAACCCCTCAATCCCAGCCCGGAGCACCCTCCTGCACCCCAAACCTCTCATCCCCAGACCCAGCCCAGAGCCTACACCTCTTCCTGCACCCCAACTCCCTGCCCTGATCCCGCTCCTGCCCTCCAAACCCCTCGGTCCCAGCCTAGAGCCCCTCCTACACCCCAAACTCCTCATCCCAGCCCTACCCCACAGCCCACACCCCCAGCCAGAGCCCTCACCGCCCCAGTCTGGAGCCCCCTCCTGCACCCTGAACTCCTCATTTCTGGCCCCACCTCAGAGCCCGCACTCCCCAACCAGAGCCCTCATCCCCTCCCACACCTCAACCCCTATTTTGTGAGGGTTCATGGCCAGCCATACAATTTCTATTCCCAGATGTGGCCCTCGGGTCAAAAAGTTTGCCCATCCCCGATGTAGAGGGTACTAATTAGAAGGAAGCTCACCTATAAAGCCAGGAGACTGGCAACAGGGAGGAACCTGCAGTCGCTCTCCCTGGGGTAAGGGAGAAGGAAGCGGGAACAGGAATCTGTGAGGAAGGGTTTATCGAGTAGGCCTGAGAGAGATGGGCCTGACTAGGAAGGCTGGGGAAAAAAGAGTTTAAAGAAGCATGGTAGGAAGTAGTTTAGGGAAGAGAGCAGTAGGGTTGGTGACGACCCAGACCTTAACTGCTCGTTATAGGACCCTGGAATGAAACTCAGAATAGAGGGTGGACCTAGGTTCCCGTACCATCCACTGCGGATTGGTATTGCTAAAAGCAGTGAAGGGGAAGACTGCCTGAATCACTGTGGGAGTGACACAGTCAGGGAAGCATGCATGAGGACTACCTGATGCTGATTGTACAGAGAGATTTTGAAAGACTCCTATGGAAGGGGAAATCACAGTGTGACCTGACTGGAGGGATGAGTCATGAAGCAGCCGTACTGTGACTCCATGAGCGGGAGGAGAGCAACAACAGTGAAAGACTGGAAAGGGGGCACTGAACCTGGCGGAGCTAACCCCAGAATTGCCAGAAAGGGGTGCCACCCAGCTGTGAATAGAGCACCGTGACACTCCCACACATTAATAAAGCTTCCTTATAAAACAAAAGACAGGTTACTTTGTTTGAAATGGATTTTCATCCATGGAAAACTAGTATTACCTACTAATTAAGGGCCTAGTCCAACTCTAATTGATTTCTCATGCATCCACATTTAAGAATATTAAGGCATGAATTATATTTCTAAGGGACCCAAAAACTTGATTGACCTGCTAAATAATCCGAATTGAAAGCCTGACTATTCATTTGTGTTTATAAAAATACATAAAATTACACTTTAAATTGTATTGTACTGAGGTTCTCCAACATATATCAAGACAGTTGTTTTCTTCTAAAATATACATGTCTTTAAGCAACTTGATATTTTTCATAGACTATTAGGGCTGGAAGAGACCTCTGGAGGTCATCTAGTACAATCCCCTGCTCAAAGCAGGACCAACACCAACTAAATCATCCCAGCCAGGGCTTTGTCAAGCCTGACCTTCAAAACCTCTAAAGAAAGAAATTCCACCACTTCCCTAGGTAACCCATTCCAGTGCTTCACCACCCTCCTAGTGAAATAGTGTTTCCCAATATCCAACCAAGACCTTCTCCACTGCAATTTAAGACCATTGCTTCTTGTTCTGTCATCTGCCACCACTGAGAACATTGGTGAGGCCTCATCTGGAGTACTGTGTCCAGTTTTGGGCCCCACACTACAAGAAGGATGTGGAAAAATTAGAAAGAGTCCAGCGGAGGGCAACAAAAATGATTAGGGGGCTGGAGCACATGATTTATGAGGAGAGGCTGAGGGAACTGGGATTATTTAGTCTGCACAAGAGAAGAATGAGGGAGGATTTGATAGCTGCTTTCAACTACCTGAAAGGGGGTTCCAAAGAGGATGGATCTAGACTGCTCTCAGTGGTACCAGATGAAAGAACAAGGAGTAATGGTCTCAAATTGCAGTGTGGGAGGTTTAGGTTGGATATTAGGAAACACTATTTCACTAGGAGGGTGGTGAAGCACTGGAATGGGTTACCTAGGGAGGTGGTGGAATCTCTTTCCATAGAGCTTTTGAAAGTCAGGCTTGACAAAGCCCTGGCTGGGATGATTTAGTTGGGTTGGTCCTGCTTTGAGCAGGGGGTTGGACTAGATGACCTCCTGAGGTCCCTTCCAACCTTGATCTTCTATGATTCTGTGTCAGTAAAGTTATTTTTTCCTCTGCATCATACTAGTTCTGTCAGTTTTATCAGTAAACAACTTCCTTACTGTATAGGAGAAACTCAACCTTTCCTGTTTATTTCAGAGACAACTGAAATTATATCACATATACCGTACAACACATTTAGTTTTGTTAAATGGTAAAAATTCTGGGTTCAGTACCACAATGATTAAATTATGGATGGTAGTGGTAATGTAATGAAAATGCAAAAAAGGACCATATATTCTGAAAAATGTACCGTTTTCATACCTGTAATTTTAAGTAAAGCTTCATGTCACCCCACTGTGAATTATGAGGGTTTTTCTTCAAAATAAATTTGAGCATTGGTTCTCTCTTATCTAAGTCACAGTCTTTAAGAAGGTACTCTTCCTTTGCCTCAGTCCTTGTTATAAGCTTATGCTTACCTTCAACATCTCTGAAACAGATGTTTTTAAAGAGACAGGTGAAAAGCATTATGTAACAGGCTAATATTAAAGTCCAGTTATGTACTGTACAATGCACCTTATATCCCTACTGTAATGTGGGCCTTGGTCTTGCAAACTTAGGCATGTGAGTAGTCCTCCTGAACTCCAATATCAACACACTAGTTTAGAAACCCCTCTGGTTTTTTGGTTTTTGTTTCTTTGGTGAGTGTGTTTGTTTGTTTGTTGTTGTTTTTTTTTTTTTTTTTGGGGGGGGGGGGGGGGGGGGAGAGAATGGGCTCTTACCAGGATCACCTCAAAGTTTCTACCTGAGTTCTACCACAGGTTTTTCCTACAAGAGGGGATAACTGGATACTATATTTTCAAATCTTCACTGTTTCAGATACAACTTATACAGCCAAAGCAGTTTCCAAATGCAAGCTATTTGGCACGCACAAGGAATAATAAAATAAAGCAAAAGGTTTAATAAAAAAAAGTGTTCATTTTTTATTGGATAAGTAATGAGACAATTTGAACATTCTGGTCACACAAGGTCCTAGTGAGCATCTGAAACAAATTTATTTCACCCGTCTTGATCCAAAGTATCACCTGAATCTCTTTATCATATGCCCAAATGATTACATAAATTAAATCCTCAGAGAGATAATTTTAATATATTCCCCAATTTGCTACAAATCTATAGATATAGTGAAATTAAAAAATTGCCATATGGCAGTGGGAAAAAACCACAGTGGATTCAGTCAGATTCAATCAGGTGATATATACAAGATCCAATAAATAAACACATCAGAAAGTATTTATTCAATATTCAATTTTCACCATTTAAAAGACATATGTAGGGCTAACTCAGTTGACCATCCCCATCACAGATCTACTCCAATTTACAGAAGCTATAAAAGTCTTGTTTAATTTGACTATTTAAATAGCTGAACACTTTTTCTACCACAGTGGTTTTTTAAAAATAGATCCTTACATAGCGAATCTGTTATTTACTAATTTCACTTCTTTGAACATATGTAATAATCTTGATGGGATAATAATCTCTATTACCATATTTAAACAATGCAATATGAATGCTGTAAAGTAAAGAGACTATACATTTCTAACATACTATGTATTTTTTTCACATCTTGCACTAAGAGGCATGTGTGAGAGATGTGGTTCTTTTGCACTTCCTCTGTGTAAAACACAAACTTATTCAATTCTATTCATATAATTTTCCAACTGACAATATCTTATTCAATAACATTCCTCTGATAGCTCTTTAATGTAAATGTGTTTTTACAACAATGTAATGTATAAATCATTAAAATCAAATTCTGATTCTAGTAAAATAATAGTTAATTTAATATATTTACCTAACAGTTTTTACCCATTATTTACAATACCTGCAATTATCGCATGTTGTCCAATCAAAGTGCTGCATGAGATATGAGTCCATGAATTGTTTGCCACATTCTTCACAAATAAGGTAATCAAATTCTAGTACAGGTCCTAATGGAAGGGAACAAATACTTTTAGTTAGGTAAAGTATTTGGGGTTGATCTTACTAGAGCTTAACATTAATTTAGAATGTGGCTTTTATATCGTATATTTAATATGCACTATTCATGTTTTCCCTTCTGAAGAGTTTTCTAAAATTCTGAAGTACAAACTAAGGCTATGATATTGCAATCGGATCCTTGAAGACGGACCTCTGTCTGTCTGGAGTCCCACTGAAGCCATTTTATCTTTCAAAATAACAAGTAACCGATCCCAAGAATAAAAGTTCTAAAAAGGAGTTCTCTGATTTCAACATTTGAAGCGTATGCACGTGCACACTCACAGCTTGCAAGGAGTTCTGGTTTAGATTGTTACCAGACAGGGCAGACCTGGGAAGTGTTCACTTAACATGGCACCAGGTTAGAGTGGAAGAACATAAAGTTAATCATACTTTCAATACATTTCTATTTGCTTCAGGCCAAATGAGGAACTTTACATTTTAGATTTTTTTAAAAAACCCTAGAACTGTTGACATTCAAGCATCAGACATTTCTAATTATAGACTCAGATCTATAGCAGACCCAACCTAGCAAAAATTAAATGTTATCCCAATTTGCATTTTATACTGGAAACTGTAGGTGTTCAGCATGTCTCAAAATTAAGTTTTAGCATTAGGCTGTGTAATTATTAGACCATACTCCCACTAATTAGTAACAGTATAAAGCTATTTTTATTAGGACAATAATATTGTCCTAATAAATAATACAATGAACTTACGAGTGGTTGATAGCACCAGTCCCACCCTGTTTCACTTTTGTCATTTAGTTTCATTCCACGCCCCAGTTAGCCTACCTTCTATCAGGTGACTTGGCCCTTCCCTATTGCTCCTGCCACTTCCTGATGCCTGAATCCATCATTCTTGAGACAGCACCCTTTCTGTGACTGACAAGAAGTGCTGTTAACTGTGTAATAGCACACAATGCTGACTTCACTTTTAAGCAAGCACCCCCACAAGTATCAACTGCTATAACTGTACTACAGGACAGCATGGATCAGATCCTCAGCTGCTATAAATTGGTACAGCCCCATTGTTGATTAATATATGCTGGTTAGTATATAAATATCATTGATATTATGTATTATCTGCACCATATATATATTAGTATTGTGACAAAGTTCCTCCTCTACCTCGGTGGGTCCTGCGCTTATTGGCGGATTCTGCTTGCCTCAGAGAACTTCCCCTCTAGTAGAATCCACAGTCCAGGTTAACTCCTCCTGTGTCTGATCAGGAGTTGGGAGTTTTGGGGGGAACCTGGGCCCATCCTCTACTCCGGGTTCCAGCCCAGGGCCCTGTGGATTGCAGCTGTTTAGAGTGCCTCCTGGAACAACTGCACAACAGCTACAACTCCCTGGGCTACTTCCCCATGGACTCCTCCCAACATCTTCTTTATCCTCACCACAGGATCTTCCAGCAGTATGCCCTCTTACTCTCAGCTCCTAGTACCTCTTGCTCCCAGCTCCTCACACACAACCTCCTTCCACAGCTCCTGACATGCGCCCCTCGCTGTATAGGAGTCAAGGAAAGCTGGCTGTATTTTAAAGAATCCTTATTGAGGTTGCAGGAACAAACCATTCCGATGTGTAGAAAGAAAAGTAAATATGGCAGGCGACCAGCTAGGCTTAACAGTGAAATCCTTGCTCATCTTAAACACAAAAAAGCAGCTTACAAGAAGTGGAAGATTGGACAAATGACCAGGGAGGAGTATATAAATATTGTTCAGGCATGCAGGAGTGAAATTAGGAAGGCCAAATCACACTTGGAGTTGCAGCTAGCCGGAGATGTTAGGAGTAACAAGAAGGGTTTCTTCAGGTATGTGAGCAACAAGAAGAAAGGCAAGGAAAGTGTGGGCCCCTTGCTGAATGAGGGAGGGAACCTAGTGACAGAGGATGTGGAGAAAGCTAGTGTACTCAATGCTTTTTTTGCCTCTGTCTTCACAGACAAGGTCAGCTCCCAGGCGGCTGCACTCCGCAGCACGGTATGGGGAGGAGGTGACCAGCCCTCTGTGGAGAAAGAAGTAGTTCGGGACTATTTAGAAAAGCTGGACGAACACAAGTCCATGGGGCCGGATGCACTGCATCCGAGGGTGCAAAAGGAGTTGACCGATGTGATTGCAGAGCCATTGGCCATTATCTTTGACAAATCATGGCAATCGGGGGAGGTCCCGGATGACTGGAAAAAAGCTAATGTAGTGCCCATCTTTAAAAAAGGGAACAAGGAAGATCCAGGGAACTACAGGCCAGTCAGTCTCACCTCAGTCCCTGGAAAAATCATGGAACAGATCCTCAAGGAATCAATTCTGAACCACTTAAAGGAGGGGAAAGTGATCAGGAACAGTCAGCATGGATTCACCAAGGGCAAGTCATGCCTGACTAACCTAATTGCCTTCTATGATGAGATAACTGGCTCTGTGGATGAGGGGAAAGCAGTGGATGTGCTATTTCTTGACTTTAGCAAAGCTTTTGATACAGTCTCCCACAGTATTCTTGCCAGCAAGTTAAGGAAGTATGGGCTGGATGAATGGACGGTAAGGTGGATAGAAAACTGGCTAGATGGTCGTGCTCAACGGGTAGTGATCAATGGCTCCATGTCTAGTTGGCAGCCGGTATCAAGTGGAGTGCCCCAAGGGTCGGTGCTGGGGCCGGTTTTGTTCAATATCTTCATCAACGATCTGAAGGATGGTGTGGACTGCACCCTTAGCAAGTTTGCAGATGACACTAAATTGGGAGGAGTGGTTGATACACTGGAGGGTAGGGATAGGATACAGAGGGACCTAGACAAATTAGAGGATTGGGCCAAAAGAAATCTGATGAGGTTCAACAAGGACAAGTGCAGAGTCCTGCACTTAGGACGGAAGAATCCCATGCACTGCTACAGACTAGGGACCGAATGGCTGGGCAGCAGTTCTGCAGAAAAGGACCTAGGGGTTACGGTGGACGAAAAGCTGAATATGAGTCAACAGTGTGCCCTTGTTGCCAAGAAGGCTAACGGCATTTTGGGCTGTATAAGTAGGGGCATTTCCAGCAGATCGAGGGACGTGATTATTCCCCTCTATTCGGCATTGGTGAGGCCTCATTTGGAGTACTGTGTCCAGTTTTGGGCCCCACACTACAAGAAGGATGTGGATAAATTGGAAAGAGTCCAACGGAGGGCAACCAAAATGATTAGGGGGCTGGAGCACATGACTTATGAGGAGAGGCTGAGGGAACTGGGATTGTTTAGCCTGCAGAAGAGAAGAGTGAGGGGGGATTTAATAGCTGCTTTCAACTACCTGAAAGGGGGTTCCAAAGAGGATGGATTTAGACTGTTCTCAGTGGTAGAAGATGACAGAACAAGGAGTAATGGTCTCAAGTTGCAGAGGGGGAGGTTTAGGTTGGATATTAGGAAAAACTTTTTCACTAATAGGGTGGTGAAGCACTGGAATGGGTTACCTAGGGAGGTGGTGGAATCTCCTTCCTTAGAGGTTTTTAAGGTCAGGCTTGACAAAGCCCTGGCTGGGATGATCTAGTTGGGGTTGGTCCTGCTTTGAGCAGGGGATTGGACTAGATGACCTCCTGAGGTCCCTTCCAACCCTGAGATTCTATGACTCACTGGGAGGCTTTTAACTAGTTTCAGCCAGCCCCTGATTGGCTGCAGGTGTCTCAATTAACCTCCCTGCCTTCTGGAAAGTTCTTAATTGGCCCTAGGTGTCTTGATTAACCTGGAGCAACTGCCATAAGGCATCAGGGATTTGTTTAGCCTGGGGCGAACATACTGGTTCCTTACCACTTTCCTATAGCCCTCTGGCCTTGCCCCGTCACAGTATGCAAGAAGCAACAATAACATTAAGCACAAATATTGTAACAGTGATATTACCTAAACTGGCCTATACCATAATCCTGTTAATTTATTTAAGTATCCCATAACACCCTGCATTCCTGTGCATGTGGGTCAGCCTGTGAAGAATGGCTACAAGTGCCCTACGAGTCAGGTGGTCTTGTCACCTGATGCTAAAACATTACCTGGAACTTCTTGTAACTTTCCACTGTAAGGGAAGGGGGTCAAACTAGGAAACAAAGGACTCCTGCCTTATGCAAATCCTATTTAAGGGTGAGGAGTGAGGTAATCTAGGTAGTCAGTTCTCTCCTGCTACCCCATCCGAGATGACTGCAGGAAACAACTAAGACTGAACTGGGGGAAAGAACTGGGCCCAGGCTGGAAGGGCATCTGGCCTGTGAAGAATATTATTAGAACCACATTTAGGGTGAGAACTTACATGTAATCAGTTTCTTTAGTGTATTAAGCTTAGTTTGCGTGCTCTGTTTTATTTTCTTAGTAATCTGCCTTGTTCTGTCTACCACCTTAACTACTTAAAATACACATGTTATAGTTACTACATTTATTTCTGGTTTATAATATAACCCAGTTTATGTGATTTCTAACTGGGGGGGTGGGGGCAGAAATTGTGCATACCCTCTTCCACATTGAGGGAAGAGGCTAATATAATATATCTTTGGGTCTGTACTCCAAGGGAGGTGGACATCTGAGTGCTGGCACAAGTCCCTTAAGCGGAGTCTTTCCAGAGCTGATCTGCAGATGGGTGTGGCCCTGCCTGTGTATGTGTTAGAGGAGGTTTTAAGAGCCTGGCTCAGCAAGACAGGTAAAAGAGGGCCTATGGTAGCAGAACAGGTAGACTCAGTGGTATCTCAGCACATCAGGTGACTTCCCAAGGGGTCCAACCCATCACACCTTTTACTGATCAACAATTTAGAGTATAAAAGTATTGCTTTAGAGGTGTAACTTTGGGAAGCACCCCTGCATAAGGAGAATGTAACATTGCTGCACAAGTCTGCTCTTTGGAGACTGGCATTGTATAGAACCTTTTTCCTGTACTGTATTCATTAAGCCTGTCTGACAGTTATTTGGTCTCAAGTATATTTCTTAACAAAATAACAAACCAACATGTGGTCAAGCAATTGACTGTACAGTTTATCAATGCCATTGAAATCAATGCAGATGTTGATTTACACCAGTTAAGGATCTGGTCCAGTGTGTTCAGATCTTTTATACAATAGGGGACTGTTGCATCAGTATTTGTTACTAGAGAATGAGGAATCAGAATATACTAGGTAAAAATGATTAGTGCCCAGAAGTGTGTAGACTGTGCCTATTCTGTTACTTAGGATCCTCACCTTCCCCCATCAGACATTTATTTATCTTAAATTAAGAATCTGTCTGGTTAATTATTGAAAAATACATGACCATTTTCACTATCAACAAATTGCTTTCCATATATAAGGACGTATAAGCCGCCACATTTTTTACATAAACGTATTTCAGGTTTCTCTGAAGCCATTGCTGACTTTTCATAATTCCTGTTCAGCTAGTGTGCCACAAAATGGAGCAGCTTATTAATTTTAGTATTGTGTTCATATTAACTATAAATGACCAGTATAGCCATTTTCTGCAAAATAAAGCACGTTTTACCTGGCTGATGCACAATTTTCTCAACTTTGTGTTCCTCTTCTTCCTCCTCTTCCAGAAAGAATCCTCCCCCTGTGTCAATTATCTTTGGAGGTGCTTTAACTTTAGCACTTCCTGAAAAGACAAAAAAGAGAAGTCAGCATATTTAAAGGCTAAAAGAATTGCATACATCAATGTAAATGCAACATTATTTGCAAAACTAATTTACAAAATGTGACCTTCACATCCAACATTCATGAGCTAACATGGATATCTTTCTGATTTCAAAATACACTGTCAGTACTACTCATAGATCTAGGAGACCAGGACATGCAGGGTACGTGGAGAATCATTCAACTCCAAGGGCAGGTTTCTAACAACTGAAGGTAATTCATTTGTTGTACAAAGGAAAATATACATGCATAGGGTTGCACTATATTTGTTACTGCAGAGCAAGGAAAGCAACAAAAGAACCAAACTTGGTGGAAGACGGCTCTTGAAAGCTATACCTAAGGCTAAGATTAAGGCATGGAGGTCACGAATTCTATGACTTCCAGAGACCTGTGACATTTTCCACTTCAGCCCTCCCACGCAGCTCCCAGTCACCAGGGGACTCCAGAGCTCTGAGCCACCAAACCTGCAGCTCTGAGCCACCACAGGTGGCAGGGGTTCCTTGCAGCTGAGCCACCGTGGACAGCAGTTGCTGGCAGGGTGGATTTGATTTAAATCAAATTGATTTAAATCACTAGTCAGGAAGACTCGATTTAATCATGGATTTCTACATTCTTCTTGGTTGTTATAACCTTAATACATATTCTTCATAACTCAGAAATAGATGTAGGTTTCATTTTTAGAAGGTACACACTATACATTTTAAAAGTGATTTATTCTGAAAACTTTCCAGATTAGTTTTACAGCTATATCAGAAAATGAATGAGTGTTTGGTTATTTCATTTAGCAAAGGTAAATGAAGCAGATAGTTCACCTCCCAATGACTTCATAAATATCTCCAATTCAACAGGTTAAACAATAATATTTGGAGGATCTCCTTGCATGCTGTATTAAGAGGAGACCATCACCAGACAGACATTTAAATTGTTTATGTAACTAAAACAACAACGTTATGTATTCCAGATTTTTTTTTCCAACAGCAAACATATTTAACAAAACAAGCATATGAATTTTTGAATTTAGTTAAACATTCAAGTTTTTGTAAAACATTTGCTTTTGTAAAAATTGTTTTTAACTAAAATAGTTAAATGAAATATTTTTTTTAAAAACCACCAAATTAAATTGACTGTCAGCCAGGTTAACACGAGAAACTTAAAATATTGGCTTCTGCAGCTAACTCAGTCGTCTTCACCTTCATTTTCCTGTTTGTTCATAATCTGGAAAAGAAAAACAAGCTTTCCTGTTTTTTCAGGTCCCAAATGATTTCTCAATTTAGAATGAATTAGTCCAAAGGAAGAAAATATTCTTTCCACACTGGCAAAAGAAGCTACTGCTGTTAAAAGTGAGATCATCACTTCAACAGTCTCTGAATCCAAGTGACTTCCACCAGTTCACTGGTGTGACTTTCTTTAAAACATCATCAGCAAACATATGGTTCACCCTTAGCTCTGAAGTTGGCATTATGGAGGGAGGATTGCTGGATGTCCATGTCATAGCCAACTCCTCTTCTTCAGCAGTTAAGGTTTGACCCTGGTACCGAGTATTGAGAATATCTGCAAGAAAATGAGCTGGAGATAATGCTTGTCTCATTTATTTTTAAATGCTTATAATTTAACTCTCTCGTTGCATATTTCTCTTTTTAAGATCTCACTCAGTTCCTTCCAAATTTCAACAGCGTCAGCAATACAACAGGTATTTCCCTGCATTTTGTTCAAGGCTACAGAAATAGGCTTTAGGGTACTCAGCATGTGTTCAACATTTCTCTTAAGCCCAAATTGAGAACTTTGGCTGTGACGTGCCATCTATTTTTTCACAATTTTGTTCACAAACTGTCATCAGATTAGGCCAGTTCTTGATATGGTGTTCAAAACAGTCCACTACTGAGTTCCATCACACGTCTTGTGGTAGAGTTAGCTTGGTTCCTCCCACTTTTTTCAGAGCAGCTGCTGCAAAGTGGGTATTACGGAAGTATTTTGCAATTTCAACAACATTAGCCTTTATTTCTGGAACACTGAAGTCTTTGGCTAGGAGGTGCATCAAATGAGCACTGCAACCATATATTATTAGCTTGGGACTGTCTTTGGTCTCTTCTAAATTTCTTCTCATCGTGGATACATTTGCAGCACTGTCTGAAACCAAGCTACGTACTAGACATTTGACATTTTTTCCCTACAATTTGTTATAGCTTTTACTGCTACTTCTTGTAAGTATTCCTTTGTGTGTGCATTTCCTGATGTATCAATTGTTTCTGTAAGGAAGACATTCTCTTCTTCTGTTGTCACACAAACACATAACAGGATCATTGTGGACATTGCTCCACCAATCAAGACCTTTTGCACACTGCTCAATTTCTCTTTCGTACACTTTATCCAGCAATTTGTCTGCAACATCTGCTCTGTTGGGTGGACTGTATCCTGGTCTTAATGACTGAACCATGTTAATGAAGTGTGGGTTCTCAATCACACGGAAACGAGAGTTTGTTGCATAAACAAACTGGGCAATTTTTTCATCAATTACCTCTTTTTGTAATCTGCTGGTTCTTATCACAAACTTATCTATGGTTGTTTCTGGATGATGGAGTGTTTTTTCTTTTTGCTACAGGTGATATACTGTGGCTATGTGACATACATGATGTGACTGAAACACTATCATTGGCAGATAACTCTGAAACTATAGAAAATGATGGTGATCTTGAAGGTGGATAGTCTTCAGAATCCTGTATGTTGAGGATGGATTCTCCTAAACAAAGTAAGTCAATGCAGTTATTTAACTATTATTACCATACTGCTCATTTAGTATTACTCATTGCATTCACTGACACTCAGCAATAGTTTAAAGGTGAAATTGTAAAAGGAAGTTCTGCCTATTTCAACTATTTATTTTTTATCACAACTGCATCTGAAATGATAGCATCATAGAGTAAGTACTATATTTTTTGCTCAAACATGAGAATTCAAGAACAGTCCAGAAGAAAGATAGGCAGTCCTTAAGAAAGAATTATGAGTATGACGAAGTAGGAAAAAGTTTACCAACCTGAAGATCCTGCATGTTCAGACCTGTTCCTTTCATCATCATCTTCAACACAGCTTCCTCCTGAGAAGGAACACTTCTCATGATGTTGTTTCATTCAGGCAACCAGGCCTTGCATTTCTTTGTTGCACTGTTTGCATTTTGCACGCATGCCTGTCTTACCCACCGGTAGAGGAACTTCATTAAAATATTCCCAAACTGGGTCTCTTTTACGGCCTGCTGACATTGTAGGTTTTCCCTTCTAGTGAGAGAATGATATGGTAGATCTCAAATCAATGAAGGCTACACTCAGAAAGACATCAAGACTTCTAGAATATGCTGCTCAAACAGTTTCACTTTTGTTTCTACTGCCTGTCCCTCCCTTCTCATATTTTTCTCCAGACTTCTTCTCTTTGTCCAGATCTATCCCACTCCCAACAATCTTCTATTCATTGAACTTTCTGAAACTTTGCACTTTGAGAGAGAGGTAAGGAATTGACTCTGTCTACACAAATTTGCAGCAGGACAATAGGGTTGAGGTCTGTTATTTCTCACCTTTATATATTATTTATTTTAAAACATTTTTGCTGTTAACAAGAATGTTATCGCTGGAGACACAAATCCAGAGTTTGAGAACGGCAAAACTAAGCATCTGTGATGGTATCTTCTAGACTGAGCACTGAGTCCCATTGCGCAGATAGAAAGATTAACCTAAATAATCTATACAGAAGCCCCTGGAACCCCATAAAATTGGGTCCCTAATCCATGTACTATTGGAACTCATTTACAAAACTTTTCTTAAACATTACATGAATATATTGTCTCATACTACAGAATTAGAATTTATAATCCCTATTCCATGATGAGATATCTTTGAGCTATAATGTATCTTAATTAAAACTATCTTTAGATAGGTTTTTGACTCCAAAAGCATTTTATTAAAAAAAAAATCTGATTTAAATAATAAAATCCAATTTAAAAAAAAACAAAAACATGGATTTTTATCCACCCTGGTTGCTGGACCACCCTCTTCCCTCCTGCAGCAGGGCTAGGGCTCTCATACCCCATCAGCCCCATTTTGTCAGTTATTTTTAGTAAAAGTCAGGAACAGGTCAAGGGCTTCTGTGAATTTTTGTTTATTGCCCGTGACCAGTCCCTGACTTTTACTAAAAATAACAGACAAAATTTTAACCTTAGCTATACCTAATGCCTGTGATGCATGGGTCCAGAGATTATAAAATGCATGCTTTTACCCAAATTAAATTAAATTAACAGAGAGGTGTGTATTAGAAAGCAGAAATCTAATAAAGCATTTTTCTATACTTGGGAGCCAGAGTGCAAAAGCTTTAGTACAAGGTGAAGCTGAAAAGCCTGTTGAAAGAAGTCAATTCTACAGCAAAATAAATGCATGTTGAACTATGTGATCATACAAGATTTAACATTTACCAAATGGACTTTTCCTATTTGTCAACTATATAACAGAAAACCCATGAAGTTCATAAAGCACAAGTTGCCACAACAAATTAATGTTTGGGCTTTTTAAGTAACAAACAAACAAAAACCAACTAACTGAACACCTTTGCTCTCCAAAACATCTTAAGTTAGGGTAAATTATGCCAGTAAATTCTTGTTGTATTCTGTGACCCAAATAAAAAGATAATGCTACATTTAAAAATATATTTTAAATGACATGGTAAACTCATATTTCTGAATAATTTTCACAAATGGGAAAAAACAGATTAAGAAAGGTTCATAGAATGAGCATGAATAATCAGTTTTATCCAGGCTTGGCCATTTTTATTAATTTTTCTAGTTTTAATCAATTACATTCTCAGTTGTAAGCATTACTTTCTTAGAAGTCTAAATGCCCGTTTGCCCTCCCAACTTTGGCCTTTTCCATTTGTAAACCATGCATATTTTCCATCCCATAATTCACTACTTCTTAGACCAGAGGCCAATATGACTCAGTACTACTAACATCTATATCAGTTGGCTTTAACTTGCAGGTGTTTTAACATAAGAATGTAAGAACGGCCATACTGGGTCAGACAAAGGTCCATCTAGCCCAGTATCCTGTCTTCCGACAGTGGCCAATGCCAGGTGCCCCAAAGGGAATGAGTAGAACAGGTAATCACCAAGTGATTTATCAAGTTTTGTTTAACTAAATACTACATAGTGCACTATCTTGTTATTCTGGGCAGGCCCAAGACCTTCCAGCATGCCATGCACCATTCGGATCAGAGCAGAGACTACCAGGATGGAGCCAGGCATGCTGGGACCCAGCTGGTGCTTTGCAGTGGCTACAGTACCAGTTTCATTTTACACAGTACAAGGAGCTGCTCTTGGTGACTGTGGTGCACTCCAGGTGATGCCGTCTACTGTGGGCCAACAAAACAAGGCCAGTCTGGCCCTCAGTTCGCCCAGCCTGAAGACAGGCCAAGAAGAGGTCAGGGGTCAGTGCAAACCTTGGCCAGGGGTGGCAGGGTAGGGCCGGGCGGCCAACCGGGCATGTCGCAGCATCAGCGCCCGCTGGCGATTCCGCTCGATCTTTGCCCGCATGGCCGCAGAGAGGGGCAGCGTCTCCCTTGCGGGCCCTGGGCCCTCCATGGCCAGCGACCTACAGTCAGGAAAGGGGAGACATCAGCGCTTGCCACTAGCCCCCGCCCCCCCGAGCCCAGCCCTCCCTGGGGGGCCTCCTCGCACCATGGCCCCAGACCCCACCTCCTTCAGCCCCCTCATGCCCAGCAGCCCCCTCCCCTCCGTTCCCCGCCCAGCAGCCAGGCCCCCGCCCCACGAGACTCGACCAGCACACACCCCCTGGCGGTGGGGGGAGCGCGCGCGCGCCCCCAGGCTCAGGCCGCGGCCAACAGTCAGCACCTTCCGCAAAGCGACGCGCCGCTGCTGCGCAAGCGCCAAAGGCAGGGGGCGGGCAATGCCCGGCGCGCGCAGCGCTATTGCCGGACAGGCGCGCGGCGTCTGGCGTCCTTTCCGCTTGGCCCCCCCTTCTCCTCAGGCGGCGTTAGGGGGACCGGGAGAGGGGCGGGGAGGCCTCGCTCCTCCCCCCGCTGGGCGGGGAGCCCCTCCTGGCCCCTCCTTCCTTCCCCGACACCATTTGGGGAGACCTCCCGCCAGTCCCCTCCTTCCCTTGTCCCCTCAACCATGCAGGGAGCCGCCCCACCCTCCTCTCCTCCCCACTGCCCCGTGGGGCCCCCCGCCCCCTTTCGCCTCCCCACTGCCCCGTGGGACCTCTCCCACACCGAGCCACCCCCGCCCCCTTTCTCCTCCACTGCCCTGTGGGGCCCCTTCCACTTTCCGCACACGGAGCCACCCCTGCCCCCCTTGTCCTCCCCCACTGCCCTGTGGGGCCCTTCCCACCTCCCCCACAGGGAGACACCCCAGCCCCCTTTCTCCTCCCCCACTGCCCCGTGGAGAAGCCTTAGATCATGGAGATGCAATAGTGAGCACTCCACAAAGTGAACAGAGAGATCCACGTGCAGCTCCCTCGCTGTTAGCTGTTCTCAGCCCTTCCACCAGTTCCCTGCTGCAATATCTCCTTTGGAGACCACTTGAACCCCACTGGTTGGCCAGGGCATCCTGGATAAGTCCCATCTGTGCCCTGCAGTAAGTGCACACAGCTGGGAGATAAGGAAGGCCAGGAACTAGCAACAGACGTCTGCCAAGTTTGTGATATATTTTCCTGTCCTAGCTCCAGCCTGTTTTCATGGTATGCATCTACCCAGCATGGTTTGGCAGAAGGCTATATGGAAATATTTTAAGCATTTTTGCCACTTTTTCAGTGTTTGGCTTCAGCTTGTTTACTGAAAAATATTATGGAGGTGTCTATAGTGACTCAGTATTTAAGGCTGTATTCAGCTTTTCAATTTCAGTGAGTTTGTAAAGCTTGTAAACAGGGCCCCGTGTATCCTGTAATACCATGACCATGGAATTCACTCTTGCAGCAGAACTGTGTTCTTAAATCTCATTTTAATTTAAATAATATATATCGAGGCCTTATGGTTACAGAGTTAATGCTGTAAACATGAATAATGGGAGTGTTATATTCCTGCATTTGCACAGAGCCTGAGACTGCAGCTATAAGAGTTGCTCTAAGCACCTCAGGTCATTTCTTATTGTGGAATTCACTGTTTGGCTGCAGCCAGACACCTGACATGTTTTGTGTCTCCCTGCCCTGCCAGGATATGGGTGCAACTTCCTCTTGCTCTGCAGCCTTTGAAAAAAGGGGGAGTTAACTGGATAAAAGGTCAAACTCGTTGCACTCTTCCATCCGGTTCCAGGAGTTTAGCTTGGTCAACTGGGCTGGTTGGAGAACAGCATTGTAACCAAAGCCTAGAGAGTTGGGGATTTGAGCTGCTGAAGCCAGCAGCTTCCCAGGGGCACATGGTGAAGAGGAAGGTTGTAAACCAGGCTGCCTGGACAGTACCATGGCATCTGAGGCCTGAGGAGTAAAGTTGGGCTACCCAAAGAGCATGGTGAAAACCCCACCTGCTATAACAGTCATTGAAATTTTACATCAATGAGTATTTTCACCTTTGAGCTAGAGTTTTATGTTTGTTTAGTTTTGGTGGGGATGGGAGTGAAACAGTAGCGTAGCCGGGGGGGAGCAGAAGCAGTGCTTTTTTTTTAGCAGCACTAAAAAAAGGCGCCGTTTCTTTTTAAGCACTGCTTCTTGCACTCACCCGGCGGCGCTCCGGGTCTTCGGCGGCATTTTGGCAGCGGGTACCACTGAAGACCCGGAGTGAGCCGCCGAAGTGCCGCCGAAGACCCGGAGCACTGCCGGGTGAGTATAGGGGGAGGCGCCTTTTATAGCGCCGCTCCCCCTGCGCTCCGGACCTGGCTGTGCTACTGGAGTGAAAGGGAATTCTATGGAGATGGAATATATTAATGTGGCTGCAGAACTTAAGGTTTTTTGCCATGGGATTTAGTGGTCATTGAAGCAGAATTTAAAGGTGCTTTAGCATTGAATTTGGTCTCATTGTCGATGGGGTATACAGGACACTGCCCCTAAGTGCCTCTTCACATTTAATAATTGTGACAGATCTGGTAATTTTCTGCAATGTCCTTATTAAACCTTATTGAATTCAGTTTTAGTGTTTTGGAGTCCAGTATTAATTGCAAAAGTTATGTATGATTGTGGACATGGATGACCAAAGAACTGTACTGAATAATGTGGCAGACAAGAGTGGTCTTTTGAGACAATATAAGTGAAGTGGAATTTTTGGGAAATATCAAGGGGGAGGTAAATGCAAATTCCCCCCCCCCCCCCCCCAATCGGCCCTGGTTATGCAAAACTCCAGCCTTTTGAAGCTGTGCCCTGAGGAAGGGACCATTGTCTGCTGATTACCTGTTCCGGGAGTCTCAAGATCAAAGGCCCAAGCTGTATAAAGGAAAGACTAACATATGCATAGGTTTGCTTGTTCTGAGCTAAGGCTGTTATGAACTTGTAACCACAGAAAAAAATGTTGGTGGGGTTTGAAGGACTGACTGTCAAGGCCCTTGCTGGAGTTGGGGAGGGGTTGACTTTTGGTAAGTTTATTAGCATGTGTGTAGGTTTTTTATTGTTTTAATCTGTTTTCTCTGTAATGCTTTCACTTTAAGAATAAATGTGCTTGCTTAGGAAGGGCTGTGTGGTAACATAACTGGGCAATTACCTTGTTCATAGCCTATGAGGAGAAGGCAAATATAATGAAGTGTCCACCCCACACAGGGCCTGACGGGGTTAAGGTAGCTAGGTGGGCCAGTTAATTGTCTAGGCTGTGCCTGGAGGAGGAGCCAGGGAGTAGGGATTAATTAGAAAGGAGTCTCAGCTGGGCAGGAAGAGGAGGGGGCCTGTATAAAGCCCAAGAGCTGAGAGTAGTTGGGGGCTTCAGGGAAGTAGTCTGCAGTCACTCCCTGGGGAAAGGGAGGTGTGTGGTTAGCAAACCCAGAGAGAGAGGGGAGAGCCAGAAAGGCTTAGGGGAAAAGCAACAAGGCATAGGAGAGTGTGGACGTTGGCTGCTGAAGAGAGGACCCCTGAGCTGGAACCCAGAGTAGAGGGTGGGCCAGGGTTCCCCTACCAGCCACCAGGGACTGGAACAGACCAGGCAATGGAGAACGGACTGCCTGGGACAATTTGCCCCCAAAGACTTTGATACCTTGGAAAGGGAGGGTCATAGTGACCTGGCCAAAGGGCCTAGCCACGAAGAGGAAGCTGCAGCTCCTAGAGTGAGAGGGTCTGCAGGGTGAGAGAGGATGACTGGTGGAGGGACTGCCAGAGGAGGGCACAGCTGCTGGAAGGAGCTAATCCCCACAGTGGCCAGGAGGTATGACAATTGATTGGTGGGATTGTATCATAATGTAGGTTTGGGATGTTGAGCACTGGCTGCAGAACTTTTGGGTGTGAAAGGCCACATTCCTGGGGTTGCATGCAAAGCTTGCTCCTGCCTGTAGCACATGGACACTGAAATTATATTTGGATATTAGGAAAAACTTTTTCACTAGGAGGGTGGTGAAGCACTGGAATGGGTTACCTAGGGAGGTGGTGGAATCTCCATCCTTTGAGGTTTTTAAGGTCAGGCTTGACAAAGCCCTGGCTGGGATGATTTGGTTGGGGATTGGTCCTGCTTTGAGCAGGGGGTTGGGCTAGATGCCCTCCTGAGGTCCCTTCCAACCCTGGTATTCTATGATTCTATGAGAGCTGCGTTGACAGTGAAGAAACAAGTGTTAATCACACTCTGGAAACTTGTTTCAGAGTGTTAGCCGTGTTAGTCTGTATCTGCAAAAAGAACGAGGAGTACTTGTGGCACCTTAGAGACTAACACATTTATTTGGGCATAAGCTTTTGTGGGCTAAAGCCCACTTAATCAGATGCATAGAGTGGAACATACTGTAGGGTGTATATATATATATATATTTAAGAAAAAAAACTTTTGTAGTGATAATCAGGATGGCCCATTACAAACAGTTGACAAGAAGGTGTGAGTAACAGTAGGGGAAAACAGATTTCAGTTTGTGTAATGACCCAGCCACTCCGTCTTTATTCAAGCCTAATTTAATGGTATCCAGTTTGCAAATAAATTCCAGTTCAGCAGTTTCTCATTGGAGTCTATTTTTGAGGGGTTTTTGTTTAAGAATTGCCACTCTTAGGTCTGTTACTGAGTGACCAGAAAGATTGAAGTGTTCTCCTACTGGTTTTTGAATGTTATGATTCCAGATGTCAGATTCATGTCCATTTATTCTTTTGCGTAGAGACTGTCCGGTTTCATAGAATCATAGAATATCAGGGTTGGAAGGGACCTTAGGAGGTCATCTAGTCCAACCCCCTGCTCAAAGCAGGACCAATCCCCAATTTTTGCCCCATATCCCCAAATGGCCCCCTCAAGGATTGAACTCACAACCCTGGGTTTAGCAGGCCAATGCTCAAACCACTGAGCTATCCCTCCCCCCAATGTACATGGCAGAGGGGCATTGCTGGCACATGATGGCATATATCACATTGGTAGGTGTGCAGGTGAACGAGCCCCTGATGGCGTGGCTGATGTGATTAGGTTCTATGATGGTGTCACTTGAAAAGATACGTGGACAGAGTTGGCAATGGGCTTTGCTGCAAGGATAGGTTCCTGGGTTAGTGTTTTTGTTGTTTGGTGTGTACCTGCTGGTGAGTATTTGCTTCAGGTTGGGGGGCTGTTTGTAAGCGAGGACTGTTCTGTCTCCCAAGGTCTGTGAGAGTGAGGTTATCGTCCTTCAGGATAGGTTGTAGATCTTTGATGATGCACTGGAGAGGTTTTAGTTGGGGGCTCAAGGTGACAGCTAGTGGCGTTCTGTTACTTTCTTTGTTAGGCCTGTCCTGTAGTAGGTGACTTCTGGATACTCTTCTGGCTCTGTCAATCTGTTTCTTCACTTTAGCAGGTGGGTATTGTAGTTTAAAGAACGCTTGATAGAGAGCTTGTAGGTGTTTGCCTCTGTCTGAGGGATTGAAGCAAATGCGGTTGTATCTTAGAGCTTGGCTGTAGACAATGGATCATGTGTTGTGTCCTGGATGGAAGCTGGAGGCATGTAGGTAAATATAGCGGTCAGTAGGTTTCTGGTATAGGGTGGTGGTTATGTGATCATTGCTTATTAGCACTGTAGTGTGTCCAGGAAGTGGATCGCTTGTGTGGATTGGTCTAGGCTGAGGTTGATGGTGGGATGGAAATTGTTGAAATCATGGTGGAATTCCTCAAGGGCTTCTTTTCCATGGGTCCAGATGATGATGATGTCATCAATGTAGCGCAAGTAGAGTAGGGGCGTTAAGGACGAGAGGTAAGGAAGTGTTGTTCTAAGTCATCCATAAAAATGTTGGCATACTGTGGGGCCATGCGGGTATCCATAGCAGTACCACTGACTTGAAGGTATATATTGTCCCCAAGTGTGCAATAGTTGTGTGTAAGGACAAAGTCATATAGTTCAGCCACCAGGTTTGCTGTGACATTATCGGGGATACTGTTCCTGACAGCTTGTAGTCCATCTTTGTGTGGAATGTTGGTGTAGAGAGCTTCAACATCCATAGTGGCCAGGATGGTGTTTTCTAGAAGATCACCAATGGATTGTAGTTTCCTCAGGAAGTCAGTGGTGTCTCGAAGATAGCTGCGAGTGCTAGTAGCGTAGGGCCTGAGTCAGTGGGCAATCATTTTGGAGTTGGACAATCCACAGTTATGCCCCCAATAGCCCCCAAGTGTGCAGGGCTATTAGACGTCTCCTACTATGCAGGACTGTGACTCTCGGCAATGTGCAGGACATAGTGGATGGATTTGCAGTAATGGGGTGCCTGAACTGCAGTGGGGTGATAGCACACATCCCTATTTTGGCACTAGCCCACCTTACCACAGAGTCCATCAACAGAAAGGGATCCTTTCCCATGGATCTATAAGTGTAGTGGATCGCTGGGATGCTTCACTCATATTAACATGGACTGGTCAAAGAAGGTGCATGACACTTGCATCTTTAGGGACACAGTGCTTTTCCAGCAGCTACAAGCAGGGACTTCCTTTCCTGACTGGCACGTTACCATTGGTGATGTTGAAATGCCAATAATGATTCTGGGGGACCCAGCCTACCCCTTGCTCTCTCCATCTTGGTCTTTCTCCTTGTTCATGTTCTGATTGCAGTCCTAGGCAATTGTGGTTTGACTGATCAGGGTCAGGCATTCAGTGGGTGTGCAAGGTACACCCTATAAGGCCACCACAGCAGAAGCTGCTAATAAAACCAGACAGACATATTGATATACTGATAGTCACAAAGGAAAGGGAAAGTAAGTCCCAAAACTCCCTGATATTATTCCCATATAAATCCTTCATAAGAAATGCTGATTGACACTTTAGCTTTGGAATGCCCCACTACAGCACCACTGTCCAGCTCAACCCATGGTGAGTATGGCCTGGCCAGGAGAAGGGGGGTGCTCTGTTGCATGTAACTATACAGCTTGGTTCCCCTCACTGGGTACAGATATAGGAAAATGACAGTGAATATATCGGCACTGTTTCCCAGGCAGTGATTTTGGCTGATATCTCACTCCAAAGGCACAGAGAACCTAGGTGCTTCTGACGTTCTGAAGCTTGCCCTTACGCTGCAAGCCTGTTTACTGCAATGGTGCCAGTCAAACTCATCGCTGACTGGTGTGGGAAAGTGTTCCATCGTGGGGAAAGAAACAAGTCTGCCTCCCTAGAAACCTTCAGGAGAGGATTTCTGAGTATCTCCATGGAAGATGAATCAAGATCTCTCAAAACCATGAAAGGGACATCCCTGTTCTGATAAAACAGAATATTCCACATGGCCCCCCTGCCTAGTCCAACAAGCCAACAAAATGAGAAGTGGGGGCTGCCTCTGCCTCTGTTTGTTGTACCTCTACCCAAGCACAGGACACTGATCTGCTGTGGAATGTGTAACTGGGCTGCCATACAACCCTTTGTAGAATGTAATCCCCGAGCTTTTATTTTCTAACATTATACCAGTAAAGTAACAAAAAGTTGATACCTTTGTCTCAACTTGTGAATGGGCTGGGTGCCATTTTTAAATGGGGAACAAAGGCGGCAGAAGAAGAGCAAAAGTGAGGGAGATGAGGTCTGAGGGAAAGAAAAGACCAAAAAGCATTGCAAGGGTACAAACCTACCCAAGTTCCCATCCCGTTTGTCAGCAGACTCATCTGCGCTCCTCTGGTGGGACTGGCTAGATCCTGCAGATTTTCAGTTGGTTCCTGGCTCGCAGCATGAAGTCCTACTCTGCATCCCTCCCATCCTCGTTGTTTATGGCAGGTGTCTGTCTTGGGCTCCTCCGGGGTATCCACAGTCATTTGCGGGGTGCTGGTGGGGACACTGCCAAGGATGGCATGCAGCTTGTTGTAAAAGGGCCGGTCTGCAAGGCAGCACCAGATTTCTTGTAGCCTTCCCTCACTTTGTGATGTGCCTGGCTCCGTTCTTATGCTTTCATGCAGCACTGCTGCTGATCCATGTTGTGCCCCTTTGCCGGCATCCCCTGTGCAATCTGCTCAGAGATGTCACTGTTTCTATGGCTGTTCCATAGCTGAGCTTTCACAGCCTCTTCATCACAAGCCCAAGAAAATCCAAGATTTCAGACAGGAACTTGTCTAGTAGCTCTGTAGGTGTGTGTGTGGAGCTGGCATGGTGGTTGGTCAGTTGGATGCACACAACAAAGGTGAGCTGCTAGATGTGCTAGCCATGGTGGGCAATTAGGAAAAGGCATTTCAAAAACACATGGGATTGTTAAGGGGGAGCAGGGAGGAGGTAAGAGGTGGCTTCCATTTTCTGTGACCCTTGGGGAGTGGAGTTCAAAATTGTGAACAGAGCGGTCACCATTGTGGGGACAGGGGCATTGTGGGACAGCTGATGGAGGATTGTTCGGGTCGACACAAATGATGCCGTATCTGTATTCACACTGTATTGTCTTAAGTAGGTCAACTGGACCTCTGCGGCGCTTGAAGAGGGGATATTACTACATCACTGTAACACACCACTTACGTTGGTGGGAGACACATTTTAGTGTAGACACATGCATAACTAGGTCAACACAAGTGGACTATCAACCTAACTTTGTAGTGTAGACCAGGCCTTAGTGTCATCTGCTTACGTTGATCCCTAGGGCAAGTCAGTCCCTACTTTGATCTCTACAGGACTCTGTGGACTTTCCTGGATATCTAGAACAATACTTGCAAACTAAGATTACTTTTATTTTCTTCAATTAAAAGAATTAAAATATTTTTTGTTAATTGCAGAGTTTTTGGATGATAAAAGGTAATATTGAAAATGTAGTGAGCTGGTGGATACAGAGTGAAAAATATATGATGTCTTTAAGTCACCTTTCAGCTCAGCCCCTTTGAATTACAAAGCAGGCACATTAACCACTAAACTAAACAGATTTTGATTAACACTTGCAAGCATGATCAGGGTTACACTTTCACCACTGGAGGGTGCAATTATTTGTCAATGAATGCAGCTGAGCTATTACAATATCTACTAGGGAAACTAATTAAAACATGAAAGTAAACTGTGTACATTTCAGAGTGCATTTTCTATTTAATTAGGATTAATTAAATTAGACCTAAGGCCTGATTCTGTAGTCCATATGCAGACAACGCTCCCCTCTAGCTCAATGGCAGTTCTGCCTGAGTAATAATGTCAGTTGTGGCCCCCTTACTTGACAGCAAAAAATGAGGAAAAAGGGAGACTTTTCCTACATTGTACCTATAAATACCCTAATAATAAAACCTTCATTTTAATGATTTATTGTATGGGGTTGTTAGCGTGAGTAGGTGTCTTCAAAAGCAATAGATTTTCAGCATTTCCCATTGTCAGGGAAATACCCTAGATTCTGTGTCAGGTGGTCCAGGGGAGAGGACCCAAGACTGGCAGCTGGAAGATTTGTGGTTTGTTCCCAGTTTGCTAGTGACTGACTTGGTGACCTTGAGTAAGTCACTTAGACCAATATTTTCAAAAGTCACTACGTTTGGGGGTGCAGCTATATACCCTTTGCCTAATTTTCAGAGGCAATGAACATTCACAGCTTCAATGTAGTATTATTTTACATTTATATAGTTGTAGTGCCCAGGGGCTGTGACCCAGACAGGGCCATGTTGGGCTAGGCACTATGCAAATACAGGCAAGTCTCATCTTATGCGGGGGTTCCGTTCCGTGGTTAGCACGTAAAGCGAAAACCGCGTATAGTGAAACACTCATTGAGTTGAATGGCGGACGGAATCTCCCACACTACCGATGCAGTTTTTAAACCGTTGTTTTTATCTTTTTTTTTCCGGGTTTTGCCGACCGCGCAAAGCTGAATTCGCGCATGTTAAATGCGCCTAAGATGCGACTCACCTGTATGGAGTATATGACATCCGTGGGAGCTGCAGGTGCTCAGCATCTCTGAAAATCACATTTGAGGTATCTCAAATTGTATGCGGTGCTGTTGTAGATCCGGAGAGCAACTCTATGTGGTTCGAAAGCGTGTCTCTCTCTCCAATAAAAGATACTACCTCACCCACCTTGTCTCTCTAGTATCTCAAACTGGGCAGCGAACTTTTGGGTGCAATTGAAGCATCCCAAATCAGTGAGCACTTTTGAAATGTTTGGCCTGAATTAGTTTCCTTCTGTTCCCCCATCTGTAAAATAATAATTAATAAAGAATAGTTAATAATAAACCCCCTAGCTCTCAAAGTGTTTTACAAAGGAGGTCAGTATCATTAGGTCCCCATTTTACAGGACACAGAGACATGGGCAGGTGAAGTGACTTGCCCAAGGTCGCCCATTAAACCAGTCAGTGATATGCCCACCTTTGTTTTAAAGAGCTAAATATTTACATTTCTTTGTTGTTCTATGGTAGTAATGATATCAGTGCACTGTTTCTCACTTGATCACCAACTAGTGAAATACATGCATTAAACACAATTCAATATACAGATGAATCACTTGGCTAATCTGGTTTCAAAATACAATGCAGTTAGACTGCTGCATTTGCACACACATTACTCATCTTCTTTTGTGCTGATTTATGTTGAAACCATAGTAACTGCCAAGTGGACCACCCACACTGAAAAGAAGGAAGGAATGCTTTTACACAACTGACAACCTCTGGGTTGCTTTTTTCCCCCCACCTCTCTCTAAATCTGTCATTTATAGAACAATGGATGCAAATAATGGTGGCAAAGTTCAGTTTTCTGTGTGTTCGTGCTTCTGGCAAAAGAACGTTAAGATTAGAGGAGGGAAATTTCCCCCAGCAGAACTTGAAGGTGGTGAGATTAGTTCACTGCCCCATTCAAGGCTACACTAGGCGGCCTTGAATGGGGCAGTGAAGCTTTATTTAGTTGCTGGTGGTTATTTTTTGTTTTGTTTTCAGTACTGAAAGAAAGTAGCTCAGAGAGAAGCAGCAACCGAAGAGAGAGCAGCTGTACTTTTGAATGAACCAAAACCACAACTATGTAAATCTAGACTGAACAACTCTTGGGCTTGTCTACACACAAAAATTGCAGTGCTCTAACTATACTCGTATAGCAATGAAATTTTGTCTAGTGTAGATTCAGCTATACCAGAATAAAGGTGCTTCTAGCAGTATAGCTTATTCCTGTATGGAGTTGTATCTGTTTAACTAGAGGTTATAGTAATTTCATTATTTTGGTGAAAATCACATCCCACACCAAAACACTTAATTTAGTACAAAAGCTGTGCATAGCCCAGGATTTTGTATCTGTTCTGTGCAGAGCAGCCCTGCAATGGCCGAGATGCTGTGTGACCCAACAGGGAGAGCTGGTTAGAAATTTTTAGATGGAACTCTTTTTTTGGTCAGAAAATGAAGATTCCTCAAAGTTGAAACGTTCCACGAGAACATGCTAAGTTCAATGAAATTTTGTTTTGAGCAAACAATTAAAATGAAGCATTATCAAAACTTTCTGGTTTGGCCATATCAGAATCGAACATTTTGATTGTTCATGAAGACATGACTTTTCATTTCAATTTCAACTTTTTTATTTTTCCTTTAACACCCCTCAAAATGAAATGTTTTAATTTTATTAAAATGAAATGTTTTGATTGACACAAAATGAAATTGTTTTAGAAAATTTTATTTCATGGGAAATTCTGAAATTCCAATTCAGAATGAAAACGAATTCAGAAACTCTGGAATTTATCACAAATTGAAAATTCTAGTTCCTGCCCACCTCATCTATAGATGGTCCTTTCCATCTGTAATTTCTTGAGGTCCTTCCTCCTCCTCCTTCCTTTGGCAAATATAGGTGCACAAAACATCATGTTATACATTCCCAGTAGTGAACATCTTTGCAGCTGCCATTGGGTGGCCCCACCAATGGAGATAGCCATTAATGGGAGAGCAGTAAAAAGATAAACGACTTGCAGCCTCCCTTAAAATGGAGCATAATTTTATTTGAAAAGGCCGAGACCCTTGCAGCCATGCTGGGCAAGCCCTGGAACAAACTAACTAAATAGAATCTGGAACCACTGACTCCCTTTGAGGTTTCTTTACATCACCTCATGGGATCGTTCAGCTGATGCAATCATTAATGTTCATTCTTCAATTCTAATCCCCTCCTGACAACCCCAGCCCTGAAGACCTCTAGTGAATTATTAAGTATGGCTTCCTATATTATGGCAGGAGCTGGTTTCATTAGCCCTAAATTAACCCCAATAGAGGTGTGAGAACTCCAGCCTTGTTCTGATGTCCAAAAATGCTGCATCTGTTTGGACAACTCCTAAGAGTGACATGACTATCTCAGCCATTCAGTGTTGTCTTGGGGGGAAAGTAGCACTTCTCATATCTCCAGGAATGTTAATAATTTATATGGGAATACCCCTTGTTTGGAGTTTGACAAGCACCAGAAATACTCAATACACTGTACCTGCAGCCCCAAGCTCCCCACCTCCCATGTCCAGCAATGCTGCCTCTGAACTAATCTCTTACATTAATCTCTGCTTAGAGAAGTTCTATCCCAGCAAGAATGTTTCCCCAACCTTTCAAAAGAATCTTTGTCAATGTAATACCATTAGTCTCATTAGTCAATCAGTTTGGTTAGGGCCATTCTTGAGTCTCTGCAGCTGGCTAAAGGCACAGCACAAAGCCATCCATCTCCTTGGCTGGGAGGCCAGCAGTACAAACATGCATTTTGTAATGTGAGTTAGTCTAATCTTGGAGAATGCAGCTGCATCCCGTCTCAGTGCACTCAGCTGCTGAGCAAACATGAGTTTGATTTACAAAAGCCTAAAGTGTGCTGAAAACTGAGGCTGCGGAAAGTGGGTCTTGGCTTGTTGTTGGGGATTGGTGTTTTTGGTCTTTTTTTAGTCTCATTTTAGTAAGTGAATGGTGGAGAGGTTCTTCAAGTTTTACTAAGCTCGGTCAAGTGCTCCTTTTGTTCCCTGGGGCTTGGTGCTAATGAAAGAAGAATCTCTTCAAGTCTTCATTCCATTACAAGATTTACCAGCAGTGCTTCCAGTGTTTTTCCTTTCAGTGAAATGATAATTTGAGAGGCTGGAAAGCTAAAATATTGCCAGGACCCGTCCCTGAAAGATGCTTTAGTTAGAACTTTCTGTGGGGTGTGCATGCTATTGGAAGGAGATAGTGGGGTCTTTGCGTTAAGGAACCAAACTAGGACTCAGGAGAATTAGATTCAATTTCTAGCTCTATCATAGACATTTTGTGTGTTCTTGGGCTTGTCACTTTGGCCCAGATCCACAAAGTTATTTAGGCACCTAAGCCCCAGACTTGGGTGCCTAAATCATGCGTATAGGTGCCTATGTTCCAGTTTAGGCTCTGCTGCAATTCACAAAACTCCTGCTGAACCATGGAGGTGCCTAAACCCACTCAGCGCCTCAGTTTTGCGGGTAAAAGTTCCCTTGACACCTATGTTCTTGCCTCTGGCTATGTGCACCGCTGCCTCCCTCTAGGGCAGGGGTGGGCAAACTTTTTGGTCTGAGGGCCACATCTAGGTGGGGAAATTGTATGCAGGGCCATGAATGTAGGGCCGGGGCAGGGGGTTGGGGTGCAGGAGGGGGTGTGATGTGTGGGAAGGGGTGCAGTGTGCAGGAAGGGGCTCAGGGCAAGGGGTTGGGGTGCAGGAGGGGTGCAAGGGGTTCAGGGTTGGGGTGTGGGGTGCAGGATGGGTTCAGGGCAAGGGGTTGGAGTGCAGAAGGGGTGTGGGAGGGGGCTCAAGGCAGGGAACTAGGGGGCTTAGGACAGGGGGTTGGGGTGCAGGGTGCAGGAGGGGTTCAGGGTGCGGGCTCTGGCCCGGTACCGCTTATCTCGAGCAGCTCTGGGGTGGCAGTGGCGCACAGAAGGGCTAAAGCAGGCTCCCTGCCTGCCCTGGCCCCGTGCCGCTCCCGGAAGTGGCCAGCATGTCCGGAAGTGCCTCCTGGGGATGGGGTGGGGCAGGCGGCTCTGCCACGCACTGCCCTCACCTGTGGGTACCACTCCCAAAGCTCCCATTGGCCGCGGTTCCCCGTTCCCAGCCAATGGGAGCTGCGGGGGGTGGCGCCTACAGGCGAGGGCAGCACACGGAGCTCTCTGCCACCCCCCACCTTCCTCAGGCGCTGCAGGGACGTGGTGCCGGCCGCTTCTGGGAGAGGCGTGGGGCCAGGGCAGGCAGGGAGCCTGCTTTAGGCCCACTGCACCAAGGGGCTGGCAATCCCGTGGGCCAGATTGAAAGCCCTGATGGGCTGAATCCAGCCCGTGGGCCATAGTTTGCCCTCTCCTGCTCTAGGGGCCCAGATGCATACCTCCTGCCCAAGTCCCAGAGTGATCCACAAATGGGCCTGCAATGGAGTGTGTACCACATACAGGCCCCAAATGAATTAATGTAGGGCTAAGAGGCCAGTTATGGCTGGCTGCACCTGGCGAGAGAGTCAGGCAAATTGATCCTGAAGCCCAGCAGGGCAGGAGCAGGCTGGTTAGCAAAAGTGGGGAAGTTTGTAGCAGAAGGGGGCTGCACGCAGGGAGACAGGGCAGGGAGTCAAGGGGGACTATGCCAGGCTGGGGAAGACGCTTAAGGAAATCGAGGCTCAGGTGATCTTCAGTTGGATTCTGCCTGTTCCTAGCGAAGGGCAACAAAGGTGTGACAGGATTATGATGATCAACAGATGGCTCAGGGAGTGGTGCTATAAGGAGGACTTTGGGATGTATGGCTACTGGGAGGCATTCATGGACAGAGGACTGTTCTCTCGGGATGGACTTCACCTGAGTAGGAAGGAAATAGAAGGAAATAGGAAGGAAATAGACTTCTAGGATGGAGGCTGGCACAACTGATCAAGAGAGCTTTAAACTAGGAATTTGGGGGAGACGGTTGGGAGATGTCCAGGTAATGTCCACGCCGGATTTTAACATTGAGAGGGAAGAAAACGAAGTAAGAAAGGATATAGCCGGGGGTAGGAAAATGGACATAAGGAGGAAGGGCAGAGGGGATACTAGTCTAATAGGTCATACTGGCAGTACAATGTCCATACCAAATTGGGTAAAGAATGTGAGTGAGGCCAAACAGCAAAAATTAAGATGTTTGTACACCAATGCAAGGAGTTTAGGTAACAAAATGGAGGAATTAGAGCTACTGGTCCAGGAAGTGAAACCAGATATTATAGGAATAACCGAAACATGGTGGAATAGTAGTCATGACTGGAGTACAGGTATTGAAGGGTATGTGCTGTTTAGGAAAGACAGAAATAAAGGTAAAGGTGGGGGAGTAGCATTGTATATCAGTGATGAGGTAGACTGTAAAGAAATAAAAAGTGATGGAATGGATAAGACAGAGTCTGTCTGGGCAAAAATCACATTGGGGAAGAAAACTACTAGAACCTCCGCTGGGATAGTGCTTGGGGTGTGCTATAGATCACCGGGATCTAATTTGGATATGGATAGAGACCTCTTTAATGTTTTTAAGGAAGTAAATACTAATGGGAACTGTGTGATCATGGGAGACTTCAACTTCCCAGATATAGATTGGAGAACAAGTGCTAGTAATAATAATAGGACTCAGATTTTCCTAGATGTGTTAACTGATGAATTCCTCCATCAAGTAGTTGCTGAACCAACAAGGGGGGATGCCATTTTAGATTTGGTTTTGGTGAGTAGTGAGGACCTCCTTGAAGAAATGGTTGTAGGGGACAACCTTGGCTTGAGTGATCATGAGCTAATTCAGTTCAAACTAAATGGAAGGATAAACAAAAATAAATCTGAGACTAGGGTTTTTGATTTCAAAAGGGCTAACTTTAATAAATTAAGGAAATTAGTTAGGGAAGTGGATTGGACTAAAGAATTTATGGATCTAAAGGCGGAGGAGGCCTGGGATTATTTCAAGTTAAAGTTGCAGAAGCTATCAGAAGCCTGTATCCCAAGAAAGGGGAAACAATTCATAGGCAGGAGTTTTAGACCAAGCTGGATGAGCAAGCATCTCACAGAGGTGATTAAGGAAAAACAGAAAGCATACAAGGAGTGAAAGATGGGAGGGATCAGCAAAGAAACCTACCTTATTGAGGTCAGAGCATGTAGGGATAAAGTGAGACAGGCTAAAAGTCATGTAGAATTGGATCTTGCAAAGGGAATTAAAACCAATAGTAACAGGTTTTATAGCCATATAAATAGGAAGAAAACAAAGAAAGAAGAAGTGGGACCACTAAACACTGAGGATGGAGTGGAGGTTAAGGATAATCTAGGCATGGCCCAATATCTAAACAAATACTTTGCCTCAGTCTTTAATGAGGCTAATGTGGAGCTTAGGGATAGTGGCAGCATGACAAATGGGAATAAGGATGTGGGGGTAGATATTACCATATCCGAGGTAGAAGCCAAACTCGAACAGCTTAATGGGAGTAAATCGGGCGGCCCAGATAATCTTCATCCAAGAATATTAAAGGAACTGGCACATGAAATTGCAAGCCCATTAGCAAAAATTTTTAATGAATCTCTAAACTCAGGGGTTGTACCATTTGACTGGAGGATAGCTAATATAGTTCCTATTTTTAAGAAAGGGAAAAAAAGTGACCCGGGTAACTACAGGCCTGTTAGTTTGACATCTGTAGTATGCAAGGTCTTGGAAAAAATTTTGAAGGAGAAAGTAGTTAAGGACATTGAGGTCAATGGCAATTGGGACAAATTACAACATGGTTTTACAAAAGGTAGATTGTGCCAAACCAACCTGATCTTCTTCTTTGAGAAAGTAACAGATTTTTTAGATAAAGGAAACACAGTGGATCTAATCTACCTTGATTTCAGTAAGGCATTTGATACTGTACCACATGAGGAATTATTGGTTAAATTGGAAAAGATGGGGATCAATATGAAAATTGGGAGGTGGATAAGGAACTGGTTAAAGGGGAGACTACAGCAGATCATACTGAAAGGTGAACTGTCAGGTTGGAGGGAGGTTACCAGTGGAGTTCCTCAAGGTTCAGTTCTGGGACCAATTTTATTTAATCTATTTATTACTGACCTCGGCACCAAAAGTGGGAGTGTGCTAATAAAGTTTGCGGATGACACAAAGTTGGGAGGTATTGCCAATTCAGAAAAGGATCGGGATATCATACAGGAAGATCTGGATGACCTTGTAAACTGGAGTAATAGTAATAGGATGAAATTTAATAGTGAGAAGTGTAAGGTTATGCATTTAGGGATCAATAACAAGAATTTTAGTTATACGCTGGGGACACATCAGTTGGAAGTAACAGAAGAGGAGAAGGACCTCGGAGTCCTGGTTGATCATAGGATGACTATGAGTCTCCAATGTGATGTGGCCGTGAAAAAAGCTAATGCGGTCTCGGGATGCATTAGGCGAGGTATTTCTAGTAGAGATAAGGAGGTGTTAGTACCGTTATACAAGGCATTGGTGAGACCTCATTTGGAATACTGTGTGCAGTTCTGGTCTCCCATGTTTAAGAAGGATGAATTCAAACTGGAACAGGTACAAAGAAGGGCCACTAGGATGATCCGAGGAATGGAAAATCTGTCGTATGAAAGGAGACTCAAGGAGCTTGGTTTGTTTACCTTAACCAAAAGAAGGCTGAGGGGAGATATGATTGCTCTCTTTAAATATATCAGAGGGATAAATACCAGGGAGGGAGAGGAATTATTTCAGCTCAGTACCAATGTGGACACAAGAACAAATGGATATAAACTGGCCATCGGGAAGTTTAGACTTGAAATTAGACGAAGGTTTCTAACCATCAGAGGAGTGAAGTTCTGGAACAGCCTTCCAAGGGAAGCAGTGGGGGCAAAAGACCTATCTGGCTTCAAGATTAAACTAGATAAGTTTATGGAGGGGATGGTTTGATGGGATAACATGATCTTAGTCAAAGGTCAATTAATTGCCATCAGTGGTAAATAGGACCAATGGTCAATGATGGGATGTTAGAAGTTACTACAGCGAACTTTTTCCTGGGTGTCTGGCTGGTGAGTCTTTCCCACATGCTCAGGGTTCAGCTGATCGCCATATTTGGAATTTTCCTCCAGGGTAGATCGGCAGAGGCCCTGGAGGTTTTTCGCCTTCCTCTGCAGCATGGGGCATGGGTCATTTGCTGGAGGATTCTCTGCATCTTGAAGTCTTTAAACCGTGATTTGAGGACTTCAATAGCTGAGACATAGGTGAGAGGATTATTCCAGGAGTGGGTGGGTGAGATTTTGTGGCTTGCTTTGTTCAGGAGGTCAGACTAGATGATCATAATGGTCCCTTCTAACCTTAAAGTCTATGAGTCTGAGTGAGGGGCTGGTGCAGGCGGGGCATGGGATGCGGTAGGGGCTGGCTGGAGACAGGCTGGCTACGGACAGGGGGTGCGGGGCTGGCTGGAGACGGGCTGGCTACGGGCAGGGGTGCGGGGCTGGCTGGGGATGGGCTGGCTACGGGCAGGGGTGCGGGGCTGGCTGGGGATGGGCTGGCTACGGGCAGGGGTGCGGGGCTGGCTGGGGATGGGCTGGCTACGGGCAGGGGTGCGGGGCTGGCTGGAGATGGGCTGGCTGCGGGCAGGGCGCGTGGGGCTGGCTGGAGGCAGCGCAGGGGCTGGAGACAGGGGTGGCTGCGGGCAGGGGGGCGGGTACTCACGGGGAGAGCGGCTCGGGGCAGCAGCGCACGGAGCAGCCTGAGCCTGCATGGCTCCCACTCCCACAGTGCCGCGACCCTGGCTGGGCTAGGGGCAGGGACGGAGGAGAAATGAGATCACTTCCCGGCCGGCCGGAGCCCATCAAAGCCGCGGCACCACCTCGCACAGCGGGGGGGAAGTAGATTTGGTGCCTGCAGAGCATCCCAGACATGCGGCTCCTGCAGGTAACTCATACATCCCTGTTTTCCCGGACATGTCCAACTTTTTGGAAATTCCTCCTGGATGGTGATTTAGGACCAAAAAGCCGGACATGTCCGGGAAAATACGGACATATGGTAACCCTACCAAATGAGGCCTCACCAGTGCCAAGTAGAGCAGGACAATTACCTCCCATGTCTTACATACAACGCTGTTAATACACCCCCGAATGCTATTAGCCTTTTTTGCAACTGCATCACATTTTTGACTCTCTTCAATTTGTGATTTATTATAATCCCAGATCCTTTTCAGCAGCACTACCACCTAACCTAGCCAATTATTCCCCATTTTGTAGTCGTGCATTAGATTTTTCCTTCCTAAGAGTATGTCTACACTACCCGCTGGATCGGTGGGTAGCGATCGATTTATCGGGGGTCGATTTATCGCGTCTAGTCTAGATGCGATAAATTGATCCCCAAGCGCTCTCCTGTCGACTCTGGTACTCCACCGCCGCGAGAGGCACAGGCGGATTCGACGGGGGAACAGCAGCAGTTGACTCAGCGCTGTGAAGACGCCGTGGTAAGTCGATCTAAATACGTCGACTTCAGCCACGCTATTCTCGTAGCTGAAGTTGCGTATCTTAGGTCGATCCTCCCCGTCCCCCCAGTGTAGACCAGGGATAAGTGTAGTACTTGTCTTTATTGAATTCCATCTTATTGATTTCAGACCAGTTCTCCAATTTGTCAAGGACGTTTTGAATTCTGTCCTCCCAAGTGCTTGCAACCCCTCCCAGCTTGGTGTCATCCACAAATTTTAGAAGCATACTCTCCCTTCCATTATCCAAGTCATTATTGAAAATGCTGACTAGTACCACAGCCAGTACTGACCCCCCTGCAGAACCTCACTAGATACACTCTTCCAGTTTGACAGCGAACCTTTGAGAACTATCCTTTGAGTACAGTCTTTCAACCAGTTGTGGACCCACTTTATTGTATTTTCATCTAGACCTCATTTCCCTAGTTTGCTTATGAGAATGTCATGTGGGATTCTGTCAAAAGCCTTACTAAAATAAAAGTATCTCACATCTACATCCCTTCCTAGTAGGCCTTGTGTTTTGGATATTTGTGTTGTTTGTTCTAGAAATGCCTCATCAACCTCCTCTTCCTGATTTGCTGGTCTATAGTAGACCCTTACTGTGTTGTTACCCCTATTTTCCCTTCTTATCTTTACCCAGAGACCTTCAACTGTCCTGCTACTTACCTCTTTGTGGACCTCAGAACAAGTGTATATATTCCTGACAGAGAATGGAACCCCGCCTCCCTTTTTCCTTGTCCGTCCTTCCTGAACAAATTAGACCTCCCTGTACCACTATTCCTGTCATAAGACTTAACCCACCAAGTCTCTATGAGGCCAATTAAGTAATAAATTAGCTTATGTGCTAATACTTCCTAGTCCTCTGTTAAGGTCACCTTTTTAAATCTTACCTACGGGCATTTGTCACCTGACACCTCTGAACCTGCTTTAAAGCCCTCCGAACTAGGTTGGCAAGTTGGGGTATAAAGATGCTCTTCCCCTTCTTGATAAGTACGTTCTTTCCCCACCGTTTGTCTGGCTTGACTACTTAGATTGTGAGCCTTTCAGGGCTGGGACTGGCTCGTAAGGTACGTGCCACACCCCAATCTCGGCTCTGGCCTCCAGGACCCACCATAATATAGTCATTAATAATGAAACAGATGGAAACTGATTTCAGGTCTATTTTATGTTGGTTTTCGCTAAAGCCTTAAAACTTCCCCCAAATGGTGTAACTTGAGGATTGGATTATGAAGGATCCTAAATATAACTCCCCTGGTTAAGTTGGCTTCAATAATTTCTTACTGCTTCAGAGTTCAACCTACCGTAGATGGTTTGACCACTTTAGCCAGGTCTCAGTTCAGTAACTACAAGTGGTTTTCTAAAAACTGCCTCAAGCTTTTGAACACATTTCAATCCACTGACCCAGGCCCATGCCAAGGCTGCTTGGACTGATGCCAACTGCGGAGGGCCCACAAGGGTGTGAATGAAAGAGCAGGTGGGCTTCAGGGCAACATGGGGCATCAGGCCACACCCCCTTCCTATGGCAGCAGGGGAAAGGAGCCTCTATGCCAGTCCTGTACCACCCAAGAATGCCACATAGGGATGCTACCAGGTCCCCATTTAACTAGTAAAAAACAGTGAAGAATGATCAGTTTTGCAGCGCTGTGCTTGAGGCACTGGGCACATTTGATAAAATCACATGGCTGGAGAAAGTCATTAAAGCTTTTCAAGAGATCAGCAGTGGCATGGAAAATGTACATGGCAGCCTACGTGCTCTGAGACAATATTATTTTTTTAATATAGACTTCAATCCAACAGAAGTAACTGGCTTAACACAATATCCATCTAATGCCTCAGTCAACTTGCTTGAGTCCTGCTGACGGCTGCTCTGGCACTTGCTCTCATTCTGCAGCCACCCAGTGCTGTAGGAGAAAAACTCCACCATTTTTTTTTATTAACAACTGTCTAACTGCAGTCCCGTTGGCCTCTTCTCTTATGTTGAGGGCACTACAGGAGAGGTGTGAAAAACTATGTGTATAAGGAGCCACTTCCTGTGTTTGCCTCCTTGGGGAGTTTTGCAAAGAAATGGGAAAGAATTAGTTGATCATCCAGTATCGTGGTGAAGATCACAGTAGGACATTGTAGTAGTGATGCTGGAGAGAGCTGAACTCCACAGGGCAGGACAGCCACGTGCCTCGGTTTTCTTGGGAAAGTCCTTCAGTTGTGGCCGTGCTCCTGTCCTGTTTACTCGCCTGGTGCATGAGGTGTTTGGAACTATCCTGGTGAAAATGGACTTCTGCACCCCAGCAACTGGGCACTGTGGTCTCCTCTCAGGTGCCAAAGAGCCCATGCTAATGTCTCCCTGCACCCCTTAATAATGCCAGCAAGACCAGAGGAAATAAGATGGCAACAGGAATGCCAATGACAGAGCAACCTGTGTCCATGAAAGGCATTTATCCTACACCACCTTGCAGGACATTTTGATTCATTTGCAGATTTCACGCTCCCCCAGACCTGCATAAATTTTTGTCAATTGTATGGGAACATTTCATAGAATCATAGAATCTCAGGGTTGGAAGGGACCTCAGGAGGTCATCTAGTCCAACCCCCTGCTCAAAGCAGGACCAACCCCAACTAGATCATCCCAGCCAGGGCTTTGTCAAGCCTGACCTTAAAAACCTCTAAGGAAGGAGATTCCACCACCTCGCTAGGTAACCCATTCCAGTTCTTCACCACCCTACTAGTGAAAAAGTTTTTCCTAATATCCAACCTAAACCTCCCCCTCTGCAACTTGAGACCATTACTCCTTGTTCTGTCATCTTCTACCACTGAGAACAGTCTAGATCCATCCTCTTTGGAACCCCCTTTCAGGTAGTTGAAAGCAGCTATTAAATCCCCCCTCACTCTTCTCTTCTGCAGGCTAAACAATCCCAGTTCCCTCAGCCTCTCCTCATAAGTCATGTGCTCCAGCCCCCAATCATTTTTGTTGCCCTCCGTTGGACTCTTTCCAATTTATCCACATCCTTCTTGTAGTGTGGGGCCCAAAACTGGACACAGTACTCCAAATGAGGCCTCACCAGTGCCGAATAGAGGGGAATAATCACGTCCCTCGATCTGCTGGAAATGCCCCTACTTATACAGCCCAAAATGCCGTTAGCCTTCTTGGCAACAAGGGCACACTGTTGACTCATATTCAGCTTTTCATCCACTGTAACCCCTGGGTCCTTTTCTGCAGAACTGCTGCCCAGCCATTCGGTCCCTAGTCTGTAGCAGTGCATGGGATTCTTCCGTCCTAAGTGCAGGACTCTGCACTTGTCCTTGTTGAACCTCATCAGAGTTCTTTTGGCCCAATCCTCTAATTTGTCTAGGTCCCTCTGTATCCTATCCCTACCCTCCAGCGTATCAACCACTCCTCCCAGTTTAGTGTCATCTGCAAACTTGCTAAGGGTGCAGTCCACACCATCCTCCAGATCGTTGATGAAGATATTGAACAAAACCGGCCCCAGCACCGACCCTTGGGGCACTCCACTTGATACCGGCTGCCAACTAGACATGGAGCCATTGATCACTACCCGTTGAGCACGACCATCCAGCCAGTTTTCTATCCACCTTACCGTCCATTCATCCAGCCCATACTTCTTTAACTTGCTGGCAAGAACACTGTGGGAGACTGTATCAAAAGCTTTGCTAAAGTCAAGAAATAGCACATCCACTGCTTTCCCCTCATCCACAGAGCCAGTTATCTCATCATAGAAGGCAATTAGGTTAGTCAGGCATGACTTGCCCTTGGTTAATCCATGCTGACTGTTCCTGATCACTTTCCCCTCCTTTAAGTGGTTCAGAATTGATTCCTTGAGGACCTGTTCCATGATTTTTCCAGGGACTGAGGTGAGACTGACTGGCCTGTAGTTCCCCGGATCTTCCTTGTTCCCTTTTTTAAAGATGGGCACTACATTAGCTTTTTTCCAGTCATCCGGGACCTCCCCCGATTGCCATGATTTGTCATAGATAATGGCCAATGGCTCTGCAATCACATCGGCCAACTCCTTTAGCACCCTCGGATGCAGTGCATCCGGCCCCATGGACTTGTGTTCGTCCAGCTTTTCTAAATAGTCCCGAACTACTTCTTTCTCCACAGAGGGCTGGTCACCTCCTCCCCATACCGTGCTGCGGAGTGCAGCCGCCTGGGAGCTGACCTTGTCTGTGAAGACAGAGGCAAAAAAAGCATTGAGTACACTAGCTTTCTCCACATCCTCTGTCACTAGGTTCCCTCCCTCATTCAGCAAGGGGCCCACATTTTCCTTGACTTTCTTCTTGTTGCTCACATACCTGAAGAAACTCTTCTTGTTACTTCTAACATCTCCGGCTAGCTGCAACTCCAAGTGTGATTTGGCCTTCCTAATTTCACTCCTGCATGCCTGAACAATATTTTTATACTCCTCCCTGGTCATTTGTCCAATCTTCCACTTCTTGTAAGCTGCTTTTTTGTGTTTAAGATGAGCAAGGATTTCACTGTTAAGCCAAGCTGGTCGCCTGCCATATTTACTTTTCTTTCTACGCATCGGGATGGTTTGTTCCTGCAACCTCAATAAGGATTCTTTAAAATACAGCCAGTTTTCCTCGATTCCTTTCCCCCTCATGTTATTCTCCCAGGGGACCTTGCCCATCAGTTCCCTGAGGGAGTTAAAGTCTGCTTTTCTGAAGTCCAGGCTCTGTATTCTACTGCTCTCCTTTCTTCCTTGTGTCAGGATCCTGAACTCGACCATCTCATGGTCACTGCCTCCCAGGTTCCCATCCACTATTGCTTCCTCTACTATTTCCTCCCTGTTTGTGAGCAGCAGGTCAAGAAGAGCTTTTCCCCTAGTTGGTTCCTCCAGCAATTGCACCAGGAAATTGTCCCCTACACTTTCCAAAAACTTCCTGGATTGTCTGTGGACCGCTGTATTGCTCTCCCAGCAGATATCGGGGTGATTAAAGTCACCCATGAGAACCAGGGCCTGTGATCTAGTAACTTCTGTTAGTTGCTGGAAGAAAGCCTCGTCCACCTCATCCCGCTGGTCTGGTGGTCTGTAGCAGACTCCCACCACGACGTTACCCTTGTTGCTCACACTTCTAAATTTAATCCAGAGACTCAGGTTTTTCTGCAGTTTCATACTGGAGCTCTGAGCAGTCATACTGCTCTCTTACATACAACGCAACTCCCCCACCTTTTCTGCCCTGCCTATCCTTCCTGAACAGTTTATATCCATCCATGACAGTACTCCAATCATGTGAGTTATCCCACCAAGTCTCTGTTATTCCAATTACATCATAATTCCTTGACTGTGCCAGGACTTCCAGTTCTCCCTGCTTGTTCCCCAGGCTTCTTGCATTTGTGTACAGGCATTTAAGATAACTCACCGATCGTCCTGCTGTCCCAGTATGGGGCAGGAGCCCTCCCCTCTTGCACTCACCTACTTGTGCTTCCTCCCGGTATCCCACTTCCCCACTTACCTCGGGGCTTTGGTCTCCTTCCCCCGGTGAACCTAGTTTAAAGCCCTCCTCACTAGGTTAGCCAGCCTGCTTCCAAAGATGCTCTTCCCTCTCTTCGTCAGGTGGAGCCCATCTCTGCCTAGCACTCCTTCTTCTTGGAACACCATCCCATGGTCAAAGAATCCAAACCCTTCTCTCCGACACCATCTGCGTAGCCATTCGTTGACTTCCACGATTCGACGGTCTCTACCCCGGCCTTTTCCTGCCACAGGGAGAATGGACGAGAACACCACTTGCGCCTCAAACTCCTTTATCCTTCTTCCCAGAGCCATGTAGTCTGCAGTAATACGCTCAAGGTCATTCTTGGCAGTATCATTGGTGCCCACGTGGAGAAGCAGGAAGGGGTAGCGATCTGAGGGATTGATGAGTCTCGGCAGTCTCTCCGTCACATCATGAATCCTAGCCCCTGGCAAGCAGCACACCTCTCGGTTTTCCCGGGCAGGGCGGCAGATAGATGACTTAGTCCCCCTGAGGAGAGAGTCCCCGACCACCACCACCCTCCTCCTCCTCTTGGGAGTGGTGGTCGTGGAACCCCCATCCCTAGGACTGTGCATCTCATGCCTTCCAGTCAGTGGAGTCTCCTTCTGCTCTGTTCCCTCAGATGTATCATTCACTCCACTCTCTGCACTAGTACCTGTGGAGAGAACATGAAAACGGTTGCTCATCTGAATATGCGTTTCTGGTACATGGACTTGTCTCATACTCTTTCCTCTTCTGGAGGTCACATGCCGCCAATTATCCTCACTGGCCTTCTGTCCCCGCTGCGTAGCCTGCTCTGAATCCTCAGAACACTGTGCCCGCTGAAGCCTATCCTGACGTCTATCCAGGAACTCCTCATTTTCTTTTATGGAACGCAGGGTTGATACTCGTTTCTCCAGACCTTGAATCTTCTCCTCCAATATGGAGATCAGCTTGCACTTTGTACAGACAAAGTCGCTTCTATCCTGTGGAAGAAAGACAAACATGGCACATCCTGTGCAGGTCACGGCAGCGGATAGCTCAGCATCCATAGTCCCTTCCTTCGAAGAGTTTCCTCACTTGTGGCAGAAGCTACTCAGGGAACCTGCAAGGGGGATGCCGCAGTAGGCTCTCTCCAGGCGAACTCCCAGGCTAACTCCACCTGTTTGCTTCTCTGCTATTCGCTGCTCAGCTGAATTTGCAAGATTCAGTCTCCAGCTAAATTTGTGGGAAGCATATCTATAAACTCAACAGCTTGTTAGTGTGTTTTCTGTCCCTCTGAGGAGTTTAAAAGAAACTTCAAGTTTTATTTCACCCCTGTGTTGTCCCTGAGGGACAACAGGGCAGAACTTTTTTAAAATGGCTGTTAAATGATCCTGCGAAATTTCCCATGAACATGTCAGAACTGTTACACCTTGCTCACCTGGACTGTCACTGCTTGCCACAGCATGTTACTAGAAAACCTTCCCCAGAAAATGGTTCCAGAACCTGGTCAGTTCCCCATGTGTGGTGATCAAGTCCACCTATGGTGATATGATCCACAGGAGGATCTGTCCTTGATGAAGGGGTCCATAAACTGACACAGGTGGGGAACCACTTGCTGGGGAGCATGCAGTTCTCGTGGGGACAGTGCAGTGGTCACCCAAAGGCCCTACGCACACAGCACTGGAGTCAGACCTCCCCATGGGATGCTTCCTGCAGGATACTCTTTGACCTCAGGCCATGCATGTGGTTCAATCGGAACCACACCAGACTTTGCAAATTGGCAAAGCTAAGTAGTTTTACTGATAGAAAGCTGCTCCTCAGACATTCCTGCCATGACAGGAGCAGATTCCCAGCTCACCTGGTGAAGACAAGGCCCCCTGGTGACGGTGAGGGCCCCACTCCTGTGCAAATCACTCTGTCCAGCTCTGGCACTGCCCCCCATATGCAAACAGTGCACCAGACAGAGGTTACCATGGCACAGAGTGGCTGCCATCTCCCCTCTGCTGGGGGCCTATAGGGTCCGTCGCTGCCCACAGACAAGATAGGGAAGCCTGTGGATGCAGCATGCACTGATTCAGCAGCCTCTGCTCAGTGATGTGCTGCAGGATGCTCTTGGGAGACATTTGCTTGAATTCTGCCGCCCAATAGAAAGGAAGGATTGGAGCGATTTTCTCAGCCTCTAATCCCCTCGCTGGACAGTGCTCAGACACCCTGCCTGGGATGATGTTTTATCCCTGGGATGCATAAAAATATGGGTCAGAGCAAAGATTTTTGCCTTTAGAATGGACCAGCAAGAAGCAAATTAGTGGGTATTCCTGAAGCTGACAGTCCCAGATCTCCCCCTCCCACAAACACTCATCACATTCAACTATTGATTCAGAAAGAAAGTATAAATCTTACCAGCAGAGGGAGGCCAGAGCCTCAAATCTGAACGGTCTGGAATGTCGGGCTCGGAAGGCATGTACGGTTCTGATCCCGGTTCTTCACTGACCATTTCGGTTCTGAGACTTGGGACCCAGAAACAGAAGGGCAGTCTGGGTCTGGCTCAGCTCTCAGAGGAACAGCTGGCCTCCTGCGTTTGTAGCCCAAGGTGGTAGAAATCTTGTGGGTATTACCGACTGCGTGAGATCAGTCAAGATGAGAGGAGTCAGGCAAGATCAGCTGAGCTTGTGTGATTTCTGCCATTATGGGTCTAAGCTCATGCTGACAGCCCTTACTGAGCCTCAGATTCAAACCCCCAAACCTGAGTCTAAACAGCATCTCCTCCGCCCATCTTGAATTGCAGCAAGTGTGGAATCAGTATTGGCAGTGAGCTCACTGCGTGGTGCTGCCTGCTCCCTGGGGTGTGAGAGTTTGTGTAAATCTGAAAAAGTTCCCAGATAGGTTTCCCCATCCCCTCACCTCTCTGTGCTGGGAGCTCTGCATCCCCGGAGCGTGGCTCATCACAGGCTTGGGGAAATACTTTAGAGAACTGTCAGGGTGATTAGGCACTGGAGTAAATGGCCCAGGGAGGTTGTGGAATTTCTGTTATTGGGGATTTTTAAGAGCAGGTTGGACAAACATCTGTCAGGGATGGTCTAGATAATACTTAGTCCTGCCTTGAGTGCAGGGGACTGGACTAGAGACTTCTCCAGGTCCCTTCCAGCCCTACGAGTCTATGACACCCCCTGTTAAAGCCCGGGCAGCACATTGCTAGCAGCCCTTGGAGCAGCTCCCCCTGGAGGAAGCACAGCAGGACAGGCCGTGTCTAACCTCTAGGATGTGGCAGGCAAAGCTGGGGCCAGGAGGTATAATTTGCGCCGCGCTGCACCAGCAGTTAAGAATCTGGCTCTGGGAAGGCCAGGCTGCAAAAGTGGTGAGGAGCAGGTATGGCAGTTACATGCTTCCCAGAGTTCAAGGCCAGAAGGGGCCATTAGACCATCAGGTCTGAGCCCTATCCAACACAGGCCAGAGAATCCCACCCAGATACCCTAGGCCGAGCCCAACCCCTTCAGTTAAACTGCAGTATTTCAGGCCTTAGGAGTCAAACCGTTGTGAGCCACAGGCAGAGGACAGGAGGGACTGAGGTGCCCCTGCCATTGCAGGGTATTGATAAGGTCAGAGATGCCCAGATGATCGTAGCACAGGGGTGGGCAAACTTTTTGGCCCGAGGGCCACATCGGGGTTGCAAAACCGTATGGCGGGCCGAGTAGGGAAGGCGGGGCCTTCCCAAACACCCTGGCCCCTCCCCCTATCCGCCCCCTCCCACTCCCTGCCCCCTGACTGACCCATCTGGGGGTGGGCAGAACAAAGATACAATTCTGGGATCAGCTGGGCCTTGTTAGTGAGAACAGCTCCAGGGATTGCTCTAGTCATGGTGGCCTCCCAGCGCCAACAGAGCAATGCTCCAGCAGCCCAGAATAGCCAGAATGCTGTGCAGGCAGGCACACCTCATGCCCCCATACTGGTGTGGGATTGGTTACATTGCCTGGGGAATTTCTGCCTGGTGGAATTCAGCTACTCACTGGTCTCTTTACATCATGCGAGTGGCACAAAGGGCCAGGAGGCAGAGCCCAGAATTGGCCAGGAAGTAGCATCAGACAGACAGGATTGACCTCGGCTAGCCAGCAGGTGGCTGGCTGGATGGACAGGAGCTTTTCAGAACAAGGACTGTTAATAAAGCAGAGAATTAGAGTAGAAGCCGGTGACAAGAGAGGGAAGGAGCCTGGGAAAAGGGAGGAGAGGAGACCAGTGGATGGGATTTATTTATTTTAATCTTTGCTCAGGCTCAGCAAAGTGCCTGTCTGACCCCTTGTACGCGTCGTGTTCAGCTGTGTCTCTTTTGTCACAACATCCACAGATGGGGAAAGACAGACAGGCAGGCAAGCAGCTCTTCTGAACAGTTGGGCCCTGTCTGTGCGCTATGCGGTTTAGACCCTGCTTCAGTGCTGTTTGCCTCGTTTCACTTTTAATGGTTCACTTTGCTGAACTCGGTGCTAAGATTACTTGGTTAGCCAAGCTGTGTGCTGGGACCACTGCCGGGATGTACTGCCTGCCCTGGGAGGAGCCTGGTGAGGGTGACAGGTCCTCTGCAGCACCCCTGCTGGCTGTCAAAGCACACTCAGAATGACTGACTTTGCTAACCTAACCCATACATCATAATAGCACTGAAACAGACACACAGGACAAAAGCCCAACAAGCGCTCCATGAGCTCCAGCTTCCTGAGCAGGGACAGTGCCTGAGAACAACAGTGCTACCCATTTGTTTTGATACTTAGCTCAGGGTTACACTAGAAAGAGTGAAGGAGAAGAGCACAAGCGTGATCATTTAGCACCACATCCACTGAAGTATGTTTAGTGACAGCTGAGACAGAAATGGCACTTCCCTTCTACACAGCTACTTTCCACCGCCTTCAACTGTCTTATAAAATTAACTTCTTTTGGCTTAAATGTCTCCTGCATAATTAACTCACAGGAGCAATTTAGCCAAGATTTGCAAAATGCGGGGTGGGGAAGGTATTTAAATCCAGACTTTAGGCACCTGAATAAGTGGCCTGAGTTTCCAAAGTGCCACGCACCTGTCGCTCCCGCTCCAGTCCATGGGTGTCCTACTCAGAGCTTGGAGCATATCAACATTGGAAAGATTCTTCACTGACAGTAGCAAAAGAAACCATGTCAAATCTCCATTCCCATTCACGCCATGGTAAATCTACCCTCTCAGCCAGTCAGCTGTCCTAAGGGGGCTGGGGGCTGTTGTGTATTCCCTGGTGTAAGGGGAATCCCTGAGTGGCTCTATCACTCAGCATAAGGAGTGCTCTGGGGCAGGGCTCCAGTAGGGATGTGATAATCCCCAGCTGGCAGAATGGTCCCTGAAGCAGTTCTCAGCCATGCCACAGACTGGGCTGTCCCCTGCCTGCCTCATGACAGGGGGAGTAGAAGGGAGCTAGAGCACAGTGAGTAGCAGTGGCAGTATTGGGCCCAGAATGTGCAGTTCTTGAGGATGACCCTGCTGTACTCTGCTGTAAGGGACAGCGAAAACCAGCAGGGAGCCTAGGGCAGCTTTGGCTGCAGACACGGGCCAGATTCCCCATGTCTGAGCCCCGCTTGGCACATGGGAGTAGGTGGGTGGCGTCAGGGAGCAGCGATGGGGTCTGATCCCACGGGCTGCTCTGCGCTGGTCCCAACGTGAGTCAGTGAGGACATGGGGCGGCTCCACCTCATTCGACTGGGCCGTGGTCTCTAAAGGACTTTCTGTCAGGGATGTTCAGCGCAGCAAAGCTCTGCTGGGAGCTTTCCCTCCTGACCAGATGCTCTAGGCTGCTGGGACAGGGGATGTTGGGACAGGAGCCCGCTCTGCCACTGGAGAGCTCCCCTTTGCCAACGAATCACTGCCGGCCAGCTCTGGGCAAAGCCTGGGGCCAGGGATGAGAGCCTGCAGCTGTGCCTGCCCTGTAGCCAGGCAGCCAATGAGCGCGGCTGGGCCACAGCACAGCCACCTGATTGTCTAAGCAGCTGCAGAGGCTCCCCCATCCACACGTCTGTGGATTCTCTGCTTCCCTCCAAGCCCTGCTCCAGCCGAGACCCTGCCTGCCCCCAGCCTTGTTCCTGTCTTGCCCCTGCCGTGGAACCAGCCCTGCTCCTGTCTTCCTCAGGTGATCTGGGTCTGACCCTCAGCTCTGATTCTTGGGCCTGACTCCGTCTCAACTCTTGGCTATGGCATCTGGACTCTGGTTCTGACTTTCTGCCCTGATCTCTGACTCTGCCTTGACCTTGGGCTCTGTCGTTTGGACTCTGACCACTAAGTCTGGCTACCTACAACCCAGTCTCCTGGTCCTTGGCACCACCTGAGCTATTGGTTATTTTCAATCTACTGGACAATGTGTAAGATCAGTTGAAAATGTGTCCATGTTGCAATCGCTTCCAATTTAACCAGTGGGCTCCATTTCAATGCAGAGGGGGACAAGTGGCCAGATTTTTCCCTAGTAACACCCCCAAATGGTGTGTGCCATAAGGCTCAGCAGAATTTGTCTCCAGCCCTCTCTTGTTCCGGTGCCCCTGCCTTTGCTGCTGTGAATAGATCTGTCCACGGAATGACTTTCTAACTAAAGGCAAGCCCTGGGCAGTGTGACAGGTTATCCCTCGTTAGTGGAACGAAAGGGTTTATCTCAGTCCATATGAGAGTCTGCTTAGACCAGATACTCCCCTAGTCCCTCTGTCACAGCTGGCTTTTTCAGTGTGCATTGGGATGTGGGGTTTCCTGGTGTGGGAATGTGACTGAGAGCCTCCAAAGCAACAAGTGATTTTGGGGGGCCCATCTTGAGAAAAGTGCCTGGTTTTTCAGAAATGCTGGTCCTCTACCCTCTGAAAATCAGGCCCTTGTAAGGTGTCAAGTGCAGCACCCAAAAGTTCACTTGTCCCTTTAGAAAACTTCAGCTACCCTCTTTTTTTCACTTGTAATCTCAGATTCTGAGCACATTGGATCTGAAAGTTGTTCAGAGAAAATGCAGGGCCAGATCCTCAGCTGTGAGAGATTGACCTGGCTACACTGAGGTCAATGGAGCTCGCTGATTTGCATCAGTTTAGGACAGGGATCTCAAACTCCAATCACCACGAGGGCCACATGAGAACTAGTAAATAGGCCCGAGGGCCACATCAATGAAACCTTTTCATACAAAGATACAAAAGAATGGTCAAAAATGAAGAATAATATAGTATTCTATTAAAAGTCAATGTATTCACTTTTTAAAAACTGTAATGCAAAGAGGGGTTTTAATAAAATATAAACACTCAGTAATGTCTGGAGCGTGGCTGCCAGTGGAGTCGGTGCCTATGGCAGGCCGCAGGAAATAACTCCGCGGGCCGCGTATTTGAGACCCCTGGTTTAGGATCAGGCCCAGAGCCTGCAGTGCAATGTCCATGTTTGCGTTCTGCAGCCTCACCACACACTGTGCAGATCAGAGGTGCACTGCAAAGGAAGCCCAACTCATATATTTCATCCTGCAGAATGTGTACATGAACTAATATTGGATTTCTAAGTAACCTGCCATGGAATTACAGTACATAGGGCATGGGCTGCATCTGTCTGGTTTTATGAGACCTTCCTCTAAATCGTTGGCTGTTTGTATCGTTTAATGCCACATTTTCATTCTTCCCATTTATAACCAGAGTTTATTATCACAAGAGTGAAAGTTGCACTGGGTTCTCTTGACAAATGCATGTACTGACTGGTTGCAGAAAGACTGGGCTGGGCTCATCTGTCAGACAGTTTTTAAACTTAATTAGGAAGAGTTGTGGGGGGAAATTGCTGCACCTACATTTTTCTGTTGCCCACTGATTTTAGCTGCTGAAATGTGGGATCCACTTTTTTGTGTACTTAGTTAAGTCTGACTGACTCCATACAAGTGCAGTGGTACGGAACGCTGGGTTCTGCTGCAAGCATTTGATCAAACTGGTTTTTCTCACTGAAATACGATGTGAGCCTCAAGAGCATACCAAGCAACTGTGTAATAAACATGTACATTAAAGCTGCAGAGGCTGTGCCGGCTTGAGGGATTTCAGCTGCATTTGTTAAGGCAAATATTTCACAAGGGCATAAATGCGTCCATCATGTATCTCTAGGACAAGAGCTGGTTGCAGGACTTGATAGAGGTGCAACGGGTCATTGATGAGACCCTAACGCAGCAGATGTAGGCCCTTATTCTCCTCCTTACACAGGTGTGACTCCTGATTTCACAGTGGCATAGGGCAAGTGGGAGGTGAATCAGGACTGTATGTTGGCTGTCAGAAAATCTGACTTTCACAGAGAAGCAAGATACCGTTTCCATGAGGGATGAGCTCAGGCAAAGTGGAATAAGCCTCTTCTGGTACGAATTCTCTATTTGCTCCTACAAAGATAGTGGGACTTTAAAAAAAGCAATGCAAGAGTTGATTTCCTCTGTCAACAAGATAGGTTGGGAGACTCTGCCGAGCATTTGAGGTTTCTCCCATCACCAGCAACTGTTCCAATGGTCACTAATTGACTGAGTCCTGTGCACTGTAAATCCATGGAGATTCATTGCAAGTCCCCACCTCCTCAGAGACCATTACCAATTAGCACACTGAAGTGCCCAGTCTGAGCTCTGAATTTTAGGGTGATGCACATGATGGAATTTTTCATCCTTTCCCTGTGAGGAAGGTTTTTTGTGTTTTGTTTTTTTTGCCTGTTCCCAGCAGGATCACACAGCAGAGGAAATCTAGGAGTGGAGGAGCTAGATTCTGCCTTTGGCTGATGAATGATGTCTTTGGGTTGGTTTCAGCCTCTTGAGCTGTTCAAGAAGCATGGTGGCACCCATGCATCCATTTACAAAAGCGACTAAGAACTATTGTGGTAAGGAGCTGAGTACATCCCCAGGGGGTCGGGTGGGATTGTATTCAAGTGGCCAGTCTGAGCTGCTGCGGCCACACTGCTATTGTTAGCTTGAGAAGAACTAGTGCGTGTTTGTCTCCCCATGTCTTTGAAATGCCAGGGGCAGACCTGCTAAGTGGAAGCAATCATGTAAAGTTGTGTTTGGGATGGAGAGGGTCCATTTCCCATCGGAGTTGGGTTCAGTAATAGGCAATGGGAGCTGTCACCTAGGGTACCACATACAAAATACTCCAGATTAGGGCCCCTCTTAAATAGATAGCCCATATACCTACAGATACAACATTAAATATGTACCCTTTCCCCTGATAGGGAAATCACCCACAGCATTGTCAATTCCAAGCAGTCAAAAATCATGAGTCTAGCTTAAAACTCATGAGGTTAAAAGAAAAAGTTGGGTTCTTTTTACTTGTCTTCTGTTTTTGAACCTGAGGTTTCAAGACTTTCTCTGCAGCCATGAGGGCTAGAAACTTTTTCTTAAGGTGAAAATTGAGAGTCTCGTGATCACATGACTCCAGGACCTGGGGCTTTAAAAAACCCCAAATATAATGAAACTCAGAATATAATCACAAGAGTTGGTGACACTGCATGCAGGCATTCCACAATCCTTTGACCCATTGTGCTGGGTGTGGTGCTCTGTCCTATCTAGTGGCACCGAGACCACTTAAAGAGAGAGATAAAATGAGTCTGTTCTACAGCCTTAGCTAACAGCCAGTTGGCTTTCAGCTCATGCAATAGAGGCTCATGTACTGAGGTCCCAGGTTCAATCCTGCTTGCTGATAACCAGGGTCTGTTGGTGCTACAGAACTACCTAGCTGGCTCCACAGCCCGGCAACACAACCATCCTGCCCAAGCCTTAGATAGGAGGAGCTGCAGCATTTTGTGATGTGGGCTGTGAGCACAGTGAAAGAAATGCCTCCTGCACACCTAGTGCCATGGGCAATGCCCCATGTCTGTGGCCTGAGGTCTGTTCACAGTACAGGAGGAACTAGACTGATATTTTGGGTTTTCCTGTAAAATGCATGAATGAGGCAGTATTGATACTGAAAACTTCTCTGTGCATTGGGTAGTGAATGGTGGCTGCCCTCAGAGCCAGTCACAACGCTCTTCATTAGAAATATTTGCCCAAGCCAGGGCAAGAGCAATTCGTGTGTGTGTGTGTGTGTGTGTATGTGTGAGAGAGAGAGAGAGAGAGAGTGCGCGCATGCTCCACACCTGCAATAACCTGGAAGGCAACATCCTCTGCTCCCTGCTGCAGCAGCCAGAACCTGCAGCCTGTACAGTAGTACCTGAAGGATTAAGGGAAGGCCCTGAAATCCATTCAGCCCATTCAGAGTGGTGGGCAGGGAAATGCTTTCTGGCTGTCAGTCCTCAGCAGGTATTCTGCAGGGATTAGTCCCTGTATGGCTTTGTCACGATATCAGACAAAAGAACACCCAGCCTGCTGAGAACGTCTGATGTCTTTGCCGTACAAAACCCACTCCAGTAGTTTGCTTTTTGTCCTGAGATAATGAAAGCATTAAAACTCGCCTTTTCTAATGAGAGAAGCTGTTTGCTAGTTTTTATTATTGCATTTCCTATGTGCTACTCACACCCTTTATCTGATCAACAATACATGAACTTTCTAACTCTGATGGATACAATGGGTGGATTTCCTTGCAAGTTTCCATACATCATGACAGAATTCTTATGCAGCAGGGAAGAAAAACAATACACTGTGTGGTTTCCCCCAGAATAGGACATTCAGGACAACAGGCAGGTTAAAGGAAAGTTCATTTACATATGAGCCAAGCTTTAAGTTCTCTGAAGAATTTTTCCTAGGTTGCTTTCTGGCACCTACCACCAACGTACCGAGCAAACAGAGCTGATCAAAATGGTTTGAACAGAACAGCTTTCTATTTGAAATTGCTGATTTGTCAAAACTGAAATGTTTCACAGGAACATGTTGCGTTCAATAGCATTTTTGATAAAAAGAATATGGAACAATTCCCAACCAGCTGTACTAGTAAATTCTATTCCCTGTCTCCTCTCCAGCCCACCAGACTTTCTAGTCATGTGCATCATCAGTCTGAGAGCTCATCTCCTTTGCCCCTCCTGTCAAGAGACGCTGATTGTTCTTCTTTTCCATTTTGGTAGGTTACCTAGATAAACGGGCTGCCATAGCAGATCAGACGACTGGTCCATGTGTAACCCTCACAGCCCCTGGGTGTGGTGTTCTGTCCCATCTAGTGGCACCGAGACCAGTTAAAGAGAGAGAGTTAAATGAGTTTGTTCTACAGCCTTAGCTAACAGCCATATGGCTTTTAGCTCATGCAGTAGAGGCTCATGCACTAAGCTCCAGAGGTCCCTGGTTCAATCTTGCCGGCTGGTGACCGGGGGTCTGTTGGTGTTCCACATGCAGCCTGCTGTCATGGTCAGCTCCTGTGATTCGGAGGAAGGTAGTGACCCCAGAAAGTACCTAGAGAATTTCACAGTGCAGGGCTCACAGGCTGACAGCCTGGTTTTCAGAGGCTCTGAGAAGAGGTCGGTACTTTGACCTCTTCTACCCACCAAAATACAAATTCCTGCCTGACCCCTGCAGGTAATTCGATGACACAAGACTCAGCTGCAGCGTGGAGAACTGACAACTCTATCACTAGAAAAGACCCTGAAACCACTTAAAAATGGATCCTGAATTTCTGGATCCTCTCCAGCCTAGGAACCCATGAACCACTGACTGTCTGCTAGCGCAGCACAGCTCCCCTACAGCATCAACAGCTCAGGACATGCTTATCTCAGCGGGGACAGCCATGGAGGGAGGAGTTTAGCCCTCCCAGCCAAAGCGTTTCTCAGAAATAGCAGCACCTTCATCTGCCAAAACAGCCGCAGACTAAATAGCCGTGGGTGAGCGCTCTCTTTGGTCAGCTGTTGATTATGGGCCCAATCCCACACCCTTTTCTTACACAAATAATCCTTACTCCAACAGTCCCTTTCAAATCCAGATTAATGCATGAGTAAGGGCTTCTGGGCTAGGGTCTTGGCTCTACAATGATAAAGGGAAGTTTACTAACTATTCCTGTGTAAAAGCATCTCAAGTGATTGTTGCTGTGGGCCAAGATTTCCAGCAACAGGCTGCAAGTGAGGCTCCTGGGCACCTACATAAATAGCCTGATTTTTGAAGGTGCCAAGCACGTCTCTGGGGGGTAAGAAGTGGCTTGCCAGGCAGAGGATGAAATCCTGGCTGCATCAATGTCAATGCAAAACTCAAATTGACTTCACTAGGGCTGGGACTGCCCCCAGAGAGTTCACCAATGGGATTTGGAATGCCATTTGGGTGTCACTTGCTCTGCAGGCACATGGGCCTTCCCCTCCAAAATAAATGCAAAAAACCTGCTTCTTTTTTAAATAAAGAAGCCATGAAACCCCCTAAGATCTGCCAGTAAATCCTGAACATTTACACCATTTCCTAAGGCTGGATTTGATGCATTGCACCTGAATGTCAAATATGTCATTTTATGAGTAGAAAGAATACGCTGTGATCACTGTTCCTGCTCTCTACAATCGCTGCACATTAAAGGGCATTAGCAGTGGTATTAGGTTTGCTGTTGGACAATGAAAGGATTTTGATTTGATCCCATAACATGCCAATGGTAACTTTACTGACACATCTCTGCTCCCGGAGATTTGTTAAAGCTGGTGAGCTGTGCTGTAGCCTCAGTTCAGCAAGATGTTTGCAATCACCTGCTGCCCCACAGCTGTTCACAAGTAAAACAATGGCGGCCCCATGCTTAGTCCCAGGAAGGAGGCATTTCTTCCAACCTGTGCCCAGCTTTGTTCTAAGAAGAGCAGATACCGGTTCCTTAAAGGACGGCACTGCCTCAGTGTACTCAGTACTTCCCTAATCTCCCCGCCTTTTTCTTAGTATGTGAGCAAGTTTTGACTCCTAGGAAAACTTGCTGAGGTGTTAGTTTTTGGGTTGCACTGGATCTGTGAACAGCTAGAGAGTTTGATTTCTACCTTGGGCTGTGTCATAAATACAGGAACTCCTCACTTAACGTTGTAGTTTTGTTCCTGAAAAATGCGACTTTAAGCAAAACGATGTTAAGCGAATCCAGTTTCTCCATAAGCATTAATGTAACTGGGGGGTTTAGGTTCCAGGGAAATTTTTAGAGGGTGGGATATTTCCCAAGGAATGCCTTACTGCTAAATGATGAACTAGCCCTCAAGGGTTAACTCGTTGTTAATGTAGCCTCACACTCTACAAGGCAAAAGGAATGAAGGGAGGGGAGACAGCATAGCAGACAGAGACACACACCCTGTGTGTATCTGTGAGAGAGAGAGAGAGATGTGCATTTCCCCTTTAAGTATGCTGATCCCTGTCTTAAGTACACTGCCTTGTTAATTAGATCAGCAAGCTGAGACCCACCTCAGCTGCTGCCTCCGGGACTGTGGTGTGTCCCCCCTGCTCTATGGAAGATGGGGTAAGCGGAGTGCAGGGGGGAGGGAGACACCTGATATTAGCCCCCCTTTTTCCCCACCCCCCGCACAGCAAGCAGGAGGCTCAGGAGCAGCTCCAAGGCAGAGGGCAGGAGCAGCACATGGCAGTGTGGGGAGGGACAGCTGAACTGCCGACAATTGATAGTCTGCTGGGCAGCTGCAGCACAGGAAATTTAGGGGAGCGGGGAGCTGCTAGGGAGAACTGCTAGGGGGGCTGTCGGTCCACCCTAGTTCCAAGCCCCCACCAGCTAGCTGCACCGGGCTGCTCTTCTTGCAAGCAGTGGACAAAGCAGGCGGCTGCCAAACAACGTTAGAAGGGAGCATTGCACAACTTTAAACGAGCATGTTCCCTAATTGATCAGCAACATAACAACGTTAACCGGGACGACTTTAAGTGAGGAGTTCCTGTATAAAGAAAAGGGTAGTATAAAATCCCTCCTTGGCAGCTGTACTGAATCACTTTACCTGTAAGGGGTTAAGTAGCTCAAATCACCTCCTTGGCACCTGACCAGAAGGACCAATGAGGAAAGAAGATGGGCGGGAGGGAGAATTTGTTTGTGGCTCTCTCTGTTTGTTCCCTCTCCAGATGGAGGGAGAGACCTAGCAGGTACAACATCTCCTGAAAACATACCTGGAATGATCCATCTAAAATTACAGAAATTGTAAGAAAGGCAAGGAAATGTGTTAGGTTATCTTTTGTTTTGGCTTGTGAATTTTCCTATGCTACAAAGATTGTTTTATTCTTGTTTTTGTAAATGTGAAGCTGAGTCCAGAGTGGAGTCCTCTGTGTTTTAAATCTTTTTATTACACTGTAAAGTTACCTTCCATCCTGATTTTTCAGAGGTACTTCTTTCGTTTTTATAATAAAGTTCTTCTTTTAAGAACCTGATTGATTTTCAGTGTCCTAAAGACATAGGGTCTGGTCTGTGCTTGCATTGCTAACCAATTGGTTGGTATATTATTCTCAAGCCTCCCCAGGAAAGGATCTGTGTTAGAGGGCTTATTCTCTCTCTCACCCACCCACCCACCCGCCCGCCCTCCCTGGTCCTTCCTGCGTGAACAGAGAGCAATAATACCTGAAGTCCAAAGGTGCAAACAATTTGATGTTTATTGGGGCAAACTTCCAGCAAGCTTAAATCCAAGTTCCTTTTTCCTTATTTTCGAATCCCAATTTACTTCCTATTTGCCCCTAATTTATATAGTAATATTCTCAGCTATACCTTAACCAGTCATTTTATTGAAATTTACTTAACCAATCCTAACATATTGTAGTGTGATTAGCTAACCAATTATGTCCCACCACCTTAATTAGTTTACACCCAGCAAAATTAATTATACAGCAGACAGAATCAATCACAGAACCAGACAGAGACCATGCAAATAAACAATAGCAAAGTGGGAACTATAATGACAAAACAATACAGAAGTGAGGATTTCACAACTACATCTATAAAGACATAAGAGTTTCCCAGCTGTGTCTATTGATAAGTGAGTTCTTACCAAACATCAGAGGGGTAGCCATGTTAGTCTGGATCTATAAAGAAGCGACAAAGAGTCCCGTGGCACCTTATAGACTAACAGACGTATTGGAGCATAAGCTTTCATGGGTGAATACCCACTTCGTCAGATGCATGCAGTGGAAATGTCCAGAGGCAGGTATAAATAGGAGTCAGGCTAGAGATAACGAGGTTAGTTCAATCAGGGAGGATGAGGCCCTCTTCTAGCAGTTGAGGTGTGAACACCAAAGGAGGAGAAACTGCTTTTGTAGTTGACTAGCCATTCACAGTCTTTGTTTAATCCTGAGCTGATGGTGTCAAATTTGCAAATGAACTGAAGCTCAGCAGTTTCTCTTTGAAGTCTGGTCCTGAAGTTTTTTTGCTTCAGGATGGCTACCTTTAAATCTGCTATTGTGTGTCCAGGGAGATTGAAGTGTTCTCCTACAGGTTTTTGTGTATTGCCATTCCTAATATCTGATTTGTGTCCATTTATCCTTTTACGTAAGGACTGTCCAGTTTGGCCGATGTCCATAGCAGAGGGGCATTGCTGGCGCATGATGGCATATATTACATTGGTTGCCATGCAGGTGAATGAACCGGTGATGGTGTGGCTGATCTGGTTAGGTCCTGTGATGGTGTCCCTGGTGTAGATATGTGGGCAGAGTTGGCATCAAGGTTTGTTGCATGGATTGGTTTCTCGGTTAGAGTTACTATCGTGCGGTGTGTAGTTGCTGGTGAGAATATGCTTCAGGTTGACGGGTTGTCTGTGGGCGAGGACTGGCCTGCCTCCCAAGGCCTGTGAAAGTGAGGGATCATTGTCCAGGATGGGTTGTAGATCACTGATCATGCGTTGGAGAGTTTTTAGCTGAGGACTGTAGGTGATGGCCAGTGGAGTTCTGTTGGTTTCTTTCTTGGGCTTGTCTCGCCACAGGAGGCGTCTGGGTACACATCTGGCCCTGTTGATCTGTTTCCTTATTTCCTCGTGCGGGTATCGTAGTTTTGAGAATGCTTGGTGAAGATCTTGTAGGTGTTGGTCTCTGTCTGAGGGGTTGGAGCAAATACAGTTGTATCTTAGAGCTTGGCTGTAGACAATGGATCGTGTGGTGTGTCCGGGATGGAAGCTGGAGGCATGTAGGTAGGCATAGCGGTCGGTGGGTTTTTGGTATAGGGTGGTGTTAACGTGACCGTCACTTATTTGCACCGTGGTTTCTAGGAAGTGGACCTCCTGTCTCTGTTTAGTACCTTGCCCACCACATTGCAGCTGGCCCCTGGACACTACTCTCTTAGTAGTAATACTAGTGGGTACGTTCCATAAGTGTGCAAAGATAGTCTCTAACGCTGCCATGGGCACAGTTGAGTGCAAATACCTGTGGGGATGGACCTGCAGCTCCGATGCAGACAGAACACCGCCTGGCTCAGCCTTAGCTGGTGCAAATCTGCATGAAGTGACTTAAAATCATAGAATCATAGAATATCAGGGTTGGAAAGGACCTCAGGAGGTCATCTAGCTCAACCCCCTGCTCATGGCAGGACCAACCCCAACTAAATCATCCCAGCCAGGGCTTTGTCAAGCCTGACCTTCAAAACCTCTAAGGAAGGAGATTCCACCACCTCCCTAGGTAACCCATTCTAGTGCTTTACCACCCTCCTAGTGAAAAGGTTTTTCCTAACATCCAAACTAAACCTCTTCCACTGCAACTTGAGACCATTACTCCTTGTTCTGTCATCTGTTACCATTGAGAACAGTCTAGATCCATCCTCTTTGGAACCCCCTTTCAGGTAGTTGAAAGCAGCTATCAAATCCCCCCTCATTCTTCTCTTCTGTAGACTAAACAATCCCAGTTCCCTCAGCCTCTCCTCATAAATCATGTGCTCCAGCCCCCTAATCATTTTTGTTGCCCTCCACTGGACTTTTTCCAATTTTTCCACATCTTTCTTGTAGTGTGGGGCCCAAAATTGGACACAGTACTCCAGATGAGGCCTCACCAATGCTGAATAACGGGGAACGATCACGTCCCTCGATCTGCTGGCAATGCCCCTATTTCTACAGCCCAAAATGCCATTAGCCTTCTTGGCAACAAGGGCACACTGTTGACTTATATCTAGCTTCTCGTCCACTGTAACCCCTAGGTCTTTTTCTGCAGAACTGCTGCCTAGCCGTTCAGTCCCTAGTCTGTAGCACTGCATGGGATTCTTCCATCCTAAGTGCAGAACTCTGTACTTGTCCTTGTTGAACCTCATCAGATTTCTTTTGGCCCAATCCTCTAATTTGTCTAGGTCCCTCTGTATCCTATCCCTACCCTCCAGCGTATCTACCACTCCTCCCAGTTTAGTGTCATCTGCAAACTTGCTGAGGGTGCAGTCCATGCCATCCTCCAGATCATTAATGAAGATATTGAACAAAACCGGCCCTAGGACCGACCCTTGGGGCACTCCACTTGATACCAGCTGCCAACTATAATGCCAATATATATGCCAAAATCTCCAAGGGCATGATGGACAGAGGCTACAACAGGGACGCACAACGGTGCCGCACGAAAATTAAGAAGTTCAGGCAAGCCCAGAATTGTAGTCCCCGCAGGATCTTAGAGCATAGAATGTTTCTATGCTCCCCCTATCATCTACGCCCCTGATGTTATCGCAGATTAGAAGGCGAAAAAAATGCACTCACGATGACATGTTTTCTGAGCTCATACAGTCCTCCCGCACTGATAGGGCACAGCTTAATGCATGGAGGCATTCAGTGGAAGAGGCCAGGAAAGAATTAAGTGAGCGCGAAGAGCGGAGGCAGGACACGATGCTGAGGCTAATGGGGGAGCAAACGGACATGATGAAGCATCTGTTGGAGCTGCAGGAAAGCCAACAAGAGCACAGACCCCCACTCCATCCACTGTATAGCCGCCTACTCTCCTCCCCATGTTCCATAGCCTCCTCACCCAGATGCCCAAGGAAGCGGGGTGCGGCGGGGTGGGGGGAGGCTCTGGGCACCCAGCCACTCCACTCCAGAGGATGGCCCAAGCAACAGAATGCTGTCATTCAAACAGTTTTATTTTTAGTGTGGCTACAATAAGCAATGTGGCTTTGCCCTTCCCCACCCCACCCGGGCTACCTTGTCCATTATCTAATTTTCTGTAATTAATAAAGAAAGAATGCATGGTTTCAAAACAATAGTTACTTTATTTTGAAGGGGGAGGGTGGTTGGCTTACAGGGAATTAAAATCAACAAAGGGGGCGGGTTTGCATTAAGGAGAAACACACACAACTGTCACACCATAGCCTGGCCAGTCATGAAACTGGTTTTCAAAGCCTCTCTGATGCGCAGCGTGCCTTGCTGTGCTCTTCTAATTGCCCTGGTGTCCAGCTGCTCAAAATCGGGCACCAGGCGATTTGCCTCAACCTCCCACCCCGCCATAAACGTCTCCCCCTTACTCTCACAGATATTATGGAGCACACAGCAAGCAGCAATAACAATGGGAATGCTGGTTGCGCTGAGGTCTGACAAACAGCGCAAGTGAGCTTTTAAACATCCAAAGGCACATTCTACCACCATTCTGCACTTGCTCAGCCTATAGTTGAACTGCTCCTTACTACTGTCCAGGCTTCATGAGCCATGGGACCAAGGGGTAGGCTGGGGTAGGTGTGACAGCGCGGTGCTGCCGGCTGGGAGAGCAGCCTGAGGCAGAAGCCTCCAGCTCGCAGGAGAGCAAAGTTGCAGCAGAAGCCATACACCGTGCCCTGGAGGTTGCTAGGAGCCCGGCAAGGAAGACGTTCCCAGAACCTCCGGCCAAGCTACATGTCCGACAAGGACGGCTACCAATCCTACTGCACCATCTGCCGCGAAGGCACCCAGGAGCTGCAGCGGTGACGGTGAGCTGAGCGGGCTCCATGCTTGCCGTGGTATGGCGTCTGCACGGGTAACCCAAGAAAAAAGGCGTGAATCGATTGTCTGCCATTGCTTTCACGGAGCGGGGGCGACTGACGACATGTACCCAAAACCACCCGTGACAATGTTTTTGCCCCATCAGGCATTGGGAGCTTAACCCAGAATTCCAATGGGCAGCAGAGACTGCGGGAACTGTGGGATAGCTACCCACAGTGCACTGCTCTGTAAGTCGATGCTAGCCACAGTAGTGAGGACGCACCCCGCCGACTTAATGCGCTTAGTGTGGACACACACAATCGACTGTATAAAATCTCTTCTGAAAAATCGACTTCTATAAAATTGACCTAATTTCATAGTGTAGACATACCCTTAGATGGTCCTAGCTTTCCTCAGGCACCCCCATCTCTGAGTGCTGGGGTTCAGCCTGCTCTCCAGCAGTTTCTGCCCTGCTCTGCCCTGTTCTTCAGGGGTTGTCTTTGTATCCACCCAAGTGCTTTGTTCCAGTGTTTCCCATCAAAGTCAAATGGAGTTACAAAATTAATGAATCTCTCCAATTGTTTTAGTAGAGGCAATATTTTGGGACTGCTGCAGAAGGCTGTGTAGCAGTGAAACACACTAGACTGCATCTTATCAGGAGCTGGAAATATCACTGAATAGATGATGATGAAGAAAAGTTTGATGGGATTGATTTATTGGTGGGGAGAGTGTCATACAGATTTCTGGGAAATGAGAGAACAGATCTTCTGTAACATCACACTTAGCAGCAGGACACTATCTCTGTTGATCTCAAACACTCGCTGAGATTTTTATCTTAAGTGTTAGCCTACATCTGAATCATATCTCCCCCTGCAATGGGTCCTCTTCTGCTCTCTATTCAGGGCCTGGGTGGTTACAAAATAGTGGGCCAAATTGAAAGCCTGATGTAAACTTGTGCATCTCCATCGGCTTCAGTATTGACAGTTCAGATAAGCTCACCACAAAACATCTCTTTGCTCAGCCCTGGTTTGTCAAAATCCAAAGCATCCCTGCCTCTGTTTCACACTGTGGAGTTATTATTTATGATTTTTGCATATACTGGATTGTGCTTTGCACATCACAAAACAGCTTGGAAAGTACTTCCTCAGAGTTTACTATTTTGTGTGTGTAAAGAAAGGCCCTGCTGTGTGAAACCTCACTGGTGCAAAATATACTTTGCTATTCCTTTAGACCTATCAGGCTGGGTTGAAAAAGTGACTCCAGTTTTCACCACAAAGTATCCCTCCTTTGGGTTATTTGGAATTTATTTCCATTGAGTAGGATGCTCATTAATTTTCACTTTTGTAAATGAAAGAGAGACAGCAGGGATTTAAATATCTTTTAGGTGGACATTGTCCATCAGGAAGATCTATGTTTTGAACTCGGTGAAAAGTTGTATAGTTCTTTTCACAGATGGCAGGTGTATATTAATTAAAGAGAGAATTTTGAAGCAGAGCCTTCCCAGAAAATAACAGCAGTTCATCAAAGGTGCACAGGACTGGCACGCCACAGGCAAATAGCACTTTTCTCACTGCGCCTGTCTGCTTCACTAGTGAACCAAACCTGTCAAGAGTCCTGCAAAATATGTCAGTAACCCAAGGTTAGCATGACTGAAACTCATGGAATTCTGCAACAGTTGATCCTCAGCTGTACTTGTTTAAACAAACCTGACAAAAAGTACATGTTTTAGGCTGCCGAGGGGAGCCAGAATCCTGGGTAAACATGTACGGGCAGCACTCGTGACTAGCTCACCTTTCAAGTCTCCTCAGAGCGGCCGTGCCCTAGGATCCAGTAATGAGAAGGGGTTTGTGTGCTGACGGCTCTCTGGGGCTCCACTGCTTCTCTTGCAGGTGAGGATGTTCAGGAAACAGACAAATGAAGCATTTTCTGCCTGGGATGGTGAATATTATTTTAACTGCAATATCTAGAAATACTGAATTGTCTGCATATGCTAGGTATCTGTAAAAGACCGCTTGCCCTCATTCCTGCAGCCACAGCACAAGAGCACAGGGCTGGGGGGCTGGATAAATAAGTCTGGAAAAATAAAAAACGCTCTAGCCTTACACCCGGTGTGACGCAATCATTGCCTTGCAAGAGACTCCTGGCCACAGCTGTCTGAGTCAGGCCTCTCGGGCACCCTGTCTTTGCACAGTCTTAACCCGCTTGATCCCACCACTGGTAAAGGCACTTAGCTGCTGGAGCTGTTGGCGCCTGACAGTTCAGTGGGGGGAAAACTCTGGTCTGGCCAAGAACCTCGAATGAGAGAGCATAATGTTTCCTTTCAGGGTTTTGCCCATTGCCATCTGTGGGGGTGCAGGCTGCAGGCAGAAGGAGACACCCAGCAAACAGATGGACCCCTTTGGAATGACGAAGGGCCTGATCCAGCCAATGACAGTCTTTCCCCTGACTTGAATGGGAGCTGAATCCGGCCGCATGAGAGTGATCAGGAATAGAAACTTTCTCCACTCATCGGCTGGGATGCATTTCCGTGGGGCCCTCTGAAAACATATCTGCAGAGGAACAATCTCCCTGGCTAGTCTGAAACTGCCTGTACTGGCAATGGCCTCAAAAGAGCTGTGTCTTGCACTGGGTCCCAAAAGAGGGGAGCCCCCAGCTCAGGGCTCATGGCCCTGCTGGGCTACCCTGCCTATCAGTAGATAGGCGAATTGGAAAGCAAGAGTTCCAAAGACCTGCATGCTTCACTGACTGCTAAAAGCTGCTGTCAGAGTCAGACACAGCCCGCTTTCCCCCTCCGGCAGGGGCCTGCTAAAGACATTCTGATCCTGGTGTGTTATGATAAGGAGGAGGCTTGAGTCTACACTTAAGTGCTTAAAGATGCTGCAGAGTGCAGCCCATCCAAGTGGAGAGAAGGAAGGAGGAGCTGGCTGCCCATGGACAATGCCTCCTTCAAGAGTTAATGCAGTGCAGTGCTCGGAGTGGGCATGCCACTGCCCTCTTGTCACAGCCCAGGGGAGAGCGCAAGCAAAAGAATAACAAAGGCGAAAAGGGGCCTAGCAAGTGAGATTGAGCCTGCCCCTCTCTCCTGGCCTTCCGTCTCTGGAATGTTTCTCTTCGCTGACCTTGATGGATGAGTTGCTGGCAGATAATACAGCCAGGATGACAAGCAATTCCCCTCCTGTGGAAAAGGTGACTTCCTCTTGCTGCTCTGGTCGATAGCCACATACCCACTCCCCCTTAGACACCCCCATTGTACCTTCTGTGCTGGTGCTGAGGAACTGACGCCAAAGGAGCATGCATTGCCGGGTTCACAGAGCATGTGGTTCAATTCTGATTTAAACATTCAGAGAAACTCAGGGCCAGATCCTCTGCTGGTGTAAATGGGCCTCACACTACTGAAACCAGTGGTCTGACACCAATTTACACCAACTGTGGATCTGGGCCCCAGAGTTAAGATTGTCTCTTATCTCACCATGTGATGTGCTGGCGCAAGGGCAGCCATGCTAATTGGCAACAGTGAAAGCGATGTCGTCATTTTCCTCCTAGATCCCCTGGTTTATAGCTTCGCAGTAAAAGTGGGGACGTGGCATACAAGGTCTCTGTGCCAGAAATCGCTAATTCAGGCTCCAAAGCACATTTAGGGACGAGGTTTTGGAAAGAGCTGTTACAGGGCCATTGTGGGGCTGAATATATCCTGCTAAGCACGGCCGGCCTGTATATCGCCTGGGCGGTACTGGTGACAGTGCAGGCTGGAGAAATGATCAGGAGAGAGAAACAGAGAAGTCAAGATTAGCCAGTGATTCCTGCAAGGCCTCTCCATTATAGAAAGGGGAAGTGCCTTGAGCCATGGCTAAGGTGAGCCCAAGGAAGGGCTGATGACTCAGGAGATGTGTAAGTGCCAAGTATGTAAAGATGTACAGAGATAATGGTGCAGCCCAGGATCCATCGTGTGTCATGGTGAGATGAGAAGGTGCCAGTGTAATGACCAGTGCTGATTCCTCCCCTTGTGGGTCCCATGAGGCAAGGGTGAAAGTAAGTCGAAAGACTTATCGGTACGGGGGCCGGCTCTGGGCGGAAGGGGTGGAGCTGGAGGGGGTTCAGCGTCCCTCAGCCAACCCATCTGCGCTGCCCGGGGCGCCACTGGCAATTTAAAAGGGCCCGGGGCAGTGCTGATGCAGTAGCAGCAGCGGCCGGAGCCCTGGGCCCTTTTAAATCGCCGCTGCCTCATTTGCTCCCCCCACCCCCTTTCGGCAGCCCTGCTGGTAGGGTCTGTACCGGCAGGGCCACTGACGGGGAAGGGGAGTGGCAGCAGCGCTTTAACGTTGCTGCCCCTCTCCCCCTGTCGGCCCTGCCGGTACAGACCCTACCGGCAGGACCGCCCACGGGGGAGGCAAAAGGGGCAGGGACATTAAAGCCACAGCAGCACTTTAATGTGGGCCGGTACGGGTTCTTACCAGTACGCTTTCACCCCTGCCATGAGGTATTGTATGGCGGGGAGAGGAGGCAAATTCAAGCCCCAGCCACTATACTGCAATTAGCACCTGTATTGGACCGGTTCCTGGCTCAGCTGTGCATGTAAGGCATGGGCCCGTGGGGAGCAGTGTGGAGTGACCAGTGTGCCCAGCATGTGCCTGATTCTCTAGTGCACCCTGTTGGTCACTCACACCTGGGTAGTAGGTGGAAATGTTGCCCCCAGTATAAGCGGGTAGAAGGTTCTGAGCTGATAGCACCTGATACACTAGGTGCAGGCTCCATGTGGGCGAGGGAGCTCACCTACTGGGGCAGGCACCGACTGTGGCCCTGCCTCCTCACCATCCCTCCTTGCCCTCCATGGGCAGGTGCAGTCCCTCTCTTCCCAGTCTGTGCTGGAGCCCATGCTAGCCAGGAGTGGGCTTGGCACTCACGGGAGGGGAAGGGCTGCAGGTGTGGCATCTACACCGGGGCTAGTCACAGCCTGGTCCTCTGCTGTCTGTTTTGCTGGTGTCCAGAGTAAAACCCAAGACTTCAGTGGAAACTTCCCAGCTTTTCACTGGTGTGAGGGTGGCACCTGGTCCCAAATCTCCATGCCCAGGCATTTATTTGCATGCACAACCTGAAATGTAAAGGAATGTACCCAGTGTGTTGGTTTGAATGCTGTGACCTCCTATGGAGTGGCATGTTCATATACACACACGTCTCTCACCATCACACACAGGTGCTGAACTCCAGAACATCGCTGCAAAGTTCCCAGGAGATGGCATGAGACTCATGATGGGCAGACAAGGTCCAGATGTTTGGTGAGACTTTTTTCCATTTGTTTTCAGATATGTTAGTGGCATTGCGACTCCTTTAGGGCTAAGCTTATGGTGTGTCTGACCTTTACCTGGGTAACTGTTCTTGTGATACCTGAGTGGCAAAAAGCATTTGATTAGGTCTGAGCTGCAGAAAACTCCATTTACTTTATGCTGGGTGGTGGGAGAAGAAGGTGTGACTAATAGATTGAGAGCAACCGCACGAGGCTCAGCAGAGCTGAAAAAAGCAAACTAGCTTTTAGGTGCATTGCTGAGTGTGGCTCAAGGGGCTTGAGAAAGAACTGCTATGCTCCCAGGTGAGTATCCTGCAGAATCTCAGCCAGGGGTCTGTGTGGAGGAGAATTAGGGAAGTGAAAAGGCGCAGCAGCAGAAAACAAAAGTGGTCTGGAGTTTTTCATAACCCTGATGAAAGTTGAACCAGAGTTTGGATCTACAGCTCAGTGACTGAGGGAGTGGTCTCGTTCAGGCACGCACAGTGCAGGGTATGCATCTGCTTATCTACCACTGCCTGCATCAGAGAAAAGACCAGGGGCATATCAGTAATTGCATCCCAGCAGGGGAGAACCCCGGGAGGAGGGGTAGGATTGGTGAATGGGCTTTGTTGCTTTGCCTACCCCCTCTGGGCTACTGGAGAGGAAACGTAGGGATATGCCACCCCTGATCGTCCGGTATAGGCTGGTCTTCGGGATTGGCTGGGAGGAAGGTGACATGTCAGCTGTTCCTTACTGGGGGAGCCGTTGGCTACACTGGGGAGAGGGAGGCTAGAAGTGTCATCTCTTCCCAGCTCTCAGGGGATGAGTGGGGTAGAGGGGGTAGGTGAGATGGAACTGAGCCCAATTGACGTAGGGAAAGATGGGGTGTGGAGGATGTACAGCCATGGCTAGAGGGGAGTTGGGGTCTGGTCAGAGCTGGGTGAACAATGTATGGGGCCGTTTCTGTCTGAATCACCCTGAGGCAAACCAGGACACTTGGGCACCTGCTTGTTTGATGGCGTTTGAGGAGTGGATTATGTAAATGTGCTCCAGCATGGGGCGTAGTTATTGTCATAGCAACTGGGGCCAGGCAGGCAGCCCCCAAGGGTGAGCTCAATTCTGGAAAGTGGGTGACAGCATAAGAAATGCTCCATTTCCCTGTAACAAACCATGCTAATGAGGACACAGACTGGGTGAGCCCCCTGAGCCCACCCAAGGACTGAGATGGTGTGATCCTGTCTGGTGAACAAGAGGAAGGCTGCACTGGAAATAGTGCACCAGAACTGATATGTCAGAAACAAGGCCTAATTGATGGACAAAATAATGAGGGGTTGGGCTGTTCCGCCCATTAGTCTCACCTTGGGGTCCTTAAAATGGCACTTCGGAAAGGGGGCTCAAATGGAGGGGGGTGCTTGGGAGATTCCTGGGGGAAAGCCAATAGGCCTCTGCTTCAGTCCAGAGTCTCTGTCCTTTGCTGGAGAGCCTCAAGGAGCATTGTATCACCATGACCCCAGACCTCAGCGCACCTGTGAGGATGCCTGACCATCATCGCTGCACCAGCGATGACCCTGTCTGAGAAAAGTGAGATCCTGCTCTGTTTCCCTCACTCATGGGTTCTTTTCCATCCCCCGCATCTTCCTCCTGTCCCCTTCCTCCAGCTTTCCAGCTGCACTGCATGGTGAGATGAGATGGCCCATCCAGCTCTGCTAGGGCAGATCGACACGCTCAGAAATCTGGGAGGACACCGGACCCCACCTACCCCCCTCCCATGCTTCGCCTCTATCCTTAGGCAATTTATTCCAGTGCTTAACCACCCTGACAGGAAGTTTTTGCTACTGTCCAGCCTAAATCTCCTTTGCTGCAATTTAAGACCATTGCTTCTTGTCCTATCAATGGGAGAACAATTTTTCGCCCTCTTCCTTGTAACAACCTTTTATGTACTTGAAAACTATTGAAGCGACAAAGGGTCCTGTGGCACCTTATAGACTAACAGAGGTATTGAAGCATAAGCTTTCGTGGGTGAATACCCACTTCTTCGGATGCAAACATTTGCATCCGAAGAAGTGGGTATTCACCCACGAAAGCTTATGCTTCAATACCTCTGTTAGTCTATAAGGTGCCACAGGACCCTTTGTTGCTTCTACAGATCCAGACTAACACGGCTACCCCTCTGATACTTGAAAACTATTATGTCCCCCCGTCAGTCTTCTCTTCTGCAGACTAAACAAACCCCATTTTTTTCAATCATAGGTCATGTTTTCTAGACCTTTAATAATTTTTGTTGCTCTTCTCTGGACTTTCTCCAATTTGTCCACATCTTTCCTGAAATGTGGCTCCAGGAACTGGACACAGTACTCCAGTTGAGGCCGTATCAGTGCAGAATAGAGCGGAAGAATTACTTCTTGTGTCTTGGTTACAACACTCCTGCTATGTGGATGAATCCAGACAGGTTTCATCCACATAGTTGTTATTGGAAGATTGAGTGCACTGGATGAGGTACACCACATTTTGGGATGGGCATGTGAAGGATCCATTGATGTTGTGGGGGATATTGATCATTGTGGGAGTAGAGATATGTCTGCAGGTTTTGCATCTGTTTTTCTGTCAGCGTCTGGTGCCACTTGAAGTTGGTGTGTCTTGGTCTGGGGAGATCTTGCTTCTGATGATGAGGTTGGGGAGTTGTTTGAAAGCTAGAAATGGGGGGTTGGGAAAGATTTCTTTTGTAATGTGGTCCCCATCATGTTTGGGTTGTAGTTGTCTGATACCCTGTATGGGTTCCAGTGTGGGGTGGTAGGTGACCACTAAGGGAGCGTGGTCAGAAGGGGGATGTTATTTCTATATCAAAGCAGGTTCTTTTGGGGTATCTGAATGGCTCATTCCATGATGTGAACTATTTTTCTGGTGGAGTGTCCTTGTTTGGTGAAGGTGGTTTTGAGTGTGTTAAGGTGTGTATCCTGGACTTTCTGCTCAGAGCCTCTTCTGTGATATGAGTGGCTGGCTGTAGACAAGACTTTTTGATGTATTTGGGGTGGCTCGTGGCTCTGTGAAGGTAGGTGTGTTGATCCATGGGTTTCTTGCATATGGTTGTCTGTAGGGTTCCATTGTTGAAGCTGATCGTGGTGTCCAGGAAGCTGATGCTGGTGTGGGAGTGTTCCAGAGAGTTTAATGGATGAGGGGTGGTTGTTGAAGTTGTGCTGTGAAATGTATGAGCGAGTTTAAGCCGTCTGTCCAGAGGATGAAAATATCATTGGTTTTGTGGAACAGGACACACCAACTCAAAATACCACCACACCTTTCTAGAACAACAGATGCAAAACCTGCAAACATATTTCCACTGCAACAATGATTAACACCTCCCACAACATATCTTTCAAGACCCATGGATCCTACACATGCCAATCACAATACGTGGTGTACCTCGTCCAGGGTGCTCAATGCCCTAATAACTATGTGGGTGAAACCAGACAATCACTACGCTCTCTCTCACATAAACTCACACAGGAAAATTATAAAAGACAAAACCCACCCTATCACCTGTGGATGAACACTTTTCACAAAGCAACCACTCTCTATCTGACCTATCAGTCCTCATCCTCAAAGGAAACCTGCACAACACTTTAAAAAGACAAGCAGAACTCAGTGCACCATGTGTTAGATGGGTTATAAACTGGCTAACTGATAGATCTCAAGTAGTAATTATGAATGGAGAATCATCGTCCAATGGGTGTTTCTAGTGGAGTCTTACAAGGATCTGTTCTTGGCTTGATGCAATTCAATATCTTTATCAATGATGTGAAAAAAATATATAACATCATGCTAGTAAAGTTTATGCATGATACGAAAACTGGTGGAGTGGTAAATAATAAGGACATACCAATCTGGATTGCTTCGTAAACTGGGCTCATGTGTTTTAATGTTGCCAAATGCAAGGTCATGCATCTAGGAACTGAGAATGTAGGTCACACTTATAGGATGGGGGGCTGCATTTTGGAAAGTGGTGACTCTGAAAAGGACTTGGGGGCAAAAGGGTACCGGTGGATAACCAGTTGAACATGACCAACTACTGCATCGCACTGGGAGGTCATATTCAACAGAGCAAATGTGATCCTTGGCTGTGTAAGCAGGGCAATCTCAAGTAGGAGTAGGGAGACGATATCACTTCTGTATAAGACAGGGGTGAGACCATTACCGCTAGTTCTCGTGTCCACACTTCAGGAAGGCTGTTGTTAGATTAGAAAGGATTCTGAGAAAAGCTACTTCGAGGTCTGGAAAACCTACCTCAATCTATGTAGTATAACAAAGAGAAGGTTAAGAGGTGACAGATCATGGGCTATAAGCACCAAGGTGGAGAGCAGGTTCCTGAGAGCAGAAAGCTCTTTAATCTAACAGAAAAAGGGAGAACAAAGTCCATGGCTGGATACTGAAACTAGACAAATTCAGATTAGAAATAAATTGTAACTTTTTTAACCAAGTAATTAAACAGTGGAACAACTTTCCAAGGGCTGGGGCATAGTCTCTGTTACTGGTAGCATTTAAATCAAGACTGGATATCTTTTTCAGAGATCTGCTCTCCCTCCCTCAGCTGGAAGGCAGTTCTGGGCTGGATTCACAATTCAGTGAGGGTCTCTGGCCTGCGTTCTACGGGAGTCAGACTAGCTGATCACAACGCTTCCCGCTGGCCTTACCTTCCATGAATCTAGGTGTCACTCCTAAAAATGGGCTCGATCCTGCATACTGCAAAGCACCTGGCTACAGCTGCCACCGTGTGTAATGGGAGCCAAGCACGCTCAGCCCCTGCTGGCAATGCATGTCCTTTTCCAAGACTGAAGCTGTGCCACTGAATATAAATATCTCCCTGGATCTCCCACCTCCAGGTGGGTGCCCTAGAGTCACTCACTGTTGCTGGCCCAGGGAAGATTGAATTATTTGTACACAGTGGAACAGCCTCTATAGAAGAGACCGAGAGAGATCCACCCCAGAAAAGCCCTGTGGTAGGGCACTTCTGGGAGAGAAGGGGAAATTGAACCTAGCTCTCCCCATCTCAGGTGAGTGCCCTAACAGGACTAGAGGTTATAAGAGGCACCAACACCAGCCTCCCTGCAGCCTAATTCCCTTCGAAGGGCAGGGCTTAGGCCACACCCCTCTCCTCAGTAGATCCTACTGGCTAGCTTAGGCAGCTCCCTGTTCAGATTGCTGGCTTCTGTAGGAGGCTGTCTCTCCCCATGCATTGTACAGGGAGCCTGGGCATCTAACTGGGGACCATGGATTCCACTCACTGGCTAGACGCCTAAACGTTACATGCTGCAACTCTGAGCATTGCAACACCTAAGACCTTTTTGGGCTTGACCCCGTACTCTGTGAGCAGTCCCACTGTTACCAATAGGACTAGTCACAGAGTAAAGTACTATTCTGTGTGAGTATAGGAAGTAGAACTGGGATCTATAAATACATGCACCCCATCATATAGCAAAGCCACAGTGGCAGAGACTTCGTGTGTCACCAAAGCCAGGAAATAGGGGTCACATTTGTTTCAAAAAATGAAAGCAACAGCACTCCCCACAAGTCAGGGACTGGGTGGATGGTGATATGTGTAAACACACATAATTGGACTATTGATAAACCAGGGTCTGAATCATCACCCAAGGTCTGATTCCTCCCAGACCACAACCTCATTCTCAAGAGGTCAAGAAATCCCAGATCAAATAGTGCAGCGTTTCCCCAGGGTGTGGAGATGCAGGGTAAGGGTAGTGGGTGGAAGTTTCTTGCCCTTTTGCAAAGTCTGCAACAAAGGAGCCTAAGCCTCTAGGGACAGAAGCCAGGAGTGGGTAGAACTTGCCAGCCAAGAAATCACAAACTTTACAGACACTCAAACTCTAGCTGCTAGCTTCACCCACAATGAATGCCTCAATTTCCAGTGTATGGTGTAGCGTAGGCTCTTCTGCCTGGTCCCAGAAACAGCAGCCCTTACATCAGGGATCGGCAACCTTTGGCATGCAGCCTGTCAGGGAAATCCACTGGTGGGCCAGGCCGGTTTGTTTGCCTGCAGTGTCCTTAGGTTTGGCCGATCGCAGCTCCCACTGGCTCCCACTCCCAGCTCCCACTCCCAATGGGGGCTGCAGGAAGCGGCGCAGGCCGAGGGATGTGCTGGCCGCCACTTCCCGCAGCCCCCATTGGCCTGGAATGGCGAACCGTGGCCAGTGGGAGCTGCGATCGGCTGAACCTGCAGATGCTGCAAGTCAACAAACTGTCCCGGCCCGCCAGCGGATTTCCCTGATGGGCTGCATGCCAAAGGTTGCTGATCCCTGCCTTACATCAATCTGCCATTGCTATAGGGATGGCAAAACAGATCAGAAAACCAAGCTCCCTGGGCCATAAGACACAGTGGCAGCCATGCTCAGACTGTAGGGTGGTGATGTTCCCCAAACCTTCAGGCACCTAAACACCTTAGGCATTTGTGAAAATGTGCTCAATATCAATTTTCCTACTGACCAAAGATGGTCGAGCTGTTTAGAATCATAGAATCTCAGGGTTTGGAAGGGACCTCAGGAGGATATCTAGTCCAACCCCCTGCTCAAAGCAGGACCTAATCCCCAACTAAATCACCCCAGCCAGAGCTTTGTCAAGCCTGACCTTAAAAACCTCTAAGGAAGGAGATTCCACCACCTCCCTAGGTAACCCATTCCAGTGCTTCACCACCCTCTTAGTGAAAAAGTTTTTCCTAATATCCAACCTAAACCTCCCCCGCTGCAACTTGAGACCATTACTCCTTGTTCTGTCATCTGGTACCACAGTGAACAGTCTAGATCCATCCTCTTTGGAACCCCCTTTCAGGTAGTTGAAAGCAGCTATCATGAAGTTTGTCATTAAGTTTGTCCCACTTCTGTTTAGTGAGTTGTTTTCAGATTGATCTTGGTTCCCATTGAAGGTAGCCATTGTTCATAAGTATTCACGGAATAGCTTCTTAGCCAATGGATTTCTTATAAACTGCTAGGGCCAGCTCCAGGCACCAGCTTTCTAAGCTGGTGCTTGGGGCGGCATTGAGAATGGGGCGGCAGTCCGAGTCCCGCGGCGGCAATTCCGTGGCAGGTCCGCTCTTCCCGCCGCCGAATTGCCGCCGCGGGACTTGGACTGCTGCCCCATTCTCGCTCACCGCGGCGGCAGTTCGGCGGCAGGTCCGCCGCTCTTCCCTTGCCGCCGCGGGACTCGGACTGCCTGCGTCGGGGGCCCTGCAACGTCTGCCTGCGTCGGGGGCGGGGCCCTGCTACATCTGCCTGCATCGGGGGCGGGGCCGCGGCGACTGCTTGGGGTGGCAAAATTGTTAGAGCCGCTCCTGCAAACAGCATGCTGAATATTTACTATGTGTGGTAGGTGGCCACTCCCCTAAGTCACAGGACATTGTTTCTGAGCCCCGATCAGACGATGGAGCTGGTCTTGCTATTACAGTGGCCTTATATCCGTTCGCAGCATGAGACCTTCAGCAGATGTCACTCAAATTGAAGTCCCCCATGATAACACAGCCTTTACCCTACGCTTTACAGATAGGTGCATAAGGAGCTGGTCATCCTGTTCCCTAGTGTGGTTTGTGGTCGGTAGTAGACACCAACTAATACCCCATCGTGTGCTCTATCTGCTAGGACATTGATCCATATCCATTCAAGATCATTTTCTACTGAGTTATCAGTGATTCAGAAACAGGTAATGCCATTTCTGCCATAGAGTGCCATTCCCCTTCCTCTTTTGCCTACTTAATCCTTCCTAAATAAGTTATAACCATTGATTTTAACATTCCAATCACAGAAATCATCTCACCAGGTTTCAATAATAGCATTAGATCAAATTTATGCTTATAAATGAGCAGTTCTAAGTCCCCTAGTTTGTTACCCAGGCCCCAAGCACTGGTGAATAGGCAATTCAAAAATCTTTTCTCTTCATGTCCTTTGCTTTCTTTAATTAATTTTGTTTTCAACATCTTGATTTTGTGCTGAGTGCTCAGATCTTCCCTCTTCCCCCCTCCCTTTTTGTTATTAGTTTAATGTCCTCCTGACTACTCTAGTCAGCCTGTCCCCAAGAAGATTGGTCCCTCTTCTAGAGGTAGAGGCCATTCAAACTGTCCAGCCCCCTCTCTTCATAGAAGGTGGACCAATTTCCACAAAACCCAAACCCTCCACTCTACACCACTTATCTAGCCAGGGATTTACTTCCGGAATCTTCTGCCTTCTGTCTTTCTTTGCTCATGGGACAGGAAGGATCACAGAGAAGATTGCTTGGACATTCTTCTTCAGCACACTTCCAAGTTTACTGAAGTCATCTACTATCTGTGAGATATCCTGCAACACAGTGTCATTAGTGCCAATATGAACAACCAACAACAGATCTTTTCCTGTTGACCTCAGAAGCCCATCCAGTTTTAGCATGATGTCTTGTGTCTTGGCCCCCAGAAGGCAGCACACTATCCTGTCCCCTTGGCCATCCTCATGACCCTGCTCTGCGAGATGCTGTTGATGGTCTCTCTGTCACAGCAGGTGGCTCGTGCACATGGGGAGGTTTGGGTGTCTGTTAGGAATCATGCCTGAGATCACAGGCAGGTACCCACACACCCAAGGGCTTTGGATAATGCTCCTACACCTGGCTATCTCAGCCTTGCGATGCCTTGATTCTCTAGCAGCATCTTTATCTGGGTTCTGTGAGTCTAGTTGAAATCTAGTGATACACATGCTGGCACCTTCTAGCAGGAACTCTGGATTGTGTCCTGGCCACGGATCCCAAGCATGTTCCTTATTGCAGTGTCTGATCGCGCTAACAGGGTCTCCATTGCATCAGGTGGCAGTAGCTAGCATAACAGTTCAGCTGCCTAATGAAACTGGATGCTGCCCATACTGGATGTTACAGTAGCTGCAGCAGAACCTGGCCAAGAGAAACCAGCCTGATCCCGCTATTTATACAGGCGGCACTCTGGAAGGGATGGCTCAAGTGAGACAGAGTGTATGGTGCAATTCCCGGTGCCCTTGCTTCCTGGAGAGAGGGAGCTGGGAGGAGGGCAGAGCGTGACGTAGATGTGTGACCTTGTCTGCACTGTGGTATAACTGTTTCTGTAACTAGGTTGAGCAACAGCCATGTACGAGCTTGGTTATGAGCAGTTACAAAATACAGCTGGCAGCCGTATTGTGTGTGGGCACAGTGTTAGCATTGTGTTTACCTGCACCCTGGCTATGCCCTGGTCATGACCTTGTTGGAAAATGGCTGTGCATGGAGGAGCCCTGTGAGATCTGCCCTTTTTCCTTGCCCCTGGCCTTACCTCGTGTCACATGGGGAGGAGGAAGGATTGCTCCCTTATTTGTTATGCAGGAATAGATGCCTGTTGCGCAGAGTTCACAGTATTAGGCAATCACCCGCCCCAAGAGGCCACCCAGAGAATCCACAGACTGGTTGAGATTTTCAAAGCAGCATGTAGTGTACATTTGAATGGGAAACACGTGTCTAACATGCCAAAACTGCTTTGAAAAATCTCACCCATTGTCCCACCTGTGGCAGGAGAGCACCTCGGTTCAGCAGCAAATTGTTGTCAGTCCCTTGAATAATCACTTAAGACATAGTTCTCTGTCTATATAATAGTGTGACAAGGTGGGTGAGGTAATTCCTTGTATTGGACCAACTCGTGTTGGTGAGAGAGACGAGCTTTTGAACCACACAGAGCTGCTCTTCAAGTCTGGGCAAGGTACCGAAGTCTGTCCAATAATAGATATGACTTCACCCACCTTGTCTCTCTACAATCCTGGGACCTACACGACTACAACTACACTGCATATAGAATAGTGTGAAAAGAAAGCCAAGGGTCAGCTGAAGGTCCATGAAAGGAGGCGCAAGCCTAAAGCAGGCAGAACTGGAAGATCATCAGGAGACTTTTAGAGAGTGAGATGGGAGGTTTTAGGTTTGATTTTTCAGGTGCCTATATAGCTGCATTAATGCCAGTGGCAAAATGCCTGTTGACTTTGCTGGGGCCAGGATGTCATCCTCTGTTCTCACTTGCCTGAAAAAGCGAGGTGACAGAGAGAGGGAAGGCCGGGGAGGAAATACCTTTTACTGGACCAGCTTCTCTTGGTGAGAGAGACAAGCATACGAGCTACACAGAGCTCTTCTTCGGGTCTGGGACAGGTCCATGGAGAGACAGAGCATGTGTGACTGCAGAGTAGGTGCCAGATGCTCTCTATCGTACCTTGCCTGCCCACTCCCAAGCCTTTGCCGGAGTCAGTGCCTCTAGCAAGCTGCTGCCAGGCATTCTTTTCTTTGACATGGGTATGTACAAAAGAACGAGTCGAGGAGTTTCCTGTTGCCGCCCAGGGTCTTGGTGAGATATGGATGAAGGGTAATGGTGACTCACAAGCTAGTTTTAACAGCTGCACTGACAGCTCTTTTGAGCAGCTGGCCGGATTAGGAAAGAGCAGGCGAGGCGAGGCCCAGATGTACCGAGATGAAATCCATTTCTCTTAAAAAGCCAGTCCATCCAGTACGTGCCATGGCAGTGACGCCGCCCTGGGGTTCTGAATGTAGAGAGGGCTGGGCAGAAAGTGGTTTGGCACAAAAGGAAGGCTTGGGATTGGCTGTCATTGATGTCATCGTTTTCTGTCTAAATTCTGTTTTATATCACCCAGAAGTCGTGGCGGGTAGCGCTTTTTGGGACAATTATTGCCGTCCTTGGTTGGTTCAGGTCACGCGGGGTATGTCTACACTGCAGCTGGCAGTGCGGCAGACACATGCTAGCTCTGTTCAAGCTAGCGCGCTAAAACTAGCTCTGTGGGTTTTGTGGCACAAGCAGTGGCTCGGGCTAGTCACTTAAGTACAAGCCTGCCTGACCCCCTGGTCCGTACTCGGGTGGCTACCCCCAGCCACACTGCTGTTTTTAGTGAGCTAGCTCTCGCAGAGCTAGTGTGTCTGTTCACCTGGGCTGGGAGACATGCTCGCAGCTGCAGGGCAGACTTGCCCCCAGGTCTTCGGCATTGTGCCCTCCATCACCACCGAAAGGATAGGCAAGTCCCCCAAAAGGCAGCATGTAGTGGGTCTCTTGTTGTGTAGCTGCGGTCTAGTGGCAGTGCTGTCAGAACTATCAAGGGGGGAGGGATAGCTCAGTGGTTGGAGCATTGGCTTGCTAAACCCAGGGTTGTGAGTTCAATCCTTGAGGGGTCCATTTAGGGATTTGGGGCAAAAATTGGGGATTGATCCTGCTTTGAGCAGGGGGTGGGGTTTGGACTAGATGACCTCCTAAGGTCCCTTCCAACCCTGATATTTTATTCTATCATGATCAATTCGGTTTTTCAGGGTTGGAGACATCCGTGGTTTCAGATTGCACGGGGTGAACATTCCGGGAGTGCTACACTTCCTCTGGGTACAATCAGCAGGAGAATGTGTGTGTTCACCGTTGTCAGAGAAAACAGCCCATGGGTGACCACGGTACTTAGGACTATGTGTGTGATCAGCCACTTACAGCCCAACTCACATCACCCAAGGCTTCTATCAAATAGTGAGCAATACCATTCCTTCCTCCTCTCTTCGACATGCACCCTGCATGATTCTGGACCTGCAGCCCCTGCCAAATATACAGAGCCTTGGAGGGTCAGCTGCCGCTCACCGTCTGGTATATCCTCACCTGGCCCAGTGCCATGGGGAAAATTACCGAGCGAGTCTGTGTGTTGAGTTTCAGAGTGGTGAGAGTGTTGACAATGTGATGCATAGGTGTGGGGGGCATGACCCTGTTTTGACCAGTGTGATTTTGGAGCAGTGATACTCAGACTGTGGCTCGTGAGCTGCAAGTGGCTCTTTAATGTGTCTCCTGCAGCTCTTTGCAGCACATGATATGAAAACACGGCATGATTTAATTATTAACCAATCAGGATGTTTTTACTATGGTATTAAAATAATAATACATGGTCAGTCATTTTGCTGTGAGAATAATATAGTAGTCGTCTAACTATATTTCCTGTCATTCTGTTTAAATATGAATCTATGGTAAATGGACCAATGAATTCACACTCCTGTGGCTCTTTCAGGTAATGTTGAGTGCTAATTGGGCTCCTGAACCTGAGGTCTGAGTATCGCCATTTTAGATGTTTGGTGCTGGGACTGCCCTGACCGGCTCAGAAAAAATATTTCTCTGGCGGTCTCTCACCTGTCTTGCCCTGGGCTTCTCCCAGGGATCTTCCTGCTGGCCAGTGCCCTTTCCCAGCAGCTATCAATGGGGCAGGAAGCTGCAAATGTAGGAACACCGAGTGTGATTTCAAAAGCACCTATGCAGATTAGGTGCCTAACTCCCATTGCCATGAATAGGAGTTAGGTGCCAAGGCTTTTGAAAAATCCCATTAATGGGAACATGGGAATTGCAAGACTGGATCGGACCCGAGCTCCACCTCGTCCAGGTTCTTGTCTGGCCATGGCCATGGCCAGGTGCCACAGAGCAAGGTGCAGGGGCGGCTCTATGTTTTTTGCCATCCCAAGCATGGCAGTCAGGCAGTCTTTGGTGGCACATCCGCTGGTCACGCGGATTCGGCGGCGTTTCTGCGGGTGATCCGCCAGTCCCGCGCTGTCGGCGTTCCTGGCGCCGAATTGCCGCCGAAGCCGCGGGACCGGCAGACCTCCCGCAGAAACGCCACCGAAGGCTGCCTGACTGCCTCCCTCACAGCAACCGTCACACCGCCCCCCGCAGGCTTGCTGCCCCAGGCACGCGCTTGCTGGCTGGTGCCTGGAGCCGGCCCTGGCAAGGTGGAGGATGCCCCCTGTAGCAGACACCTTGGATTGGTGGCCTGCATCCAGCCCTCCTCTTGTGGGGCCTGTCAGCATCAGGTGTTAGCGGTGCTCAGAGCACAGCCGGAGTGGGCCCTGCTGGCAGGGTAGGCAGCAGGAGGACAGCACAGCACTAGTACAACTGACCTTGGGGATGCAGGGGAACGTAGTGCAAGTGTGAAAGAGGTCTTGATTGTGAGCAGGAGATTGGAGAGGGGGATTGGCTGCGAGGGCAGGAACTAGCTTAGGTGGGTGTAACTTACCTCACTTGGGGGGTGGCTGATTCACACCTCTGAGCGACGTCAGTTATACCGAAGTAAGTGGTAGTGTAGACCTGGCCAGTGAGAAATTGAGAATCAATCCCATCTACAGCTCGTGTGGAAAAGCGCCTGTCTGTGCAAGAACAGGCAGAAACACTGTGCTGCAATAGCCACTGCCAAGGTTTTGACTATAGCAATTTGTTGGGTTTTTTCAAACTGTGATTGTGCAGCAGCAGTTACTGTCAAGCTCCAAACCACAGAGTTTTACTACAAGCTCTGTTCCCCTTTGTTTTACCTGAACTTCTCATCCCCACCACCTCTTTCTGCCAATCCCAGCACCAAAATGAGTCATTCCCCCAGGATTAACTCTTCCTTCTCAAACCTTTTGGTTGGTGTTGCCCGGACTAGTTTTGGAGAAAGAATTGACACTCCCCAAACAATGGAGCTGTATTACAAGTGACAGGAACAAAACACCTCCTGCACTGAGCAGAGACCACCCCAACTCCTCCAGCCAGTAAAGAGAGCCTCTGCCTAGCACTGGCTTGGCTGGCTGTTGCACAGCTCTGCTAGCAGCATGTGGCTGATTGCCTTTTGCGCAGCAATTCTAATATTAGTCCTACAGCAATGGAGACTTCATGCTACCTTCGGGATTTCTCCCGATACTAACGGGCCAAAGGTGTTGGTCTCTCTGCTGCCAAGTCCGTGGCCTGGCATGCACCCTACACGCTTCCCCGAAAGCTCACTTCCTGCTTACACATCTAAATAAAGGATGGACGCCCAAAGTGCTCAGAACTCAACATGCAGCCAAAGCTCTGAGCTCTTTGACCAACTCTGTGTCTGGGTGTATGCACATGTGTATAGTGTGTATTTGTGTTTGTGTATAGTGCTGCATGTGTATGCAAACATATCTGAATAGTGTGTGCCCATGGATAGTGTGGTGTGCCTGAATGTGTGTGTTGTGTATGTGCGATTAGTCGTGTGTTTGTAGTGTGTTGTATTAATTTACGTGGAACGTATGGGCCAAAGGTGTTCACACCACCCAGTCACTGTCCAACATTAAACAGCATTCAACAAGGTCCGGGCTTGGCATACAGAGACGTTAGCCTGCTTTAGTACCATGGGAAACACACCATTACAAATCCTTTTATTGAAGATATAGAAAAGAAGGGAAAACAGCTAAAGCCTTTCACATGTACACATGAAAGCCTGACTTAATACTTTACAACGGCCTTCTTTCTTCCCTTCCCCGGGAACTGGAGAGAGTTTTTAGAAGGAAAAACACCCCTTTGTTTGGCAGTCTCTGAGTCAGTTTTAAGGATTTTGATAACTGTCCTTTTTGGGCAGAGGAGAAGTTGGGGAGCTGGGCTGGAGCTGTCATTGGTGCTAGTGTTATTAAAGTCCGATCCTGTTTCCTAGAAAACAAAACTTGACAAACACGCACAAAAGGGGAGAGAAAAGAACAGCAAAGACAGAAAAAGCAGCATCTGTCTCTGGTGCTGACTCTCACTTGCAGCCTCCCTGCTGGATAAACACAGGCATGGCCCTGGGTCTGAGCAGGCACTCTGAGACCAGACATGGCAAACTTGTACCAGCACTGGGCTGTTTAGGGCATTACTTGTAACTGCCTTCCCGGTCACAGGCCTACCGCAGTGTTACAAAATACGCAGTCTTGGCTGGCTAAGCCAGACCCTGATGAGACAGAAGGAAAAGGGAAAGAAGCTGGAAAGAAGAAATAAGGGAAGGAAGGAAAAGGATATGTTGGGATGGGGGGAAAACAAAATCTCACACACATCCCAGGTGATGGTTGGCATTCAGCTGGAGTTGCTGGTGGTGTCAATATCATCTGGGTCCCTCTCTCTGGCCCGGTCTGGTCAGGACATCCCTCAGGATTTGGATGAAGAATATTGGGGTAGTAGCCATGATGGTGAAGCTTGCTCCAGTAACCATTTTTTCTCCCCAAAGTCTTTCTCTTTAAGGCCCCAGAAGGGGAGTGGTGGGTGGAACAACCCGTCATTATTCTGGCCACCAATTAAGCCTCCTTTCCAACACACCAATTTTGGCTCACTGATTTCTGATCCCACGCTTCCTTGGTTTACCATCATGATCTTAACACAATCCTTGAGTTATACAAGGAGGCTTTTTCCTTTGGCTAATTCAGTTTTTCTGTCTCCCTTTCATACCTTTTCTCAGCAACATTTGTTGTTGTAGGTTATTGTAACATTTTATAAATTTTTACTCATTTTTTACAGTTAAAATCACAATTAGGGTAAATTTGTAGGCCCAGTTATTGCAACACGTGTAAAGGGGTGTGTGAGTGGATGTATGTGTGACTGTGTATAGTTTGTGTGTCTACAGTCTCTCTCTTCTCAGTGTTTACAGTCTGTGTGTGTGTGTTGTGTGTGTGTGTCTGCGTGTATAGTTTGTGTTTGTGGTGTGTGTGTCTATAGGTTGTGTTTGTGTTTGTGTGTATGGTGTGTAGCTGTGTGTGTAGTTTCTCTGTGTGTATAGTTCGGGTAGGTGGATGGTGGGTGACTGTGTGCATTTTGTGTGGGGGGGTGCATGGCTGTGTGTATAGTGTGTGTGTATGTACAGCTGCGTGTATAGTGTGTGTGTGTGTGGTGTGTGTGTGTGTGTGTGTGTGAGCATGCAGACGACATCACGGGTTCTTTCTCAGATCATCCTTGACCACAAAGTGCCCTAGGAAAGCCCTGGGAGACCATCTCTCCCCTGCTCTCTCATTACCAGGAGGTCCGTGGAGATGGCTCCCTGGTCTAGCTAGAGGCCTAGGGACACCCAGTGCTGACATCTAGCTGCTTAGTTCATACAAAGCCCCTGCCACTTGTTCCTTTCCCTTGTTTTCCAGCCCTTCAGGCCACTCCCTGTCCTAGCCCTGGTGTTTGGCAGGCTGCACTGCCTGTCTGTGACCGAGGTCTGGTCTGTGCCACAGGTCTATCTTGGTATAACTCCATTGCCCTGAGCGACGAGGTTATACTGACCTAACCCCCAGTGTAGACAGCGCTATGTCGCTGGGAGAGCCTCTCGTGCGAACGTAGTTACTGCCTCTTGGGGAGGTGGATTAACTATGCCGATGTGAGAGCTCTCGCCCATCAGCGTCTTCATTAAAGCGCTACGGCAGTGCAGCTGGGCGGATGCAGCCATTAAATGTCCTCACGCCCTGACAGAACAGTTCCTGTATCTGGCAGCAGTGACCCGGTCCTGCCTCTCCCCAGCGTCGTTCGGTGGCTGCTGAGGGGCTGGCCCGAATTCCTGTGGGTGTTACAGTCAGTCTCCTCTCCCTCCGTGTGTTCCTGGGGCCTTGCCATCAAATCACAGAACCATAGACACGTAGGGCCGGAAGGGACCTTGGGAGGTCATCAAGTCCAGCCCCTGCACAGAGGCAGGACCAAGTCAACCTAGACCAGCCCCGACAGGTTTTTGTCCCACCTGTTCTGAAAAGACTCCAGTGCTGGAGATTCCACCGCCTCCCTCCTCAGGAGCCTGTTCCAGAGCTGAACTGCCCTGAGAGTTAGAAACTTGTAAGCGTGGGAGGGCCAGGCCTGCCCACCTTTTAATCTGGGCATAGTAGCCTCAGGCAGGCGCGGCAGGGGCTGCACTTCACGGCAGGTGAGCGGCCATTCCCCCACTGAGCACAAGTGGCACCTTTTTAATTTTTACTCTTTGGCGGCGCTCCAGCTCTTCGGCGGTGCTTCGGCGGCGAGTCCTTCACTCGCTCTGGGTCTTCAGCGGCACTTTGGCAGCGGGTCCTTCACTCGCTCCGGGTCTTCGGCGGCACTTTGGCGGTGGGTCCTTCACTTGCTCCGGGTCTTCGGCGGCACTTTAAAAAAATGCTGTTAGTTGTTGTGTCTTTTGCTAGTTGTTTTTCAAATTTTTTTTAGGCCTTCCTAATTATACTTTTGCATTTGACTTGCCAGAGTTTATTCTCCTTTATATTTTCCTCAATAGAATTTAACTTCCAATTTTTAAAGGATGCCTTTTAGCCTCTAACTGCCTCTTTTACTCCATTGTTCAGCCATGGTGGCATTTTTCTGGTCTTTTTACTATGTTTTTAAATTTTGGGTATACATTGAATTTGAACCTCTGTTATGATGATTTTAAAAAGTTTCCATGCAGCTTGCAGGCATTTCACTCTTGTGACTGTTCCTTTTAATTTCCATTTAACTAGCTTCATTTTTGTGTAGTTCTCCTTTTCGAAGTTAAATCCTACCATGGTGGGTTTCTTTGGTATTTCCCCCACCACCACCACAAGGAAGTTAAATTTAATTACATTATGGTCACTATTACCAAGTGGTTCATTTATATTCACCTCTTGGACCACATCCTGTGCTCCACCTAGGACTAAATCAAGAATTGCCTCCCCTTGTGGGTTCCTGGACTAGTTGCTCCAACAAGCAGCCATTAATGGTGTCTAAAAACTTTAGCTCTGCATCCTGTTCTGTGGTGACATGTTCCCAGTCAATATGGGGTAGTTGAAATCCCCCATTATTATTGAGTTTGGGTTTTTTAAAGCTTCTCTAATCTCCCTGAGTATTTCACCATCGATATCCTGGTCAGGTGGTCAGTAATATATTCCTACCGCTAAACTCTTTGGGATTCTTTTCCATAGAGATTCTATGGTACGGTTTGATTCATTTAACATTTTTACTGTATCTGACACAATGCTTTCTTTCATACATAGTGAAATACTATAAGGTGGGTGCAAAACTGGTTGGAAAACCATTTCCAGAGAGTAGTTATCAGTGGTTCAGTCATGCTGGAAGGGCATAACGAGTGGGATCCCACAGGGATCAGTTCTGGGTCCGGTTCTGTTCAATATCTTCATCAATGATTTAGACAATGGTATAGAGAGCACACTTATAAAGTTTGTGGATGATACCAAGCTGGGAGGGGTTGCAAGTGCTTTGGAGGATAGGATTAAAATTCAGAATGATCTGAACAAACTGGAGAAATGGTCTGAAGTAAACAGGATTAAATTCAATAATGACGAATGCAAAGTACTCCATTTAGGAAGGACCAATCAGTCGCACACATACAGAATGGGAAATGACTGCCTAGGAAGGAGTACTGCGGAAAGGGATCTGGGGGTCATAGTGGATCACAAGCTAAATATGAGTCAACAGTGTAACACTGTTGCAAAAAAAGCAAACATAATTCTGGGATGTATTAGCAGGAGTGTTGTAAGCAAGACACAAAAAGTAATTCTTCCGCTCTACTCAGCACTGATTAGGCCTCAACTGGAGTATTGTGTCCAGTTCTGGGTGCCATATTTCAGGAAAGATATGGACAAATTGGAGAAAGTCCAGAGATGAGCAACAAAAATGATTAAAGGTCCAGAAAACATGACCTATGAGGAAAGATTGAAAAAATTGGGTTTGTTTAGTCTGGAAAAGAGAAGACCGAGAGGGGACATGATAACAGTTTTCAAGTACATCAAAGGTTGTTACAGTACAAGGAGAAGGGAGAAGAATTGTTCTTCTTAACCTCTGAGGATAGGACAAGAAGCAATGGGCTTAAATTGCAGCAAGGGAGGTTTAGGTTGGACATTAGGAAAAAATTCCTAACTCTCAGGGTGGTTAAGCACTGGATAAATTACCTAGGGAGGTTGTAGAATGTCCACCATTGGAGATTTTTAAGAGCAGGTTAGACAAACACCTGTCAGGAATGGTCTAGCTAATACTTAGTCCTGCCATGAGGCAGGGGACTGGATTAGATACCTCTCCAGGTCCCTTCCAGGCCTATGTTTCTATATAGTGTCACGCCCCCACTAGCACAACCTACTCTGTCATTCCCATATATTTTGTACCCTGATATTACAGGGTCCCATTTTTGTGGATGACAATTGCACTACTAGTAACAGTTAGGAGTTCTTAAATAAATTATTGCTGGAAGAAATAATTGTGAATAATGGTCTATCGTCTAGCAAATCTGTGATTTGCATTGAAAGAAACATAACCTGAATAAGCAAAACTATTGAAGCCAGGTGAGAGGAATGAGATCTGATCAGCTGGTATTTTTAGAAATCATTTTGCCTGCGTTCTTGGGTCATTTCCCTATTTCTTTGCTATGACGGATGTGAGATGACCGGACTGGAACTCATATGCGAACCATATGGTGAAGCTCACTTCAGCAGCTTCCTATTATGGCAATAAACTTGCTTAACAATGCATTTTCTTGCTCTACACCAAAAAATATGGCACAGTCTTTGACAGACAAATATCAAAAATGAAAAGATGTTTAAATCCTAATAAAATGAAGAAGTGACAATAGAACTGCTAAAAATGGGATTTCAAAATTAAGGCAGACAGTCAGTCTCTTAAAACTCACCTTGCTATTTAAAAATGCACCCAACACACAGAAGAACTCTTTATAAAACACATACTAATTAGATTATACACATACAGAGCATGTGCATGCTAAAAAGTAAAGGGGCAGATTCTCTGCTGGCATAAATTGTTACAGATCCATTGGCTTCAATAGAAGTCCTCAGAAACAACGAGGAGTCCAGTGGCACCTTAAAGACTAACAGATTTATTGGGGCATAAGCTTTCTTGGGTAAAAAACCCACTTCTTCAGATGCATGGAGTGAAAATTACAGATACAGGCATAAATATATATTGGCACATGAAGAGAAGGGAGTTACCTTACAAGTAGAGAACCAATGGTGAAGGCCAATTTAGTCAGGGTGGATGTGGTCCACTCCCAATAATTGATGAGGAGGTGTCAATACCAAGAGAGGGATGCCAGATGAAGATCTGGCCAAGAAGCTGTACAGTTGGTCAAAAGAAGAATAGTTACTGAGCATGTGCAATATCCACTTTTCCTTGTTTAGGACCAAATGGTGTGGTCCTTACTTAAGCAAACTGACTTCCAGGGAGCTCTGCTCCAGTATGGATGGTGGGATTTGTCCATCATATCCCAGTATTTATAGAGCTGGCCAGAAAATGTTGACAAAAACACAATTTTCACACAACAATTGAAATGAACTGTTTGTGAAAGTTTTCACAGTTTTTGTTCCCCATTTTCCAACAAGCTGTAACCATTTCTGTTTTAAATTTTGTTTTCAAAATACCTAAAGGGGCTATTTAGCATATTCTGTCTTTGTAATTCCAGCTATTTTTAGTTTTATGGGTTTAATGTCCTTAACCAGTATCTTTCAGCCTGCCTTACTGGTAATGCTTTTCCATCATGAGCAGCGTGCCATTTAAAAGTGCGATCTGCGTCATGCTGCCCCCACCCTCACGCACCGTCCCTCCCCCAGGCAGTTTCCTTTAACCCCCAAAGGGAGAAGAGCCACAGGCTACATAAAGCCCATTTAGAACCAGCACTGCCAATTGAGAGGGTGCTCAGATACCACAGTGGTGGGCACTACTATAAAACCCTGACAGATTACTGGAGTAGCACCATCATGCTGCTGAGAAGTGCTTGGAGAGTGAAAACCTTTAGTCGTTCCCCAGCGTTTGTTAAAGTGGGATTAAGATTGTGGTGTCTCTAGTCTGTAAATGAAGGCGGGACAAGGGAGGTTTATAGTGAACTGATGTGGAAAAGAAAGAGTGACGGAGAGGGTATGATATGAAAGTGTTGCAATCTCTTGGCTGAAGTAGGGATATGGCCTGGTCTTTGGTCTGCCTGTGGAGCATGGAAAGAAAGCAAGATGCTGTATCTGGTTCAGAAACAGGAGGGGGAAGTGCAGGGGCTCTTTGGTTCCAAAGCTGGCTAATATGGAAAGTGTGGGTGGTTTGCACATAGCTATCTCACACTCTGGCTACCTAAGTGGGGACACATTGTTCATAGCAGAAGTGTAGAAGAGTTACTGTGTGTGGGTGATGTGTCCCAGGACTATGTTGGGAGGTGTCAGGTGATCATGGATGTGGGCAGAGTGAAGTTTGTTTTCTGACATTCAAAGATTTTGGTGATTTTTTTTTCAATTGCAATATTCTAATGAACTTTTAAATATAAAATTCTGTAGTGTACGCACAACAAACTGTGTTAAAAGAACAAAGTCAAGCACCCAAAAATCAGGAAATGCTAGAATTAAGGTTGCCCATACCAAAATTATAATTTATTTTTTATGTGAAAATTAAATTAAATTCTCATTATAAAAACAATTATTTTAATAATTCAAATTATTATTATTTGTAAAACTGGTATTAGTAATAAATTGTTCTTATCTTCACTGTTCAGTGTGTACCATCCAACCTGTGATAGGAACATTTTTCTCCCGGATACACTGGTGTAATTTCAGACCACGGATTGCAGGGCTCACCTTACAGGTGGGCGACCGCCCAGGGCTCTGTGATCAGAGGGCACCATGGTCAACAGGGCGTTAACTCACCTTGGCAATCACAGCAGCGGTGATTGCGGCTCCTTTGTCTCCCTGGAGTGTGGCGCAGCTGCCGGGGTCTAATGCAGGGAGCAAGGAAGGGAGCTTCCATGCCCAGCCCAGCACCGGGGGGTTCAGGATGCGCAGGGCTGCAGAGCTGCTGCGAGGCTCCCCATTGTGGCTTCTCCCACTGCTTCTGCCACTGCTGTGCACTCAGGCTGGCTGCCAGGGGCTGCATGTGCCTGCACATCCCTGTTCCCTCCCTGAGACATGCCCAACAGCCAGCGTGAGCCAGAAAACCCAGAGTCCCAAGCTGCAGGTAGTCCCCTGCCCTGCCCTGCCCTGCCCCACTCACATCTCTCACCTGCTCCAGCCCGGGTGGCAGCAAGGCAGACACAGCTTCCCGAGCCGAGAGCGGGAGTAATGCCTCCCTGCCTCCTCCCAGGAGATCTTCCCCCTCCGGCCTCCCCCACAGAATCTGTCCCAAGGTTTGTCCCTGTGCCCATTCACCTAGGGCAGGGGTTCTCAAACTGGGGGTCGGGACCCCTCAGGGGGTCGCAAGGTAATTACATGGGGGGTTGCGAGCTGTCAGCCTCCACCCCAAACCCTGCTTCGCCTCCAGCATTTATAGTGGTGTTAAATATATAAAAAAGTATTTTTAATTTATAAGGGGGGGTCGCACTCAGAGGCTTGCTGTGTAAAAGGGCCCACCAGTACAAAAGTTTGAGAACCGCTGACCTAGGGGATGGGTGATGGTGGGGGCAGCTACATACCACGGCAGAGCAGGAGCTTGGGAGGGGAGGAGGAAGGAGAGAGCCCAGTTAGAGACCCAGAATCCCCTGGCTCTGTCCCAATCCTGGGGGGAGGATTCCTCTGCATGGAATGGCACTGCACACCACTATGGGCAGGTGCAGCCAGTGGAAGGGTGCCAAAATACAGGTTCTTCACCCAGAGTGCTATTTGCCCTAAGACCAGCCCTGCACAGTTGTAATTACAAACAGAATTTGGCCCAGAATGAGCCGGGGGTCCCTGCCCCATTCATTACATACTCTTAGCTTCATTCATTGTCACCCATTTACCCTGTGCAGTAAAGGAGGCAAGGATCTGGCAGAAATCATAGTGTATGTTAACTAATGGCTGTATCTCAATGCGTATGCACAAGGGAGCAGAATGTAGGTGTGCAGCGTCTAATTTCTATCACTTTGAGTCGATGTTATGAGAAAAAACAATTGGTGTGGGGCACAAAGTTTCCATCCTGATATCTACTTAGCCTTCCAGCTGGTGTGATATATAGATGACAGGGGGTTCACCATTGTCAGCCGATTATATATGAGGACCCATGGTTTAAGTTGCCTCAGAATCAGTCTCCAAATAAGACCATCAGAATCAGGGCCAGATTTATACCTTACGGGCCCCTAGGGACAGGATTTTGAGTGCCCCTCTGCCCACAGCTGACCTTCTGTTGCACACAGTTTTGGAGAGGTAAGGCGCCCCTAGAACACCAGTGCCCTTAGACATGTGCCTACTGTGCTGATTTGGAAATCCGGCCCTGAGCAGAATCTGGGAGCTGCCATGGTCCCCAAGATGTCTTGAAGGAAGAGGGGGAACTAAGGACTTTTCCTTGGAGGCTGTCTCATATCATAGCCATTGGCGTGAGCCAACATGATTCTGAACACAGAATTGCCAACTCAGCCCCTCCTGCAAGGCTCTCTCCGTACCATGGGAAAGCTTCAGCCTACAGGCAATTTTCAGAATTTCCAAGAACTCCCCTCTGATTGGCTGTTCTTTCCCTGGAGGTGGGAAAGTGGGGGAAGGCAGCCAATCAGAGCTACAGCAGGAGGCAAAGAGAGATCTCCTCTACCCTCAGGATTGACATGTTTTTAGGTAGGGGAGGGAGCAGCTGATGCCATTTTCACAGGAGGGGAGGAGGGAACAGAAAAAGCCCAGCAGCTCACAGTTGCTCCCTTCCTCCCTCCCCTCCTGTGAGCAATGGGTCAGTCTGCTCCCTCCTCCCCTCTCCCTCCCTGCAACCTCAGGCCTAGTGGGACTGCAGCTGCAGGGGGCGGCAGATGTGGGGCTGGTGCCATGCTAGACTGACATGGGGCTACATGGGCAAGGTTGATGCAGGGCTGGAGGAAAGGGCAAATTGAGGTAGGGCTAACAAAGCCTAGACCATGGTTTAATACATTTAAATGTCCAGAAAGCAGCCATAATCCCAAATAAGATTAGTGCCGATGAGGGACTGGATCCCTCAGGATGTTGCTAATGAGAGAGCTCCTGAGGCCAGAGCAAAAGTCTTCTTCCTGGGTACAAATCTGCCAGAGCTGGCTGCTCTGGAATTGTCTCACACAAGCAGGGGGTGGTAGGGTTGTTGTTGTTTTTTTCAAAAATCATAAGACAAAGAACATGATTTAATTGTTTTAAAATAAAATATCATAATTGTTGGGCCAATCTCATGATTTTGTGAGGGGCCTAACTCAAACTTTTGAGGTTGGCCACACTGATTATCTTACTTCTGTTCACCTCTCATTCCAGTCAGTTTCCACCTTCATTGTGTCACTGAGAAATCTATCCAACTTTGGCTTCCACGGTGTTTTCTTCCATCTGGCCTCCAGTCAACACTTGCTGTTAGGATCCTGCTTCTCTGCATGTATATGATGAGGCCCACCCTGAGAAGGGTGTAGAGCTTGTCTTCTCAGTCCCAAGTCTCTCATCTCTGCTATCTAAAGGCCTTCGGTAAGTCTCCTGAGATATTTACTATCAAATCCATCAACTAACTGCATCATAGCCTGTGTCAGCTCAATACATTTAGATAAATTGATGTTTGTAAAGTGCTTTGAAAATATAAAGTGTTATGTAAGTGTTCAAGTGGGGGCTCTTCTCTGAAAAGCTGCTCTGAAAATGGCTTGGGGGTGTTCCTTGTTTGTGAGGTGGAGGAAGCCCCATAAAGACTTCTCTACTCTCTTGTTGGTAGATTTAGCCTCCATCATTGCCTGGGTCATTGCCTTTTCTTTCTGCTCCATGAAAATACTCGAGAGATTTTATTTCTCTGTACCCTTAGCAATGTCTGTTTGGGTCCATACTCACACCTGTCATTAGCACCTCTTGAAATGCTGTTCATAAGTGCTCCAGAGGTTCCTTCCAAGCCTTCCTGAAAACCATCATGGTTTGCAGCACAGATTCCTACATGCTCTTTCAGCAGACAGTCCATCAGTCTCTGGAAAGTAGCTGATGGATCTTGTAATCCAAAGGGCATTGTTCTGGTCCAACAACCCCCCGGGAGCATAAGGAGATGGGTTATGAATGCTGTCTCACTGTGTAAAGTTGGGTCCAAGGGGATCTATCAGTAGCCTTTGTTAAGGTCTATTATTGCAATGTTCCTTGCCCCACTAAGCGGGACTGAAATGGTGTAAAGGCTGGTACAGGCTCTCTGCAAAGTAGTGAATTTCAGCGACTGTGCTCAAGCCAGCACTCCTTACCCAGGCAGAACTTCCAAGTAAAGCTGGACTGGCTCACTGATTTGTTAGTATTATTATGGAATTACACTTTACTAACCTGTAAACAGACAGACCAAATTGGTGATTTGATAGGCAAAATATAACGAGCCTGTTCTCGTGCTGGCAGCCTAGGAGCTATTCAAAGATGCCGGCCTGGAGATTTTCATGAGGAGCTGACATATAGTGGTGTGGGTGGAACAGCAGTGATGCAAAACTCACCAGGCCTGCAATCAAGCATAGCAAGCAATTTTCAGCTTCCAAAGAGAGCATTAAAATGCTTTGCCTATTCCCTGCCAGAGTCAGGCTCTCCTTTTCAATGGGCATGATGGATTTGCGTAGCTGCTGTTCGCAAAATAGCAACACTCGGCAAGTCCCTGCCCTTGTCACTGTTCAGTGGTAAAAACTATATTAACAGAAGACAAATCCATCTCTAGTGTTGAATCTACACTCAGTGGGTTCCTCTCAATAATGGGACATCACTCTAGGGCTGAGAGATTGATGCTGCCTATGCTGTTGTCTGTTGTGTTGTTTTGTTATTCAGCGTCTTTCATAGTCATAGATAAAGCAATCACTGGTTGTGAGTTTCCATAGTTATTTAATAAATTTAATCTGCTGCTTAAACGTGGTGATTTGAGTTACCAGGATAATGGATGGATGGTGTGTTGTCTAGGACTAATGAAGGGTTAGTATGCGCTATTACTAATAGTGATGCCAAACCTCTCTCAGTGTATTGCCTCAGAGTGAAGGCCATTTCACCCACACAGAGACCAAGCAATCAGGTTCTGGGCAGAGAGGAAGGGGGGAGGAGGTTGCTGAGGTGAAATCCACCTGACTTACCCAGAGCCAGGCTCTGGGTCTTCCACACAGCCAAACATCCCTGCATGCATGCACACACACCCCCTGCAGACGCCGCATCATTTGAATGAGGCGCTAAAGCCACCGGATGCAGATAAATGGGCATCCTATGGACTGTCTCCCAGCCTGTTCCCATCACAGCCCCCTGTGCTGGCCTACATGTAGCCATCTTATACAGCGAACAAGGCTTTCCATGCGCATGGCTGCTAATGCTACGGCTCTCTCCTCACACAGCCCTGAGGCAGGGCTTAGGTTGTGCACTAGGATGGTTTTTCTTCCTCACTGGGCCTGCTTGAGAGGGTGAGAGGAGCAGGATTTGCCCTCCGTGGATCCATGTTTGTAGCCACTATTGGTAGATGGCAAAGGGACAGGAGAGTCTGCGACATTTTAGATTCTAAGCACATTTTTTTAAAACCCTCAATAGCAAATATAGAGCCTGGCTCCTCACCAGATGTAACTCCATGGATCTCAATGACCTCGCTTGTAAAACTGGAGTAGTGTAAGGGCAATCGGGCCCAAAGAGGTTGGAACCTTTCCATGTGTGGAAATTATGTCTAGGAGTTCCAAAAAGGTGTTGTTCTAGCTAGAAGGATTCATTTATATGTAGTAGAACTAACGAGTGCCCCTCTGCAGAGGCTGGGGAATGACAGCCACAAGTGCAGAACTATACGGCTAAATTCTGCGGGGCCTGATCCCGAAAGTCAATTCCAGGTTTGCTCAATTGAGGACTGCAGATCTTGGCGCACACATCATTTGAACTGAGAAATTGGGTGGAAAAATGTTGACCCAGATTATTTTTTCAAAACTTTATTTGTCAAAGAGGCAGAATTAAATACTCTAGTGTGTTTATTGTGGCCAACGCTGATCCAAATTTAGCACACTTTCTGTCACATTAAAAAAATGACCTCCAATTCTTTAATCAACAGCAGATTGTTCGTCCTGTTTGTTAAGTCAATAGACCTCGTGCAGATGAGGCATAGCTAAAAGCATCTGTCTTTTTGTTCTCTTTTTAAAAAATTGATCTCTTCCCCCAACACAGTTACCTTGGAGGAGAGACAAGGGTTTTTTTTAAATAAGGGCCCAATCCTTGGGTTGCACCCAGCTGCACCCCCTTTATTGCTTGTTAGATTTTAAGGCCTACGACCCTCACCCACTGGTTCCTGCATCAGACTCAGAACGTATGGCTGAGCTAAAGCAGATCCTTTAGCAAGATGTCCCCCCTTTTTATCTCCTATCTCTGGCTATGTCCAACTGCAACAGCCCCCCAGGTAACTATGGAAAGGTGGAGGGGTGGGTGGCCGGTGTATGCATATGTGTGTTTACCACTGAGTCATGTGGTGGTATTTTTGCTCCCTGATTGGACAAGGGAATGACACTAGTGAACTGAGCACGTATTCCTGAACATCCATGAACACCCTTCTCCGCACATGACTGTTCATGCAAAGAACAGCCAGATCTTTGTGCCAATCCAATCCTGTTCCCATGGGCAGTGAGTAAGGAGGGGTAGGAACACAGCTGAGCTTTCCCAATGTGAATGGCAGTTGGCGGATGCCGCTTTTTGCAGTGTCCAGACTGCTGTTTATGGCCCAAATCCTGCCCGTAATGACTGTAGGGAGCGGGAACAGAATCAGCTGCGGAAGACGCCTGTGCAGAAAGCCTCCTGCAGCTCAGGACAAGATCCCACAGGGTGCCTCAGGGGCTTTGCCACCCCTCTGAGCAGTGGCAGAGAGCTGGCATTTGCCAGTGATGACAGTGTGCCATTCTCACTAGAAGCTGAGGGTGACCAATGACTGTGCTTTAAAAACCACATACCCCTTGGGGGGCACAACAGCCAGCCAGCTCTCCTAGAACTTTCTGGAGTGCTCATTGGGGCCTGTGCCCTGGCAGCCAAACAACACCCCCCCCCCCCCGGTGTAGTGCAGCCGATGCCTGCATGCCAGCAGGATTTTTTTTCTACCTGCATGCCAGCAGGATTCAGCTAAAAATCTGGTAGAGGAGAAGGGGACACAGGGTGAAATGAAAATGCAATGGGATTCGAACAAAGGGAAGGTCTGCTCTACACAGGGCTGGATCCTTAGACTTAGCCAGCCAAGAAGAGGCATGTGGTAGACACAGTAAAAGACACTGCTGGGCCTGGATATGAATGAAACATTAAGCACATTTCCCAGAAGCAATGACAGAGAACTCCTGCCCAAAGCCACCTTTATCTGTGCACCCAGCTACGCAAAAGGCAGAGGGCAGATCCTAGTAGATGTGCTGCCGCCTTCAGAACACAAAGATGGACTCCTATTTGTCTCTGGGGCTGTTTTATCTTCCGAAGGAAAGGAAACTGCCCTACATACAAAGTTATAATGTTACGGTTAAGATGAGCCACCTAAGAACTTGATCTTGCTCCCATTGAAGGCAATGGCATGTTGCCCTTGACTTTAGTGTGCTCAGCATTGGGCCCTACAGCATCATGGTGGGCAGCAGGGCACATCAATGTCAGATGTTTCAAAGGTACCGGAGAGCTTCCTGCCTACATTTGGGCTCTCTGGTAGTTTTGTCCTTAATTTCAATAGAACAAGGAGGGAGATGTTGGATTCTCTAGGATAATATCTGGGTGCTTTCTGGAATCAGATGGAATTTTCAGACCCAGATTTTCAGTAGAGAGAGGCCCAGAAGCATGTGCAAGAATTCATGCAAAACAGCACCAATTTTCCATGTGCAATTACTATAATTGCATGCAGAGTTCTTGAAACTGCATATACATTATTATTATTATTTATCATTGTTTGTGTTGTGGTAGCACCTAAGAACTCTAGCCATGGACCCTTTGGGGGGGTGCATTATGGCCCCCCGCTTGCGTTTGTAGGGCTGCCTCCAGTCTTGGGGCTGCGTGGCCCTGTGACCTTAGTCAGATGACCCTTAAGGTCAGGGCAGCATGGCCTGATGGCCGGAGTCAGTAATGATCCCTGCTGTGGGGCAGTATGGTCTAAAGGCTAGAGTCAATAATATGGCCCCCTCTGTCAGGACAGAGCTAGGAGCTGTAGAAACAGGACAAAAAGACTGTCCCTGCCCCAGAGATCTATAATCTGAGTAGCAATTGGTTTCTCTCAAATGCGTATTTGGGTGTCTCACCATTTGGGCATACAGCTGTGGTAAATGCATGAATGAATGTAGGTGTGCAGTTGCATACATAACTTTGTGAATACACAAGGCTCACTGAAATATTAACCATCCGTGTGCTAGTATATTCTTCCCAGTGACTTTGTCAAATGACCTGGCAGGGTCCCTCCCATTGCTCAATGATTCCCCTATCAGATTTGCTCTACTTAAAAGTTATAAATTGTTGTTTTTTCCCCCTAACCGCCAGTCTTGCAAAGATGGGCTCTGAGAGTCAGGCAAAGCTCTTCCTCCTTTGTCGAATGGTGCCATTCAGTCTCTGTGGTCAGCAGTTTTGGCTGCAGGCGGAGGCGTCGCCTCCAGCACAGGTCCCCGAGATGTCTTGTCCCCGCACTGCTAGAGTCAATTGTAGTTTGTAGGCAAAGTGAGTGAACGCCACAGGAGTAAATCACTCGTGGAATTAGGAAGGTGCATTATTCCAGTCCTTTCTCTGCACGTAATTGACTTTTAAAACAGAAGTGGGAGTCTCGGAGATTACAAATCAGCAGAAGAATGTAACGCTATTATTGTTGGTTTCAGTGTAGTAGCCGTGTTAGTCTGTGTCAGCAAAATGAGAATAAGAAAGAAAAACTTGTAGCACCTTAGAGACTAACAAATTTATTTCAGAATAAGCTTTCGTGGGTTAATACCAAAAGAAACTGCACCATCTGCTCCAGAAACTCCCTGGAAAAGCACAAGAACAAATTTGTACAGACACGTGCCTAGAACCCCGACCAGGTACATTCTATCTGCTACCCAAGATCCATAAACCTGGAAATCCTGCACGCCCCATCATCTCAGGCATTGGCACCCTAACAGCAGGATTGTCTGGCTATGTAGACTCTCTCCTCAGGCCCTATGCTACCAGCACTCCCAGCTATCTTCGCGACACCACTGACTTCCTGAGGAAACTACAATCCATCGGTGATCTTCCAGACAACACCATCCTGGCCACTATGGATGTAGAAGCCCTCTACACTAACATTCCACACAACGATGGACTACAAGCTGTCAGGAACAGTATCCCCGATACTACCACGGCTAACCTGGTGGCCGAACTTTGTGATTTTGTCCTCACCCACAACTATTTCACATTTGGGGACAATATTTACCTTCAAGTCAGTGGCACTGCTATGGGTACCCGTATGGCCCCACAGTATGCCAACATTTTTATGGCTGACTTAGAACAACGCTTCCTCAGCTCTCGTCACCTAACACCCCTACTCTACTTGCGCTACATTGATGATATCTTCATCATTTGGACCCATGGAAAAGAAGCCCTTGAGGAATTCCACCATGATTTCAACAATTTCCATCCCACCATCAACCTCAGCCTAGACCAGTCCACACAAGCGGTCCATTTCCTAGACACCACTGTGCTAATAAGTGATGGTCACATAAACACCACCCTATACCGGAAACCTACTGACCGCTATACTTACCTACATGCTTCCAGCTTCCATCCTGGACACACCACACGATCCATTGTTTACAGCCAAGCTCTAAGATACAACCGCATTTGCTCCAATCCCTCTGACAGAGACAAACACCTACAAGATCTCTATCAAGCATTCTTACAACTACAATACCCACCTGCTGAAGTGAAAAAACAGATTGACAGGGCCAAAAGAGTACCCAGGAGTCACCTACTACAAGACAGGCCCAAAAAAGAAAATAACAGAACACCACTAGCCATCACCTTTAGCCCCCAACTAAAACCTCTCCAGCGCATCATCAAAGATCTACAACCTATCCTAAAAGATGATCCCTCACTCTCACAGATCTTGGAGGACAGACCAATCCTTGCTTACAGACAGCCCCCCAACCTGAAGCAAATACTCACCAGTAACCCCACACCATACAACAAAAACACCAACCCAGGAACCTATCCTTGCAACAAAGCCCGATGCCAACTCTGTCCACATATCAATTCAAGTGATACCATCACAGGGCCTAATCACATCCGCCACGCCATCAGGGGCTCATTCACCTGCACATCTACCAATGTGATATATGCCATCATGTGCCAGCAATGCCCCTCTGCCATGTACATTGGCCAAACCGGACAGTCTCTACGCAAAAGAATAAATGGACATAAATCTGACATCAGGAATCATAACATTCAAAAACCAGTAGGAGAACACTTCAACCTCCCTAATCACTCAGTGACAGACTTGAGGGTAGCAGTGTTGCGACAGATTAACTCCAAAAGCAGACTTCAAAGAGAAACTATTGAACTCGAATTGATATGCAAACTAGGTTGCATTGCCTCCGGATTAAATAGAGATTTGGAATGGCTCAGCCATTACGTTACTTGAATCTTTTTCCCTTAAGTTAACAATCCTCATTCACACCTGTGTGACCATCTTGTTTATCACTTCAAAGGTTTTTCTTCCCCTGCTGTTATGGTTCCTCTCAACTAATTCGCCTCTTAAGGTTGGTCTATGCACCTCGACCTTATCATGTTTCTCTGACTGTATAAATATCTGTCTACTGTATGTTTCATTCCATGCATCCGATGAAGTGGGTATTAACCCACGAAAGCTTATGCTGAAATAAATTTGTTAGTCTCTAAGGTACTATTATTGTTATTGTCCTTATTTTATTGTTGTATACTACAATTATATCATAACACATTTCCTCGTTGAATTTCTACCATTTCTGTTGTGATCACAAACCACACAGCATCTCCAGTGATGTCCAGGCTACCCACTGCCGGAAGTGCATTGGTCATTCCCAGGGACACAAGAATGGATGTCAATCCGGCCTCTCCCACACGCACGTCGGGTTTTAGGTTCTCGCCTCCCGCTGGGGTTACTTGGTCTACAGCGGTTATTGACTCGCCTTGCTGTTCCTGTACCCCTGAACAAACGCTCGTGTTTAACTCACCGAGCCGCCAAATGTAAACCTGCAAAATAACCTCCCTCTGCACCATCCCAGCGCCCGGAGAGAGCGCGCTCCGCGCCAGGGCCCCCAGCCCGGCCGTGGGTTTACACGGCTGGTCCTCCCGCAGGGCCAGACCACTTTCATTCCAGGCTTGGGCGGCGCTTCTCTCCTGCCTGCGGTCAGTCCCCAGCATGGCGGGGCTTGGCCAGTGCCGGGAACCCGGCTTCCTCGGCTCCTGTCCCGGGGTGCTGCTCCCTTGCTCCTGCGCGCCGCGGAGCGCTGGGCTTAGCGCCAGGCTCCCCGCGGGGCAGGTGCCCTGTGCCCGGGGACTTTTGAGGCGGGGTGCGGTTTGCAGGCGCGCAGGCTGGCTGGGGCCAGTCCCTAGGGTGCAGCGGGGCACAGTGGGGTCCCGACAGCCAGGCTGCGGGTTAACAGCTGGCTTCGAAAATCCAAACGCTGCGCCCACGCGAGCCAGGCCGTTCTGCCCACGGAGCTAGAGACTGCAGCCGTGTCCGGCGTGGGGGCCTGGGCCTGGGCTGCTAACAAGGGACTCTCCGCTTGTGACTGGCAAAGGCGCTAACACGGGCCAGGCTCTGCGGGATGCCCCCGAGCTGTCGGAGCGCGGCGTGTTTCACCCAGAGGCACCGTGCGCTCTGGACACGTGGAGCTGCGGGAACGTGACCCTCGCGGGAGCATGTGTTGTGGAACCGGAATTAGACGAGTTGCTTGGACAGTGTCCCTCCTGTCTCCCAGTATGTGCCAATGCTCCGGGTCGGAAATCGGAGCCGCGCCTGGCTTTTAGCTTGCGACCCTTTTCCTTTGCTGGCAAAACACAACCCTCCCCTGTCTACCTTCAGGGCGAGCCTGGAGGCTGTGCATGGACCAGGAGCTATTTTCACTACAGCCTCACCCTGGAATCAGAGACTATCAGGGTTGGAAGGGACCTCAGGAGGTCATCTAGTCCAACCCCCTGCTCAAAGCAGGACCAATCCCCAACTAAATCATCCCAGCCAGGGGTTTGTAAAGCCTGACCTTGAAAACCTCTAAGGAAGGAGATTCCACCACCTCCCTAGGGAACCCATTCCAGTGCTTCACCACCCTCCTAGTGAAATAGTGTTTCCTAATATCCAACCTAAACCTCCCCCGCTGCAACTTGAGACCGTTACGCCTTGTTCTGTCATCTGCCACTACTGAGAACAGCCGAGCTCCATCCTCTTTGGAACCCCCCTTCAGGGAGTTGAAGGCTGCTATCAAATCCCCCCTCATTCTTCTCTGCTGCAGACTCCATACAGCGGCTGGGCAGGAACACTACAAGGATCTGTAGAGGGAAGGTTCTAATGTGGTCAGCTCTACATGTGCTGGATCCAGGGCACTGTTTACAGGCTTGGGCGAGATCTAGATTATAGGGTATGTGAATCAGTGACTGTCCTGGGTCTGCAGGCTCAGGCCCTTCATATCTGCGTTGTTCCTGTGAGTGGAAGGGGGCTGTTTGCCGCCCAGGATCACACACCCCTGGCCTTTCCCACCAGCTCAGGTTCTGCCCGGGCTTTGCAGTGGGGCTTGGTAGCTTGTTTGGATTCCCCAAGCGTTTATGGCAAGTGGCACCAACAGGGACTGGTTTCGCTCGTGGCCGGGGAGCAGGCTGCCTGCCTTTCTCCTTCTCTCCACTTGAAAAATGGGCTTGCAATGCTGGAAAGAAACACCGCCCCCCCCCCAATAAACAGAGGTCACAGCGCAGGGCAGTCTTTATTCTAGTCCCTAATTTATAATTATCAGAAAATCAATCTGCAGCCCAACACACTGCGGAAGAAACCTGACACGCGGTGCGTTTGTGTGCGAAGATACAGAGCCTCCCAGTTTGCATCCCAAAAGCCACGTGGCTTCAGTTTCGTTGTGAGTGAATTCCTCCTCTGGCACTGTACAGAATGTGTCCCCCGAGTGTTCTGTTAATGCCCTCGTCTTGTTAAACAGGGACAGACACAAACGCTGCGCTGGGAAATCTAATGAGCGCTCTGTGCATTTAGCAGAGGTAGGTTTGGGGTCGGGTTTTGCATGTGTTCAGCCGTAAGAATTGGACTGTCCTGTCTGTGTCTTTTGAAAGCATAAAATAAAGAGGAATGTTGGGTCCGGGTTGTTCTCTGGTTTATTACCTGGGGTTTTAAAACACATTGAACAGGATGGCGCGTGTGCTTTATTTTTCGTATTTAATTTACTACAGAGAACTCACTAAAAGCCACGGGCTGGCAAATCTCTAAGAAAGTGCAAAACCAGATAAAATGGTGTGAAAACGGGGATCCAAACACAGATGTCCTGGCCCCAAGTCTAAACTTAGGTGCTCTGTAAGGTAAGGCGCATGGAGCGAGAATTCTAGGTGCATGTAGCCAGACAGCGTGCACAGCATTTGGAGACAGGCATCCCCGAGCACGTACACACGTTGTTGTAAGCAGTGGTGTTGTAGCATTGTTGGTCCCAGGACACTAAGCTGGGGGGAGAGGTTGATACACTGGAGGGTAGGGATGGGGTCCAGAGTGACCTAGACAAATTGGAGGATTGAGCCAAAAGAAATCTGATGAGGTTCACCGAGGACAAGTGCAGAGTCCTGCATTTAGGATGGAAGAATCCCATGCACTGCTACAGGCTGGGAACTGACTGGCTAAGCAGCAGTTTTGCAGAAAAGGACCTGGGGATTACAGTGGCTGAGAAGCTGGATATGAGTCAGCAGTGTGCCCTTGTTGCCAAGAAGGCTAACTCCATATTGGGCTGTATTAGTAGGAGCATTGCCAGCAGATCGAGGGAAGTGATTATTCCCCTCTGTTCAGCATTGGTGAGGTCACATTTGGAGTACTGTGTCCAGTTTTGGTCCCCCCACTACAGAAGGGATGTGGACAAATTGGAGAGAGTCCAGCAGAGGGCAACGAAAATGATTAGGGGGCTGGGGCACATTTACGAGGAGAGGCTGAGGGAACGGGGTTATTTAGTCTGCAGAAGAGAAGAATGAGGGGGGATTTGATAGCAGCCTTCAACTACCTGGAAGGGGGGTTCCAAAGAGGATGGAGCTCGGCTGTTCTCAGTGGTGGCAGATGATAGAACAAGGAGTAATGGTCTCAAGTTGCAGTGGGGGCAGTCTAGGTTAGATATTAGGAAACACTATTTCACTAGGAGGGTGGTGAAGCACTGGAATGGGTTACCTAGGGAGGTGGTGGAATCTCCTTCCTTAGAGGTTTTGAAGGTCAGGCTTGACAAAGCCCTGGCTGGGATGATTTAGTTGGGGTTGGTCCTGCTTTGAGTAGGGGATTGGACTAGATGACCTCCTGAGGTCTCTTCTGACCCTAATATTCTATGACATCAGAGAGACAGGGTGGGTGAGGTAATATCTGGGATTGGAGCAACATCGGCTAATGAACAAGACTAGAACAGAACCAAAGTTCTGAGGAGGTTGGTTCAATAAAAGATCATTCCTCACCCAGTTTCTCTCTCTGGTGCTGTGCTACCCCTGCACACACTCCCCCCGGTGGGGCTCGCATTTCAGCACTGTATGAAATAGGTTATACTGTAGCATGCAGACAGAAGAGTTTAGACTCTGGTCACTGTAACTCATTGCCATAGAAATGCGCTGGACACAAAGAATCCGTTTGAACACACCAGCCTGCTCCTCGGGTCGATCTTAAACCGGTCTCCCCGTTTGGACACGGGGTCGGCCCTGGTTTCCCGCAGTTCCGCGCTCCTCCTGCTCCGCGCAAATCCCAGCCCAGCATCTGGCGAACCAGATGGGCGGCCTGGCGCGGGCACGGATTTCGTCGCGGTGTGATTCGCTCGCAGCGGTTATGCTCGCTACCGGCCGCTGGGGCCCTGAGCCGAGTAGGGGGCGCTTCAGAAACGCGCGTCCAGGCGCTTATCGCTCATGGTCTGGTCCCGCTGCTGTTGTGATTGGCCGCGGGGCCCCCGCCGTGCCAGGCGCCGCGCAAACCCGGGAGAATGCAGGGCCCCTCTCTCCAAGGAGGCGCTCGCCGCAGGAGACCCGAGGCCGACTGTAGGAGTCCGGTCCCGGCGATGCAAACCCCAGACGGGGCGGGCCGGCGCTCAGGGGCACAAGGCGCTATTTCAGGGTTACAGCCCGGGGCCCCACTCCAGGGAGGCGCTGCCAGGGCAGTGGGGGAGCCCTGGGCACCATGTCCTGGCGCCTGGCGGGCTCCGGGTGCCGCTCCCCCGCCCAGTGCGCCCCTCTCCTGGCGCTTTGCGCTGACCTGGGAGAGAGCTACAGCGCCGACCCCGCTCCAGCGCTTCTCCAGAGCGCACGCTGCCCACTGGGCTCCAGCGGCTGAGAGCGGGCGTGGGCCCCACTCCGGGCTCGGCGGGAGCCGGCCGCGGCGGGCGCGCTGCTTTTCGGGCTGGCGGCTCCTCTCCCGCGCCGTGCCCACTCCGGACTCTCGAGCCCGGAGTCAGGAGTTACCTGGGAAAGTGGGGGAAGGGCTTGGGCACCCCCCCGGCTGCCGCCCGCGGCTCTGGGCAGGTGCGCCAGGGAGGCTGCGCCCCGGCCCGGCCTGTCTCTTTAAGGCGCTGGGGGCGGAGGCGATGGCCCGGGCAGGTGGGAGTGCCGGCTGCCCAGGTACGGCAGGCACAGAAGGAGCCGGAGATCGCGGATCAGCAGGCGGCATAAAAGGAGGGAGTCCCGCCCCCACGGCTCCTTTGCCGGGCCAGCGGGGTTACCTGCGCGCCGGGAGCTGCGGCCATGGCCCCCTAGTGCAGCGGCGCCCCTGCGCCCCGGGCTCCCCGGCCAGCTGGGCACAAGTTCATGGTGATGGGCCTGGAGTCACCGACCTCCCTGCCCCGGGCGGCCCGGAGACCGAGCCTCCCCCGCGCCCATCAGCAGTGAGCGGCCGGCCTCACCGCGCCCCTCCTGGACTGAGCCGCCGGCTTCGGGCGCCCCCGAGCGCAGCTTGCGCGCCAGGGGTGGGGGCCGGCCGGGGATGACCGCGGAGAGCCAGCAGCCGCGGTGCGGGGCCAGCCCCGCCGAGCCCGGCCTCCTGCTCATGCCCCTGGTGAAGGCGGAGCCGGGGCCCCCCGAGGCGGCGGCGCGGGGCGCGGGCCGGCGGCGCAAGCGGCCGGTGCAGCGGGGCAAGCCCCCGTACAGCTACATCGCCCTCATCGCCATGGCCATCGCGCACGCCCCGGAGCGGCGGCTCACGCTGGGCGGCATCTACCGCTTCATCACCGAGCGCTTCCCCTTCTACCGCGACGGGCCGCGCAAATGGCAGAACAGCATCCGCCACAACCTCACCCTCAACGACTGCTTCGTCAAGGTGCCGCGGGAGCCCGGCCGCCCGGGCAAGGGCAACTACTGGGCGCTGGACCCGGCGGCCCGCGACATGTTCGAGAGCGGCAGCTTCCTGCGCCGGAGGAAGCGCTTCAAGCGCAGCGACCTCGCCACCTACCCGGGCCCCGCGCCCGACGGCGCCTTCGGGCCCCCCGCCGCCGGCTACCCCGCCGCGCCGCCCGCCCCGCGCCGCCTCTTCGGCGCCCAGCTCCTCCCGCAGCCTGGCCGCCCGCTCAGCCCCGAGCTGGCCCCGGCCCCCGCCAGCTCCTGCGCCTTCGGGGGAGCCGCCTACGCCAGGCCGGCCTGCGCCGGGGGCGCCGTCCCTTACCCGTACCCGGGCCCCGGCGCGCTGCTGCCGCTCACCCAGGGGCCCTACGCGCAGGGCAGCGGGCAGGTGTACCCGCCCGGCCGCCTGGCCCTGGCCGCCTCGCCCCCGCTGGGCGGCGACAGCCGGGACTTCTACGGCCGCATGTCCCCCGCGCCCTGCCCTGCGCTGGCCCCCGGCCCCGGCTACAGCCCCGGCGCGCAGCTGGGCGGCCCCGGCGCCTACCTGCGCCACGCGCCCTACCCCGGCGCCGTGGAGAGGTTCGTCCCGGCCGTGTGAAGGGGCCCGGGCTGGCGCTGGAGCGGCCGTGCCGCCGGGAGTGAGGAGCAGCGTCCCCTGCGGCAGGGAGCCGGTCCCAGCGGGGTCCCCTCGGGGCCATGGCCGGGGGGGCTCCCGCTGAGCGCTGTGCAGAGCGGCGGTGCAGGGCCCGGGGGGACGGACACAGAGACCGACGTGCGGCAGCCAAGCCCCCCGCCGCGGCCCAGGACAAGGACAAGGCGAGTACTCCGCGTTGTTCCCCTTGGCGGGCGCCCGGCACTGCGCTCCCGGACTCGCCCTGCGTGGGCAGCGATGGGGCGGGGGCTGTTCCCCACATCGCCTCTCCCCCCCCCCCGCCCAGCGGGGCGCAGGGCAGCACCGACAAGCGAGAGGGCTCTGAGCTGTGCCTGCGCAACACCCAATTCCCCATGAACCATAAAGTCCTTCTGGACCGGACTCATCGGCCCCTCGACTCCCGCTTCCTTCGGATCCCAAAGACAGCGGGGGCGGGGTGTCAGCAGGGCTGTTCCTAGCGGCCTTGGACGCGTCACCGCAATAAATGTCTCTCCCGGCAGCACCGCGTGGGGTTTTCATCTTTCAAACCAAGATCTCCGCTTGTCTTCACTGGGCTTAGGCAAGTAGCTCCCCCCCCCCCCCCCCCCGCCATCCCCTGGGCTAATTTGTGGGCCGCTCCCTCATTAGTCAGGTGGGCCCCAGGTCAGCTTTCCGCTCCGCTCCGCTCATTGCAGGCGGGGGCAGGGCGAGTTTCCGAGCCGCTGCGCGATCAGATCGCGCTGGGTTTGATTCGTTTGCGTCTCCCGGGTTAAGTTCCAGTGAGATTCCGTCCCGAGCGCAGACCGCGCATTCTCCTCTCGGGTCCGATGAGCGGACCAGCCGGTTAACTGGGCAATCGGGGCCGGGGCAAAGCCCTCTGAAATCAGCCCTCTGGGAGCAAGGTTTTGTTAACAGCGCTGTTGGGAGAGGCAGCCCAGACGGGCCGGTTGTTTGCCCCAGTGAGTGGCGCACCTTTGTGCTCGGCGCTGCACAGACAAAGCCCCCCACCCCCCGAACTCGCTGTCCAAGGGCGTGTCTGCACGGGGAAGTTCTACTGGTGCAAACGAAGGGGGGGTGAATTCAAGCCATGTCGCTATCAGGTGTCACCCCCAGATGGGCGCGCTTAGCAGGTGTAAACGTGCGGTTTCCGTTTAGTTCGTTGTGTGGGCAGAGGCCGAGGCTAAATTGAAAAAAGCCGCCAGTCCCCGAACGGGTCCGAGTGTCCAGCCGCGGGGAGAGGCCAGTAGCACTTTCCCTTCACAGACAGGGGAAGGAAACTGAGGCCCAGAGTGGGGAAGAGACTTCCCGGTCACCCGGCAGGCTGGGTCACGTTCCGGATTAGAGTGTCGGGCGCTGCCCGGGGGCCAGGCTGCCGCGCTGCCTTTGTATTTTCCTTGTTCATTTCGCCGCAAGCCCACAGCGGTCAATTGGTCGGGGGGAGGGGGCTTTCCCCCGAATTGTCCCCAGCGTCTAGCGCCAATCTGCCGGTTTGCAACGTATGGGGCAGCAACGCGCTGTTTGGAAACGAAAAGGAGAATTTGTAATGACTCTGTGCAGCCCCGAGTCCTCAGCAGCGGGCAGCAAATTGCTCTCCGCCCCATAGAGCCTGACCCTGATCCTGTTCGGCTGAGCAATCCCACTGAAAGCAGGCTCTCGCTCCGAGAGCGGCTGACACTGTGTTCCTGCTCGCCGCGCTCCCCTGGAGCTCCGTGGGCAATCCCTTGAGTGCACAAGGGATGCGGGCAGATTATGGACCCCCACCCCACAAACTCTTACTCACTGGAGTAGGCCCATTGACATGAATACCGCAACTCCCTGAGCAAGGCTTACTCACCCGAGCAACGAATCTAGCCCTTTCCTGTTTGGGGAAATGTTTATCTGGAAATGGTGTTTTCTGCGCGCCCTGCCGGAGACACTGATGTTCAGAGCGCAAGTGCTCGGCCGTTTTCTGAAAATCGGCCCCCTTTACAGCGCATCGAAGTGGGCACCCAGCCACTCTTGAAGCTCTTACCCGGGTTTGAAATGCTTCGCTGCTAGCAAGGTAACAATAGAGTATAATTTGTACGAGAAAACCCAGACCTCCGAGAGAGAGAGAGAGAGAGAGAGAGAGAGAAGAAGGTTTCCTTACCGGGATTTACCCTAATATCGATAAAAGCAAAATCCTGGCCGTCTGTAGTACAGCCAGACACAACTTCGTTTGCGAATACAGGGCACTTAGCCATGGCGGATCAAGTGTGCTGAGTTTGCATGTGGGTTGTGGGATCTCGTGCGGGACATTGGAGGAAAAGTGGTTTGAAATCCCGGTACAGCTGATCCCAAGGAGAGAGCGATGCTGATATTCCGGCTCAGGGAGTGACACACGCCATCCTGGTGTCCCTGCGTCTGTGCCAGGGCTAGTACCAGCCCCCGGGGAAAGTGGGTCCCAAAGCGCCGGTGTGACCCCACTCGGGCGCCTGTGGGGTGGATTGAAACCCCCGCGGGACGCAAAGCCGCAGGAAGAGACGGGGAAAGCGAACAGGGTGGCTGTGTACGATTCTTTTTAGGTAAACTCGGCCAGTAATTTTATAGTCCTTACTCAGGAAAAACTCCCGCTAAAATCCAAGGGGTGCTAGCTATAGAGCGGGGCAATTGTTTCGTACAAAACTGTTTCTGGCCAAAAAACCCAGCTCGGGCCGCATGTCAGTATTCCCTGAAGTCGTCCGTTTTGCCAAATAATTTTGGTCAAAAATAACCTAAAAAGTTTTTACGAAACAAATCAAAACGTTTCGTGGTTGCTATTTTCGGAACACTATTTCGGTTCTCTGGTCCAGAAAGACTGGTCCATTTACCCATTTCTTTTAATTTGATTTTAAAAAGTCAACAACCTTTTCAAATGCTCAAAATTAAAGCAAAACGTTTAATTTGACCCGAAATGATTTTTAATGCTTATTTACTTTTCACTCAACGGGAAATTTTGGGGAAAAAAGGGTTTTGTTCTGATTCCGTTCAAAGTAACTCCCCCCCACCCCATTGTTCAGAATTGGCAGTGAATGAAAATCTGTCTCTGTCCCCCTGTGCTGGCCAGGCATTCCCTGATCCTCCTCGCCAGTGTCGGGGCTGCGATCAATGGTAATATTCCCCCTGACATCCGGGGGCCTAGGCTGGGCTGTAGGTGAACCCTGTGGCTTCGGGAAAGTTGTCAGGGGGCGCAAATCTTAATAAACCCAAGAGGTCTGAATCCTGCTGTCAGCTACACCGTGGGCTGCAGGGGTGGAACGAAGGGGAAGAATTTGGCCGAGAGGGTTTAATGAAGTCAAGTCAGCTGCTCAGGTAGCCCAGGCTCTGAAGGAGTGAACCCCTTGGCATTGCTTAGCGTCACAGCAGCATCCTTCCCGCCCCTCGCTGTTTAGTTTGTGATTGCTTGGTAATTAAACCAAGGTTGAGGGGGAATAGCCATTTCTGAGAGCCCCTGCAGGCTGTCCATTGGGTACATAGGACGATGTGCCTTCACTTTGGGTACTTTGGATTGTTGAAAACATTGAAAGAGGTTTGGGTTTTATGTATTAACTCCCCTGAGCCCCACTGCACCTGTCTGTAACTTGCCTTCGTTTTGCGGTAAAAGGCCCTAGGCTCCGCGTGTGACTCGAGTAAAGTCAACCGCGCTGTGCCCATTTACACCAGCTAAGGATCTGGCCCAAGGGGTTTGGTTGGATCAGACTTATAACCAAAGTCTTGGGGGCTAAAAAACGAAGGGTCTAGAACAGCAGCGTCCAACCTGCCACGGGGACCCCTGGAGGCTGAACATTGGGCCCTTAGGTATGTGCCCATGAACTGGTGCCACGCCCAATGGCATCAGACCTGTCACTGCGGAGTGCCAGGAGGGGCCTCCCCTGCTGCCCTGCAGCCCTGGATGGGGAGCTCTGGTGAGAGCCCAGAACCACTGGGCAAAGGCTGCCCCTTGCCTGCTGCAGCTGCTCACCGGCGCCCCCACTGCCCCAGAGGAGCAGAAAGCTGCAGGCTGCCCCATGGTCTGCAGAAGCCTCTGGGAGAGCAGGACACGGGAGCCCCACTGGCTCCACCTGAGCCTACGAGAGCCCTAGTGCGGGCTGGCTCCCCTTCCCCACGCAACCCTCTGGGCAGCCCAGAGCAGCGGGAACAAAGCTGAGAGCAAGCAGCCACCTGCACTCCCCAGTCTCTGCCCAGACCGGCCTTGAGCCCAGGGGCTGCTCTAACGTGTTCCACCTGGCCAGGGGCCACCTGCCATCTGGAGACCCCTGAGCACAGACAGCAGGCTCCAGGCCTCCCCCTCCTGCCCCAATGTGCCCCTGGCGCCAGGAGCTGCATGGCCCAGCTACACCGGTGGGGACGTCCCTACGCAGGCAGAATCCCGCGCAGAGGCCTGGGGGGGGGGGGGGTTCTGCAGCCCCTGGGCAGCACGAAGTGGGGCAGGCCAGCTAGGGAATTTGCCCCAGATACTGACTGCGGCAACTCGGCGTTTGGAAATAACGGGCCTGGCCTCACTCTGAAAAGGGTGGACAGCACAAGTCTGAAGGGACAGATCACGGCGGCGGTGGCACTTGGAACCAAGAGGGAGTTTAGCGAAGGTAAAAGGGGTGTGTGTGTGTGTGTGTGTGTGCACATGTGTGAGAGTGTGTGTGTGCATGTGGATTGTGTGTGCACATGCATGTATAGGTGAGCGCATATATGTGAGTGCACATGTGTGTGCGTGCACATGCATGTGTGTGAATGTATGCTAATGTGTGTGTGTGGATTGTGTGTGCACATGCATGTATAGGTGAGTGCATATGTGTGTGCATGTGCGTGTGTGTGTGTGCACATGTGTGGATGTGAGTGTATGCTAATGTGTGTATGTGAGAGAACATATGTGTGTACACATACGTGTGTGAGAGCATGTGTGTGCATGTGGGTGTGTATGTGAGAGAGCATGTGTGTATGTGTGTGTCCATGCGTTTGTATGTGTGCAAGCTAATGTATGTGAGAGAGCGTGCATACATGTGTGTATGAGCTTGTGTGCACACGTGTGTGTTTGTGTACATGTGTGTATGTGAGTGTGTGTGCATGTGCGTGAGAGTGTATGTGTGCATGGGTGCATGTGAGAGTGTGTGTGCATATTTGTGTGCATGTGGAGGTGTGTGTATGTGAGAGAACCTGTGTGTGTCCACCTGGATGTGTGTGTGTGTGTGCGTGCATCAGCTCAGCGCTCCGTGTCTCTGCACTGTGCTGAGCCTAGGCAGAGTGAGGCGGGTTGGTGCCAGTTGAACTAATCAAGCTTCCCCCAGGTTATCTAACTCTAGATGAACTCACAGCACTGAAACAAACACATCCGCAATCCGACAGCATTTCTTGTTATTATGCTGTTCAGTTGAAGCACACAGGAAGATATACTGTTCATTTCTATTTGCCAACATCTGTAATGCAGCCTTGGAGCTGCTTAACTAAGTGTTGTTAAATAAGGGTAAAATTCTGCTCTGTGCCAGCTAAGTGCATCCTTATTAGGCAACTTCTGAGTTGCTCCCCAGATCTTTTTTCCTTGTCTGGCAGAGAGGTGGGGTCCAGGGCACAGGAATTGTGGCAGCCTGTCCTGAGAATCCTGTTGTGTCTCTACCCTGCAGAAGGAGCTGAATGGAACAGAAAATACATCAAATTACCCAGAAACCCAAACTAACAAAAAGGAAAGGGACCAATCACTTAGCATTTGGGACAAATGTTCATCTCCCCTCTTATGGTTTGCTTGTTTGTGTGATTAAGAGATCCAAACCACATCACTCATTTGTCTGTGTAAGCTACCCGCCTTAGGTTCAACATCCTGAGGTGAGCAGACACAATTAGCCTCATGTAATGTACAAGACAAGCACAGGGAGCGGCAACAACATGTGCTCCGTCTCCTCCGAATACCCTGTCAGGAGAAGAATCTCGCTTTGGGGATGTCTACACTGTGATAAAAACCTAGCAGCACCGAGTCTCAAAGCGCGGGTCAGCTCACTTGGCCGTGGGGGGTTCCAGCAGGGCTATAAAATTCCAGTGGGGCTGTTTGGGCTCCGGCTGGAGCCTGCCCCGCGCCCCCCTCACCGGGTCTCAGAGCCCAACTGGCAGCTGGAGCCCAAACACCCACACTGCAATTTTATAGCCCTGCAACCCGAGCCCTGCAAGCCCCAGTCAGGTGACCTGGACCAGCTGCAGCTGTGCCGTGGGTCTTTTATCGCAGTGTAGACATACCCCAAGGCCCCGAGCCTGTGAGCACAGGGCTATTCATGTGAGTGCCTCAGTGACTTCCAACACGTTTGGTGAAGGTGAAGCATTTGTGTAAGTGTTTGCAGGAGCAGGGCCTCTGTTCTCAGAGAACTAGTCTTATTTTCCTCAAGACTGATGGGAATACAAACTGGAAGAAACAAGGATCTCCTAGAAAGTCTCCATTCAATGTCAGGACCACCAAATAATCCTGAATATGCATAACAGCAAATCAATGCAAATGAGTAGCCCAGGGCTTCATCCTCAGGGGCGTGCGGTGACATTGCAAGTAAGGCATGCGGCAACTTTGTAGGTGGCAGATAAAAAAATAGCTCTGTTCTATCACGGATGATTCAACCCTACACTTGCATGCCTTGTGTATTCAGCTCGACACTTGCATGCCTTGTGTATTTAGCTCGACACTTGCATGCCTTGTGTATTCAGTCGACACTTGCATGCCTTTTTAGTCTTCCATGCAGAAATGCAGTCGATCAACTCAACTCAAGAACTCAAAAATGTTTCCATATAGCTATAATCTAATTGATCTTACCTACACATGTGAAATTTTAGTAGATGCATCTTATCCCAATGCAAACCTCAAAGAACGATGTTAAACAGCTATAGTGCATTTAATCTAATCAACTGCCAGAATGTACAACGGCATGATGTCTCAATAATAATTATTGAATTGTTGAGTCGTGCAGAGAGAGATGCTCCCTTCTGTACTTACATAATGGCAAGGCCCCATTAAAACCTGAGGTCTTCAGTTCAACACTTGCATGCCTGTTCAGTGATGTTCCACGAAATGGCATCCTCCATATGCTTTCGGGGGCTAGAGGGAATCATCCACGGGGTTCACCCTGCAGGCTGCCTGGGGAAGCATGTTTGAATTCTGGGCCATGCAATGCATGTGTTGCATACATCGATGGCATGCCCCTGCCCATTTTATATGCATTAGCATCGAAGAATTATGTCCGAGTAGCAGTTAGAGGCCGGAATCGGGATCAGGCAGCTGCTGTACTAGGTGCTGTACAAACACATATGGTGCCATGGCCCCTGCCCCAAGAATCTTGCAGTCAACATACCAGTAGTTTTTAGGGGTTAACCTAGGTCCAACACAGGGTTTGATTCTAAGGGCCACATTGAAAAATAATAATTGTTGCCTAAATTGTAGTTGCAACCTCTGCATATGCAGGTCCTGCATTTCTGCCTATATTTATGCATGTTGCCTACATGAGAAAATGCAGATATTGTATCCTGCATGCACCACAAGTGTGGACGTGCAACAGGAGCACAGGTACATTGTACAGGTGCACACTGCCAAGACACGGGGGTTGGAGCCGGCGCCCGCTGAGCTCTCTGGCAAAGCTCCCGCTGGCGACAGTGAGTGCAGGATTAGACCCAGGGGAAATGAGGCAGCCCCCTGAACTCCAGCATTAATTACATTTCTGCCTGGTGACAAATTGCATCTGAGTGCAAATTAATAGAAAGCGAAGTTAAAAAGCAAGCGCCCTTCCCCACTGCTGTCAGGACTGGCATGCTCGCTCAGCACAGAGCAGGGTAGAATTGCTGGAGAATCTTGCCTCAGCCCAGCAGGGACACATGACCTTGTGCAAGAGAGGAGATTTGCCTTGCCCAGGGGAGGCCTGCCGGGGCCTGCAATTGCGCAGATATAATGACAAGAAACAGAAGGGCTAAACTTTTTTTCCACTTAATAACAAACTGGCTTCAATTAATATAAACAACTTTCCTTCACCCCTCCACCAGGCAGGAGGAGGGATGAGTCACACACTTGAACAATAATGCTTTTTAGCAAATGCGTTTTAGAGTAATTGAAGTAATTATCCTGAGAGTGAGAAAACACAACTCCGGGAATGCCATTGGATGCGCGCCAGCGTGTACCACCCAGCAAGGGCGCTGGCAGCTGTCCATCTGTCCATCCATATGCTGATGGTCTTGGGCACGGCACTGGGATTCAGGAGATTGGAATTCAGTTCCTGGTTCTACCACAGGCTCCTTGTGTGACCTGTGACACCAGCAGGCTAGATGCCAGCTCATGCCAAGGTCCCCCTGTCTCAACTGGACACTGACAGCTGCAGAGCGGGAATCTCCCTGGCTCACGCGTGGGTTCATATTGATCAAATAGGTATTATCAAGGGTTTTGTGTTAGGTTCTATTGAGAGTTGGGAGTTGCTGCATGAATTAATCTCACTTGTAATATCTGTGTTCCACGTGGTCATGTAATATTGGAGCGGCTGTCGTGTGAGCCTCTGTGACTGTCTGAATTGCCATGCAGGAGAGGGACATTAATGAGTGTGAAGAGTGCTCTTCTGCAGAAATTGTTACGCCCCTTCCGAAAGCGGAGAGCCATCGATACTAGCCAGGCTAGGGGTGGGGCTTACAACTGGAAACTCCCTCCATCTGGAGTGAGAAACCATCAGCAAAAGGACTAAAGACTCTTATTGTTCCGCTCTCCTCCCCAAACATGAGTCATGCAAGTGGACCCCTCTCATCTGCTGAGTATGAGCACATGGCAGGAGGGGGATAAAAACCCCAGACCAAAGGAATTAAGGATATCTGTGCTGATGAAATTCTGGGGTGGGATGCAAGGTATTTCTAGGCATCAGCAGGAGATCCCCAGCCACTTAGCCTGGGGTAGCCGTAACAGTCAAATAGAGCTTGCAGATGTGCCAGAAGCCTCTATTACCTTTTGAAACCTAAGACTGTAACTCATTCATGTGTCTCTGTTTGCTTGCTTTAACTTCATACATAATTCTCTGGTTTCCTTTTCCTATTTAATAAATCTTTATATAGTTTATTATAGGATTGGCTACAAACATTGTCCTTGGTATGAGATCTAAGGCACAACTCACCTGGGGTAAGTGACTGGTCCTTTGGGATTAGAAATAACCTGAATATTGCTATGATTCTTGCTGTAAAGGGCCATCTGTCACAGAGATATGCTCACCTGGGTGGCAAGACAGACTGGAGCACCCCAGGGGACTGTCCGTGACTCTGTGTTAAGGCTGGTAAAGTGCCTGAGGAGTTTGAACTTGGTGCAGTTGGTTGGTTAAATCTGATAATTCTGTTCTTTACTATAGTTTCCACCAGTTTTCCTGGTACTGAAGTCAGGCTTACTGGCCTGTAATTGCCAGGATCACCTCTGAAGCCTTTTTAAAAATTGGTGTTACATTAGCTATCCTCCGGTCATCTGGTACAGAAGCTGATTTAAATGATAGGTTACCTACCACAGTTAGTAGTTCTGCAATTTCACATTTGAGTTCCTTCAGAACTCTTGGGTGAATACCATCTGGTCCTGGTGACTTATTACTGTTTAGTTTATCAATTTGTTCCAAAACCTCCTCTAGTAATGCCTCTGTGTGGGACAGTTCTTCAGATATGTCACCTAAATAGAATGGCTCAGGTGTGGGAATCTCCCTCATATCCTTTGCAGTGAAGACCGATCCAAAGAATTCTTTTAGTTTCTCCAAAATGACCTTATCGTCAGTGAGTGCTCCTTTAGCATCTCGATCGTCCAGTGGCCCCACTGGTTGTTTGGCAGTCTTCCTTCTTCTGATATACTTAAGAAAATGTTATGTTAGTTTATGAGTCTTTTGCTTGTTGCTCTTCAAATTCTTTCTTGGCCTGTCTAATTATACTTTTACACCTGACTTTCCAGAGTTTATGCTCCTTTATATTTTCCTCAATAAGATTTTACTTCCAATTTTTAAAGGACGCTTTCTGGCCTCTAACCACTTCTTTTACTTTGTTGTTTAGCCATGGTGGCACATTTTTAGGTCTCTTACTATGTTCTTTTAATTTGGGGTACACATTTAATTTGAGCCTATATTATGTGTTATTTACATGTTTCCATGCAGCTTGCAGGCATCTCACTTTTGTGACTGTACTTTTAAATTTCCCTTTAAATTAAATGTGTGGGGTAAAACAGCTGAGAGCTGCCCCACATCACCTGGAGACAATTTAGTTGAAAGGTTCAAAAACTATGTTGGGGGTATATGCAAACAAGAGGGCCAAGTGACTGGGATGAAATGCTCCCCTAGTTGTTAACTGCTTATGAGGTGCCCCAAAAGCCCACAACGTTTGCCCCATTTGACCTGTATGGGGAGAAGGGTCCCCTGGATCTCATCAGGGACTCATGGGAGGGTGGCACTGAGACAGAGGGGGACAGTGACTGAATATGTAAAGACATTTAGTAAAGATTTACAGTCTATGATGGAGGAGGTTCAAATGAACCTCACTAAAGCCAAGCTGAACAGGAAGCATGGTATTGTGATGTCCTAGCTCTTGAACCCAGGCCTGAGAGGCCCCAGACAGCTGCTGCATCCTGGTCTCTACCCAGTGTCTGCTGAAAACTGCTGGGCCGAGGAGCTAGTAGGACTATAGCCTCAGCCAAAACACTACCCACGGGAGCCCTGATTGGAGGATCACCAGGCTCTACCGATTGCTGGTGGGTGCTCCCGCCCCAACTCCACCCCCGGCCCCACCCCCATTCCACCCCTTCCCCAAATCCCCACCCCCGCCTCCTCCCCCGGGCGCACTGCATTCCCTCCCCCCCTCCAGGCTTGCAAGCCTGGGAGGGAGGGGAGAGAAGCAGCCGAGCACCCACCGGCAGCTCCCCGCCAGCCCCCCCCACCCCGCGCCCAGCTAACCTCTGCCTCCCGAGGCACCGCGGCAGCCAAGTCGCTTTTCCTGAGCTCACAGGCTTGCCGTGCTCCCCCGGATCGGCGGCGGCAAGCCGGGGAGGGGAGGGGAGGGGCGGGGAAAGCGCAGCAGCGGCACCTCGGGGGTGAAGGACATAGGTAGGTTGACCTAAGTTTTAGGTGTAGACCAGGCCCTAGTAAGCCAGGGTTAGTGCTCGTTGGAGCATTCTACTACTGCCATCTGATGGCTGTGGGCTAAAATAGCGAGCCAGAGAATACATGATTAGCTAGCGGCTTCATCTTGGCTTGGTTTGTATTAAGAAGAGAAAACCAATTAACAAATGTCTGGAGCAGCAAGGCAGTGAGGGTGGTGCCTATGATGCAGACGTGCATAAAGAGAAGACTGGATTAGCTAGCAAAGCAAGACAGACCCCCTCACTGATCTCCACTTCCTATTGTTTGTACAAATACACAGAGGCCTTGTGCATTTGTCTGCAAAGATTTCATAGTTACATCACATGACACAGACCTGACCTAAACAGACAGCTGAGGCTGAGGATTCCCCTGGCATGGGGAAATCCCCAGCTGGCATAAAGCTGCTGTAGCAAATCCTACACTCCCTCCCCAGGCCCAGCATACTGCAGGCCACTGGCAAGTACTATAATGCAGAGCAGCCCCGAGGCCGCTCTACCTATGCAGCACAAAACGGCCTCCTGACTGGGAAGCTCCAAAAGTGGCTTGGAGCCAGCTTTGCGCCTCTCCCGGCCTGTGCTGACTGGTAAGGCTGAGAGACTCCACCCACTGAGTCAACGAGTTTAGAAAACTTATGGCCAGACTGTCCCTGCCCCTGGCCCACATGTGCAGGACAGGAGGGCACAAGGAGCCTTCCTGCTCTCAGCACATGTTGTGAAAGGGCCTAGGACATGTACAGCCTCCTCCTGTCCCTCAGCATGCACATCACCCCGAAGGAGTTTTTGTACCACCCCTTGCCTGAGTTTCTGCTGGGGCAGTGCAATGAGGAGATGGGATGTGGTTGTCCTGAGGGTCCCTAGAGATCTCTTTGTGAGGACAGGGAAATGGAGCCCAGCAGCACCCCATCATGACATCCCTGGGATGTCGAGAGCAGGAAGGTGGAGGCATTTGAGCCCTCAGAGCTTCCTGGGCTATGGGCGTTATTCCAATCTACACTGTCTGTCAGCATGTCTGTGCGGCCAGGAACAGGAGACATACGGTCTGCAGTCCAGAACAGAGTGGATCCCCGTTGTTCAGACAGCTTCCTGTTCCTGTTGCTGGCTTAAGTAGGGCCAGCAGGCCAATCAACAGCTCTGGGATTCTGGCAACGGGGTGTTGGGGATGGAGCCTCAAACTGGGGCTGGGCTTCATGGCTCCAGAGTCAGCAGATGGCCAAGTGGATGGTTGCAGCATGGCTGCTCCTGTGGACCTGGGTTCGAGGCCTGTGGGTCATGACATCCCTGCGGGCCTATTACATTCAACCCCAAGAAGCAGCAAGTGGAGAGGAAAAGAGCAGTGAAGGTGGGTCCTCCAAGCATGCCTAGAGAGGACTCTCCAGAGCAGCCATTTTGGAAACAACAGAGACCTGGTCTTCCAAGGGCTAGAGGGGCTAGCAACAGCCAATCAGGGCCCTGCTGGCCCAGATAAGAGGAACTGCCCGGCCTTAGTGGATAAGTTCCCAGCTGGGACCAGAGGCGTGCGGAAGGGGATTGCTCTCTAGGAAGTGGGAGGCAAGCTCGCTCGCTCGCTCGCTTGCAGCTGGCTGACTGGCTGAACTTACCTAGCTGGGCGTGCAGAGAGAGAAGGAGCTGGGGTTGCTGGTACTGAGATTGGTCTGGAGATCAAAGGGCTGGCAGGAAGAGGCCCAGGGATACAGTAGCAAAGGGATGGAGATAGCAGTTCATGGTGGCTGTGTCTAGGGGCCCTGGGCTGGAACCCAGAGTAGTGAGTGGGCCCAGGTTCCCCTGCCAGCCACTGGCAAAGTGGTGTCAACCCCAAGAATGGGACAGGGCTTATTTGGGAGCCTGAACAAAGAGCTGAATTTAAAGGGCCTAGATCCGGATGAGGCTAGCGATGGCCAATAGACTGCTTCTCTCTTGACCTAGAAGGGGTTCACTCGGCCAGAGGGCTAAGCTGCTGAACACCAGCCGAGGTCGGCCAGCAGCCTTCATGGGGCACCAGGGTGAGAAAGGACTGTGGTACTGCACCCTGCTGCTAGGAGGCACTCAAGAGGTGAGTGCCCTGCCTCTTTTACACAGCCATGGGTGCCAAGTTTGTATAATTTTTGGTGGTGCCCAGAAAGGGTCCAAGTCCCGCCCCCCCCACACCTGCCTTGTAAGCCGATTATATATTTTTAAAAATAATGTAAAAATGGACTGGAAACAGTAAGTGTTTGACAGTTTCCCTATATGGCACAATGTGTGGAAGGGTGAATGAGGAGTTTGGGGTGCAGGCATGCTGCCTTGGGGCTGGGGACAGAGGAGGACTCCCCCCAGCCTTCTCCCCGCCAGCAGGCACGAGTTCTGGGGGAGAAGTCCCCGTCTCCCTGCCGGCCAGGCCTGCCAATAGGTGTGGGTGGGGGCTAAAGGGGGCAATTGCCCAGGGGCCCGGGCGATTTAAAAGGGCCTGGGGGCCCCGGCTGCTGCTGCGGTAGCTCTGCCTGTTCTGGGGAAAAGCGACTCTTGATTCAAAGACATTTTGATATGCCCCATGCAGATTCTGGGGCGACTAAAGCAGCGAAGTAGGAAATACCATGGCCTCAGCTGCCCCGGAACCTGCATGGGGCATAGAATCATAGAATCTCAGGGTTGGAAGGGACCTCAGGAGGTCATCTAGTCCAACCCCCTGCTCAAAGCAACACCAACTAAATCATCCCACCCAGGGCTTTGTCAAGCTGGGCCTTAAAACCTCTAAGGAAGGAGATTCCACCACCTCCCTAGGTAACCCATTCCAGTGCTTCACCACCCTACTAGTGAAATAGTGTTTCCTAATATCTAACCTAAACCTCCCCCACTGCAACTTGAGACCATTGCTCCTTGTTCTGTCATCTGGTACCACTGAGAACAGCCGAGCTCCATCCTCTTTGGAACTCCCCTTGAGAGGTTGAAGGCTGCTATCAAATCCTCCCCTCACTCTTCTCTTCTGCAGACTAAATAACCCCAGTTCCCTCAGCCTCTCCTCGTAAGTCATGTGCCCCAGCCCCCTAATAATTTTCGTTGCCCTCCGCTGGACTATCTCCAATTTGTCCACATCCAAATTGGATAGGGGCACCAAACTGGATGCAATACTCCAGGTGTGGCCTCACCAGTGCTGAATGGAGGGGAATAAAGAATAATCACTTCCCTCAATCTGCTGGCAATGTTCCTACTAATACAGCCCAATATGCAGTTGGACTTCTTGGCAATGAAGGCACACTGCTGACTCATATCCAGCTTCTTGTCCACTGTAATTCCCAGGTCCTTTTCTGCAGAACTGCTGCTCAGCCAGTCAGTCCCCAGCCTGTAGCAGTGCATGGGATTCTTCCTTCCTAAGTGCAGAACTCTGCACTTGTCCTCGTTGAACCTCATCAGATCTCTTTTGGCCCAGTCCTCCAATTTATCTAGGTCACTCTTGACCCTATCCCTACCGTCCAGTTTATCTACCTCTCCCCCCAGGTTAGTGTCATCTGCGAACTTGCTGAGGGTGCAATCCATCCCATCATTCAGATCATTAATAACGATGTTGAACAAAACTGGCCCCAGGACCGACCTTTGGGGCACTTTGCTCGATACCGGCTGCCAACTAGAAATCGAGCCGTTGATCACTACCCGTTGAGCCCAACGATCTAGCCAGCTTTCTATCTACCTTAAAGTCCATTCATCCAATCCATACTTTTTTAACTTGCTAGCAACAATACTGTGGGAGACCTGTATCAAAAGCTTTGCTAAAGTCAAGGTATATCACGTCCACTGCTTTCCCCATATCCACAGAGCCAGGTAGCTCATCATAGAAGGCAATCAGGTTGGTCAGGCATGACTTGCCCTTGGTGAATCAAAAGCGTCTTTGAATCAAGAGACGCTAGAGCTTTTCCCCAGAGCAAGTTGTGTCAGCGCAGCTTAGGGTGACCAGATGACCTGATTTTATAGGGACGGTAGCCAGAGTGGTGGAGCGGCGCTGGTGGGTGCAGTGTGAAAGGAGCCAGCTAGTGGTCGGCGAGGAAGCACAGCATGGGGGGCAGCAGCCAGCCACTGCCCAGGGCGCAGGGAGGCTCCGGGGGAAGCACATGGGGGTGAGGCCAGGGGAGAGGCCCGGCCCGATCATTGGTGGAGCCAGGCCCCAGTGCTCTGTATATTGGTGGAGCATGGGCACCATGGGTCCATCTCACTCGCCGCCTATGTACACAGCCACTCAGGCCAGTTAGTGTAGCTCAGTTCCCTCGAGTTTCCTGCGAAGACTCAACGTGCCATACCAGGAGCAGAACCAAGCTGGCATAAAAAGCAGCACATGGACCAAGTATATTGGTGAGACCACCCTTAAGTATGAGCAAACGCCCCACAGCCTCTTCCTCCTCCCCCCTCCCCCCCAAATAGGGGCACAGCTAGCTAAAACCGCAGAATACTAGGAACATTCACTTTGCCCGGAATCTCTCACAGTGTCAAATACTAAGGCAAGCTGTGCTCGGAGTAGGTGTTTAAGGGATGGCGTCGTCGTGCCAATAGCTACTGCAAGGTTGTTGGCAAACATGGTGTTTTAGTTGTTTGAACTCAAACGTGCGTACTTACTATCACCATTATTGCTGTTGCCACTAGGTGGCGCTGCTGGCATGGGTGCTGAATGCATTCACCAATTCAGAGCAAGGCGCTGGAGTGGATGTCACCCATAGCGGTGACCAGTATTATGCAATACTGCAAGAGACAGACACTGAAGGGCTCGTCTTTCCTTGCGTGCCATGTGACATTAGTACCAAAGCACCCCCAGACTGCACACAGGCTGCAGACACCCCCCTCGGCAGTTAATCCAGAAGGGAGCCGGGCGGTTCGGGAGCTGTCAGAGTGTCCAGCCAGATGCGATGGCAAGTGTTCTGTCGGGAGATTTTACTGTGGCAAAGGCCATCTGCATGTCCTCAAACGATCCGCTCTCGGCCCAGTCCTTCAGCTGCCCTTGTTTGCCCACGAAGGGCCAAGCCCTTGTGTGGGAGGGGATTGGGCAGCGAGACTTGAGCAGGCCGTTCCGGCATGTTCTCAGCAGGTCTGTACCACGAAAGGTGCTAGGAATGGAGGGGGCACAGCAAATCCCGGCCCAAACGGACCCACCTCAGCCAGCTGGCAGCAGTCACCTGATTCCAAACCCCAGTGTCCTTCCACGGGGACGAGCGAGAGTTCCTTTCAGCCCTGGGGAGGCCAACGCCTCTCAGGCAACTGACTGCCAGGAAGTGGCACCTCAAACCACCAGTCCCTTTTGAAAATCTTGGCTGGGGGTGTGTGCACGTGTGTGTATGTGTGTGTGTGTGTGTGCGTGTGTGCACGTGTATGTGTGTGCCCACGTGCAGTCCACCTCCCACTTCCAGCAGCTGCTGCTGAGCGTCACTGTGCCCCTGAGCTGCCTGTCCCACCCTTCGGCTGAAACCAGGCTGGACACCAGCCTCGTGCCTTTATCAGCCCCGCCCCACCCTTGGGCAGGGCAGCAGAGTAAGAGTCGACCCTGGGCCGTGTCCTTCTCTGCACCCCACGGGCTAAAGTGTCAGGAGATGAGGCTTCTCTGCTGCAGTGGTTCCAGCCCGGAGGCTCTCCGAGGGGAGGCGCTGGGCTGGGTGGTGGAGCCTATGCTGGTAGCCGCTCCCTAGCTTGAGTGGCATGGCCCCTGAGAGCACAGAGACATGGGGGCTGGAGGAGGGGCCTGTGGGTTAAGCAGGGGTGAGGGGGTTGCATGCTCAGTGGGACGGGAGGCAGGGGATCAGGTTTTGGGGGGCTGCCTGCAGTTTGTATTCTGGCCAGGGCTGTCGTGTGGGGGTGGGTGGGCTGCAGGGCACCTCTCCCGCTCACTGTCCTCTAGAGACAGCTACTGGCAGGAGCCCGCCCGTGCCACCACGGCCTCCTGCCCTGGGCTCATCCTAGGGCTTTGGGGATCCGGGGCTGGGAGGCCCCCAATTAGAGTGACCAGATGTCCCAATTTTATAGGGACAGTCCTGATTTTTTAGTCTTTTCCTTCTATAGGCTCCTATTCCCCCCCCCACCCCCTTTCCCAATTTTTCATACTTGCTGTCTGGTCACCCTAGCCCCAATGATCTGGTGCAAATCTGCCTCTCCCACTGACTCCTTGCTCCCCCCATCGGTCTCTGGGGGCTCCGTGTGAGCGCACACTTAGCCCTGCTCCGGGAGCAGGCTGGTGAAGGCCCCAGGCAATGGCGTGTGTGCCAGTCTATCCCCCCTGCCACCCACATCTACCAGAGCCCCCAGGTACAGTGCATCATGGCCCTGAGCACTCTGCCCCGTCTGTGCCCACCCCACGCGCCCCTCCTGCCATCCGCATACCGCCAGGGCTGCGAATTGTTCCCGAGGCCAAGAGTTCCTGCCATTTTTAGCAGACACGCTTAGTGCAGGAATTTCAGGCAGAGCAGTATGTGGCTGCAGTTTCCCCAATGGTCACTAGAGGCAGCTGCTCCCAGCTCACTGAACTCCATTCACTCACCCCATGCAGAGGTGCCCGCATAGAACGATTATGTGCCATGTCAGTCTCATTTAAACTGTGTTAGGCCCTGTGCACTGCTCTGGCACCAAGCTGCTGCGGGTGGTGTGGAGCGTGTGCGGTGGTGAACGTACCCCGCAGCCCTGGCTGCTGAATGGCACTCTGCTAGCAGAAACCCGCCAGACTCAAGTGCTGAAAATCAGGAGACTGGATGAAAATCATGAGATTTAAAAAAAGAAAAAGAAATCTGGGTTCTTGCTATTTGCCGTCTGGTTCTGGAAGCTGTAACGTACGTTGGGGCCGTGGGTTCAAGCTTTTCTTTACAGCCATAGGGCTAGAAACGTACTTTAAAAAGACAAGAATGTGATTTTCAGAAAATAAAATGACTTAAGGTGCTTGAGGAAGAACATCCAATCTCACTATTCTCGTAATGAAATCACAACTGGCAACACTGCAGTTGTTAGTTATTAACAAAAATATAATTTTTCTACAAAATAACGTACACCTTTACAAACAACTTCTTGGGAAAGGCGTTTGAACTAACTGCTGCAGATATTTTTCTTGCGGTTCCTAAAACAATTGCATATAACTTTTTAAATTACAACGATGGAACATCTTGACTAATGACATGAACCTGTTGTGGTATTTTATCAGCGTAAAAATCTGCAGCAGGTATTGTGTGTTTATTCAGAGCTCTCAGACAGCTCGGATTCTGTGGGACATGCCTCGTATCAGTAGACTCAGTCTGTGTTACCAAGTCCATTAGCTCTCAGCTGACATCCCATCCAAATACCCTCAGGCCTGGAGACCATTTCTGGTCTCACCGCTGCCGACTGCTGTGTGCTTCAGAGCCCTTATTAGTGAGGAAGGCTTCACACCATAACTCAGCACACAGTGAAGTATCTCCCCTTCCCTCCCTTTAACCAATGAGGTACCTGAGACATTACAGCTGAACAAAGGTCTCTACTGGGATACATGCAAGACTCACCCACTCAACCTTGCAGAAGGGTTGTGTCAATTCTATGTGCTGGGCTACCCTTTCTTTAACCCACCACTGTTCTAACCACTAGGTCACACTCCTCTCCCAGACAGCCAGGACTAGAGCTCAGGATTCCTAAGCTCCTACATCCTACTTCTGTCCAGCAATCGGGTATGTACTCCATGGGCAAAGTGCATGCACTCCCCCTCTAGACTGGAAACAAGCGGCTCCTTCCGTTCAAGTCACAGAGGTCTGTGCTAGGATGTGAAGGTCTAAACCCTGCTGATGCCTGGGGAGGGGCTAATAGTTGTACATGATGACATTTTCCCCTCTTCGCTTTCTTTTAAAATGGCTTATTTAATTCACACAGTGAGCGAACATCCTGCAAGACAGGTTTTATCATTCAAAATACTATTTGAGCGAAAGGAAGGTATTCCACTCTTGGTCACTTGTCACCAGTTTCGATGGCTTGTGTCACTCACTGACGGCTGTGGAGCATGAGAGGTGTAAAGTAATGGGGAAGATGAATTCCTGATGTCTGATCTTGGACATGTTGCTGGCTTTCACAAGGGACTTTTAATGATGGGGGGGATTTTGAACTGTATCAAATGACAAACTCCAGTCTCTTTGCCTTTGCCATTGTTTTCTTTGTGTTTGCTTATAGCCCAATCACTCTTTGTGTGACCTAGCATTCACAGCCAGATTAATGAGGGTTCTCTGAACAGAAAATCAACAAACATTTTGTAGTGACATGTCAGAACAAGCCTAAGCAAGATTGAAAGCAGTTGTCTGCACAACCTACATTTTAGAGCCAGAATGTAAATCATTGTTAATAATCAATATAACAGTTAAGAGAAAAGGCTTCCTCATGACAGATAATCAAAGGACAATATGTGTTCTGTCACTTCCTAAAACTGTCTGGTAAGGAACTAGTAAATAATTTAATTACAGCCATGGAGTCCTCTATCCTGCAGTGATATCCATGTAGGCACAGTTCTCACTGCTGGAAGGGGACCTAAAACATATGGAGTGTAAAAAGATTTAAATTCATAGTTTTGACTCGTTTCCCTCTTAAGTGAATGAATTTGAGTATGGCCAAGATTTGCAATGTTGGGCCCAGATCCTCAAATGTATTTAGGCACCTAATGCTCATTAGTTTGTCTTCCAAGTCCATATTCAGACCTAAGTAAGAGACTTGATTGTCAAAGTGTGGCACTTCATTGATATTAACAGCAGCTAATGAATGCTCAGCACTCGTGTGAGTCAGACCTGACTATAGATTTAGGAGCCTAGCTTTGAAAATCTTGATCTCCGTTATGAACAATGCACATGGTGACTAAGGAACAGCTCTTTGAAAGTACCTATGATTTAGACAATGATTTCATTAGTTAAAAAATAGTTGATAGTTTTATGTTTAGTGTACCTAGGCGAATTCTAGTGCAGTACACTAAAAATGGTAACTATGGCATAGTAGAAAAGTCCATTTGAAATCGCTCTGTACTCTATGAGCACACAGTGCTATACACAAGCATTTGTTTCCCATATTAATGTTAATTTATTACCAGTGTGTAATCTGTAGGTAACTGGAGAACACATGGGCCCAGCTCCTCAAAGCTATTTAGGTGTCTAATTTCCATTGAAATCACCTGAATCTGATGAGCTCTTTAGGCCCCTGAATACCTTTGCGGCTCTGGCCCTAAGCCACTGAAGCCACCGGAACAACTCCCTCCCATTGTCTTCGTAGAGCTTTGGGTCGGCCTTAAAGGAGAAGGTCTATGGACTAAAAGTTACTTAAGGCTCATGGGCTGGCACGTGCATCCTTTCATCAAGACTAGTTACTTCTTAGGAATAGTTAAGATCACTGAGCTAAGAGACTACATCGAAGGAATTTTATCCACACAAAACTACTTTAAAAGACCATCAGCACTTTACCTAAAACTATTGAGAACCAGCAAGTCCCAGTGTTATACCAATAAAATAAAAACCAGCAGGATCTTTTTAAAGGGGATAAGACAGAATGTCACGTTTATTGTGAATACAAAAAGAATCATAGTAAGCAGTCAGTTATAGCTATAACATTTCATTCAGTTTCACATTCATTCACACACACACACACAGGTTCTGCATAGATGTCATAGTTACCAGCCTAAAAGTTGCTCATGCCAAGTTACTGGCCAGGTAACCTGGGCATGAGGGTGGAGCCGAGTCCTTGTCAGATTCATCTGATGCTCCTGGAGGTTGGCAGCAGAACCAGAGACTCAAAGTCCTCAGTTTTTAGAGGCCATTCTTATAGGGATTTATTCCTATGTCAGTCTATGGGAATTGCTTCATCATGCTGTTGCTGAATCAATCAGCAGATGGCACATTCCTGATGGCTCTGTGCTGTCAGATGTTATCTTGTTTTTCCCATCCTTTGAGATGGTCGGGTGGATCCCAGTTTATCCTCCGGGGGATGTTGTCTGGTCGTTCCCACTTGATGCCGCCTTCAGCCGATGGTCACCTAGGCTGGCACCTCCCTGCTCATTCATTCATGTACACCAAGCATTCATCAGCAGACATACTGTCTTCAACACTTTCGGGGTGTGTACTAATTTATTTGAGACTCCCTGCTCTTTAATTAAAGAGGGTGGGGGTCTTTCTATGCTGTTTCTAGGTACAAAGCATTCATAAAGAACAAAGTCAAATAACTTGTGTGCAAGTTTCTCATAGCAATACAGTATCTTTCTGAGAACAGATACAATCAATGGTTTACACAGACAGTAGCTTGTAGGTTTAACAAGGGAGCCAAGAGATCTTTTACTTGGTAATGCTATGAGGTTTAAATTGTGGGAATCACTTTCGGTACCTTCTTTAATATCCCTACACCAGGATGAAGCCAATAATGTATATCCTACCCCACCCTGTAAAACAAAGAGTGTCCTTTAGCTCTGTGCTGTCTCCATGTGCCAGTGCAGCTGCGGTGAGGAGATACAGATGTATTTCTTCACTGAGAGCTCTCTTCACTCCCCTTTGCTGGGTTACGCCCTGGGAGCAGCTCTTCAGGGCTCAGTCTGGTGTCTCCCAGAGCCGTTCAGCGTGGGCCATTAATTGGACCCTTTCAGCTGCAAGTACTAATCTGTGTTATTTCCCTGGGCTTTGGGTGATGTTCTCACACTCGCTTTCCCTTGCACTCCTCCTTGCACAGCTCTCCTCTGGCCCTGGAGGGGGAGGACTGGAATGGCTGCTATGCTGCGTCGCCTGCTGGAGCTGCCCTTTGGTGTGGGGGGCTTCTTTAACACGTCCTTTCTGGCATCGAAGGACAGCCTCCGGCTCCTCCTCCTCCTCAGCAGCAGGGCCTCCAGCTCCGCCTGGCTGCCTGTGCCTTGGGGAAGGCGAGCGTTTGGGGCCGGCAGGGGGGTGGCTTTCCAGCAAAAAGCTGGCGTGAGCTGGGTTTGAAGGAGCTCTGTGAGCTTTTCCAAATCCTGTCTCCAGTCTTTGCCGTGGGAGCCAAGGCACTGACCTGCTTTCGCTGTCTCACCGGCTTGGGGCTGCACAGCTGTCTGGGTCGGAGGAAGTCTCACAGTGCCAGCAGTGGGATTTTGCTTTCCTGTTCGACTAGGATTCCCTTTGCCTCCGCTGTCTCTGGTCTCCCCACACGGCTTGATTGACTCTTGACTCCTGCACAGTTTCCTTCTGTTCTCCCACAGGCTTTTGGGCAGGGGTTTGCAGGGGAAGAGGTACCGAGCAGAGCAACCTGTCGATCTGCTTGCTGTGGCTTGGGCTTCCCAACCCTTAGCCGTCCTGGTGCGGACTTGATCCTCCCCCAGCTCGGGGCTCGTCCCAGTATCCCAAAGCATGTTGGCACAGACCGTGTGTCCCTGGCCATGAGCCTGCATCAGCGGGGTGATTCCGTCCTTGTTGGCCTTGTTGATCTCCAGGCCGTATCTCTTCAGTGAGAGGATGATCATTCTGGTAATCCCCGCGTGGCCTGCGGCTGCGGCGTGCCATAGGGCCGTGCATCCGGCCTGGTCCGTGTGGTTCAGATCGCAGTCCAGGCCGCCCAGGCACAGTCCCACCAAGCCCTCTCGCTGGTACAGCACGGCGTGGATCAGAGCATTGCGCCGGTGCCGGTCCCAATCCCCAACCCTGGCCCCGAAGCTCAGCAGCAATCGGGCGGCTCCGAGGGCCCAGGCTTCCCCATCATGGAGGCAGCAGTTCATCAGTGGGGTGCGGCCCTCTCTATCCCGCCTGTTCACGTCAGCTCCAGACTCCACTAGCTCTTTCAGAAGGTTAAAGTCTCCTTTCGTCAGGGCGATGTTAACGTCTGCTGATAAAGGCCAGGCCATGCCTGCTGCGGGGTCCGGCGTGTGGAAGGGACAGGACCCAGGAGTAGGGTGTGCAAGGCTGTGGGAATAGCAGCTCTCCTCACTCCCGTACAGTAGCGAGCCTGCCTTCAGCTTGCCAGCCTCTGCAGCTTTCGGGAGCTGAATCGTGGGCAGGTCTAGCTGGGAGGGGCAGATGCCGCACGGGCGCCCGGGTGTCTTGGCTCTGGCTGACACACAGTGAGAGACTTACGAAACAGAGTTAGTATGGCTTCTACTTGCTCCTTCGGGAGGAGATTCTGGCCGTGAATCAGCCCTGATAACACAGTTTAATTGGTCACTTGTTTGCCAGGTGATAAGACAGAGTCTGGATTTGTAGGGCAGACCTGCCCGACATGGACTCCAGCTACTGGGGGGTGGTAGGAGGGGAAATGGATCCTTGGTGTTACCCCGTCGGCTTCCATGGCGTTACCCCGGAGAGGAAGCTGGGCCAAGGGGCTGCTACATATTATGGTTTATATTGTCCCCCCTTTGTACATTTTCTCCAGAGGAAAGGAGCCTGAGGTCTAGGGGCTGGATTGTTCCCCTGGCCTCGCCCCTGGCCTTCTTCAGGAGTGCAGGACTGGGGCCTCTGTGCAGAAGGGGGGCTCAGCTGCCCCTGTGGCAGGAGGGGAAGGGCCGTGGGACAGGGCCACTGTGTGAGAGTGTCATGCGGTGGGCAGCCAGTGGGGCACTGGGTCTCTGAAGATGCGGGGGAGCCTCTTCCTGGCTTTGGCTCACTGGCCCATCTGGCCACGCTGGCAGCTAATCTGTGTGGAGGGCAGGATGTGAGCGCTGGGCTGGAAGCCCCATTGTTCTGTGCTGATCCCAGCGCCCAGGGAAGGCCTGTGAGAGCTTGAGGCAGGCCAGGCTGCTGCACTGGGGAGCTCATGGGTGACCGCACTGCTGTGCACAAAGCCACGCTGCTCATTGCAAAGGGCTCCGGCCCCATTCAGGTGTGGGTGCTGCTCTTATGGGGGGCTGGTTTGCATTGCAGCCTCCTGTACCAAGCACAATGGCTGAGGATTTCAGTGCTGAGGGGTGAGCCCAGCCTGGCTGGGAGGTCTGTAGTACAGTCCCACCCAGCCGGACTCCAGCCCCATTGCACTGGCTACTGTCTGTCTGCACAGGGAGACAGCCCCTGTCCCACAGAGCTACGGGCCAGACGTCCAAAGGGATGTCGGCACTGACGATGCAGAGGTGCTTCTGAAGACCCCACGAGGTGGCTAAGCAGACGGGGCACCTAACTCCCATTGAGGCCAAATGCCATCATGATCCCTCGGTCGCAGCAGGGACGCTGAGGCCCAGAGAGAGAATGTCAGCGGCAGAGCGAGGGCCTGGCTGCTGCTCTCCAGGGTCCCAGCCCAGTGCCAGAACCACAGGCCGGCTCAGCAAGAAGCCTCAGGGTTTCCCAGAAGCCCTTCTGCCCTGGCTAAAATACAAAGGGCTCCACATAGCCAAATGGCGTTAAGAGTCGCACCCACACACTCATGCCTGCCTCTGCTCCTCCCCAGCCTCAGGCACAGGGGCCGAGGGGATCCTTTCTCCCTGCTGGTGCGAGGGTGCCTCTCCGGACACATGCTGAGGAGTCCAGCGGGTCTGTAATAGCAGCCTGTGCTCTGCGGACAGCCACGGGGGAACTCTCCCTCTGTGCAGACCAGTGTGTCCAGAGCTGGCTGGTGCTAGCAAGACCAGAGAGGAGAGATTTGGGGCTGGAAGGAAAACTAGGGCCAGGAGGAGACAACTGTGAAGGGCTGATCCTCGGCAGGAAGCTGGCGGCTCCTCTTTGCCCTGCTGCTGCTGCTGCTCTCATGGATTTTCCTCCGCTAGTAACCTTCGCACCTGCCTGGGAACGCACTGGTACTAAAGCACCTGTTCAAAGCGAGGTTTGCTGGTAGCAGATTCGGTGTCATTACTGCTCCGGGTCTCTCCAGCTCTGCACAGGTACAGCATGGCTAGTGCATTGCCCCCCCACCCCATGCGCTTGGCACCCAGGCTGAGCTCTCGCAGGGAGCTCAGCACCCTGCCAATCCTGCCTTGGGCTCTGCTCCGCGGAGCCATCTGTCCAACATGGCACCACACCACTAAGGCACATCACACAAGCTGCCCAACAGCCATCAGCTGACAGCGTCTCTGTCACCACATACCTGGGCTGGCAGAGAACCCGTCAGTAAGGGTAACAGGTCCATGTCTTGTACTAGTGCCATCCTGGTACAACCCCCTGAGCCAGGCAGCCCAGGCCAGCTAAACTCTTACCTGGCACTGTGGGACCTAAATGGCACGGAGGACTGGGACTGTTGTTTTCAGTGACGGCTCTCTATGTAGCGCTCTCATTTTAATGACTCTAGAGTAGAAGCGTGTTCTTCTGCAATCTGCAGGGACGTCAGCAAGCTCTCAGGGGGTGTCTGACATCAGGGCTGTGCAAGGTAATGGCCTCTTGGCATTTTCAACAGGAGTTTTACGAAAAAAGATCCTTTATATGGCGAATGCAAGAGACTGGTGTCCTGCATTGCACATCCTCGCTCCCATCAGATTTGGGCACACGTCAAGGCAAAAATATTGTCCTAGGCTAGGTGGAAAGAAACCTGACGCATCTGACACTTACAGATAAGTGAGGATTGTACCAGAGTGATCTCATCCATTAATAAGGCAGTGTGCCAAGGGGAAAGTGTGCTCCTTTCTAACCGCAGTCTGTGGCTAGCCATCTACTGCACTCAGTGATGTCATGGCAAAGTGGGAGCTTTCAGTTGGAAATTATCAGGAACAGCCACTTGGCTTCTGCTTTCAAACTTCTCGTCGACTCCACCCTAGCACCTGTGGCAATATGGTCACACTGGAGTTCAGTGGCCAGGGGAGTGTAAAGCAGTTGCTGGCAGTGCGATAGGACAGAGAGGGAGATACAAGGAAACACATTTATACAACTAGGTCTCTTCGCACAGCAAATGTTTTGATTAGTAAAAGATCCATGTCCAGTGGAAACAGGCCACAGTTCTGCTAAGCTGAATGCAAGGGCCTGATCTGTGCTAGTCACTAGGCTGCCGGGTGTATGGAGTCGATCCTCTGGGCCCATTAAGATCTCTTTGTACTGCCAGGGTAGAGGGATCTTAGACCAACCCTACATGGCTCCACCTGCCATGGGGAGCCAGGGGCCGGCGCACTGGAGTGGCAGGGACCAGCAGAGAGGATTGTGCTTGGCACAGAGACGGACGCGGGAGAGGGGCAGGAGAAATTGGTGGAGCTAGCCCAGGGCACACAGCACAGTGTAACCTACCCTTGCAATGCATTGTTAGCTGGCCGCTCGCTCCTGCTCGCTCACACCAGAGTCTGTGAGCAAATGAGCAGGTAACAGTGTCCAGAGCTGACTAGAAACCGTGTGTTTTAGCCAAAATCTCCGTGACCTTCTGAACACATCATGTGGGTATTGATTTGCAGTCTCACTAAGGCACTGACAGGCTAACATTTTCCAACAAGCATGCCTACGGATAGGTGCCCCTATAAACCCAGCCTGGTTCCAGACACGCTGAGACCCCACGGCTCCTGAGTCGATCATTGTGGCTGCAGAGACTCCCATCTCTGAAAATTAGGCTAGTATCCACTAAGCTCAGGCGAAGACTTTCCGCTGAGTTCAGTAGGAGCTGGAGGAGGCCCTCAAACTGGCTATCTCTGGGCACCCAAATATGCAGATTTTGGTCACAGTGCCTGATTTCAGAGGGGCTGAGAACCTACAACTCCTGTTTAAGCCAACATGAGCCCGGTAGCTCAGCACCCCTGAGAACGGGGCCCATTGTGCTAGGACATTCTGCAGCATCCTCTGCGTTGAGGCCATGCTGGGCTCCGTCCTGCAAGGTACTGACCACCCTGCCTGGACGACCCTTTATCCCCATTATAACATGCTGGCATGGAATAAGAAATGGCCAGCCTCTAGCCTTCGTCAGCATAGCAGTAAGCATGGAATCTATGGCTGCCTTTAGCCACGGGATGTGGAGATATGTGCCCAGCTCAGTTCTCAGGGGGGTAAGCCACATCCTCCCTGTGATCCAGAAACTGATTAAAGGGCACTGTTGTGGTTTTGGTTGGCTAGAAACACAGCGTTCTCTCTCTGAAAGCCTTGGGACACCTTCAGGTGCAAGGCAGCTAGAAAGGGAGTGTCTGAGTGAGTTTGACAAGTGAATGGTGAAAGCACAACACAGCTTCCCTCCCTCGCGGCCCGTGAAGGGGCTGCAGGTAGGGTGACCAGATGTCCCGATTTTATAGGGACAGTCCCGATTTTTGGGTCTTTTTCTTATATTGGCTTCTATTACGCCCCACCCGCTGTCCCGATTTTTCACACTTGCTGTCTGGGCACCCTAGCTGCAGGGAGCAGATGAGGGGCCACGAAGGAAAAGTACAAAATATAGATCAAAGTGAAGAGACTTTGGAAAGGCCTAAGATTCGTCACCACTAGAGAGAAATACCACAGCTGCCGGGACAGTCCATTAAACTCAGGCAGCTGAGTCTCCCTGGTCTGTCTGGGAGAGTCATGTGAAGCTAAGCTGTAGTGACGTGTTCAGCAGCGGCTGGAAGGCTGGATCAAGAACTGGCTCCCCCGTGCTGCCTGAGATCTACCTCTATGTTGCAAGGCCCAATGCAGAAAGGGGCTTTGTCATGGAAACCTCCGGACTTCAGCGGGAGTAGGGGCCGCTGGGGAAGAGCAGCACAGGGAATCGGGGGAGGGGGTTGGAAGAGAAGCCCCAAGGTCTGTGGTACAGTCCTGAGCACACAGCTGCTGAGTTTTAGAGGGATAATATTGGGGCGGGTGGGGGAGCGAATGAACAGATTTCCCCAGTATTCCTAGGTAGGCAAAATACCAGTGATGGGAGACGACGGTGCAAGTGTTTAGTTTTAATTGCTCACACAGGAATAGCAGATCTAAATCATTCTACAGTGGCTGGACTTTGACCAAAGCAATGGGAAGGGAAAAAAGATCAAAATAAAACTGAGGGGTAGTATCCATTATCTGTATGGTCATTTTCCAGAGGGACATTCAAAGCCTCTGATATTCCTGCTTCTTCTGACTTTGGCCCTTCCCCTAGCTCTGTAAAAGAGAAAGAGAAAAGTCATTTCCATGCTGAGTGTCATGGTAGTTTCCTTAACTCCCCAGCTGCTGGAATCATGTGATCACTTGAGAATCTCAACTTGTATTTTTTTTTTTTAAAAAAAGGGTTCCTATCCGTTTCTGAGGGGGTGTCCTCACACACAAAGCCTGAAGGGGTCAATCAGGCCAATTATCTTGCCCCTGGGGGAAAGCCAGCGATTGTGAAAGCCTAATTGCTGACGAAGTCCTGCTGGGGGAGGAGCTGATCCGGGTTAATAAAGCCAGGAAGTTGGCAGCAGAAAGGGGGCTGTGTGGGGAGTAGTTTGCTGCCCTTCCTGGGAGGAGGGACGTGTTTCTGGGGCTATGGAGTGAGTCCACGGTCACTGCCTGGGAGGAGGGACGTGTGTCTGGGGCTATGGAGTGAGTCCACGGTCACTGCCTGGGAGGAAGGACGTGTGTCTGGGGCTATGGAGTGAGTCCACGGTCACTGCCTGGGAGAAGGGACGTGTGTCTGGGGCTATGGAGTGAGTCCACGGTCACTGCCTGGGAGGAGGGACGTGTGTCTGGGGCTATGGAGTGAGTCCACGGTCACTGCCTTGGAGGAAGGACATGTGTCTGGGGCTATGGAGTGAGTCCACGGTCACTGCCTGGGAGGAGGGACGTGTGTCTGGAGCTATGGAGTGAGTCCACGGTCACTGCCTGGGAGGAGGGACATGTGTCTGGGGCTATAGAGTGAGTCCACGGGTACTGCCTGGGAGGAAGGACGTGTGTCTGGGGCTATGGAGTGAGTCCACGGTCACTGCCTGGGAGGAGGGACGTGTGTCTGGGGCTATGGAGTGAGTCCACGGTCACTGCCTGGGAGACGGGACGTGTGACTGGAGCTATGGAGTGAGTCTACGGTTACTGCCTGGGAGGAAGGACGTGTGTCTGGGGCTATGGAGTGAGTCCACGGTCACTGCCTGGGAGGAGGGACGTGTGATTGGGGCTATGGAGTGAGTCTACGGTTACTGCCTGGGAGGAGGGACATGTGACTGGGGCTATGGAGTGAGTCTATGGGTACTGCCTGGGAGGAGGGACGTGTCTCTGGGGCTATGGAGTGAGTCCACGGTCACTGCCTGGGAGGAGGGACGTGTGTCTGGGGCTATGGAGTGAGTCCACGGTCACTGCCTGGGAGGAGGGGTTTGACTGGCAAACCCAGAAACAGGGGAACCAGAAGGTAGAGCTCAGAGGTAGGAAGCTGTCCAGGCAAAGAGGGACAGGGTCTGCGGGAAGGCAGACCACAGTTGAAGGTCTCATGTCCCTGGGTGGAAACCCGGAGAAGTGGGTGGCCCAGGTTCCCCTACCAGCCACAAGGGAAGAGGCACAGACCAGGCAGTGGAGCACAGACTGCCAAGACTGTTGTCTGAAGAGCTTTTGTTACCCTAGAAGGGGAAGACTATAGTGACCTGACCGGAGGACTGAGTCCTGAAGAAGCAGCATCCTGTGTGCCAGAGAAAGAGGAAGACCACGGGCCAAGGAAACAACAGGGGGGAGTGTCTGATCTGGAACCAGCTAATTCCCAGAGCAACCTGGGGGAGGTGCGCCAAGGGTGAGTGGATCCCATGACACATTTATGTTTCTGTGTGCACTGATTGGGGGCGCTGACTCAAGATTTTTAAATGTGTGGGGTGGGTGACCGTGCATAGCAATGGCAGATAAGATGCTGGCCTCTGGTTACATCAGTATCTCCGTTGTTTAGGAGGGTTACGCGCACAGGCCCAGCCTGCAATGAGCTCTGCATGGGGGGACCCCTGCCCCCAAACGGAGACCTGGGAGGTCAGTGGGGCCCTGTGACGGCACATGGGATCTTGATGCAGGATTGGGGCCTCAGGGCTTCTAGACTCTAACGGAGTCAATGGGCGTAGCAGGCACCCAGCTGACACACTGTCCCTTAGGGGATGGTTTCAAAGCCCCTAGGGGAGGTGGCTGTTCAGTTTCTATCAGTGTCAATGGGAAACGGGCACCCAAATCCTATAGCCAGTTCTAGGAATCTCCGCCCAGATCTCCAGGTAGCCTCCTGGGAATAAACGTGAGCGGCCTGATGTCAACAGCACTAAGTCCCAGTGAGTTCCTTGGGAGCCAGGAAGAGGCCAGGTAATACGGGACCCTGTCATCTCTGTAGCTGTCCCAGGGGGCACCTATAGGGAGAAGCCCTGGGCCCCAGAATCTCCACACCTGCCATTTTCAGGCTGCACTGGTGATGAATGGCTTCTTCTTGGGACTGGACTCGGCAGGGTCCCCTTCTTGTTGCCCATTCCCAGTTCCCTGCTTGGCTCTGCCCCCTCTGCACTGACATCCCTTCTGGGGGGTCTCTGGGGTGGGGAAATTCCCCGAAGCCCTAGACGGAGCAGGGTGATCAGCTGTCCCGTTTTTAAAGGGACAGTCCCGTTTGGGGGAACTTTTTCTTATATAGGCGCCTGTTACCCCCACCCCCAGTCCCGTTTTCTCACAGTTGCTGTCTGGTGACCCTAAGACAGAGCCTTGTGGCACTCGTGGCCAGGGAAGCGGGGCCTTCCCAGGGGTTGCCGTTTGGAACAGACTGGCTCAGCATGCGGGGTGCCAGGAGGTTGCTGCAGCTTTGTCACTGCTGTGCACAAATGCAGGCTTGAGCGAGGAAGAGGCGAAGAGCTGAAGCTGCTGTCACTGCTCCATTGCCTGGCCGGGCAGTTCCTCTCCTCCCCAGGCTGCACCTAGGGGGAGCTCTCTGGGAATGTGCCCTGATTCCACAGGGTCTCTAACCGCTTACCTGCGGGATGCAGAGTATCCTCGGCTGGGGGGCCCTCCACCGCCTCCTGCTGAGTCCCACCAGACAGCTCTTGAGCCACAGACAGGGCGGGCTCCTCCTCATGGTGCACTGAAGATGCCGGTGCTTTCTCTGGGGGCTCCTTCTTCTCCTCCTTTTGCACTTCAGGGTGAGGCTCTGGCCCTAAGGGGGTGGTTTCTTCTTCTCTCAGCTGTCGGCCTCGTCTCCTCCCAGCTCCTCGGCCCCTCTTCGGCCCTTTGCTCTTACCCCGCTCTCTGTCGGAACATTACAGCGTCTCACACAGCGCCGTGAGCCAGGGGACAACCCTCCCAGGCACAAAGGAGAGGGAAGCCCCCAGCTGCCAGGCACTTCCAATGGGAGTTGGGTGTTGGACTCCCTTATGCAAAGAGCGCTTTGTCAGTGTAGCTGTACTGCTGTGCTCTACTGGCAAAGAGCTCCTACAACTTGGCCAGTAAACCTCAGCACGATTGCTGGTGTAGCTTATTCCAGCCACTCCTCTCCTCCCCCTGCATGCGCTGTTCTCCCCCCACATCCCACCCCAAGCAAACTAAACTCTGCTGGCAAAAGTATCGTTCTGCTGCTATAGCTGGCGGCACTGGGGGCTTTGGCTGGCACAGCTACATCTGTCACAGGTCACACCTAGAGCGACGCTGGCAAAAGTCTGTAGTTAGACCTGACCTGGGCATTAGTGCCTCTTCCCTTTGTCTCTGTGACATAGATGTGGGCAAACTTACTATTCTGGGAGAGAAATCACTGCCTGGGAAAATAATGCACCACGGCCAACACAGCCTTTCCTCTGGATTGATGCATGCAGATGGTGAATTCTGAGCTTGCCTGGGCACTAGGGCTCATGCCTAGAGCCAAGTGTCTTGCCAGCAGAGTCTGACAGTGGCTTGACTGAAGCCTCCACCTAGGTGGGTCCAGGGCTTAGCCCCTCCTGAGCGGGGTCTGCAGCCAGGAGGGAATGTTGGGAACAGCTGGTCAGGTCTTGGACGCGAACTGAGAAATGGTGTGTGTGACAGGGCAGTATCCTGGACAAACCTTGTTGAATTAAGGGTATGTGTCCATGTGGGCCAGGGCTTGTCTGTAATTCCATGGGGGAGGGGGACTCACAGCCCTCCAGGAGCTAACCGTGGGGGTGAGTAGGCAAAGTCACTCCTCCAGAGAGGTGCCACCACCTGGAGAGAGGCTCACACATACTGGTTCAAGCTGGATTCTCCAGGGACAGGCAGCCAAAGAAAGGACTTCTGGTTAAATATCCTGAGTTTAAACTGACTCGGGGCCTTCTTCCTGATCCAGCAAACAGACCAGACCTCTGGTCCCAGGGGGCCCCCAATCCTTAGGGGAGAGTTGGAAGGATTAAGCCTACTGAGAGGGCTTGTTCTGAGCTGAAGGTAGGGTGAAATTGTGACCGCAGGAAAACCCCTCAGTGAGGTTTGAAGGACTTGCTGGAGTCGGGGTGATCTCTGTGAGCTCGCTGGCATGTGTGTAGGTTCTGTTACTGTTTTCCTGTTTTCTCTGGAATGCTTTAACCTTAAGAATAAATGTGCTTGCTTAGGCAGAGCCATGTGGTAATTTAACACTGGCAATTTCCCTGTTTGCCGTCTCTGAGGAGACAAGTCAAGCAGGCTGCGTAGGCAACCAGACTGCTGGGGATCTCCCAGTGTACACAGGGACTGTGCGGTCTGGTCAGGAGGGAGAAAGATGGCTGGGAAGCTGGGAGCCTACAGTGGGTGCCCTGGCTGGGCCACAGCGAGGGAAAACGGGTGCAGGTGCCCTGAGATGTGATGCTGTACTGCTGTGCTCTACTGGCAAAGAGCTCCTACAACTAAGCCAGTAAACCTCAGCACGATTGCTGGTGTAGCTTATTCCAGCCACTCCTCCCACAGCTGCCAAGTTTTGTGTGGCTCCATGTCTGACAGTTTATGCAAATTATTTAATAAGCTACTTTGCATATTGTGGCAAATTGCTGGCACTACTATGATGGGTCCCGCACTCTCTCTTCTTGTGGGGGGGTTTCAGGGTGCCATTTCTTGCCCCTGAACTGGGGTAACAGCTATCCTACTAGTATCCCAGGGAAGGGGAGTGGAGAGGGAGGGACCCAGGCCCACCCTCTACTCCGGGTCCCAGCCCAGGGGCCCTATGATAGCAGGTGAACCACTTGTACCAGTGATTCTTTCCCCTGGGCTACTTCCCTCTCCTGACCTTCAGCTTGTGGGGCTTCCTGCCTTCCCTCTGTACAAGCCAGGTGTCCCTTTACCTAGGATCTTGGTCTTCTTAGCCCGCTGCAGCACTTCTCAAAACTCTCCTCCGCTTTCCTTCGAACTGCTCTTTGTTCCACCACCAATCCACTCTGCTTCACTCCTCCAAACTGCTCTCTGCTCCACCACCAAACCACTCTGATTCAGCTCCTCCAAACTGCTCTCTGCTCCACCACCAAACCACTCTGCTCCAAATCCTCCTCCTCTGGCTGATTGAAGCAGGGGGATTTTATCAGGTGACTGGCTTCAGGTGCTCTCATTGGTTTCAGGTGCTTTTAATTAATTAATCTACAGGGAATAAGGCTTCTCCTCATTCTAGATCATTCTCCTGCTGCCTTCTGGCCATGCTGTATCACAATATGCACAATCGCAATAAATGCCAGCTTATGGTCAATACACTCTGCCTGGAGCACCGGTGGGAGATAGGACATGGAGCTGCACACCACTTGGCAGCTCTGAGGCTGGGGCAGGTGGAGGGGTGGGTAGCCTGGAGGGTGTCTGGGGCACCAGAGGAGGTGGGGATGGTGCTGGGGTGTCTGGGTCAGGGGGGGCTAGAGGGTATGTGAGGAGGCTGATGTGTATCAAGTCCTAGCTAGGGGCTGGCAGGGGACTGGGGCTGTCTCTGGGGGCTGGGGGTGGGATGTGTCTGCATGAGGGAGCCTGGGCTAGTATTGAGCCCCTTTACTTTCTGCCACCCGCTCGGCCACCCGCTGCAGAATAGCCCCATTGCCCGTATGGCATGATCTGGAGCTCTACTGTGTGCAACACCCTGGGTAAAACCTCATGGCTGCCTTGGCCAGTGGTTGGCTTCCCCCACGTGCTCGCAGTGATCCCTGAGCTCACCAGGGCGTGTGTGAATGTTTGACCGGCAGAAGATTTGGATCCGTGGGTCCTTTCTTTACGTGCGCTCCTCCCCTGGGCATAGCGCGTAGTGGCGTTCATTGCACTTACCACTGCACATGTTCAAAGGGGCAGGGCTAGACTTGGCCTTTGGGCCCCACCCTGAGCCAGGGGTGGTGTGTAGGCAGCATCATCCCACGAGTAGCCCTGGGAGGCAGAGTGACAGCCCCGCAGCTCTCAGCGGGGGCTCGTCTCTCTCACACCTAGCACCAGCTCAGCCGTGCTGGGTCAGACCCCAGGCTCTGCCCACTTCCCGCTCTGCCAGAGGACTCCCCATAACAGTGCAAAGGGGTTCTTCTGCCACCCACCCCTATGTGAGGGGGGGGTGGCATTAGCTGCGGCGGGGGGGGGGTGGTGGTGCGCAGGGCTGGTGCAAGGAAGTTTCTCCTAGGGCGTGAAACTTCCTTGCACTGGCCATGACAATGGGTGCTTCCCTGTCGCTAAGATAAAATCCCCCTGGGTGTAAGTATAATTTACCCCAGAACCCACTGGACAGTATCTTTCTCCTGTGCCTCCGCTTTCCTTTTCCTCAGCAGCTCTCGGTCTCTCAGGCGGCGTGTGATGGCCCCTACAAGAACAGACCAATTGTCAATGTGGTGCCATGACTGAAGACTAGCCTGGCGATGACAGGGACACAGCAAGGTGAGTCGAGTGGGAGCACCCTGGGGTGGGGCCTGTGAGTGGAAGGGAGTCACCTCAGCCAGACAGCGAGCTATCATGTAAATACACCCGGGACAGGAGTGCACTAGAGGCCGCAGATAAGGGGCAAGTGATCACATCCTTCACACTGCAAATAACACTTTAGTGAAAGCAGACGCCCAGCTTCTTGGACAATAGCTCCCACAGGGCAGCAGTGGGTCCTGCATCTGGAACATTGTCTGCCATTAAATCATCGCAGAGCAGCTAGCTGGAAAGCCTGCAGGCTGTTAACCCGGCTGTTAAGCCTGCAGCCTGTTGGATTGGCAGGGTGTCGTTCTAACTCTCCCTTCCCTTGTCTGTTAGTCCTGCCCTTGGCTCCCTCGGCTTTGAGTGGGCCTGGACATGTGGCTTTACCTCCCTTTGAGCTGAATTTGCTGCTCTTTGAAGGCTCAAGTATTCATTGCTCACCCAGTGGTGTAGCCAGGTTTAGAGCACAGGGGGAGCGGAGCTAAAAAAAGGCGCCAGGAGCAAAAAAAAATGCTCTGCTCTGGCTGCAGCGTAGGAGCAAAAGGCGTCGGGAGCAAAAAAAGGCTCTGGGAGCAAAAAAATGCTCTGCTCTGGCTGCAGCGTAGGAGCAAAAGGCATCGGGAGCAAAAAAAGGCTCTGGGAGCAAAAAAATGCTCTGCTCTGGCTGCAGCGTAGGAGCAAAAGGCTTCGGAGCACAAAAAAGGCGCCGCTTCTGCTCAGTGTGGGAGCAACTGCTCCCCCTGCTCCCCCTTGGCTACGCTACTGTGCTCATCCCTACTTGGAAAGCTGCCAGGTACTCATGACTCCCGAGGTTTACCCAGTTTCACCTACACTGAGTGCTCATTGTGGCCTAGTGGACACACACTGGCGGCCTGGGACTCATCACTTCATGCCAATCCCCGCTCTGCAGCTGGCTGCTGGGTGACCCTGGGGAAGTCTTTGAACTTCATTCAAAAAAGAATGAGAAGTCCATGGAGGACAGGTCCGTCAGTGGCTATTAGCCAGGTGGTCAGGGATGTAACCCCATGCTCTGGGTGTCCCTAGCCTCTGGCTGCCAAAGCTGGGAGTGGACGACAGAGGATGGATCACTTGCTGATTGCCTGTTCTGTTCATTCCCTTTGGGGCAGCTGGCATTGGCCACTGTCGGCAGACAGGATACTGGGCTAGGTGGACCTTTGGTCTGCCAAGTGTGGCCGTTCTTACTTCCCATCTGTAATATGGGGGTAATGACACTGCCCTCCTCTACAAAGTGCTTTGAGAGCTACTAGTGAGAAGCGCCGGGGGTCACTATCTGACAATCTGCAGTAGGTGCTCGCATGTGGCTCTTCTTATCAGCTCCTCTCCTGTGGAAGGGCCAGATCCCGTGAGAGACGCTACACCCGGGCCTGGATCTGACAGGACAGGAACGCACGCTGAAAGCTCAGTGGGCGAGCAGCCATGGGGAGGGCAGGGAGAGGCTCAGTCAGGAATGAGTTCCCGGGCTCTGTTCGAGCAGGGTCGGCATGCTTGGCACCTGGCAGGCCTGAGGCCTAGTGGGTTTCAGCCAGCCAGTCAGGGAACAGGAACATTCCTGTCTGACCGGGCCGAGCACTCTCTGTAGGGAATGCTGACAGTCACAGGGTATGTCTGCACTGCAATGAGACACCTGCGGCTGGCTGGCCCAGGCCGGCTGGCTCGAGCAAAGGGGCTGGTTCATTGTGGTGTTCAGGCCTGGTCTGGAGTCTGGGCTCTAGGACCCTGCAAGATGGGACTGTCTCAGAGCTCAGGCTGCAGCCTGAGCCTGAACATCTACACCACGATGAAACAGCCCGCAGCCCAAGCGAGCCCGAGTCAGCTGGCACAGGCCAGCTGCCGGTGTCTAATTGCAGTGTAGACGCACCCGGAGTGACTCCACAGGCTGAAGGCTGTTTGCAGAAAGGAGGGCACAATTCCCCACAGTGCAGGGCCCGGCACAAGACCCCAGTTAAACCCTTTGTGAAAGGCTCCCTCGGGCCCAGGGCTGGGCACATCACCCATTCATGAATTAGTCCTCGCTGCCTCTGGTCTGGTGGTTTTGGTCTCTGACTTGCCCAGTGTCACGTGGCTGGCCAATGGTAGAGCTGGGGGCAGAATTCAGGGCTGAAACCCTAATGCTGCTGTCAAGGGCAGAACTTCTATTGACGTCACTGGGGCCAAGATTTCCACCCCGATCTCCTGAGCCGCAGCCCCAAAGTTCTCCTTGTGGTACGGACGCCTGCCCACTAGGGACACCGAGTTGCTATGTACATGCCTTGTTTCTCCCTCCCAGTCCCTATGCCTCAGCAGCTGCGCGTGCAACGTGACCAAGGCTCACGGCAGAGCTGCTGGTGTACTTCTTTGCTGAGACTCGCGCCAAGCAGGCAGAATAGAACGCATCTCTAGCAAGGGCCGGCGTGGAGTCGGGAGTGAGGAATGAGGCATGTAACAGATACATTAAAAGAATAAATGAGTTGTGACTTTCATAATTTCAAACAGACCTGCACAGCAGCATTCCTGAGCACACACTAAACACAGACAACTGTTCTAAATAATTACACCTTCCAGCCAACAGCCTGACAGCACGTTAATGCATTAAGCTTCTCAAACAAGCCCTGGGAGAACCAGGAAGGGTTGTTATCACCAAATGGAGAAACTGAGGCACGGAGGCAAAGTGACTTGTTCACAAGGAATCTGACTGGGAATAGAACCAGCATCTCCTGACTGCCCAGCTGGTGTGCTAAGCCAAGAATGGCCTTCTCTGGATCTGTAACCCTGAACAGGAGGCAATGCTGGGAAATTAACTCTGGGAATGCTTCTTTCATGTGCTCCGGATCCCACCCTGAGCTGAGCACCAGGCTACAGCATTATCATTATTACAGTAATGCCTGAAGGCACCACAGAGACCCAGTAAGAGACAGTCCCCATCCATGAGAAGCTCACAATCTAAACAGACAAGACAGGGAGAGGGTGGGAGAGTACAATGTGATTCAAAATGTGTAATAGAAAGTGGGCAATGAGTAGTAAGGGGTGTGTGCTGTAGCCTGACAGTCATACAACGGCAGAGGCTGCCCTGAATTCTCAGCACAGGAATGTTGTGAAATATCACCTTCTAAATGTACAAAAATGCCATATGGGCAATCCCTAATAACAATGCCCCCACCAAAGGAATTACTTTAATGACATGCCATGGCTTCCAGTGATCAGTGGATAACCTGCTGTCTGCCAAATAGTAAAGCAGCAGGAGATTTGCTGAGGAGACTGGTTATGTCGAATGGTAGAAGGGCGCTCACAGGACTGACGGGATGAATTCACTGATGGTTATTAAACCAGGATGCATTTAGCTACTGACGCATGTTGTACTTTGCATGTGTCACAGAGATCAACTCCTTATTTCTTTTTGTGAGGTAAGAGACTGTCAAAACTTGCTGAGAAACAAACTCTGAGAAAAATATTCTAGGCTAAGTGTAATAAAACCTGTGCCACCTTTACACACCAGCCGAAGCAAATTATTTTTGACTGATCAGTCCGACACCTCCGGCCCGTTTCTTTCGTTATTACAAGAGAGTACTGAAAGGCTGATAAGCAAACTGACTAGGGTTTGCATGCATTCTATTATCCACAGTTCCCGTATGCTGCCATTTGAAGTCTGGTGTAGGGAGTTCACCTATTGCTTGTGCGGGGTCTGTTTAAACAGGAATGGCAAACTGTCTTGTTGTTTAAAATACTCTGGGATCTCTGATTTCAGCTGCATGCTTGCAAACCCTCCCCCTGCAGAGGTTTCACTACACACCCGATTCCAAGACCTGTGTGCAGGTAAAAGGAATCACTTAGATGGGTTTCACAGCATTCATGGCAGTGCTTTGCATTGAGCGCCTCACTCACAGGACAGAAACCTGATGCAAAATGCCCATATTCTTTAACAAAAGAACATTGATGCACAAAGTAAAGTCCAAATCAAAGAGGCATAAAATTCTGTATAACCCTACTGGGTATTTGTAATGGCTCAGGATTCTGACTGCTCTGAGAAGCATTTCCAAATGCTTGTACCCTTTGTGACAATGAGAAAAATAACCTGACTGTTATTTTGTGCAGGGAAATCATCTGTTTCTTCCATACTCTGTATACCAAGCATCTACTGTAGCTACATACGTAGTTTTGATCATTTAACTCTTTTTTTTTTTTTGGTATGCTATTAATGAGTTGCAATTTTATCTCTTTTCTGCTAAGAATTCTAGTGACGCATTAGACTATAACAAGCTCCCATTCCACCCCGTCATGACATTAAGTTTGTAATGTTACCTGGCACAGTGTATTCCTCTCTGGCCGGTGGAGGCTGCTGGGAAGATTCCGAGTAAGGATGGTCCTTTTCTAAGCCCTCCATTTCTCTTTGCAGTTTGTTGCTGGGGTTCTGGGTTTTAACTAAAAAGCAGCTTTGCTGCGCAGTAAGGGCCTCGGGAGTTAGTCGGGCTACATACTGCAAAAGGAGTAGTTAGAGAAAAACACAGCCCGCCCACTCAACATGGCTTATCTGGCCTGGCCACTGGTCTGGTACTGCTGTTCTCCTTATCATGTCACAAAGCTGGGGGAGCCTGGGCTCATGTCCTGTTGTCTTGCTGCAAAGGAATATTAGTGTGCTTCTGCATGACTGGTGCTCCTCAAGCAGGAAGTTAAGAGCGGCCGATGCTGTTGAGTGTAGAGACCCTGGTGTTTAATAGGGGAGGGGGAGCTAAGCTGCCCCTTCTACTTGTCCTCCTGCCTCTCATATCAAATGGCAGCAAGCCCAACACAAAGGAGGCATTTCCCCAGGCAGAGGGCTCTCGTTTGAGGTCTTAAGTGGGACATAAATGGCCATAGGCCTTCAGCACAGGGGTGATTTTCACTTGTGCATCTCAAATCCCTGGGGTAGAGCGCTTAGATAACCAGCTTTGGGAAAGACTTTTGTGCCTGGGCACTGCCTCCCGTGCAGCTCCTGCTTTCTGAGCTGTCAGTTCTCCACCAGTCTGTGCATGGTGAGTCTCTCCCAGTCCGCGGCCCACTTTGTGAGACTGTTGGTGACACCCGCTCAGCAGGCACGGCGGTGGCACACCATTTTGTGCCCTCGGTGCTGCGTTTTGAGCAGTCCTTCCCAGTCTCGCCCTTAATCAGACAGTGTCAGTCCTCATACTTGCAATACCAAGGCTCCAACCCAGCAAAACACTTAGGTATGTGTAGAGGACAGGAATCCCAGTGCAGACCTGACCTGGGTCCATCTGCCATTGGTGGGAGGAGAGAACCCCAGGGTGGGAAACTGTCAGTAGGAAGTCCATGGTATGGTACATGGGAGAATAGACGCTCTGGAGCCACAGTTGTAGGCAGCGAAAGTGAAGATGAACAAAGGCGGTAACATGTGCAGGCCACCATGTGGCCAAGAAGGGAAAGGTAAGCCCTGGCTGGAACAGAAGAACTGGTGGTGGAGACCATCCGTTCTTGTAGGGTCTCTGGAACCTGCCCTCCAGTAGACAGGTGCCTGCAAAGACCACATTGATGTGGGCCCCAATGAATTCTAGGGACTGTTGGGGATCCAAAGTCGATTTTCTGATGTTTATGCTCATCCCCAGGGAGAAGAGGAGTATGAGCAGCATGGAGATTGAGGCTTGAGCCTCCTCTTTGGATCATGTTGCTATCAGCCAGTTGTTGAGATAAGGGAATATAAGGACCCCTTGATGCTAAAGGTAGGCCACCACTACCGAGGGAACTTTGGTGAAGACCCGTGGAGCAGTGGTGAATCCGAAAGGTAAAACCATGTATTGGAAGTGTTGAGTTTCTGCTATGAAGCTCAAATACCTGTGGGTAGTATGGATATCCATGTGAAAGTAAGCATCCTCCTGCATATCGAGAGCTGTAAATCACATGCCTTTTTTTAGCAAAATTATGACGGTTGTTAGGGTGACCATACTAAACTTTGGCTTGCATATGAAGTGGTTGAGATGACTGAGGTCTAAGATCAGTCTCCACCCACCCTTCTTCTTGGGAACTAGGTGGAATAGAACCCTGCACCCTGATAGGTTGTAGGAACAGGTTCTATCACTCAGCTTTTTGCAGCAGGGAGTCCACTTCTAAGGTGAGGACTGTGACGGGTTGGGTCACAGAAACCACCTTGGAACTGCCACTTGGTGTGCTGAGACTACCTCTGAGCCTGTTTTCTCTGCCAGCCTGGGACTCCAGAACCCTGCCTTGTTGAGCCAGACACGCTAGCCTGCTGCGACACAGACCCAGGTCTGAACCACGTCCCCTAAAACTGAAAACAGCTTAAGAAGTGCTTCTGTCTCTAGCACCCAGATACCCAGCTCCCAATGGGATCCAAACCCCAAATAAATCCATTTTATTCTGTATAAAGCTTATACAGGGTAAACTCATAAATTGTCTGCCCTCTATAACACTGAGAGAGAGATATGCACAGCTGTTTGCTCCCCCAGGTATTAATTACTTACTCTGGATTAACTGATAAGCAAAAAGTGATTTTATTAAATATAAAAGGTAGGATTTAAGTGGTTCCAAGTAATAACAGACAGAACAAAGTAAGTTACCAAGCAAAATAAAACAAAAACACACAAGTCCAAGCCTAATACAGTAGAAAACTGAATACGGATACAATCTCACCCTCAGAGATGTTCCAATAAGCTTCTTTCACAGAGTGGCCTCCTTCCTAGTCTGGGCCCAATCCTTTCCCCTGACAGAGTCCTTGTTCCAGCTCAGGTGGTAACTAGGGGATTTCTCATGACTGCAGCCCCCTTTGTTCTGTTTCCCCCACTTTTATAGCTTTGGCACAAGGCGGGAATCTTTTCTGTCTCTGGGTCCCCACCCCTCAATGGAAAAGCCCCAGGTTTAAGATGGATTCCAGTACCAGGTGACATGGTCACATGTCCTGTGAGACCCCCCCCCAAGCCTTCATTCTTCCCGGCATGACTCGCAGGAAGGCTTGCAAGTAAACAGAGCCATCTACAGTCAATTGTCCTGGTTGATGGGAGCCATCAAGATTCCAAAACCACTGTTAATGGCCCACACTTTGCATAATTACAATAGGACCTCAGAGTATATATTTCTAGTCTCAAATACAAGAATGCTACATACATACAAATAGGATGAACACACTCAGTAGATTATAAGCTTTGTAATGATACCTTACAAGAGACCTTTTGTATGAAGCATATTCCAGTTACATTCTATTCACACTCATTAGCATATTTCCATACAATCATATGGAGTGCAGCGTCACAAGGACACTGCCCGGAGAGTGGTCCCTGAGGTGTGGCCAGGGCCGTGAGTGCGGCAGTATCGTGAACGCGATCGGGTGGCCATGTTGAATGACATCCAGGACCCACTTGCCCGTTACTGCACTCCAGGCTGGTAAGAGGAGTGCTGGGTGCCCCCCGAACGGGGTGGGGTGGGTGTGTGGCATGCGGCAAGGTGGTTGGCGGCTCTCTACACACACTCAGAAAGATCACTTCTGCGAACGAAGACAGAGTATGAGATGCCAAAGGCTGAGGAGATGAACCTAGAGAACGGGGCCGTTGGGTTGTCTGTCAGTTGTGAGGAGGCTCATAGGGCCGCTGCTGGAAGAATTGAGGAGTTCTGAATCAGTGAGTCAGTGGTGGGCGATACAACTCCAGTTGTTTGCCGTCTTTGTCCGCCGGAGTGGAGCGTGCATGGTGTTGTCAGGCTCACGCCATGGCTGCCTGTATGATGAGGAAATTGAGTGGGGTTGGGGAGGGGGTGAGAGAACAAGAACTCAGACCTTTCTGCAGGTACAACGTACCTCTTCTCCGCCCCTTTGAGTGTGGGTGCGCAAGTGCAGTGGCACTGGAACATTTTTAGTAGTGGGTGTGCTGAGAGCCAGCCCCCTTACCCCTGTCCACTCCCCCCCCACACCCCCGAGCTGAGGCTGGGAGTAGGGTGGTGTCTCCGGGATGGGGGGACCCGGTCAGGGGGCTGAGGCTGTGGCCACAGCTGGGGGCGGGTGTGGGGCCAGGAGCGGAGCCCTGGTCAGGGGCTGACAGCCAGGACCCTACGTGCAAGTGGAGCCATGGGGGCTGGGCGCGGGGCCCCAGGAGCAGAGGCCTGGGAGCAGGGAGTGGCCCCAGGCATGGGGCCAGTGGCTGGGACCCAAGCCCCAGCTGTGGGGTTGGAGGGTGGAGGGCTGGGAGCAGGGCCCTGGGTGCGGAGCCACTGGCTGGGGCGTGGGGCCAGCCCCCGTGACCCAAGCCGGGGAGTGGAGCCCCAGGCATGGGGCCAGCGGCTCCGCATAAAACCTGGGGCTCCTGCAGAACTCCCCGCACCCCTACTTCCCGTGCCTGTGCGCAAGTGTCCGACGTGTGCCAGACAGTCCGAGCGGGTTGAAGAATGGTGGTGTTAATCAGGAGAGCCACTCTGGGCGGTACTGAGTTGTGCAAGACGTCAAGCAGCTGGTGCTGTTTGTCCTGTATCTCTTCCCAAGGCAGGTGGAGGTGTCAGACAGCCTGTGTATTAGGTCCTGGAATAGTCATCCAGGGGCAAGGAGGGAGCCAAAGACCCTGAGATGGCTGGTGACAAGGAAGGGAACTGCTCTGGTTCTGGCAGTATTGTTGGAGTTGGGCTTACGGGTTTCGAATGCCTGTTCGATGACAGTTGAAGAGGCAAGTTGAGGGACTCCTCCTGAGCTGAGCAGGAAGGTTCTGACGGTGGATACTGGTGCTAGGACCCCCAGTACGGCCAACAAGGTGGATCCAACGGTTGCTGTGAAGGGCCCCAAGGAGTGGGGTACCAACAACTCCTTCACTGGGGAAAAGGGCACTGCCACTGAGTCGGCAGAACCTCCGAATAGTCATATCGATGGTATGGGAGGGACAGACCCTGTGCCCCTTCCAAGTCCTCTGATGCTGAGAAGTCAGAGCCTGGTTTGAACGGTGGTGCCTCTGGAACGTGGGAGGTACATCCAAACTAGGAGAGCATACTCCCTTAGGTAGTGACTGCACCTGAAGACATGGACACCTCACTTCCTCCATGGCAAAGAGTTCATGAGGCCTGGGGGCCGACTCCAGCCTCCCCACAGTCAATGGTACGTGCTCTACAGTCTGAACTGGAGCCGCAACAGAGGACACCCTTGGAGCTGAGAGTGCTCTTGATGTCGGCGGTGCCAATCTGGAAGGGGTACGCGGCTCGGTGGATGGTAACGGCAAGTCCAGCCTTCTGTGCAATTTCTTGTCATGCTTATGAGCCTTGGATCTGGGCCCAGCAGCCTTCTAGGCAACCCATAGGTGCTGGAACTAGGAGAGTGGGGGGTGCTGCTGCACCCCCTGGCTTGAAGTGGTTTCCATGATATGCAGGGTTTACAGCTTGGTTCAATGGCTCTCAGCCCCCCCACTGTACAAGTTGTTCCAGCCCCCCTGAAGTAACCCCCTAGTAAGCCATTCTTGTTAGACAGGCTTGCACATAAAATCATGTGAGAGTGTTTACAGGATACGGGCCACAGACCACAATCCAGGACACCATCCTAAATCACAGGCAGAGGCAGCTACTGCCTGAGATGAGATGAAGCTTCAGCTGAAATGAGAAAACCGTCCCCTAACTGTGTGACGTGTCTGCTTCCTCTGGGCCAAGGTGGGCAGGGGCCGCCTGCCTCGGGGCTGGAGGATCTGCCTAGTCCTACGTCCGGTGCTTGGTTCCAGCTATGAAGGTGGTGGCTGGAGGGACGTGGGAGCGAGGGGTGGGTCTTTTTCATGGGGTCTGTGTCTGGTTTTATGGTGATATGAAATCTGGAAAAGAGGGCAGGAATCCCCAGGTGTTTCAAGAGGATGACACAGCTGCCACTCTGAAACCTGTGCACCAGTGATTCCCCAGTGCCTCACCTCTAGTCCCGTGGTGTTGCTCCGAGGGGTGCATGGAAGGAAAGGGGAACCCTGTTGGCTGGAGGTGAGAACCAAAGCTTGAGGAGCCCTGGGCGCTGCAAGCGCCCTGATGAGGCCTGTCACGGAGATGCCTAGGAACTAGCTGGCACCGTAGGAGCAGAAGGGCAGGTGTGTGCAGCAGGCACCCAAGGAGACCCATCCCGAATGGCACCAGCAGGGGAAGATGAACGGCATGTGGGCCTGACGCATGTCCCACATGACAGACAGGGAGAGCACACGACGCACACGAGGGATTTCTCTGTTCCCCTAACACTGAGACAAGCAGGATGCTTCCTGGCCATTGTCCTAGTCACGGGGGCCTGGTCCAAAGCCCCCCGACATTAGTCAACATTGGCTGCAAGCTCAGGCCTCTTCCTTGCAGTGGGGTCCTGGACCATCATTAGCTCTGTAGCTCTGCATGCCCTTGGCCCCAATCCTCATGGGTACTGAGGTGCCCAACTCCTATTTATTTCAATGGGAGTTAGGTGCTCAACACCTTTTGAGGCCTAGGCAGCGGCGGTGGCGGTATTCTAGTCTAAAGCAGGCCCTGCTGAAAACGTAGCTGTAGCGAAGCTGTGCCTTGGGGCCCCACAGACAGGACTGTACACTCCACTTAGAAAGGAGAAATAGCATCTGTGGATTCCTGTCAGAATAATCGCGTTCAACATTTCGCGGGGCTGGCTGTGCTGGCCAGCAGCTGAGGTTTGACTGAAGGCTCTGGAATAGTCTGTGTGTTGCAAAACTGCTGAGTAACCTGAGAGGCTCATATTAGGGCCTGTCTGGGCTTCCTTTTCATGCACTGGGGGGAGATGTGTTCGTTCTCCTGCAGCCTGTTGAAGCATGATAAACAAGCCTTGGCTCTACGAAATGTTACCGGATGACATTGCAAACCCAGGAGATAAAACCTTTCCACCCCTGAGCCTTTGACTAGCTGCAAGAGTCCAATAGCCTCTCCATGGGATGTTAACGCCAGGCCCCACCGACTTGGGGGCCCCAGCCACCCAACAAGAGTCACTGTGAGGCAGGAGAGGATGATGGAGGGAAGGAGGAGGATCCGGGAAACTACAGGCCAGTCAGCCTCACCTTAGTCCCCAGAAAAATCATGGAGCAGGTCCTCAAGGAATCAATTCTGAAGCACTTAGAGGAGAGCAAAGTGATCAGGAACAGTCAGCATGGATTCACCAAGGGCAAGTCATGCCTGACTAACCTAATTGCCTTCTATGAGGAGATAACTGGCTCTGCGGATGAGGGGAAAACAGTGGACTTGTTATTCCTTGACTTTAGCAAAGCTTTTGACACGATCTCCCACAGTATTCTTGCCAGCAAGTTAAAGAAGTGTGGGCTGGATGAATGGACTATAAGGTGGAGAGAAAGCTGGCTAGATCATCGGGCTCAACAGGTAGTGATCAATGGCTCCGTGTCTAGTTGGCAGCCGGAATCAAGCGGAGTCCCCAAGGGTCGGTCCTGGGGCTGGTTTTATTCAATATCTTCATTAATGATCTGGAGGATGGCGTGGATTGCACCCTCAGCAAGTTTGCAGATGACACTAAACTAGGAGGAGTGGTAGATATGCTGGATTGTAAAGATAGGACACAGAGGGACCTAGACAAATTAGAGGATTGGGCCAAAAGAAATCTGATGAGGTTCAACAAGGACAAGTGCAGAGTCCAGCACTTAGGACGGAAGAATCCCATGCACTGCTACAGACTAGGGATGGAGTGGCTAGGCAGCAGTTCTGCAGGAAAGGACCTAGGGGTTACAGCGGACGAGAAGGTGGATATGAGTCAACAGTGTGCCCTTGTTGCCAAGAAGGCTAATGGCATTTTGGGTTGTATAAGTAGGAGCATTGCCAGCAGATCGAGGGATGTGATAATTCCCCTCAATTCGACACTGGTGAGGCCTCATTTGGAGTACTGTGTCCAGTTTTGGGCCCCACACTACAAGAAAGATGTGGGAAAATTGGAAAGAGTCCAGCGGAGGGCAACAAAAATGATTAGGGGGCTGGAGCACATGATTTATGAGGAGTGGCTGAGGGAACTGGGATTATGTAGTCTGCAGAAGAGAAGAGTGAGGGGGGATTTGATAGCTGCTTTCAACTACCTGAAAGGGGGTTCCAAAGAGGATGAATCTAGACTGTTCTCAGAGGTAGCAGATGACAGAACAAGGAGTAATGGTCTCAAGTTGCAGAGGGGGAGGTTTAGGTTGGATATTAGGAAAAACTTTTTCACTGGTAGGGTGGTGAAGAACTGGAATGGTGTACCTATGGAGGTGGTGGAATCTCCTTCCTCAGAGGTTTTTAAATAGGCTAAATAGGCCCAATGGTCAGTGATGGGATGTTAGAAGTTACTGCAGAGAACATTTTCCTGGGTGTCTGGCTGGTGAGTCTTGCCCACATGCTCAGGGTTCATCTGATCGCCATATTTGGGGTCGGGAAGGAATTTTCCTCCAGTGTAGATTGGCAGAGGCCCTGGGATTTTTCGCCTTCCTCTGCAGCATGGGGTACGGGTCACTTGCTGGAGGATTCTCTGCCCCTTGAAGTCTTTAAACCATGATTTGAAGACTTCAGTAGCTCAGACAAAGGTGAGAGGATTATTCCAGGAGTGGGTGGGTGAGATTCTGTGGCCTGCCTTGTGCAGGAGGTCAGACTAGATCATCATAATGGTCCCTTCTGACCTTAAAATCTAGGAGTCAGGCTTGACAAAGCCCTGGCTGGGATGATTTAGTTGGGTTTGGTCCTGCTTGAGCAGGGGGTTGGACTAGATGACCTCCTGAGGTCCCTTCCAACCCTGAGATTCTATGATTCTATGACTGCAGCAGCATCCCCTGTTCCCCCACCCCACCACACACAGTTAAGCAGCTGCATCCTCATTGGTAGGGTAACTACTGGGGCGGCCCTCCTGCCACCCTGGGGTGAGAAGGAGGCCCGTGCCACTGCCTCTGTCTCTCTGGGCGGGAATGGCACCCTCATACCAAGGAGGATATGGCGTGGGAGTCAGACATAAGAATGGCCCTACTGGGTCAGACCAATGGTCCATCTAGCCCAGTATCCTGTCTTCTGACAGTAGCCAATGCCAGGTGCTTCAGAGGGAATGAACAGAACAGGTGATCATGAAGTGATCCATCCCCTGTCGCCCATTCCCAGCTTCTGGCAAACAGAGGCTAGGGACACCATCCCTGCCAATTCTGGCTAATAGCCATTGAGGGACCTGTCCTCCATGAACTTATCTAGTTCTTTTTTGAACCCTGTTATGGTCTTTGATTTCACAACATCCTCTGGCAAGTAGTTCCACAGGTTGACTGTGCATTGTGTGAAGTACCTCCTTTTATTTGTTTTTAAACTGCTGCCCATTAATTTCATTGGGTGATCCCTAGTTCATGTGTTATGAGAAGGAGTAAACAACACTTCCTTATCTACTTTCCCTACAGCAGGACTAGGCATGGAGTAGGGCTAAAGAGGTAACGCCTGGGTGTGGGGGAGGGCAGGGAAGACATTGGCATGGTGCGTAGGGCCAGATTGCCTTAATCTAGCCCTGCTTTGCCAGCTCAGGGAGTGAATTGTCACAGTTCAGGGCAACGGCACCTGTATCCCCCCCTACAGTCTGGCAAGGGCACCTACACTAGGCATCAGGCATCTCAGCCGTTCTCTCTTGGGTGGAGATCTGTCTCTCTCTCCCTCCTGAGTGGGGTATTTCCAGGCTGCACAGCTCCCTGCCTGCACTGTGAGTGACCAGCAAGCCAGATGGTCTAAGCTGGCCTGCTTTGCCTCCTCCCCAGCATAACTGCCGCAGTGCTAAGGCACCACACAGCTCTGCCTAAGCAAGCACATTTAGTCATCGGGTGAAAGTATTCTAGAGAAAACATGTTATACACAATAAAGAACCTGCACACCTGCTAATGTGCTCACCAATGATCACCCCAACTCCAGCAAGGGCTCTGGCCAGAGAAAAGCCTTCAAACCTCACCCAGGGGTCTCCTGTGGTTACAAGTTCATAACCGCCTTGGTTCAGAACATGAATCTGTGAGTCACTTCTTTATACCGCCAGGGCCACTGCTCTGTCCTGGCTGTCAGCAGACAAAAGGGGCCCGTCCTCGGCAGAAGGCTGTGTTCTTGGATACCTGGAGGAGTTACATTTGCACACAGCTCCCCCTAGCCACATCTTGGGACACTCACTGAACTTTAAGCCTTCACAGTGGTTCAGCCGGTCCTTGCGGCTCATAGCACTTCCCAAGGCTTACGTTGGCCGTGTCTCCCCCCACAGACGTTCCATACGATCCCACACCAGCACACAACCAGTCACATTTTGACTGCACCGAACGCCTCAGCTATTTAAACTTAAGTCAATCCGTTTTCACCTGAATTCAGTAAGGTTTGTCCTGGCTAGTGCAGCAAAGTGCCATGTCTGGCACACAGAAATCGGTGTATTTAGGTGCTGGGCAGGCAGCCTTAGGGAGCCCACGGCCCTATTGCCTGGATAGGTTTAGTCCCTGAATGGCGCTTCTGCCATTAGCTCATATTTCACCTGTGTGTATAACAAGCACTCTGCTAGTGAGCCAGCATGCAGCCAGACAGCGTCACCTGACAACCATCCTGTGTCATTTCTCTCTTTAGAGCTGAGGGGTTGGTGCTCGTAACCCACGCAACACACCTCCTGGGTGGCGTGTTCTGCCCCAGCTAGTGGCACCGAAACCCGTTAGAGAGCAATTAATGAGTCTGCTCGACAGCCTTAGCTAACAGCTCTGGAGCTCAGCTCATGCTGTAGGGACTCATGCCCTAAGCTCCAGAGACCCCAGGTTCAATCCCACCCGCCGATGACCGGGGTCGGTTGGTGTTACACTCTCACATGCCCCTCGGTACCCCAGAACTTTTGGGTGTAAACTTGAGACCTGATCCTCCCCCACTCCCATCTAGTTCTAGAGTGCGTACATAGGCGCCGACTCCGTGGGTGCCCGGGCCTGGAACACCCATGGGGAAAAATTGGTGGGTGCAGAGCACCCACCGGCAGCTCCCCGCCAGCCCCCCCACCGCGCGCCCAGCTCACCTCTGCTCCGTCTCCTCCCCCGAGGCGCCGCTGCTCCGTATCATTTTATTCTGCAGCCTCTCAGCAGCAAGCAAGAGCGATTGCAGGAACACTTCAGTGCACAAGCTCCTGGGGGAGAGTTGTTTCACTTTGGGAATGCTGTGTTCCCTTGTGCTTTGAGCAGAGGACAGGGAATCGGGGGAGGTTATGGCCTTTGTTCCTGGCTCTCGCTCTAACTTGATGTGCTACACGGCGCTTGTCAATTGCTCTCTCCTTGTCATCAGCTGTTGAATGGTGATACCTACCTTCTGGAGTGTCCTAAGGGTTGACTGATGTTTGTAAAGCAGTTTGAGATCCTTGGCTGAAAGGTGCTTAATATTACCTACGAAGTATTGTTACTATATATAATTTGCACCAATGGGGGGTGGCCCCTAGCAAAAGGAAAAAAGCCCACTTAAGGCCAAATTCTCCTTTCACACCCTTACTAGCATTCCTCTATCTTCGACACACTGCAGAACTGTACTGCATTCCACGGAACAAGAATTGGCATTTCTATAGTGCCTTCCATGCTTGGATCTCAAAGCCCTCTATATTCTGCACTAGTTCCACTTGTGGCCCTCTTAGCAACAGAACATGGGCAGAAAACAATTCATATGATGGGTAAGAGATCCACACCATGAATCTGAGACAAGAACTTACTTTAATTGTTCTTCTTGGGTAGGGTGACCAGATGTCCCGATTTTATAGGGACAATCCCGATATTTGGGGCTTTTTTTTAATGTGGGCTCCTATTACTCCCCACCCCCATCCCGATTTTTCACACTTGCTATCTGGTCACCCTATTCTTGCGGCGATCATGTGTGTCTTCCTAGTACATAAAATTAAATGTTTCAAATAAAAATGCTTCTTGTGAATGCTTCCTATTCTAATTTTATTATTCAGAATAACAAACTGAAATGATCATTATTTGTACTTTTGAATCAACTTAGAGAGCAGAGCATCAATTACAGAGCTTTCTTGTGGTTCACAAGGTGTCCTGGCGGGCTCCAAATATTAACATATTTCATCCTTCACAATCTGGATATCTTGCCTGGTTATTCTAGAATACCAGAAAATAAGAGTTTTAGAAAATATTCCTTAGGTGACATTTAGGATTTTTGTCTAGGTTGTCTAGCAAATAGAAAAAGGGTTGATTTTCTAAAAACTGTGTTCAATTTTCCATTCAAAATGTGTGCATTATTACACATCTAAACTGCATACAGAATTAGCATAGTAGCCAATTATATGCATAAGTGGTTATTTGAATGCACAATTATCCAATTTGAAGAGTTAATGCTGCTAATTTAATGTACACATTAAGCATACAATGGTGCTTTTTGTGTGTCTAATTACATAAAAATCAGTCAGATTGCTGACATCCTGTTCAAAACTGGTGAAGCCAAGTCTGGTTGCTATTGGCTTCCATGGGATGTAAACCAGGGCAAAATTTGGCCCCGTGAGAACATAGAAAAATATTGGAGTGGGAAATACAAGGAACCTGCAGTGGGACTCACTCCGCTCTGAAAACATTCTGGCAACTTGACCATTTCGGACAGCACAATTTCTCTCCTGGTGAACACCACTATCAGGCAGATGAGACGCAATGTCTAACTGTGTGCCAATGTCCAATTGTGGTAACTGCAAAGGGCAATCCAAGCACAAGGCACTATGTGTATTTTGCTAATTGGTTTAAAAATCCAGCCCAAGGGTTTTTCCTTAATTCCATCAGAAAAGTGCAAAGTCTCTTCCTCCCTCTCATTTTGGGGCCATTCTGATTTTCTAGAGTCCAGCCCAGCTGGGCTGGCTGGATTCAGTAACAGCTCTGGATTAACTCACAGGGTCAGAGTGTTGTGGTGTAATGCTGCGTATGTGAGGAAGCAACATCAGCTCTCGGTGTGTCATTGCAATAGGCTAGAAAACTCTCGTACCCAAAAGGGGCTAGAATTGATTCTGGGCCTGGCCCCGAGTGAGGGGCAGCATGCCAGCTGCACGGCCCCAGGAGCAGCCCCCAGACTCCCCGCTGATGCTCCCGTTACCTGCAGACAGTGATTACCCCTCACTGCTGGTCTAGCTTAGCTATTCGGGCAAGTGAGAGAGGGCTGGAGCCCACTCACCCCGGGGGAGAGAGAGGGAGGGAGTAGCCTCACTGGCTCCTATGTGGCTGGACCCGGCAGCCTGGCTGGACAGGGGACAAAGGGGGGTTCTTACCTGAGTCACAATCTACAGCCAAGAGATGAAACTGCCCATGTGCTAGAGAGGCCCCCTGGCTCAGGAGCCACTCGGGAACATCACGGTTTGCCTTTAGGTTGGGCTGGGACAGCCCGTGAACCCTGCCTCCTGTTCTGCACTGCAAAGCACTCTCTGCACCAACATGCTATCAGCTGTGCATGAACAATACCAGGGCACATCCTTACCTTCGCCTCACACAGAGCACGCACTCATTACTGTAGGTGTGTCCATCAGTCCCGCAGACAGGCCTGTATAGCAAGGGGCACATTGGTACCAGGGCAGCGTGCTCACATGCCGGCTGGAAAGACAGAAGCCAAACAACAGTGATCTAAGTCCTGCAGTGTTAGTGTTGCAGCGACCAGGGAGCCCCTGTGCCGGTGACGACCTCCACTGTGCCAGGGATGCGGCACGGAATTCTCCCCGATGCCCGTGGGGATTCCCTGGGATGGCGGAGTGCCTGAGCTCGGGCAGGGGGTCCTGCATCAGCAGGGGAGCTGGAACTAATTGGGGGATAGGCAGCATAAGCTGTGTCTGCCGCAGGAAAAGTGAATGGTGGTGGCAGGGCCGGGGCTGTATGAACTGAAGTGATGGGGCAGCCTGGACAGGGAGCCCTCCTCCCTTCCTGAACCCCCTCGCTTGTGTCTTCTTGTGCTTTCAGCTCTGCCCACGGTGGCGAGGAGGGTCCTCTCTCCGCACGTAGGGCTGGCAGCGCTAGCAGCCCTTGTTCTCCCTGTGCGCACTCTCTCCCCACGGCCCTGCCCAGCCCTTTGGCTAGAGCTTGGCCATCCATGCGCACGGCAGAAGAGAACAGCAGGATCCCACTTACCGCTCTGGGAACCCCTCCGTCCAGAGGCCCTGCCCCTGAAAGGGAAAGGAACCCATGAAACCCACGAGCAGCACGCGGAGGAGCCAATGACGCCATGGACAGGCTGGTCTCGCTCACAGAGAGAGCCACGCTAGCGAGCGCCGGAGGGGAAAGCTAGCCACACCTCGGAGCAGAGCGTGAGTCAGACCCTGGTTGCCAGGGAATGTTGTGGAGGCCAAAAGTATAGGTGGGTTCAAAAAAGAATAAGATAAGTTCATAGAAAATAGGTCCATCAGTGGCTATTAGCCAAGATAGCCAGGGACACAAACTCATGCTCTGGGTGTCCCTAGTCTCTGACTGCCAGAAGCTGGGACTGGATGACAGGGGATGGTCACTCGTCAATTAATTCCCTCTGAGGCACCTGGCATTGGCCACTGTCAGAGGAAAGGACCTAGATGGACCCCGTATCTTACGTTCTTAAGCAACGGGAACAGCCCAGCTCTGAGCTGACAGAGCATTCCAGGCCTGATCCCCCACATCACCCCAGTTCTACCCGGAGTTACTGCTGAGTTCAGTGGCATGACATCCGCCTCACACTGGCCCAAGGGCACAGTGAGCCAGGCCCTGCAATCCTATTGTGCCACACATGGCAAGTGGCATAGAAGGCTCAACCTCCCCTTCCATATGGGGCTAGAGATGAGCACACTTCCTACAGCCAGCCCTGCAAATCACAAGTTTCAGCGGACAATTTTTTTAAAGAAGTGCCCTTCCCCCACTCCCTGGCCCTTCCCCTCCCTCTCTGCTAATAGGGGTTTTACAAACTTTAGCCCAGGAGAAATCCAAATGCCTCCACAGCGCCCTCTGCTGCCACGTTGGTGTGATGCTCCTTGTCCCACTGCCGGCCGATTCCTCTGTGTCCAGTGCCAAGTTCCCCTAACCCCTCTGCTCTGACATTCTCACCTCAGCCACCATGAGCCAGCCACTCACCATCTGCTTCTAAGCCTAATTCCACATAGCCCCAGTTCCTGGTACATCCCCCTGACCCTGTCTGCCTGGCCCCTGTTCCTGGTACAGCCCCGTGAGTCTGTCCGCCTGGCCCCTGTTCCTGGTACAGCCCCGTGAGTCTGTCCATCTGGCCCCTGTTCCTGGTACATCCCCGTTTGCCCATTCGCCAGGCCCCTGTTCGTGGTACGTCCCCGTGAGCCCGTCCGCCGGGCCCCTGTTCCTGGTACGTCCCCGTGAGCCCGTCCGCCGGCCCCCTGTTCCTGGTACGTCCCCGTGAGCCCATCCGCCTCACAGGCTACACAGCATTGTAATAATCTTTGTACACAATATGCTTAACAATTCACTGATCAATAATACCATGATGAAATGTGTGCAGCAAACATTATGTGTAAAGTTATGAACATAAGCTGAAATCATGACTGAAGTGTGTTTACCAGACAAGTCTGGGGAGGGGATGAACAAACCAGTTTCTCAAAGACAAAGGACAAGCTGACACCTCTAGCCAGGTGTCAAAGCTGATGGGCCATCTTTAGCATGGCCATTCTTTAGCAGTTAAGGGGGCCAGGAACAGATCGATCTGCATTTTATCAAACAACAAAATGGGACCTCTTTTACTACGAGATTCCTAGTCTCCATGCTCACAGCAGGAAGGAACTTTATCTAAGGGTGACCCTCAGGAAAAGCATTTCAAAGGGTGACTGAACTATAAAAGGGATGGGCAAAAACCTCTCTCTCTCTCACCTAAGAAGACAAAGGAACCTGGCCTTTGGGGGCAGATCCTCACTTGAGAATTTGGCCAGCCCTGTTGCTGGGAACCTGTGGTAAGAATTTTACTTTGAACCAAGTCTAGTTTGTTAAGTTTTAACACTAGAAGCATTTTATCTTTATTTCTCATTTCTGACTTTAATGCCCTATACTTGTACTCACTTAAAATCTCTCTTCATAGTTAAATAAACTTGGTTTAGTCTTAATCAAAACTAAAACAGTGTTGTGGTTAAACTGAATTGTTTGGTAACTCCAGTTAAAGTAGCAAACCATTGTACAGTGACCTCTTCCAGGGACAATGAACCTCTAATATTTGAACTGTCTAGGAGAGGGCCGGACAGCTCAGAACTCACATTTTGGGAGAAAATCCAGGACTGGGAGTGTGTTGGCAGGGCCGGCTTTAGGCCGATTCGCCCGATTCCCTTGAACCGGGCCCCGCGCCTAAGAGGGCCCCACAATGTCCGTGCTGGGGTCCCGCAACGTCCGGCGCTTCGGAGGCAGCTCAATCGCTGCCGCCGTCTTCTGCAGCACTTCGGCGGGAGCTCGACCGCCACCGCTGTGTTTGGCAGCGTTTTGGTGGAGGGGCCCCGTCAACACTGTTGGCATAGGGCCCCGCACCTCCTAAAGCCGGCCCTGTGTGTTGGGGTCACCTGGCAAGTGGGTAACCATGGTGGAAGCCAGAGTGTGACTGATGTGTGGCTGGCAGGCTGCAGCTATACACAGACACTCAGGTGTGACCTGCAGGGTGTTTAGGTATTTGTGAGCAGCCCAGCTTGGGAGCTACAGCAGCAAAGCATTGTGAGACACCCACGGTGACAGGGCAGGTGGTGACACAACCCCTCACTAGTTTGGATTGCACCCCGGAATGTGAGATCCTGAAACTAGTTTAGAAGCTGTAAATAGCCACTTGAATGTTAAAAGTCATTATCATAATACCCAGAAAACTCCCAGGCTTAAAGGGACAAATCCCAGCCCACATGCACAAGGTGTGGAAAAGTCATATCCCAAGAGATGATGCATGTGCAGCCACAGGCACCTGGTGAGACACATGCACAAAATATGGACATTTTGCAGTTCTTTGCTGCACCAAAGCACTCAGGGAGTTACGGACAATCGAGAGCCATTGCTTCTGGGATCTATCACTTGTGACAACACAGAACCTGCCTGGACAGTGCAATTGAATATTCATGGCAAGACTAGTGACTTTAAAACTGACTCAGGAGCAGAGGTCACAGTCCTCTCAGAAGGGATTTACAATCACCTGCAACCCCTCCCGGAGCTGAGGTCACCTCACACAGCTCTGAATAGCCATGTCGCTGTTCTGAACGGCAGGGGCCAATTCACCACAAAGACACAAACTGTGCATTCAGCTTGCATGTGATCAAAGGATCAAAGACCTTCTCAGTCGCAGTGTGGGAGCCGTGATAGACCTAGTGAGAAAAGTGGAAGAATTCAACCGGGGATTTGGTGTCATTGACTTTTGAAAGGAGATCCAATACAAATCAAGTTCAGAGACAATGCCGAACAGACAGACCTTGGAAGAGACTAGCTGCAAATTTATGTGAATTCAGAGGACATCATTGCCTGCTTATTGGGGAATATTTTTCCAGGTCTATAGAAATAGCGTATTTGAAAGATAGAACATTCACAGTGTTACTGAGTAACTGAAGTGCCATAGGCGCCGACTCCGTGGGTGCTCTGGGGCTCAAACACCCACTGAAAAAAAATAGGGGGTGCTTAGCACCCGCAGGGCTGGATTAATCTTTTGTGGGCCACAGCGCCTGGACCGTGAACCCACCCTCGAGGCCCCACCCCCACTCAGCCTCTTCCCCCTAAGGCCCCACCCACTGCTCCACTCCCAAAGCCCTGCCCCTACTTGGACACTTCCCCCCAAGGCCCCACCCATGCTCCATCCTGAGGCTCGGCCTCTTCCCCCCAAGGCCCTACCTGCTGCTCGCATTGGGAGGAGAGAGGAGAGAGCAGAGGAGAGGAGAGAGCTGTGGGCAGGGCCATGGTCCAGGCATCGGGGAACCTTCCGAGTGTGGGCCCAGCACCACAGCGCCATCGGTGCCATTGTAAACCCAGTACGGAGCACCCACGAGCCAGTGTTGCTGGCAGTTTCATCCAGAAAGCCTCCATGAGACGTAATGGCTTTAAACTGGGATGTTAGTGAAGACAGCTTGTAGGTGAGTGCAATGATTTTAATATACTGTAATTCACGATAATGTAATTATGCAGTTCATTACTATTTTAATAATGATTACATTGTTAAAATAGCAATGATAGACACATATTCAATAACTAGAATAGGAAAGACGTGTATAAATATGCTGAAAATAGCCTCCCCTCAAACACACACACACCTCTTCAAAAGCACCCACCAGCAAAAACAAAAGTCAGTGCCTGTGTGAAGTGCACTTTTACTCACCGCAGTATTCCAGAACAACTAGTGACAGACAATGGACCACAATTCACTGCAGCAGAATTTAAGTCCCCCCCCAACGCCTGTCCCGATTTTTCACACTTGCTATCTGGTCATCCTAGTATAGACGGCCAAGAAAATCCTACAGCAGGAAGATCTATTCTTTGCTCTTCTGAGTTGAAGATCAACACCAATAGCAGCTACTGGATATAGTCCAGCACAACTCCTGATGAGAATACAACTCAGAAATACAGTTCCAGCTTTGGAAAAGAATCTATCTCCAAAGTGGGCAACCATGAAGACAGTAGCCATATTGGATAAAAAGGCTAAAAGAACTTATGAACACTTTTACAACGGACATCACTCAGCAAAAGAACTGCTGGGTCTAGAACCTGGTGACTGAATTCATGTCAAATTGAGTGGAGAAAAAGGATGGACAACTCGAGCTGTCATGAAGAAAAATAATTCGGTACCCAGATAGTATGTGATTGAGAACAGCAATAGAGAGGTCAACAGAAACTGTTGACATCTATAGTTTGTTCCTCAGAAAGAACAATCAACCGAGCAAACTCTACAGGCGGATGCAGAACAAGAAAAGGACAATGACTTAAGGATTCTAGACCGACTACAGACAGTCGTTGCAACAAATGGACAGCCAAATGACCAAATTGTTATGTGTTAGGATGATGTAATTAAAAAACCAGTATGATCCAGAGACACTTAACAGACTGCTACCTACTGATTTACAAAGATAGCGGAGATAGTGTAAATCCTGAAATTGGTAGAAATGTAGAACTTAAAGGGGGAGAAGTAATGGAATGCTCATCTGTATGATACCCTTTCACCACGAGGTGGCACTGTGTGCACAAGACCTTATTTAAGCTACCCTCAGTACATGATCTTACAGCGCACACGTCCTGTGTGTAGCTCTCTGAGCCATACAGTACACTCCGCAGTCATCCCACAACTGATCCAGATGCCTGACCTGCTAGGAGCAACCCTGCAACCTACAGTGCACAAGAAGTACATGACAGCCCCTGAGCAGGGTATGGCCCACTGAACCCATCCACCTGGCACCCGTGCACAGCGTGACCCCCTGAGCATCTCTCATTGCCATGGGGCACACCCGTTACATCCCCCGGAGCCCATCCGCACGGCCCCTGCACATGAGAAGAACATAAGAACGGCCAGATTGGGTCAGACCAAAGGTCCATCTAGCCCAGTATCCTGTCCACCAGCAGTGGCCAATGCCAGGTGCCCCAGAAGGAATGAACAGAACAGGTGATCATCAAGTGCTCCATCCCCTGTCGCCCATTCCCAGCTTCTGGCAAACAGATGCTAGGGACACCATCCCTGTCCATCCTGGCTAATAGCCATTGATGGACCTATCCTCCATGAACTTATCTAGTTCTTTTTTGTACCCTGTTATAGTTTTGACCTTCACAACATCCTCTGGCAAGGAGTTCCACAGGTTGACTGTGCGTTGTGTGAAGAAATACTTCCTTTTGTTTGTTTTAAACCTGCTGCCTATTCATTTCACTGGGTGACCCCTAGTTCTTATGTTATGAGAATACTTCCTTATTCACTTTCTCCTCACCAGTCAGGATTTTATAGACCTCTATCATACCCCCCCTTTAGTCATCTCTTTTCCAAGCTGGTACATCCCCCTCAGCCCCTCCGCAGGGCCCCGTGCCCAGTATGACCCCCTGAGACTGTCCGCCTGGCCCTTGTGCATGGTACGTCCCAATCAGCCCGTTCATGATGACCAGCCTCGTCCACATGCAAATCTTTCAGGAAGGTCCCCATGGGCATGTGACTCCCGCATTTGTGGAGGTTGGGCATGAGCGCCAGAAGCTCCCTAGAAGTGGGGAGGCACCAGTGCCCGGACTGTGACCCTGCCTCCTGCTCCACCTCAAGGCTCACCCCCACTCAGCCTCCTCCCCGTGAGGCCCTGCCCACGCTCCACCTCCACTCACCCCCAGGCCCCGCTCAGCCCCCTCCTCCGAGGCCCCCCCCCGCCTGCCTCTCGCTCCTCTGTGCCCCCGAGACCCCCAGCCTGCTCCTCTCTGCCCTGAGGCCCCCCGCCCTACTCTGCCCATGACCCTCCCCCAAGGCCTCTGCCACCAGCTGCTTGTGCCTCTCCACCCCAAGGCCCCCCACATCCCCCTCCACCCATGACTCTTCACCCCACCCCGAGACCCCCTGGCAGCTGCTTGTGCCTCCAGCGCCCCCTTCCCGAGGCCCCCACATGCACTGCTCATGCCTCTCCACCCCGAAGACCCCCTGGCCTGCTCCTCTCTGCCCCAAGGCCCCCCACCTGCCCCTTTCCACCCGTGACTCTCCTCTCCCCCCCTGAGGCCCCCTCACCAGCTGCCTGTACCTCTTTGCCCCCTCCCTCGAGTCCCCCTCCGCCCGCCACTTGCGCCTCTTTGACCCCTTTCCTGAGCCCACCCCCCGCCCACCGCTCGGCGGGGGGGCCTCAGGGGAGGGGGGGAAGAGGCGTGAGCAGCGGGCAGGGGGGTTCTCGGGGGAAGAGGCGGAATGAGGGCAGGATCTCGGGGGGACGAGGCGGGAAGAGGAGCAGGGCAGGCGAGGCCACGGGGGAAGAGAATGACTGGGAGCAGGGCCTTGGGGTGGAGCATGAGCAGGGTTACAGCCCTGGTGCCCGTTCGGTGGCAGCCTCTCCTGGCCTTTCAAACCCGCCGCCCATGAAGCTCCCCTTCTGCCAGACAACGACAGTGAATTTCCTTGACCTGTATAAAAAAATCCCTAATTGTTCCCCTTCCCCTAACATCTGTCTCCCAGTCTGTCTGTCTGTCTGAGACTGCGAGCTCCTCACAGGAGGGAGCATCAGTGGCGTAGACCGGTTTAGGGTACCGGGGGAGCGGAGCTAAAAAAAGGCGCCTCCCCTCGTACTCACCCGGCGGCGCCCCAGCTGTTCGGCGGCACTTCGGTGGCTGGTCCTTCACTCGCTCCGGCTCTTCGGTGGTACCCGCCGAAGACAAGTGAAGGACCCCCACCGAAGTGTTGCCGCACAGCTGGAGCGCCGCCAGGTGAGTGCTTTTTTTAGCTCCGCTCCGCTGGTAGCGCCGGGAGCAAAAGGCGCCGGAGCAAAAAAAAAATGCTCCGCTCCGGCTGCAGCGCAGGAGCAAAATGACCTCCTGAGGTCCCTTCCAACCCTGAGATTCTATGATTCTATGATTCCTGAGCACAAAAAAGGCGCTGCTTCTGCTCAGTGGGGGAGCGACCGCTCCCTCTGCTCCCCCCCCCGGCTACGCTACTGGGGAGCATCCCTTGTTGAATGTCTGGAAAGCCCCAACCCAAAAAACCAGCTATACCTAAAATTCTACACATGCTGAAAGTGTGTCTGAAAGTACCCAAAGTTCCCAGCAGATTGTCTCTTGTGTCCACTGGTGGATGGAGCACAGGCCAGCGTGATGGTCCAGCAGTAAGACGGTATGTTTGCTGCTCAGTCTGCTAGGGGAAGTTGAGTTGGCCTCTGCTGGGTTTCTCCATTGCAGTCTTCCAGTCCACGTTAATTTAAAACCATTGTTTTTAAGCACAGCTACAGATATCACACGAAACACGGGCTGTGTTCCACAGCACCCGGAGCAGACTTACCGCACTGAGCAAGGAGAAGGAACACAGCCGTGAGGGCCCCCAGCATTCTGACAGTCATGGTGATTCCAGCACAGCTGTGCATACTCTGATCTACTTACAGCTCCTTTTATAGGGAAGGCCTTGTACTTATCTCTTGGGAGCTGGGAAAAGCAATGTGTACACTGTATAGTTAAACTTAGGGCTGATTCCTCAGCTGTGCCCAGGAAATGTACATTTTTAACAGTGAGTAATTAGCCACTGGAACTATTTACCAAGAGTTCATAGAATCATAGAAGATTAGGGTTGGAAGGGACCTCAGGAGGTGTCTAGTCCAATCCCCTGCTCATGGCAGGACCAGCCCCAACTAAATCATCCCAGCCAGGGCTTTGTCAAGCCTGACCTTAAAAACCTCTAAGGAAGGAGATTCCACCACCTCCCTAGGGAACCCATTCCAGTGCTTCACCACTCTCCTAGTGAAAAAGTTTTTCCTAATATCCAACCTAGACCACCCCCACTGCAACTTGAGACCATTACTCAGGTAGTTGACACAGCTACTGTCTCTCAGGAAGGTGGAGTACCTACTGTCACGGAGTGTGGGGGAGTCAGGGCCCTGCACCCCCGCCCCCCCGCCACTTCCTGTGATTCACTGTGACTCTCAGCCAGCCAGTAAAACAGAAGATTTATTAGACGACAAGAACCCCAGTCTAAAACAGAGCTTGTAGGTACAGGAAACAGGACCCCTCAGTCAGGTCTCTCTTGGGGGGTGGGAGCCTAGAGGTTCTGGGCCTCCCCCCATCTCCAAACTGAAACCCCTTTCTGCTGCCTCCCCCAGACACGCCCCCCACCCCTCCTCCAGCCTTTGTCCAGTTTCCCAGGCAGAAGGTGTCGCCTGGCCTCAACCCCCTCCAGGCTTAGGTTATGAAGGGCAGCCACCATCCTTTACATGCTGGCCGTCAGGTATCATCCCTCAGTGAAGTCACACCCTTATTTCCCATCACCATCTAGTACTGGTGCAGCACCTCAGGGAAACGGAGCCACGCCCCGTGTTAGCAGAAGACAGTAAATTAGTGAAACTCCCATGCAACATTCCCAGGTTAATACTCCCTACTCCGACACATCTACACTGATGGAAGAAGCTGTCCCATCAGCGCAAGCAGCATCTTCACTAAGTTAACCCACCTCCATGAGAGGCGGTAGCTATGCCAGTGGGAGGAACTCTCTTGCTGACATAGCGCTGTCTATACCGGGGTTAGGGATTTATCACACCCCTGAGCGACGTAGAAATACCAATAGAAGTCTGCAGTGTAGACCTGGCCACAGAAAATACCACTTCAGTTTAGGGGGGAGGGATAGCTCGGTGGTTTGAGCACTGGCCTGCTAAACCCAGGGTTGTGAGTTCAATCCTTGAGGGGGGCCATTTAGGGATCTGGGGCAAAAATCTATCAGGGGACAGTACTTGGTCCTGCTAGTGAAGGCAGGGGACTGGACTCAATGACCAGTTCTAGGAGATTGGCATATCTCCATTTTTATTTTATTTATTTTTATTAGGGTGACCATATTTCCCTGTGCTGAATACGGGACACCTTGTAAAATTACTCATATTCAAGGAAGTTCAACGGCAATCAATCAGAACTATGGAGTACAAATATTCAAATTAACAACAAGTTGACTGAGCCCCCGTTAAAAAGAAATATGGTGTAGTTGGATTCTTTTTATTGACCTTCTTATCTTTAAGTCTTTAGGGTTCACACACCATGGGGAGGGTGACACACACACACTCCCGTACACCTCTCTCACACAGGGGGAGACCAACCCAACCCTCCCTGTCTGGTGCTCTCCGCCCTCCATGCCTTGCTAGGCCCCTGGGATGGACCCGCCTATCCTGGTACCTGGTGAGCGTCTTCCCGAGGTAACATGTGCTGGGGTACGCAGGGTCACATGTCCCCCTCCCCAGATCTCTGCCAGGGTTGACACCAGAATGTGGCGCCAGCAGCAGCCTTTCAGCGCTATGTGGGAGGGAAGGGACGAGAGCTGCTTCCAGCCGCAGGCGAGGCAGTGGGGAGGAATGACCTGGCCCGTGTCCGCTTGTCCCTTCCTGCCCGCACAGTGTTGAAAGGCAGTGTCCTATTGGGTTCCGGGAAGTGGATGGGCGGAAGCCCGCTCACTGCTAAAGGACCCCCCCCCCCCCCCCCCGCCCGAGCCTAAGGGGAGGATCCACAGGACCTGGAATCCAAATGAGTCCGGGGGACAACTAATGAAATAACAGGGTCAGGGGTGCGGTCACAGGGTTAAAAGAAGGGAGCCTGACGGGGACACCGAGCAGAGAACCCCGGACAGCGCCCACTGCTCCTCAAAGGCGTCAAGGGAGCCAGTGGACGCTGCCCAGAGGAACTCTGCTCGGATGCGTGAACGGACAAGGGATTGGAAACAGGCCCCACAGACACCGGAGCCTCCACCGGCCAACCGCCTCTCCCTGGTTTTATAGATGGCCAGTTTAGCCAGGGCCAGGAGGAGACTGGCCAGGAGGTCCCGTGACTTTGTGGGGCCACGGATAGGGAGTGCATAGAGAAGGAGGTGAGGGGAAAAGTGCAGCCAAAATCTTAACAAAAGATTGGTGAGGAGCCGGAACAGGGGCTGCAACCTGGCGCACTCCAGGTAAACGTGCGCCAGGGTCTCCCTCACACCACAGAAGGGGCAGGTATCCGGGACAGGGGTAAACCGCGCCAAATACACGCCCGTGCTCATGGCCCCATGAAGGAGTCGCCAGCTGACATCCCCGGTGGGCCTCGGTATCAGGGTGGAATAGAGGCTGGCCCACCAGGGCTCCTCACCCTCTAGAGGTGGTAGAAGGTCCCGCCACTTTGTGTCGGGGCGGGACACGAGGGCGAGGAAATGAAGGGTGTGGAGCACGAGCGTGTAGAGATGCTTCCGTGGCGCGGTTTGAAAGCGGACCGGCTGCAAGGTGTGCAGCTGGCTCATGGAAAAGTGGCGGGGGGGGCCAGTTGGGTCCACGGGGCAGGGGGTTGAAAGGCAGTGTGGCGGGGTGGTACCCCGCTCCTTCCCTGAGGGGCAGGAAACAGCCCTGGGAGAGGGCTGAGGCTGGAAGCTGGGCTGATTGGCAAAGCAGCCACAGCTGTGGCCAGTTAATCAGGGCCCAGCTGGCCCTTATAAGAGGGCAGTGGGCCTAGAGCAGGCAGTCTTCCTGTGGAGGAAGGGCCTGGCTGTAGGGACTTGAGCAGGTACCTAGGGTGGAGCAGGGCTGGGGAAAGGCTAGAGGAGCTGGGGAGCTCTGGCCTGAGAAAACCCCAGGCTGTGGCCTAGGGCTAGGCCCGACTGGGTACAGCGGTTGCAGGGGTAACCCACGGGTAGGCTGAGGCAGCAGGTCCAAACCCCCCTTGCTTGTGATGAGTGGCTTATACTGCAGTCTGTCCCAGGGCGCGGGGGCTAGCTGGTGATTGGCAGTAACCTATGACTGAGGTGAGGTGGGGATAGTGGGTTGAGGGTTCCCCTGGGGAGGGGAAGACCCAGATCTGGGAGTACTGCCAGGGGGCAGCACCCCAGTTAAAGGGGCACTGGGGTCCTGGGAGGGACATGGGGCCAGAGCAGTTAGGTGGATCACCTGGCCTGCAGAGGGCACTCTGGAGGCTGGTGAGCTAATTCCCTAGACAACCAGCAGAAGGCGCTGCAGGGGTGAGTCTGACCCGCTTACAGGCAGCTGACACCTCCAGGCTGCTGCTGGCCCCTGGCATAACCCAGCCGCCTCCTGTCCTGCCCGCTTCCCTCCCTGCCACAGCGCAGGCAGGAAGGGGTTAAGCCCCAAGGATGCATTGTGGCCCAGGGAACCTGACTGCAGGGGCTTCAGCAAACCTGGACAGAGAGGTGGCTCAGCAGGGGAGGGTGCCAGGGGACGGAGCAGTCCCATGCTCCCTGGGGGCAGGACTGGGGGTGTGTGTGTGAAGAGAGTGCTCAGCCCCTGCCCAGGGGGCTGCTGTGGAGCCTGCAGGGTCGGGGTGCTAACAGGCTGGAAATCGCTTCCTGCCCACCCCCACTCCAGAGCTGAGGGGCGGGAGGCTTCCCCGTGCCAGCGCTGTGCGGGGCTTTGGCACACCCCGGGCTCGGCTCCTCCTGGCCAGTGTCCTGGGCCCGAGGGTTTGGGGCTTTCCCAGGGCGCCGGCCCAGCCAGAGGCAGTGGGGGTAGGAAGGAGCCTCCCAGCCAGGCTGTTGGTGAGCCGAGCGCTCGGACCGGGGCTGGATTTCCGCACAGCGCTGGGAGCAGGACGTGCCCCGCTAGGGGGGATATGGAAGAGCAGCGGAGCTGAGGCGGCGAAGGGGCAAAGCAGGGCGAGGACAGTGAGAAGGGGAGCACGTAAAGGGCTGATGGGTGGGCAGCAGAGGTGGCACGTAACTGGCAGCTGCCTGGCGCCTGCCCGCACTCACCAGCCATTACCAGCTGGAAACGGGACAGGAGACGGGGCCCTGCTGTCCGAGAGCCAGCACGCAGTTGGGGCTGCGCTGATGGGCCTGTAGGGAAGTGGCTGGCCCCACACACTGCATCTTCACCCTGTCACCACCCTTACACCCCCATCCTCACTGTCGGCCACTGAACCCCCGATTCACCCCTAGTGGGTGGGCGGCTGGGTGACAAGCAGCAATCTGCCCAGCAGCAGGACCCGTCAGTACGGCGGGGGAGACAGAAAATACAGGACAATTTGCCCATTTTAAAGAAAAAGTCGGGATACCTGCGGGAGAGCTTAAATACAGGATTGTCCCTTTAAAAACGGGATGTCTGCTCACCCTACCTCAGCTGGCACTAACTGGTGGCCTTAATGGGGTTTCTTAGCCCAGGATCAGACTGGTGAAAACCCCAGCAGTGGAACACAGCCCAGAATTGCCCACAGCTCCAGAATCCTGCTTCCCTGGGCTAAGCTTTTGATGTGGGACTCGCTGTATTCTCCCCTCCCTCCCAAGGCAGTGTTTCTCCTGCTTGGCCTCACTCCATCTGCTAGCTCTCCAAACCCCCACCCTGCAGACCACCGAGAAGCACTTACAGCATGCCTCAACAAAGGGGACCGTGTCAATAGGGTTTTAGGAAACAACTTTCTATCTATCTTATTGGCCAAACCACAAGGCAGCTCGGCATTAACTGGCCACACAGTGGAGCCCCCCTTAGCACAGAGGTTCACTGAATGGAGCTGGAGGGCTCTCTCCTGTTCTCTCTACCAGACTTTACTTTTGTGGGGGTTCTTAAATTGATTTCTTTAAATAAGGTTTAGTTATAAAGGTTTTTAATCTTCCTTAGTGGAGTTGTGGCGTTGAACTTGGAGGCCTTGCCCGCACTGTTTGTCCCAAGCCTACTTTGAAATTCCTCAGTTAAAGTAAATGTTTAACTACACCACCAGTTGTTTACTGTCATAAAACGCTTCTGATGGGGCAGAGATTGACTCAGCTGCTGCTGAGAGCCAGAAGTGCTTGTGGAGAACCCAGTGGATCAGAACTCAGCATATGATGGCACAGACAATGGCCAAGCTTTCCAAGTTGTTCCATGCAACAGTTGTCCCCCCCAAAATTGCACAGGCTGGCCCCCACTGCACCCACAAACACACCCACTGCAAATCAGGCACTGGGTGCACAAATTGGTACTTGCACACTGCCTAGCTACCTGTCTGCACGAGCCATTTACCTCCGTTACGTACACCGCTGCTAGTTTACAGAGACATGGGCACTGGGCTCGCCCACTGCACCAAGGCTACACTTAGCCCCCGTTGGGTTCAGAAACATTCCACAGAAGTGCAAGGTTGACATATATCAAAATATGCCTTGAAAATATATTGTGGACAACAACAGTTCTCTGTGTGCGCCCTTTGAACTATCTGGGGGTAGCCAGCTGTATTCATATTACAAACCTTTGCATCCTCTCTGGGCTAAAGATAATGAGTTAATAGGCCCATCCAAACAGCTGATATGTTGTCTGGGGACCTTAGTGCTAAGGCCTGGTCTACAACTTAGGTTGATGTTAAGTCGCCTTGCGTTGACCTAGGTGTGCATGTAGCTACACTCACATTTGTCTCCCACCGATCATGACACCACCACAGTAACACCATCTCCCCAAAGGGTGTTGCGCCACAGTAGACCTACTCTGGTCAACGCAGTGTGAGTGTAGACACTGCATGACCTATGTTGACCCTAACAGTCTTACAGCAGCTGTTCCACAATGCCCCACACTGAATGCTCTGGTCACAATTGTGAACTCCACTGCCCAGGGGCCATGGAGACCAGTGATAGATCCATTAACTGGTAAAACCTGCTTCCTACAGAACTAAAGCACAGATTCAGGACACAGCAATGGGCAGAACAAGCCCTTCTGGCTCCTCTGGGGAAACATTCTGAACCCACCCTGACTCCTCCACCAAAGGAAACCCCTAGCAGCTCCTAGCAACATAAACTCTTTGAACAGTCTGTGAATCCTGACAGCCGGAAGGAACCATTACAAACCTGCAGAGAATGTCGCCCAGTCATGCCTGCATCCAGCCCAGCATTTCTGGTTCAGCTAGAGCTGATTGTTTTTTAAAAAATGACATCCAACCTCGATAAACAGACTCCAAAGTGAGAGAGAATCCACCACTTCCCTAGGTTCCAATGGTTAGTGACCCTGTGTTAAAAATGGGCACCCTATTTCTAGTCTGGATTTTCCCAGCTTTGACTTCCAGCTGTTGGATCTTGTTATGCCTTTTACTGCTAGATTGAGTCCTGGCCTACATGTAAAATTTAGCTCTACCGAACGACATTACTCAGCGGTGTGAAAAACTCATCCCCCTCAGTGTCGCAGTCATGCTGACCTAAGGGCCCCGTAGATGTGGCTAGGCTGCCAGAAGAATGGTCCCCCCCACCTAACTACCGCTGTGCAAGAAGGTGGATTATCTACGTTAGCGTTCAGGTTCGGGTCCGGCTGCAAGGCTCTCCCCTGCCCGCGAGGGGTTTGGTTTCTATTGATAGCCATTCTAGAAATTCCCGTCACCAGGCTATCTAAGTTCTATACCTGGATTCCCGAAAACAGTAAGGGCTTAGCAAACACTAAGCAAAGGACAAGATGAGGCGTGACCACCTTTGTGCCTGTTGTGTTAATTGGGGTGAATTTGTAGGCCCAATTATCAAGACACATCCCCTGCTGATGCATCTCCAGGTCCTGTGAGTCTGGAATGCCTGAATGGCAAGTGGGTGAGACTTCCTCTCTTCCTGGCCTGTCTGGGCTGAGAGGAGACAGAGAACTTTGCTTGCAGGCGTGTGGCTAGTGGAAGCAGGTGGGTCTCGTTACTCTGACAGGCAATTAAAGGATGTTTACATAGGTCTTGCCCTTCTCAGGAGGCTGTATTGACTGGAAGCTCTGGAGGGAGAAGCATTACTCTGGGATGCTCTTTCTGACTTTGGGTCTTTAGTCTCTAAGGTGCCACAAGGACTCCTCGGTTTTTCTATGTAGGTATGTGATCCTTAGACAAGTCACAAGTGAAGCAAGAGGCACCGATGCTGTCTAAAACTTGTAGAGGATACCATAAAGTGGAGCTTTGCTACAAAATAGCCCCATTCGACTCAGAAGGCATACCTCAATATTTGTTTTTGTCACGTAAAGCAACTTCCTCCTAAAACGAATACAAAGGGGTAATTTAGTGCAAGTCATGGGATCTTGCACAGGAAGATCAGGCTGAGTAATCTATATAACTTGTGATGAAAATCTGTCAAGTGGGTAACACGAAATGCATCAATATCAATGAAGTGATAACTGTTGAGGCATTTTACAATCACTGGGGCATTTCATCCCACCCATTTCTACCTAAAAATGGAAGGCATAAAACGACTTACTGTTCTGAGCACTGTTTTTTGAATAAAGAACCACCACAGAATCTTAAATCTGCTTTCCTTTGGTGGAGCAGGTACTTGAATGTGAATGCCTAAGAATTGCCACTATGAATGACAGTGAATAGTCATTTGGCTACAGAAAGCATGAGAATAACTCTACTGCCAGGTAGGGTTCTTTTTTTTTTTTTTTTTGGCTAAAACTATTCAGCGGATTCATATCAAATTAACCAATAATTTTCAGCTTGACTGAAACTGCAAGTAACAGTTCATCCAAAAAAATTCACCCAGCTCCAGCTGGCAGGCTGCTGGCATTGTCTTTCATTACAGGAAAGAGAACTGAGTTGGATTGGCAACCAAAGGTAGTGCAATAAATCACCCTCTGAGCCAGGAATAGTCAGTTATTTTTTGCCAAGGTCCAAATTTCTTGGTCAAGGTATAATCGAGGTCTAGACTCCAGAGAAAATAATAAAAAACCCAATAACAACAATTAGTAAATAAAAAGATTTCAGGGTCCATTCAAAAGCATCTGGTGGTCCAGATATGGTCCATTGCCCACCTATTGACCACCTGAGTCTGGGCTATCCGAGTTCAGGATTTCAGCGTGGTGCCTTGTTCCTTGGTGAGCAGAGACAGGAAACACTGCAGCAGCAGCATGCGCAATACAGCTGATGAAATATTTCAAACTAGTATTCTGATTTCTAAGTGATCTTTTTTCTAAAACTGAAATTTTCATATACAAAAATATTTTTCCAAGAATTTGTTCTTTAACATTAGTTAAATTATTAATAATGTGCAGTTTGTTATTCTGGTTTTCTTTCCCCGCCCCCTTTTCCTTGTTTCCTCCTTTTCAGTGGCAAAATGGAAGAAGAAAGGGGAGGACAAAGGGAGAAATGGGGAGGAAGAATTGACCCTGGAAAAGTTCTACATTTAAAAAAAAAAGAAACAAAATTTCATGTTTGAAATTTGGAGACAAAAATAAAGCTTTGTTGCAAATGCCCATTTTCCAGCCAGGTGAGTGCCCTGGTTGCAGAGCTACTCCGAGTGATGAAGAAGGGTTTGGCTTGTTCCAGAAGGAGCTGCATCTGCTCTTCTCACCCGGAAGGAGTCGTTGAGGGTGGGGTGCACAGACAGAAATATGGGGACTTGGGAGGTTACCCGAAAGAAAATGAGATGTCCTGAAGCAGCCATTCAGGGACAAACATCTACAAATTACAGAGCTTAAACCAGTCTGCATGAGCTCCTATCTGATCAGACTTGGGGCAAGGACTGTCCTTCTGTTCTGTATTTGTGCAGCCCAGCACAAGGGGGTCCTGGGTGCTACAATCATACAAATAATAAACAATACAGATCACCATGGTTCCCTTCTGGTCTATTACTCTAGTCAGTGGTTCTCAAACTGTGGGTCAGGACCCTAAAGTGGGTCGCAAGCCCATTTTAATGGGATGACCAGGGCAGGCTTAAACTTGCCTGGGCCCAGGGCCAAAGCCAAAACTCCATCACCTGGGGCCAAAGCCCAGCTATGGGCCTCCTGCCTGTTCAGCTTCCCTCCCCCCCGCCCCCCAACTAGGGTGGTGGGGCTTGGGCAGGTTCAGGCTTCAGTCCCCCCTTCTGGGGTCTGGTAGTAATTTTTGTTGTCTTGGTGCTATGGAGTTTGAGAACCCCTGCTGTCTGATCACATCTCCTCCCCGAAGCACTGCAATCTGCCTCCCACATTGGCCTCCTTCCTACTATTTCCTGACCTTACTCAGTGCTTTAAGGGAGACACTGACTCTCTTGACCTCTTCTTTCCCCTATTGCTTGAGCCCATCTCCACCCCTTGCACCGTTTGTTATCACTCTGATCACCAACTGCTTTCCCAACTCTCTTTCACCTGCCACTATGTATCCCTGTTTACATAAAACCACCTCCGTGCCTCAGTTTTCCCAACAGTACAATGGGGATAATGACACTGCTCTCCTGTGTGAAGTGTTTTGAGCTCCATCGATGACACGCACTACATCAGAGGTCAGCATTATTAATGCAATAAAGACCCTAGGCAAAGTGGCTGAGCTCTCTCATCCGCCAATATACTTCCGTAAGGGCTTCACTAGCAACCTACTCATCTGTGTGCAGTGACTGAACTCCTTCCTATCATGGCCGGGGACTAATGTTCCCTCTAATTTTTGACAGGCTGAGTGTGCACAAAAAAATTTCTTCTGTGCAAATTTTTGTGTGCAGGGTGTTTCACCGTGTGCGTGGGGTTTAGGGCCTGTGTGTGCGCGCACACAGCTTAGAGGGAACAGGGCCGGGGACACTGTGGCCCAGTCCCTGCCCTGGCTGCTTTCATACCCAAGCAGGTACCTGGCTCTCTGCTGTGTCCTTGGGCCTCTTACTCTGCCTCTGCAGTGACAATTCATCTGCCCCATCTATGGAGTCCCACAAGGGTCAGTGCTCTGCTCTCTCCACTTTTACACTCCACCTTCTCCCGCCCAGTCCCCAACTCTCTGCTTTTAACTGTAACTACCGCGTGCCCCAGTTACTGGCATTAACCGGACAGGTATTTATTTGGCTGCTGTAATTTGTGGCTCCACCTCCGTGTCTCAGGCTTGTTGGCCTTTAAAATGCTACAGGACTATCGCGCTTCAGTGCAGGCACCACCTGCGTGGCTGGGAGGGGCCCCGTTGGCCTGGGGAATCCAGCTCCCTGAGAGGCGGCAGCCGGGTCGATGGAAGAACCCGTCCGTCACCCTAGCGCTGTCTACACGGGGACGTGGGTCAGTTTAATGATGCTGCTCAGGGGCTGGGTTTGTCACACCCGAGCGATGAGCTGTGCCAAACTAGTTTCCCAGCGTCGAGCAGGCCTTAGGGGAAACAGTGCACCTCTGGGGCCCGGGGCAAACACAGCTCCACCTCCGACCCTCTCCTCTGCCACTGGCCACATGCTCGGTGTGCTCCGTGACCCCCAACCTCCCGCCTGGCGTTCACCGGCGCCCAACACTCCCCTGGAGCCCAGGGGTGTCGCAGGCCCCCAGAAGCACTGGAGGTCATAGGCGGCGAGTTATATGGTGCCCGTGCTTCACCAATGTTTAGGAACGTGGGCCCGGCTCCAGCAATGTTTGGGTTTACCACGCTTTGGGGGGACGCGGGGTCCAGGGTGGCCTGGGGCATTAGCGGGGGCTTCCGTCCCCTTCCCCAGCTCACCCCTCTCCAGGGAGGAGGCTGGAAAGGGGTGGGGCTGGGGGCTTGGAGGAAGGGGTGGAATGGGGGTGGGGAGGGGGCAGAGCAGGGGCAGGCTGGGGCTGGGTCGCTTGCTGCTGCCGGCACCAGGCACCAGCTAACCCCCCCAGGACGCCCTGGCCCCCGCGTCCCCCTGAACCACAGCCCCCCCCCCAAAGCGCAGGGCCCAAGGCAGCTGTCCCAGGTCCATCCCATGGACAGGACGACTCTGCTTGGATCCATTCTGGGCACCACCAGAACTTACTTGGGGGGGAGGGATAGCTCAGTGGTTTGAGCATTGGCCTGCTAAACCCAGGGTTGTGAGTTCAATCCTTGAGGGGGCCATTTGGGGATCTGGGGCAAAAATTGGGGATTGGTCCTGCTTTGAGCAGGGGGTTGGACTAGATGACCTCCTAAGGTCCCTTCCAACCCTGAGATTCTATGATTCTATGATACCCAAACCTGCCGCCCAGGCTGGCGGTCACGCCCTGCCTGTCACCATCCCCTCGAGCCTGCTCAGGTTTGGTCTCAGCTCTGCCACCCCCTAGCGGCCCCCGGACACGGCAGCGGCCCCCCCCCCGGAGCTATCACACCCGGTTCCAGCCTCCCCAGCACGACCGCCCCCCTCCCTCCGGGCGCGCTGGGGGCAGTAGGCCCCGAGCAAGGGGGGGGGGGAGGCTTTTCCCGAGCCCGGGGCGCGCTGGGGCTGGGGCAGGGCCCATCTCCCCGGGGGGCTGTGGCCGCTCAGGGCGAGCCCGGCCCGCTCCGCCCCAGCCCAGCCCCTTCCTCCGCCGCAGGGGGCGGAGCCCGGCCCGGCCCAGCCGCGGCACTCGCAGGAGGCGGCCGGAGCGCAGCGCGGAGCCGGGCCGGGGATGCGCCCGCGCGGCTGAGGCTGAGCGCGCCGGGATGAAGGCGGCGCAGGGCGGCGGGGCCCTGCCCGGCACCTCGCTGCAGCGGGCCTGCCGCCTGCTCGTCTTCGCCTGCGCCCTGCACCTCTCGGCCACGCTGCTCTACTACCTGGCGGGCAGCGGCGCCCTGCGCCCGCCGGGCAGCCCCGAGCCGCCGCCGCGCAGCCCCGAGCCGCCGCCGCGCAGCCCCGGGGCCGCCAGCCGCTCCCAGCCCGGGCCGCCGCCGCCGCCGCCGGTCACCAGCGCCCAGCCCGGGCCGCCGCCGCCGCCGCCGGTCACCAGCGCCCAGCCCGGGCCGCCGCCCGACTGCCCCGACCCGTCCCCGCTGCTGGGTAAGCGCCCCCCGGCCTCGGCTCCCGCGCCCGCCCGGCGCAGCCCCCGCGCCTCTCCCCCCGCGGCCCTTCCGCTGCGCCCCGGCGGGCGGGCGAGGGGCCGGTCCCAAGGGAGCTGCTGCTCCCCGTCCCCTCGGCCGCAGCCCGACCCCGCCTGGGTACTCTGAAGCGCCGACCCTGGCCGTCAGCTGCTGCGCCGGGGCAGGAGGCCCTTTGTCTCTGGAAGTGGTGAAATCTGCCTCGTAATTAACCTCCTGAGCCCCTGTGCCCACAGCGCTCTCCCGCTCCCAGCCCCGGCTCCCCCGGCGTTCCGCGTTCACAAGCACAGGCACCGCGGCGTGAAGTTTGTTTATTTATTGCGTCTGTTCTCATTAAATTGCACATGCGACAGCTTGTCGTGTTTACCTCCCCTAAACCGTATCGTGCTAGAGACCTCATCCGCCACTTCAGTGCAGCCTTAAAAACATCTAACCCAGGAGCATGAGAGCCTTCTCGCCTCCTAAATCAGGGACCTCTGTATTTAAAACCATGTAATAGCCCAAAGAATGAACTGAGCCTAGCTGGTGTTAAATATTTTACTAGCGTCGCAATAAGACAAATATATGAATCCATATAAAGCTTATGTTGAGACACTCCTTAAAACAGGGTTCGTGAACGGGTATGTAACGGAATAAATAACAGTAGCCTGAAGTCAAGTGTTAGGCCTTTCACTGCTCCACCCAAACCGGAGTTAACGAAGCCCTGGGTCCTGAGAGCTATCCAGAGCCCGGCTTGTCGGAGTGGATGCAGCCTTATTCCCAAATGTTAGTTCAGGTGCCTGTTCCAATCCTACCGTGTCTTCCCTGAGGTTTATTTGTAACCATTTTAGATCACCTCCATTACATAGACTCAGTGGAAGCTGTTTATCCACGGTGGAAATTGCGTTTGTTTTAGATCGCTGTAGAAAGGCAGCATATCCTAATACAGACTACTAGGGCTAGTCTCATTCCATATTAAATCCTACCTTGCTTATTTAATTTTCAGATAATAGGAAGTTATGGGTGGTGCTAAGGACAACTAACAATTGTTTCCCTGCTTTGCGTGACCCATTTCCTGGTTCTTTACCTTCAGATTAAGAGCTGTCTATGCTACTGATACAACTGTCCGGTGACCTGGCTCTGACAGGGTTATATACCCCTGACCTGCTCACACCATTCTAACCTGTAATGTAGACAGGGTCTTACCCACTGTCCTGGAAGTTGGGACCCTTTGTAGTCCAAACAGGACCCCTGATATGGCTGTGTTTGTGGGATAAACACATCCTTCCTTAATAGTAACATTTAGAAGGCTGCTGAAAAGCATGTGTGTTTCAAGATGGCATTTTATTTAAAACAGAATTGTCAGGGTTCCCTCCCCACTCTAAACTCTAGGGTAAAGACGTGGGGACCCGCATTCAGAGCCCCTAAACTTATTTTTACCAGCTTAGGTTAAACCCCCCAAGGTACAAAATTCCCTGCACCCCAAGAAACGCTTCTCGCTGCCACCATCAAATGTCTAACAGGAATCCAGGAAAGGAATCACTTGAACTTCCCTCCCCCCCAAAATACCCCCTCAAGCCTTACACCCCCTTTCCTGGGGAAGCTTGAGAACAGTCTCCCAACCAATTGGTTACACAGTGATCTAAAAACCCACCCCCTGGGTTTTAACACCATAGAAAACAGTCAGCTTCTTAAAAGAAGGATTTTATTAAAAATAAAGAAGGTAAAATCATCTCTGTAAAATCAGGATGGTAACTATTTTACAGGACACTATTTCCAAACTCAGAGAGATTTCCCCCTCTGGACAAAACCTTAAAGTTCCAGAAAACCATGAATAACGCCCCCCCCCCCCCCCCTTTGCCCTTTCTAACACAGGGGATACTCCAAGCAAAAATAAACAGAAATCTATACGCTATGCTATCTAAACTTACTTCAGAAAAGGGAGGTTTGATTTTCTGTAGGTTCCTTCTGTCTTCCAAGATCACCCTCTCTCAGACAAAGACACACACAAAAACCTTCCCCCCTCCCAAAGTTTGAAAGTATCTTGTCCCCTTATTGGTCAGATGCCAGCCAGGTCAGGTGTCAGTCTGGCTACCTGCATTTCTTAACCCTTTACTGGAAAGAGGATTTTATAGCACTGCATCAGACCCTCTCCCCCTTCCCTTCATATTTATGACAAAACCTGTAATGTAGACAGGGTCTTACCCACTGTCCTGGAAGTTGTAGTCCCTTTGTAGTCCAAACAGGACCCCTGATATGGCTGTGTTTGTGGGATAAACACATCCTTCCTTAATAGTAACATTTAGAAGGCTGCTGAAAAGCATGTGTGTTTCAAGATGGCATTTTATTTAAAACAGAATAATTTTGGAAAAAGTAATATTTACACATTGGTGAAGTCCTTGGCTCCAAATACTCTTTCAGTAACAATTGTGTGCTGATGGGAAGAGAGCAATTAAAAAAATAAATTATAAATGACTTATATTTATACATACCTTACCAGAATTCTTCATGGTAGTCTTAATGAGATGCTGGTGAGAGAGAGACTTTAAAAATAGAGTGTTTTTTCCTCTCAGACTTATAAATATTTTACTTAGTCTTGTACTTAGTGTTCCACCATCACACTGCTAGGGTTACTATTCAGTTTCCTATCACAGATCCACAATTCTTAGGACTGTTGTTTTTTGTTTGGGTTCTTGGGTGGGGGGGACTTGGTGGCTTCTTTTCTTTTCTTTTCTTTCGCAAGAGTGTTATTTCTTGATTGTTCCCTTTCACCAGTTTCGGCAGATTCTAGCTAATTCTCTGTCTGTTAAGCCATTAAAAACCCGGTAGTTCTCACCAAAAAACAATGTTCTCGCCTAGCCTCTCACCAAAGATTAAATAGTTCTTGTATGACTATGACTTTGGACGGTCTATAATTGGTGTATTTGTTTGGACAGCATCTACACATTGTGGGCAGCATGGAATTCAACAAATAAATGTTACCAAAGTGCTATCATAAATAAATACATTCAAGCAACAATGGTCAGAGTGAACACAATCACACTTGTGAGGCAGTATTAGTGTGCCCAGATAGCAAGTGTGAAAAACCGGGAAGAGGGGAGGCGGGGGAAGAATAGGTGCCTATACAAGCACCTAACGTCCAGACGTCTGGTCACCCTACTCTGACTTCTAATACTTGTTAATCTGCAATAAAGTTATTTATCTATCTAAAGGTTTGCAGGATTGTGGCCCAGCAATGTTCTAATACATCCAGTTGTTCGGGGACAGCTGTACATCTCCCTTACTTTGCATAGTAGTGTGAGATAAGAAAAATTTGAATTCTCTCTGCTGTCCTTGGATTTCTGTCAGCTTATTTATTAACAGCTGCTGCTAGAGGCCAGATACTATTTGAAACTTAAATAATGAAGCTTGATACATTGACCTTGTAACGCCTTTAGATTACTCTTTTCAGTGTAGTAGCCGTGTTAGTCTGTGTCAGCAAAAAGAAAACAAGAAAAATACCTGTGGCACCTTAGAGACTAACACATTTATTTCAGCATAAGCTTTTGTGGGTTAAGAACCCACTTCATCGGATGCATGGAATGGAACATTCGGTGAACAGATGTTTATACATTCAAAGATACATGAGAAGGTGGAGGTGTCTCATACCAATGTTAAGAGGCTAATTAATTGAAAGGAACTGTTAACAGAAACTTCAAAAGTTTCTACTGATGACAGTTCCTTTCAATTAATTAGCCTCTTAACATTGGTATAGACACTTCCACCTTCTCATGTATCTTTGAATGTATAAACATCTGTTCACTGTATGTTCCATTCCATGCAGCTGATGAAGTGGGTTCTTAACCCACGAAAGCTTTATGCTGAAATAAATGTGTTAGTCTCTAAGGTGCCACAGGTATTTTTCTTGTTTTCTTTTAGATTACTCTGTTACTACTGTGTAACCATAGGCGTTTGTGATGTGAAGATTAGAAAGAAAACCTGGCCTGTTACTAGTGTGTTATGTTTACCTGAGGACTCTCTTTAACCAGAGATTTTTTTTAAATGCTTTTGAGAGGTTTCATGTGGTTTTCAACATATGCAACTCTCAGAGAAGTTCTGAGCTGGCCACTTACTGCTAAGTGAGAGGCTGTTTATGGATCAACACATCTGCATAACAAATGACTGGTTCGGAGGTGGTTTTGAGGTCACTAAAAGGAACTGTGTTCTGTGTTTTGTGTTCGTTTTGTTTTTTCTTGCATGTCTTTCACTTTCTCTTCATCATTATAGAAACCAGTTGTGTGGCCAGTACTGTGCTAAAGTCCTGTCAACACAAAAAGCACAAATCAGAACCCTTCTGGAAAATGGCTTAACTTTACACTATTTGAACTACATAGTCGTGCTAGGTTAAAACGTCTATCAGAGCTTTCCATTGCCCCTTGAAGGAGCAGGTCAAATGCTTTCAAATGCATAGAATCCGGAGACAGGAAAGAGAGTACCTCATGATTCATTGCACTCTTCCCTGCCTGAACCAGGAAACTGAATTGTCAGCCATTTTAGTCCACTTTTTAAAAATACTAGTTTGTACTCCATATTCACTGCACTGCAACATACTCAATCTGCTTGCTTCCCTATTAGGAAGTAGCCACGTTAGATACAGTGTGGCAGGAGGAGTAGTGCACGTGCTGTCAATCGTGGGGTTACCTGGGAAGACTTGCCTGGGTGTGACGTAGGGTGACCAGATGTCCCGATTTTATAGGGACAGCCCCGATTTTTGGGTCTTTCCCTGGTATAGGCTCCTATTACCCCCCCACCCCCTGTCCCGATTTTTCATACTTGCTGTCTGGTCACCCTACCTATCACCGTTTTAAGCGGAAGTATGTGCAATAGTGCTGCTCTTCCTGTGGGTGTACAATGGCCTGTGTGGCTTCATGGTTTTAAACCCGGTTACTTAAAGGCTGTAGTGTAGCCAGGGACAGAGACCAAAGATTGGGCGGCTGGAATTCTTCCTCCCTGTGTAGTTATTGGTCACTTGGTAGCAATTAGCCATTGTTCTGAGGTATTGGGAGGCGGGCGGCCAGGGTGAAAAGCTTTCCCTACTTCCTACTTGTCAAACTTAGGCCATGTTTAAACTCTGCTGCAGCATGATGTGTGACTTGCAGAGCTGGGGGGCAGGGCTTATCCCTGTGTGAACATACCCTTAGGCTTGGTCTGCACAGTTGTGCTGACCCAGCCCCCAGTGTAGACAGCTCTGTGTCAAGGGGGGTGCTTCTCCCGTTGCTACAACTACTGCCTTTCCGGGAGGTGGAGTACCTGGCTGGGAGATGCCCTCCCATGAAGCGGTGCATCTGCGCTACTGCAGCATTGTAAGTGCTGACCTTCCCGTAGAGACCGACGCTTCGGTATGCTCTGCCGTTCACGCCCTGTCGGCCGTGCTGTGCCACAGTCTCAACATAGTGGGAGTCCGAGTTTCTCAACGCATTTTTTGGTGGCCTCAGAGCACGACCACCTACTCTTGCTGGTGGCGGCCATGACAGTTTTTCCTGAAATACTTAATTAACTTCAGGGAAAACAAACAAACATGCACATAGACAGGTCCAAATCTCCTGATTTATCTATGTAGGATTTTTTGATTTTTTTGCAGACTCAATAATAAAAAAATGTGCCGTTGTCTCTATTCTTTATTGGACTGAATCAGAATAGGAACACAAATAAGGTGCTTTGGATATTCTTGTCTTTTTTGTTGTTGTTTCTTTTGACTTTTTTTTTTTTTTTTTTAAAGACTTGCTAGCTAGGAAGTCTGTTTGCTGTGATAAGTGATATTTGTTGACATTCCTTTTCAGAGCAGACTTACACAAGCCCAGGGACAAATTAAGAACTGGATGGGGAGGTGGGAGTCAGGGGCAATGGGTGTGTGGGTGAGTGGCCAGGGGTGGTGGGGGGGAGGCAAGGATGATATTGGGGAGGTGTGAACCCACCTCCATGCAGCTGGGGACCAGGTCCAGAGCCTGCCACCAGTGACTGGAGCCGCCACCACCACATGGCCAAAGCTGGGGGCAGGAAGAGGCAGCGGGGGTGGGGATGGGGGTGATGTGGTGTGTGTGTGTGTGTGTGAGAGCGAGCCTGGGGCCGGAGCCAGAAGCCACATAGCCAGGGAGCAGGTCCAGAGCCTGTCCCTCCCTTCTCACATTTATCTCCAGACTTCTTCTCCTTGTCCAGATCTATTCCACCCCCAGCAATCTTCTATTCATTGAACTTTTAGAAACTTTGCACTTTTAGAGAGAGGTAAGGGATTGACTCTGTGTACACAAATTTGCAGAGGGACAATAAGGTTGAGGTCTGTTGTTTCTCACCTCTATATATTTATTTATTTATTTTACAACATTTTTGCTGTTAACAAGCATGTTATCTCTGGAGACACAAATCCGCAGTTTGAGAACCGCAAACTAAGCATCTCTGATGGTATCTTCTAGACTGAGCACTGAGTCCCATTGGGCAGATAAAAAGATTAACCTAAATAATCTATACAGAAGCCCCTGGAACTCCATAAGATTAGGTCCCTAATCCATGAACTACTGGAACTCATTTACAAAACTTTTCTTAACATTACATCAATATATTGTCTCATACTATAGAATTAGAATTTATAATCCCTATTCCATGATGAGATATCTTGGAGCTATCATGTATCTTAATTAAAACTATCTTTTTAGATAGGTTTTTTCCTCCAAAAGCATTTTATCAAAAAAATCCAATTTAAATTTTAACAAATCTGTTTTTTTTTCTTTAAATCATTGATTTTTATACACCCTGTTCTCTCCTTTCCTCTCCTCCTAGGACCCTTGTGTTTGGATGGTTTGGTGAGAATATTATGAGCTTGTCCTTTCCCACTCCCTTCAAAAGAAAGGGGGCAGAGGGGCTGATAAAATCCTTGGGGATTACTTTGATGTGTTTATAACGTAGTGAGAAAGTTGTGTTCGCATCATGGCCCCTTGCTCTAAAATGTTCATATCTCTGGCAACACCTGTCCTCTAAACCACGTTCAGAAATAGCACATGTTCTAGGTTAGTGCTGATAAGTTGTGCTTAGGAGTTGTTTGTTCCAGATGTTAAATCAGCTGACAGGAATTCAGTCTTTTTTTATTTTTTATTTTTTTTTATTTTTTTTTTACACCATCAGAAACTATTACTTCAATACATTTCTGTTATGAAGTGATCAGGATGAAAAGAGATTATTTCGTTAGAAGTCATAACGCTGCCGAGTGCGTGGGAGGAATCCAGGAGGAGGGCCATGTGGTGACATGGTTTCTGCTTTGTGTCATGCGTGTGTGGGATTTGTGGTCGCTGCAGAAGAGACAATCAGCGACTCCTCTTTAGGCTTTGCAATTACAATAAATAAAAACAACATCAAGGCCCTTGAGTTTGCTTGTGCTGCAGCAGTGGTGGAACTGAAGGCATGCGTGTGTCCAGCTAGACTGGATATTGGTATGTGGTGTTATTAATCATAGTTGTACTGCGGTAGTGCCAAGAGGGGCCAGTCGGGGAGCAGGGCCCGACAGTGTGAGGTGCTATGCGAATACCTGATGAAAACCCAGGCCATGGCCTAAAGAGCCTACAGCAGAAGGTCCTGATCCTTTAGTGGGTTGTGTCTGTGCCTATGGCCGTGCCAGGCAGAGCCCCACTGCACTCAGTTACAGAATGGGGGACTCAGCAATGCCGGCTGACTCGCTCTCTGAGGGCAGCTCTGGCCGCAGTCATTCAGACCAGGCCTAATTGGGTTCCAGTTTAGAGGGTCGCTGGGATGTTGTCAGCGTTCGGGGGCCTGGCTAACCTGTCAGTGGCTCCTGGCTGAGCGCCCCTGGGTGAAATGGTGACACAAGCCAATGGCAGGCAGCCATGCTGGTGCTGAGCAGCACTTCAAGGGCTAACCAGCTCTCCATCTTGTGAAAACAGAAATCATGTTTTTAAGTGTTTAAGAAGGTACTTTCGTGTGGTAAAATACCGGCTAAGTGGCACCTCTAGCTCGCTGACGCGCTGCTTTTTCTATCAAACAGGGCATTGCCTCCATTCCCTGATGTCTCTTCCCCCTATGCACAAGGAGAGCGGCAAAGCAAAGCTTGCAAATTGCAGGGACAGAGTGGGTCTGCTGGCTGAAGATGGGGCTGAGTGAGACCACAAGGAGGAAGTTAGAAAGGCAGAGGCAACCCAGGGCTGCCGTGACTCCTGACACACCCTGTGTGTTAGCTGTTACAAAAGAGTAGAAGGTAGTCATTGCAAAAGTCTGAATGGCAGAGAAGAACCAGCGGTGGGTGTAACAAGAAGCGCAAAGACGCCTGGGACCAAATTCTGCTCTGATTTGTGCCTCTTCATGGAATTACACAGGTGTAAATCAAGACAGAATTTCATCCTCAGGGTATATTTTAACGTTACTCTGTCCTCATGTCTCCCTCCCCAGTTCACCGCTGCTGCCGCCAATAGCCCACAGCTCTGAAAAGTTAGTCATTTAAGTGGGAGAAGGGGTGTGAGTTCAGCTGGCACCTGCTGTTGGGTGTGTAGCTTTGTTAATGGGACATGTTTTAATTTTAAATCACAGGCTTTAGCAGCAGGCAGTTAGCAAGCCCAGTCAGTGATAAAACATGCAGCCTGGTGTAATCCATTATATCCCTGTAATCTGGTTAAAATAAGTGTCTTGAACAATACAAACTATATTTAGACTTGCAAGCTAAAGTGAAAATGTTACTGTAGGTTCCTAGGGTCCAGCTATTCTCACACAATACAGCAAACTGTGACACACAGCAGAGGAAGGAAGGGAAAGTTTTCCATCTCCTATATCTAGTGTTTTGCAATATACTTGTTCTTCTTGCCAGTTTTTATGAGGGAATGGCTGGTTTCTCTGGGCTGCACGCCCAGTTTATGTTTAGAGACAAATGGAGGTTGTGCAGTGTCCCAAATACTGTATCCAGAGACAGGAGACTCTCGATTGATTAAATCCTCGGCTTTTCCTGTTTTCAGACTTCTTTCATCACAGAATGTCCTAATTTGATGATGTTTGGCAAGTTATAGGCTTTGTTATTTTCATAATGACAGCCAGTGGGCTGGTTCTGGAGGCATGACTGGGGGTTGTTGTCACAATTGGACCTACAAATTTACTCTAATTGTAACTCAACTGGGGGGGCAGGGAGACGACAAAGTGAAAGTTCATAAACTGTCACCATAACCTAGAACAAATGTTATTGGGGAAAGGTGCAAAAGGGAGACAGACTAAATGAGTGCAAACAAAAAAAGCCACCTGATCATGCCCAGCACTTCAAAAAAGTGTGGGACCGGAAATCAGTGAACCAGAATTGATGGGTTGGAGTAGGCCTAATTGGTGGACAAAATAATGAGGGGATGGGCTGTTCCATCCATCACTCCCATTCTAGGGGCCTTTTTAAAAAGAAGCAAAAGAAAAATAAATGTTAGGGGGAAATGAGTGGAGGAGGATGAAGGCCACTATCTCTGTCTTCTCCTGTGATCTTGTGTTCCACTGTAACATTGCTGAGTCTTCATCAGGCTGATCCTAAGAGATCTCCTGACCAGAGTGGGCCAGAGCGAGGGACCAAGATAACATCCCTACTAGCTCTGGCTAAATCCCAACTGCACCTGGGATGTGCGACTTTGTCTAAACCTCCTCTTCTCTTCCACTTCCCCCAGGTGTCCTCCTCCTTCCCCACTTTATTTCTTCTTTTTTACCCTCTTCTTTTTCCTTCTGTCTAATAAAAGTCTGGCTTAGCCAGCCAAGCCTGTTTGCAACAGTGCTGTGAGCCTGTGACCACAAAGAAGCAGCTAAACGCAACACCCTAAACAGCCTGATGCTGGTACAAGTTTGCCAGGACTTGGAGGATATGTCTACACTGCAATTAAACACCCGCAGCTGGCCTGTGCCAGCTGATTTGGCCTGGGGGGCCATTTCGCTGCACTGTAGACTTCTGGGCTCAGGGTGGAGGCTGGACTCTAGGACCCTGCAAGCTGGAAGGGATCCCAGAGCGGGGGCTGCACTCTGAGCCCAGAAATCTATGCTGCAATGAAACAGCCCCATAGCCGGAGCCCTGCAAGCCTGAATCATCAGGCATGGGCCAGCCACGAGGTTTTAATTACAGTGTGGCCAGACCTTGATAAGACTGAGTGCTCTGCCTGTGTTTTCCCAGCAGTGAGGTTGCACGTGAGAGTCCGCTCCAGAGACACAAGCTGCATCTTCTCTCTTTGCTGTTCTTTTCTCTCCCCTGTTGTGTGTTTGTCTTTCGTCTTGTAAAAAAAAAATAGAATCAGACTTCAACAGCAGCAGTTCTGGGCCACCTCAGCTAACTTCTTCCCTTTTCCTTCCAAAGTCTACTTCTTACCATCCATAATACTGTCTCCGAGACTGCCACGTGGGGTTGTGGGGGAGTTCCTTTTAAAACCCTCTTTCCAGTTAAAGGGAGCCAGGGATGTGGCTAAAATGGAAGCTTTATTTAATACTTTACATTCCAAAGGCTTTAACTCTTTCCTTCTTTTCTGTGTCGTTCAGAAAGAGCTAAGGATTGTTAATGGGGTGTGTGTGCGCCACGCTGCTAAGCAGGCTGAGGTTTCTGTACACCAAACCCAGAACCTTGTTCAACCTTGTTTAATGCTGGGTCATTTCAGTGTCATGCGAACTCTGGGCCCCTTTATTCCATCTAACTTAATGCAACCGGGTGCTGTGGCAGAGCGGGATGTGTCTGTGTCAAAATGCAAATTCTGTCTGGTATTATACGTGGCACTGCTGGGCGTGCTGACTGCACAAGCCTGTGCGCGTAGTACTGCTGCATTCCAGACAACTGCCCTGTCCAGAAAGGGGTTTAAGACAATCACTGAGAAGCCACCAAGACCCTAATCTGGGGACATGAACTTCATTTATCTGTCAACTTATTTGGGCATAAGCTTTTGTGGGCTACAGCCCACTTCATCAGATGTATAGAGTGGAACATATAGTAGGAAAATATATATATATATATACATACAGAGAACATGAAAAGATGGAAGTTGCCATACCAACTCTAAGAGGCTAATTAATTAAGATGAGCTATTAGCAGCAGCAGGAAAAAAACTTTTGTAGTGATAATCAGGGTGGCCCATTTCAGACCGTTGACAAGAAGGTGTGAGTAACAGTAGGGGGATACTTAACATGGGGAAATAGATTCAATTTGTGTAATGACCCAGCCACTCCCAGTCTTTATTCGACCCGAAGTTAATGGTATCCAGTTTGCAAAGTAATTCCAGTTCAGCCGTTTCTCGTTGGAGTCTGCTTTTGAGGTTTTGTTGTTGAAGAATCACCACTTTTAGGTCGGTTACTGAGCGACCAGGGAGATTGAAGTGTTCTCCGACTGGTTTTTTAATGTGATGATTCCTGATGTCAGATTTGTGTCCGTTTATTCTTTTGCGTCGTTAGTAGTTTTCACGGGAGTTAGCCAGGTGTAAACACTTGATATCACTGGTGCGCAACAGCTGCTGCAAGCTCCCTACTGGCTGTCTCTGGCCTGTTTCGATTCCACTGCAGCTTGTGGGACCGCTGAGCGGCAGCAGAAGCACTGGAGCTGCAGTGTGTCTGCACTACAAGTGCTACAGTGGCACCTATACCACCGTAGTGCCGTGGTCTAGACCAGGCGTTCTCAAACAGGGGGTTGTGAGGTTATTACATGGGGGCTCGCGAGCTGTCAGCCTCCACCCCAAACCCCGCTTTGCCTCCAGCATTTATAATGGTGTTAAATATATAAAAAAGTGGTTTTAATTTTGAAGGGGAGGGGTGGTCGCACTCAGAGGGTCGCTGTGTGGAAGGGGTCACCAGTACAAAAGTTTGAGAACCCCTGGTGTAGATACTTACTTTGGTGATGAAAGGGGTTTAGTAAGTGCTATAGTAAACCCAGCCCCTCAAGAGGCAGAAGCTAGGCTGACAAAAGAATTCTTCCGATGACCTACCTGCATCTCCTAGCTGCAGGTCGAAGAGGAAACCCTTTTCTTCTCCTGCCAGAAGCACCTTCTTATAGAAATAACACCGTGGTCGGTATTTCAAGCCCATCTGAACCACATGCCAGTTGCGGGCTTTTTGTTTGAATGGGTGTTTTGTAATTTTTCTATCAACTAATTTTGTGAAACAGCTAAACAGAATATTAACAATTACCCACAATTCATTTTGCTACTGCCATTTCTGTTTTTCCCTCTCATTACATGACTTTATTCTGTGATGTCTCCTGAAGTCAGCCTGCCTGCTGTGGTTCTGCCTTTTAGCAGTTGAATTTCTCTGCATCTGGTAACAGCCTCTCTCCTGTGCAGTACGAGGGGTTTCCCCCTCTGATTTCCCCACATGCTCTAGGCGCTGTTACCTTCAAGCCAGCAGTTGTTGTGTTCTAAATTCAGATACTTCTGAGAATCTCCTGAATCGTGAAATGATCTAGTCCAAATAAGGCATTCAAATGCAGCTGCTGCCTCTGTTTTCTGAAAATGTTTTGACAAGTTTGTCTGCAATGCTGGTTTACTGACTGATCTGTCAATTCATGGAACAGTTCAGGGTGGACGGGGAGTTGTGTGCAAAGATAGTTTAGCCCCGACTCAGATGTACCCTTTTGTTGTTTTCCCCCATAGTATGGATTTTCACGTTTCCCTGGCGTATTCAGCATTTTTTCCTCTCATTCCCTTATAAGCCAGCCCACCTCCCCTAACCCCTTCCCCAGCAGAGAGCAAACAGCATGGATTCCCGCAGGACTAAAGCTACGTCTACACGATCCCCTGGCTGTGCCGCTACAGTGTGCCGTTGGAAGGTGTGCGAGGGTAGCCACTCTTTGTCACCGGGAGAGAGCTCTCCTGGAGACACAATAAAACCACCCCCAATGAGGGACGGTAGCTTCATCGAGGGAGAGCGTCTTCCGCCAACAAAGCACTGTCCACACCAGTGCTTTTCGTCATTTTGTCGTTCAGGGGGATGTTTTTTCACACCTCTGAGCGACCGAAGTTTGAACTATGGAAGTGCAGTGTAGACCCGGCCTACCCCATCGTGTGCGTTCTCAGCGGAGCAAAAACCGCAATGGCTGAGCGTAGGTTAAACGTCCACAGTCTCTCTGCAGCACAAAAAGGGGCTCTGTGTTGGCTATGTAGTTAGGCCAGATCTGCAGTGCCCCGGTGGGGGCAGGGATCTAGCTGCAGTTTTGGGGCATTAGACCGGGAAGGGCTATCTATCCAAGTGTGCCTCTCTGCTGTGCAGTGTGCCTACACCTGCCAGGCAGGTCAGGTCCCTCCAGTAGGAATTGCTGTGCCTGCTGCTTCCGTGGAGGTGAACAGCAAACCCAGGAGGAATCTGATACTTCAGATCTATAAATGAGACTTTCCTTGCAGCATCAAGGGCAAGACCAAGAATTGTGCATCCGTTTAGCTGTTTTTGCAGTTTGCATCAGTATGAGCTGGTTCTCCCTGAGCCTAGCAAGGGTGTGGGTTACGGGGCCGTCGGCAGGAAGCCGTGGATACAGCCCCGGGGCGAGTCAGTAAGAGAGCGAGCCGCGGGGATTTCTGCTTTGTTGGTGTAACAGGGTTGCTGCTTGCCACTAGGGCACCCTCCTTGTGGAGGGGTCTGGGAATTAGTCCTGGCTTCATCTGGTGCCCCCTTGCTGCTCATTGCTCGCTCCGTGACGATCTTTGTCCAGCCTGGTCTCCCCTTTCGGGGTTAGCAGATCTGACCAAATCCCTTGGCAGATGGCGTGTTTGGCCGCAGCTCGGGCGCTATGGCACTGGATCAGTGGGTGGTAGGGAAACCTGGGCCTGCCCGGTGCTCCGGGTTCCAGTCCTGAGACCCGATAACCCACAATGCAGGTCCTCAGTCCCCATCCCTGTCGCTGGTTCCCTGGGCTCCTTCCTCCCAAGCCCCTCCCTCTCTTCTCTTTCCTGCTTCTGGATTTACCACTGGAGCCTCCTCTACTCCTCATGGCTACTTCCCCCTGTGAGACTCGTGTCAGCCTCCTTACTCCAGGTCTGACTCTCTCCCAGGCTTCCTCCTTGTTCCTAGGGGCTTCCTTCCTCCCAGAGAGCAAGGGCAGACTCCTTCCCCTGCCACTCCTGCGCTCCGCTTCCAGGCTTTATAGCGCTGCCCCAGCCCTCCCCCAGTGGGGCTTCCTTCTCCGTTCACCTTGGCCCTCGTTCACCTTGGCCCTCGGCAGGGCTGGTGGGAGGTGCACACCCCGTCACAGCCCGGGGCTTTCATTTTGCCCAGGATATGAAGGGTTTGTCTACACTACAGCTGATTTAACTAGACAGGCAAACTGAAAGCAGCCAACCTGGCCCCCCTATCTTCAGAAATAGGATACCAGATGCTTTGCTTTTTCTCATTAGGGTTACAGGTTGTTTTAGTTTGTCCTATAACAATTGTGCTTTTCTTTTTCTGGTCTCCTTGTCTGTAACTTTTGCCCATCTTTGCTACGTCAGGGCTGATACGTAGACCATTTACGGTCTAGAAACGACTGTACTGTGTTTGAAACGCAACTGAATGGAAAATGACCAAGTGTAAGGTGCAGCAAACGAAAAATGCATTGGGAAGCAATGGAGCATGACTGGTTTAAAACCTGTTCATTACAGCCTTTCGCTTTCACATATGTAAATATCTGGTGGCTGGCCTCCCCACGATGAACAGATTAATTCTCTGTATATGTTTTCTTTCCTGAACATTTACTGGAGTAATACTCCATTGCCTCACAGTATAACCCCTTCTGCCTCCTCACGCAGATAGCACCCATCAGCTGACCTAGTGACCCAAGATGCTTAGTGTGCAATGTAGGTCAGTTTGGGTTGCCATGGGTATCTTGTCCTAGACAAAACACTTGGTTAACCTGGAGTTAAGATGGAAAGAAACTGTCACGTTAGCCAGAAACCCCTTGCAGTTTTCCTATTGTGGATATGTAAAAGTGATCATTTCAATGAATTAGAACTTGTTTTTTAATTTACAGATTATCCTTGAGGCAGTTCTCCAGTCAGGTTTAGGAAATTCTGGGTTATCAATGTGAAATTAAAGGGTTGTCAAAATAATTGGATGCGAAAAGTACTTTTTTTTTTTTTTTTTTTTTTTTTTTTTTTTTTAAATCTACCCACTGATAACTCAGTTCAGATGTTAAAAATCTGCTTTGGGTGAAGATTTAAGAATGGAAAGTATCAGAACAAAGCAATGATTTTTTTTAAAGCCATAAGTATGTGGGAGCAGTAGATTATCATGTAAACCTGCATACAATTTTATGGGGCAGTTATGTTTTAAAGTGACGATAAGGTGGCATGGGTTTCCACTTTAGTCTTAATAATCACATATTTCATTGGCTCATCTCTTTCTAGATGTGTAACTTGTTTGTTTTTAACTGCTAGCCCTGCCAGCTTGCCTAGAGATCCAAAAAATAGGCTCTGGTCTTTCTGACTCATGCATCCTTTCCAGCAATAGAGACTATTTTCATTTGCAGCCCCATTGTCCTCAAATTATACCCCCCTGCAACGCTACTGTCTGTGGAGTCGCACCGGTGCAACTGGGAGCATGACTTAAGGACAATGGGGTTGGCATGGATGGCACTGCTAGTGCACCTTAGCTAACAATTCCAGCCACGATGCACCGGCCACTGGGGCAGGATCATGGAGTAGCTCAGTGCTTGCTATCAACAAATGTTAGGAATGTCATAAAGATAATGCAAATGGAGTGGGTTCTGGGTGAGTGCTTTGCCCAGTCTGCTCTAGAACAAGGCCTACACACCAGGTAGAGACCAAACTCCTCCACCTGGGGTTTGGCTTTACAATACAGACCTGAACAATAAGAGAACAGAGTTAGCTCAAGCCGCCTCCACGGGCGGAGCTGCTCTAGGGGTCCTGGCCCAGACCTGCTCAGCCACATCCTCATCCTCTCATTGCAGACCCATTCCCAGCTCGCTTATAGAGGTGAGCAGTTCCTGCCACCTGCTTTGGGTCAGCACAGCACAGTTGGGGCTTCTCTACACTGCGCCATGGTGAGGACTACCAGGGTGTGAATTGCACACTAACTGCCCGTGTGGACACTGTGGGCATGAACTAAAAGGTTGGAAAGAGGACTACATTAATGCATGCTAGGTACCCTTTGGTTCACACCAGCACCATCCACACGGGGCAGGTAGATCACAGTTCTTTGGGGTGTGCTACAATTCACACCCCCACTCTGCACACTGTGCCATGTAGACACTCTCCAGCTATATTTTGTAAAGTACATCTCAGCCGCTATGTCTCTGTTCTTCTGCACAAGCCTCACCTTTCACCTTCTTTGAAAAGTCACTTCCTGTTGTTCAGCAACTAGTACAACCACACCAGCTCTTCAAACCACATCTGCTCCTGTACGGCTTCCGCCTGGTGTTTTAATGTGATTAGTTCATGTCAAGCGGTATCCTTTTCTGCAGCTCTTGGAAATACTGTGATCATTGCATTTTACAGAGTATAATTCTCAGTATATTGACAAGTTAATATGAAGCCTAGTCTACTGTTGAACCTGAAGAGATGCCTGCACAGAGTCTCTGGGTAATACAGGAATATAGAGCCCAGGGATCACTGACCTTAGGGGCTATCTACTCCCCTGTATGGTCTGGAGGAGGGAGCCTCGCAGAAGAGGGGTGTGACTTCTCTGCCTTGCTGGGTGGTGTGAAGGGCGAAGCTGGCACATTCTTAGCAGCCTAAGAGATTGAAGTCTTTAGCTAAATATCTGAAAAATGGAGCCGGGAAGCAGTGAAAATTCCCTACTCTGAAAGATGCCCAGGGGATGTCTCCGGGGGGATTTAGGTCTCAGAGCGGCAGTTGTTAAGACTTCCTAGGCAATGCACATCCATGGAGACTAGTGATCACAGATTGGTGAGTTCAAAGTCTTTTAAAGCTTGGGTACTTGTAAAGAGTGTTCCTCCTTGGGGGGGGGGGGGGGGGGGGGAGGAGTGTTTGGCAGAGATATGACATAAATTGGCTCCTGTATCAATGTCATACTTTTTTCCAATCACCTTGACGGGACTGAGAAGGACTAAGGTGGGGCAAATCAGTCTGAGCAGTTTACCTAGTCAACAATGGATTAGATAAAGTTAACGGGACAGCACCACAGGGTGGATTTGATTTAAAACAAATTGATTTAAATCATGATTTAAATCACTAGTCAGGAAGAATTGATTTAATCATGGATTTCTACATACAAGTGCATTCTTGTTGGTTGTTATAACCTTAATACATATTCTTCACAATTCAGAGATAGGTGTAGGTTTCATTTTTAGAAGGTACACACTATACATTTTTTAAGTGATTTATTTTGAAAACTTTTCAGATTAGTTTTACAGCTATATCAGGAAATGAATGATTGTTTGGTTATTTCGTTTACCAAAGGTAATTGAAGCAAATATTTATGAAGTCATTGGGAGGTGAACTACCTCCAATTCAACAGGTTAATCGCTAATATTTGGAGGATTTTCTTGCCATGCTGCATTAGGAGGAGAACATCACCAGACAGACATTTAAATTGTTTTATTTAACTCAAACAACAACTTTACATATTCTGGATTTTTTCTGCAACAGCAAACATATAATATTTTAACAAAAGCATATACATTTTTGAATTTAGTTAAACATTCAAGTCTTTTAAAGTCAGGTTTGTTTTTGTTAATTGTTTTAAACTAAAATAGTTAAATAAAATTTAACAAAAAATCGACTGTCAGCCAGGTCAACATGAGAAACTTAAAATATTGGCTTCTGCAGCTAACTCAGTCTTCTTCACCTTCATTTTCCTGTTTGTTCATAATCTGGAAAAGAAAAACAAGCTTTCCTGCTTTTTCAGGTCCCAAACGATTTCTCAATTTGGAATGAATTAGTCCAAAGGAAGAAAATATTTTTTCTACACCGGCAGAAGAAGCTACTGCTGTTAAAAGTGAGATTATCACTTCAACAGTCTCTGAATCCAAGTGCTTAAGTGACTTCCACCAGTTCACTGGTGTGACTTTCTTTAAAACATCATCAGCAAACATATTTCTTGAATGGTTTCTATTCCCAAACTGGGTCTCTTTTAAGGCATGCTGCCATTATAGGTTTTCCCTTCTAGTGAGAATGGTATGGTAGATCTCAAATCAATGAAGGCTACACTCAGCCCTCAAGACTTCTGTAATATGCTGCTCAAACAGTTTCACTTTTCAGGTATCAGAGGGGTAGCCGTGTCAGTCTGGATTTGCAAGAGCAACAAAGAGTCCTGTAGCACCTTATAGACTAACAGATATATTGGAGCATTAGCTTTCGTGGGCGAAGACCCACTTCGTCAGACGCATGAGACCAACACCTACAAGATCTTCATCAAGCATCCTTAAAACTACGATACCGGCACAAGGAAGTAAGGAAACAGATCAACAGGGCCCAGAAGTACGTGTACCCAGAAGCCTCCTGCTGCGGGACAAGCCCAAGAAAGAAGCCAACAGAACTCCACTGGCCATCACATACAGTCCCCAGCTAAAACCCCTCCAACGCATCATCAGTGATCTTCAACCCATCCTGGACAACGATCCTTCACTTTCACAGGCCTTGGGGGCAGGCCAGTCCTCGCCCACAGACAACCCGCCAACCTGATAGTCTCACCAGCAACTATACATAGTAACCATAGTAACTCCAACTCAGGAACCAATCCATGCAACAAACCTCGATGCCAACTCTGCCCACATCTACACCAGCAACACCGTCACAGGACCTAACCAGATCAGCCACACCATCACCGGTTCATTCACCTGCACGTTCACCAATGTAATATATGCCATCATGTATATAGCAGAGGGGCATTGTTGGCACATCGGCCAAACTGGACAGTCCCTACGTAAAAAGATAAATGGACACAAATCAGATATTAGGAATGGCAATATACAAAAACATGTGGGAGAACACTTCAATCTCCCTGGACACACAATAGCAGATTTAAAGGTAGCCATCCTGCAGCAAAAAAACTTCAAGACCAGACTTAGAATCATAGAATATCAGGGTTGGAAGGGACCTTAGGAGGTCATCTAGTCCGACCCCCTGCTCAAAGCAGGACCAATCCCCAATTTTTGCCCCATATCCCCAAATGGCCCCCTCAAGGATTGAACTCACAACCCTGGGTTTAGCAGGCCAATGCTCAAACCACTGAGCTATCCCTCCCCCAATTTCAAAGAGAAATTGCTGAGCTACAGTTTATTTGCAAATTTGACACCATCAGCTCAGGATTAAACAAAGACTGTGAATGGCTAGCCAACTACATAAGCAGTTTCTCCTCTCTTGGTGTTCACACCTTCAGATCAGCTGCTAGCAGTGGACCTCATCCTCCCTGATTGCATTAACCTTGTGATCTCAACCCTGATTCTTGCCTGCATATTTATACCTGCCTCTGGAAATTTCCACCACATGTGGCCGGCGAAGTAGGTCTTCGCCCACGAAAGCTTATGCTCCAATATCTGTTAGTCTGTAAGGTGCTACAGGACTCTTTGTCGCAATTTCACTTTTGTTTCTACTCCCTGTCCCTCCCTTCTCACATTTATCTCCAGGCTTCTTCTCCTTGTCCAGATCTATTCTGCCCCCAACAATCTTCTATTCATTGAACTTTGTGAAACTTTGCACTTTTAGAGAGAGGTAAGGGATTGACTGTGTACACAAATTTGAGAGGGACAATAGGGTTGAGGTCTGTTATTTCTCACCTCTATCTATCTATCTATTTAACATTTTTTGCTGTTAACAAGCATGTTATCTCTGGAGACACAAATCCACAGTTTGAGAACTGCATCTGTGATGGTATCTTAATCTAGACTGAGCACGGAGTCCCATTGGGCAGATAGAAAGATTAACCTAAATAATCTATACAGAAGCCCCTGGAACCCCATAAAATTGGGTCCCTAATCCATGAACTATTGGAACTCATTGACAAAACTTTTCTTAAACATTACATGACTATATTGTCTCATCCTATAGAATTAGAATTTAGAATCCCTATTTCATGATGAGATATCTTGGTGCTATCATGTATCTTAATTAAAACCATCTTTCGACAGGGTTTTTTCCTCCAAAAGCATTTTATCAAAAAAATCTGGTTTTTTTTTTTGTTTTTTTTTGTTTTTTTTAAATCGTTGATATTTATCCACCCTGCAGCACTAGCAAATGCTGCAGGCCTTCTCCACGTGGCCGCAAAGCATGCTGGGTGTTGGCTTCGTTTGGAGGGGACAGACTCACAGCTGTGCTCACCTGTGGGATGCCACGTTGAAAACACGCTCCCAAAACCCCTGATCTAGCACTGACGCTTCTTCATATGAACAGATGGGGTTGGGGGGGAAGGGGAGTCCTGCCTGCCTGGAGGTAAACGAGAGTGGGGGTTCTGAGCCAGTATTTGGATGGGTGATCCTGGGGACACGTTTGGGGAGGACCTAATCCAATGCGACACCAGAGGGTTCAGAAACACAAGCCGAGGCCAGGGTGCTGTCTCAAACTGTAGCGCCCCAGCCTGTAACACTGACCTTGATGGATGCTGGATACAGCTCTTTCCCGCGCCACGGCCTGCCTGCGGGACACTGACTCTGTGCCGCTGCTCTCGCTGTTTTATCATGGGGTGCACAATAAATGGTGTCGTCTTATCGCCTCAGCTGGTGGAGTCAGGTGCCTGCCTGGGACTCGCCACTTTCATGTAAACCCCCTGGTGTTTCTAGCCCTTGTGGCTGTGGCAGGGAAGATTGAACAGTGCCCTGAGTGCACCTAGAGGGTCCAGCAGCCAAGTGCTACATAAAGAGCCCCCAACTCACTTTTCTTTTTAAATCTTGTGGTTTGGGGGCCTAGGTTTTGATTGGTGGCTGTTTCCGGTCGGAAGCTAGGCCAGGTTTCCATGTCCTGGCCTGCGCGTGGTACCCCAGGAATGAGCATGCGCCATTGAAAGAGCTCTCACGTGTAGACCAGAAAGCACCCGGCAGCCCTCAGGAGTTGGGAATCCTTCAGAGGGGGAAAGCGGCTGCCTTACAAAGCCCCTCCCTCCCCACTGGGTCGGGCCTAGGGAATGAGTGGCCAGCAGGAGCTACTGGGACTTGCGAACATGTGGGGGGATCTGCCTCCACTCCCCGTGGGGCGTCTCTTCTCAGGTTTGTTTCCTGCACTGCCTTGCGGCTTGGCCAGACGGTCTGTGAGACGAGCACAGGTGTTTATGGGGTGGTCTGTGCTGCCTTTGAACCCCACTGGCTGGCCCAGGCCAGCTGATGGGGGCTCAGGCTACGGGGCTATTTAACGGCGGTGCAGAAGTTCGGGCCCAGGCTCAATGCTGAGCCTCGTAGCCCACGCCCCACAAGCCCAAGTAGGCTGGCCCGGGCCACCCACCGGAGTTTGATCACATACCCTAAAAGCCTTGGACTGCTCAGCAAGGGGTGGAGGTTTTTGAAATGGCGCTTACCCAGTGTCCTCTCTCATTCTTTGTGTCCATGTGCGGAATGAATTTTGTTCCGTGCACCAGTATGGAGGTGATGTGTGACACCACCTTCATATCTGTGCACAGAACAAAATTCATGGAGTGGGGGTGGGGCCAAGGGGTTCAGAGTGTGCGAGGGGGCTCAGGGCCGGGGCAGAGGGTTGGGGTGAGGGCTCTGGGGTGGCGCCAGGGATGAGGGGTTTGCTGCCCAGGTGCTGCGGTGGGGAGAGAGGACTCCCCCCAGCCCTCTCATCGCAGAGCTGGGCCGAGGGAGGGGTGCCTCTCCCCGCCACGGCAGGTCCGTGCTGGGGGAGAGGCATCTCTTCCCGCCACAGCCCTGAGCCCCTGCGCAGGGATTAATCGGCAGCCGCGCAGCTTACAAGGAATTTAGCACTTCTCATACCTGGCCCTTAACTCCTGGTATCAGTCCACTAAGGAATCAGGGTGGCCCTTAAAACGCATACGTACATTTACATGACAAGGCTGATTTGTTTGTATCTTAAACATATTTTGTGTACGAGGGGTGGGTGGCTGTTCATGTTTTTTTACTTTTAGGGCCCCAGTCGTGCAAACACATGTATGTGTTTAGTTTTACATTTGGACTTCATGTGTTTGCAGAACTGGGGCCTGTGTGGTTACCTTTGATTTAATAAAAGTGTTGGTGTGATGACAATGATCTTTTGTGGTATGGTGCCTTGAGATGAGATTTAGCAGCAGGCCTTATGCTGCAGGGATTCATAACACCAACTCCTGGAGCAGCACAGCAGTAGAGCCACCGAACACAGAGGAAAGAACACAGAGGAAAGACGCAACACAGTACTGATTCTTGGAGTGGAGTGGGTGGGTTAAGTGGTTGTGTTTTATCTCCCCTCCCCCCCGTCTCCCAAATGTCTGGATGAACTGTAGCCTGATATACCACTTAAGTGAAAATAGCTAGGCATTTCCTTAATCTTGACCGTATGATTGCTTTAGTTCTCTGCATTTCATCCTAATGGGCCCACATTTAGGGGTAATGAGGAGTAGGTGAATCCATGAGAGCAACCCTGAAAACCCCCGCAATACTAGTCTGAGAAAAGGAGTGGTCGGGCCCTGGTTGAGGTGGATTCTGCATCTATGCTAGTCAGATGGGGAGGGAGGGTGAGAGAGAGAATGAATCGTGTCACCATGTAAATGATTTCTATGTAACACTGAATGAGAGTTCAAATAAACGATGCAGAAGAGGTTGGAGGCAGAAGCTATACTGAGAATGCAATCAGTATGAGGAAATGATGCTAGAATTCTTAGGAAACCCTTTTCCCTACCCCTGGGCTTGGCTGTGCATTGTGGCTGACGTCACAAAAGGAAATGTAGCTGCCAATTAAGCAATAAAGTCACTTCTGGGTAAGTGTTATCTGGGTATTTTGTATGCATCAAGTACGTGGGAGTACACGTTGATTAGAGACTGGGCATGTATGACGATGAACGTGGAGAGCCAATTCACCCAGGAGAGGTGCAGTAGGATATAAAGTGACTCACTGAGTCACCCATGGGTGTTGTCTTGTATTGACACAAACTTGCCTCGTATTCACCTGCTCTCCTCCTTCCTGCTTCTCCTGTTGGGGGTGGACTCTTTAACTCTTGTTACAAGCTGCTTTTCATTCTAGAAGCTTAACTATAAACCAGCCCAAGTCTGCAGGCTCCACTCATGCTCAAGAAGTTTGCTCACCAGTATGTATTGGAGAAACTGGGTGGTAGAGAGGCAAACTGAACAGGGGTCTGAAAAGAACGGGATAAATTCATAAGAAAATCCTCAGATAGCCAAAGTAAGATGAGTCTTAAAATATTGAAAGCTTAATCATTAATCACAGTGCAAGCCAGACCAGTGAGGGGTTGTCACCTCTTGCCCTGCAGCCTGAGTGGCTCACAATGCATTGCTGGCGTAGCAAACAGCCTGGGACGCTCCCCGCCAGCTGACCAGCGTGCAGGTCATGACTGCCTGTGTGCTAGACAGCCCTGGTTCAGCAGCTCTGTCTACAGCAGGGGCGGGCAAACTTTTTGGCCCGAGGGCCACATCGGGGTTGCAAAATTGTATGGAGGGCCGGGTAGGGGAGGCTTGGCCTCCCCAAACAGCCTGGCCCCGCCCCCTATCTGACCCCCACCCACTTCCAACCCCCTTGCTCCTTGTCCCCTGACCGCCCCCTCCAGAAACCCCCAACCCCCTTGCTCCTTGTCCCCTGACCGCCCCCTCCAGAAACCCCCTACCCCTAACCACCACCCCGAGACCTCACCCCATCTAAGCCCCCTGCTCCTTGTCCCCTGACCGCCCCCTCCAGAAACCCCCTACCCCTAACCACCATCCCGAGACCTCACCCCCATCTAAGCCCCCTGCTCCTTGTCCCCTGACTGCCCCCTCCTGAGACCCCCCACCCTAACTGCCCCCCAGGACCCCACCCCCTACCCAATCCTCCCTGATCCCGGTCCCCTGACTGCCCCAACCCCTATCCACACCCCCACTCCCTGACAGACCCCCGGGACTCCCACGCCTATCCAACCCCCCGTGTTCCCCTGACTGCCCCCCCAGAACCTCCGCCCTATCCAACTGCCCCCTGCTCCCTGTCCCCGACTGCCACCCGGGACTCCCTGCCCCTTATCCACCCCCACGGCCCCGCCCCCCTTACCCTGCCGCTCAGAGCGGCAGGAGCTCAGGCCCCGCCGGAGCCAGCCACGCCGTTGCAGCCCAGGAGCGACAGGCCAGAGTGCTGGCGGTGCGGTGCGCTGAGGCTGCGGGGGAGGAGGGCAGCGGGGGGGCTAGTCTCCCTGGCCAACAGCTCAGGGGCCAGGCAGGACTGGCCCGCGGGCCGTAGTTTGCCCACCCCTGGTCTACACCCTCGCTCTGGCTTCCACTAGCAGGGTGAGCCCAACACACTTCCAGTCCCGAATTTCCTCAGAACTGTGCGCCCTGGAGTGTCCAGCCCTGGACAGCTACAGAAAAATCACGTTTGTTACGCCTTTAACGAGACAAAGGTACGTTCCAGATTAGTAACTTAGCGGAGGTAAATACACCCGTCCCTGCAAACACAGCATGGAGCTCGTATATAGTAAAAATAAAACAAACGTATTAACAATAGGACACAGGTTAAGGGGTGCCAAGTAAAAACACAGTTAGAAAGGGTCACAAGGAAATAAAAGTGAAAGCATGCCCCTAACAGTCTAACCCTTAGGGCAGGTCTACACTGAAAACACTGCGTCAGTGCAGCCGCAGCACTTCAATGAAGATGCTCTCTGCTCGCTCCCATTGGCGGAGTTAATCCCCCTGCCTGAGAGGCAGTAGCTATGCTGGTGGGAGAAGCTCTCCCGTCGACGTAGCGCTGTCTACACCAAGGGTTAGGTCGGTATAACTATGTCATTCAGGGAGGTAGATTTTTCTCACCCCTGAATGATATAGTTCTACTGATGTAAGTCTGCAGTCTAGCAAGGTACAGTAGACTTTGTTCCAGATGATTTCTCTCACCAATCTTCCTTCTTCCCAGCCATGGCTGACTTTCCCTCAGTCGGGACTACCCACAGAAGTACAAGGTGCTGGTTTCCTTTGTCTTCCAAGGTGAAAGATCTTTGCCTAAGCAGGTTTCTCACCGATGTTCGGTTTTCAGAGACTTTTTACTCCCCCTATCCCTTGTTTGAAAGACCCATTTTTCTCTTGCAAGAGTTCTGTACCATTGTTTCTATCTAGTGAGGGATGCCGAAGATGGCTTCTGTCCGTGCGTGTTTCTTCCAAAGTTCAGTGATCTTGTTACAAGAGACAGGATGATGTCATGCTGTTCTTCCCCTCCTGTGGACTTCCCATCCCCCTGCTGATTCATATGTAAATAGGGCTTCCATTATTTTTGGTCATTCTTTGCTTAATTTCATTGGTGGTAGTTGCCTTCTCTCTGTCTGGGGGAAAGCCTGTTTCTCCCTGTGTTCATAGGCGCCGACTCCGTGGGTGCTCCGGGGATGGAGCACCCATGGGGAAAAATTGGTGGGTGCAGAGCACCCACTGGCAGCTCCCCAGCTCACCTCCGCTCCGCCTCCTCCCCTGAGTGCGCCTCTGGGTCCTGCTTCTCCCACTTCCCTCCCACCGCTTGTGCGGGGAAACAGCTGTTTCACGCGTGTGGCAAGCCTGGGAGGGAGGAGGGGGAGCAGGGGGGAATGTGGCACACTGGGGTGGGAGGAGGCAGGGATTTGGGGAGGGGTCCAATAGGGGCAGGGAGGGGCAGAGTTTGGGCGGGGACTTTGGGACAGGGGTGGAGTGGGGACGGGGCTGGGGGGGTGCGAGCACCCACTGGCGCCAGCAAATGTTGGCACCTGTGTTTGGTCATAGACTGCAAAGCCTAATACCAGTGAGTGTCCGTAATTCCTCAGACAGTGTTAATACAGACCTTTCACACTGCTGTCCCACTGTGTGAGAGGCTTTCACACATCACCTCGCTCAATACACTTGGTGTACAGAACTAGTGCCTGACCAATCAGCTGACTCAATTGCTTAGTACTTGAGGTTCTGGTCCCCTGTCTTGATAGGTCAGGAAACCTTTGCAATGGATTCTTTGAAAAGTAAAACTCACACCAAGCTTCTTTGTACTGCTGAGTGTAGACGCCATGGTATCTCCTCCTCCTCCATTTGTTAACTCGATAGCTTTGCTTACCTAAGTGGACCTTTATTGTCTTTGCTTGGCTAACTAGGCTAGTCCGAAAAGCAAACATGTTCCTTTATCTAGGGCAGACCTGTTGACCAACTCCCTGACGCGCTTGGTTTAAACACTTTTTAGTCGTCATTCCAGCATATGTCCGTAACTCTTAACACACACCACGTACCTATATCACACAAGAATATTGAAGATCAGTGAGTTATTCGTTTTTCCAGTTACATATTACATGACACCTTGTAAATGCAGCTTATAGTCCTAGTGAGTTGGGGTACATACCCTGAATTGGTCAGGCCAGCTGAGACTCACTACCTAATATCAGTGAGCCCTTTGGCCCTGACATGCTCTTAGGCCGGGTCACACACTTAAACCTGGAAAACTAACTGTCCCTCTCCTCCCAGACATTGTAGGGAAACACAAGGAAAAACATCAAGCCATGCCCGTGTGTCATGTTCCATTAAACACAGCAATACAGAATGGGGGTTGGGTAGAGGACCATTTCTGATTCTTGCGGAAGAACAGGTGAGGACAGGTAAAGCCTGCTGGTGTTTTCTATGCGGGCAGCACTGGTGATATAACCATTAGCCTCACGTGGAATTCGGAGACCCATTGTAAATGACTGGACTTGGTGAACTAGAGCGTAAGAGAACAGACACAAAAAGCAAAGTTAGAACATCACATCAAAGGCAATATGGGGGTGGGGGAGTGTCCTCCCAGATTTCTGCCAGTGTTTGCTGGCCCCTCTCAGTCACATGGTGAGGCCGGGCCCGCTCTCTCTGCTGCAGCTGTTGGAGCCCCCCGAGCGAGCGGTAGAGGCAGGAGCAACAGCTGGGAGCTGCAGGGAGGGGCCGCTGCTTTCTGGGAGGGGAAGCTGAGGATATGGGGGGAGGATCTGACTGGTGTGTGTGTGAGAGACTTGAGCTGTTCTGGGGCTGGCCGAACCTTTAAATTGTGCCCCTCCCCTCCTCCCCCCTTGTCAGCAGGTACCAGTCATCTCTGGTCACAACATGCACTTCACTAAACAGTTTAGTTTAATTATTTCCATTGCTTCACAGTGTTCTAGTCATCGGTTGGTCGTATCTTTTGTAAAGGTAGCGACATCTTGCTAATAGGAGACTGTAGAGGGGCCAGCTGCCTCCTGGGTGGAGGTCATTCTGTGGTGCCCTGCTCCAATTTCTCACTTCTTCCGGGTCCCTTAATAATCTCAATCCGCAGTAATTACAACTTTCCCCTCCTGGGCTCCCGTGGAGTGAGTATTTGCACACTGGCCCTCCAGGCCCCCAACCCGGTTCAGTCCCTCTCACCCTTTACTTAGGGACACCCCAGGGCTAGGTCCCAGTGCAAAATCTCTCAGGCTTTATCTGGCTAGAGCTCTGCCTTCTTCAGGCCTCCGGTCCACACCCCTTGCAGGCCCAACCCCTGCCCTCAGGACAGGTCTGCACGATTAATGCGGCATCAGCACAGCACTTTGATGAAGACACTCGAAGCTGGCGGGGGAGCTCCATGAGAGGCTTAGCTACTGCCTCTCGCGGAGGTGGAGTAAGTATCTCAGCGGGAAAAGCTCTCCCGCCAGCATAGCGCTGTCTTCATGAAGCGTTGGGTCGACGTGAGCACGCTGCTTGGGGGGGTGGATTTTTCACAGCACTGAGGAGGAGGTAGGTGTACCGAAGTACATGTATAGTGTAGGCCTGACCTCAGTCACGGTCTCTAACAGGAACCTCCTATTGACTGCAACTCCTCTGTCACAGCTCCCTTGGTCTCAGGGTCTTCCTTGCAGGAACCTTTCACACTCTGCAGTCTCTCTACCATATCCTGAGCTTCCCCGCTTCATTGCAGCCTCCTGCTGCAGGGGCGGGCAGTGGTCCTCAAACTTTTAACTTCACGTTCCCCTTGCCCCTGTCTGTGCTCCCCTCCCCCCCCCCCCCCCTCCCCGGAACTGGGGCTGGGAGCAGGGCCGTAGCTCCAGGATGGGGTGTGTGATGGGTTGGGCCCCCCCCATTCCAGGATGCCACCTGATGTACTGGGGTTTCACTGAGCCTGCCTGCTCCACCAGCCTGGACTCCCTCTCCCTGTTTTGCTGAATCAGGTCTATGTAAGGTTGGGGAGTTGATCTTGGTTCACTCTTCACTGAATCCCCATCCAGGATGGAAAGATCTGAGAAACAGTGAAGAGTGAACCAAGATCAACTCCCCAGCCTTACATAGAATTTACATAAGGCGGGAACCTTTTGTTTCCCAGTCTTGCCCTCCCCCTCCTTTTAGTGGAAAATCACTAGAAGTCCAAGATGGTGTTTAGTACCAGGCGACAGGACCACATGACCTTGTAGTGTCAAAGTAACATCCCAGGATGCTTTTCAGGAAGGAGAGAGATTAGTATCTTCAAAATCTTATTGTTTCTTTCGAATGGCCCGTCAAGGCTGAGGGCGTGTTGTTTGGTGGGTGTTTCCCAAGTGTACACACCGTTGTTATTGTTACATAGCCAATATTCCCAACTTTAGATACAGAAATGATACATGCATACAAATTAGATAAACACATTCAGTAAATCATCACCTTTCCAATGAGATCTCACATGATCCATCTTGCCTAAAACATACCTTAGTTATGCCATACTCATATCGTAGCAATATTTCTATGAAGAATATGGAATGTAACGTCACACGGGGGCAGGGGTAAGGAGGCCAAAGCAGCTGGGGGTGGCAGCCAGGGCCAAGAGCAGAGCTAGGTGGTGCTCCCTCCCTGCCCCCCATGGGGGCTGGCCTGGGCCCCGGATACGCCCCCTGAACATTTATGCCCCCCTATGGGGACGCGCCCCACAGTTTGGGGACCTCTGTTATAGGGCAGTGCCCCTGCTGTCTCCCAGGTGTGGTTCGCTCTGTAATGAGAGTTGGCGAGCCCCAGCCCTGAAGGGGTGAGATGCCCTGTTACAGAGACTGCTGGCTCATGGAGAGTGTTGACAATCCCCACCCTGACCCCGTCAGCCCTGGCATGGCACTGGATGTAGGAGGATAGGCTGAAGCAGGAGTAACTCCTTGTAGTTCAATAAGCAAGAAAAAGGCCACAGGCCAGAACTAAAGTCATATTGTGATGTGATATCACTATACGTGAATGGTGCATTAATGTAAAGGTAGAGAAAACTCACTGTAACAGCGACTTCTCTGTGTTTGTCTCTGAAAACCTGGCCCTTACCAGCCCTTCCCAGTCACGCTCTATGCAGCTAATGCAGATGCTTTGTGAGGATGAGCTTTGGTCTGTAGTAATTTCCCCGGCTGTGCACACGCGGAGTGCTTTCCCCTGTGCCAGCACGTGCTGGTGAGCGTGGGCATGGAGCTCTCACGTCTTCCATTAAATCTTGAGATGAAAAAGGGGTGGGTGGGTGTGTGTGTACCCATAGCAGGTCTGGTATTGTGCGCATCCAAATGTGAATTGAAACTAACATCTCTCCCAAAAAAATGTGTGCTTGGGATGAAGTGCAGATGGCCTTTAAACGGTTAAACTGAAGGACGTGCGGATAGTGTTTAGCTAAAGCTGAGCCCCAGTCCCAGGTGTGTTTACACTGTCAGGCGGAAGAGCTGACATTTTCCGAATTCTTCCTTTAAAGCAAACACCCCACTGACACTCAGAGCGCGGTGCTCTGCGCCTTAGTCTAGGACTGCCAGGTGCTCCTCTCAAAGAACACCACTCTGAGGGTTCCAGGGCAGCCCCCAAGAGACTTTGGCCTCTGTTCCCGGGGGCTCCCACTGCCTGGGCTGCTCTCACACTTTTGAGAGGTTGCCGGATTTTCCCTGCATCTGTTTTAGAATGGGCAGGACTGGCTCAGAGCAGAGAGCTGCTACTGAGAAACCGCACGATGAAAAGTAATCCATGCTTCTCCAGTATGCGGCTGTAGACTTGGCTGGCGCCCCCACCCCATCGTTTTGATGACACCATTGCTGTGGAGGGTGTCTGAGGCCTTGTCTGGGCTCAGGAGTAGCCCAGTAACTGGCATAACACTGAACGTGACGGCTGGCTGCAAGGTCTTGGTGAGCAGCCGGCTGGCAAGCACAGTGGTTCAGAATCCTGCTGGATGGCGGTAACGTGTCACAGGGCAGAGAAGGACAGGCCAGGGTTGGCACCAATTGAGCTGACTTGAGTTTTCCCCTGTGCACCCACAACTGCACTGAGGGGTCAGCCCCAGTCTCAGTCCCAGGACGGGCCTCTGCGCTGAGGAGTGCCCAGCACCCTGGCAAGGCGTGGCTGGCAGAGTGTGCAGCTTTGTTGTCAGGTTACTTTTCTTCATTAGCGATTACCCATTCTCAGCCTCCCCGCCACACACTTTTATTCAAAGTCCTCGACCGACCCCTGCCGTGGGGGTCGTGCCCTCTGTGACTGGCTTGTTGCCGCGGGGTTCAGCTGGCGCTGCCATTCTGAGCCATGTGCAGCCGTTTGAAGTAACGCTAATAGCCATGTTTGCCTCTGAGCCTCTCGGTTTGAAAGCCCGGCTTCAGGGCAGACGACCGTGGCACTTTCCCAACCTAGTCTACTCACACCCGGCACTGACGTTGCCAGGCTAAATGCAAATATGGCTGTTTAATGTTTCTAGAACAGGAACTTGAAAGGTGGGTGTACTTTCAGCTGCTCTGTGGGGATTCTAAGCAAAAAGGGGGTTTTGTTAGTTTTGCATATGGTTAGTCCTTGGAATAAGGAGATTATTTTTAAATCATGTAAGTCCCTCCCTGGATTGCGGGGTAGCGATTAACTGGAGTGTTGCAGAGTGCATGCTGGGTTGTTACTCCATGCAGGAGCCAGTGACCTATGGCAGGTCTGAGGACTTTCAGACCCAGTAAATATCAGATACAAATTTGAGGCCTGATCCAAAGCACATTGAAGTGTGAGTCTTCCCTGTGCGGGGCTGGGTCTCTCACTGCTCCTGTATGGTGCAGCTGGTTTTGATGTGCTTGGTTAAGGGGGCAATTTTTCATGTCCGTAGGATTTTATTCAGATCCAAAAACCCCTCCTCCACCCATGTCCCCATCCTTGGTTATAAAAGAACGGTGTTTCTTCAACCCTTTACAGAGAATTGTATGGGCCTTTTGGAATCTGCAAACTCACTGTCTGTCACGGTCCTTTCCAGTTGGTGCGCTGCATGTGGAATTTTCCCAGCCTGTGAATCTTGAGGAAGTTGAGAAGATAAACCCTGAAGTGAGAGAAGGAGGCCGATATGCTCCAAAAGACTGTAAAGCACTTCAGAAAGTAGCAATCATCATACCATTCAGGAACCGTGATGAGCATCTGAAGTACTGGCTGTATTATCTCCACCCAATCCTTCAAAGGCAACAGCTTGACTATGGAGTGTATGTCATCAATCAGGTAAGGACTTGGGACATGCATACGTTCGCAGAATAATGGCTCTGGTACTCCCGTGCAAAGGTGCAGTTGCTTATACTCAGTAACCAACTTGCTGGTTGAGAAGATTAATGCACAAAATGAAAGAGTGAAGAGTCAGGAACCTTCACTGCAAAATCTGCAAACAAATCCAAACACTTCTGCTAGTTGCTTTTATAGCTTTAGAAAAATGCTTCCCCGCAGTGAACTGAGATCCACTTGTCAAGTTAGGCAAATTCCTTGTGAGTAACTTCTACTTAAGTAGCCACTTTGAGGAGAACTTTTAGTAATACAGTCTCATCTCATTTCCACCAGGATACACTTATCACCAGCTTGTGCAGGACTTTCAGTCCTAGTTTCCAAGGCCAGAAGGGATCGTCAGATCCCTCGTCTGACCGCCTGTATGATGCAGGCCAGATACCCTCCAGTAACAGTAATAGGAACCGTGCACTAACTGCCCTGCGTGTGGATAGAACATAGATGTAGACTAGTAATTCTTCATTTCAAGTAAATGGAATAGAAAAAAATTACTGGCGTTACATATATTTGCCTTTTAGCCCTGCCTATGTCCCTCTCCAAACAACGTGACTGGCTTGAGCGTATGCCATGATTCCAAAAAAAGATTGGCTGTTGTGCATACATTGAGACACTTAAAAAGTTAAGAAAAATGCATTAGTTGTAATGAAAGGGCACCTCTGTCATTCCGCAGGGTGCCAGTGACGTGTCTCTGAGTATCTGGCACATAGATATTAACCCAGCATCTCTGTCTAGTTTTGGATCCCAGCCCTGTGCAATGCTGAAAGGCAGCATACTCCCTGGAGCATAACTGTTTCTAGGGTGAAGAGAGACAAGGTGTGCGAAGTAATATCTTTTATTGGATCAGCTTTACCTCGCCCATCTTGTCTCTCTAATACTCTGGGGCAGGGGTCGGCAACCTGTCAGAAGTGATGTGCCGAGTCTTCATTTAGTCACTCTAATGTAAGGTTTTGCGTGGCAGTAATACATGTTAACGTTTTTAGAAGGTCTCTTTCTATAAGTCTATAATATAGAACTAAACTATTGTTGTATGTAAAGTAAATAAGGTTTTTAAAACGTTTAAGTAGCTTCATTTAAAATTAAATTAAAATGCAGAGCCACCTGGACCAGTGGCCAGGACCCGGGCAGTGTGAGTGCCACTGAAAATCAGCTCGCGTGCTGCCTTTGGCACCCGTGCCATAGGTTGCCTACCCCTGCTCTGGGGCCAACTTGGCTACAACAACACTGCAAACAACAATGGGTGATATCTAAAATCAAGATCAGTTGGTGTGTTCAGGTGCAGCAGAAAGGTTTGAACTTTTCTCCATGCCCCAGGAAATGGATCGCTCTCTATTTAAAATAATGGTAAATGCTGACCTAAGGAATGTTACCACTCACCTGCTGTGCTTCATATGACTTTGTTCATGTTTCTGTGATGGCAGAGTGTTCTATTTACAGATGATATGCAACTGCAAAGAACAGATTATTTTAGCTTGGATTATAATGAACTGTCGTGCATCCCCTTCAAATCATTTTTGTATATATGTGTAACATGCTTATATATCAGACCATGCTGGTGACTGGGTCAGCTTTTCTACAACCAGTGATAACGTGCTCGGCTAACGATGCTAAATGTTATCGCTGAAGTTGCTCCGCAGACGCCCTTTGCAGTGTAGCATAAATAACAGTTTAGAGTGAGCTGTGCAAGACCACATGCCTCTCACAGATGGTGGCGTAAATACCCAGCCATCCCTAGCTCGTGAAGATGGTATTTTGTTGCACTAAGGATCCACTGTGTACGTGCATATATTTTGTTTGCCCCATAGTGATATTAGTGTTCCGGTTAAATCCCCATTGAACACACATGTGTGGGGGTGGGGGTGAAGCTGGATGCCTCTGCATTCGGTACTTTCATCAGCCAGAATGCGCCTCTCCTCCAACATGCTAGTTTCACAAGTTGCGTCCATTTGCATAACTTGGAAATTCATAAGTTAGTGGTGTGTGGCCGTTTCTAATAAATGGTCACTGGTGGCTCTAAGCTTCATATGTTAATTTATCTTTTGTGTTGGGGTGTGCAGTATCTTGCTTAAAATATGGGATTTCAGTCCTACGACTGGGGTTATTGCTCATTGTAATTATCTCCTATCATATGATAGCTTTTCAGAGGACTTTGAAAAATGACTTGTGGTCTTGGGCTAGTTGCTAGTGAGCAGATAAACACATCACAGTGATGATAGCACCACTGAGACTAATCTCCAGTGGTTAGTGTCTCTGGTAGTGAAGGCGAGCACTGCCTGGTCATGGGGACTGAACTATACCGTAGGGCATTTAGTATATGCTCTAAAATTACCCTGCACATAAATTAGCTAGTCAGTCTTTTAAAATGTGCCCCCTTGGCAAAGAGTTACACAGACATGGTGCCAATATACTGAGTATACAAACCCTAGAGAGGTACAGTTCATGCTTCTGCAAGTATCTCCTTTACGGTAGGGCACTGACGTGACCTCATTTGCAGCTAAAATGTTTGCCTTCTCCTGTGCTGAAGTCTAAACATGAACAAGTCTAAGCATGTTCTGCACATCTCTGAAACATGATGTCCATAATATCGAGAACTGTCAGTGGCACTAAGCCAGCCACCACTCTCCGTGGGGGCGAGGGGAGAGCTGCGTCGGGGGCGGTTACAGAAATATGGGTGCTCTGACAGGAGTAGAGGAGGAAAAACGTTCTTATTTCTCTGCTGTCTTGACAATTGCTTTTCTCTTTTTCTTGTCTGTCCTTCCCTTTGCATCCATCCTTCCTTTTTTTTCTTTTTTTCCTTCTAGTGGGGAAATTTTACCTTTACTTGTTAATCGTGTCTATAGCAAAGCAGTCACTGAAGCAAGGAAAATTACTGTGTGATCTGATTCTTGCACTCCGCCTACGTGCTCTTCTGTACTCTACATCTCATAGAAAGAGAGAGGAGCGCTGACCCTTACTGCTGCTGCACTGGTAATGTCAAACTTCTTCCTTTCAGTGCAATGCAATTCCGGCATGAATCCATTGCATCTTCACCATTCAATTCTTGGCTGTCTGAAATGCACCACATTAATGCTGGACTGAAGTCAGAAAAATGATATTTGTAAAGTGTCTGGGGTATAACCAGAGCCAGTGGAAAACTCAAGCGGGGGTGGAAAATGCAGAGCAGCGGTTTTATGGGCTATTACTGTTTTTTTAAATCGTGTCTTTTTTTAAACTCCTCCGGATGTAAATGGGTACGTTTCTGCCAACCCCAGTTAATGAGGCAATAAGCTAGCTTCAGTGGAACGTACACCATCAACACACTTGTGAACCTGACCTTTGGCCTGTTCACCTCAATGAAGTGTTAACTTCATTTGGGCCATCCACATGCCAAGATCTACTGAAAAGGGTAATCTAAGGAATAAAGCTGCAGCTGAGCCTCGCCTGTGGGAGATAAAAAAGATGTTACAATGAACAATTGATTAGGACAGCTGGAGCTTGCAAGATCCTTCTGATGCTTTGCATCTGCACACAACAGTCATGCCATGTCATCTACAAGTGCTGGTCACAGTGCGGTGCAACACCTGAGATGAGGTCTTCAGGTTAGGTCTACCTGACCTAGCCCAGTCAACAATGGAAGCCACATGTGCCACTGCCTCACCAGCTTAGCTGGTCCTCCAAGCTACATCCCACAATGCCATATCTCCTGTTTAGAAAGCCCCTGGGCATTATGGGATAGGCACTCCAGGAGCTGCCGAATGCACCAGTCGGCCTGTGAGTGAGATGACCATCCGTTCCACGTAACCCCCTGAAAGTGCCTTTCATGCCCACATTTCTGGGGATTAGACGGTCTTTAAAAACATTGGTGCAAATTCTCCGCAGGTAAAACTCGAGTGACCAGTTTGGGTGTCACCTCAGTCACTCTCTCCAGGATGGGAACTCTGCTTACTTGTTCCATACATAATTCTCCTGCCCTGCTACTTGGCTTCTCCCAGTCAGTATACTGAGTTTATTCTCCCCCTCCTCCGGGAGGAACGGCAGTGCTGTTATCCCCATTGCTATAGATGAGGAATTTCCCTGTGGTCACACAGGGAGTGTGTGGCAGAGCAGGGAATTGAACCTACATCTCCTGAGTCCCAGGTTAGCACCTCAGCCGCTGAACCAGCCTTCCCCTCCTAGAGCCCTCACTTGACTTGGCTGCGGGGTGTAACTACATCCACAGGTACCCCTTGTTGCTGCTTTACTGAGCTAACACGTTCACCCTAAAGTGGGTAGAGGGATTGGGGAGGATTAGAAAATTCCCTGCAAATTTCAGTTGTTTTTCCAGCAATTTCCTACTGGCTCTGGCTATGACCTGTGACTGCATGTGTGGTACATTGTGCGGTATCTGACTCTGCTCGTGCGTGGGTGTTGTGTTTTTACATGTTATTTCACAGGGCAGGATGGAGCTGCTGGGCTGTGTTTTAGAAAGAATAAAAAGAAATGCTGCCTAGCTCCTATTTGCCAGTTTGCTGGGTCACTCTGCTTGTGGGTTAGTGTACAGCAGAGGCAGATGCTGTTGAGAAAAGGAGCTGTCTATTATTTCCTATGGGTACCGAGAAGAAAAATCGCAAAGAGACTCTCCTGGGAGGAGGCTGCTCAGAACAGCCCTGATCTGTCGTTGGGAGCAACAGCAATTGCTCTCCTTTGAATGTGTGCTGGAAGGCAGTTGTGCAAGACACCCACAGCAGTTGGTTATTCCAGTTTAACTGCGTTTATCTTCTGACCTTCGATCTGGAAAGCAGCTGACAACTGTGTGGCCTGTAAGTGTCCACAGCACTCCATTCCCTGCTTCCTGCCGATGGCATGCTCCACTGCTGGTCAAATAACAGATGTTTCTGCGCCACACTCTGTTCCTGGTGTTTGTTTTCCATTAAGGAATTTATTTTACTCACCACAGCAATGTTGCGGCTACTGCTGGCTGCGTGATAGCCAGGGGCTGAGGAGATGATATTCCTAGTGAGTAACATACGGTGTGGACTAGAAACACGTTGGATGCTGCAGTAGTCCTAGAGAAGTAATCAAATACATGTAGATTTAGACTGGGGCTTTCAAATAAGTGTCTGGGAGTCACTGTGGATCGTTCTCTGAAAACATCCGCTCAATGTGCGGCGGCAGTCAAAAAAGCAACAGAATGTTGGGAATCATTAGGAAAGGGATAGATAATAAGACAGAAAATATCATATTATCTCTGTATAAATCCATGGTTACGCCCACATCTTGAATACTGCGTGCAGATGTGGTCGCCCCATCTCAAAGAAGATATATTGGAATTGGAAAAGGTAAGGGAGAAGGGCAACAAAAGCCATTAGGGGCTTGGAACAGCTTCCATATGAGGAGAGATTAAATAGACTGGGACTGTTCAGTTTAGAAAAGAGACAGCTAAGCAGGGGATATGATAGAGGTCTGTAAAACCATGACTGGTGTGGAGAAAGTGAATAGGAAGTGTTATTTACCCCTTCACCGAACACAAAAACTAAGGGGTCACCCAATGAAATTAATTGGCAGCAGATTTAAAACAAACAGAAGGAAATATTTCTTCACACAACGCACACGCATCCTCTGGAACTCGTTGCCAGAGGATGTTGTGAAGGCCAAGACTATAAGAGTTCTAAAAAGAATTAGATCAGTTCACGGAGGACAGGTCCATCAATGGCTATTAGCCAGGATTGGCAGGGACACAACCTCATGCTGTGGGTGTCCCTAGCCTCTCACTGCCAGAAGCTGGGAATGGGCGACAGGGGATGGATCACTGGACGATTACCCGTTCTGTTCATTCCCTCTGGGGCACCTGGCACCAGCCGCTGTTGGCAGACAGGATACTGGGCTGGATGGACTATTGGTCTGACCCAGTATGGCCGTTCTTATGTCTCTTGGGGAGTTAGGCACCTGAGTGTTAAGGCCTTGATCCCACAGACACTTACACGCAATCCAGCCTGCCACAGTCCTGTCCAAAATGTCTCTCCCTGTGCTGCTGGTGAGGAAGCACCCTTGGTAACATGGTGATCATGCTGCTTCGGTGTTCAGGGACGAGAGTCCCCTGCACTCCCCGTGCTGACACCTCAGGCTTGGAGCAACGAGAAGGGAGCAGTGTATGTTAGGCTTCCCCCTCTGAAACCTGCCTCCAAACCCAAGGTAGGTGGGTTTCAAATGCGTTTGGAGGCTTCCGCTGGTCCCTTTGTGTGAGGAGTGAGCTGCAACGTGGGGGTCTGTGGAATGCTGCCGGGAGCCCCTGGGTGGTCAGCAGAGGTGGTAGGCTGGATTTCCAGAGGCGCCAAAGGGGCTAGACATCCAAACCCCACAGACAGCCAAGGGGAGTTGGATGTCCAAGTCCCCAAGACTTCTCTAAACCCCCCAGTGTTAGTGTTTAACACAGGCATGCCCCCCGCAACACTGAGGGAGTCTCTGTCACCCCAGCAGTAAGTCCAGAGCCCTACCCTCTCCCACAGGCGCTGCCATCTCCTCAGAGCTCGAGTACGTCTACACTGCACAGCTCTTGTGTTTCCAAGCCCGCACTTGAGCCACCGCACTGCATTGCAAAGCTGCGTTTACAGTTGCTAGACCCAGGTCTATCAGCGGTGCTAGCGCATCCACACTGCACTACGCAGCTCTTCTGACTCAGGTCTGCAGCTTGAGCTGTGTCCACAAGGCAAAAGCACAGGGCTTGGACCCAAATCACAGTGGTGCTTGGGCACTGCCCCACCCCGCTCCGCCCCAGCAGGGTTCTAGGACTTGGGTCCTGAGTGCGCGCTGACCCAGGTCAGACTGATTGGTGTGTGGACGGAAGTGGGGGCTTGGGCTCAAACCTGAGTCAGAACCTGGGCGTAGTGTGTAGTGTAGACATACCCCAGCAGGGGGTTCTGTGCAGAAACTTGAACCTGGGAGTACATGTTGTGCTTCCTACTTACAGTGGACATCGGAGGCTGAAGATGGCAGTTATAACTCAGTCCACTTCCCACAGGGGGATTGCTGGTTCCTTCCCAGTGTCTGATAGCTCCGAATCCTCTCAGTGCCACTTCCCCACTGCTGTACAGTATCACGGGCAGTCGGTATTTCCTGGCTTAGAAGAGATTTTTCTAAACAAAACGAAGCCTCCTGTTGCTTTCCTTCAAAGGCTCCCGCCATGCTGGCAGTTCAGATCCTGTGGGACAGAGGCTGGGCTCCCTGCCCTTGGGCCCATCCAGGAGCTTCAGATCACAGCTTGCTTCTAAGACCTTCAGAGCAGGTCACTCCAGTTTCTCTAGCAGAGCCGCTCCCATTGAACACCACCAGTCTGAGTCTAGTCTGACTACATGCTCCTCTCCGAGCTAGATAGGCTTCCAGCCTACCACCAAGCAGGGAATAGGAGTTTTCTGGGGGCTCCTTTCCTTCCCTCTGCTGTGACAGGGATGGCAGAATTCCCACCTTAATTACAGGGTGCTCTTCTTCCTGAAGTGACAAAGAAGCAAAGGTGTTCTCTGGGCATCTACAGGCCCTGAGGGGTTATCTACACTTGCCCCTTCCTCGGCAAGAGCCCACTGCTGCTCCTTTGTTAGTGGTGTCCAAGTAGAGGGTAGAGCCTCAAGGGTTGGGATAGACTAATGCACATGGTCCAGTTGGGCCATATTTCCTGCCCGGTCAAAGTGCAAGGTTCCCTTCTGCATGGTGCCTCCATCTAGTGCCTGCCGAGGGTGCATGTTTAGAGCTGGGGAAGTTAGCTATTTGACAGGCCCCACGGGATTAGCATCCCAGCCTCCATGGGTGAGACAAATGGCTATAGATCCCTCAGTGCAGTCCGTATAAGCCACAGCTCGATCAAGTGTCCAGCAGTTTGGCTGGGGGTAGCTGAGTCACAGAAGCAAAAGGGATTTCTCCTCTAACTCTTCTGTTTGTGGCCTCTGTCCCCACTGTGTGAATGGCCACTCTACCATCTGAGGGATTCTCTTGGTAGAGATTTGCCTCTCTCCTGTTAATTGACAGGCCATTAACACGGACAGCACTTGCTCAGTTTGGCTGGGCATGTTCTAAGTCCTACGGTGACGAAGAAGGAGAAGTCTTTGGTTTCATAGGCTGCCAGCTTTCTGCCCTGTATAGGGAGGGTTACCCATCTGCCTTGTGTGTGCTGCTGAGACCCGCTGGGATGGTCCATTCACTCATGAAGGGAAAAGACACTCCCCTTGAGGTTTGCATGGTGACACATTCTGCACAGGTGTTCACTGCCTATCGTCCTTCGGACCTGAAGTGGTTTGCATAACTAGAGGACAGGCAAATAAATCAGCAGAAACTGTAACGTTAGCAAGAGTACCACCTGTTTGCCTCCTGCTTAAATGTCAAAAGTAACCGAATGTGCTGCGGCTGGAAGCTAGGTCTCAGTGGGGCTAATGGAGCCCCACACAGACACGTTGCAAACATACTGCGAGTGGAAGCTAGCTACACACTAACACCTGCCTGAGCCCAGAGCAGGGTGCCATTCCCCTCGGGGGTGCGGTTTCTTTTGCCAGGAGGAAGAGGATATTATTTATTCATTTAGTACAAATTCAGGGCCCAGCTTTGATAGCCTTTGTTACAGTGAATGGTACCATTGAAGCCAATGAGAGCACTCATAGAGCACGGTGATACTAAACCAGAGAAAGGGTATTAGAATCTGGCCCTGATTTTTATTTTATTTTTTTATTCTGCTTTTACCACCTCTTCCCACCACCACCACCAAAAATCAATCAAGAGCAAGCGTACAAAATGCAGTGAATTTCCTACTTCTGTATTTTTCCTTTTGAAAGCGTTGGGATTAGTATGAGGCTAAACCCTTCAGCAGCTCTTGGGATACTGGGAAATTTTAAATCTGTTACTCCAGCCCTGACAGTGCTTCTAAATTGTCACCAGCTGAGAAAAACACAGCCCTTTTTAACAACAAATAAACAAAAAACCTCAGTGTACTCCTTCCTGTTCTGATCACAGCTGTATCAGCCTGGCTAGGTCCTTGCTGGGAGAGGGGTTCAGAAGCTTTTCCATAGCAGGGACCGTGTCTTGTGAACGGCTTCCCCTCCCATTAATGCTCACACAGCCAGCCCCCCCTCCCCCCTCAATTTGCAGTCATACAGTGTTCCTGGGGCAAGTACAGCAGTTGCCTGGGAGGGACCCACCCCACCAGGAAAGGGCTGGGTGGATTTTAGCCACTGGAAATGAGGACCCAGCACCATGTGCCTAGACAACTCTCCATGAACCACTTGTGTAGGCATGGCCTCGGCCCCACATCAGCAAAGCATTTATGAATGTGCTCACACTCCCATCCCTCTCCAGCAAAGAGCTTCACTTTAGGCACATGGCTCGCTCTCATTAAGCACTCGTGTGTGCTCAGATGTAGCACATGAATAAGTGCTTTGCTGAGTTGGCTTTGGTGATGTGCCAACGATCCCATAGGGCACAGCCAGGAGAGAACCCAGTGTCTTCACCACAAAGTCATCCTTCCTCTCACCCCCTTTAGTCACCCAGTCTTCACCAGAGTGCATAAGCACTTCTGAGGCCTGGGGAGAGGTTTCACACCTTAGTAGCTATCTCCTCTGTGAAGAGAACTGGTTGTTCTTTCATGTGCTTCCTAGAACCGCTAGCCTTTTCCCAAGACACCTATCATAGAATATCAGGGTTGGAAGGGAGGTCAGGAGGTCGTCTAGTTCAACCCCCTGCTCAAAGCAGGACCTATCCCCAACTAAATCATCCCAGCCCCCTAATCATTTTTGTTGCCCTCCGCTGGACTCTTTGCCATTTTCCACATCCTTCTTGTAGTGTGGGGCCTAAAACTGGACACAGTACTCCAGATGAGGCCTCACCAATGCCAAATAGAGGGGAATGATCACATCCCTCGATCTGCTGGCAATGCTCCTACTTATACAGCTGACTCATAGCTAGCTTCTCAAACACTGTAACCCCTAGGTCCTTTTTTGCAGAACTGCTGGCTAGCCATTCAGTCCCTAGTCTGTAGCAGTGCATGGGATTCTTCCATCCTAAGTGCAGGCCTCTGCACTTGTCCTTGTTGAACCTCATCAGATTTATTTTGCCCCAATCCTCTAATTTGTCTAGGTCCCTCTGTATCCTGTGTCTTCCCTCCAGTGTATCTACCACTCCTCCTAGTTTAGTGTCATCTGCAAACTTGCTGAGGGTGCAATCCACGCCATCCTCCAGATCATGAATGAAGATATTGAACAAAACCAGCCCCAGGACCGACCCTGGGGGGATTCCTCTTGATACTGGCTGCCAACTAGACATGGAGCCATTGATCACTACCCGTTAAGCCCGACGATCTAGCCAGCTTTCTATCTATCTTATAGTCCATTTATCCAGCCCATACTTCTTTAACTTGCTGGCAAGAATACTGTGGGAGACCGTATCAAAAGCTTTGCTAAAGTCAAGGAATAACACATCCACTGCTTTCCCTTCATCCCTCCTCCCACTCAAACCAAGAGCAGCTTTTCTGAGATTCTGCCCAAACTCCTCACCCGAGGAGGGTTTTTAGTACGAGCTGAATGTTAGAAAGGAAGGTCACTTGTTTAATTTGAGATACCATAAGATACCTCTGCTGGGTGACATTCTGTACATGAAGGCAGTGTCCGATGCAGAGCTAGGGAGATTTCATAGATCACCTTCCCTCTAATGCCCACACAAGGTTAATGGGGTTCACCTATGCGATAGGGTGGTGTAGAGAGTGAAGTGGGGATGCCCTGTGCTTCTACGATCTCATGTGCCAGTAACTGGCAGGACGAATGGAGTGTTGTCCAGCTCTGGTTATTCTGTTGTCTACCATTTCAGCTTCCGCACACATCTGTGAACCGCTACACATAGATTCAGCCACCCAGAAAATACAGCATGTGGGCAAAGGCGTTTTTGGGCATCGGTGTCAAGCTCTTTAGATGGGTTGTAGTGCTCGACATATTCCATCAACCATGCTGTGAGGGCTCAGGGGGACTGTGACTCTGATGGTGGCGGTGCGGGTCCAATGTGACAAATGTGACACTTGGTAATAGGTAAGAAATGGACAGTGTATACTAACCGCCTTAAAGTGCTTAATTGTTTTTATTTGTTTTAAATTAGGGTGGAGACGAAACCTTTAATCGTGCTAAACTTCTGAACGTAGGCTTCGAAGAAGCTTTGAAAGAATATGACTATGATTGCTTTGTATTTAGTGACGTAGACCTAATTCCAATGGATGACAGGAACATCTACAAGTGTTACAGCCAGCCACGGCACCTTTCTGTATCGATGGATAAGTTTGGATTTCGGTGAGAGCTCTTTTCATTGGACTGTTTTGTTACTCATCTGTATTTTAGCCTTCCATGCCTATGGCAGAGTGACAGCATCATAGAATCACAGAATATCAGGGTTGGAAGAGACCTCAGGAGGTCATCTAGTCCAACCCCCTGCTCAAAGCAGGACCAATCCTCAACTAAATCATCCCAGCCAGGGTTTTGTCAAGCCTGACCTTGAAAACCTCCAAGGAAGGAGATTCCATCACCTCCCTAGGTAATCCATTCCAGTGCTTCACTACTCGCCTAATGAAATAGTATTTCCTAATATCCCACCTAAACCTCCCCCACTGTAACTTGAGACCATTACTCCTTGTTCTGTCATCTGGTACTACTGAGAACAGTCTAGATCCATCCTCTTTGGAACCCCCTTTCAGATAGTTGAAACCAGCTATCAAATCCCCCCTCATTCTTCTGCAGACTAAACAATCCCAGTTCCCTCAGCCTCTCCTCATAAATCATGTGCTCCAGCCCCCTAATCATTTTTGTTGCCCTCCGCTGGACTCCTTCCAATTTTTCCACATCCTTCTTGTAGTGTAGGGCCCAAAACTGGACACAGTACTCCAGATGAGGCCTCACCAATGCCGAATAGAGGGGAATAATCACGTCCTTTGATCTGCTGGCAATGCCCCTACTTATACAGCCCAAAATGCCATTAGCCTTCTTGGCAACAAGGGCACGCTGTTGACTCATATCCACCTTCTCGTCCACTGTAACCGCTAGGTCCTTTTCTGCAGAACTGCTGTCTAGCCACCCAGTCCCTAGTCTGTAGCAGTGCATGGGATTCTTCCGTCCTAAGTGCAGGACTCTGCACTTGTCCTTGTTGAACCTCATCAGATTTACTTTGCCCCAATCCTCTAATTTGTCTAGGTCCCGCTGTATCCTATCCCTACCCTTCAGCGTATCTACTACTCCTCCCAGTTTAATGTCATCTGCAAACTTGCTGAGGGTGCAATCCATGCCATTCTCCAGATCATTAATGAAATTGAACAAAACCGGCCCCAGCACCGACCCTTGGGGCACTCCGCTTGATACTGGCTGCCAACTAGACATGGAGCCATTGATCACTACCTGTTGAGCCCGATGATCTAGCCAGCTTTCTATCCACCTTACCGTCCATTCATCCAGCCCATACTTCTTTGACTTGCTGGCAAGAATACTGTGGGAGACCGTGTCAAAAGCTTTGCTAAAGTCAAGGAATAGCACCTCCACTGCTTTCCTCTCATCCACAGAGCCAGTTATCTCGTCATAGAAGGCAATTAGGTTAGTCAGGCATGACTTGCTGTTGGTGAATCCATGCTGACTGTTCCTGATCACTTTCCTCTCCTCTAAATCCTTCAGAATTGATTCCTTGAGGACCTGCTCCATGATTTTTCCAGGGACTGAGGTGAGGCTGACTGGCCTGTAGTTCCCCGGATCCTCCTTCGTCCCTTTTTTAAAGATGGGCACTACATTAGCCTTTTTCCAGTCATCTAGGACCTCCCCCGATCGCCATGAATTTTCAAAGATAATGGCCAGTGGCTCTGCAATCACATCCGCCAACTCCTTTAGTACCCTCGGAAGCAGCACATCCGGCCCCATGGACTTGTGCTCATCCAGCTTTTCTAAATAGCATCTCCAGTATAAACCTCATTTTGAAGGCCTGGAAAAATCACTCCTGGCTGCAATTTGTCACAGTGTAGGTGGAACAAAAGCTTTGTCTGCGGGAGAGATTAGGTAACTGTTCTTAACAATTTTCAAATATCAGTCACAGGAGTAGAAAAAATAGAAGCTGATCTTTTTCAGATTTTTTTGTACTCATCCAGTAGCTGCTGATCTTATCCTGTATCCATTAAAGCAACCAGTAAACGCTGTTCTGTCTCCATTTAAGGCAGTGGGGTTGCTCCTTCCTAAGTCCCGAGTGAATTTGACCCTGTGTATTTAGCATTGTGTTGGCAGAGATATGGTGGGTGAGATAAGGGAAGACAGCACCAAAAGAGAAATGCTAAATGTGTGTGACACACACACACACACACACACACACACACACACACACACACACACACACACACACACACACACACACACACACACACACACACACACACACCGCCCCCCCCCCCCCCCCCCCCCCAGTCATATGTCCTTTCCTAGCCACCATCAGCCCAGCCATCTGCTTATTTCCCCTGCAGGGGGAATGTGCCTTTTAGCTGACCTTGTTAGGCAGCGGGCAAAGGCTCGTTTTGAAACACTGCCCTTGGAAGCCTGTTCCAAACTTGCTTATAACAAGCCCATGTGGAGCCCTGCCCCTGGGCCCTAGAGGACATTGCTTTCCACTGGGCTACGCTGTACGAACGCTGCCCATGTACCCTGCGTGGGCTCTTGCACCTTTTCTCCAGATCAGTGAGCCAGGCTCCTCAGCCAGTTACTGCCCCCCTGGACGTGATGCCCCACAGCCTGACTCACTGGCCAGGGTGGCGGAGCGAGGGCTAGGGGTGGGCTAGTAACTTACTGCGGTCCAGGCCAGCATCATCACTAGCCCTACCCTGGGAGACCAAGCAGAAGCTGGGAGTCACAGTGCCTGTGGGAGTTGGTCGAGGGGGGCAATGTGCACCCCTTTGCTCAGGGCTGTGTCTGATGGCACCACCCAGCCCTAGCTTTTCAGTAACAAGCCTGGTGCACTAACCAAGCTCTTCTCCCCCTTGCAGTTTACCATACAATCAGTATTTCGGAGGCGTGTCTGCTTTAAGCAAGGAGCAATTCGTAAAGATCAATGGATTTCCTAATAATTACTGGGGCTGGGGTGGCGAAGATGACGACATTTATAACAGGTAAGCCCCAAGCTGGAACATGCTAGGCCAGATTTTCTGCCTCTGTTGCTGTGCAGCTGGAAACCTCTACTAGCCTTGGCCCTCCGTGCTGTTCTCCCTGTCTGCGTGTGACTTACGACCCCCTGGAGCAGGTGGCTTTAGCCTGTGCTGTGTCTGCAGCCCTGCATGCGAGAGCTTTCCCTCGTCTCTCATGCTCCGGGCAGGGCCTCGCCAGAGGTGCGTTGGCGTGGCCAGAGAGCCACAGTTTCACATGCTACACACACGTGCACTGAAGGCCAGGGTTTCGATGAGGAGTGTGTAGGCTGTAAACTGCACTCCCAGTGTCGGAGCTCTTCGGGAACCTGGAGTCCGTCCTGGGGAGACACTAGCTGGGAGCATCCGTTCATTCCAGCTCCCGTGTGGTATGCTCGGGGTGGGTTGAGGGGCTGCTCCGAGCTCCTTGCTGGCCACCACAGCCGCTTGGGGCTCTTCGCCATCTCTGACCCTGCAGCACAGCCAGGTAGGGAAGTGGGAGGTGGTGATGGAGTCTCCTCTCTGGCGCAGGGCTCTGATTTCACAGCAAGTCGGCGAAGGGGAGCTGGGAGCTGCCCTTCATGCACACACCCTCACAGCCTCGCTGACCGTGCCTGTGTTCCTTTCCCCTCCTCCTCCGGAGGAGCCGTCACGCTGCAGGCTGGTGCTGATGCAGAGCTCCAACCTGGTGCTGTGTGAGTCTGCAGGCGAGGAAGGCCCTGGAGCCCGGGGCGCCCTGCCCGCTGTTTGTGCTGGCTCCCAGTCAAAGCGAGCTGGGGCAGGGAGGCGCCGCCAGCGCCCCGTGGCAGAGGACGTGCTGCGTGAGCTCTCTGAGCAGTTTGCTGGTGGTGCTGATCTCGGTGGGAGGCCTGAGAGAGGCCAGGCCTGAGGTCAGGGCCATGGGTTCGGCAGCAGCAAGATTCCTTCTGTCGTCCAGAATCTGTTTTCTCCTCGCTTGCTATGTCAGGTGATTCCTACCCAGTGCCGGGGACAGTGGAGCTGGGGAGGCCAGGCCAACCTGCAGAGAGGCACCTCAATCCAACCCCCAAGTCACTCGCTCAGGAAACTCTCGACAGCGCACGGTGGGGCGGGGAGAAGAGCTGCAGGGCGCTGGCTGGGCTGGGTCTGTTCCGCACCCCATGGCAAGTTCTCTGCATGTGGGAGAAGTGAGAAACCTCACCTGCATGCCGGGCACACCGTCGATCTGAAACTCGGCCCAGTGTGGAATCTTGCAGTGCCAGTGTGCGGGGAGCAGTGTCTGTCAGCAAAATCTAAGCAGCTGCAAAATACTCAAGTGTGAAATAGAACACTAAAAAATCCAGGAATGAGCATCAAATACCATGGAAACCAGTCCAGGGAGCTGTTTGCACAGTGCAGCTTGTGCTTATTTTTTACAATTTGTTTCTACACTGAGAGCAGATCCGCAGTTTTTGGAAATCTCTGGTGTTTTGATTTTTCAGTTCACACATGAAAGGTTTTACTAACCTCTGTTTAGTCTGAAAAGTTTCTCTACCCCTTGACCTTGTAATAGGCGTTTGTACTTCCCCTGAGTTTATGAAACAACTTCACACAAATGTTGGCTGAGACATCTGTAAATGTTATGGTTTACCTGTTTAAAAAAAGCAAAACCAACTTTGCATGATGTCACCTGCTTAAAGGAAAGTTATATTCCCTTTGTAAAATGCTCTGGCATCTGTGGCTGGAAACAGTTACGGAAGAGCTGGAGAGCATTAGAAAAGGGAGAGGGAGAGAGTGGTATAAAATCTGAAATTGTAGAATCATGGAAACATTGGTCTGGAAGGGGCCTTAAGAGGTCACCAAGTCCAGCCCCTGCACTGAGGCAGGACCAACCCAACCTAGACCAGCCCTGACAGGTGTTTGTCCGGCCTGTTCTTAAACTCTCCAGTGCTGGGGATTCCACCACCTCCCTCAGAAACCTGGTCCAGAGCGGAACTACCCTGAGAGTTAAAATTTCCTCCCGCTTTTGACTCTATGTAGTAACAGCAGCGAGAACACCGAAAAGGGCCAGCTGAGAGGTGTTAGAAAAGCTGGCTCTAGTGTGACATTTCCTGAGTGGCAAGAGCTCTGTCGATCAGATTCGACGGTGTGAAGGTGAGCCGCGTTTAGGCTACACTGGTAATAGTTAGGTTGCCAGAACACTTTACAGCTTGAAAGCACTTTCCCACCATTTTGGTAGGCGCACAGAATATCTTCCACCAGAAGGTGTAAAACTATGTCTACGTATTGCACGTAGTGTCTGACCCCAAAGTTCCCCCAGCCCCCCAGAATGGGCGGAAACAGACCCAGCTTTAGTCCCTCACTCCGATTTCATAATGTGCGGAGTTCAAGCCTGGGGCGCCAGTTCTGGGACTTTCAAACAAGCACAGCATGCTCCCGATTATTCCAGGAGCACAGGGGACTCCAGTTTTATTCGGGGAATTGGGAGTTCGGCTAACTGAAAGGGCATGAACAGCAGGGAGCCCCTCATAGAATCATAGAATCTCAGGGTTGGAAGGGACCTCAGGAGGTCATCTAGTCCAACCCCCTGCTCAAAGCAGGACCAAACCCAATTAGATCATCCCAGCCAGGGCTTTGTCAAGCCTGACCTTAAAAACCTCTAAGGAAGGAGATTCCACCACCTCCCTAGGTAACCCATTCCAGTGCTTCACCACCCTACTAGTGAAAAAGTTTTTCCTAATATCCAACCTAAACCTCCCCCTCTGCAACTTGAGACCATTACTCCTTGTTCTGTCATCTTCTACCACTGAGAACAGTCTAGATCCATCCTCTTTGGAACCCCCTTTCAGGTAGTTGAAAGCAGCTATCAAATCCCCCCTCATTCTTCTCTTCTGCAGGCTAAACAATCCCAGTTCCCTCAGCCTCTCCTCATAAGTCATGTGCTCGAGCCCCCTAATCATTTTTGTTGCCCTCCGTTGGACTCTTTCCAATTTATCCACATCCTTCTTGTAGCATGGGGCCCAAAACTGGACACAGTACTCCAAATGAGGCCTCACCAGTGCCAAATAGAGGGGAATAATCACGTCCCTCGATCTGCTGGAAATGCCCCTACTTATACAGCCCAAAATGCCGTTAGCCTTCTTGGCAACAAGGGCACACTGTTGACTCATATTCAGCTTTTCGTCCACCGTAACCCCTAGGTCCTTTTCTGCAGAACTGCTGCCCAGCCATTCGGTCCCTAGTCTGTAGCAGTGCATGGGATTCTGCCGTCCTAAGTGCAGGACTCTGCACTTGTCCTTGTTGAACCTCATCAGATTTCTTTTGGCCCAATCCTCTAATTTGTCTAGGTCCCTCTGTATCCTGTCCCTACCCTCCAGCGTATCAACCACTCCTCCCAGTTTAGTGTCATCTGCAAACTTGCTAAGGGTGCAGTCCACACCATCCTCCAGATCGTTGATGAAGATATTGAACAAAACCGGCCCCAGCACCGACCCTTGGGGCACTCCACTTGATACCGGCTGCCAACTAGACATGGAGCCATTGATCACTACCCGTTGAGCACGACCATCCAGCCAGTTTTCTATCCACCTTACCGTGCATTCATCCAGCCCATACTTCCTTAACTTGCTGGCAAGAACACTGTGGGAGACTGTATCAAAAGCTTTGCTAAAGTCAAGGAATAGCACATCCACTGCTTTCCCCTCATCCACAGAGCCAGTTATCTCATCATAGAAGGCAATTAGGTTAGTCAGGCATGACTTGCCCTTGGTGAATCCATGCTGACTGTTCCTGATCACTTTCCCCTCCTTTAAGTGGTTCAGAATTGATTCCTTGAGGACCTGTTCCATGATTTTTCCAGGGACTGAGGTGAGACTGACTGGCCTGTAGTTCCCTGGATCTTCCTTCTTCCCTTTTTTAAAGATGGGCACTACATTAGCTTTTTTCCAGTCATCCGGGACCTCCCCCGATTGCCATGATTTGTCAAAGATAATGGCCAATGGCTCTGCAATCACAGTTCCCTCTGCAGTTCCGAGGTCACGGCCCCGCTCACTCCTTCCCATGACAGCGGGGCTGGAGAGGGCTCCCTGCACTGCCGCAAGGGCCATTCTGCAGCAGCCAGGGTCTCTGCTCTGTTCTCCGAATGCGCATTATTCCCCGCTGGGGGCTGAAGACGGGATTCGGATAATGCAGCAGGTCAGACGGCAATTGGGTTTTGGAGCATCAGGCGCATACTGTAGGTGTGTGTATATGGAATAGTAGGGGTGGAACTGACAAGTGAGAGACAGCTGTGGGAAGGTGATGGAGAGTCAGTTAAGGTGGGAAGAAATGGAGATGGGTGGATCCTGTGGGGTGCTGAGCATCCCCAACTCCCTGTGGAGTCTGTGGGAGCTGACAGCACTTGGCACCATACACGGATTGGACCCATAAGCCAGGTGTTGGAAGTTCAGAATATGAAGCCAGAGTGTAACAGCAGAGTTCCAGTGCTGACCTCACGGGGCAGTTCTGCAGAGACACTGTGGCACCATCTGGATGGGGAGTAGTTTTGAAAGCTAAGAAGGCAGTTGTTAGTGGGTGGCCCAAACGAAACGATAGTGTGGCTGCCGACCCTGCTAAATGACACTTAACACTACATGCACGCGCGCACGCACACACACACACAATTTACTTTTCTACTGCAAGGAGAGAGACGGTATCATTAACCCCATACTGCAAATTCATCTTCTGTATGTATCTAGCAGGCAGTACTGGTTGGTTCAAACCTTTCCGCTTTCTGACTGCATTGCCTTCTCAGCAGGATTGCAAATGGCGGATTTGGACATTACCTGGGCCATTGCTTTAGCTCAGGAAGCTTTACCATTGAATCAGCAGACCTGTGCAAATAATGGATTTTTTCAGTTCACCGGCAGTTCCAAAAAACTGGGGGGGAGAGAGAATCGTTTTGGGTCAACCCAAAACCAACATATTTTTGCATTTTAAGTGAATTGAAAAAGTCAGAAAAACTTGTGTTGGGTCAAACAAAATGTTTAATTTGAAACAAGGAGAGTGAGGTAATAGCTTCTATTGGCTCCCCTTCTGTTGGGGAGAGAGACACGCCTTCGAGCTTACACAGAGCTCTTCTTTGGATCTGGAAAAGGTACTCTGAGGGTATGTCTACGCAGCAGCTAAACACCCGCGGCTGGCCCGTGTCAGCCAACTCAGGCTGCGGGACTGTTTCATTGCTGCGTAGACTTTCAGGCTCAGGCTGGAGCCTGGCTCAAGGACACTGTGGGGCTTTGGGGTCTCTCTCTGTCACCCAGTGACCATTTATGTCATCCATTTTGACATTTCCAGAGCTGGTTTTCTTTTTCTGTGACTGAAACAACTGGCACAAATTTGTGAAATGTTTTGGTTGCCCTGAATCTGCATTTTTGGGCCCCCCCCAAAAAAAAGCTTTAGGTAGAAGTGGCTTTAGCTGGGTACTCAGGTACTTATCAAGAGACTATTATTATTCCTAATATGTTTTCTTTCACAGGCTGGCTTTTAAAGGTATGAGAATATCTCGCCCAGATGCTGTAATTGGGAAGTGCCGAATGATTCGCCATCCAAGAGACCGTAAAAATGAACCCAACCCACAGAGGTGTGTCCATCTCGCTTCACCTTCTTGACAAGTTAGAGATGCTCTCAAGGCGGATAGTTCCGGATTATCCCGCTTCCCCCTTACTCTGTAGAGATCTGATCACACAAGTTCCTTTACTCAGTGGGCCGAGTGTTCACACAATGATTGCACCTAACCTGATGGAACATGCTGGGATAGCCAGATGCAGGATTAACTTTGAACACTTTGATTAGGAATGGGTGGGTGAGATTCTGTGGCCTGCATTGTGCATGGTCCCTTCTGACCTTAAAGTCTATGAGTCTATTTCAATCCAGGGGTGGCCAAACTTACTAACGCTCCGAGCCGCAGATGACAATCTACAGAAATTCGCGTGCCGGGATGCACCTGCCAGCTCGGGGCTTCAGCCCTGTGGGAAGGAGGGGGTCTTGGGCTTCAGCCTTGTTGAAAGGTCCTGCCAGGGCTCAGGGCTTCAGCCCTGCTCCTGCTGACGCCCTGAGCCACGGCAGGTGTGCCCAGCTGGGCTGAAGCCCTGAGACCCCTCTCCCCACTGGGCAGGAGCCTCTAGCCCCAGCACCGCAGGGCAGAAGCCCCAAATCTGGTAGGCGGAGAATGGGGGGGGCCATAGGGGACGCCATGAGCCGCACTTCAACTATAAAAGAGCTGCATGTGGCTCGCAAGCCACAGTTCACTTCCCCCCCGCGCGTTTTAATCCTTTCTGGTGGCCATTGAGCTATAAAGCTGTGACGCGGGTGGGTGCAGTGTACTGCTTGCAGTTCGAGGTCATTACAACGTTAATATTACAATAGTGCATCCTTTTATTTTCACAGGTTTGACAGAATTGCTCACACAAGGGAGACAATGAATTCTGATGGCTTAAATACGCTGTCATACAAGGTAGTGAAAACTGATAAATACCCACTGTATACAAAAATCACAGTGGATGTTGGCTCACCAAAAAAGTAGTGTTGGAGAGGCAGAAGTGAAGACTTAGAAGCTTACTGGGGATATCTGAGCCATAGGATTTTTATATGTACTGTTTTTTACTACAGTCAGAATGAACAAGAGCCTCATTCAGCTATGCAAAGTTTTTCCCAGTCTGCTGGACAAGTGAGACTTTTTAATCCCAAACTTGACTTTACACAACTTTCTAGCTCTACAGTATTTTTGTAAGTTTAGAAACTGTAAATAAGAGTTGTAAATATTTCCATTGCCAGAAAATGCTGGATATTATGTATTTGCTGCAGTGCTCCTCACATAAATATTTTATTCAAATGTTATTGTTCACAAACAAATGATGAATCCGCAGTTACTACCCATATTATTTCTTCCATATGTTAAATTAGGTAGACGAGAACACTGCTTTAAATTCTTTGCTGTTGTTACTTTATGAAGGACTGGAAAGTGCTGCTAAAATTATACAAGTTTACACTTTGTATTAGATTTTTTTTAATGGAGGCAGTATCTTGTCTAACATAACCAAAACAAACACATTTTTCTTTAATTTTATGCAGAGCAAATTTTGGAAAAATTGATCTTACAAAATCTGTAACAGCAACAGATTTTATTATCTCAGAGGGGATTTTAATAACTTGGGCCCCAATCCTCCAGTGAGCGCTATATAGACAGGACATTTAGGGTTGGTGGGAGCTGCACAGGATGGTATAAATATTATAATTGGTGCAAGAAGTACTGTCTCCAGGTGACCTGCACGGAAAGATGTCTCTTGCTAGATAGAGCAGTATAAGATGCATTCTATTTTTTAAGAAAGGCAAATTGGTTGTAATTATGGGCTGAAACGATAGTCTTCTTTAATTAAAATTTACTGACATTCATTTACTTTCATAAGAGCTTATCGCACCATTTAAATACCATATAAATTTCAGAAAAACAAAATGCATTTTTCTTAATGTTGTACATAAAACTTGAATTCACTGTTCCGTTTGTTTTGTGATATTTTAAGATGAGGTGAGGGAAATTTAGTTTTTAAAAGAGACGTATGTTAATACCTTGATTAAACTAGGATGTAGCATAACTGTTAAACGAGGCTTAAAAATAGTCTGTCCCCACAATAACAGGTTCTTATGTGCTTCATAATGTATGAGCCATGTATTAAGTTTGCGCTGCATATTTGTCCATGAAATCTTTTGCACTCTGTAATGCTTTAGTACTAACAGGATAGTAAAGATCAGGCTTGCTTTGCTGATCTGAAGCCCGCACTAAAAGTGTGTCTGCTAAGATGTGAGAAAGTGTTCCAGGTCCATACTCGTTTGTAACTTCCGCAGCCACTGAGGGGTGTACACTTTCTTGTTCCCGGCATTTTTAAACTGCAGAAAGGTGGCAGTGCCAGCCTATATACCTTGCCTTTCTGTTTTACAACCTTATGAAAACCCCTTCAGCATTATGGCATTTAGAGCAGGTCAGAACTTCACCTCTCAGCAGTGTTTGTGAATTTTTTGCCACCTTTCAGCCAGCTCAGTCTAAAATGACTTGTGCTAATTGAGCCTGATCCAAAACTCTCAGGAGTCAGTGGGAGGCGTAGCAGGAGCTCTGGATCAGGCCTGTGTGGTTACTCCTGTATCTACCCCTGTTTACCCCTTGGAGAGCAGAAGTGGAGCCTAAGTCGCATTTGTTTTACACAAGGAAGGAAGGGGCTGATCTAAAGATGGGGGGGCGGGGGCTATTTTATTTAAATGTGCTTTTTGGCCACTGGCTATGGCTGAAGGCATGGATGGAAGCCCCGTAACCCCATGGGGTGCCTGGGGAGGTGCTTGCCCTTCCGCCAACGCACGTTAAAGTGAAGCCAGTGTGGGGACACTCTTACCTGTTTGGAACTGGCTCTATTGGTTTAGTTTACACCTGTACACCTACCAACACAAGCCAAACCCATGTGAGAGTGTCCACACACTGAGGTGCACCAAATCTGTATCCAGTCACACCTTTAGTTAACCAATACAACTCTGGCTTCTGATCAGTACGAGGGAGAACCACTTCTTTTTGGCAGCATTGTTTGGAACTAAGCCCTGATCTGCCTGTGTGGAGCCCATTGCAGGATCCTCACCTAAGAGCCAGCCTGCAAACACCTGCTCTTGGGAGGAATTCTACTCAGGCTAGGAATTGCATTAAAGTTACTGATATGTTGGCAGAGATGCAGTAGCCCGTGGCTTAGATCCCTTCCAGAACCTGGGTTAATTTTCTCTCTGCAAAACCCACGCACATGCAGCAGCACTGATTAGTAGCCAAATGTGGCCTGGGATTTTCAGAGGAGTCTAAGGAGTTGTGGCCCCCAGCTCCCCCTGAATGCCAGGGGAATGTGGGAACCAAACTCAACCGAGGCTCTTTGGAAAATCCCAGAATCCTTGTTTCTCTCTCTCCCCACCCCCCCACCCCCAAATCTGCCCCCTTCTCCTGTCAGCTGAAACATCTGAATCTTCAGAGATTTGTTTAATCCTCTAGCTGCCCAACCTATGCAAAGACAGTATCAGAGGGGTAGCCGTGTTAGTCTGGATCTGAAGTGGGTATTCACCCACGAAAGCTTATGCTCCAATACCTCTGTTAGTCTATAAGGTGCCACAGGACCCTTTGTCGCTTATGCAAAGACACAATATGTTGCACTTGATTGTTTTGCCTTGCTAATATATGAAGATCAGGAAAATTTCTATAGAAAGCTTTTATATTTTAAATCTCAAAGAATGGAATTAATGTAAGTGGTAACTTTCTGGCTGTTAGCACTAGAGATTTCTACAAATGTGCCTTAAAAGGAAAGGGGGAAGGAAACCTTGAACCAACAGAACAGCATGTATCCTATCAGACATGATATGAGAGGTCCTATGGGCTGTTGTTTTACTTTTCCTTTACTAATATTTAAATCCGTAAACTATTTGAGAGGTTTTTAAAAGACAAAATCTTCCCCCCCTTTCTTAATAATATGTGTAACCCTGTGGTGCTGGGCCAGGATCTCACCAGGCTGAGTTCTCATGCAAAGAACATCTGTCAAACTGTGAAATTTCTTCGCAACTTGACCAGTCCATGAAATCCAGTCAGTATTCTCTCTGGGATTTTCAGGGACCTTAGCTGTAAACAAGTATGTAACTCAGAAATGAATTTTGACTGAATCTTAGTTTGCGGTGGTTCCTATTCAGGTGTTGATGGTAACGCTCACTGAAATTATCATGTGTAAAATGGGCAAAATTTAAAACACACAACTGGATGTAAAACAAATGCAGATACCTAATTTCTTCATAACAATTGTTTTTTAGAATACTAAGCATTCTGGTGTTGGGCTTTTATCATGTGTCTTTTGCTCATTTGCTGGACAGCGTAGAGGTTTTCAGCATATTTTCCATAGATGGTTTTGCTTTGCACTTTTATCACTTGTATTATTTCCACATGTAAAAGCTGAGGTACCTGTGTTGATGTTCATGTCAAATAAAGTCTTTGCAGTCTTTACAGGTAGTGATATTACTTGACGAAATGTATTTTGTCTCTCTTCCATAGTTACTCTGCCCGCACGCAGGCCACCCCAGGTTTTCAGTTTAAACTCCTCTTCGCAGGTTCTACCCTCTCCCTCCTGCCAACAGTAATGGCCTGAGTGCGGGATGGGCCCTGCAGCCTCCAGTACCCTATTGTGGGCTCTGGTGGGCCCATAAGCAAAGTCCTCCACGGAGGATGTTTGGGAGTCAGAATTAGGGCTGACAAGCGATTAAAAAATTTTATTGTGCGATTAAAACAATGATAGATACCATTTATTTAAATATTTTGGATGTTTTCTACATTTTCAAATATATTGATTTCATTGACAACACAGAATACAAAGTGTACAGTGCTCACTTTATATTTTTATTACAAATATTTACACTGTAAAAAACAAAAGAAATATTTTTCAATTCACCTCATACAAGCACTGTAACCTTATTTGCCCAGTTGCACACGATCAGTGTTTGCAAAAGTTGCGGCGCACTCGCCAACGAATCCACAAATGGAAATGTAGGAGCAAGGTCTCACGAATCACATTTTCCACCGCGCAGGTTGGGAGGGACTCGGTAGGCTTTGGTGCCAGCTGCCTGTATATCTTACCTAGCAAGAACTAAGCCTAGGAGCCTTTTGGCAGTGTCATGGGGATCTTGGCCAAGGAGTAAATGAAAGCATGTTTCAGGCAGATCAAAGTACATTTCTAATTTCCTGTTCAGAAGTGACTGGTCCAGCGTGTCTCCCATGTTTGTTCCAACATCTCAGAGTGTGGGTGTCAAGGCTGCCAACTTTCTAATTGCACAAAACCGAACATCCAAGCCCTGCCCCTTCCCCGAAGCCCCACCCCCCACTCACTACATTCCCCCTCCCTCCGTGGCTTGCTCTCCCCCACCCTCACTCACTTTCACTGGGCTTGGGGTGGGAGGGGGAGTTCCGGAGTGTGGCCAGAACTGAGGGTTTCAGGGCTCGGAGTGCGGGCTCTGGGGTGGAGCCGGGGATGAGGGGTTTGTTAGAGGGCTTATTCCTTCACCCGCTTACTTCCCTGGTCCTTCTCGCATGAACAGAGAGCAACAATACCCAAAGTCCGAAGGTGTAAACAATTTGATCTTCATTGGGGTGACCTTCCAGCAAGCAATGATTCCAATTTCCTTCCTTAGTGTTCCCCTTCCCAGCTCTAAAATCACAGTGCTTTGCCTGTGTCCCTGTTCCCATTCCCCCCTTAGCAAAACATGATTCCAATTTCCCACCCCCATTCCCTGTTCCCATTCCCCCCCTTACTTCCTGATTGACTGCAGACTATATAGTAAAACTTGAGTTCTTAACCAGTCATTTTACTGAAATTTAACTAACCAATCCTAACCTACTGTAACATGATTATCTAACCAATTATATCCCACCACCTGAATTAGTTTACACCCAGCAAAATTAATTATACAGCAGACAGAAACAATCACAGAACCAGACAGAGAGAGATTAGACAGACAAACAATAGGGAAGTGGGGACTACAGTGATAGAACAACACAGAAATGAGGATTTCACACCCCAGTTCTTGAGAAGTGAGTTCTCGCCAGACAGGATGCTATCCAACTAAGTTTCCTTTATATCTTCTAGGCTCTTCCCTTTCTCTGGAGGGGATAGATCGGATCCCCTTTCCAACAGCCCCAGATTGCCTGATTGGAATGTGAGGATGTGACCGTTTGCTTCCCAGCTCATGGCTGCCTCTGCTGCTTAGCCAAAGATTTTAGCCTAAGAACAATCATAGAGAAGGCCCAGACACAGGCAGACAGTGATTTTGATTCTTGTTTTATATCTCTATAACTAGCTAAGTGATAAGAATACAACTTAAATTCTTAGTCTAGGCCTTTGCAGACAGGCCTGAATATCTATAGCCTAAGAGGGTTCAGAGTGTGGGAGGGGGCTCTGGGCTGGGGTGTGGGCTCTGGGGTGGGATCGGGATGAGGGGTTTGGGCTCCAGAAGGGGGCTCCAGGTTGGGGGGGCTCATGGGAGGGGATCGGGGCATGGGGTTGGGGCGAGGGTTTACCTGCGGTGGCTCCCTGTCAGTGGCACAGCTGGGGTGCTAAGGCAGCTCTCTGCCTGTCCTGGCACCGCGGCACGTCGGAAGTGGCCAGCAGGTCCAGCTCCTAGGCGGAGGTGCGCAGACGGTTCTGCGCTCTGCTCTCGCCCGCAGGCACCATCCCTCCACCCCAGCTCCTATTGGCCGGGAACCGGTGCAGAGCCGGTGCTTGGGGCGGGGCAGCGCGCAGATCCCTGTGGGCTGCACCCACCGCCTAGGGGCCGGACCTGCTGGCCATTTCCGGGGTGCAGCACGGTGTCAGAATAGGTAGGGACCAGCCTGCCTTAGCCGGGCAGCGCCACCGACTGACCAGAGCCGCCAGGGTCCCTTTTCAACCAGGTGTTCCAGTCGAAAACCGGACACCTGGTCATCCTGTCACTCCATCTGTCTTGTGTGTTGCTCTGTCTGCATGACACTCGTCTCTGAGGTTCTTAGACATTCATGCAAGATCAAAGACAGTACAACCACCAGCCAGTACAACCCGAGTCACTAATCTGTGTTGGTAACGGAGCTTGGCTTCTGTAATACACTGTGGCAGAACTGTCCAGCTGTGTCAACAGGCCAATGCAGGGTTATAGCAATATCAGCCATTTATTTATTTATTTTGCTAATTTATTTTAGATTTATTTTGGTGACTAGTATCACCTTGCTCTGGGATTTCATCCGTTTATATAAGAGAAGCAGGCAGGGGTCTGATCATGGCCAGATTAAAGCACACGCACTATAGGCCCTTGGCTTGGACCCCAAATCTTGTGTCCTGGGTTGCTTCCAGCTTGTTCCACTGACTGCCCCCCTCTCTTCACTCCAGGCACCAGGGCAAAGCCCCAGCTAGTTCCACGTGCCGGAGGGAAGGCCCAGCCAGGGCTGGCTCTAGGCAGCGAGCGCATGCCTGGGGCGGCAAGCCGTGGGGGGCGGCGTGACGGTCGCTGAGAGGGCGGCTGTCAGGCTGCTTTTGGTGGCGTTTCTGCGGGAGGTCCACTGGTACTGCGGCTTCGGTGGGAATTCGGCGGCGTGGGACCGGCGGATAATCCGTGGGACCAGGGACCGCCTGCAGGCGAGCCGCCGAAGGCAACCTGAGTGCCATGCTTGGGGCGGCAAAACTCATAGAGCCGCCCCTGGGCCCAGCGAGCTCCACACGCCAGGGAACAGGCCCAGCTAGCTCTGTGTGCCGGGGCATAGGCGCCGACTCCGTGGGTGCTCTGGGGCTGGAGCACCCACAGGGAAAAATTGGTGGGTGCAGAGCACCCACCGGCAGCTGCTCGGCCCAGCTCACCTCCACTCCGCCTCCGCCTCCTCTGCGAGCACACTGCTGCCACTCCGCTTCTCCCCCCTCCAGGCGTGCCGCAAATCAGCTGTTCCGTGCGCAGCAAGCCTGTGAGGGAGGGGGGAGAAGCGGAGCAGCTGCATGTTCAAGGGAGGAGGCGGAGCAGAGAGGAGCTGCGGCAGGGAGCGGTTCCTTTGCACACACCCCCAGCTCACCTCTGCTTCCTACAGCCGCCCACCCCCTGCCCCAGCTCACCTCCACTCCGCCTCCACCTCCTCCCCCGAGCGCGCCGCTGCTCCGCTTCTCCCCCTCCCTCCCAGGCTCGCGTGCGGCAAGCCTGGGAGGGAGGGGGGTGGAGGGGAAATGCGGCGTGCCCGGGGGAGGAGGCAAGGGCAGGGATTCGGGGAAGGGGTTGGAATGGGGGTGGGGGAGCGCGAGCACCCACCAGCGCTGGCTAAAGTCGGCGTCTGTGGGCCGGGACCATGGCCCAGCTAGCTGCACACACCGGGGGAAAGACCCAGCTATATCACCACGTGCTGGGGGAAAGGCCTCGCTAGCTGCACACACCAGGGAACAGGCCCAGCTATATCACCACGCGCCGGCGGAAAGGCCCAGCTGGCTCTGTGTGCTGGGACGAATGGCCCACTGATAGATACATTGACTCCTTTTGCGATGAGTCAGGAGCTCCGGCTCCAGACCCCTAGTGCCATGACCGTCACGGAGACAGTCACGCCGGCATCGAGACCGTGTTTCTGATTCCAATTGAGACGTTCTGCACTGATAGATAACGGGGCTGAAACCAGTCTACACAGCAGTCACGGGGTGAGTGCAGCTCACGTAGACTCCCCAGCTGGTGTGGATTTAGCTAGCTTGGGGACCAGAGCTTTGAGGCTTTGGGAGCCAGGGCTTCAGCATGGGCTCGCTGCATGAGTTACTACCCACGGCTCTGGGCAGGCTTGGCCAGCGCACGCTGAAACCAAGCCTGCCGTAGTATCACTGCCCCAGTAACCAAGAGAGCTGGATTAACGCTTGCACACCCCAGCATTGTATCTAGATCAGTGGTTCTCAAACTATTTACCATTGTGGATTGCATCCAATACTACCTGTATGGCCCTCAGGATGTCACATGGGCCACAGCTCTGAGCTGATTGGGCCGCAAGCGGCCTGCAGGGCACCGGTTGAGAACCAGTGAGCACTGATCTAGATGTACCCTTAATCTGGAGTTACCAGAGTCACTCGCTGTGTAAATCCCGCTGTGCATTAGGGATTTGTAATCAGCACCACTGCCTCAACTGTGAGTGAACAAAGACAAGGAACTGCAGGCTGCTCTGACCGTCTGCCGACTATTCAGCCCTCATGTTCCTGTTACTCACTGTGTCAGATTTACACCCTAGTACACACTTGGCATGGGTCAGAGTGCCTGTGGGCTGGGCTGGCATTTCTCCCTCTGGGCCACAGGACAGCCACTTCCAGATGGGGGGAGGTGGGGCAAAGAGGGGGTGGTTTGGGTTTTTTGCATTTCTTAACTTTTCCATTGCAAATATTTTCCATGCTCTCTCCAGCCAGCTTTTGATACTTAGGGCATATGCTTTGCTTCTCATATTACTAGACTTTCATAGTGTGTGGCACCTAAAAAGGGAGAAATTAAGTTCCCTCTTGTCTATCTTTCCTATTGGTCCTTTTCCTGAGCTCTCTAATAGGCATGATTAGCTGTGAGTCAGAGAAGCCATGAGGTGTAGCTGTAGGAAGAATCCCTTCTCCCCACAAACCCTCTGGGGGTGGGGTGTGTGCATGTGCGCGCGCGCACATAAACCTATAGTTGCACTGCAAACAGGTGCTAGAACTAGGGGCCCTGGGAGTGTGGCAGCACCCTTGGCCTGAAGTGGTTTCTACGATATACAGGGTTTACAGTTTGGTCCAATCTTGCTCAGCACCCCCACAATAAACATTGTTCCAGAGCCCCTGACTGGAGCGTGGGTCTCCTTGCAGCAGCCATACTATAAACCAGGTGGCTAGTTCAGCCCAGCTGATGGCCATTGGTGTTTGGTGATTTACTTTTCTGCTCTCAGGTTATGTATATGCATTTCCCAAATGCAAAAGCAGTGAGGCAACAACAAGAAAGCCCCTGTGTTTGTCTAATGGAGTCTTTCTAGACCAGGCCTGCACAACATGCGGCCCAGGGGCCACATGCAGCCCGGAGCGGGGTGAGTAGGTGGGCTCACTGTGCGGCCCAAAATCTGGGACTGTGTCTGTTGGTCCTTTTTGCTGCTTGTGTCTGGGGTGGGGGTTGTCCCAATGCTGCAAAGAGAGTGTCCCCAAAGGAAGGTGCTTGCTTCTAACCCCCGAGGCCGTCAGTATGCCTGCTCTTCTCTAGTCAGCCCACTTGACAAGTTTGATTGTCCTTGGTCTGGTTCCCATCCCCTCTCCAAGGGTTGCAGCTGTCTGGAGGTGCCTGCCTTCCACGCTTTCCTCATTCACACCTCATTCATTCAACAGGGCAATTGAATACAACGTGGGGGGGAAGATCTTATTCTACTTCTAGCAAAAAGACATTTTTCTTTTACCTTAATTATACTACCTTATGGGCCCGCTATAACATATTACCAAGGTTCAATACAAAGTCATATAAAAGTTATACAAAAATGCATAATGCAGAGATTTATCTACAACTCCGTTGATTGACTGTTGTGTGCAGTAATATAGTGATCCCTGGGGGGGTGAAGAGGGGCGTGATGGTGGGGCCGAGCGGGGAGGGAGCGGGTCCTATTTTACTGCTGTGATCTGGTCACCCTATGCGCGCTGTTTCTTTCCCCCTCTACAGGCTTTCACACCCCAGTGCTAGGGAAGGAGGAGTTGTTTCCACGGGGCAGGCAGCACTGGGTGGGGCGGTGTTTCTGCGGGGCTGGGGGGTTTCGGCCCTCAGCTGTTTTCTTTGGAGTAATATGGCCCTCGCCGCTTTACGAGTTGTGCAGGCCTGTTCTAGACCCTGAGCCAACCCAAGGGCAGCCTTTCACTTGGTCCCCGAAGCTGGAAAGAAAACTGTCCATTTCCCATGGAGAAGCAAGTCCCCGGTGCTGCAGGCTCTCGGCTTTCAAGTGAATTGTGGCAGTGTTGTAGGGGTTCTCACAACAAATTTTTTGGTGTTAGCAAGAGTGCGGCCACCAACTCTTGCTGGTGGCTACTATGACAATTTTTCCTAAATACTTAACTTTAGGAAAAACAACTAAATATGCACCTATACATGTCCAAATCATTGTAATTGATTTATGTAGGGGTTTTTTGCACACTCAATAATAAAAATAATGTTGAATCATAGAATATTGAGATTGGAAGAAACCTCAGGAGGTCATCTAGTCCAATCCCCTGCTCAAAGCAGGACCAACACCAACTAAATCATCCCAGCCAAGGCTTTGTCAAGCCGGGCCTTAAAAACCTCTAAGGATGGAGATTCCACCACTTCCCTAGGTAACCCATTCCTACGTACAGTTGCCTCTATCCTTTACTGGACCTAAACAGAATAGAAACAAAAATAAGGCGCTTTGCATGTTCTTGTCTTTCTTTGTTGTTGTGTCTTTTGCTTTTTTGGTTGTGGGTTGTTGTTGTTTTTGGACTTGCTAGCTAGTAAATCTGCTTCTGCTGGGAGGGACAGGAGCTGCATGAGTCAGCATGTTTCTTCCTTCTCCAACATCTCTGCTTCAGGCAGAGGGGACAATACACCCCTGCCTGGGAAGCTATTAAGTGTTTAGAGCCAGGGAAGACAGAGCTCAGAGGATGGAATTTCTTTGGCTTCTCTCCAAAAAATAAATCAATGTGACTCCATCAACCTGAGACCTTAGGAGGTGGGCAACAGGGAGTTGTAGAAGCCATGTAGTGCAGCATCCTTTGAGGAGCCCAGGGAATACAAAGATCAGCTGTTGCACTAGGCAAATGGGGTGCCACACCGATGCTTTCCAATTCATTTCAAAGGCAGGCTTTCAGGCGGGGGCAGATGCCCTTCTGATGATCTTAGCTGGATTCAGAATGAAAAATCTGGCTACACATCACTGAAAATCTCATCTGTGAGAAGAAAGCGACTCCGCTTGTCCGAGAGCAACTAGGGCAGTGCCTGGGTTGCTGCTATGGACCATGTAGAGAAAACAATACATCATGCTAAATGGGGCAAGGCTTCCTAGCTGACCTGGGTGCAGTATTCCCAGGCCTGTGGGTCTGAGTGCACTGTTCCCATTGCCAGGGTGCAGCAGAGGTGACTGGGTCACAGACCCAACCGACAGGCAAGAGGCTGAGTCCCGGAGCAGGCCGGGCTGGGGTTTGGGTGCTTGCAGAGAGGGAGCTGGGGCGAAGGGTTAGTTGCTGGGGTTGCTTCTCCACCTGAGGAGGGAGGAATCTCCCAGCCCCTCTCAGAAGAGTTTCCTGTTTCAAACAGGACTTGCCCAGCTGCCAGCAGTATTTACACAGCACTTACATTGTTCAAGCAGGGCCCTGAGTGCTTCCTTCCCTGGAACAGCTGCCATGACTCACCCAGGCTGGCCTGCAGGGCAGGGACAATCAACTCACCGTTAGGAGCCTTCATAGAGTGGACTGGGCAGAGGGACAAAAATCCCGCTGGGTCAGGGGACACAATACTTGACTGTAAGCGTAAAGGGTTTTTCAAACTACAGCCTATTTCTTGGGTATAATAATGACTAATGGACTTGGGTAACTAGCAAATCTCTCTCCCTGTCCTGGCAACAGTTAGCCAGGAGAAAAGAGACCTGAGGTGTTAGTACTCACTCAAAACCAGAACGAGGTGTTGAGCCATCATTCAAAGGGTACGTCTACACTGGGAAGTTTCTGCGCCACAAGTTATACCACTTTTATGAAACCGCTGGAATTAAACCACTGTTGCGTGTCCACACTGTGCTCCTTGTAACGGTGGAGCGCATCCACATTAGCAGCTCTTGCACGGCAAAGACAGCAGTGCATTGTGGTAGCTATCCCACTGTGCAACTGGTCGCAGGGTGCTTTGGGAAGGGTTTGCAGTGCCTTATAGGACAGGCACAGCGTCACATGATACAGGTTTCCCAATCCCATTGTTCCATGGGCATCCTACTACATTGCCAGCTGCTTTTCAACTGGGGGGGGGGGGGGCGAGTGTGTGACAGGGAGAGTGTGTGTGTGTGTGTGTATGGGGGGGGGAGAGAGACGCTGTGTTTTGGGGGACAGAGCGTATGTCAGCATGCTGTCTTGTAAGTTCACACAGCGGCAGGAAGCAACCAGTCCTGAGGCGGGGGAGGGGGAAACCCCGACATCAGCCCCTGCCTTCCTCCCTGGGCTCTTTGCACAGCAATCTCTCTCTCTCTCTCACAGGGCACGTCTACACTGACAAAGTTACAGCACCACTCAGAGAGCACTGAAGGAAAACCGCTGTTGTGTGTTCACACTGACAACTGCCTGCGCAATAGCGTGTTCACACTTGTGGTGCTATTCGGAGCCGTGCACTCTGGGCTGCTAGCCCACAGAGCATCTCGTTCTCTTTTGCCGCTAAGACTTGTGGGAAGGCGGAAGGAGTCGCGGGGAATCCTGGGTCCTGTCCCAGTGCCCCGTGATGCATTGCTTCGCATCCCAGCAATCCCTGTGCATCCGTCCACATTTGGCCTCATCTTTCAACGGTTTGTGTACTGCGCGCCCTGCCCTGCCGGTTTCTGGGCAACATGCGTGACATTGTGGATGGCTTTGCACAAATGGGCTTCCCTAACTGCGGAGGGGGATAGATGGCACGCACATTCCAATTCTGGCACCGGACCACCTAGCCACCGAGTACATTAATAGCAAGGGGTATTTCTCAATGGTTCTCCAGGTGCTTTTGGATCACCGTGGGCATTTCACGGACATTAACGCAGGCTGGTCTGGAAAGGTGCATGACGCACGCATCTTTCAGCACACTGGCCTGTTCACGAAGCTGCAAGCCGGGATTTTCTTCCCGGACCAGAAGATCACCATAGGGGAAGTCAAAATGCCCATTGTGATCCTGGGAGACCCCGTCTACCCCTTAATGCTGTGGCTTATGAAACCATACACGGGGCAACTTGATAGCAGCAAGGAGCGGTTCAACAACAGGCCAAGCAAGTGCAGAATGACTGTGGAGTGTGCATTTGGCCATTTAAAAGCCTGCTGGCAATGCCTGTATGGGAAGCTGGACATGGCCAATGACAATATTCCTGTGCTTATAGCCGCGTGCTATACGCTCCATAATATTTGTGCAGGGAAGGGTGAAAGCTTCACTCAGGGCTGGACCGCAGAGGCTCAGCACCTGGAGGCTGAGTTTGAACAGCCGGAGACCACGGCTATTAGAGGGGCACAGTGCGGGGCCATAAGGATCAGGGATGCCTTGAGGCAGCACTTTGAAGCTAAAAGCCACTAATATTTGTTACGATGCTCAGGATTGCTGTGCTTGTAATGCTAGGAGGTGATTGGTGCACATGATGCAAGAAGGGGCCTTAACATAATTGTATATTGATTTGCAGGGCTCTTTTTGCTTTTACTTAATAGAATAAAGATTGATTTCAAACAAACAATTATTTTATTGAAAGACAACAACCACAGGAGAAAGTCAAATGAAGAAATTCATCAGCAGGGAGGAGGATGGGAGATGGGGGAATGGAAGATCTCAAGAGAAGGAGGGGTCCCGGGACAGCTACAGATTTGTGGATGTGCAGGGATCATATCCAACCTTCTCCTTTGGAGTACAATGCAGTGGGTGCTGGACTTCAGCAGGGCCAAACTGCAGAGGGATGGGTGTTGAGTGCAGTGCGTAGTGGGAGTCCGCAGGGCTGGACTGTGAGGAGGGAGGAGTGGAATGCTGCAGGTAGAGAGTGGAGCCAGGAGGTTGATAAGTGTGTTGACGGTGTCTGGGGGTGTGCATAAGAAAGAGTTTTGGGACAGCGGCTGCAGGGGAGGGCAGGTGCGGAGCTGCTCGGTTTGAAGAGCTCGTATCGCCTGGAGCGTGTCCGCTTGGCACTCCATAATGTTTAAGAGCCGCTCCGTGGCTTCATTCTGGTGTGCCGCATTCTCCTTTCCGCCCCTCTTCTCGCTGTCCCGCCACTCCTTCAATTCCTGTTTCTCAGCAGTGGAGTGCGTCACAACCTCACGGAGAAAGTCCTTAGTTCTTTGTGGCCGCTTTCTAATTCTGCGCAGCCGTTCAGTCGCCGATAAGGGAGGCTGGGCTCCCAAGCTCATCTCTGTGAAGTTTAAACACCACGTTCTATAGAAGCAGTATTGTTTGCAACACAGACAACACTGATTCAGTGCTTTAAACACAGCCCGTACTCACACACCTGTCACTAGCTGGCTGACCCCAGGCAACCACACACGAGCCACAAGACCCCCAAAATGGTGAGTAGCCACAGGGGCAGGGGAAATCACTGTTCCCGGACCCTGCTGTACACTGGGCACATGGCTCTTGGGGAGAGCCAGCACTGGGTGGGGTGGGGGGGCTGATAATCATTCCTGTCCCCACACTTTCCCCAGGATGTGATCATTATGGAAGATATCTCACTGCTGAGGGTGAGGAGGGAATCAAGGGAGGGTCTTCTCCAAGCCTGAGGCTTCCTCCCTGGCCCCTATGCAGCAACCCTGTGTGCAGCAATGGTCCCACCCCCGCCCACCCCTCCGTGATGGCACAGTGGCACAGGAAAGTTACCGCTAATGGGGCAAGAAACAAAGCATCTCTGCCGAGGAACCTGCAGCAGCGGATTGCCCAGTATCTCCGTGAGAGTTTCCTGGAGATCTCTGAGGGAGATTCCCGTGAAGTGAGGGAGTCTATCAACAGCCTGTTCTGCTGCTCAAACTAGGCATGCGGTGGGAGCCCAGCCTGCTTTCTGCAACCCTCCTGCCCCCACAACTTGCTTCAGCGATTCCCAAAATCAGATCCACTTACCGGGGCCTCCTCTCCTGTCTGCGTTTCGCCAAGCACCGACTGCTGTGACTGGCTAGCCTCCTCTGGGGTAGAAAAGAGCTCCTGACTGCATGCATCTCTGGCCTCCGAGTCGTCCTCTGCCTCTGGGTCCCCCTGGGTCCCCCTCTTCATCCAAGATTTCCTCCTCCTGGTTCGGTCCACTCTCAGCTGGCACGTGAGCCAATGAAGTATCCACAGGGACCTTCACAGTGGAGGTGGGGTTGTGATGGGTTGGATCACAGAAACCCCCTTAAGGTTGCCAACTGATGTGCCAAGACTACTTCTACCCCTGCTTTCCTGCCCTGGCAGCTTGAGACTCCAGTGCCTTGCCTGGTTTGAGCCAGACCCACTAGCCTGCTGCAAACCCAGACCCAGGTCTGAACCATGTCCCCTAACAGCTGTAGACTTACCTGGAAACAGGTTAAGAAGTGTGCCTTCCTTTACCACTCAGATACTCAGCTCCCAATGGGCTCCAAACCCTAAATAAATCCATTTTACCCTGTATAAAACTTATACAGGAAAGGGCTGTGGCAGGAGAAAACAGCCACTGGGGTGATTGGGGGAAGTAGCCGCAGCTGGGCCGTGCCCCAATCAGGGCCTAGCTGGCCCTATAAAGGCTTTGAGCCAGAAGCCTGTAGAAGGAGAAGGGTCTGGCTGCTAGAAGCTAAGTAGGATCCCTATAGTGGAGCAGGGCTGGGGAGCTCTGGCCAGAAAAGCCCCAGGCTGTGGTCTAGTGTTAGGCCCAACAGGTATTGGGGTTGCAGGGGACAGCCCAAGGTTAGACATAGGCAGCAGGTCCAAACCCCCCTTGCCTGTGATGAGTGGCTTATACTGCAGTCTGCCCCAGGGCGTGGGGGCTAGCTGGTGACTGGCAGTAGCCGGTGACTGGCAGTAGCCTATGACTGAGGTGAGGTGGGGATAGTGGGTTGGGGGTTCCCCAGGCAGGGGAGACCCAGATCTGTGGGGTACTGCCAGGGGGTAACACCCCAGTTAAAGGGGCACCAGGGTCCTGGGAGGGACATGGGGCTAGCGGTCAGGTGGATCACCGGCCTGAAGAGGGCGCTCTGGAGCTGGATGAGCTAATTTCCCAAGGCAACCAGTTGGCAGCGCCGCAGGGGTGAGTCCAACCCGCTTACAAGGCTAAACTCATAGATTGTTCGCCCTCTATAACACTGATAAAGAGATATGCACAGCTGTTTGCCCCCCTCCCCCCAGGTACTAATACATACTCCAGGTTAATAATAAGTACAAAGTGATTTTATTAAATACAGAAAGTAGGATTTAAGTGGTTCCAAGTAGGAACAGACAGAACAAAGTGAATTACCAAGTAAAATAAAATAAAACACGCAAATCTCTCTCTATTACAGATAAAACCTCACCCTCGGAGGTGTTCCAGTAAGCTTCCTTTTACAGACTAATCTCCCTCTAGTCTGGGTCCAGCAATCACTCACACCCCCTGTAGTCACTGTCCTTTGTTCCAGGTTCTTTCAGGCATCTCTTTGGGGTGGAGAGGCTATCTCTTGAGCCAGCTGAAGACCAAATGGAGGGGTCTCCCGGGGGTTTAAATAGCCTTTCTCTTGTGGGTGGAGACCCCTCCCTCCCCCTGTGTAGAATTCAGTTACAAAATGGAGATTTGGAGTCACATGGGCAAGTCACATGTCCATGCATGACTCATAACTTACAGGTAGCAGCCATTGTTCACATGCTGCCTTGAACATCCTCAGGTAGACGTCTTATGTGGATTGGAGCCTTCCAAGCTCTATTGTCTTTTAAGTGCTTCTTGACTGGGCACTTTACTTGCACATTCCTTTCTCAAGAAGCTGACCAAATACTTTTACTAAGGCTACTTAGAAATCAAGCACGTACACAGCCAATATTCATAACTTCAACTACAACAATGATACATGCATACAAACAGGAGGAATAGATTCAGTAGATCATAACCTTTACAGAGATATGTTACATGGCACATGTAGCATAAAACATATTCCAGTTATGTCATATATACATTTATAAGTATATTTCCCTAAAGCCTTATGGGGTGCACTGTCACAGCGTTCGCCACCGAGTATCGCGTCCTGCTCTTTCGAGAACCAGCAGCTCATGGGCGCAGCACCAGAGCGGCGGTTTGCCTCTCGCGCCTTGTGGTAGGCGTTCCGCAGCTCCTTCCCTTTGACCCTGCACTGCAGTGTGTCCCGGTCATGACCCCTTTCTGTCATGCACCGTGAAATCTGTCCGTAGGTATAATTCCTACGGCTGGAGCGCCGCTGGGACTGCAGTGCCTCCTCTCCCCAAATGCCGATGAGATCCAGCAGCTCGGCATTGCTCCAAGCGGGGGATCGCCTGGTGCGTGGAGCAGGCATGGCCACCTGGAAAGATGCGCCGAGACCCCTGCACGCGTCACTGAGCAAACAGGAAGGGGACATTCAAATTTGCAAAGGAATGTACGGGGTGGGGCTGACGGTTGGTCACTTGAGGGCAGGGCAGTAGAGTTCAAACCGATGACCAGAGAGGTGAGAACAGGCATTGTGGGACACCTCCCGGAGGCCAGTCACAGCGCTGTAATCACCATGGTGTCTACACTGGCACCACGGCGCTGAAAGCTCTACGCCTCTCGTCGGGGTGGTTTTTTTACAGCGCTGCATCTGCCCAGTTTCTGCGCGCTACGTGGCTTGGCCGTGTGTAATCTCGGGAGTGACAGCGCTCAAAGCTGCGTTACTGCGCACAAACTTGCCAGTGTAGACAGGGACACACACACACTAGGGAGACCAGACAGCAAGTGTGAAAAATCAGGACGGAGGTGGGGGATAATAGGAGCCTATATAAGAAAAAGACCCAAAAATCGAGACTGTCCCTATAAAATCGGGACATCTGGTCACCCTAGCACACACCCCCCCTTTGCCTCTGTGTTCAACAGCACGAACATTCCACATTCATGGTTTGCTTTGTGTCCCAGAGCAGATCGGCACAGCACGCAAAGGCTGTCAGAAACGGTGCTTTGAAAGGGGAGGGGCACGCACATATCTCCAGGGCAGCCGAGTTCAAATCAATGAGCAGAGCGGTCACTTGGGGCATTATGGGATAGCTCCGGATACCAATTACAGCACAGAAAGCAGTCAAGTGTCTACACTGGCACTAGAGTCTCTGCACAAATAGCCTTACGACCCTCCTTGAGGAGGTTTTTTTTGCAGTGTTGCCACTGAGGAGTTTCTGCGCACAGAGTGGCTTGGCAGTTGTGTACACGGCTGCAGTTTGAGTGCAAAAAGCTGCTTTACTGCGCAGAAACTTGCCAGTGTAGACAAGCCCTAGGTTTGCCTGTTATGGAGATGGAGGGCTAAGGCCCCAAATCTGCCGTTGGATCCACCCAGCGCAGGGCCTCACAGATTCCTGAGGGATTCACGTAACCTACATTTTCTGCCAGGCCTCCGCCTAGCCTCCTGCACTGTCAGAACAAGCTTCCACGCACACACCCCGGGGCTGCACTTCTGAAATGCACACACCCGCCCACGCTGTCAGTGCCGTAACACTGCACGTGCACTGTGCACAGTTGGACACCTGTATGTGCAAGGGGTAGAATTTGCATCCGCAAATCTCATTGGCCGTAAAATTTATTGCAGCTGCGAACTCTAACATAGGGTTGCCAACTTTCTGATCACATAAAGAAAACCGAACACCCTTGCCCTGCCCCCTGCCCAGCCCCTTCCCCGAGTCCCCACCCCTGCCCTGTCCGTTCTCCAAGGCCCCAGCCCGCTCACTCCATCCCCCTCGCTCTGTCACTCGCTCTCCCCCACCCTCGCTCATTTTCACCGGGCTGGAGAAGGGGGTTGGGGTACAGGAGGGGGTGAGGGCTCAGGCTGTGGGTGCAGGCTCTGGGGTGGTGCTGGGGATGAGGTGGTTGGGGTGCTGGAAGGGGCTCAGGGCTGGGGGTTGGGTTCGAGGGGTATAGTGTATGGGAGGGGGCTCCTGGCTGGGGCAGGGGGTTGGGGTGCAGGAGGGTTGAGGGCGCCGACTGGGGGTGCAGGATCTGGCGTGGGGCCAGGGATAGGGGTTTGGGGTGCAGGACGGGTCTCTGGGCTGGGGCAGGGGGTTGGGGTGCAGGAGGGGGTGAGGGGTGCAGGCTCCAGGCAGCGCTTACCTCAAGCGGCTCCCAGAAGCGGCCGGCACATGCCCTCTCCACGTGGAGGTGGGTGTTTTTAGAGCTCTCTCCCAGCACTGCGCGACCACACAAGGTACATTAAAGCACTGCCGCGGCAGCACTTTAGCATTGCCTGTGTAGACTAGCCCTTAGTCTCAGCCCAGAGGTACAAGACGGGTGAGGGAATATCTTTTATTGGACCTGTGGGTGAGAGAGACACGCCTCCAAGCAACAGAGAGCTCTTCTTCAGGTCTGGGACAGGAACTCCCAGCACCACAGCTAAATGCCAGGCGGAACAGATTGTTTAGAGGGAGTAGTTAGCACATATTCTAAGGGGCCATTCAAGGGGAAGTGACCCTTTAACACCTCTGCAGCCACAGGACAAAAGGGGCGGGTTAAGGGGTTACAGATTGTTGTAATAAACCATTAATCCAGTGTCTGTTCAGTAGGGTTGCATTTTGCTGTGATGCTGGGAGTACCTGTCCCAGCCCTGAAGAAGAGCTCTGTGCAGCTCGAAAGTGTCTCTCTCTCACCAACAGAAGTTGGTCCAGTAAAAGATATTCCCTCCCGCACCTTGTCCCTGGAAATGTGGAACTAAAATGTGTTTAAACCAGGCGTGTCAGGGGAAGCTGATACACAGGTTTTTCCCAGACAAAGGCAAGCAGCTGACACCCCAAGCATGGTGCGGCCAAAGACGGGGCTACGCAGGAGCGGCGCCAGGGTTTCTGCTGCCCTAGGCGGTAGCGCTTCTCCTCAGTAATCGGCGGCACTTTGGCGGCAGCTCCTCCTCTGAAGCTGCGTTCTCGGTGGTGTTTCAGTGGCTGCTTTTCTTGCCGCCCAGAAAAAAAGCTGCTGCCGAAACTCCGCCGGGGAATGAGTCACTGCCGAAATTCTGCCAAGGGCGGCGAAACGCTGCCCCCCAAATCCTGCCACCCTAAGTGACTGCCTAGGGTCGCCTAGTGGAAGCGCCGGCCCTGGAGCTGTGTGTCTGGTATCTGAGAGACTGCAGGAAGATTAGCCGCACTGTAAAAACCACAAGCAGGGGAGAAGCCAGCACGGTGACTACACCAGCCAGCGTGGCGTCTGCATTGGCCAGAACAGTGTCTACATCAGCCAGCGCAGGAAAGAAGCTCATCAGAGGAATACATTTCAAAGGGTTACTGGACTCTCAAGAGAGAGAACCCCTAAATTACCCTTCCCCTGTGGAGCCAAAGAAACCCAGTGCTTTTGAGCTCTGTGATTGGATCCTGGCTCCGGTCTAGCCAGTCATGCTGGAGATTGACTGTGGTGAGACAGGTTTCAGTGCAGTAGCCGTGTTAGTCTGTGTCAGCAAAACGAAAATAAGAAAGAAAAACTTGTAGCACCTTAGAGACTAACAAATTTTTTTCAGCATAAGCTTTCGTGGGTTAATACCCACTTCATCGGATGCATGGAATGAAACATACAGTAGACAGATATTTATACAGTCAGAGAAACATGATAAGGTCGAGGTGCATAGACCAACCTTCAGAGGCTAATTAGTTGAGAGGAACCATAACAGCAGGGGAAGAAAAACCTTTGAAGTGATAAACAAGATGGTCACACAGGTGTGAATGAGGATCGTTAACTTAAGGGAAATAGATTCAATTAACGTAATGGCCGAGCCATTCCAAATCTCTATTTAATCCGGAGGCAATGCAACCTAGTTTGCATATCAATTCGAGTTCAATAGTTTCTCTTTGAAGTCTGCTTTTGGAGTTAATCTGTCGCAACACTGCTACCCTCAAGTCTGTCAGTGAGTGATTAGGGAGGTTGAAGTGTTCTCCTACTGGTTTTTGAATGTTATGATTCCTGATGTCAGATTTATGTCCATTTATTCTTTTGCGTAGAGACTGTCCGGTTTGGCCAATGTACATGGCAGAGGGGCATTGCTGGCACATGATAGCATATATCACATTGGTAGATGTGCAGGTGAACAAGCCCCTGATGGCGTGGCGGATGTGATTAGGCCCTGTGATGGTATCACTTGAAAAGATACGTGGACAGAGTTGGCATCGGGCTTTGTTGCAAGGATAGGTTCCTGGGTTGGTGTTTTTGTTGTATGGTGTGTGGTTGCTGGTACTTTGAACAAAAGACTCTAGTTTGTTAAGGGAGGTTTTAGTCTTCGAAGCGTATTTTTATGTTCGTTTGTAACTATTTTGATCCCAATTCCTTCTCCTTGGTATCATGTCAACCTCTGTTCTTTGTTAATTGACTTAATCTTGTTTTATTACACAGCCATCTCAGTGCAGTGTATCAAACTGAGGAGTAAAATCCTCAGCCACACTAGCAGGCTGGCACTGTGCACTGGCTCTTTAAAGGAGCAGCGACTCGATAAGGTTTGGTGAGTGTTACAGTGAGGGGCTGAGCACTGCAGGGGAGACAGTTTGGGGGAGTCTCGGGGTGCAAGGAGCAGCCAGGCTGGTGGAAGCCAGGGTGAGGTCACTGTGCTGGGAGCAGCCTCTGAACCAAAGCTACGCGGCACAGGGACACCCAAGGTTGCAGGGCGGCTGATGATCCAATCTCTTACTGGGCTGCATTGTCAACTAAGTATATACAAAGGTCCCACTCATCCACGTCCCCTCCTTCGAGGGAGCATCCAGCGTGCAGCGACCAAGCTCCCCAACACCCAGAGCAAGATGCAGCCCTAATGCAGCCACACAACAATTGGAGCAGTGCCTACTTCCTGCTCCTCCCCCACACCACCATGGCACTCCCCACGTCCCCCTCCAGTGCAGCCCCCCTGCAGCACCCCAACAGGGGCCATGGCTTACAGCCACACTCTAGCCCAGGGGTTCTCAAACCCCCTCAGGGTTATTGCATGGGGGGGTCGCGAGCTGTCAGCCTCCACCCCAAACCCTGCTTTGCCTCCAGCATTTATAATGGTGTTCAATATATAAAGAAGTGTTTTCAATGTACAAGGGGGTCGCACTCAGAGGCTTGCTGTGTGAAAGGGGTCACCAGTAGAAAAGTCTGAGAACCGCCTGTCACGGAGTGTGGGGGAGTCCGGCCCTGCACCCCTCTTCCCCGGATTCACTGGGAGTCTCAGCCAGCCAGTAGAACAGAAGGTTTATTAGAGATGCCAGGAACACAGTCCAACCAGAGCTTGTCAGTACAACCAGGACCCCTCAGTCGGGCCCTTCCGGGGGGCAGGGAGCTTAGACCCCAGCTCGGGGCTCCCTGCATTTCACCCCACAGCTCCAAACGGAGGCAGGGAGGCCAGACCCTGTCTGCCTCTCTCCCCTCCTCTCCAGCCAGTTCCAAACTGAACCTCTCCAGCCCCTCCTCCCCCTTTCCATGCATCCGATGAAGTGGGTACTAACCCACGAAAGCTTATGCTGAAATAAATTTGTTAGTCTCTAAGGTGCTACAAGTTTTTCTTTCTTATTTTCATTTTGCTGACACAGACTAACACGGCTACTACACTGAATCCTCCCCCTTTGTCTCCTTCCCGGGCCAGGAGGTCACCTGATCCCTTTGTTCCAACACCTTCATCTCTCACCTTTGCAGGGGAGGGGCCGGGCCATCTGTTGCCAGGAGACAGGGCCATTCTCTGTGTCCAGGCCTCTGCCCACCCCTGCCTTCTAGGGCTTTGTAACAATCATGCACCATTGTCCCACCACCTAGATACTCAAGCACTGCATAGGGGAAACCGAGGCACCCACACAGTACTCAGGGAAACCTTAACAACAGTCCTAGTTCGTCACATCTCTCCCCCCTTCGAGACCGAACTGAGCGGGGTCACTTTAGCCAGTGACCTGGGGAAGTTCGAACCTGGTCACACCAGGCCGTTCCAGTTCCATGTGCTCCCTTAGGTCGGGTGGGCTTGATGGCACCCGCAGGCCGCATGTGGGAAGGTTTATGCGGCCCATGCCCTTTTTCCATCCCAAAACCCCTGGGGTTCAAGCTGAGATCAGGTCTTCTCCCAGCGCTCCAGTCTGGAGGGCTGTAATTCGGGCTCTCTTGGTTAAGAGCCTCCCTCTTGATCTGGTCCCCTCTCTGACCACGTGTCTCTGTCACCAGCCGCTCGGCATCGGCCCCTTTTCCTGGATGCAGCCACGTCGGGGCGATGTGGTGACTATAGACCGTAAAGCGCCACCCAAATAGATCCGGCTGCTTCTTCTTAAGGGCCTGCCCCATGGCCAGGCATTCCCTCTCTATGGCCTGACCGTTCTGCCTCCAGGGCAGCAGCTCCTTGCTCAGATACCCGATGGGGTGTCTCCCCCGCTTCGCATAGGCCTGCATCAGCACCACACCCAGCCCTGTGTCTGAGGCTTCGGTGAACACTGTACAGGGCTTGGCCCGGTCTGGGTTTACTCGATTTATCGGCCCCTGGATTAGAGCCTCCTTCAGTGCACAGAGAGCCCTCTGGCCCTGCTCGGTCCAAACTGCCTCGTCTGGCTTCCCCTTCTTACCTAGCTCTGTGATGGGGGCAGCTAGGGAGCTAAAGGGGGGTACAAACCTCTGGTAGTACCCCGCCATCCCGCTAAAGGCCTGGACCTGTTCCTTGGTCTGGGGAACAGGCCAATCTCTGATCGCCTCCACCTTGGCCAGCCCTGGGCTGTTGAATGACTGGTTCACCTCTAAAGCCAGCCTGTCCTTGGCCTCTCTCTCCAGGTTCTGGGCTCTTTTCCCAGTTACTCTGAATGGGGGACACCTGATGGGAGGATGGGCTCCCATCTCAGGGGAGAGATCCACCAGGGGGTCTTCCCCCTTCTCCTCCCAATCGTCCCTTACCTGTTCTAGGGGTCCCCTTACTCTCCTCCCATACCACAGCTTGAAAGGGAAGCCCCCTGGTGATTCCTGGGGCACTTCCCTGTGCCATCGGTGGGGCAGGTACTTGTCCCAGTCCTGTGGATGCTGATTTATACAAGTCCTCAGCATCAGCCTCACGGTCCCTTGAACTCTCTCCACCAGCCCGTTGGACTGAGGGTGATATGCAGAGGCCCGGGTGGGCCAGACCCCACCTTTCTCCCACACGCCCCGGAGCCGGGCTGAGATGGCCTCGGATCCCTGGTCTGTAAGGACCTCGCTGGGGACCCCCACTCTGCTGAAGATGGTCAGCAGCGCGTCTGCCCCGGTGGAGGACAGAGCCACCACCTCTGGGTAGCGGGTGGCGAAATCCATCACCACCAGGATGCATTTCTTCCCTGACCAGGTTGCCCTGCTGAGGGGGCCCACCCTATTCATAGCCACCTTCTGGAAAGGTTCCTCTCTGATGGGCAGGGACCTCCAGGGATCTTCTCCCTTACCCCGGGCCAGGTACAGTAGCCGGTGATGATACTTCTGGGGCCCCACCGGCTGTCTCATGATTCCCCACAGTTCTACTTCCCCTTGGGGAGCCCATTCCCGGCACAGGGATTCCTTCTCCCACAGGGATCTGTCTCTGCAGTCTTCCCCAAGGGGGTTTGCAGCGCTGTGGCCAGCAAGTTCCCTTAGCTTCTCCAAGGCGGGATCCCTCTGCAGCTCACTGGCCAGGCCTGGGGTCACCGCCCCACTGAGCCCTGTCCCTGGTGGTTCCCTCCCTGCCGTGGAATCACTTCCCGGCAGCACCTCTGGACCAGGCAAGCCTGGTTGGCAGCCGTCCTGCCCTGCCTGTGTGTCCCCCGACTCAGCTGGGGTCTCTGCTCCCCCGGAACTCAGCGCTGCCCTGGCTGTCCCTGTGGGGCCAGGCAGCGAGCTCACTGCTTTGCTCTCTGCATCAGAGATTGCCTGAGCCACCTCTCCATTGTGCAGGGGGGTGGGGAGCATCTCTCTGTCCCACCCCGCCCTAGGGGTCTGGTTACAGGCAGGCAGGTAACCGGGGCCTGGCAGATCCTCCCCCCTGCCAGCCAGGTCATTTGCATTTTCACTGACCATTTCCCTCTTAGCCAATTGGTTCCCTGAGTTCAAATTCAAATCCTCGGCCGTTACAGGGCCAGGGCCTGGATCCTGTCCCAAAGATACACAGTCACCCCCCAACAGCACCTCACCGCTGATATCCTGGAGAAGCCCAACCACCAGCCAGCCCGACCCCTCCTGGGTCTGCACAGGGATCTGGGCCATAGGCAGGGCGAATGGGTCCGTCCCTGGGACCCTCACCCAGGTCACACAGCCCCTCAGCATCTGGTGGGGGTGCACCACCCGGGGCCTGACCACAGTTCTCTCTGTCCCGGGATCTCGCCACCCCAAGAATGTCTCTCCATTGACCATCACCTTCCGCTCCCACTGGGGATCCGCAGGGCTTGAGTCCAGGGCCAGGAGTGGAAATCCGTCCACCATCCCACCCATCTGGCTGGCGGAGTTTATGGCCTTCGGACCCAGCAAGGGGGTTAGATCCCGGGGCTTTTCCGCAGGGTCTCCCTGGTTCCAATCACCAGCCTGCTCAAAGGCAGTGAGGTGGGCCTCCACATCCCCACCCTCCTTAACCATGGGCAGCAATTTAGGATCGAGGTTCCCTGCGGAGCTGGCACCCCGGGATCTATCCCCACTTACCCCTGGCCAGTCCCCTATGCCTCTCCGTTCCACCATCGCCAGTTCATGCTGCTGCTCATGCTTCTCCTGTAGATCTCTCTCGGGCTCTCGCTGTCTCTCACAGTCCTCTTGCTCTCTCGGACTCAGCTCCAGTTCCATCCATCTCCGATCCCCTGCTGGGGAACCTGATCGTGAAGACCCCCGTCTGGTTGGGGACCAGACTCTTGGGGATGCCAGGCTACCGCTCCAGCTGCTCCCAGATCCTGCTGTAGCCCCATCGGGGTCAGGAATCTGCTCCTTAGAATGGTCATCCTCCTCCAGCTGCACGATTAACTGGGCTTTCGTGAGCTTCCCAATGCATATCCCTCTCTTTTTGCACAGGGTTACAATGCTTCTTTTAAGGAGAAAGCGATATGCCATCACTTCACTGCTCCCAAGTTGCTGTGGGTTCGCAGGCCTGTGTGCCCTTAGCTCCCCACGGTTTCCAGGAAGAACCCCAAGTGTGCCAGCCCTTCTCCAGGTCACCGCCTCTTTGCCAGGGTCGAGCTGCAGCTTCTCCGCCCCTGGGTCCACTCACGGCACCCCCAGGGGAACCCTGTCACTGCAAAAATCCTTCTCTCTCCCAGGGCCAAGCCGCAGGCTCCTCCGCCCCTGGGACTGCTCACTGCAGCCCCCAGGGGGACCCCATCATTGCACAGTCCTTCTCGCTGGTCACACACTCCCAGGGGTTAAGCGTAGCTCCTCCGCTCCCCGAAACCGCTCCTCTGTGAGCCTTCAGCATGCCTGGACCTCGTTAGCCCCCCTTCGTTCTACTGCTCCCCAGTTACTTACTGCAGGAAGCGCCTTCCACGGGGTGCAGTACATCCCACCGCTGCCACCAGTTGTCACGGAGTGTGGGGGAGTCCGGCCCTGCACCCCTCTTCCCCGGATTCACTGGGAGTCTCAGCCAGCCAGTAGAACAGAAGGTTTATTAGAGATGCCAGGAACACAGTCCAACCAGAGCTTGTCAGTACATCCAGGACCCCTCAGTCGGGCCCTTCCGGGGGGCAGGGAGCTTAGACCCCAGCTCGGGGCTCCCTGCATTTCACCCCACAGCTCCAAACGGAGGCAGGGAGGCCAGACCCTGTCTGCCTCTCTCCCCTCCTCTCCAGCCAGTTCCAAACTGAACCTCTCCAGCCCCTCCTCCCCCTTTGTCTCCTTCCCGGGCCAGGAGGTCACCTGATCCCTTTGTTCCAACACCTTCATCTCTCACCTTTGCAGGGGAGGGGCCGGGCCATCTGTTGCCAGGAGACAGGGCCATTCTCTGTGTCCAGGCCTCTGCCCACCCCTGCCTTCTAGGGCTTTGTAACAATCATGCACCATTGTCCCACCACCTAGATACTCAAGCACTGCATAGGGGAAACCGAGGCACCCACACAGTACTCAGGGAAACCTTAACAACAGTCCTAGTTCGTCACACCGCCCTACACTGTGACAGAAGGGAGGACCCCTTTGCGAGCCTGGGGGAATGTAATTCATTCATTGCCTAGGGGCAGAGCCACTCACAGGCCTCCTCCGTGCTCCAATTGGGCCAGGCGTGTAGTTGGCGGATGTAAGTCAGGTCACTCCCGGCTGAGTTCACATCTGACAGGATCCAGGCAAGCTCAGGTTGTAGCTATTGGGGAATTTTACATTAATCAAAATATCATGTGTCCTCTGGCCTGCAGCCCTGTCTGCCACAGCCAGAAACCAGAGCCACAGCTAATGAACTTGTGACGTCCGTGAGTAAACACGTGCCAAGATAGGACTGTGCAACAACCTCTCTTCTCCTGGGTGAGCTCGGCCTCACGCAGCGATTGCCCTGGGGTGACTGGCTGGGAAATGAACAGGTTGTGCCAGCTTTAGAGAGGCGCTGGAAAACTGCCCGCAGCCTGGCTGCAGCTTACAGGGAAGAAAATTCTTTCAGGAGCCCCTCTGGAAATGAGCACAAGGGACTGCTAGGTGTCACAAGAGACACGGACCAGATCCTCAGTTGGGTAAAGCGGCACAGTGACACAGGCAGCGGTGCAGGAACAGGTTTTATAGTGGGGGTGCTGAGAGTCATTGAACCAAACTGTACACCCCATGCCCCTGGTTTCAGCACCTATGTTGATTCATGCCAGGTGGTGATCAGGTCCCCCTACGCACAGACCTAGGATGCAAATCCAGGGGCTATCTAAAATAAGGGCAGCTTGTGGAACTCATGGCCACAATATGTTATTGAAAACCAAAGTTTAGTGACGTTCCAAAAGGAAGGGCTATTTGGACAGGATCATCCACCAATATACTGGATAGGATACAAACAGTCAATAGAAGGGATATACAGATACTCTCATGCTTCCGTGCTGACAGGGGGGAGGGAACATCTCCCTCTATGGCCAGGGTTGATGAATGTGGGAATTCTGGCAATATCTGTCTGATTCCTATGCCTGGCTCCATTTCCCTTTGTGCTTTATACTGCTAGGCACTGAGTGGAAAGGGAAGGGACGAGGTGTTGGACACTCATAGCTTGGAGACCAAAATAATTAACCAACTGAAAGGCGCCTACACGTGTGTGTGGAGTATCCAGAAGAGACAATGGAAACCCCAGTGTCCAGGAAATTCACTCCTAGTGACCACCAGCCAAGAGGAGATTTGCTCTCGGCAGGGAACAGCGCAAAGGCCCCAGCTGGAGAACACGGGGAAAGGGGTCTGGTGGCTGTGTTGAGAGCTGAGCTCCTAGAGACACAGGGATCTCCACTGGGGCTAAGACAAAGGAACCAAGACAGGAAGCACCGAGAGTTCCTACAGCAGCTCCTCAAGGGAGTCCTAGCTTTAGTCAGATGGACTGTGTCTTAACCTTTGCTTCTCTCTGCTAAACGAAGGACTTTCGAATGCTGTGGCCAAGTGACTGATAAATTGTTACTGAGCTGTGGAAAGGCTGCTTGGTGTCGCTGCAAATACTCACTGAGAGCATCATGGCCTGAAGGGTTAGGCTCAAATCTCCTGCAGGAGTCTGGCTTGGCTGGACTCACTGCAGGAAGTCACAGGAGAGACAGGGATGACTGGCAATCGAAAGCCCTGTTTTGGAATCAGAGGCCGTAGGCCTGCCCCATGGAACTGTGCGGTCCTTGGGGTCCAGCACACAGAGGGGTCACTCCCAAGGCACTGGTTACATGCTGGGTCACAGAGCAGACTGACTCCGTGGCACTGCTATCCTGGGACTCATCCCTGGGATTCTTGCACCTTGCTCTGAACAGCTGGCACTGGCCCCTCTCAGAGACCGGAGACTGGGCTGGGTGAAGTGCGGGCTGAGCCTCAGGAGGCCTGTTTTCCTTTCTGCTTCCCAGGCAGCCTCCTTTCCAGTGGAGCCCTGTGGAAGGGGGCTGTGCTACAGCTCACACCTGCCTTTCACGGCATGCAGAGCAGTAAGTGAGAGACCATGTCATGTGACAGATCTCTGGCAAAGGGAGCCTGGACTTCCAGCCAGGCACAGGAACAGGCCACAGACACCACCATCCCCATCCCGCCCCCCCCCCCGGGGGGGTGGGGCAGCAGGGAACGCAAGCACTAGAGAAATACAGCTGCACCAACCTTCTAGGAACACTTCGGTCCTAGCCAACCAGCTCTGTAACCGAGGAGGGCACCCAGTTATACCGGGCTCAGCCTCAGCCATGTTACACCAGGGATTGGATCAAACTGTCCCTGGCCTGCCCAGGGTGTTAATCCCCTTACTGGGGCGGGGGTTAGTCCCAGATCTGGTCTTACATGCGGTGCAGATGGTGACCTGGCACTGGGCGTACGTTGGACACTAAGCATGAGCCACTCTAGGAATCTCTCCTGCAAGGCTCAGCTACCCCAGAGCAGCAGCAATGTGGCTGAGTCAGCGATTTTCCCTGGGCCTGGCAGAGCTCCCACGTCTTCCCTTTCCATGATTATTTCACTCCTCAGTGCAGCACCCGCTGCTGCAGAGACCTTGTGCTGTTCCTCGGCAGGAGCGGGTGGCTTTTGTCCCCAGTTCTGTGCTTGGCTCAGGCTCCAGGGCCTATTGGCAGCTCCTCCAGAAGAATGAAACCCAGCACATGGTTTCAGTCACTGCTTATGTTAACTGAGAATGATTGTTTCCAAACCCTGGCCCTCCACATCACAGGCATCTGTCTGTGCACTTACAAATGGGAAATGCTTCCAGCCCTGACACTGCTGACGGTTACTGTATCCATGTGGGGGCAAATACATGGTAAAACTACAAGGGTGAATTCTTAGCCCAGGGCTACACTAGGCCGGGGGGCGGGGGGGGTGTCGATCTACGATACACAGCTTCAGCAACGTGAATAGCGTAGCTGAAGTTGGCGTATCGTAGATCGACTTACCTGGCCGTGAGGACGGCGGCGAGTCGATCGCTGCCGCTCCCACGTCGACTCCGCTTCCGCCTTTCGATGAGGTGGATTTCCGGAGCTGACGGGGAGCGCTTTCGGGGATCGATTAATTGCTTCTAAATGAGACGCGAAAAATCGATTCCCGATAGATCGATTGCTACCCACCGATCCGGCGGGTAGTGAAGACAAGCCTTAAACTACCAAATCTTCTCCCCGAGAGAAATGTCTGGATAGCGCCTCAGTCCCCAGTGGACCCTCCCATGTCTATTAGTGCTAACAGGAGACAGATGCTCTTTATTTTAACAGCCCCTGGCCCACGGGTGACCAGATGTCCCGATTTTATAGGGACAGTCCCGATTTGGGGGTCTTTTTCTTGTATAGGCTCCTATTACCCTCCACCCCCTGTCCTCATTTTTCACATTTGCTGTCTGGTCACCCTACCTGGCCCACAGTTTGTAACTAGTCCTGCTTAAACTGTGCACCCCCTTCTCTTGCATTTTCTCCAAAACGCTCAGTCTCCAACATTGTGAGTGAACCGAAAAACAAGGATGCAGAGAGAGAATCTCTCACCACCCTGAACTTCCTGGGCTAAGAGAGAAGCTACCTACAGGATTTAATTCATTTGTCTTTGGGGTTTTGTTGGAAAATATAAAACCACTATTTCTTTCTTTTCAAAGGCTGGGGCTTCGTCTGTGAGCAGTTTGGCTGTGGGCTTTGGATGCACATGAGTAAGGAATGATCCTGTTTCAAGTAGTGCCCAGGACACACTGGAAAAACGATTAAGCATAACCACATTACAATGTGCTACCCAATCAGGGTTCTATTCCAAGGCCGTGGAGTTTCTGGGAGACTGGCACTGATATGTTCACACAGGGAGAGCTATAAACCCAATGTTTTAATCTGCAAAAATCGGACCCTCCCCTGGGGGAAACGAATAGAGTTCTAGTACCTCATTCCACCGGGGGTAGCAGCAGGAGAGCACCAGAGTAGAGCAGCCTGTGGCCTGTCAACCATTGTGCTCAATAACCCTGCTCAATAGGACCAGACAACTAGGGTGACCAGATGTCCCGATTTTGGGGTCTTTTCCTTATATAGGCTCCTATTACCCCCCACCCCCTGTCCCGATTTTTTACATTTGCTATCTGGTCACCCTATAGACAACTCAGTGGTTAAAATACTGTCAGCCGCCAGTGGCCAGTCTACTTGGGACTGAGCTGCACCGCAGTTGCATGAGGGCTAGTCTACATCGATGTTGCAGTGATCGATGTGGCGGTGATCAATGCATCGGTGATCGATTTAGTGGGTCTAGTGAAGCCTTGTTAAATTGACCACAGATCACTCTCCTGTCGACTCCTGTACTCCACCGGGTGGAAAAGAGTAGGGAGAGGGTCTCCCGTCGACGTTGCGTAGTGTGGACCCCGCCATAAGTAGATCTAAGCTATGTCGATTTGAGTTACGCTATTCACAAAACTCAAATTGCGTAGCTTAGATCGACTTTCCCCTGTAGCGTAGACAAGGGAGTGTAGATAAGGCCTCAGGGCCTCAGAGGGCTGATCATGTCTCATGTACAGTAACTCCTCACTTAAAGTCATCCCAGTTAATGTTTCGTTGTTACGTTGCTGATCAATTAGGGAACATGCTCGTTTAAAGTTGTGCAGTGCTCCCTTCTAACGTCGTTTGGCAGCCGCCTGCTTTGTCCACTGCTTGCAGGAAGAGCAGCCCGGTGCAGCTAGCTGGTGGGGGCTTGGAACTAGGATGGACCGGCAACCCCCCTATTAGCTCCCCCTATCAGCTCCCCGCTCCCTTAAGATCCCTGTGCAGCAGCTGCCCAGCAGACTATCAATTGCCGGCAGTTCAGCTGTCCCTCCCCCCACTGCCATGTGCTGCTCCTGCCTTCTGCCTTGGAGCTCCTCCCCGAGCCTCCTGCTTGCTGTGCAGGGGGGGAGGAGGAAAGGGGGGTGTGCTAATGTCAGGGTGTCCCCCTCCCCCCTGCACCCCGCTTACCCCTTTTCCATATAGAGCAGGGTGGGGACATGGACGGAGAGAGACATAGAGAGCTTGGGGCGGCAGCTGCTGTCTCAATTTCCTGATCGACTTAAAAAGACAATGTACTTAAGAGTGGGGTCAGTGTACTTAAAGAGGCAATGTGCATCTCTCTCTCTCTTCCGCACGCAGGGTGTGTGTCTCTGTCTGCCATGCTGTCTCCCCTCCCTCCATTTGTGCTGCCTTGTAGAGTGTGAGGCTACATTAACAACAGTGTGTTAACCCTTGAGGGCTCAGCCAAAAGCTAGTTCATCATTTAGCAGTAAGGCATTCCCTGGGAAATGTCCGACTCTCTTCCACCCTCTAACTTCACCACCTCAACCAAGCTTCTCAATCATCATCACTGTGTACAGTATTAAATTGTTTGTTTAAAACATATACTGTGTGTGTGTGTATATATATATAATATATGGTTTTTTGTCTGGTGAAAAAAATTTCCCTGGAACCTAACCCCACCCCATTTAAATTAATTCTTATGGGGAAATCGGATTCGCTTAACATCGTTTCGCTTAAAGTCGCGTTTTTCAGGAAGATAACGACAGCGTTAAGCGAGGAGTTCCTGTGCACAGAAAGCAGAAGAGCTAGCAATGCTGAGCACCACCAACCTTGAGTGGAAGAAGAGCCGGCAGAATGGACCGCTCCTGGCCCCCTCCTGCAAAGGATCACACGGGTGTGCACATGAAGGTTGCGCAGCTATTTGCACAGCTACCCGTCCAGCACACCGCACACCCAGGCAAGCGGTGCACCTCAAAGGAAGCATCCAGGCTAGTGAGCCCCCTGCTCAGCAATTCTTCCTAAGACCGCACTAAAGCAGGTAGTGGCACCATAGCCACTCTCCCACAGCAGTGGTCTCTGTTCCCCTTGCCCAGCCTGCGGCTTTCCATGCTGTGTACTCTGTATTCCCATGGAAAAGCTTGGCTCTCCTACTTACTGATCTCAGGGCGCTCATTCCGCAGCCACCTGATCTGCTGCCAGCTGTCTCTCTCAACCTTTTCCCACGTTACCATCCGCTTTCGCATTAATTCTGTCTCAACTTGAAGAGTTCTTTCCAACACTGGAACAATAACCATAATTGTCCCAGTCCATACTGTTTCCCACAGGACACCAGCCTCATTCAGTGCATCTCAGCACAATAGAAACAAAAACATGGGTTTTTTCTACTCAAATGACAAATCTTGAGCCTTCTTGAGGTCCTGGCTGGGATGAATGTTAACTGGGACTTAAGCATCACAGTCCCAGCTGCTTTTTGGTTGGTTTGTTTAACTAGACAGATTCTCGAAACACTTGCCTAGACCAGTTCTGGGGCCAACCCTGATTATCCCATAGGTCTTTTCATAAAATGCAGCGAATGGGGCTGGGGAACAGGATGGCTTCTGAGCAAGTGGTCGTCTGTGTAACCCATCTGGGCAGCATGTAGCACTCTGTCCCCCACTAGTGGCTGGGCGTCACACAGCTACTGGCTGCAGACTGACAAAATGTGGCTGTTTGGCTCAGTCGAAAAATGGTGGGTCTTGGGTTCAATCCCTGCTGTGGATGAGGGAGGCTCCTAGGGGGCTCCAGTCTCTCTGTATTTGAATAAAGCGCTTGTGCGATGAAAGCAAATCACTCCATCAATAAATTAACATTTAAAAAAATTGTAAAACCATGCAAAGCGCTCATGATCCACCTGCTAGCGAACAGCTGTTACCCTTCCGCCCTCTATCTGCTCCCCAGCTCTCCTGCTGGCTGCTGCCCCATACAGGTGCATCTGCCACCTCCCCCGCTAGGGCTTCGCCCTGCCAGCTGACTCTCTGTTGCTGCCCAGAGCAGTCCCTGATGTGGGACAGCTGCCTACGCCAGCAGAAACGGGACGCCTAGGAAAGGCAGCACAGCCGAGGAGGTGCTGGGCTCTCTGCAGTGGTCTCAGACTCTCCTGCGGGCTTGTCTTCACTACCCGCCGGATCGGTGGGTAGCAATTGATCTATTGGGGATCGATTTATTGCGTCTCGTTTAGACGCGAGTAATCGATCCCCGAACGCGCTCCCCGTCGACTCCGGAAATCCACCTCGGTGAAAGGCAGAAGCGGAGTCGACGTGGGAGCGGCAGCGATCGACTCGCCGCCGTCCTCACGGCCAGGTAAGTCGATCTACGATACGCCGACTTCAGCTACGCTATTCACGTAGCTGAAGTTGCGTATCATAGATCTACCCCCCTCCCCTAGTGTAAGGGCTAAGGAGTGCTGCTCCGGCCCATGCTCTCGGGTTGCACCGCACCTCTGCACAAGGGCAGCACAAGGCTTTGGCACGTCATAAATGCCACTTACGCTGTAATTTCAGGGTTCACGTGGGACTTAAAAGGTGCGTAAACCTTGATCTTGATTCTCCATGGCCAGGCACCGTGTGCAGACATTCACACCCGTGTGCAGACATTCACACCCATACACAGGAGGGTGAAAGGCTGCCGCGCTCATTTTGCAGAGGAGTAAATAACGCACAAGATGCAAGGAAGGGGAGAGCCAGGCTCTCAGCCCAGGGTGGACTCCCTCCATACCCTCATGCATTCCGTATGCACTCCAGCAGGGAGCATTCTGCTTAAAGGGCAAGCAATTTAACAGAGAGCCCTGTTCACACCGCAGCCTTTGTCTCTCCCGTGAGACCGACAGACAGATCCAGAGAGACAAGCCAAATGGGTAGCAAGAAATTGCAATATTCCTTAAAGAACACAGAGGCCTATTGCTGGTCCGCAGGGCAGGAGCTGCATGAAGAGAGAAATCCTGCTGTCACTGATATCCCCGCACGCTGAAGTTAATGCACATACTGTCAGCTTCTGAGAACCCAGCCACGTGGATGCTTTTCTTGCCAAACTGCCCATAAAAATACAGACTCCAGTATGTAAAATCTAACTATAGATCTATCAAATCATTATACAACCTAGCGGGGCTGTGCTGTCGAACAGTTTATTTGGCTAAAATGTCATCATTCCCATGAACACATTACTGCATTGCACTTTCATGGTTGAATGGTCAGATCACGTCTGGGAAATGACTGCATTATTCCTGGGAAATCTCTTCTCCAGAGGCATCAGACAGCACAGTTCCAGGCGAGAAAGCATGCAATCCAGAGTGCCAAGAGCCTCCCCGCGCTCTTTTGCTAACATACTTCAGAAAGCACTGGATAAAGCTGGTGTGGCCTGGTTGAAAATACTTTACTCTTCAGTCCTGTAGCAGTTACATGGTTTTTATTTTATTTTATATTTATATTTAATATAGAATCTATTATGTCAAAGTATAGACAAGCCCTCGGTTTATAGACTATATGTAGGAATCACTTCTTGGGTTGGTGGAATACAGTGGCTGTGTAACAGCTCACAGCAATACTACACAACAGCTTAGGAAATAAAATGAAAAATAATATTGTATCGAAATAAATCTGGTTGGGAACGTCCCAAATCAGAATCTGTCCCGAACAACTGAGAACACATCTACTCTTACAAGCCCAAAACCTCCCACTACAGCAGCGTGACATGCTGAGGCCTGGCCCAGCGCCAGTTCAGAGGGAAAACTGACACTACTGAATCACTATCATCACTTCCAGCAACAGGATATTTTTTTCTTGGCAGTCTCCCATCTAAGGACTTGCCACACGCAGCTTTGCATAGCTTGATAAAGCAAACAATAGCACAGCTCAAGGTTATAAAGCTGCAGATATGATGTAGGCTATAAATTACCTTACACACAATAATCTCTAGTTAAAGATAAGTGATTATTCTTATAAATGGGCCCTATTTACACAGACAGTGACAAAGTGCCTTAAATTATTATGTTCTCTGGTCTGTGATGTGTAGTGATATTTCAACACCTAATTTATAATTACGCATTAAACGTCAAACCTTTATGTAATTTTTATAAGATTTACAGTTTTTTAAAGCTACATTAAAAGAACGTTAACAAGGTTGCAAAGTCAAGCCCTCAAAAGTTAGGAAATATCAGATTTATAGTTGCCTATGCACCGTTAATTCAGCCCTCCCCTCCCCCCATGTGTACTGGCATTAGGTTACAGTCTACTCTGTACTTACATGATCACATGCTGTTTCACACAGGACCCTGCCTCATTCAGCGCACAAAGATAGTCTGTCAAGGTGCCAAATTGTTTCTGACTTTATAGATTTAAACCAACCAGCATAGCTGGGTTCAAAAAAGAACTGGATACGTTCATGGAGGACAGGTCCATCAATGGCTATTAACCAGGACGGGCAGGGCTGCAACCTCGTGCTTGGGGTGTCTCTAGCCTCTGACTGCCAGGAGCTGGGACTGGATGACAGGAGATGGATCACTCGAGAAACTGCTGCTCTGTTCATTCCCTCTGAGGCACCTGGCACCGGTCACTGTTGGAAGACAGGATACTGGGCTGGATGGACCATTGAGAAAGAGAAGGCTGTATACTTGGCATGCCACAAAATATACTAAATTCTTAGGCCTGGTCTACGCGACAAAGTTAAGTCAACACAGGTCACCTTGCATCGACCTATTTGTGCATGTAGCTACGCCCAAGTTTGTCTGCAGCCTACATAAGCATCCATTGCAGCAACACAGTAAAATCACCTGCCAGAGCCAGGGTCGACCTACTGAGGTTGATCCAGTGCGAGTGTAAACACTACATGATCTGTGTCACCCTCCAGTCCTCTAGCAGCTGTCCCACTATGCCCCATTCTCTGAGACAGTGACCACTTGCTCACGTGTGGTTCTAACCTAACCAGTGGCGTAGCCAGGTTTAGAGCACAGGGGGAGCGGTGCTAAAAACAGGCGTCGGGAGCAAAAAGCGTCGGGAGCAAAAAAAGGCGCTGGGAGCAAAAAAAATGCTCCACTCTGGCTGCTGTGTAGGAGCAAAAGGCGTCAAAGCACAAAAAAGGCGCCGCTTCTGCTCAGTGGGGGAGCGGCCGCTCCCCCTGCTCCCCCCTGGCTACGCTACTGAACCTAACCTGGTGCAATGGTGTTCTTCCTCTGCTGTCACCTGTCTGGTTAAGCCTATCTCAGGGCTTCCCTCCACCAGACACAACCATCGCCTCTGTAGTCTCCCCAACTGAGCTCCCTCAGTTTACTTATAAGGCCGAGTTCCCATTCTCTAGCCAGGTGGCAATGAGCTGTGCGGCAGCTCCTGGACCTGGGGACCTGCAAGCTGCGGCCGTGGGGAGAGACAGAGGCAAACAGCTGGGACCTACAGGGAGGGTCCACTGAAGGTAAGAGCTTGGGGCGTGCCAGGGAGGGTCGTGACTCAAGCTGTTTGGGGGGGATGAACATTTAAGTTTCGCCCCCCCCCCCCATCAGCGGGTACCAGTCGTCTCTGTTGCAGTGTAGCCATGGTCTTTGGTTTTTGATAACGCATCTCACCTTCAAAGCACTTGATAAAGTCAGGCCATCAGCCCCTTTCTACGAGGAGAAAACGGAAGCTCAAGAGGCAAAGTGACTCGCTTGGTTATGCAGTGGATTATTGGTATAGCCAAGAATGGAATTCACATTTTCTGGCAACCGTTCCAGCACCTCTCCCCACCTCAGGCCTACAATGCCTTGTCCCGCTGAGGCTCTAGTTTGGAATGCATAGTCAATTCCAAACTGTGCAATTTGCACCTCTTGGTTAGATTCAGAGGTAACAGACCATATCTTGCAGCTCATGCAACTAAAGAACACTGTGTAATGTGCAGTTTGCAAATGTTTACAGTTCACAGATGATCTGGGGATGAAGAATTATTTGCTGAAGAAATGTGTGACTAATTCAGAATAATGAGGACGTTGCAATCTGCTTGTGTACAATCTGCAAACAGGAGAAGAGGGGGAAGTTTTCTCTTGACTTACTGACTAGGAATGATTTGCCCAGCTCTGATAACAGACAGCAGGGCTATGCTAGGAAGGATGGATTAGACCAGTGCTACTCAAAGTGGTGGTCTGCGGATCGGTGCCAGTCCGCGAGCCATCGGCTGCCGGTCCGCGGTAAATTTCCAGGAAATAATGAAATAATAGTATAATTTAAAAATCGCACTGGAATTTCACCAAGAATAATTATCAGTTGATAAAGTCGACAATATTAAATAATATTGTTTTCAGAAGCACATATTATAATATTGATAATTATGCCACAGGGCTACAGCATGTTTTATACTCTCTGCACCGACGCACAGCCTTTCAGCCAGTCTTCCATGTATTTAAATGGGAACATCTCCACGAATATGCTACACTTGGTATGCACACGCCTATTCTAATTAATACAGTGAAGAATGTTCGTTTTTCTGATCTGATGTGCTACGTGCCTATGCGAATACGGTAATAATATGGCACAAGTGTGGTACCGGTCCCTGGCACATTGGAAAAAAAATTGCCGGTCCACTACATCAGATAGTTTGAGAAGCACTGGATTAGATCACTATACTGGGATGCCAGAGATCTGAGTTCAATTTCCAGTTTTGCTACAAATCCCCCCACTGTGTGACCTTGGGTCTCCCTCACTGCCCCATCCGCCCAGTAGGGATAATAACGTTTCCCGTTGTGACAAAGTTCCTCCTCTGCCTTGGTGAGTCCTGCGCTTATTGGCGGATTTTGATCGCCTCAGAGATCTTCCCCTCTGGTAGAACCCACAGTCAAATTCCTCCTGTGTCTGATCAGGAGTTGGGAGGTTTGGGGGGAACCCGGGCCCGCCCTCTACTCCAGGTTCCAGCCCAGGGCCCTGTGAATTGTAGTTGTCAATAGGGTTTCCTGTAACAGCTGTGTGACAGCTACAACTCCCTGGGCTACTTCCCCACAGTCTCCTCCCAACACCTTCTTTACGCTTACCGCAGGACCTTCCTCCTGATGGTCTGCTGATGCTTGTACTCCTCAGTCCTTCAACTCTTCTCCCTCTCAACTCGTGTGCCTCTTGCTCCCAGTTCCTCGCACGCCACACCACAAACTAAAGTGAGCTCCTTTTTAAACCCAGGTGCCCTGATTAGCCTGCCTGTCTTAATTGATTCTAGCAGGTTCTTCTTAATTGGCTCCAGGTGTCCTAATTAGCCAGCCTGCCTTAAATTGGTTCCAGACAGTTCCTGCTTGTTCTAGTGCAGCCCCTGCTCTGGTCACTCAGGGAACAGAAAACTATTCATCCAATGGCCAGTATATTTGCCTTCTATGAGATTTCTGTATCCCACTTGTCTGGGTCTGTCACACCGTCTTTATTTAATTCTCCAGGAAAGGGAACTGTTTTGTCCTATGTGTGCACAGCACCTCGCGGAATGGGGCCTTGATCTCCACTGGAGCTAAGTGCCGATGTCATAACAATAATGCCAACCTTAGAGGCCACTCTTGGGGGTTTAGCGATTGCCTCATTTGCAGTTTAGCTGAGCTAGAAACATTCAACTTTGCTTTGCTACAGCCTGGCCCAGAGCTAATGGTGGTACCTCCGGCAATGAAAATGGCAGTGTCCCCAGGGTACAACCACACCTGGAGTGACTAATGGACACGGAGGCACTTTACTTGACAAGAGCATAAGAATTATTTGAAATCAGTGAGTTCTGATCATCAAAAGGGAACGGCTATGTGCAAGATGTGAGCGCAGCTCAGTGTGTGCTCCAGACACAGAGCCAGCTAGTATAATTTTGTTGATAACTTTCCATTGATTTGTCTCAGCTCAGGGGACAGAGACATGGAAGAACAGTTTTCATTGGCACAAGCATGCCATTTCTCACACAGCGTTCAGTTTTTTATAGCAAGTATAGCAAATCATGCACCCAGCCAATACAAATAGCAAGAGGGACAGTGTGAAGGGGAATTAATGTGCCATTGTGCTGGCAGACGGCTTGGCTCTAGTATGAATCACTTAATGCCACGTTTTACTGCTAGCAGCACGCTGGAGAGACAACAGCAGCCAAGAACCGTACAGACCATCTGAGCCCCAGGACATTCTCCAGGTGAGGCAGCCTCTTTCCTGGGACTCTGCATACACCTTATTCACCAGCATGAGAGCTTGACCTCACCTCAGCCCCGGCACGCTGTCCCTGCAGGCGAGTTCAAGGGGCATTAGCCTGTTGCTGCTGGCTGCCCAAGGGTGAACTCACCCCAGAGCTTCCCAGACTGGCATGGCACCCACCCAGCTTCCAACACCTTTGGTACTTCGTTAAACCACAAGATTTAACATTTTGCTGGAAACTACCCATAAACATAGGCCCCATATTTGGGGTCGGGAAGGAATTTCCGCCTAGGTCAGAACGGCAGATTTTCTGCAGGGTTTTTGCCTTCCTCTGCGGCATGGGACGCGGGTCACTTGCTGGTTTGAACTAGAGTAAATGGTGGATTCTCTATCACTTGAAGTCTTTAAACCATGATTTGAGGATTTCAGTAACTCAGCCTGAGGTCAGGAGGCTATTGGAGGAGCGGGTGGGTGAGGTGCTGTGGCCTGCAATGTGCAGGAGGTCAGACTAGATGGTCACGATGGTCCCTTCTTGGCCTTGAAGTCTGAGAGTCCCATCAGCTCCCACAGAGGCTATTGTCTAGGGAGGGAACACACTGCGTCCAGTGGGAAACACAACAGCTCAGCACCCTGGTTATAGCGACTGGCTGCAGGGGACCCCAGTTACCACCTCCATGGGCAGGATGGGCCTCCCCACCTTTCTATTCCCATTGTCCCTCCCCAGCAGGGAGCTCCGTGGGGTGGGGGGCTAGTGGTGTCAGGGACGGGCCGTGGGCAGCCTGTGCGCATTGGTCAGTTACCAAGTTGCAGGTGGGAGGCAAGTAGCGGAGTTGGGGTCGAGCCAGGTCAGGATACCAGGGAGTTGGGTGAGGCACCAGGTTACAGACATCAGGCAAGTGGCAGAGTCAGGGATAAAACAGGGTCAGAAGCTGGAGTGTGGGGTCCACGGCAAGGCAAGGTCTGAAGCGGAGGCAAGCAGCAGCCTGCATCATTGCTCCCCGCTCCCCGCGATGTGTTCCTGGTTTATATACCAGCATGAGCAGTACTTCCTGCAGGGTCTAGCTTCACAGGGGTGGGTTTTCCCATTGTCCCTCCCTTGCAGGGGTCTCTGTATGTAGTGCCTTGTTGGCAGTCGCCTGCCCTGAGTCGCATAGTGCTGAGGGTCAGTTTTTGTTCATCTCTGCACCCCTGTGCTGTTGACGTGTGTTGGGCTTTGTTTTAGAGCAGTGTTTTTCAAAGATTGCAGGTTGGTGAACCCTTATTTGAAATAAAAAAGTTTCAATACCTCTTTCCATTTGCTATAAAAAATCAGAGTAAATATGGATCAAAAACACGGCTGGATTAACTTTTTGTGGGCCTGGCCCCAAACCTATTTGTGGGTGGGCCCCTCTGGGGAATGACTGTAAAAGACAGGAGATCAACACTGAAGTTATCTTTGACACAGCACACATCTGCACAGGTTTTATTAACAATATTTACAAGTTTAAGTTGCAGATGGAGGTGGCTGCCACTATGGTGCCCAGAATGGCAGCCCTAGGGCAAAATGATACAAAGTGTACATAAAATAAATTATAAAAGAAAAAATGCAAAATAAGACACAATGGGTTAAAACAGCTAACAAAAGCCAAAGCTGGCCAAAACACCAGTCATGTGCTGTTCCCACTTAAAAGGGAACCTTTACGCTACCTCACCCCTCACATTTCTCATATGAACTACCAGGGCTTGAATTAAGTTATTGTATGAAATTGGGGTGGATTTAAAACGGTTTAAAACATTTAAAAAATAAAAAATATGAAAAATGTTAATACATTTTATTTACAGCATCATTAGTCATACTAGTCTTGCTTCAGGTAAGTCATTTGTATATTACATAGCAAGTATTACTCAAGTAAACCATGGCATGTAGCTGTTGTTCTATTTACAGAGGTGAAAAATGTCTTCCGATTTTTCTGCGTGCCTTTGCTGCAGCGAGATTCAATGGCTAACAGAGTTAGACTATTAAGTCTTTCTGGAACCATTGTAGCACGTAAAGCACTTTTTAAATGTGAAAAAGACCTTTCACCACTGCAGTTTGGTTGTGTCAGGTAAATGCACAGTGCAATAAAGACATTTGGAAAGGTCATATGCAAATGATGCATGTTCATTGTGTTCAGCATTTGCAATGGTGTAGGCAGAGCTTGTGATAACGGCTTGGCGGCAAGCTGCTTTACAAGTGAGCACCAATCTACCCATTCTTCAAAGAACTCTTCATTGAGGTCATCTGAATAGAATTCAGTTAATCTTCCAAGTTCTGAGAGACTCTTTTAATAGCAGTACTGTCAAGGTCACCTGTTAAAAAACAGAAACGGTTGTTTATTTCTAAATATGCATGAATTCTTCTGTTGAGATGGTTGACAAGTGACTCAACTATGGCGTAGAATGATTCAGCTTTGAACTTCTCTTCACTAGTCAGCACAACAGCAGGTTCTTCACTATCATCAGCCACACGCTTTGGATAATGTTGCCACTTTAACCGAAAGTTAACTGTAGAACTTAAAGTCTTTAAGTTCTACAGATGCAGGCAGATTCATGGTATTCCTCAAAAATATTCCATTGTGCTGCCACAAACTCAGATAGTGACTTCAGCAGTGCACAGCTGTGCCTAAGTCCATTGTTTCAGACTGCAGAAGTTGACTAGTTTTGTTTACTCTTGTAAGAATACTACTCCAAAATAAAAACAAGAAGGAGTCCGGTGGCACCTTAAAGACTAACAGATTTATTTGGGCATAAGCTTTTGTGGGTAAAAAACCCACTTCTTCAGATGCACGGAGACAGATGCAGGCATTGTTATACTGATACATGAAGAGAAGGGAGTTACCTCACCAGTGGAGAACCAGTTTTGACAGGGCCAATACAGTCAGGGTGGATGTAGTCCACTCCCAATAATTGATGAGGAGGTGTCAATACCAAGAGAGGGAAAATTGCTTTTGTAGTGAGCTAGCCACTCCCAGCCTCTATTCAAACCCAAATTAATGGTGTTAAGTTTGCAGATGAATTGTAGTTCTGCAGTTTCTCTTTGAAGTCGGTTTTTGAAGTTTTTTTGTTGAAGGATGGCTACTTTTAAATCTGTTATTAAATGTCCAGGGAGATTGAAGTGTTCTCCTGGCTTTTATATGTTACCACTCCAGATATCTGATTTGTGTCCATCTATTTTTTTACGTAGAGACTGTCCAGTCTGGCCAATGTACATGGCAGAGGGGCATTGCTGGCACATATCACATTAGTAGATGTGCAGGTGAATGAGCCCCTGATGGTGTGGCTGATGTGGTTGGGTCCTATGATGGTGTCGCTAGAGTAGATTTGGGGACAGAGAAGGCAATGGGGTTTGTTACAGAGATTTGTTCCTGGGTTAGTGTTTCTGTGGTGTGGTGTGTAGTGAGTATTTGCTTCAGTTTGGGGGCCTGTCTGTAAGTGAGGATTGGCCTGCCTCCCAAGGCCTGTGAGAGTGAGGGATCATTTTCCAGGATAGGTTGTAGATCGTTGATGATGTGCTGGAGAGGTTTTAGCTGGGGGCTGTATGTGATGGCCAGTGGTGTGCTGTTATTTTCCTTGCTGGGCCTGTCCTGTAGTAGGTGATTTCTGGGTACCCGTCTCGTGCTGTCAATGTTTCCTCACTTCCCCAGGTGTAGTTTTAAGAATGCTTGATAAAGATCTTATAGGTGTTTGTCTCTGTCTGAGGGACTGGAGCAAATGCGGTTGTATCTTAGGGCTTGGCTGTAGACAGTGGATCGTGTTATGTGTCCTGGATGGAAGCTGGAGGCATGTAGGTAAGTACAGTGGTCAGTAGGTTTCCGGTATAGGGTGGTGTTTATATGACCATCACTTATTGGTGTAGTGTCCAGGAAGTGGATCTCTTGTGTGGACTGGTCCAGGCTGAGGTTGATCGCGGGGTGGAAATTGTTGAAATCCATGTGGAATTCTTCAAGGGTCTCCTTCCCATGGGTCTAAATGATGAAGATGTCATCAATGTAGTGCAAGTAGAGTAGGGGTGCTAGGGGATGAGAGGTGAGGCTAAGTCAGCCATAAAAATGTTGGCATACTGTGGGGCCACGCGGGTACTCATAGCAGTGCTGCTGACTTGAAGGTATAAGTTGTTCCCAAATCTGAAATTGTTGTGGGTGAGGACAGAGTCACGAAGCTCAGCCACCAGGTGCGCTGTGGCCAAAATGTTGTCATCAATGCAGTCTCCAACCAATCCATGGTTTCAACTAATGAGTTTGCCTCTGCTCGTGTGTCGCTCTTCAGCAGAAAGTCTATCTGGACCAAGAGCCTAAAGTACAGATTTGCAGCTTTTGTAGTTGCACGATAAACTGCAAAGTGCATCCACTCGAGCTGACCACCTTGTGTCACTGAGGTGCTTTGGAAAAAGTTTTCTCTTACTGGCCTCAGATGTCTCCTCCTTCAGAAAATCTCGCAAGAGGGCCCAGCAATAAGCTGATCCTGAGAAAAACACATACAGATTTTGGACAAATCCAAAAAACGTAATCGCATCAGTGCATGACTCTGCAGCAGCAACAAACACCACATAGGTTAAGTGAGTGGGTCATGCATGCGATGTACACTGCTTTCTCATTGACTGCAATTACCTGAGCTTGCACACCAGAATAAGTGTCAGACATGTTACTAGCATTGTTGTATGTTTGACATCTGCAGCCCTTTAGATTGATATGTAGTTCGTCACTTAGGGTTTCATTGATAACATTAAACTGATGAAGAGCTGTATGCGATGTAAAAGGAACAAAATTCAAGAAGCGTTCCATAGGTATGCAGCTATTCAGCATGTCGCACACAGTAAATGTCAGCTGATCAGTATGGCTAGTATCCGGTGTGGAATCAATGCTGAAGGAAAAATAATTAGCCAATTTTAGCTCATCCACAGTGTCCTGCTTTACATTGTCAGCCATGAGTTTGACGAATTCTTCACAGATTGTTGATGATAGATATGATGTTGTGCCATGACCAGCATTCCGATACTTGTGGCGGGCCAGGAAAGAGTCATATTCTGCTACAAACTCTAAGCAGCCAACGAAGTTGCCATTATTAAGACTGCCAAAGGTTTCATTAGCCCCTCTCAGTGCCAGAGCTCGTGTTGTCAGAAATGTTATTGCTGATATGACTCACTTCGACACTTCTGTCCAGTAATTTCATTCTTTAATATGTCCATCTGTTGCATGTTTATCAAGGGTTTGAGTCTTCGATAAAAGCATTATATAAGCGGTGAGAGCTTGTCAGTGCTCAGTAGAACTTTCATGGTCACTGAGTCTGCCAATGTGATCCTATGAATCAAATCCTCTAGTCTTGGCTCGTGCAGATGTGCTGTTTGGAGAAAACAATTTGCACACAAAACAGAAGACGCAGCCAGTCGATGGTGAGTATATGAGCCAGAGCCTTTCAGTAGTTTCACCATTCGAGGACACTTGATTGAAGAGTTTCCTAAAATAAAAAACATTTTAATATTAATCTGTAATCTCCAACATTTGTGATGAATACAGCTGACCCTCAGCTTGACTCCTGATTCCTGGTTCCAGCTCTGACCCTTGACTCTGGTTCCTGGCAGCTGACTCCTGCTCCAACCACTAGGCCTGACCACCCACACCCCAGTCATGACACAGGCTTTTGTGAATCCCGCTCTTAAGCACTAACACTCCCCATGCATTGTGTAGGGAGCCTGGGCAACTAATTCAGGGCTCTGGATTCCACTGGCTGGCAGGGAACCTAAATGTTACGTGCTGCAACACTGAGCCTAAGTCCCTCTGGCAGATCTAATCCTTAGTGCAATTTTCAAAATCTCAGTAAGTGCCTAATTCCCCTGGATTTCAAATTCCAGTAGGCACAGTCTATGATTTATTCTGTCAGTGAGGGATACCTGGCTGTTTTGACCAGGTTTATCAGCTGGTCAAATACAGTAATGAACCCACCACAAGGTACCTCACCTTGGATCAGTATCACAGCATTTTACAGGGCCAAAGGGAAGTGAATGGCTTATACCAGGGGTCTCAAACACGCGGCCCGCGGGCGACATGCAGCCCGCGGAGTTATTTCCTGCGGCCCGTCATAAGCGCCGACTCCACTGGCAGCCAAGCTCCAAACATTACTGAGTGTTTATATTTCATTAAAACCCCTCTTTGCATTACAGTTTTTAAAAAGTTAATACATTGACTTAATAGAATACTGTATTACTCTTCATTTTTTTCATTTTTGACTATACTTTTGTATCATTGTATGAAAAGGTTTCAGTGATGCGGCCCTCGGGCCAATTTGCTAGTTCTCATGTGGCCCTCGTGGTGATTTGAGTTTGAGATCCCTGGCTTATACAAATTCCGCAAAACCAGAACGATACTGATGAAAGCTGTTGTTTATCAATGACATCTAGTGGCCAGTACAGCTACTACCAGTAAATATTGCAGACAATAGACTGCTCTTCCAGAAACAGTTCTACACTTGGATAGGGTGACCAGATAGCAAGTGTGAAAAATCGGGACGGGAATGTGTGGGGGTAATAGGAGCCCATATAAAAAAGCCCCAAATATCAGGACTGGCCCTATAAAATCAGGACATCTGGTCACCCTACACTCGGATGGGATGAAGAGAAAGAGCAATGGTCCTGTTTTATAATTAACTGACAAGAAAAACCCTGTCAAGTGATCCTTGAAGCTGCTATCTGGCATGGTCATTGCTCCAAACCAGGCACTTCACATTCCGGGGAAGGGCTGAAGGCAGGGGTTTTGCAGACATCTTGGTCTTTGGGGCTTACTGTATGTTCTCTATTGTCTATCTCTATGTTCCAGCGAACACAGTGAGGTCAGAACAAAATACGCCATTTGCTCCAATTGGTCTCCGGTCAGTTTTTCTCCAGTCCCCACGTTGCTTTGTCTATGACCTGGTCTACGCCACAAGCCACAGCGCCAGACTGGGAAGAGGGGCTCTGTGGGCTAGCTGCCCATAACGCACCGCTCCCAATGCCGCTGCAAACGTGGCCAGGCCGCTGCGCTTGCAGCTGTCGGTGTGAACACAGGGCAGCGCTTTCCCGCCCGCCGCGCTCTCCGAGGGCTGGCTGAACTCCCCGCGCGCTACGTCTGCAAGTGTAGCCAGGCCCCACGGTGCCCCTCGTTGGTTCCTCGTGCTCTGGTACCAGTCCCAGGCACTTCGCACGAGTCACCGAGCGCACGAGAGAACGGAGACTCGCTGCACCCCGGGGGGAACCAGAGGGCGACGTGATGGCTCAGCTCGACAAGAGCCCGGCCCCTCACGGGCGAGCTCACGCCGCCTGCGCCGGGACTCACGGCCCAGGCTAGGCCCAGGTGCCCCCTACCAGCCCAGTCTCCTTCCCGCCCCAACCCGCGGAACGCAATGGCGCTGGAGGCGAAGCCCCGCCCCTCGCCTTGCCACGCCCCTTTGCCTGGCGGCTCACGTGGGCTCGGCATGCGCTCAGCTGGTCACGTGAGGGTGTCCGTTGGGTTTCTTTTTTTCTTTACCTCAGCTTTAAATATTTAATAGTGGCGAGCAGCGGGTTTTGGTTTTTTTTTTTTGAATTTCCCATCGCCGGCCGGGATTGGTTGACTCCCGCACTGTGCGCACGCGCAGTGAGGAAACCTCCGGCCTCGGAGAGCGCACATTGCACGGCACTGACTGCGTCTGTCTTTTGCGCATGCGTGTTGCGCACAGCGCGAGCGAGAGCGCGCTCCGCCGGCCTGTCCCCCCCGGCTTCTGTTCTGCGCATGCGTGCTGAGCAGCGAGCGACTCGGTCCTGGCCCGCCTACGGAAGTGGGTATGCGCGAGGCCGGAAGTGGCGTTTGTTGCTCTGTCCGGTGGGAGCTGAGGGGAGCCTGGGCGGTCCAAGATGTCGATAGAAATCGAGTCCTCGGAGTGAGCGCGGGGCGGGGCAGGGATGACCCCGGCCCTGTTCCCGGGGGGTTCCTGGTTGGGGGGAGGGGTAGCCCCGGCCTTTCCTGGGTTGGGGGAGGGGTGGCTCAGGCCCTGTTCCTGTTCCCGGGGGTTCCTGGCTTGGGGAGGGGGTAGCCCCGGGCCCCGTTCTCGGGGGTTCCTGGGTGGGTTGGTTGGGGGGGCGGGGTGACCTCGGCCCCTTTCCCGGGTAGGGGGGGTGATTCCGGGCCCGTTCCTGGGAGATATCGGGTTGGGGGGTGACCCTGGGGCTGTTCCTTGAGGGAGGTTTGATCCTGACCCTTGTCTCTCTCTCTCCCCCCAGTGTGATCCGGCTCATTATGCAGTACCTGAAGGAGAACAGCCTTCACCGAGCACTGGCCACCCTCCAGGAGGAGACCACGGTGTCCCTCAACACTGTGGACAGTATTGAGAGCTTCGTGGCTGATATCAACAGTGGGCACTGGGACACAGTGCTGCAGGCCATACAGTCCCTCAAGCTGCCGGACAAGACCCTGATCGACCTCTATGAACAGGTGGACGTGTCACCCACACAGTACCAGCCGCACACCCCATTGGGCATTTAAGAACATCAATCTGCTGCCATTAATCACAAAATCAAAGCTATCAGAATGTCACAAGGAAAAATCATGAGTTGGTTTTGGGTGTCCTGGGCCAGAATGCGTGCTCTGCACCATTGGATGAGTGCCACTAAGGGAAAAACTAGGGTTGTGGGGAAGAAACAAATTGCACATCTACTTGTCTAGATCTTTCTTCCCCCTGTGATGCACTGCTCAAATCTTAAAAGCTTCGTTTTATAGAATTACTTTATAGATAGGAAGTTCAGGTTTGGACGCGTGTCAGATACACAGCTTCAGCATCAATAGTGAACAAATGATCCTTGAAGGTTGAGGTGGAAAATATTTCTTGCATCTATATAAAATCCTATCTCTATTTTTAAATACAAATTTCTTCAAAGCAAGGATTAATAGTTTGTGAAGTATTTATTCTTTTGATCACATTCACACTTTGCAGTAGTAAATACTATCCCATCGTTTAACTGTTAACATAAGAGTTGTATTTTATCTTGTAGATACTAACCATGTTTCTTTGTTACTCCAGGTTGTTCTTGAATTAATAGAGCTCCGTGAGCTGGGTGCTGCCAGATCCCTCCTGAGGCAAACTGACCCTATGATCATGTTAAAACAGACTCAGCCGGAGAGATACATTCACCTTGAGAATCTCCTGGCTAGGTCCTACTTTGACCCTCGTGAGGTAAGTTGTATTTGTGGAATTTAAAAAAAAAGTGATAGTTACATGACGTGGAGAATTTGTAACTAGCGTAACTCTTTTGCACGGCACTCTTATTAATGAAAAGCTTACTCTGTTTAGTATTTTTTTCCCTTCCTGGTTTTTCTGTGTAAACCATCCCCATCTTTCAAATTCTGTATTTGTGGTTTCAGTATCGTTTTTATTCTGTTATGATACTGCAGTTTTTAATGTTTTTTTGCAATTTTTATTAAGCACATGAATACATCCTTTTTTAAGATTTGCAAGTGGTTAAAACAGTGGCTTGAGACTCAGGCAATCATGGTCCAGTTTTCATTTCTGCCACAGACTTCTGGTGTGATCTTGGGCAAGTCACCTAGCCCCTCTGTGCCTCATTTTCCCATCTTTAAAATGCTGGAAATACTACTTGTTCACTCCTGTAGATCTGAAAATGCTTTGTATATAAAAAGGTTATAAAATTGCCAGGTATTGTCTGTAATATATTTGAGTTAAACTGGGTTTGTTTAAATCTAAATTTAATCCCTTTATTCCAGTGTGTTTTGCATCTAGAATTTTCTTTGGCTACTCAAAATGCTTTTGTTTTTTTTTTCATTCGCTTTGCTCCTTGGCCCCTCAAACACTTGTAGTCGTATCTTATTTTTAATCAAAGTGAAAGTGGTCTATGACAAAATTCTTGCAGGGAATGATAATTTCACGTCTCTTCTTCCTAGGCATACCCAGATGGCAGCAGCAAAGAGAAACGGAGAGCAGCTATTGCACAAGCTTTAGCTGGAGAAGTCAGTGTAGTACCTCCATCGCGTCTTATGGCATTGTTGGGACAGGTAATTTTTGAAGAAAATATATTTACTAACTATACCAATTTGTTTCTGCACTTTTAATGTATGAGACTGAAATTTGGGTGGCCTATTCCTCAACTTTGCCACAGTAGAACCATGTTAATCTCACACTTTATAAATAGCACATGCAAATAAGTCTCTTCCCTCTTTACATCAAAGATATAGTAAGAGCTCATGTTCCTAAAATTGCTATTTGTGGTTTAGGGTTTTTTTTGTTTGGTTGGTTTTTTATAAAATAGGTTACTGGTATTAATAGATGATAATAAATAAAGCTAAAACTATTCAAATATACTATATTTCATGAGATATTGTCCCTGCTTTTTAAATTGATTACTCCTTTTCAAAATTCAGTCACTTGCAATGGACTTCTTGGTGAGTGTGAACTAATAACGTTCTACTGTAACTTTTTTCATTGCTTAAACTTTATTTAAAATAAATGAAAGAAAGTAAAGAAAGAGATCTTGGAGTCCTTGTAAATAGTTCTCTGAAAATGTCAACTCAATGTGCAGCAGCAGTCAATAAAGCTAATAGAATGGTAGGCATCATTAGGAAAGGGATAGATAATAAGACAGAAAATATCACAATGCCTCTATATAAATCCAATAAATGGTACGTCCACATCTTGAATACCCCATCTCAAAAAAGGTATATTGGAAATGGAAAAGGTACAGAGAAGGGCAAAATAGTGATTAGGGGTATGGAACAGTTTCTGTATGAAGAGAGATTAATAAGACTTGGACTTTTCATCTTCGAAAAGAGACAACTAAGAGGGGATATGATAGAGGTCTATAAAATCTTAACTGGTGTGGAGAAAGTGAATAAAGAAGTGTTATTTACTCCTTCTCATAACGCAAGAACTAGGGGTCATCCAATGAAATTAATAGGCAGCAGGTTTAAAACAAACAAAAGGAAGTACAGTAATGCTGCAGTTAATGTCGTCTTGGTTAATGTTGTTTCATTGTTACGTTGCTGATCAGTTAGAGAACGTGCTCTTTTAAAGTTGTGCCAATGCTCCCCTATAACGTTTGGCAGCTGCCTGCTTTGTCCACTGCTTGCTGAAAGAGCAGCCCGTTGGAGCTAGCTGGTGGTGGCTTGGTACCAGGGTGAACCAGCAGTGGTTTGAGCATTGGTCTGCTAAACCCAGGGTTGTGAGTTCAATCCTTGAGGGGGCCACTTAGGGATCTGGGGCAAAAAAATCTGTCGGGACAGTACTTGGTCCTGCTAGTGAAGGCAGGGGACTGGACTTGATGACCTTTCAAGGTCCTTCCAGTTCTAGGAGATAAGGCATATCTCCATTTATTTATTTTTATTTATTTATGTATTTATTTATTTATTTAACTCCCCTAAGTTCCCTGTGCTGTAGCTGCCCAACAGGCTATCCCTGGGCAGTTCAGATATCTTTCCCCCTCCCCCACTGCCATGTGCTGCTCCCGAGAGCCTCCTGCTTGCTGTGCAGAGGGTAGGGGGAAGAGGGGTGTTGATGTCAGGGTGTCCCCAGCCTCCCGCTCCTGTACTCCATCTCTGTAGAGCAAGGGAGGGACAGGACAGGGCTCAGGATGGATGGAGCTTGCTGGCAGCAGCTGCTGTCTCAACTTACTGATCTACTTAAAAAGGCAGTGTACTCAGAGTGGGATCAGTGTAATTAAAGGGGCAATGCACGTCTGTCTCACACACACGGTGTGTGTGTCTGTCTCACTCACACACATGGTGTGTGTCTGTCTCTCTCTCACTCACTAACACAAGCGTACACACACACACACCCCCTGGCACTTTGGAAAGTGGAGGGAGTGGTGCGCTCCAGTGGGATAGTATAGGTTCATCATCACATTCAGTTTCCAGAGGGAATGTTTGCAGCCACTGCCAGGCTGTCTCTCCTCCCTCCATTCCTGCTGCCTTGTAGAGTATGAGGCTACATTAGCAACAGTGTGTTAACCCTTGAGGGCTCAGCCGAGTGCTAGTTCATCATTTAGCAGTAAGGCATTCCCCACCCTCTGACTCCACCACCTCAACCAAACTTCACAAGCATCATTGCTTTAAATTGTTTGTTTAAAACTTTCTGTGTGTGTGTGTGTGTGTATAGTCTTTTGTCTGGAGAAAAAAATTTCACTGGAACCTAACCCCCCCCATTTACTTTAATTCTTATGGGGAAATTGGATTCGCTTAACATCGTTTAGCTTAAAGTCGCATTTTTCAGGAACATAATTACAATGTTAAGCAAGGAGTTACAGTGCTACTTCACACAATGCACAGTCAACCTGTGGAACTCCTTGTCAGAGGATGTTTTGAAAACCAAAACTATAACAGGGTTAAAAAAAGAACTAGATAAGTTCACGGAGGATTGGTCCATCAATGGCTACTAGCCAGGATGGTCAGGGATGCAACACCATGCTCTGAGTGTCCCTAGCCTCTGTTTGCCAGAAGCTGGGAGTGGATTACAGGGGATGGATCGCACTCAATGATTGCCTGTTCTGTTCGTTCCCTCTGAAGCACCTGGCATTGGCCACTGTTGGAAGACAGGATACTGGGGACCATTGGTCAGACCTATGTGGGCGTTCTTATGTTCTCATATATATTGATTTGAAATAAGTATTATGTCTTGTGTTGTGAAAATGATTATTCTACTGTAGTGGCTGTGTATGTCAGAATAAAGTAAATTTTATTTTTCTATCTGTTCACAAAAGGACTATCAAAGCTCCTTTACTTTTATATGTAAATAGTTCTTTGCCAGCTCATTCAGAACTAACTACTAAATGTACAATTTCATATTTATCTCATATTTATTTATATTTACCTCATCCTTTGTAAATAAAGTACTGAAAGGAAAACAATGAGGGAGGGCCTGCAGCTATTCTCACTTGCTAGGAACACTTGGAAATAACAAAAATATGCTCAAACCTTTGCATTGGTTTGCAGAGTTATGGCAACAGCATTGCTTTGAGTAACTGATCTGAAAAATCTTAGAGTGGCCACTCAGTTCAAAAGTAGAAGTGCAAAGTTTATTGAAGGTTTCTAGGAAAAGCTTTCTATACTAAGGAATTTGGTGTAACATAGCCCCTCCTGAGTGAATTACACTGACTGAGCTTACTTCATGAAAAGGATCTCTAACTATAATCATTTTGGCTTCTCACAAGGCACTGAAATGGCAACAGCACCAGGGACTGCTTCCTCCAGGGATGACAATTGATTTGTTCAGAGGTAAAGCAGCCGTGAAAGATGTAGAAGAAGAAAAGTTCCCCACACAGCTGAGCAGACATATTAAGGTAGAATTCTACTAACTTTTTTCTGTATACTGCTTGGTACTACTTGCTATAGTTACCTTAAGCCAAGACTTTCATTTTTAACTCCCGATCTTCATGTGCTCATAGCTTTTTGAAAATTTATCCTTTTTACTTACATTTTTCCATGCTTGGTCTTGGCCCAGAAGTACATCTTTGAAAGGTTTGATAAAAACTCCAGTTAAGGGTGGGGGAATGCTAATTACGTTTCAGGAAAATATAGATGTTTTTCCAATTTCAGCTGGTTTTGAGTTGTGAATTTTAAATGCTTTTGTGTTCTGGTTGATTAAGGCTCTCATTATCTACAGGAAAAAAGGATTCTTAAAAATTTGGTTTTGTGCATGCATGTTAGTATCAATGTTCCCATGATTAATGGAAGTTACTAAGTGCAGCACTAAGTTAATATTATTGCAACTAATATTTTTGTAGAAAGCTTTCAGCAACAACAACAAAAAGATTTTCATACAGATTTCAATGTAGAAACAGATTCTGCTCTGAAATTTCTGTGCTCCGGCAAAGCTTGACTTACAGCAGAAAGCTTTTCTGTTGTGAAGTTTCCAGGGTTTATAGGTGAACTCCATAAGCCTAGTAGTTCACGCTCAGTAGCTCTGCCATTTTTCTCTGCAAGCTACCTGTTCTGATGATAAACAGAAAATGTGGTTTACAGGGGTCTCTGTGTCAGTGACCTGGACATGAGTAGTCAGGTCTAGTGGTTGGAGCAGGAATTGATACCCAGAAATTGGAACCGAGGGTCAGAAGTCAGGAATCTGAGCTGAGGATCAGAACCAGGTTACCTGGAGTAAGGCAGGAGCAGGATTAGGAATAAGCAGGTGCAGGAGCTATTGCAGCCCTGGGCAAATGCTTGGAGCAGCTGGTGAACTGCTACTGCTGCTGTGCTTAAGAGCCAGTCTGCTGACTTTGGCTACACCACCTGGTTGGTAGGAGATCAGGCAGCCTACTATAGGCAAGCTGCGCTCGTTAGGTTGCCTGGAAACTGGCTCTGCTGCTTGCTTGTGTTGGTATATTTCCACCAGCACTAAATTCACTTACTTGTAATTGCTAGAGTGAATCAACATTTTCATCAAACTTTTTTGACAAAAACTGAATTTTCAATCATAATTGTTGTGGAAAAAAAATAATTTTGGTTCACATTTTGTATTATGACAAATTTTGAAATGAAAAATTGTTACACTTCAGTGGAGGAGAAAAACTTTCTCACTCTTGTATTTTCCTACCCCCTTTTTTTCTAGTATGGGGGTCAGAGGGGAAGTGAAAAGTGGCTTTTTCTCTCTGAATTTTTTTCATGTAACAAATAACATTTCAAACAAAACAATTTTTATTTCTTTTGGTTTTTTTCAGCTGTATTAATTAATGTTTCTTATGTTTGCTAAATAGACATTGTAAAGGTCTCAATTGACATCCATGATTGCAAAAATTAATGAAAACTAACCTGACTACTTTTGAAAGCAGAGACTGGCTGGCATAGAAGTAAAGCAGCTGCACAAATAATTCTTGATCAAAAAGGAGTGGGGAGGTTTTTGGTTTTTTTTAGTAGGCAGCCCAGTAGAGCTGGCAGCTGTTTTTCATCACTAACTTAAAATATATTCCAGGGCTAAAGGTTAATTTTCCATATACTTGCACCAAGAAGTGAACTTGATTTAAAATGAAACTGACCTCATATTAAAATCCTATTTTTATTTCATTTGAAAACAGTTTGGCCAGAAGTCACACGTGGAATGTGCTAGGTTTTCTCCAGATGGTCAATATCTGGTAACAGGCTCTGTGGATGGATTCATTGAAGTGTGGAATTTCACTACCGGAAAGATCAGGAAGGTAAATTAGTTTTGGATTCATTTGACTGGGAAGTGGATTGATTAGTGGTTAGAGAGTGCATTTTTCAACTCTGAAACCAGGTTTCAAATCCAGATGAATCTAACTAAAATGAGTTTGGAGAGGAAGGCTAGTCCCGGGTGCTGGCCTGGGAGGTGCAGATACAGGATCAGTTCTGTGCTCTGCCATAGACACCCGGTGTGACCTTGGACAAGTCATTTAATCGCTCCATGCCTTAGTTCCCCATCTGCAAAATAGGAATAAAAGCACTGCCCTATTTCACAGAGGTATTTGAGGATGAGAATATTAAATTGTGAAGTGCTCAGATACTGTGGTAAAGGGGGGCATATAACGTAACTTTAATAGACATATAGAAATAATTATTGCAAAACCACGACATGGTTTTTTGTAGTTAGCAGACTCCTCTGGAGAAATACTTGGGGTTGAGCTGGTAAGGAGACTAACCAGTTGCCAGTGTGATCAGTCTGTAGGCTGGTGCCATTGATTGAACAGAGCTGAGCATGTAAGGTGGGAAACCGAGGTGTGAGTCCACCCAATTCTTGCTTTTATTTATGAATTTTAAAAAATAATTATTGTCACTTATAGTTTCTGGTCATATACATATGACATAATAAAACAGATAAGATGGAACAGATAGGGGTCCAAACTATGAAGTTTTAGGGTACCAGGAATCTTTTCTTCCCTTCTCAGTTTCTGGACTTGGGCCCTTGTTCATTTGGTTTTTGATACTTTCCCATAATACATATTCATTAGCTTTCATCCAATCAACATTAAGATAATGCTTATATAACCCATACAATACACATGTGCAGGCTTCAATTTATCTAATGTTTGCTGTCCCCTCTTTTTTCGTGTCTTCATGTCACCTTACCCGTTTTTCCCAAAATAGGGACTTTTTAGCATTATGTTTTGTATATTTTATTGTACCGATTAACTTTCTCTTATGTACGTCCTCCAGTATGATACATTCCATGAACAGAACATCACCTTTATCTTGTCAGCTGTAAGCCTCATTTAAGCAAATCTACATAAGAGGGAAATTGGAAGACAGCACTCTTGTCAAGTAAAGACTAGGCAAAAGCCTTAGCATAAGTATTACCCTGGCCTATCCAAACTCATTCACTATACATAGTTTAATGTTAATAATTTACGTTTAATACAATATAGCCCTTATTTTTGCCATATAGCAATTTTTCATCTTTGGATATCATAGTTCACAACATGTGTATCATCCTAAATTATTCATCAACGTAACCTTTATTTTTGTTGTTTGAGTAGGATAGCTATGGAGAACGACATGCCCTACTATCAGAATATTCTTATCTTTTTCAAACTTGGATTTCCAGGGGACTTTTTGCTCAAAGTTTAGCACCACACTTGTAAATAATTAAAAAGCCTTTTCAGTAATTTTTCCTGTTGCATTTTGAGGTGTTTTATTCAGTATAGGGCCTAGGTTTGTGTTTGATCCTCAATACTCCTCCCTCCGACACTCTTGAAAATGCAAGAGTATTTTCAAGGGTGTCACTTATTTTACATGATGGGGTAGAGTGTACATTCCAGTGTTTGGGTTTTTTTCTGTCTTTTTTGCCAATCTTTAATATATGCTATATTTTATAACACATTATAAGCAATGATAACTATTAACACTTGCATCTGAAGAAGTGGGTTTTTGACCCACGAAAGCTTATGCTCAAATAAATCTGTTAGTCTTAAGGTGCCACCAGACTCTTCGTTGTTTTTGTGGATACAGACTAACACGGCTACCCCTCTGATACTTATTAACACTTGTATACATAACAATATTTTAAAACTAAATGCTACAACCGGATGGTACCTAAATGTGTTTGTTTGATTCCATCATCTGGTTGGTTTTAATATTTGTTTTATGTGATTATTTGCTGTATTAAATTTTTTGTATATGAACTAAATGCTTTGTATTTTGCGGTGGTGAAGAATTTAGGTATATATTTAATGTAGCAATGGATACTGTAAAGTTAGGAAGCAGCCTCAGAACCAAAGCTTGGTTGACTTGTTATTACTGCTGGTTCAACAAATTTGGGTATAGGTATGATTTTGACTGATTCAATCATAGTTTTGAATTTAGAAGTAAAACATCTGTTGGACTGATTAATTGAGGATTCTTTCCCTCCGTATTTGTATTTTAGCTATTATGTGACAACACAGCATTCTCCATTCCCCACATATGTGGCACAGCTTTGTTGTTCAAATTGCAGGTGCCAGTTGGAATGTGGCCGGTTCAATGTTCATGAACATAATATGCCATTTACAGTTGTGAGCTGAATTCTTCCATGAATCGATGGCAATTAGCTATTGCTGTTTAGTTTCTCTTTTATCCGCCATTGCTGTGACTAACAGATCTTCTTGCTGTTTCATTTAGGATCTGAAATACCAAGCACAAGATAACTTTATGATGATGGATGATGCAGTTCTGTGCATGTGTTTCAGTAGAGACACAGAAATGTTAGCAACTGGAGCACAAGATGGGAAGATCAAGGTACGACTTTTAGGACATAGAAACTGTTAGGAAGTGCAGAAAGATTAGGCTAAATCAAATGTACGAGTTGCACCCTTTAAATTTGAGGAGTGAGGTGGAAGAGAGTCTGATGCTCCGTTCCTATTGTTAATTTCCCCATGCACTGGGAACAAATTTCTTGCTATAATTTCAAATTCTCCAGTCTTAAAGTTGGCTCACAAAGGCACTTTTTAACACACTTTTGGATTATAGTATTGTGCCTGTCTTGAGAAAGGAATTGATTTTACACTCGGGATTGTGGGTTTCATGCCCTGTGATCTTGTTACACAAATCTGCTAAATATATAATTATACAAGCTAATGGTCTGTAAAGGTCCACTTGTCTTGCTAGTTTGGGAAATTTTTCAAATCGTATCCTCTAGAAAAGGAGATGAGTATGCATGTTCAATAACTACTGTCCTTTAGACTTGCGTAAGGCATTTAGTATGTGCAGTGCATTCTGTATGGTAGCCTCAGATATGAACAAGTATAATGTCTCTATTTGTGTATCTAACACTCTGGTTTTGAGATGCTCCCACTGTGACTCTCTAGAACAGTGGTTCTCAATCTGACACCTCTGGGGAGTTGCCATCAGGAAAGGGTGCAAGCTCACTCCTGGAAGACTTGTCATGTTTCAGGGCAACTGAACCTCTGTTCGCTCTCTATGGTCCACCAAGGGCACCCACTGTCAGGGTTCTGGCTCCCCATCTGTCACTCTTTTGGGTCGAGCTCTGTCTCTCACTCCTTCCTGAGTGGGGTATTTCCAGGCTGCACAGCTCCCTGTCTACATTGAATTTTCCAGCAAGTCAGACTGCCTAAGCAAGTCTACTTTTCTTTCTCCTCATAGGCTGTAACAGTGTAATTGCCCACAGTTATAAAGTACCACACAGCTCTTCCTAAGCAAGCACACTTATTCCTAAGATGAAAGCATTACAGGGAAAACATACTAAAACAGTAAAAGTCACCACAACTCCAACAAGGTCTTTGGTAGGAGTCAGTTCTTCACTACCCACCAAGGGGTTTTACTGTTGGTTACCAGTTCATAACAGTCTTGGCTGAGAACAAGCAGCCCCATGAATAAATCAGCCTATCCTTTTATGGCTGGGGTCTTGGATCTAGAGATTCTGGGAGCAGGTAATCAGTAGCCAATGGAAAAGGCTGAGGTTTTGCATAACTGGGTTGGAGGGGTACATTTGCATTCACCTCCTCCTAGATATTTCTTAGGAAACCCACTTAAGCAAAAGTTCATTCGTATCTGGCACATTCTTTAAACAAGTCCTTTGAAGCTAATACCACCTCCCAGTGTTTACATTAGTTATGTCTGCCCACAGAGAGGTTCCATACAATCCCACAATAATACATGAACATGTGCAAAAGGCTAATGTAGTGTCCATCTTTAAAAAAGGGAAGGGGGAGGATCCGGGAAACTACAGGCCAGTCAGCCTCACCTCAGTCCCTGCAAAAATCATGGAGCAGGTCCTCAAGGAATCAATTTTGAAGCACTTAGAGGAAAGAAAAGTGATCAGGAACAGTCAGCATGGATTCACCAAGGGCAAGTCATGCCTGACTAACCGAATTGCCTTCTATGATGAAATAATTGGCTCTGTGGATGAGGGAAAAGCGGTGGACTTGTTATGCCTTGACTTTAGCAAAGCTTTTGATATGGTCTCCCACAGTATTCTTGCCAGCAAGTTAAAGAAGTGTGGGCTGGATGAATGGACTATAAGGTGGATAGAAAGCTGGCTAGATCATCGTGCTCAACGGGTAGTGATCAATGGCTCCATGTCTAGTTGGCAGCCGGTATCAAGCAGAGTGCCCCAAGGGTCGGTCCTGGGGCTGGTTTTGTTCAATACCTTCATTAATGATCTGGAGGATGGCGTGGATTGCACCCTCAGCAAGTTTGCAGATGACACTAAACTGGGAGGAGTGGTAGATATGCTGGAAGGTAGGAATAGGATACAGGGGGACCTAGACAAATGAGAGGATTGGGCCAAAAGAAATCTGATGAGGTTCAAGAAGGACAAGTGCAGAGTCCTGCACTTAGGACGGAAGAATCCCATTCACTGCTACAGAGTAGGGACCAAGTGGCTAGGCAGCAGTTCTGCAGAAAAGGACCTAGGGGTTACAGTGGATGAGAAGCTGGATATGAGTCAACAGTTTGCCCTTGTTGCCAAGAAGGCTAATGGCATTTTGGGTTGTATAAGTAGGAGCATTGCCAGCAGATCAAGGGACGTGATCATTCCCCTCTATTCTGCATTGGTGAGGCCTCATCTGGAGTGCTGTGTCCAGTTTTGGGCCCCACAATACAAGAATGATGTGGAAAGAATCCAGCGAAGGGCAACAAAAATGATTAAGGGGCTGGAGCACATGATTTATGAGGAGAGGCTGAGGGAACTGGGATTATTTAGTCTGCAGAAGAGAAGAATGAGGGGGGATTTGATAGCTGCTTTCAACTACCTCAAAGGGAGTTCCAAAGAGGATGGATCTAGGCTGTTCTCAGTGGTACCAGATGCCAGAACAAGGAGTAATGGTCTCAAGTTGCAGTGGGGGCGGTTTACTTTGGATATTAGGAAAAACTTTTTCACTAGGAGGGTGGTGAAGCACTGGAATGGGTTCCCTAGGGAGGTGGTGGAATCTCCTTCCTTAGAGGTTTTGAAGGTCAGGCTTGACAAAGCCCTGGCTGGGATGATTTAGTTGGGGTTGGTCCTGCTTGAGCAGGGGGTTGGACTAGATGACCTCCTGAGGTCCCTTCCAACCCTGATATTCTATGATTTTGAATACAATGAACTCCGGTGATACTTACATTTAATTCAAAAAGGTTTACCTTAATTCAGTGAGGGTTGTTCAGGACATTGAAGTGACTGTCACAACTTGTACTCTAGTCTTTCTTTAGTTTATTTCATGCATTTCCTCCCACCCCAGGTCTCTGCCTCTCAATCTGCTAATTAGCAAAACAGCTTAGAGCATCATAAGTAGTTGGAATCCAACATTTAGGTTGTGTGTTAACTTAGAAAAATGACAAAACCTAATGGGAATGTTTTCATGATGTTTGTTAAATGGCAGGGAAAGTAGATGGTTGGTTGTATGCCCTGCAGCATTTGAAACCCTGCCATGGCAGAGCATACTGTTAATGCATGAGTACCCGAAAGTAACTAGAAACACGAATGCAATTAGCCTGTCTTCATTGTCTTAATATGAATAGTCCAAAATGTAAACAGCAGAAATGATGGAAAACAGAACTCATCTGTTAATCGGTGTTAACGCACATTTAACTTCTAAAGGGAAAAGACAGGGTAGCTCCAAGGTGAAGTTTTATTTTTTGTTCCAAATCAGTGGCCTGTTGTTCCTTTCTGGAGGAGGAGGGGGTGGAAAGTCTCTTACAGCTTTTGGTCAGACAACCCTCTGCCCTAGCAGCAGCCCCATTGCTGACAGGTGCAATCCTTTTCGTATGGCTAATGTCTGTGTGCAGCCTGATAGGAGTGCTATGGCCAACAGTGTTCCTCAACAGGAAGAGCTGCCAGGACAGGCATCCGTAAAACCAAACCCAGATAACTTACAGTTCTGCAGTCTCAAGTAGGAAACAGCTCCTACGTTGGAGATCAGCTTGAGGGCATGTCACGTATACAAGGAAAGGGGGAAACTGATGTGGAATAAATAAGGACAGCCATACTGGGTCAGACCAAAGGTCCATCTAGCCCAGTATCCTGTCTTCCAACAGTAACCAATGCCAGGTGCTTCAGAGAGAATGAACAGAACAGGCAGTTATCAAGTGATCCATTCCCTGTGGCCCATTCTCAGCTTTGGGCAAACAGAGGCTAGGGACACCATCCCTGCCCATCCTAGGATGGCCATGGATGGACCTATCCTTCATTAATTTATCTAGTTATTTTTTGAAACTTGCTATAGTCTTGGCCTTCACAACATCCCCTGGCAAAGAGTTCCACAAGTTGACTCTTTGTCATGTGAAGAAATACTTCCTTTTATTTGTTTTTAACCTGCTGCCTATTAATTTCATTGGGTGACCCCTAGTTCTTGCGTTATGAGGAGGAGTAAATAACACTTCCTTATTTACTTTCTCCATACCAGTCACGATTTTTATAGACCTCTATCATATCCCCTCTTTGTCGTCTCTTTTCCAAGCTAAAAAGTCCCAGTGTTGTTAATCTCGCCTCACATGGAAGCTGTTCCATATCCTTAATAATTTTTGTTGCCCTTTCCTGAACCTTTTCCAATTCCAATATATCTTTGTTGAGATGAGACGACCACATCTGCACAGAGTATTCAAGATGTGGGCGTACCATGGATTTATATAGAGGTAATATAATATTTTCTGTCTTCTTATCTATCCTTTTCTTAATGATTCCCAACATTCTGTTAGCTTTTTTGACTGCCGCTGTACATTGAGCCGATGTTTTCAGAGAAGTATCCACAAAGGCTCCAAGATCTCTTTCTTGATTGGGTCTAAATTAGCTGTTACCAATCATTTTATATGTATAGTTCGGATTATGTTTTCCTATGTGCATTACACTGCATTTATCGACATTGAATTTCATCTGCCATTTTGTTGCCCAGTTGCGCAGTTTTGCGAGATCCCTTTAACTCTTCACCATCTGCTTCGGACTTAACTGTCTTGAATAGTCTTGTGCCATCTGCAAATTTTGCCATGTCACTGTTTACCCCTTTTTCCAGATCACTTATTAATATGTTGAATAGTACTGGCCCTAGTACAGACCCCTGGGGGACACCACTATTTACCTCTCTCCATTCTGAAAATTGACTATTTATTCCTACCCTTTGTTTCCTGTCTTTTAACCAGTTACTGATCCATGAGAGGACCTTCCTCTTATCTCATGATGGCTTACTTTGCTTAAGAGCCTTTGATGAGGGACCTGGTCAAAGGGTTTCTGAAAATCTAAGTACACTATATCCACTGGATCCCTCTTGTCCACATGTTTGTTGAACACCTCTACCAATTCTAGTAGATTGGTGAGGCATAATTTCCCTTTACAAAAACCATGTTGTCTCTTCCCCAACAAATCATGTTCATCTATATATCTGATAATTCTGTTCTTTACTATAGTTTCAACCAATTTGCCTGGTACTGAAGTCAGGCTTACAGGCCTGTAATTGCCGGGATCACCTGTGGAGCCTTGTAAAAAAATTGGCATCACATTAGCTATCGTCCAGTCATCTGGTACAGAAGCTTATTTCAATGATAGATTACATGCCACAGTTAGATGTTTGTAGGGGAAAGTCGTAGTTGCTGGGCTGATTGGAATCGTTCAGATCAGCCAGTCACTTTCAAAGGAGAGGCATGGTGAAGATATTGGTAGTCTGGGTTAATGGTGTGAATCACTGCAATGGACAGTAACTACCTATGTGATGAGCCTGCAAACTAACATCCCCATTTCTATTGTCAGTGACCCCCCCTAGTTCTGTTTTAACATGTCTTTAAATTAAAATAAAGTTGGGGTATTGGAAGGATTTGACTTAAACACAGAAAGCCAAAGACATTGAAATTTAAGGCTTGACACTGGGAGCACCGGGGGGGGGGGGGGGGGAGGGGGGAGGAGGAAGTGGGTGGCTAAACCACACGTAGGTCACCTGCTGTCCTTAGTCTGGGCTGTCTCTATACTGGGCTCTCTGTCCAGCACTTTGATTACCCCAAATACTACCATATGTAGGAGCAGCAGAACTGAAGATGGTAGCTTGGGGCTAACTGAACCCACTGTGTGGGTTCAGGTGAGAATCTGTTACTTACATAATCAGCCAAACTAAAAACAAACTACAGCCTTGAGGCTAAATACTCCCCAAAAGCTTTTAGCTTATTTGAAATCCTTTGCTTTGTCTAGCACAGCCGATACAACTCCGCCCTCCCTTCTGTTGCTGAGCAGGACTGGAACAAGCAGATTGCATGCAGGCTGGCTTTCCCCATTAGGATACATGTTGAATAATACACAAACTGTGTTATGAAGCAGTTAGGGCTGCTGTTGGTATACCTGATACAAAACCACAAAAACAAGGCCATGAAAAGTTAAGCCACCTAACAGTCAAGACCCTCTATTCCTCCACTCATAGGTACCAGGGTGGATTTGATTTAAATCAAATTGATTTAAATCATTATTGAAATCACTAGTCAGGAAGACTCGATTTAATCATGGTTTTCTACATAAAAGCACATTCTTGTTGGTTATTATAACCTTAATACATATTCTTCACAACTCAGAGATGGATATAAGTTTCATTTTTAGAAGGTACACACTACATTTTTAAACAGTGATTTATTTCAAAAACTTTTCAGATTCGTTTTACAGCTATATCAGAAAATGAATGATTGGTTATTTCATTCACCAAAGGTAATTGAAACATATTTATGAAGTCATTGAGAGGTGAACTATCTCCAATTCAACAGGTTAATCATTAACATTTGGAGGATTTTCTTGCCATGCTATATTAGGAGGAGAACATCACCAGACAGACTTTAAATTGTTTTATTTAACTAAAACAACAACGTTAAGTATTCTGATTTTTTTCTTTTAACAGCAAACATATAATATTTAAAAAAAACAAGCATATGTCACATGCTTCTTACGTTTATCTCCAGACTTCTTCTTCTTGTCCAGATCTATTCTGCCCCCAGTTCTATTCACTGAACTTTTTGAAACTTTGCACTTTTAGAGGGAGGTAAGGGATTGACTCTGTGTACACAAATTTGCAGAGGGACAATGGAGTTGAGGTCTGTTATTTCTCACCTCTATATATTTATTTTAAAACATTTTTGCTGTTAACAAACATGTTACCTCTGGAGACACAAATCCACAGTGTGAGAACTGCAAAACTAAGCATCTCCGATGGTATCTTCTAGACTGAGCACTGAGTCCCATTGGGTAGATAGAAAGATTAACCTAAATAATCTATACAGAAGCCCCTGGAACTCCATAAGATTGGGTCCCTAATCTGTAAATTTTTGGAACTCATTTACAAAACTTTTCTTAAACATTGCATGAATATATTGTCTCTTACTATAGAATTAGAATTTATAATCCCTATTCCATGATGAGATATCTTTGAGCTATAATGTATCTTAATTAAAACTATCTTTAGATACGTTTTTTCCTCAAAAAGCATCTTATCAAAAAAATCTGATTTAAATAAAAAAAAACATTTTTTTTAATTTTTTAAAAAAAATAATGGATTTTTATCCACTTTGACAGGCATACACCTTACCATATCACAACAACCACCTACTGCAACCGTAGATCTACCCCTTTTGAAGGGGGAGCTGGAAGGCTGGCATTACTAGGAGATAGAGCTACGGTTTGGGTGCATGGTGTACAGTAGCTGTGGTATGGGTGTGTGGCAGGAAGAGGAGAGGGTATGTACTGCTAGGTGGCTTAACTACGCATTGTCTTGCTTTTGTAGGTTTGTGTCTGGCATGGGGTTGGTGGGTGTGTATGTAGCAAGCAAGGCTGCTACACACCAAAGTTTTTTTGTATGTTTCCTACGTTTTTTAAATAGTTAATTAGGGAGGAGGGTTGGACTAGAGGTAGGATCAGCGGGGTGAGGCAAGTGCAACTACAGACAGACTTCTGTTGTGTCTCACATGCCAGCAGCTGGGCACCAGCCCTGCTGTAGGATCACATCTGACAGACGTGTAATTTCTAACAGAGAAGGCTTTGTGTGCCCGTGCTGGCTGCTGCCAATCGGGCTTGTGTCTGCAGTGCATAAACTTCCAATTAGAACAAGAATAAAAGCTAAACATTTTTATTGGAAAAAAAATCCCACCACCCTACTTGTTGCACAAGTTCTAGTCAGAATCCACTGCCTTTGCCAAGTATGGAGTAGATGCAGTATGTAAGAGAGAGTGGTCAGCAGCTAAATGTAGGACAGGAAAGGAAAACCTCACCCAGAGCCCAAATGTAAAGAGCTCCTATTGAAATCCTATGAAGAGAATTTAAAAAAGCAGATTAATTCGGTGACACTGCACGCTGCCTGGCCATCTGCTTGCAGAAAATGAGGAATTCATGCTCCATTTTAAACCCATCCCTAACACTGGAGTGCTCTCAGGTGCCTCCAGAATTTCTGTATTTTGGAGTATGAAATAATATTGAAAATTTGACAGAATTGGCCAGTCCTGGAATGGGGAGGGAAATGCAGCCTGTTTCGTGATATAGATCTCACAGCAGAGTGCAAGGAGAAAAAGTTCTGAAGGCAGCTTCTGCACTGGGACGATTCTGAATCTGAACCTGAAGTTGTAATAGTTATTCACAAATATGAAATTAATCTGAAACGTCATCTTCCTGACTCAGACTGGTGAAGTGGTGTAATGCCCCAGTGGCAGGCTCACTGCATGGGATTTGTTCTGGGTTTATATTAACCTTTGGATGTAGCCAAACTTGAAGCTGTTTTTTGTGTCCAGTAGCAGAGAAGGAAAAGACCAGGCATATCACATGTAGCCTCCATACAGTGGACCCCTCAAATCAAGCCCATCCCCTCTCCCACATCAGCTAGAAACTTCAGCACTCCATTTGCCAAAGTCTTGTTTAAATGCAAACTGAGTAGAGCATTGGTTCTCAAACTGGGGGGCGTGAAGAAATTCCAAGGGGGGCACGAGGCTGCCTGGCCCTTGTGCTCCCCACCAGGGAAGCTAGCTCCCGGCCCCTCCCCTGCTGTCCCCCCGCCTCTGTAGTTGCGCCTGCCCACCTCCCAGGCTTTCTAATAAGCTAGTCCTGCCGCTTTGAGCGGCCTGGTAAGGGGGCAGGGAGTGGGGTGGGGGAGGGTTGGATAAGGGGCAGGAGATCCCAGGGAGCAGTTGGATGAGGTGGAGGTTCTGGTAGGGCGGTCAGGAGACAGGGAGCGGGGTGGGTTGGATAGGTGGTGGGGTCCCAGGAGGGGGCGGTCAGGGGACAAGGAGCAGGGGGGGTTGGATAGGGAGTGGGGTCCTGGGTGGGGCGGTCGGGGCAGGGGGTCCTGGGAGGGGGCGGTCAGGGGACAAGGATCGGGGGGGTTGGATAGGGAGTGGGGTCCTGGGTGGGGCGGTCGGGGCAGGGGGTCCTGGGAGGGGGCAGTCGGGACAAGGAGCAGGGGGGGTTGGATAGGGAGTGGGGTCCTGGGTGGGGCAGTTGGGGCAGGGGGTCCCGGGAGGGGGCAGTCGGGACAAGGAGCATGGGGGGTTGGATAGGGAGTGGGGTCCTGGGTGGGGCGGTCGGGGCAGGGGGTCCCGGGAGGGGGCGGTCAGGGGACAAGGAGCAGGGGGGGTTGGATAGGGAGTGGGGTCCTGGGTGGGGCGGTCGGGGCAGGGGTCCCGGGAGGGGGCGGTCAGGAGACAAGGAGCAGGGGGGGTTGGATAGGGAGTGGGGTCCTGGGTGGGGCGGTCGGGGCAGGGAGTCCCGGGAGGGGGCGGTCAGGAGACAAGGAGCAGGGGGGGTTGGATAGGGAGTGGGGTCCTGGGTGGGGCGGTTGGGGCAGGGGGTCCCGGGAGGGGGCGGTCAGGGGACAAGGATCGGGGGGGTTGGATAATGGTAAAGGATAGGTGAGGGGCATAAGGGTTTTTCGAAAATTAAAAAGGGGGTGTGATGCCAAAAAGTTTGGGAACCAATGGAGTAGAGTCATGCAGGTGCCTCTTAGATACATGTCCCACAGTGTTAAATATTTCATGGGGGTAAAAACACCACCTCCCGTGCTATTCTAGCTTAGCTTTTGATCCTGGATACTCTTCATCTTAGTCCTGGATACCCTCTGAATTTCACTTGATTTAAGGGGAGTCTTTTTTCTGACTAGTATTTTGGATGTCCCTCAGGTGTGGAAGATTCAGAGTGGGCAGTGTCTGAGGAGATTTGAACGAGCACACAGTAAAGGTGTCACCTGCCTCAGTTTCTCTAAAGACAGCAGTCAGATTCTTAGTGCTTCTTTTGATCAGACAATCAGGTAAGTTATACATTTGAGGGCTGTAATGTACAAGAAGCTCTAATAGAAGTTCTAAGTATCGTTTCTTCAGTCCCCTTGCCTTAAACTCTTGGATGTTTTTAGCTTACATGAAAGCTAGTCCTTAATGTTTTTAACATTAATAAAATTACTTGGCTCTTTCCTTTTGAACAAATAGTTTAAATTTTTGCCCTTTCAATTTTTGTAACTTGTTTTTGTGTTAACCTGTTTTCATTCCAGTGTTCGCAGCAGGTGCTGGCCATGATGTATTTTGTGTTTGTTTAAAAGCATTTCTGTCCTCCGATTCAGCAGCAACCACTTCAGTACTTTTACACCTGTCAAGAGAGGCCGGCTGAGCAGCGCTCACTGGCTTACGTTCAAACTTTAGAACAACTGTTTCTGAAACTGGCGACAAGGCCAGTACTGCAACCTGATGGTCCCTGCAGATAATGGGATATGGGGCCGTTCTTGAGCACCAGTTCTGATTGAACCCAGTCACTACCATATGACAGCTGTCGGTGGGTTACATGTAACAGTGGTCATCTCAGTTCATTTTCCTTCTCCACAAAAGAGGGCTCCAAGCAGCAGGAAAACATCTATTGCAGCCTGAGGAGAGTTTAAAAAGTTCTGCAGGGTCACTTGTGTCTGTCCTCCCAGCAGCAACTGCACAGAATAAAGGCCGCGGCCATCGCAAACACGTGACATCACACCTGCCACGACTTTCTATAACCTCCCTCAATCAGTGAGAAGCACCTTTCCAACAGAGTTCCATCTTCTCTGCTTCCAGCAGGAAGCGTTGTGAGACACCCCCACAGACACACACACCTCCAGGAAGCAGCTCAGCTGTTGAACTTCGTGGGCCGGGGGACTTTAACACCCTGGCCAAAGAAGCAGCTCCTTGCTCACACCTTCTAGGAATAAGTGGAATGGAGACCTTCCCCTACTGCAGGACAGGGCTGCACTTCTTACCCAGTCCCAGACAGCCCAATCCCTCCATGACTGCTCCAGTTCTTGGAGCAGTGAAATTGTCCTCTTCTGGAGAAGGCTTGTGCATGCAGGTGCTGGGCCTACTAGACTATGGGAACTCACCCTCGTAAGGAAGAAGTGACCACAAAACCAACCTTTTTCAAAAGTAAATGGCAAATTCCCACCTTCAGTTTAGCCTTCTCTCAAAGCTTCTACCACATCTCATAACTGCTCTATAAACTAGTCAAGCTAGTTTTCCTAGAGCGTGGGAATGAAAAGAGTTTTTATTTTTTAAGTTGTTGTTGGTTGCTCAGATGCTGATGTGACTGGGGCCATGTAAGTACCTAGATTAGGGGCTGGTGTCCATGTTACCAAAAACATTAAGCATCAGTGGAATTCTCTTGGCAGTGTTAGCTGAGAGGTTAGGTGTGAACTGTCCTTTCCATGCTCAGATTACTCCCTTCAGAACAGAATTCTAGTGCCTTGTGCTGCTGCTGCCTAGGATAAACAAGACATAAGTCTCCAGGATTCTCAGTCTGGTGCTTTTCATGATCACTAAATTCACCTTAAAACTAAAACAAAAATCTGTGTCCCTCTGCCCGTTCTTGGGGTTTTATGTTTTGTGTATACCTGAAACTACCTTTAACTACCTTTTTTTTAATTGATTAGATTTCAAGTTGATGATGTCTCTTTATATTTTTCATGGTCAGATATTATATTTGGGGAAAGGGGTTTGTGATGACAAATGTATTATTCTAGATGCAGATGTGTTAGCCTATTTTATTAATTGCTCTGTACATCAGACAACAAACTAAATTCTTCCTTTATTTTACATCCTGAATTGTACCTCTCTACACACAATTATTTTATTGCAATGTTTTTTTAAATTTTGTAACAGGATTCATGGCTTAAAATCGGGAAAAACTCTGAAGGAATTCCGTGGTCATTCTTCATTTGTTAATGAAGCTACTTTTACACAGGATGGTCACTATATTATCAGTGCGTCCTCTGATGGCACAGTGAAGGTAAAATGGCCACTTGCTTCTATGAGCCATGTATGGGACTTGTTCTGTGTGTTGTAGCAAACTGGGGCATTTAATCTTAGAGAGAATTTCCCTTAAAGGTATTTTATCATAGCCAGGGCTCAGGCTTTGTCATTGGGCCCATTATATGTAGATTCCCGGATGCTACAAGGTGGTGTAAGGTCTAATGTATGCATTTCCCCTCATTCAGAGAGTGATAAAAGCAATAAGACAAGGCCTGGTGATTTTAATAGCACCAGCATGGCCTAGACAGCAATGGAATCTGGTTTTGATTACGTCACAAGGATTAGTGGAACCTCTGCTGTTGAGAACGGACTTGTTGACACAGCAAAGAGGGAAGGTCTGTCATCCGGACCATAGGTCCCTTCTCTGGGCTGCATGACCCTGGGCTGCTTTGGCAGAAGAAAGACTTGAAGTACAGAATATACTGTGGTATTGTAGAAAAGAATTCACATGGATGGTTTTTATTGTGGATTTCCTGGTATAATGTGGATTCTTATATGGTTCCAATTATATATTAGAGTATTTATTGTATCTTAAGAAGACACCTCTTTCATTATCTTCAGTTAAGTTTCATCGCTCAGCCTTATCAGTACCTGTAGAGGTAAAATCCATTTTCCTAATGATATGGTTAAGAAATTTTTAAAAGACCCTAATAATTTATATCCTCAAGTAAGAACTCCTGTGCCCTCCTGGGATTTGAATATAGCACTAGCAAAATTAATGAGACCTCCCTTTGAGGAGCTGTTTTTCATGTCATCTATCTGTCAAAACAGTGTTTTCAATACAGTCACTGCAGTGAAATGCATAAGTGACTTGCATGCATTAATGGCTGATCCACCATTCAGTGTTTCATAAGGATAAAGTGATTCTTCAAATTCATCCTAAGTTTTTACTAAAAATAGTCTCTGATTTTCACATAAATCAATCATAATTCTACCCGAAACCCCATACTCATAATGGGGAAACTAAATTACATGTTAGATGTGAGGAGAGTTATGTTTTTATTTCGACAAGACTAAATAGTTTAGACAGTCTTCAAGGCTGTTTATAACTTATGGACTAAAAAACAAGGGAAAAAGCTATTGCTGGACAGACTCTTTCTAGATGAGTTAGGTATTTATGAAATTTATAAATTGAAAAAATTATCCATTCCTCAAGGCAACAGAACTCTTTCAAATAGATCAAAGGCAGCTTACATGGCTTTCTTTGGACGTATTCCTCTGGTAGAGATATGTAGAGCAGCAGCCTGGAGTTCTGTCCACACCTTTACTAAACATTATACTTTAGATTTGAAATCAAGATCAGATGGAAAGTTTGGCAGGGCAGTCCTGTACTCGTTCTGTGACAAGAACTCCAAGTCCCACCATCCTCGGTCAGAGTATTGCTTATTAATCTATCTCGTGAGCGGAAATATGCAGAGGACGCTTAAAGGAAGAAATGAAGGTTGCTTATCTATAACTGATATTCTTCAAGATAGATTCTGCATATTGACACTCCCCCACTACCTTGGAGTCAGGCCTGCTTACCAAGAGGCTTGGGGTTGGAACTGAGGCAATAGAGTGTCACTCTCCTCTTAAACCCTGGCCCTAGAATGACTGGAGTTCAGTGAAGGGAGGTATGTGGATGTGCCAGCTGCTACCATTAGTAGAATTTTACCATTCAGGCTGCACTGGTCAGAGCACCCCATGAGTGGGGCTATTCAGAGTCCAACTCTGAGAACCTCAGCTACAGGTAAGCTTCATATTTGGATATCCTGAATAAACCTGTTCTTGCTCACCCAGTAGTTATTAGGTTCGATTCAGGAATTGCTGGGTGTAATTTTCAGGCCAGTGCTATACAGGCAATTGGCCTAGATGATTATAATGGTCTTTTCTGGCCTTAAAATCTGTGAACCTATTGAATTACCATTTTTGGTGTTCGTTACTCTTTTTCCTCTAGTTTCAATAGATATTTTTTAAATGCTGAAAGCTACGTCCATAGCAGCTTCTCCAAAAATGTGGTGTCATTTTAATTAAAATGAAGAAATGTGCCTGATCATAAAGTGCTTCCACTTTGTATTCTGCTCAATAGATTTGGAATATGAAGACAACCGAGTGCTCCAACACCTTCAAGTCTCTTGGCAGCACTGCAGGAACAGACATCACCGTGAATAGCGTGGTTCTGCTGCCTAAAAATCCAGAACACTTTGTCGTTTGCAACAGATCAAACACAGTGGTCATCATGAACATGCAAGGACAAGTATGTGATCCCAGGCATGTCCCTTTGAAGCAGCTAGGAAAGAGTTTAACAAGTATTAAAATCAGGAAGAGATTTGTGACCCTTCCAAGCAGCGTAGTGGGTGAAATCCTGCTCTCTCCTTTCAGTGGTAACTGCTGGATACTCTGCCCTTCTGAAAATCAGGCTGATTATTTAGGCAACTAAATTCATGACCCCAGTATCTAATAGAACAGGCGCGGGCAAACTTTTTGGCCCGAGGGCCATATCGGGGTTGCAAAATTGTATGGAGGGCCGGGTAAGGAAGGCTGGGCCTCCCCAGACAGCCTGGCCCTGCCCCCTATCCAACCCCCGACCCCCTCAGAACTCCCAACCCATCTAACCCCCCTTGTTCCTTGACCCCTGACCGCCCCCTCCAGAGACACCCCTCACCCCCCCTCCTGGGACCCCACCCCTTATCTAAGCCCCCCTGCTCTTTGTCCCCTGACCACCCTCTCCCGAGACGACCCCCCCCCCCAACTGCCTCCCCAGGACCCAATCCCCCCTGCTCCCGGTCCCCTCACTGCCCCGACCCCTGTCTACACCCCCGCCCCCTGACAGACCCTCGGGACTCCCACACCTATCCAACCCCCTGTCCTCTGACCCCCCCCCCCCCACCTCCGCCCCATCCAACTGCACCCCCTCTCCCCCCCCCCCCCCCCCCCCAGGACTCCCTGCCCCTTACCCAACCCCCTGGCCCCGGCCCCCTTACCATGCCGCTCAGAGCGGCAGGAGCTCAGGCCTCACCAGAGCCAGCCACACACTGCAGCGCTGCCCAGGAGCAGCGGGCCAGAGCGCTGGCGGTGCTGAGGCTGCGGGGGAAGGGGGACAGCGGGGTGGGGGCCCGGGGGAAGCCTCCCCGGCCAGGAGCTCAAACCGGGCAGGACAGTCCCACAGGCCGGATGCGGCCCACGGGCCTTAGTTTGCCCACCCCTGTAATAAAAGCTAACCTTGTTAGAGTAGCACTGTTGCTGCCACATGTGAATCCAGTGAACCTTTCTTTGGTTTTATAGATTGTAAGAAGCTTCAGCTCTGGTAAGAGAGAAGGAGGTGACTTTGTTTGCTGTGCCCTTTCACCACGTGGCGAGTGGATCTACTGTGTGGGTGAAGACTTTGTGCTGTACTGTTTCAGCACCGTGACTGGCAAGCTGGAGAGAACTCTGACAGTGAGTACTTAACACAAGCTATTTGAAAGTAAACGTGAAGTAGAATCTGTGTTCTTATCAGTTCTAGAATATTCATGCAAACATAAATTCCAGAGTGACCACTTACAGTAACACCTCACTTAACGTCGTCCCGGTTAACGTCGTTCCGTTGCTGATCAGTTAGGGAACATGCTCGTTTAAAGTTGCGCAGTGCTCCCTTCTAACATCATTTGGCTGCTGCCTGCTTTGTCCACTGCTTGCAGAAAGAGCAGCCCGGTGGAGCTAGCTGGTGGGGGCTTGGAACCAGGATGGACCGGCAGCCCCCCATCAGCTCCCCGCTCCCCTAAGTTCCCTGTGTGGCAGCCGCCCAGCAGGTTATCAATTGCCAGCAGTTTAGCTGTCTCCCCCCTCCCTCCCCCCCAACTGCCATGTGCTGCTCCTGCCCTCTGCCTTGGAGCTGCTCCTGGGAGCCTCCTGCTTGCTGTGCAGGGAGGGAGGACGGGGTGGCAGGGGTAATGACAGGGTGTCCCCCTCCCCCATGCTCCTGCACCCCGCTTACCCCTTCTCCATATAGAGCAGGGTGGTGACATGGACAGAGAGAGTCAGAGAGAGTTTGGGGCAGCAGCTGCTATCTCAACTTTCTGATCTACTTAAAAAGACAATGTACTTGAGAGTGGGGTCAGTGTACTTAAAGGGACAATGCGCATCTCTCTCTCTCTCTCTCCCACACACAAGGTGTGTGTCTCTGTCTGCCATGCTGTCTCCGCTCCCTCCATTCGTGCTGCCTTGTAGAGTGTGAGGCTACATTAACAACAATGTGTTAACTCCTGAGGGCTCAGCCAAAAGCTAATTCATCATTTAGCAGTAAGGCATTCCCTGGGAAATGTCCGACTCTCTTCCACCCTCTAACTTCACCACCTCAACCAAGCTTCACAATCACCCTCGCTGTGTACAGTATTAAATTGTTTGTTCAAAACGTTGTGTGTGTGTGTGTGTGTGTGTATAATATATAGTTTTTTGTCTGGTGAAAAAAATTTCCATGGAACGTAACCCTCCCATTTACATTCATTCTTATGGGGAAATTGGATTCGCTTAACATTGTTTCGCTTAAAGTCGCATTTTTCAGGAACATAACTACAACGTTAAGCGAGGAGTTACTGTGCTTTGATTTAACCCTGCACTTTCCACAAGTTAGTGGGAGTGAAAGTGCACACACTTCTATTACAGTTTGTGTTTGCACACTTCCCTTTAGGTTAAAACATTAGGGATGTGACTCTTCCACTTTGCATTCTGAGTGGCTGAGTCCCATAGAATGGCTCTTGTGGGTGGGCGCTCAGATGTAACCCAGAGAGCGCTAGTTGCTCTAAAGCCGCACATGGAGGGGAGAGGGGGAATCGGGCCAAACAAGAGGAAGGGGTCTCAGGTCCTTGACTGGGCTGGAGGCTAGGCACAAGCTGTGGCAGAACAGAGCAGGACGGTTCCTCAGCATGGCCTCCACCATACCACAATAGTAGTTTGGGATTACAGGATCACTTTTATACAGCTCTGGAAAAACAGTCACAGAAGGGACCATTAAGATCCTCCAGTTTGATCACCTGCCAGAGACTTGTACCAAGTGATTCTTGAACCAAACCTTTCATTTCTGGTTGATCTAGAGTAGCTCTCTTAAAAAGATCCAGTCTTGATTCGGAGAGTCCCTCACACCCAGCTAAACTGCTACACTGGTTAGTTACCCTCGCTGTTACCTCCAAAATTAATTGTACTTCACTTCCTGTTTGAATGTGTCCTGCTTCAGCTTCCCGTCTGCTGTGTTACTCCTCTACTGTCAGAAATCTCCCCATAGAGATACTTACTTCTAAACCATGATCAAGTCCTCTCATAACCTTCTCTTGGATGAGCTAAAGAAATTGAGCTACTTAAATGTCAGACCATTTTTGCCCAGAATGATCTTGATCTTAATAATGGAATGATTTGGACTCAGACTTTCCAGAGACACTGAAATATTGTGCATTTTAAGAAACTATTTTTGTATATATTTTTTTTTAATTTCCAGACAAATACAGTAAGGTGGATTTAAGGTTGAGAGTACATGTAATGTAGCGTAAAATACATTCTAGGAATGGTGTAATGGTCGCCCAGACAAGCCTTATAAACCCAGAGGTTACAATTTATATTAAGGTTCAATTTATAAATAGTTTATAAAGGATTAATAAATGATAGTTGCTATAAGCACATTACAGCCACACCAACAGAAGAACAGATTTAAAAATTATTATTAAAGCTAACGTTAAAATCATATAATACACAGGTTAAGGAAAGAGTGTCTGTACATCTGGGTATAGTGCATAAATTATCCAAAAGTACAAAGTTTGGTTTAAAACTCATAAAATACATGTAGTACATAATCTGGAATAACCCAAATTTAGGCTAATAAATTTAGATACAGTTTAGATATTAACATCCAAATGTTCAGGTACATCACTCATAAATGTTTATACTAAGAGTTGGTAGTGGAAAGCAAATATAGCAATGAGTGTAGATTGTCCCTAATTGAGCATTTAGAGAAGTACTCCAGTTACTTTCCCGACTTTGCTTCTCCACGACACTCGAGCTCATCTCTTCTGGTATTGCCAATGTCCAGTGATGTGTACTAAATAGATGTCCCTCGAGTGCCTGGTGGCATCCAATGCCATGAGTTGCCGCATCAGCCAAGCATAGCGCTGACTGATTCCGCATTTCCGCAACACTCGCTCATTACTGGGTTCCCATGCGCCCAGGGCTCAGACAGTCAGTGTGTGTTTGAACCTCGTAACCCCAGCTCTAAAGACGTTGGCCAGAGCAGCGTATTTCTCCACCTTTCGAGCTCGGACGTTGCGGAAGGCCGGGGTCCTGTTCTCAAAGGCTACTGTGATGTCCACACCATGACCATCTGGTTGCAGTTGGCTGTCCGTTCCAGGGATGGCAGAGTTCACGGCCACCTTCCCCATAGGTGGCGGGATGGCTCTGACTAGGCCATCTTGGATGGCATTGTGTTGCAGCTGCCTGCCATGGGTCTGGAATGGGGCTTGCAGCTACGCAAGATGTGGGGTAGGGTCTCGTTGGCATAGCCACACTTCCTGCATCGCTTGGCCCTAAATTACTGACCTGCACTCTGAACATTTACTCATCTCACTGTTGCTTTTGCCTGAGAATATGATTTGGTTTGAGGTGATGTGTAGAGAAGACTTGCATCAATTTTTTTTCTGTTCATCCTGTAGGTTCATGAAAAGGATGTAATTGGCATCGCTCACCATCCCCATCAGAACTTGATCGCTACCTACAGTGAAGACGGCCTCTTGAAACTCTGGAAACCATAACTGTTTTTAACTAGCTTTGGAGCATCCTTCTTAAATGAAGGGCTGTTGTGTTCATGGTTTTATGAGTCCAAATATGCTGAGTATAATTTTCAGTTCAGGAGCCCAGAACTGTTTTTCAGTACTTGGTCTAAATTAGCTGTACAAGGTCAGTGGATAGAACACTTAAATTAACCCTGTATCTGGGTAGTTAAAGCAGTTTAATTGCTGTATAAGTGATTATTCTGTCTTGTGAAGTCTGTACCTTTCCTTTGTGCTGTTTATAGATGGAAAAACCACCATCAATTTATAAATGACTTTCTAAAATGTGTAGCAGATGGCTCATTTCTTTCTTTCGGGGAATGAGAATGGAATAAACAGGCGGAGAGAGTCTCCACCTTAGCAAAGATGGATTCTCTTGATCCTAAGCTAGCTTGCTTTTTCAGGACAGAAGTATTCTAATACAGTGGGGTTTTCTGCTGCATTTATATTACACCAACTATCTAACTTTGATCCTCATTTAACAAAGTATCCTATGCAGCGGAACCACCCCCAGAAGGCTTACATGACAAGAAGCTGCACAGGTGGGCTTTGTCCCAGCAGAGAGGTGCATACCTGCATTCTGACAGGTTGAAGCCACCTTGAAGAAAGGATCAATACAGGCTTCTGTGCGCATCTTTCATAAATTACTTCCAGCTGGCCCCCACTAGTACTAGGTCTAGCAGCAGCACTCCAGCTTCACACACCCCTGCCCTCCTACTTTTCGCCTCTCTCCCCCCCCCCCCCCCCAAGCTAGCTAGTTTGAGCTTAAAGCACCACTTAATTCAAGCTAGAGATGTGTGTATGGAATAGGATTCAGGTTGGGACAACACTCGAGTTCTACTTCAAGCTAACACTGCAGTGAAGACAAACCTTCACACCTGTCAATCTAACACTGTGCACTGTTTTCATTTGAGATTATGGCTTCCATAGTTTCCTGCAAACAATCACCAATGTCTTTAAAAGCTGTCTACAGTTCTTTGTTTTCATGGTACAGTCTTATTTCTATGCATTTGATTCCAAAATATACAGATTTAAAATGGTGGTGTGTTTTCACAACACGAACATTTGCTTGGATCTCTAGTGCACTATTTCCTGTCTTTATCTTTGTATCGAATGCTTTATTCCTAAAGAAGTCTTTGGAACCAGGATAACTTCCCTATAGACAGTAGGTCCAGTTCAGACTGTTCCATCTGCTGGGTGGTATTGTTAAGAAGGCAACTCACTTATCAATTGGTGATGGACCCCTTTGATTTGTTACATTCCCAGTGGCTTTGTCTTTCAGTTCATACTGAGCTACGAGAAGGTGGACCAGAAGTAATTCATCATAAAGAAACTGTCCCAGTTGGAATAGGCCCTGTTCATTAAAACTGGAGTGTTTAGTTCTTGTTAGTTTGTATGTTTATGATTTAAAAGGAGTTTTTACTTCATCAGACAGAGCAATATTTTAGACAGCAGAGTGGTACTTTCCTACCTCTATAATTGGTAATTTAGAAGTTTCTGGAGATATTATTTATGCTCTTTTACATTAGCCTGTCATGGAACTGAAAATGAAGATATTTAAGTAGGATCATCTATACCTCATGATGTGTCCTTACTGTGCTTTAACACAGGGACATGCAAGCCCTCGGGAGACACGCAGCCTGCTTTTTGGAGAAAGGGCACTTTACAATGTGTTAGGGGGCTTTCTCTTCACCCCTGCCCTGGTTCTTGTCACGCAGACAGCAGAAGTCCAAAGTGCATCGCGTCACCCTGTCAAAAAGGGTATTGCAGAATTAGAGGAGTGAGGAGAGAGGAGGCAAGAATGATTAGGACAGTGGTTCTCTCCAGAGCTTGTCTTGATTGCCATGTAATAAAAAAGTCGTCTGTGTTTGTGAAACCATCAGCTTTTCCTTGAAGAATTCATTGAGTTATTTGGTAAAGATGGATGCTTGATCTCCAAGTGGCTCGGTGGTCCCTCCTTTTACTGGCTGTGCCTGTATCTGAATCTTGTGCCAGCTACTGCCACAGCCCCTTTGGATTACTGCTGTAGGTGCCAAGCAGTTTTTTTTTTTTTTTGGGGGGGGTGTGTGTGCTTTGCAATGAGTGCTGAAAAGGCTGCAGGTGAAAGATCCATAGAAGGGTGACATTCCCCTCGGGTGTTAGCGGGACCGGTGATCTGCTAGGTCACTCCAGTCCTTGACTCTGGGAGCCAGCCTTACCCTGCTCTACTGTGTGAACCCCCACTCCTGGGCTGTTCACGTACAGCCTCTGGCATGTAAGCTGCTGCTTGGATTGTGCAGCCGAATGACACCAGCCAATATCTCTGGTCCCAGATCCAACGCTAGGAACCTCCGTCTTGCAGTGTCCAGTTATGCCCGCTGGATGCTGCAAGCTTATATGTGTTTGTCAATTTAACAAAGAAATGGCAATGTACCAGGCTTGTTATCCCAAGGGGAGTCTCTGACATGCTTTAAACCAAATGCACTGCTTCAGATAGAATAAACAAACAGATTTATTAACTGTAAGTCAAAGCACAAGAAGTTGGATTTGGTCAAATGAAATAAAAACAAAACACATTCTAAGCTGCTCTTAACACTTTCAGTGCCCTTATACACTTAGATGCTTCTCCCCACAGGCTGGCTGGTTGCCTTTCAGCCAGGCTCTCCCCTTTGAGCAGCACTTCAGTCACTGGATGGTGGTGGCTGTAGACGTAGGTGGAAGAGCATGGCAAATGTCTCTTTTTATCCTGTTCTTTCTTCCCTCTTGGCTTTGCCCTTCCCCCCACCCTGCTTCAGCGTCAGGTGAGCATGACCTCATCACAGTCCCAAACTGACCAAGGGAAGTGGGGGTGACTTACTTGAGAGTCCAACAGATCCTTTGTTGCTGCCTAGGCCAGTGTCCTTTGTTCCTGAGAGCCTGGGCTGGGTTTGTCCCATACATGCCCTGATGAGGTGTGAACTGCCCCTCTGCTCCTGGAGAGTTTTGCCTGGACTTGTTTTAAGTCATGAAGACACATTTTCAGCCTTGTAACTACATACATGAAATTACAACCTATAACAATGCTCAGGGCATTATGAGCCTTCTGAAGACACACAACATGACAAACTTTGCATTGGCTACCACGCAATCATTTTACAAGGATGAACATGGGGGTGCTGGGTGTTCCCCCCGAAGGTACAAAGCGTTACGGAGGTGCTTTGCAATGAATGCTAGAAAGGAAATTCAGGCTGCAGCTGAAAGATCCATAGAAGGGATGGCGGTGACTGCCCGGCTGCCTGGTTCTGTAGAACAGGGCAGGGAGCATGTGCTGTGATCCAATTAACTCTCCCTTGAGGGGAAACCTGTAAAGGAAGGGGCAGTTGCAGGCCAGGCCCAGCAGGGAGACAAAACAAAACAAAGTGGCACATTCCATGGTGAATTGCTGTGACAACATGGGGAAAAATGCCAATTTCTATCGCTGCAAAAGCCTACACGAGTGACCCGCTGTACTAAAAGTGGCCGTGTGTAGAAAGGAGAGCAGGCCCTTACATTTGGCTAAAAGGAAATCACTGGTGACATTAGTTAGAGCAGTTACTGTAACTAAGAGTGGGGCTGTCCATACTACTAGGTGCGGTACAAAAACAGGCTGTCTCCTCTCCAAAGAGTGTATGATCTAAATAGAAGCAACAGGAACAAGCTGGAAGAGGAACGGTCAATAGGAAATCAAAGCAATAGGACTAGCCTGCACCATAACGGAGCTTGATAGTCAAGTAGAGAGAAAGGCTGGAGTTTACTGTAATGATTGAACAAGAGGAAACTTGTAAAGGCTGGAGCGTTGGACCCATTATCGGCTCATAAAACACTGCAAATTTGATGGGTAGGGAAGGAACTACCTCATCACAAAGCAGAGATGTATAGCTGCTGGAGTTCTAGGCTCTCACATGCGGGGGATTAAAACATTGACAGAAACGGCAAATGTGGGCACAATTGGAGATTAGCATGGAGATGATAGCTGGATATTTTCAGACAGCTTGGAGAAACAGAACAGTAGCTTAGGGTCACACAGTGACTCATTACTCTCCCAAAGAGGTGCCAAGTACCCACCACTCTCTCTTAGCACTGCTTCACTCTGGGCTTGGCTACACTTGCACTGTATACTGCAATAAAGCCTCCTAGAGCGCTCTACCTTACTCCCCATCCACACTGGCAAGGCATGTAGAGCGCTCCTGGTACTCCACCTCCACGAGAGGGATAGCGGCTGTTGCGTATTGGCTGAGACACCCCAGGGCCAGTGTGAAGGAGGAGTTAAGGTACTGTGCTCTGATTGACCTCTGGAAACATCCCACAATGCCCTTAAGTCAAGTGGCCTCTCTGCTCTTAGTTGTGAAATCAGCTGAGGAATGCAGAAGTGCCGTCTCAAAGCTCCGGTTCAAAGAGCCGGTTGCTTACCTGCAACAGTAAATGTTTGCTGGGAGAGAGAGGCAGGGGAAGAGGGGGTCTGAGCTTACAAGACAGCATGTGGACACTCTCAGCACTCCAAAAACCCACTCTCTCCCCCCACATACACACACCACCCCACCCCCCTCATTTGAAAAGCATGTTGTAGCCACTTGAACACTGGGATAGCTGCCCATAATTCACTGCTCCCAATGCCGCTGCAAGTGCAGCCACACCAGTGTGCTTGAAGCTGACAGTGTGAACACTCTGCAGCGCTTTCCCTAGTGTGCTCTCCGAAGGCTGGTTTAACCCAAAGTGCTCTACAGGCGCAAGTGTAGCCAGAGCCTGGGTGTGGTTACAAAGTGGAAGTGACTTAACCTGTAACTTTGTAAACTTCCTGGGTGTAGTCAGAACACTATTCCCTGGCTTCTTTGATACATTTTTATTCCTTGAAATGTCAGAGCCATAAGCAAGGAGGTGAATTCTGTTCAGGCTCCTGCATCAACAGAATTGTTCATCACATTCCCAGAGCTGAGTCAGACGGCTGCCCTTAGTTGTGTGTATGAAGAACAAGTAGTTAGGCAGGTTTGACTGTGGCTGGAATTGGGCCTGTAGTATATTGTATTGCTGGTGATGGAGAAAAGGAAGGAATGCACAGAATATGCAAAGTGTAAGTGTGTGTGTCTCTCTCTCTACATCATTTCTCAAAATGCCCCTGCCATTTTTCATCAGACAAGCAAATATTTAAAATTAAAGCTCCATGCACCACCTTTCTATAGAGGCTTTCTGAGAAGCTCAAGGAATGTTACATCAAAAAAAAAAAAAAAAAAAGATAAGGCAAAGACTTTTATTCTGTACACTTAGGCAAAACAGCAGAAAAGCTGAGTTACCTGAGGTCACAAAGGAAATCGTAGGAGAAAAGTTGGGTAGAAAATCTAAGTCTCTGGGCTCCCAAACTTTGTCCTAGACTGAAAAGTTTAGTTTAGTTTTTAAATTAGGCTACTAAACAGCAAATGTATCATAGCACTTAACTGTTCCCCTTACCAGAAAGCATTAAAGAGGAATATGTTCCTGTGACATATGTAGTTAAGCCAACAAGTGATGAATACACTTGGAGAAATGGCTGTGGAGCAAATTAACCTTTAGATTCACCTATGGAAAAAAACAAGTACATTAATTTTCTCCAGGTTACTGCATGGGAGCTTGTTTACAGTCCTACTCCATAGCAAACTCTTGCTACTGCATACATTATGCTCCTAGAGCCACTGCAGCAATAGCTGAAATACATATTTTTTTCTGCTTCGTGCTGAATACCATCCAAAGTGTAAGTAGCCGCCCTCAACCAGCTTGTGTGATGTGGCTAGTGCCTTCTCCTCAGGAGTTACACTGCTCACTTCACTAGCATGCAGTGACTTTCCAATGCAATGGCAAGGAAATTTTTCAAGGTGTATGGTTGTCTGACAACCAAACAACACACCTCTCCATCAACTTTAACTGAATTCATCTATAATAGACAGCTGAGTGGGTCTACAGTTACTGCACCTCTACAATGAGATACAGCCACTATTAGTAAATCTGCTAGATTTGTGAAATTATACAAATCTGATGACAACAGGGGGCAAGAAAAACGAACACTAAAAGTTGGTCTAATAAAATGTATTACTTCACCCACCTTGTGTGTCTAGTGTATTTTAAGTAGGTAGTTTGACTAAAATGAATTGAATGCAGCCCTTTTCAGGAACTTTGTGCATTTCCCCCCTTCCACCCCCAAAAGCAGCCTGAAAGTGGACTAACATTATACCACAAAATAGTCTTAGGAGCCATTGAACAGTTTTGTAATTATATTGGAAAAGTTTTGCCTACAATAACTGGAACAATACACAGTCTTTCAAGAATTGGATTAAGATTATGCACATAGAAAGATGAGAACTTTGATACAAATACTGGACTCAATTGGTCATCCACTCTTCTAGTTAATATTGAATTCCCTATACAGGGTCATGTATCTTCCATCTTCCCTCCCCAGTACTGAGTCTGTGCTACTTCCTCTAACTTAGTGCATCAAGTTGGAGGTCAAACTTCACATCAGTAGGCAGACTCTACTTTAGGGATTTAGAATAGCAGGCTCAGCTGTTCTGCTTGCCTCACTCACAAAGAAGGACTACAGGGTTAAAATTCTAGCTCTCCTTAGACACGTTGGTGCAGTCCCACTGTTCACTAGTGCCTGACAAGTTGCCTGTGCTTGTAACAGCAGGAAGCTTCACTTTTAATCCACTAGTGGGTCACAAAAGAATGAAGCTGGCAGGCAAAGGATGAGCAAATCTCAAATCCAGCAGGCTGAGGGAGCTGGTGCATCTGCCAGGAGTTTAAGTGGGCATGTGAAGATTGGCAGCATCCTTGTTAGAGTGAGGTAATCAGCACAGCACTGTGCAGCTGCATAAGAGCAGGTCCTGATTTGATGAATAGCAGTACAAGTCCAAAACAGTCACAGGTTATATTCTACAGTCTGATTAGAACAGAAACTTTAATTGATCTTAACATGAATTATAAATAAATACTTGGGTATACTTCATTAACAGGGCATAGACTCTAAAAGACCACCACTCAATCTTAACCTAAGCCAGTGCATTTGCACACAATTAAAATACAAGAATTACAAGGCCTGAAATAAAGACAAGCAGCCAGGGGTAACTGACTTCATGGTCAGCTTCAGCTGAGCTTGCACTCTGAACTTTACATAAATTGCAAAGTCAGTGTGTGGGTTTCTAATATTATTGATTTTATTCATTAACTTGTTTTAAAAAACACAACTATGGTTGATTATTAAAACAAAAACAATAGCAAGGAGCGAGTGAGCGCTGCTTGTAGTTCTTCACTCATCCACTAATGCATACAAAACAAGCATCACAATGGATATTCACTGGCCATTTTAAGATGTCTGACACTGAACACCACCTCTAGGATGATGCTCATCGTCTTCATAGGCTTCTCCATTGTAATGCTGTCTTCTTTCTTGAGATGGATCAAAGTCCACCAGCTCCACCTGATCCATTTCTTCAGTTTCTTCCACTTCCTTCCTTGCAGGTAGCAATTTTTCCAACAGAGACAGCTGATCAGAGGAGAGGAAGCCACACTCTGGGAAGTTTACCTGAAAAATCAGTAAGAATGGTCATTCATGAACTTTGCTTGTCCAGTCTTACCTCTCAAAGCAGTAATACGTGTGGTAGAGAAGTGTGCTACCTTGCTCCTACAAGCATCAGCTTGTAGCAGAGTCCTAGGGCTCTTTTGGTAGCTCTAGGCTCCCAAGTCTTCTCAGAAACAGGGATAAAACAAAAAAACCAAGCTAGCAAGTAGAATGCATTTTTACTTCACTGTCCAACCTCTCATATAGTCTGGCTGCCTTCCATTATCAGGTTTTCCATTTCCAGATCTCCATCTATGCACTACTTTTGCCTATTGGACTGTTCCAATAAAGTAGTTTCCAAACAAAAAAAAGTGTTCACATCTAAGATCCTCTCCAAGCTATTTGAGGCACAGTTATTTTTAAAAAGTCAGTATTTCAGCTTAAAAAATGTCAGTATTTCAGTAAGCAGTATAACCCTGTATGTTGGATTAGTTTACATAGCCTTTTGCAGAACCAAATGCAGAAACAGGTAAAGAGTACCTCACTGTCCTTCTTGCCCCCATTAGAAATCAAAGTCAACTTTAACCTGACAAGTTTCCACTATGTTCAGTGTTGAGCCATGTTTAACTACACAAAGCTGATTGAACTCTTACCTTGAACTCAATGATCAGGCGCCCTTTTTCATACGGTCTGCGATAAATTGGCATACCCTCGTTCAGCACACATTTAATATCTCCATGCTTGACGATCTGACCTAAAGCAAAAACCCAGACACAGAAGACAAGCTGTTATAGTTGCTACATTTGCATGATCTCCCCTCAACTCCCTTTCACGCTGTGTTTTCTGGGCTAACATTCATGAAACTATACTGATTCAGATCCCACTTCATAAAGGCTGCTAAAAACCTGGTTGCCTGTAGATGGTAGTGCCAACTCTCCTCTACCCAGAAGTGGTCTTAAAAGGCTATATAATGTGATTGGAGACACAAGGTGGGTGAAGTAATATCTTTTATTCGACCAACTCCTGTTGGTGAGAGAGAAACTTTCAAGTCACACAGATCTCTTCTTCAGGTCAGGGAAAGGTACTCTGAGCGTCACAGCTAAATACAAGATCAAACATATAGCACATATTGTAAGGGACCATTCAAGGTGAAGTGGCCTGTTAACACCCCTGTAGTCATAGGGTAAAAAGAGTTAGTGGGTTACAGATTGTTGTAATAAGCCACAAATCCAGTGTCTAGCGAAGTTATGAATTTAAGCTCCCAGGCTCATCTTTTGAAAGTGTTGTGCAGGTGTCCTTTGTGGACGACGACTAATGGTCAGATAAAGTGATTGCTTTGTGAGAAGTGTTCACCCACAGATGACAGGGTGTTGTCGTCTTTATCACTTTACTGAGGGAGTTCATTTGAATGTAGTGATTGGTTTCATCTACATAGGTGTCATCGGGGCAGTCAGTGCACTGAATGAGGTACACCACATGTGATAGGCATGTGTAGGACCACTCTATCCTGAAAGGGGTGTAGTGGGGGCTGTTCTGGCTGTGTCTGGTGCTGCTTTAGGTAGGTGTCCTGGTCTGTGGGGTGCTTGCTTCCGATGAGCTGGCCTTCAAGCAACCTCTCCAAGAAGTGGGGTGTTCAGAAAAAGCTTTTTCAGGATGGGGTCCTGATCACGCATGGGTTGTAGTAGTTTGATGACACCCCATGTGGGGTGGTAAGTGACAACTAGGGGTGTGCAGTCAGAGGGGATTTTGTTTCTGTGCTGAAGCAGGTCCTTTCAGGGTATTTTGGGTGGCCCATGGAGCATATTCTGTGGCTTTTATCTACAGCCATGCACTCAGATACCACAGAATATGCACTGAGGAGAAAGTCTAGGATACACACCTTAACACACTCAAAACCACCTTCAAACACCTTCACCAGAGAAGTAGATCACACATCATGGAATAGGCCACCCAATTATCCAGAGAGAATTGTTACACTCAAATGAACTTACAGGAAATGATAAAGACAAACACCCTGTCATCTGTGGGTGAACACTTCTCACAAAGCGATCACTTGGACCGTCAGTGGTCATCCACAAAGGACATCTGCATAATGATTTCAAAAGATGAGCCTGGGAGCTTAAATTCATAACTTTGCTAGACAAAAAATAAAAAAGTCACGGATTGATAAGACACTGTTGTAATAAGCCACAAATCCAATCTGTAACCCATGAATCCCCTTTTCTGTCCTAGGACCACGGCCAAGATTTAGCCAAGGGTAAGGCTGTGTGTGTCTGTCACGGATTCAGTGACCTCCGTGAATTCTGCAGCAGCCAGTGCTGGCTCAGGGGCTACCTGAGCCGGGCGGCCAATGAGCCAGCAGCAGCAGTTTGGGTGTGTGGGAGGGGGCTAGGGGCAGGGGGTTGTGGGATGCAGGGGGGGCTCCCACTTGCATAGGCAGAGGAGGGGTCAGGGGGCTCAGCACCAGCGGGGGCCCTGGGCCACCCCCCAGCACCCACAGACCACCCCCGGCCAAGTTTTAGTTAGGGGTATATAGTACACGTCATGGACAGGTCACTGGCTGTGAATTTTTTGTTTACTGCCCGTGACCTGTCCATGACTTTTACTAAAAATACCCGTGACTAAAACGTAGCTTTAAGTCATGGTTAAGGCTAAGATTTTGTCACTTAGTGAAAGTCACGGACAGGTCATGGGCAAAAAAACAAAAATTCAAGGAAGCCGTGACCTCTGACTTTTGCTGCTGCAGCTCCATGGATTTCCCCTGCTGGAGCCGTGGGGTACCCTCTCTGCCCATGGCAGCTGGAAGCTGCACGGGGGTTCCCTGCCACCCACAGCAGCTGGGAGTTGCCAGGTGACCATATTTCCCAAAGAGAAAATGGGACACCCCCGGCTACTCCCTCTCCCCACATGAGGCTGTTACCCATCACTGGAACCCCGAGGAGGGCCCTCTCAGGAGGCTGTGCCTATCGCTGGAACCCTCCCAAGGCCCTGCTGGCTGCCAGCTCCAGTCCCTCAGCCCCTGGGGCTGAAGCAGAGAATGTCACAGAGGTCCCTGGAAGTCATGGATTCCATGACCTCTGACAAACATAGCCTTAGTCATGGGTGTTGTTAGTAAGAGTCATGGACAGATCACAGGAAGTGAACAAATATTAATGGCTCATGACCTGTACAATATATCCCCAGGACTGACACTGGTGCTCTGGTGGTGGTATGAGACTACCCCAGCAGCCCTGGGGGTCAGTGACACCGGCTGCTGCAGAAGTGACAGAATCCATGGCAGACTCACAGCCTTACCTATGACTACATGGGTGTTAACGGGCCACGTCACCTTCCCTTAGGACATTACTTTAGCATAAGTAGTTATGCTAAAACATTATCTGTTCAATTTTGTATTTAGCAGTGACACAGAGTACGTTTCCCAGACCTGAAGAGCTCAAAAGCTTGTCCCTCTTACCAACAGAAGTTGACCCAATAGAACATTAGCTCATGCACCTTGTCTCGAATATCCTGGAGCTATATCACCACTGCAATTGTTTGTTCATGCATCCTGAAAGCAGCCCTCTTATGCAGGGTGTTCTGACTGACAGACTATTCCATGAATTCTGAGCTCAAGAACTCCAGTTTTCACAGGAGTTGGGGGGTCTTCATAAATCCCCCCCACATATCTAGTCAAGATGAGTTACAAACAGTCGTGCATGTGATAGGGTCTTATCTGTTGCTGAGTGGAGTGGAGTTAGTTATGGAAGTTACACCATGATGTACAAGTAGCATCTTTCATTAGTTTGAGGTATTAATCGAATACAAGTAGAGTGTTTTTACAGTACAAGACTTTGAACAAGAAGTTTACACTTTCTGGCCCAAGTTAATATTTTTTTAGATACTTGAAATGCTCTTTTGGTCCCTTTACTATGGAACTGGAGAACTCAAGGATAATTTGCTAGCTATACAAGTTTAACAGCAATACTTTTAAGCACACTTACCAGGATGAGAGGTAATAATTATATTTCTGTTATCCAGTGTTGCAATAGGTTTCTGAAAGCCACACAATGCCTCCACCAGCTGTATGTCCATGCACATGAACAGGTCTTCACCTCGCCTACAGAACAGTTTACATTTGAATAAATATATCACATGCAAGAGAGCGCTGAAGATTTTGGAAAAAGTCTTTGCTAACACTAGAACTGCTTAGAATGTCTTTGCAGAAATCGGATTTTATTCCAAAAATTAGTCCTTTCCTACCCACACAGATTAGTTAATTACAGGAAGATTATACAGAAGCTGTATACCACCCGAAAGACTTTAAAATAGCTTTGGCCAGGACAACAGACCCAATTAGCCCTACTCCCACATAACGAGTGACTAGATTGCATACACTCCTACGCCAAATTTGGGGAAAGCCAAGTATGTGCCTATCGTCACAACTGGCTAAGCTGTTAAAGAGCTGTGGATGATTTCAACATGCTTAGAGCAGTGTGGTGCTGGTTCTCTTTAAATTAAAGGACAGCCACTGCTGCTCTTTTTGTTCCACTTGCACTGAAGACTGGTGCTAAGGGGAGACCAAACAGTTACCTTCTAGAAACGGCTTCTGTCGATGTTCTGTTTGTAGATCCCATTTGGCGTGCATGAACCTCAGGCGTGCCAGATCAGAATCTTTTGGCTAACAGTCTGCTGGAGCCACACCTACACACCCTTTGTGCTTGTGCTCCCCCACCCAAGGGGGTAACAGGCATAGCAGCCCCAACCACCTCAGGGCTCTTGCTAATCCAGAATCTCAAAGCAGAGATGGACTCTGAAGGAACTGGGATGGAGGGTGGGACATAGGATTCATATGGAGAATTCCTGAATTGGTTATTGTAAGGTCAGTAAGTTCCGAGTCTGTCAGGGTGGATTCTGCTCCATCAGTCCCCAAATAAATAAAGAGCCGCTGGCCCCCTCCCCCCTCAGTTCCTTCTTGCTGGAAACTCCGACAGTGGGGAAGGCGGGCAGGTTGTGGAATGGACATGAGCCACACATCTCGTACACCAGTTACAGAAAAAGGGAACGGTCGTCTTCTTCCGGTGATTGCTCATGTCCATTCAACTTAAGCGACTCCAAACAATACCCATGGAGGTGGGTAAGGAGTTCACGGACATGTAGATTGCAACACAGCTCTGCCGAACCCAGTGTTGTCCCTGGCCTGCAGCGTGATGGCACAGTGGGCCATGAACGTGTGTACCGAGGACCCTGCTGACAAGTGGGATCGGTGGAATGTGTACATCAGGCTTCCCGCCCAGGACAGGAGGAAGGCATCGGAGAGGGAGCCCTTGCCTAGACCCCATCTGGAGCAGAAGTGGTAGCACATCCTGTTCTGCCTGGTGGTGAACAGATCCACTTGGGGATATTCCCTCTGGAAGACCAAGCAGGCTACCTCTGGGTGGAGCACCCACTCGTGGTAAGAGGAGATGTCCCTGCTTAGGTGATCTGCTAACGTGTTCTTGATCCCCAGGAGGCGCCATGCTTCTAGATGGATTCTGTTGTCGATGCAGAAGTCCCAAAGACTGAGTGCCTCTTGGCATATGGCCGAGGATTGAGCGCCTCCCTATCTGTTGATATAGACCATTGAGGGTGTGTTGTCCATCAAGACTCTGACCACTCTGTCAGACAGGCGAGGAAGGAAGAACGTGCATGCCCTGCAGACTGCCCTGAGCTCTTTGACATTTATGTGTAACGTCATCTCTACCAGGGACCACGTACCCTGGGTCTGGAGATTGTTGAGGTGCGCCCCGTAACCGAGATCCGAGGCATCCGAGACCAACTTGACTGAGTGGGGAGTGCTGTCGAAGGGGACTCCTTCCAGGACATTCCTGGGGTGAGGTGAGTATCCTTGCAGGAATGGTGAGAACCTCTTCTAGGTGACCTGGACTGGGAGTAGACAGTTGTCAGCCATTGCTGCAGGGGTCCCAACCGGAGCCTGGCATGGCGCACAGCATACGTCCATGCAACCATGTGACCTAGGGGACACAGGCAAACCCAGACATGGAGACTTTCATGATGAGGTCTGCTAATGCCCTGAATCTCTCCAGCAACAGGAATGCCCCAGCGCAGGTTGAGTCGAGCACCGCTCCAATTAACGCTATCCTCTGTACCAGAACGAATGTGGATTTGGTGTCGTCCACCAACAGGCCAAGCTGACAGCACGTGGCCAGCAGCACTGCAACGTCCTCTTGCACCTGGGGTTGCCCTTGATGAGCCAGTTGTTGAGGTACAGAGAGATCTGGATTCCCCAATGTCTGAGGTAAGCCGCCACCACCAACATGCACTTGGTAAATACCCGTGATGCTGTCGCTAGGCCAAAACAGAAGGACCGTGAACGGATAGCGGTCAGGACCTACTGTGAACCGAAGGAAGCGTCTGTCCCTTGAAGATGGTGATGTGGAAGTATGCATCATTCAGGTCGAGGGTGGCATACCAGTCTCCTGAATCCAGGGAGGGGATGATGGAGGCCAGGGAGACCATGCAGAACTTCAGTTTCACTAAGTAGCGGTTCAAGCCCTGCAGGTCTAGTATGGGCTGCAGACTGCCCTTAGATTGCTGAGCCTCCGAAGACAGACAAGAGAGGATCAGCCACGAAACCCTAAACAACGAGACGACCAAAGCCATGGTACGGGCAGCGGTGTCCATGTCCAACGCCTCCTGGAGTGTTACTCTGTCCCCAGTCAAGCCCTCATCCAGGATTGTCCGGAACCCCTTTGTAGAAGCCTCAGTAAGGGCACTCTCAAACTTAGTCATGGCCTGCCACATATTAAAATCATAGCAGCCTAGGAGTGCCTGATGATTGGCCACTTGCAACTGTAAACTGGAGGCGGAATAAATTTGATGCCCAAATTTGACCCTGTCTCTCCCTGTGGTTGACTGCCTATACCACCAGGGAATTGGGAGCAGGGTGGGTATAAAAAGGTACTTGTGACCCTTGGATGGCACAAAGTTCTTGCGCTCCGCCCTCTTGGAGATCTGAGGCAGGGAGGAGGGGGTTTGCCAGAGGGCATTTGTAATTTTCATGACCCCCTCATGCAGGGGCAAAGCTACCCTGGCCGGGGCTACGGGGCAGAGAACATCAAAAAGAGTCTGCAGGCTCCTCTAACTCCACCGGCTGGAGGACCAGGTTAGTGGCAACCCTCTTTAACAGCTCCTGATGTGCCTTAGTATCATCCTGGGGAACCGGTGTGGGGAGCCCTCACTATAGCCTCCTCTGGCAACGATGAGGAGAAAGCCGGTACCAAGGGGTCCTCCGCAACCAGAGGTGGTCTGGGGGCTTGCTTGTCCATTTCCTCCTGTGCCTGCAGCTGAGGCCTCTTGAACTGGAGGTGGGTGGGAGATGGAGGTAGCCAGTCTCTCTGGAGACTGAGCAGGTGGCCTGGGAGGGTTGAGTGAACACCCATGGGTAACACTGTGCCGGCTGCGGTGCTGTCGACTTAGTCTGCACCAGAGGTATCTGAGCTTGTCCCGCAGCTAGGGAACCTTGCTCCGAACCTAGGCGATCACTCCTGTGACCAAGATGGGGCTGAGTGGTGGCTCTGTGCTGATCAGTACTGGTTGCTCCTCCTAGAGTTGGAACTGGCTGATTTCAACAAGCGCCTGGATCAGGGCCCCAGCAACTGGCGGATCTGCGATGGCCTCAGGCCGGCAATCTATGCCTCACGTTTGACAAGTGGTACCAGGATGTGGAGCGGGACTGGGAACCAGAGGGGGCTTAGAATCATAGAATATCAGGGTTGGAAGGGACCTTAGGAGGTCATCTAGTCCAACCCCCTGCTCAAAGCAGGACCAATCCCCAATTTTTTTTGCCCCAGATCCCTAAATGGCCCCCTCAAGGATTGAACTCACAACCCTGGGTTTAGCAGGCCAATGCTCAAACCACTGAGCTATCCCTTGGCATTGTGAAGATGCAGCTGCACGCCGTGATGCCGCCCTAGCGGATTGGCCATGGTCTGTTGGTCCCTCCACCTGTCCCTGGAGCACTCAGCTGGGATGGGGAGACCCAACTTCAAGTCCCTGCTCCAGAGGGAGGATTCAGACCAAGCTGAGTGCCCTGACCATTGGAACAAAGGGAACCACCAACACCTATGTGACTAACCAGAGTTTTGGTGAAGCTATCTGGCAAATTTGCATCAGATTTGCCAATACTGTCAAGTTGACTGGAACGACATATTTTCAGCAAATAAACTCATCTGAAAAGTTTCACCCAGCTCTCCTCAGAGGTGCCTGGAACAGGGTTCAGCTACTAGTAGTTTCCCAAATGACGGATCTCAGATTTCTGTGGGCGCTTGTCAAGGATGACACTGCTCTACTAGCTTGGACAGTCATTTATGGCTTGACTGCTGGCCATATGCAGTTGAAGCGATACTGAGTAGGCCTTTGATTAAAAGATCTCTTGGGATAGGTGTTATTAGGAATGGCTTTAGGCAGTCCTAGCCTAGATTTCTCTTGTGCTGCAGATACCACTAGCGAGCCAGAAGCTGCATGCAGACAAAGTATTCAAGTTGTCTGAGGGACTTGGTCTCTTGTCTGTTTCAACATTCAAGGTATAGAGGCAGGAGACTGCCACAGGTTTAGCAGGGTCTAGTTCGCCTTCATTTGACACTGCCAATCCTCCATTCTAATTATGTGCTTCTTGCACTACAGATAATTGTGTCTGTGATCCTTCCCAGCAACTCCTAGAAGGGTTTGAAGTTGTCAGATGGTGTTGGAGCAAACACTGTAAAACTAACAGAAGTAGTCAGCTGAGAGAGATTGAGAGAATTCTCCTTTCTATCCTCTCTCCTGAGCCTCAGCCTCCACTTTTTCTTGCAGTGCCTTGGGAGATCTACTTGGGCACAGACTCTGAAACGCCTGCCAGGGGAGCGCACGCCTCCAAAGGTCTGCGCTTGGTCACCATTGAGCCCCTCTGCCCTTGTTCGAGGTCCAGAGACCGGAAGGCAGAAGCTTCGCAGCCCCAATCATAGTCAGAAGCATGTCAGCTGAGAGGGTGACCATTGGCAGGACATCCCATGTGACAGGGAGCGTTACTATAGAGGTGTAGGCTGTGGTGGTCCAAATGTGGGTTTACCCTATGACCGGGATCCCGCAGGGGCTGGAGTGGGCAGCACGAGGAGGGACAATTTCTTGCACCGCTTGCAGGGCCTCCGGCATGGACGGCACCTGGAGCTGACAAGGACCTCTGTCACTATCTAACACAGCACCCAACTGGAAAAGGGTCATTTGCAAGAGGAGCAAAAGCAACTCCTACACTGTCCAGATAGGGCACCCAGAATGTCCAAGATGGTTGGGGCTGCTCTGCTTAATATGCTCTCAGGAGGGCGGGCAGAGACACATGCAGTACATAGGCACCACCTCAGACAATGCTGGTCAGAAGATTCTAATCTCGTAAGTCTGATGAGCATGGGCACCATAAGCAGGATCCACATGGACAGACAGACCTGAGGCTTAGTTTCATCTTTCTTGAAACCAGGCTTGGTTGTCTAACAGCTATGGCTTAGCAAAGAAGTAGCTTGAAAAGACAGGTAATGGAGTACACGGATATTTAATAACATCATGCAATAATCACAGCAAGTCAGCATGAAGGCACATGCTGAACATTCATGGAAACTCATGATTCTGACCTTGATTTTTGTAAATATCCTACCCTCAACTACCCACTCTTTTGTTTGTCTATACGTCATTTGGAGAGAGATTACATCTGCAAAGCAACAAGTGCAATGACGGCTATAAGACTAATTGAACAAGTATCTCTGCAAATATTCAGAGACTCAACAGTGGTGCCCAACGTTTCCTGTTGTGCGCCCCACCCCCGTAATAGAATCTGTCTGTGCCCCCACTTTACTGCACAGTTGGCTCAGCAGCAGACAGGGCCCCACTGCATCCCCCCCCCCCCCCCAAGTGTTCTTCCACAGTTCGGGGACCACTGCTCTAAAGGAATAAGCCAAGTATTCATCCGACTACAAACCAGCTAACAATTGAACTCTAGCTGGATAGTGCTGGTTGAGTTTAGATGTAATAATCCAGGTGTAATGCGTGAAGTTTCTAGAAACACAGAAGCATCTCAAGCATTGAGCGTAGGACTTTCAGCTAGATCTTTACCTTGTAAACGTAGAATGGTCTTTTTGATCCAAGACAATAATGATGTCTCCTGGCTCTAGTCCTGGTTCTTGGTCCCCTTCCCCATGGAATGTTATCTTCTGACCATCCTTCATTCCTTTTGCAAAGGCACATGTAATTAGAATTTAAATAGCTACCATACAAAAATAGCATCACTTTAGCAGGCTCTAACTTGTGCTACAAAACAGTTGGAATTGGTAGGTTCTGATATTGCATCTACTCCCCCCGCCCCCCCTCAAAACACTACAGGCAAGTCTCATCTTACGCGGGGGTTCCATTCCGCGGTTAGCGCGTAAAGAGAAAACCGCGTATAGTGAAACACTCATTGAGTTGAATGGCGGGCGGAATCGCCCACACTACCAATGCAGTTTTAAAATTGTTTTTTTTCTTCCTGTTTTTGCTGACTGCGCAAAGCTGAATTCGCGCATGTTAAATGCGCCTAAGATGCGACTCACCTGTACACATGACTAACCAGCTACATTTCCAGAGCCTCGCATAAAGGCAATCTTGGCTATGGCAGCACATTTAACTGTTGGGCACTCTCTCAGCGTAGCTGTCAAGCAGCCCAATTCTAGTCAGGATTGCCACCTATAAAGGTCATTCCTCAATGAAAGCAGAAGAAAGCCGAGATGGCTACTTACAACCATCACACTCCCAAGTGGTTTGCTTAAAGCCTCCCTGTATTTCCACCTACTGTTTGTTCTGTACATAAATGCTGCAGAGCTACTAGAGCTAAGCATGATTTTGATGCTGTAAGTGTGAGAATAGGAAGCCCTCTTCATAAGACCTCCAGTTCCCTCTCATATCAAAAAGCTACTGCTACACAACCAGGCAGGTCTTGCCTTTTGTGGCTAACACCCTGCTTTTCTCTGATTTAGCATTTCTAAGTCTCTTCATTTCAAGACTGGTGGAATAGTCTCTTGAGCACAGAGCACCCACGGGATTGGGGGGGGGGGGGGAAGGAGAGGAGAATATATATATCTATATCTATCAGGTGTTCAGCACCCACTGGCAGCCGGATCCCCTTCCTCCCACCCACCATGCATCAGCTTTTGACAATAAAGGAGCACTGGAGGAAGAGGAAGGAGCAGGCAGAACTGGGTGGGAAGAGGTGGGGAAAGGGCCTGAGCACCTCCACCCCCTGGGGAAAACCATGCTTTTGGTATCTGCTTGTCCAGCTGCTAAGTCAATGGGAAGGAACAGGTTATAAGTAAACACTTTGAAGTAGTCTACAAAACAGTGCATGGAGACGTATACACTTGAAAAAAGCTCTATGTAAACTTGAAAGCCTGTCTCTCACCCTCCCAGAAATTGGTCCATTAAGATATTACCCCACCCACCTTGTCTCAGTGTATGGGCAGTCAGTCTAGAAACAATAGTCGAGCACAGAAAAGAATTGTAATCAAGTGCAAGGAAGTGGAATCCTACAGTAATTTAAGCTTGTGTTTTAGGACTTCATACTATATGCTGAAGTTCTCTATTTATACATGAAGTGACCATACAGGCAGTGTAATCTTTGCCATACTGTATTACCAGTATTCAATCCTGACTGGATGCTCACATCAGAACCCAGACCCTGGCTTCAGAGACTGCCAGGAGTGTTAAGCACAGTAATTTGTGATGTGGATATTTGTCCAGGAAGAAAAAAAGTTTACTCAACACCAGCTGAGTTGACAGCAAACAGCCAAATTGTAAAGGTATGGCAACAGTGTAGAGATTAAGGGTCATATTGTCAAAAGGCATGCAACTCCCTTAGGCACTAAGGAAAAGCCCTCTGCACCCTGGAGGCCTGCATGCTTCAACCATGTTAATCAGGACAAATTTCGGTCTGAATCATTCAAGATGAAGATACTAGATCATGGAAGTGTTGCATGTACCTTAGTGCCAACTTCTGCTCTCCCTCCTCCCCAACTGTTGCTTCAATATTCGCCCTCCTTCAAAATTCTGGGCATATTACAGAGACTTCACGTGTAGATATAGAATGCAGTTACTGGGAGGGTCAGGCACTTCAGCCAGTTGGTGGTGTGCTGCATGCCTGCCAAGCTGTTAACATCTGACTCCCCACATTCTTCCACATCCAGTACTGACCAGCTTTTGACAAGGCCTATTCAGCAATAGAAGCTTCTTGCATCTGCTGCACAATATGGCCTTGCCTCATCCCCTACCTCTGAAGAGAGTTGTTTGTAGTGAACTCTGCTGGTTAACTTTACCAGCTATTGTTCAAGCCAATGTAGGTCAGTAGCACCTGGAGCAAGACTGTTAGGATGGCTTAACAGATTTAGTTCTAAGCATTACAGGCTTAGCATTGTTCACAAACCACAACTTTAGCAGATCTGTTTTCTCTTACTGAGATACAGTAGAATGACCAGGATCTGTACAATCAAGACTAGTGGAAACATATTATACTCCTGGGGGAATTCTGTTGCCCCTGCAAATGTATTTGCTTCCCCGTAGAAAATGACGGGGAAGCTGCAAGAGTGGACACATACCAGTGGGGTTTCTGGTGTCTGGAGCAGTCAGCGGAGAAGTAAATCTACATGGGGGGCGTATGGCTGGGGATTGCCCATGGTGCAGTTTGGGGAGGCATACAGGGTCACATGCCACTGGCCCCCCACTCCATTTCTGCACGCACAGAGCTGCCCAGGTGAAAGAGGGTTCCACAAAGGCTAGCTGACTCTGCAGCTGGACACCGCCTCTGGGTCCTAGTGCCAGTCATGCCGCCTTCTGTGTGCTGGGAGCCATCCTGTTTTCTGTACAATGGTGAATGCCTGAAGCGGGGCAGGGGTGGGAGCAAAAGGGAATAAGGGGAGGGGAAGGAGAAGAGAAGTGCATGGGGGGGTGGGGGGGAAGAAGTGGGAGCCTTACCTGCAGTAAGGAGCCTTACATGCCCATGCACGTCCAATGAAACTATGTGAATCCAGGTTCCCCCACTGCTGTGTCCCTGGGGGCGGGGGGAGAGAAAGGAGACCGCAGGATGATCTCCCACCTCCATGCAGCTAGGGGCCTGTGCTCCCCACTGCCATGCTGGAGCCTCCGTATTTATTTATTTGCAACTAAAATTGGCAGAATTTTAAAATATTGTGCACAGAATTTTTAGGCACAGAATTCCTGAAGGAGTAATACTAAAGCAACGTAGCTCATCACCAAGTGTTCCACTTGCTTGTTTTATTTTAACCAATGTCAGTAATTAGTCAGCATTCTGGCATATTATTCTGCTTGACAGTTTCTCTTCACTGTGAATCAATCCATTGTTTGCATATCCAGTAATCAATATGCAATTAACATGGCACTAGGTGTAGTCAAGTTAATGCTTACTAAACAAGTGAGCAGTAATTTGCATTGACATTAGCCATCAAGATGTGTGTATCTGAAGCCATATCTACCCTTTAGAGCTCTGTGCAGGTTTTTACCATTTAACGGTAAGCTATAATGCAGTACTACTGCTACACATTTTAATGTGTATGTAACACGGCCACTAGGTAATAGCTCTTTTTCAAGTACTGAAATTTGTATCATGCAAATCCAAGGTTTATACAAATCTATTAAGATCAGGGGTTCTCAGATTTTTGTACTGGTGACCCCTTTCACATATCAAGCCTCTGAGTGCGACACCCCCCTCCCCCTAAATATAAGTGTTTTTAATGTAGAACACCATTATAAATGCTGGAGGCAAACCAAGGTTTGGGGTGAAGGCTGACAGCTCACGACTCCCCCGTAATAACTTCATGACCCCCCTGAGAGGTCACGGTCCCCAGTTTGAGAACCCCTGATTAAGATATTACAAAAACCAGCCAAGTTCTCCTTGGAGATATTACCTTTATCAATATGAACTTCTAGAATCTTCTTCTCTCGAACAATCTTCCTTCCAATGCAGCTTTTACACCTGTCCTTAGGACTGATACGCTCCCCATGTCCCTGGCATTCCATGCACACAGACTGGATTTGCTGAACCATTCCTGGTCCTATCTGGTGAATTCGTATTTGCATGCCTGTACCTCTGCAATTGGGACAGCATTCTACTGCACCTTTCTTACCACCTCGGCCTGATGACAAGACAAAGTCTAATTAGAATTGATTTTGTTTTATCTCTAAAAGGAACTTAAAACTAGAAGCATATTTACAATTTACCTAGAAATATATCAGAGGGATAAATATCACGGAGAGAGAGGAATTATTTAAGCTCAGTACCAATGTGGACACAAGAACAAATGGATATAAACTGGACATCAGGAAGTTTAGACTTGAAATTAGACGAAGGTTTCTAACCATCAGAGGAGTGAAGTTCTGGAACAGCCTTCCAAGGGGAGTAGTGGGGGCAAAAAAGACATATCTGGCTTCAAGACTAAGCTTGATAAGTTTATGGAGGGGATGGTATGATGGGATAGCTTAATTTTGGCAATTAACTGATCTTTGATTATTAGCTGTAAATATGCCCAATGGCCTATGATTGGGTGTTAGATCGGGTGGGATCTGAGTTACTACAGAGAACTTTTTCCTGGGTGTCTGGCTGGTGAGTCTTGCCCACATGCTCAGGGTTTAGCTGATCACCATGGAAGGAATTTTCCTCCAGGGCAGATTGGCAGAGGCCCTGGGGTTTTTTTGCCTTCCTCTGCAGCGTGGGGCACAGGTCACTTGCCGCAGGATTCTCTGCATCTTTAAGTCTTCAACCATGATTTGAGGACGTCAATAGCTCAGACATAGGTTAGAGGTTTATTACAGGAGTGGGGGTGTGAGATTCTGTGGCCTGCGTTGTGCAGGTCAGACTAGATAATCATAATGGTCCCTTCTGACCTTAAAGTCTATGAAATAAAGTTACCTTCATCTAAATCCAGGGTTTCTTTTAACCGGAATGAACTTTTAATTCCAATATTCAGTTATCCGAAAAACATTTAGATCATAAAAATCCAACAACAAACATTAACATACCTTCACATTTGTCACAGATCACATTCTTCTGCAGAGCCAATTTTCTTGTTGCACCATTATACAAGTCTTCCAACGTTACTGACAACTGATGAACAACATTTTTACCTGCAAAGAGCATAATGTTTTACTTAAAATGTCATTTGCTTGGAAACAGATACTGTTTCTAATAACTTTAGACACTGTTGCACAGCATTAACAACACTGTTTAGTTTGTAAAAAAGTGTCTTACAGAAGTCACTATCCATAATCTTACACCATACTCTGAACAGTACAGTAAATACTTCAATAGTAAATGGTCACTTTAGGTAGTATCACAAAAATAGTGGAATTACCTCTCCTCTCTCTCTGCATTCTTCCACCTCCTCCAAAGAACATATCAAAAATATCCATGGGTGACCCAAAACTACTGCCAGTACCACCCTCTTTAATAGCCTGTTCACCACCTTTGTCATACAAGTCTCTTTTCTTGGGATCAGAAAGTACTTCATATGCTTGAGAAATCTGCTTGAACTGTAAGAAACAGACCAGAATAAGCGTTAAGCGACGGTGCCCCCGTCGCGACTCGCCAGCATCCCCAATCACCACGGCCAGGCTGTTGAGCCCTGAGCCGACCGGGGGACTGGTACGGGCGCCGGGAACGCAGCGCAGCCGGCATGTGGCGCACTTCCAGCGGCACGCACGGGACCGCCACAGCCGGTAACCGGGAGCCCCGGGCGGGAACCGAACCCACGTGCCGGGCCCACTTGCCTTCTCGCCCTCGTTGGGGTTCTTGTCGGGGTGGTATTTCAGCGCCAGCTTGCGGTAGGCCTTCTTCAGCTCCTCCTGCGCGGCGCCGGGCTTCACCCCCAGCACGTCGTAGTACGTGGTCTCCTTCACCATGGCGGCGGCCTGCGGGCGAGCGAGAGCCCGAGCGTGAGCCCCGACACACGGGCCTCCTTCACCGGGGCCGCGCCCGCGCCCGCGGGGCGCGCGCGAGCGGGAGGGAGAAGGGCGGCGGCGGGGCCGGGAAAGCGGGAGGTGGGGGCCGGGCGCCGCGGCGCGGTCAGAGAGCGGGAGCCGGGCGGCGGGGGACGGCGGCGGGGCCGGGGACCGGGCGGCGGGGGACGGCGGCGGGGGACGGGGACCGGGCGGCGGGAGCCGGGCGGCGGGGGACGGCGGCGGGGGACGGGGACCGGGCGGCGGGGACCGGGGGACGGGAGCGGGGCCGGGGACCGGGCGGCGGGGGACGGGAGCGGGGCCGGGGACCGGGCCGGAGTGGGGGATGGGACGCGCTGAAAGCGGCCACTCACCGGGCGGCGGGGGACGGGAGCGGGCGGCGGGGACCGGGCGGCGGGGGATGGGGACGGGAGCGGGCGGCGGGAGCGGGGACCGGGCGGCGGGAAGAGAGCGGGGCCGGGGACCGGGCCGGAGTGGGGGATGGGACGCGCTGAAAGCGGCCACTCACCGGGCGAGCGGGGACGGGGCGCGATCCGGGGGTTGGTCTCGGCTGCTCCAGCCGCTCCTGACTTTTCTAGAAAGTTCTTTCTGAGCCGGTCGCGGCTGCGGCGCATCCGGGGAGTTTTTCTAGCCGGCGAAGCCTCGCCCCGGAAGTCCCGCCCCCCTCTGGTGCCAGGGCGAATCAACGCTGGGAAAGGAATGCCGGGCGGAGAGGGGAGACGAGAGCCAATCGCAGTGCGTGACCTCGCCTCGTCCCTTCGGGGCCGGCCCGCGAGACTACAGCTCCCAGCAGGCCGTGCGCGGCACGCACCGGCATCTGACGATGGCAACGAGAGGGTGACTGGCGCTTCCCCGCGCGGATTGGAGGGGAGGGTGTGAGGAGGGTTGTGAACGGGGTGGGGGGCTGGAGGGTGATTGGTTGGTGGAGGGGGCTAAGAAGGGGGGCTGGGGCTGGTGGAGGGGGAGGAGAGGGTGAGAAGAGGGGCTGGTGGAGGGGGGTGAGAAGAGGGGTTGGGGCTGGTGGAGGGGGGCTGAGAAGGGGGGCTGATAGAGGGGTTGGGGCTGGTGGAGGGGGTGAGAAGGGGGGTTGGGGCTGATAGAGGGGCTGGGGCTGGTGGAGGGGGAGGAGAGGGTGAGAAGAGGGGCTGGTGGAGGGGGGGTGAGAAGAGGGGCTGGTGGAGGGGGGGTGACAAGAGGGGCTGGGGCTGGTGGAGGGGGGGTGAGAAGGGGGGCTGGTGGAGGGGGGGTGAGAAGAGGGGTTGGGGCTGGTGGAGGGGGTGAGAAGGGGCTGGGGGCTGGTGGAGGGGGAGGAGAGGGTGAGAAGAGGGGCTGGTGGAGGGGGGGTGAGAAGAGGGGTTGGGGCTGGTGGAGGGGGTGAGAAGGGGGGTTGGGGCTGATAGAGGGGCTGGGGCTGGTGGAGGGGGAGGAGAGGGTGAGAAGAGGGGCTGGTGGAGGGGGGGTGAGAAGAGGGGCTGGGGCTGGTGGAGGGGGGGTGAGAAGAGGGGTTGGGGCTGGTGGAGGGGGGGTGAGAAGGGGGGCTGGTGGAGGGGGGGTGAGAAGAGGGGCTGGGGCTGGTGGAGGGGGGGTGAGAAGAGGGGTTGGGGCTGGTGGAGGGGGTGAGAAGGGGCTGGGGGCTGGTGGAGGGGGAGGAGAGGGTGAGAAGAGGGGCTGGTGGAGGGGGGTGAGAAGAGGGGTTGGGGCTGGTGGAGGGGGGCTGAGAAGGGGGGCTGATAGAGGGGTTGGGGCTGGTGGAGGGGGTGAGAAGGGGCTGGGGGCTGGGGCTGGTGGAGGGGGAGGAGAGGGTGAGAAGAGGGGCTGGTGGAGGGGGGGTGAGAAGAGGGGTTGGGGCTGGTGGAGGGGGTGAGAAGGGGCTGGGGGCTGGTGGAGGGGGAGGGGGAGGAGAGGGTGAGAAGAGGGGCTGGTGGAGGGGGGTGAGAAGAGGGGCTGGTGGAGGGGGGTGAGAAGAGGGGTTGGGGCTGGTGGAGGGGGGCTGAGAAGGGGGGCTGATAGAGGGGTTGGGGCTGGTGGAGGGGGTGAGAAGGGGCTGGGGCTGGTGGAGGGGGAGGAGAGGGTGAGAAGAGGGGCTGGTGGAGGGGGGGTGAGAAGAGGGGTTGGGGCTGGTGGAGGGGGTGAGAAGGGGCTGGGGGCTGGTGGAGGGGGAGGAGAGGGTGAGAAGAGGGGCTGGTGGAGGGGGGTGAGAAGAGGGGTTGGGGCTGGTGGAGGGGGGCTGAGAAGGGGGGCTGATAGAGGGGTTGGGGCTGGTGGAGGGGGTGAGAAGGGGCTGGGGGCTGGGGCTGGTGGAGGGGGAGGAGAGGGTGAGAAGAGGGGCTGGTGGAGGGGGGTGAGAAGGGGGGTTGGGGCTGGTGGAGGGGGTGAGGCGAAGGGGCTGAGGGTGGGGGTTGGGGTATGTGAGGAGGGGCTGATTCTGTTTTAGTCCAAGGTGGCTGTGTAATGTGCTGTGATTGAGGCCCGGCCTGTACAGAGCTGCCCAGTTCTAAGGCCTTGACCATATGGGGCAGTTCTACCACTTTCTTTGGTGGAGTTATATAGTTTAGGTTAAGCTGAAGAGGAACAGGTTTAAACTAAACCAAGTTTAAAGTGTCCAAGCAGAGGTTTGCACCAGTTTAACTGCATCACTAAGGGCACGTCTTTACTAGCAACGTTAAAGTGCTGCCGCGGAAGTGCTTTAACGTGGCTGTGTAGTTGTGGCACAAAACCATTTCCACAAGGGGAATAGCTGCCTGCGCTGTGAGCCACTACCAGTGCTGGCTGCACTGTCTACACTGGCACTTTACAGCACTGAAATTTACAGTGCTCCTGGGGGGGGTTTCCACACCCCTGAGCAAGAAAGTTGCAGCACTGTTAAGTGCCACTGTGGACAAGCCCTAATCTGTTTTTAAAACAAATGTTCTAAATTGCTTACATTGGCAAGCTATAGCAGTGTAAATTGAGGTGTGAATGTAAACTGATATAAACAATTATCCTGTCATAACCCCACCCACTGTTTAGACAGTCTCATTCTGGCTTTTTTCAGTTTAGCTTAAATTTTATAAACTAAACAAAAAGAGTTGTTCCTGTAAGTGTGTCCCGTATTGGGTTTTACCAGTATAACTATATCAGTATAACTTGGGAGGAGCCCTGATGACTTTATAGATTATAAGTACCTTCATGGGGAGAAAACACTGGGTAATAAAGGACTCTAATCTATCAGAGAGAGGCTGGAAGCTGACACCTGACTAATTAAAATTAGTATTAAGACACAAATTTCGAAGAATGAGGGTGTTTAAGTATTGGAACAAACCACTAATGGAAATGGAGAATTCTCCCTCTCTTGATCATAGAATCATAGAATCTCAGGGTTGGAAGGGACCTCAGGAGGTCATCTAGTCCAATCCCCTGCTCAAAGCAGGACCAACCCCAACTAGATCATCCCAGCCAGGGCTTTGTCAAGCCTGACCTTAAAAACCTCTAAGGAAGGAGATTCTACCACCTCCCTAGGTAACCCATTCCAGTGCTTCACCACCCTACTAGTGAAAAAGTTTTTCCTAATATCCAACCTAAACCTCCCCCTCTGCAACTTGAGACCATTACTCCTTGTTCTGTCATCTTCTACCACTGAGAACAGTCTAGATCCATCCTCTTTGGAACCCCCTTTTAGGTAGTTGAAAGCAGCTATCAAATCCCCCCTCACTCTTCTCTTCTGCAGGCTAAACAATCCCAGTTCCCTCAGCTTCTCCTCATAAGTCATGTGCTCCAGCCCCCTAATCATTTTTGTTGCCCTCTGCTGGACTCTTTCCAATTTATCCACATCCTTCTTGTAGTGTGGGGCCCAAAACTGGACACAGTACTCCAAATGAGGCCTCACCAGTGCCGAATAGAGGGGAATAATCACGTCCCTCGATCTGCTGGAAATGCCCCTACTTATACAGCCCAAAATGCCGTTAGCCTTCTTGGCAACAAGGGCACACTGTTGACTCATATTCAGCTTTTCGTCCACCGTAACCCCTAGGTCCTTTTCTGCAGAACTGCTGCCCAGCCATTCGGTCCCTAGTCTGTAGCAGTGCATGGGATTCTTCCGTCCTAAGTGCAGGACTCTGCACTTGTCCTTGTTGAACCTCATCAGATTTCTTTTGGCCCAATCCTCTAATTTGTCTAGGTCCCTCTGTATCCTGTCCCTACCCTCCAGTGTATCAACCACTCCTCCCAATTTAGTGTCATCTGCAAACTTGCTAAGGGTGCAGTCCACACCATCCTCCAGATCGTTGATGAAGATATTGAACAAAACCGGCCCCAGCACCGACCCTTGGGGCACTCCACTTGATACCGGCTGCCAACTAGACATGGAGCCATTGATCACTACCCGTTGAGCACGACCATCCAGCCAGTTTTCTATCCACCTTACCGTCCATTCATCCAGCCCATACTTCTTTAACTTGCTGGCAAGAATACTGTGGGAGACTGTATCAAAAGCTTTGCTAAAGTCAAGAAATAGCACATCCACTGCTTTCCCCTCGTCCACAGAGCCAGTTATCTCATCATAGAAGGCAATTAGGTTAGTCAGGCATGACTTGCCCTTGGTGAATCCATGCTGACTGTTCCTGATCACTTTCCCCTCCTTTAAGTGGTTCAGAATTGATTCCTTGAGGATCTGTTCCATGATTTTTCCAGGGACTGAGGTGAGACTGACTGGCCTGTAGTTCCCCAGATCTTCCTTCTTCCCTTTTTTAAAGATGGGCACTACATTAGCTTTTTTCCAGTCATCCGGTACCTCCCCCGATTGCCATGATTTGTCAAAGATAATGGCCAATGGCTCTGCAATCACATTGGTCAACTCCTTTAGCACCCTCGGATGCAGTGCATCCGGCCCCATGGACTTGTGTTCGTCCAGCTTTTCTAAATAGTCCCGAACTACTTCTTTCTTCACAGAGGGCTGGTCACCTCCTCCCCATACCGTGCTGCGGAGTGCAGCCGCCTGGGAGCTGACCTTGTCTGTGAAGACAGAGGCAAAAAAAGTATTGAGTACGCTAGCTTTCTCCACATCCTCTGTCACTAGGTTCCCTCCCTCATTCAGCAAGGGGCCCACACTTTCCTTGACTTTCTTCTTGTTGCTCACATACCTGAAGAAACCCTTCTTGTTACTCCTAACATCTCCGGCTAGCTGCAACTCCAAGTGTGATTTGGCCTTCCTAATTTCACTCCTGCATGCCTGAACAATATTTATATACTCCTCCCTGGTCATTTGTCCAATCTTCCACTTCTTGTAAGCTGCTTTTTTGTGTTTAAGACGAGCAAGGATTTCACTGTTAAGCCAAGCTGGTCGCCTGCCATATTTACTTTTCTTTCTACACATCGGGATGGTTTGTTCCTGCAACCTCAATAAGGATTCTTTAAAATACAGCCAGCTTTCCTCGACTCCTTTCCCCGTCATGTTATTCTCCCAGGGGACCTTGTCCATCAGTTCCCTGAGGGAGTCAAAGTCTGCTTTTCTGAAGTCCAGGCTCTGTATTCTACTGCTCTCCTTTCTTCCTTGTGTCAGGATCCTGAACTCGACCATCTCATGGTCACTGCCTCCCAGGTTCCCATCCACTATTGCTTCCTCTACTATTTCTTCCCTGTTTGTGAGCAGCAGGTCAAGAAGAGCTTTTCCCGTAGTTGGTTCCTCCAGCACTTGCACCAGGAAATTGTCCCCTACACTTTCCAAAAACTTCCTGGATTGTCTGTGGACCACTGTATTGCTCTCCCAGTAGATGTCGGGGTGATTAAAGTCACCCATGAGAACCAGGGCCTGTGATCTAGTAACTTCTGTTAGTTGCTGGAAGAAAGCCTCATCCACCTCATCCCCCTGGTCTGGTGGTCTGTAGCAGACTCCCACCACGACGTTACCCTTGTTGCTCACACTTCTAAATTTAATCCAGAGACTCTCAGGTTTTTCTGCAGTTTCATACTGGAGCTCTGAGCAGTCATACTGCTCTCTTACATACAACGCAACTCTCCCACCTTTTCTGCCCTGCCTATCCTTCCTGAACAGTTTATATCCATCCATGACAGTACTCCAATCATGTGAGTTAACCCACCAAGTCTCTGTTATTCCAATTACATCATAATTGATGTCCGCAGGTCAAGATTGTGGATGCTTTTCTGGAAGATATACATTAGCCAAATACAGTAACTCCTCACTTAAAGTCATCCCGGTTAACGTTTCGTTGTTATGTTGCCAATCAATTAGGGAACATGCTCATTTAAAGTTGTGAAATGCTCCCTTCTAACGTCTTTGCAGGCTATCAATTGCAGCAGTTCAGCTGTCCCTTCCCCCACTGCCATGTGCTGCTCCTTGAGACTCCTGCCTGCTTGCTGTGTGGGGGGAGGGGAAGAAGAGGGGGGCTAATGTCCCCCTGCTCCTGCATCTCGCTTACTCCATCTTCCATAGAGCAGGGGGGACACACAAGGGAGGGAGCTGCTGCCTTAGGCAGAAGCTGCAGCTGCCATTCTTGCTGATCTAATTAGCAAGGCAGTGTAATTCTGACCCCACTCTTAATACCTAATTGGAAATGCGCATCTCTGTCTCTCAAACAAACACACCTGTGTGTCTCTGTCTCTGTCTGCCCTCCCTCCTTTCCTGCTGGCTTGTAGAGTGTGAGAGTTAACCCATGAGGGCTCAGCCAACTGCTTAGTTCATTTAGCAGTAAGGCATTCCCTGGGAAATATCTCACCCTCTGATTCCTCCACCTCAACCAAGCTTCACTATCATCATCGCTGTGTACCAGTATTCAGTTGTACCTAACCCCCTCATTTACATTAGTTCTTATGGGGAAATTGGATTCGTTTAACATTGTTTCGCTTAAAGTCGCATTTTTCAGGAACATAACTACAATGTTAAGCGAGGAGTTACTGTACAAGTTAATGGTCTCAAGGCTGCAGCAACAGGGTGAAATTTAATAGCCTATGCTATACAGGAGGTCAGACTAAATGTCGTTTATGATCTTAGATTCTATGAATCTATGAAAGTGTTTTCACATTGAGATAACTATTTCAATGTACAATCCTAGTAGAGACAAAGCACAGGTAGCGTTTTCTCAATGTAGCTACTGTTGAGGACAACCTTATTACCCCCCACTCTTTTCTCTCCCTCTGGTTTACCTCAATTAGCTACATCAAGATGAAAACTACAGTGCCTTGTTTCCCCTAGGATTTTATATAGATATAGCCACTGACTCTGAATCAGGCAGACTGGGTGTTGTCAACATACCCCACTTGAAGTGATTCGTACCCAGCGAGGAGGTACTGATCCCTTAATTTTTGCAGCCCCCCCATCCCTGTCAGTAGGATAAATAGGTAATATATAGAGTAGAAACACCACCTACTGCTGTAAAATATAAACTAACATAACTTCTCTCTGTCCCATCTCTTTGGTCTAGTCAACATATCTTGGGGCTGAACAGAGCCCTTCTTTCATGCTTCTTACCTGAATGAAATTCCAATTGACGTTAATCGAAGTTCCGCTTGAGTAGAGCATGCTGAATTAAGACCTTTACTCTGTTTTGTAAAATGCAATAGTAAATGATTAAAACTGACAGTGATCTGCTTTGTGTGTCACCAGATGAGCTGTACAAACAAAGTATTACTCCGCATTGTGCTGATCTCTCTTCCAGTTTTATATCTCTGACAGCAGTGCTGCATGTTATGTACCTTCCTTATAGGTTGAAGGCTATTGGAATAGACATTCTTCTAGCGCTGCGGTTCTCAAACTTTAGCAACCCGAGAACCCCCATTTTGATTTTAACATTTTCAGGGACCCCCAAGCCTCTCTGCTCAGCCCCGCCCCCTTCCTGAGGCCACGCCCCCACTTACTCATCCCCCTCCCTCTGTCGCTCGCTCTTCCCCCCCCCCCCCACTTTCACCAGGTTGGGGCAGGGGGTTGAGGTCCAGGAGGGGGTGTGGGCTCTGGGAGGGAGTTTGGGTGTGGGAGGGGGTGCGGGCTTTGGGCTGGCAGTTTGGGTGCGGGAGGGAGTGAGGGGTGCGGGCTCTGGGCTGGCAGTTTGAGTGCAGGAAGGAGTTTGGGTGCTGGAGGGGGATCAGGGTTGGGGCAGGAGGGTGGGATGTGGGTGAGGGGTACAGGATGGGGTGACGGGGGCGGTGCTTACCTCCTGCGGCTCCCAAAAGCGACCGGCACATCTCTGGCAGCGACTCCTAGGCGGGGAGTCAGGGGGTCTCCACATGCTGCTCCTGCCTGCAGGCACCTTACCCGCAGCTCCCATTGGCCACAGTTCCTGACCAGTGGGGGCTGTGGAGTCGGCGGTCGGGCCAGGGGCAGCATGCGGAGACCCTCTCCCCCTGTTCACAGGGACGTGCTTGCCGCTTCCGGGAGCAGCGTGTACAGTACCTTCACTGTTCGCCGGCATGAAGGAGGCGTCACTGGGAGGGAGAGGGAGGAGTTGATCAGCGGGGCCCACGGACCCCCTGGAGTACCCAGGGGTCCACGGACCCCAGTTTGAGAAATACTGTTCTAGCGCACTATCAGCTAGCAAGGTCTTCCTTGTCTCAGTCCTTTTAAAACTGTGAAGCTGATGAAGATTTGTGAGCTATTACCTTCCTACACATGATAAATGTTTTGCCTTAATAAACCATTAGGTCATCTAATCTGACCTCCTACATATCACAGGTCCTTAAGTTTTACCCAGTTTCCTCTGTATTAAATGCAATAACTTGTGTTTGGCTAAAGCGTATTTTCCAGATATTATATAGAATAGAGATTTGATCACAAGTCTGCGGTTAGTCAGTCTATGCTGACTGCTAATTTGGGGAGTCTGTAGCAGTTATAAAAGGAGAGAACAATTTGCTATTACACTTGAGTTCATTGTTATTCATGAAAAGACTTGTCTTGACTCAGTATAGACACTGAAGTACCATGAAGTACATAATTATGCTTGGATAATTAGAAAAAGGTTCTGGGACATGCTCCCAATAGTAGTGGGGGAAAATAACAAGTAGTTTTAAGACTGAGCTTGATAAGTTTGTAAATAGGATTATATGACAGGGTTGCTTGCCATTGCAGAGGACTGGATTCAGTGACTCAGAAGGTCACTTGCAGTCCTATGTTCCTCTGATAATGGCACTTCTTTGGTACTTGATCCATATGACATGGTGACTAATTAATGTTAAAATTAACTGCTCTGTTTTGAATTTTGAATTCTTTCTCCACAGAGGGCTGGTCACCTCCTTTTTAAAAAAAAAAAAAAAAAAAAAAGGAGAAGCCACCCTCCCCATCCAGCACACAGAGTGGCTAGCATGGGGCAGGAACCCGTGACCTTGGCATTATTAGCACCATGCTCTAACCAGCTGAGCTAGCCAGCCCACAGGAAGCAGGTGAATAGTGAATACTTGGCACTTCAGCAGCTTTCAGGGGGAGAGATCATCAAAGCATTACACAGACATTAAGTAAACCCTTGAAACATCTCTGTGCTATAGGTTATTATTGTTCCCATTTTGTAGAGGAGGATAATGAGTCACAGCAATGTTAAGCAAATTAGCCAAGTTCATACATCCAATTAGTGGACTGGCAATAGAACCAAGAACTTCTGATTCCCAGTCCTGTACTCCAACCACTGGATCATAATCCCTAGGTGAATGTAATCCTGTCTGTCAGTTAATCTCCTCTTGTTTTTTCCCCACAGTGCAATAATGCAGGTGTGCTGGCTAGTGAGGAAAGATAAATGCTGTCAGCGAATCAAACTGCCACACTTAAAAACAGTAGTGATAGGGCGTGGCCCAGAGACGGAGATAACAGACAAGAAGTGTTCACGGCAACAGGGTAAGTTATAGCTTCAGTTTACATGCAACTGCTGGCTTGATGGCAACTCAGCATTTCCAAAAAAAGGTGTAAGAAACCTGTGAGGTACAGGTATAGAAATTCTGTGATGGTGTCATGTCCGATTGTGAGATTCATTTCTGTTTCGTTGTTCTTCTGTTTGATTGCATTATTTTGATAGGCTGTAAACTCTAAAGCCCAGCTGGCAGTGATTGGGGTTTAATCTTACGTTTAAGGGATGAGCAGTTCAGGTGGGAACTACAGCTTCTCTCTGAAAACCAAAGCAGGCGTCTCTCTGGCTTGCGGTGTAATCATCAGTCGTGGGGCTCCAATCCAGTGGGTCTTTTAGCCCAGGTCTACACTGGAAGCAGGGAGAATTGACCTAAGATACGCAACTTCAGCTACAGGAATAGCATAGCTGAAGTCGACGTACCTTAGTTCGACTTACCTCGGCATCCTCCCGGTGGTGAGTCGACCGCTGCCGCTCCCCCATCAACTCCGCTTCTGCCTCTCGGGGCAGTAGAGTTCCAGAGTCGACGGGGGAAGTGTTCGAGGATTGATTTTCATAGAATCATAGAATCTCAGGGTTGGAAGGGACCTCAGGAGGTCATCTAGTCCAACCCCCTGCTCAAAGCAGGACCAACCCCAACTAGATCATCCCAGCCAGGGCTTTGTCAAGCCTGACCTTAAAAACCTCTAAGGAAGGAGATTCCACCACCTCTCTAGGTAACCCATTCCAGTGCTTCACCACCCTACTAGTGAAAAAGTTTAGACTAGATGTGATAAATCGACCCCCCCCCACCGAGAGATTGATCGCTACCTGCCAATCCAGCGAGTAGTGTAGACCTGCCCTTAGTCACAGAAGATCTCTGCTCTCTAGGTAGAGCTGCTTACCTATTATAGCTATTCTGTTCTCTTTATAGGAGCTTGCAAAGGGCTCTATAATCTGACAGGCATGAGGGAACATGACCTTTCTGCCACCAGGAGGAGTAGAAATTGACCTTTATAAAACAGCCTTATACATAGTCTGTTGAAAACCTGTAAACTCATATAGAACTGATAGATGGTGGAGAGTGTTTTGAGTTTGACATTCTCTCCAGGTTCCAGTGAATTTGATTTTTATATATTGTTCATGTTCAAGTGCCAGTAGGTGCATTTCATAAATTGAAAAGTAACTATATGCATTTTGTAGCAAGGGTAGCAGTCTCTGTTAAATTCTATAGAACTCTATAAAAGGTTCTGTAGCAAGGATATGATTGTCATAGTTTCCTTTGTATTATATCCTCTAGTACAACTATAAAATACGAAGTGGTGCTAGCTGCAAATTTTTTAAAGAAGCTCTGTTGAATAAGTTGACAACCAAGCTTAGTTCTTTGAAAAATCTAGAAAATCTTATGAGCGTGGATGATTGGGATGACTCCAGTCTATTTCCTCTCTTGTTCAGGCACATCAGTCACTTGCCTATGACTGGGATCTTTATACAAGTATGACTCAAAAAACTGTGTAGTAGATTGGTTTTATAAGCCACATGTGACCTCTGGAACTTTAGAAAGGCCAGTGCTGGGAAACTTTATTTTATGTACATTAATAGAAATCCCATTGATAAGGCAGGACAGTCGTTTAGTGTCATTGTAATTTCTAGCAATCTGCTGTGTAGATGCTTGTAATTTTTGTCTAGGGAGAAGAATGTTAGCAACACATGTTGGCGCAACTTTAATACAGAAATCTGGGAGTTCAGAAAATATGTGAACTCAAAACAAGGTCTGTGCTATGTTTAAACCGCATACAGTCTTAATATGCCTGTTAAGGCTTCTAAATAGATGTGTTGACTCTCTCAGTATTATTTATTAATTGTAAATTAACTAAATAAACTGAACCAGTGACTTCAGTTAGATAGAAATATCGATCTTCACCCATTTGATGAAAGCTAATAGGAAGATACATTGTGGGCCAGATCCTCAGCTGAATTTGGCTTCAGTAGAGCTGTGCCAATTTACTCCAAACGTCTGACTCCTTTGTTTAAGTAATTCTCTGATGCTTTGTTTTTTCTTTTCAGTGCAGCTAAAAGCGGACTGTAATAAAGGCTATGTCAGGATCAAACAGGTATGTTTGTTTATGGATGTCCAGTATTATTTTTATTTACTGAGGGTTGTCATTGTGCTTGTCGCTTTACAAAACATGGCAGATGACACAATCCCATGACAGAGCTTGCAATCTAAAAATGTCCAAACACTGGAGAAGGGGTCAATCAGGGAGGTTAGTGGATAAGCTAGTGCTGTAATACTACTTCTGTATGCTGCAGTTGGAGGGCTGTTTCACTCCTCTTCCCTGCACCGGGTAACATCCTGGAAGATGGGTAAGATTTATGTGTGGTCCAGACTTAACATTTAGGTGTTGTGCGTATGTTGCTTGGGGTGTGAAGAATCCACACCCCTGAGAGGTTGGCATAGCTACAGCGAACTGCTGGTGTAGATGCAGCTAGGTCAACAGTAGAATGCTTCCATCGACCTAGCTACTGTCACTCAGGGAGATGGTGCTAATACAGTGATGGAAAAACCCCCATCTGTCACTGGAGGCTGTGTCTACGTTATGGCATTGCTATGGTGCTATAGTCCTGTGGTGTAGACGTGGCCTAAGATTTCTGCTGCTGCTTGTGTTGCTTCTCCCCCCACCTATTGCTGGGGACTGGGGGGTGGCCTCTGTCTGGGGTGTCTGGACTTGGAGACTAGGTAGTGTTTTAATTAGCACAATTTTAAACGCTACTTAGCATCCAGTGTAGACAGGGTTTAACACCTTTTCTAGGTTCCTCCCCCACGGTTAGCAGATATATTTAATAAAACAGCCTGTTTTCCTAGCCTAGACAAGGCCTCTCTGTTTGTTTGTCTGGGTTTCCAGGTGTGTTAATCGTCATAGTACCTGGTCATCTTGGGAGTTATCCTTGCAGTCCCTTCTAACACTTGACTGTTAGGGGTAGAGTTGAGATCAAAACACTTATTTCACTCAGGCCATCTAATGGTAACTAACTTTGTCACAACTAATGTGTCCAAATTAGACTGGTGACCTACCAGTGAGCGAGACTGGCTTGTCACAGAAATCGTTACACGACTGTACTACAAACACTGTACTCTGGATGCAGTGCCCTACAGGCCCAAAAAGCACCACTGCAGTCTCACTGGGCTTGGTTAGAGACAAATCTTTCTTCCAAAGACCCCAGCTGCTTGATAAACGTTTTACACTTGCCTGCAAACTATATTCGGTGAAACCACTAAGGGGTCAGCAACCACTGGTTGCCTAGTGAGTAAGCTTTAATTACAGTTTGAATACAACTGTACAAGAAACGTTGGGAACACTGTCTGTATTCAGATAGGCAGTTGCCTCTGAAGATGGCACTTAGTGCAAGTGTCACTGTATACGAGGATTGCTTCTGGCCTGAAGGGAGTACAGTGCTAGGGTGTCAGGGAGTAGCCTTTAAACAGCACATGGTTCAGGATGGAAAGTGAAGACAATTTTATTCAGCTGAAAATTTAGGGCATTATCATTCAGCAGAATATCCTGGGGTCCCAGCTGAAACTTGAGAAGGGCTAAAACCTCTACTCATGCAGAGTGCCCTGGACTCCAAGTCATAGTGCCATTGTGTGGACCTTGCAGGTGTCCAGGTTTCTCTTTAGCAGAGTTCCTGTTGAAGGCAGTGTTTAGAGGCTGAATCTGGTTTTGTCCAGTGTGTTGATTGTATAATTAACTAAAAGCATTTCATGGAAGCAGGGAATCCAATTCCTCAAGACTACAAGTAGCTCAACCTCAAGTGAGCTTGACTGTAGTATAGTCTTCAAGAGCTGACCCCTCTCGGTTTTGCCCCCCTCTCCCCCAGCAATGCTGGGGTATTGGTTATAACTAAGTTACGATTATGTTATGGAGGTCATGAAATCCGTGACTTCCATTGACCTCCGGGACACTTTCTGTCCTGGGGCTCCCAGCCAGCCCTGCCCCTGCAGCTCCCAGTCCCTGCCCAGGTGTGGGGACCCCGCAGCTGCCCAGCCGCGGCAGGGGGCTGGGGTGACCCCACAGCTGCCACGCACCACAGCAGTGGGTACTGAACCCGCCTACCCCTTATGTCAGAGATATTTTTAGTGAAAGTCAGGGACAGGTCACAGGCTTCCGTGAATTGTTATTTATTGCCTGTGACCTGTCCATGACTTTTACTAAAAATATCCATGACAAAAACTTAGCCTTAGTTATAATGGACTTAGAGGACAATGCTACCTCTAGAGCAGGCCTGCACAACATGCGGCCTGCGTGGGCTCACTGTGCGGCCCGTGGGGGGTAAGTAGGCAAGTGGCGGGGTGGGGCAAGCCAGCGGCTGGCTGGCTGGCCGGCGGGTGGGCAGTGTGGTGAAGAGGACAGTGGCAGGCTGGGGAGTGAGGGTGAGCCAGCGGCAGGGGGTGGGGGCAGTGGCAGAAGAGGCCAGCAGCAGGTAGGCAGGTGAGCTGGCGGTGGGGGCGCTGAGGAGATGAGCGGACGGTGGGAGGTGAGCTGAGCAGGCGAGCAGTGGCAGGGGGGCAGGTGAGCCGACCGCGGGGGGGAGGGAGGGGGCTGAGGAGGCGAATGGGCAGCAGGGGCTGAGTAGGCAAGCCAGGGGGCGGGTGGAGGGATGACGAGCTGAGCGGGCAGTGGTGGCGAGGCTTTATACTGGGGTGGGGGTGAGGAGGCGAGTGGTGAGTCGGTGGCTGGAGGGGGGCAAATCTCCCTGATTCAAAATCTGGGACTGTGTCCGTTGGTCCTTTTTGCTGCTTGTCTCTGGGCTGGGGGTTGTCCCAATGCTGCAAAGAGGGTGTTCCCAAAGGAAGGTGATTGCTTCTAACCCCCGAGGCCGTCAGTATGTCTGCTCTTCTCTAGTCAGCCCACTTGACACTTGTCTGGCTCCCATCCCCTCTCCAAGGGTTGCAGCTGTCTGGAGGTGCTGCCTTCCACGCCTTCCTCATTCACACCTCATTCATTCAACAGGGCAATTGAATACAAAGTAGGGGGAAGATCTTATTCTACTTCTAGCAAAAAAGGCATTTTTCTTTTACCTTAATTATACTACCTTAGGGGCCCGCGATAACATATTACCAAGGTTCAATACAAAGTCATATAAAAGTTATACAAAAATGCATAATGTAGAGATTTATCTACAACTCCGTTGATTGACTGTTGTGTGCAGTAATATAGTGACCCCTGGGGGGGTGAAGAGGGGTGTGATGGTGGGGCTGAGCAGGGAGGGGACGGGTCCTATTTTACTGCTGTGATCTGGTCACCCTATGCGCGCTGTTTCTTTCCCCCTCTACAGGCTTCCACACCCCAGCACTGGGGAAGGAGGGGTTGTTTCCATGGGGCGGGCGGCACTGGGCGGGAGAGGGTTTCGGCCCTCAGCTGTTTTCTTTGGAGTAATATGACCCTCGCCGCTTTACAAGTTGTGCAGGCCTGGGATAGAGCCACCAGCAGAGCTTCTGGAAGCACTTGAGTTTTCAAAACGCTTTTTTGAGAAGACACACACAAGGATTATATAGATTTGTAAATAGCTATGAAAGAAAAGGTAGGTCAAAGTTTCAGATTCTCACCTTGTGAGTGTCCCTTTAATAGGGCAGCTGTGAAGAGCATTGCTGAGTTTGCTGATATATATATATATATATAGTGGCAGAGCTCCGACCTTGTCCCTGTGGGTCCCGCGCTTCTAGGCGGTTTATGCTAGCCTCAGAGGCTCACTGCGACCCTCCATATAGCCCTTCTCTCTCTAAGGCCAGGGTTACAGTCTACTGAGCCCTTTTCATCATAAGCCAGCCAGGAGGTTGGTGAGAGAACTCCCCCAGTCTCTGTTGTCCCTGTGGGCTTATTGCAGAACAGTTTAGCCTCCTGTCCTGCCAGAGGCCTGTCTTCTCCTTGTAGTGGCGGGTTGGTGGGGGGAACCCGGGCCCGCCCTCTACTCCGGGTTCCAGCCCAGGGACCCTAGTGGTAGCAGCTGTTGGCAGCCAACCCTTCACTGCCCGAGTTGCTACAATTCCCTGGGCCACTTCCCCACAGCTCTCCCGCTTCTCCCTTCTTCACCCTACCTTAGGGCTCCCTTACCAATGGCTTGAGGGTGTCTTCATTACCCAGCACTTCCTCCCCTCTGGCTCCCTGGCTCTCCCCAGCCTGACTGGAGTGAGCCCTTTTATAGTATCAGAAGAGCCTTAATTAGAGTCAGGTGTTCACATCACCTTAATGGCCTCACCTGACTCTCTGCAGGTTAATTGGAGTCAGGCGTTCTCGTTAGCCTGGAGCAGCCCCTGCTCTGGTCAGTCAGGGAGCAGAATATTATGGTTTGTGGACAGGTTGTACATAACTCAGGCAGGGAAAGGGTTAACTTCCATCAAAGGAAGCCAGGCAGAGGGTCTCAACGTGAAGCCTTCCAGGCAGTTATTAAAATGGGAAGTATTTTAGCAACTGAGCTGGGAGGTGACCAGGTCCAGCTCAGCCAAAGGGCAAGGAGAACCTTGCTGGACAGCTGCATTCTTCCTGAGACATCCCAGGAGAGAGGAATTCATTTCCTTTTGCTCTTCTTTTGCCCAGATGGAAGTGAACCTGCCGGGGGTTTTAGCAATGGGCCATGCCCAAGAGCCAAAGGTGTTGAGAGTCTTGGGCCCCCTGTATGAAAATTGCCAGCGTAGAGTTGCTTTGTGCTGCCAGTGTGGATGACTATTTCTTCTTCCTTGGCTGTTTTCTCTGGTGCCTGACCCTACAGTCCACCAGCCTTTCATGCTGTGATTCAGATTTCTTACAAAGGCACACCGAGAACTTAAGTAACATTTAAAATAATATTTTAATGGATGCAAAACAGGATATTGCAACAGTCTGGTGTTGTAACAGCTCTGTTATGTGGTATGAAGCTAGCTACGCTTACATGTACCTTTCATCGTTCATACAGTCATGGAAAGGCTCAGTTTGTATAGAAACACATGTCAACATAGAACTAAAGTGCGGAAATGCCTCTTTACTATGACTAAGTGCCACAGGAGAAACACTTTTTGGTACTTTCATAAAATATGTGACTTAATTTTTCCATAACTGAGATGATCTATATTTTTTCAATGTTTTTTTATTTGAAATATTTGTAACATGGGGCCCAGTTCTGCCCTTGGCATTACTCCCGTGTAACTGAGGGCAGCATTAGGCCTCTCATAGTTATTCACACACATTTGGAATGGCAAAATCTTCTCACAGAGCTAGTCACCAATGAAATAAACCAACTTATGCTAAGAATCTTCCAAAGATGCCGTGCAGTTGGAGCACAGTAAGAAGACAAATATCACTATAAAGCAGACTGATCAGAAAGTACGATTGTTTGGAACCAAGGTGCTGGTTTCTGATGCTGAATATCTGAGTCAGACTTGATGCAGCTGCTATTTATTTATTTTCCAAGCACCTAAAATTATGCCAGGTGAAGACACATCTCGATCCTGCAGCCAGTATCACTAACACAGACCCTGTACCCACGTGGAACTGACCTCATTTGGGGTAATGGGCTCCATGGCAGTGTGAGGTCACTGCCAGTACAATTAATATGGACTCTGTACCAATGTGGGACCAGCTCCATTGAGATCACAGGGGCTTCATGGCAAGGCAGGGTCACAACCAGCTCCACCAACCTGTACCCATGCAGGATCCCAGTGTGCCTGCATGCTTTGGTGGGGTCACTGCCACCAGCACAGACCCCAGTGGGGTACAGGGCTTCATGGTGATCTGGAGTCCCAGCCAGCTCTGCCAACACAGACCCTGTTCCCATGTGGGATCCCATTAGGCTCATTAGGGCTTCATCCTGATGCAGGGTTTTCTCTAGCAGTTCTGATTGCAGGATGAGGCTCTAAATCTATACCTCCAACTCCAATTTTTGATTTGCATTAAGATGGGCCGGTATGTGGAGCAGGCTGGAGGAAATGCCATGTACTCTTCTCTCTCTGTGTTGCAGGGTCAGGGATGCCCTAGAACAGTTTGGGGTAGTTGGGTTTTAGTACATCTGAATTTGGGATCTATACTTGTATGCCAATTCCTACATTGTGCTTTTTTCTGATTATCCAAAGATGGGAGTTAACCCAGCCAGTATTGATTTGGTGGATATTGACAAGGATGAAGAAGTGAAGCTGAAGCCAGGACAGGTTCTACATCTTGTGAATAAACTTTACCCCTATACGGTACAATTCTCTGAAGTCACAGGGGTGTCTGGCGCAAAAGCAGAAGGGAAGACAAAAGCAAACAAGAGGCCATACGTAGACTCTGGGAATAGTAACATGGAAAACATGTCTGAAAAAAGTATGAAAATGGAGCAACCAGACTTGCAAGATGGTAGTTCAAGCTGCAAGCCAAACAATACCAGTTGTTCTTCCTCCTCTCCCCATGTCAGCTCTTCCAGCCACAAGGTGAGTAGTAGAATACCCTGCCCTAGCACACCCATCATTGCTAGCACTGGTGGAGCTGCACTGGTGCTACAGCAGTTGTGGGAGAACATCAAAAACTCTTCCATGTAGACTGAACCTCAGTGTAGTCAGTCAAATCAGCTGACTGTAGAGCAGTAATGCTTACACACTTGCCTCATGAGCGGGTTATGAGGGTTAACTTGTTAATACCTGTGCCATGTTTTGAATATATAGAGTGCTATAAAATGCTACATATTCTAAAAAAAAATCAGGCCCCAAGTGTCTCAAACTGGGCACCCTATCATTGAGAAACCCAAAGTTAGTAGAGGTTTTTGCTAACATTGGCGTAATCTCCCAGTGCGTGAGCACCGTCTGTTTAAAAAACCACAATTCACCCATCCTAGCCCATATTGTTGTTGAAGATAAATGTATTAATGTGTGTACGGTTAAGATGTTATGGTGATGGGTGCAATAGAAATGAAACTGAAGTGTTGCATTCAGTAGAGGGGTTGAATGGTGGCAGAGAGCAAGGCCTGGAGCCACCCACTGAATGACAAAGATAAAAAGAAATATTAATGGCTGCCTTATTCCCAGAGCACCATATATCCTGTGCATTGAATGATACAGGGTCCTGTAGAAAAATAGTCTGTGATCATGCAATTAAGGGCTGTGTCATAATGCAGATGTATAAGAGGGCTAAACTAAAGTTGCCTGGGCAACTCTAATTCTGGAATTTCCCAACTGAAAGTGTTTTACTTTGCAAACTTTACTTTAAAAAAACTCTTAAAAAGAAGTTATTTCCTAGTATTTTTTAAAAAGAAAATACAAATACATATCTGTGTTAAAATGGTATCAGCAAAGTAATATTGGAGTTATAATAAAAAATATTTAATTGAAGACTTTGGATTCTGCTTAAATATCATTAGATTTTTTAAAAACTTTCTTCTGAAAGTGCCTATTCTATTTATACTCTAGGAACATTTAGGACATTGGAGTCAAGGTCTGAAGATCTCCATGCAAGACCCAAAAATGCAGGTGGGTCAACACTATAGTTGAAATAATTTACCAATCCACATTCAATGAGCATCTCATTCAGAATGCTGTTGAGCCAACTGCATATTAAAATTACCAAATGTGCATGTATGTATATCAACCTGTTTTCTAGATGCATTAGTCCTTTTCCATCAGGCCAGCAGGAGACCTCTATGACCTTGGAGAGCCATTGTTAATATTGTGCTCCCCAGTTGCTTTTCTTAACACCCATGGTTCAGGAGAGTTAGATTCTGTGACCCAATTAACAAGAGAGTGTGGGTGGAATTTCATGGAATCCAAAAACCCTGTAATAGTCGTGTCCCCAGCATTAGATTTTCCTCTGTTATGGTCACTCGGTTACATTCTTTATACATAAAGCTATAAATGAATCACTTGCATCAACATCTGGATTCCAAAAAATAAATCTGAAATGCAGTCACAATACCATGCTTAGAGCAGGCACTTATGAGACCCAGGGACTAATTAGGAGAGGTCATCAGGTTGTTAGGCTGACCAGTTGTGTCCCCTGGGTCCTCCGAGGTTCTGGACCCACATTGGCTGGTGAAGAAATGAGACACTGTATTAGTGCCATAAATTTTATTAAAACACAAAAACTAACAAAAATAAAATCAAGAAAGCTTAGCTTTGGTGATAGGTTATCAGTAATATTAAATTAAACTAGAAATAAAGCATTACCACTATCCAATCAAAATCAGATCAAGATTAAACCAAATTACTCTAAATATTAGACTGGAGTTAACTAATCAAATTAGCAGCAAAAAACATCAGACTTTATAGTCTAAGAAGGTGGATATCACTTTTGTTATAAATCAAATTGATAACTGGAATGTTTAAGTATCATAATACTGAACCTATTGCCTAATGTCTGAACCAGTGTCTCTTCAAACTTCAGTTCTTCTGTGGTGGTGGCTACCCTCCCTTCCTCCCCCCCCCCCCCCCCCCCCCGAGATATTATCATGCAGACTTTAGCAGAATGCTTTTGATAAGCAGAAGTTTGACTACTCTTATTAGCTGAAACAACAGATGATGATCTTGAGTCTCAAGACTTTGTCACAGAACACGCTTTGAGTAATTACATAATAAGTAATTTTATGAGATGGAGACTGGAATCTCCATCTTGATGGAGGAAAATTACTCTATCAAGATGAAACCTAGGTAGCCCCCTGGCCTCTAAGTGTGCTAGAGGGTGGAGATCCAGTATTTCTGAGCCCATTCGTAGACAAGAATTCGCTCACATCCCAGCCAACCATAAACAAATGCCTGAGTGGGTGAATAGTTGGACTTTGCACTAGGTCCTGAAGTTCAACCAACGTGGGAACGCCAGCAAGGTGGGTGAGATCAGGTGAAAGACAGTCTTGGTGGAAGGACCTTGGACGACAGTGGCGTCCTGCTCCTTCTGAGACCTTTCCAGTTGAATTACCTGGAGTTGCCTCTACCACTAGACCAGGGAAGGAAAGGGCTAGCTGGCACTGACTGGTGCCTATCTGGTAAAAGGAGTTGGAGATGGGTATTTTCCCAAATTATTATGGAATACAGCATAGGAGAGCACTGCTAGGATCATAGCAGCTTTAGTTTGGGCTCACTTATTCTAGTATTTGGCCCTCTTGACGTCACATACGTTTCCCCTCACTTTGCAGTTCTCAGCCAGAGGAAGATTTGCCAAACAGACTTGTATCTTGACCCCCCCTTCGGTTATATGATTCTATTGCATCAAGAGATTGAGTTCTAGCAGAAGCCTGGATGCTTTGTTCTTGGATCGCTTACCTTACAAATGCAAATCTTTCTCCATATGGAAGAAAACAGCTATTTCAGTGCTGATTCATACCCTAAGCAAGTGGCTGAGAATATTGTATTGATAATCAGGATACCTTGCCCAGCAAAGGATAAAGTGTAAATAAAACAGTTGTTTAACTGCTACACAATTGTTTGAGATTTTACGTCAGATTATTGCTGGTTCACTTGCTTTGTAACCACAATTAAAACCACTTAACTTTTTATTATATTCAGCCCATGTCTATGCTACTAACTAAAGTTAACTCAAGTTACGTTGGCATACAGCTGCTGCAGTCAGTACACCATTTGTGCGTGTGCATACTTGGTTCCAGTAGTGCGCATACTCACCAGGAGCACTTGTATCGATGCAGGATGAGGTGCACTATGGGTAAGTATCCTCCTGTGCAACTTGCCACCATCCAGTGCACTGTCTTTTGGCAATGCACAATGGGGCCAAACTGAGTCAGTTGGGATGATTGGAAGCATGGGGGTCAACTTTTCAGTTTGCAACTGTCTCCATCCCATAATGTCATCTATATCCTATGATTTTTGCACCTTATTTTTCAAAATCCCACAAACCCATGCGGCATGGAGCCTGCATAGCTCTGCACTACTGTCATGACCGTTGCAAGAACAGGGTGCGACATCCTGTGGTATTTGCAGAGCTGCAAGGAGCGATGCGGGGAACATGATTCCTTGGAGGACAGATTGCTGTGGGACATAGCAAGACACGATTCAAGGTGGTTGTTGGTGGTCACAGAGCAGCTGCAAGATGGTGGAGCTCTGGTTCTGGACCTCCGAAACAAGCACTAACTGGCAGGATCACATTATTATGCAGGTTTGGGGTGATGAGCAGTGGCTGCAGAACTTTAGGATGTACAAGGCCACATCCCTGGATATGTGTGCCAAACTTGTCCTTGTATCAGAGGGGTAGCCGTGTTAGTCTGGATCTGTAGAAGCGACAAAGGGTCCTGTGGCACCTTCTAGACTAACAGAGGTATTGGAGCATAAGCTTTCGTGGGTGAATATCCACTTCTTCGGATGCAAGCAGTGGAAATGTCCAGGGGCAGGTATAAATGTGCAGGGAAGAGTCAGGCTAGAGATAACGAGGTTAGCTCAATCAGGGAGGGTAAGGCCCTCTTCTAGCAGCTGAGGTGTGAATACCAAGGGAGGAGAAACTGCTTTTGTCTTTGGCTAGTAGTTCTCCTCCCTTGGTATTCACACCTCAGCTGCTAGAAGAGGGCCTCACCCTCCCTCATTGAGCTAACCTCGTTATCTCTAGCCTGACTCTTCCCTGCACATTTATACCTGCCCCTGGACATTTCCACTGCTTGCATCCGATGAAGTGGGTATTCACCCACGGAAGCTTATGCTCCAATACCTCTGTTAGTCTATAAGGTGCCACAGGACCCTCTGAAACTTCTTGTCAGTAAATACAGAGACTTCAGGGAGTTAGGGATATATTTTCTACATCCTCTCCTTGTAAGTGGCTTTCTGGGTGAAATCACCTTAGCTGGGTAAGTGAGCACCAAAGGCTTTGACAGCTTTTTTGCCTCTTCATTATTTCTGTTAAAGCGGGGTGGTCATTAGTCTCGTCCTAGAACGTTTGCTGAATGCAGTCTCTGAGCGCGTCTGCTGCAGCCTAGTGACTCCTTACCCTAGGCAGCCAGTCTGCATAAATCAAGATTGGATGTTTCTCTAAAAGATCAGTTCTAGTTCGAAGGAATTATTGTGAGGCAGTTCTCTGGCCTGTGTTATACAGGAGGTCAGACTAAATGCTCATAGTGCTCCCTTCGGGCCTTGGCATTCATAGATCTATAAACCAGATGTGGAATGGCCTGTTTGTTACCTCACTACAAATGCAAGTGTTTGTAAATTATCTTGGTTATGCTACCTGCAGAGAAGTGCCCAGAGGGTGGGATATATTGATCCAAATACTTCACAGGTGGTAGTAAAATGTGTTGAGTATGGCTTATGTAGTCAAATAGAAAATTTCAAGACTCTTTCCACCACTGTCTCTCAGATAAATGTTTATTGCTTGGTAATCAGTCAACATGGATCTCTGGAGGTATATTTATGATGTGGAAAAAATAGTGTACTTAACAGTCACTGGAGAGCTCCAAATGTATTTTCTGCACAGATTCGTACTCACCCTTCCTCCATCCCTGCTTTGGAAATGAGTAAGTTTAGCCCTACCTTGTTTCAGAGGTGCACTCTGTACATCTGTATGTACATGTGTGTGCGCGTGCATTGGCCCCATACCAGACTAACTGCTTTTGAATGGTTCTGTGACACTGGCATGGAGCATACAAGTGTGGATCAGTGAAGCCAAATATTTGGATAATTGAGGTTGATTATTTTTATTATGAGGTTCCAGGCAACCCCAGTCCATGGTAAATAACCTTGATTTCTCTCTCTCTACTAGGTTTACAAAGATGAAAGGGTTGTAATCATTAAGGATAAATATCCCAAAGCTCGTTACCACTGGCTAATCTTACCCTGGGACTCCCTCTCCAGTCTAAAATCAGTAACAAAAGAGCATCTTGAATTACTAGAACACATGCATGCTGTTGGGGAAAAGCTGATCCAACAATGCCTGGATCAAGATCGCTTGGAGTTCAGATTGGGTTATCATGCAATTCCCAGCATGAGGTAAGGCTGGATTGTTCAGCCAGGTTTATTTCTGTTATCTCGAACACACTCAACCAATGGTATAGATTTCATGTCTATCTAGCCAGATTGTGTACCTGTTTTTGGACTCGAGCCTTTTTGAATTACCAAGATAAGGCCTTCTTTTGAAAATTTGCAAAATGAAATTCTCTTGATTTATGATGAGTGTTTGTGTCTCGAGAAACCGGAATGTTGGCTGTCATTAAGAGGTGTAGAGTGCAACATAACAATCCAGACCATTTAAACGATATAAAAGTTAAACTGGTAGTATTAGCTATGCATTATTTTTCTCAAGATTATTTTTTGCTTACTCAGAAATATATAATTATCACATCTTTAAAAGTAAGTAGAAAAATGTTATAAGAAAATGGCAACTTTTTATTAATCTTCTAGAAGTCAGAAGTAGATTATTCTCTGAAGCCCACATGAGGGCTTGCTCTCCTAACACTGGTAAAAATTGGAGCACAATGGTGAATGTTCCAGCTTATGGTGCAGACTGGTTCTTCAAGTGTGTGTGCACCTAGCACGTCAGAGCTGGAGAATTTTGCCTAGCAATACCAATAGGGGGCAGCATTTGCACCTTGTGGCCACAGCCCTTCCCCATGCTACATGATGTACTATCTCGATCCCCCCCTTAGTTCCTTCTTACCGTCTGTCCCTGGCTGGAATGGGAGTGCTGTGTAGTTCTTAACCTCACAATTCCCCGTCCTTTGACTTAGTTGCATATAGTTTGTTGGTACCTTTAGTATTAGTGTTAGCATTAGCTGGCTTAGTAAAGTGTTTTCCCTGGTGATACCCTCACCAGGGTTGGTTGTCTGTCGTGTGTGTGAGGGGAATCCTGAACAATGACCCTCACACAAGAAGCTTGCTCTGCCTAGGTGAGGCTCACATCAAAGAGTGGTTTTCAATTTGTAAATTGTTCACAAAATGGACTCAAGTGGCTAGAGACCTTTGCCTGAAGCAGAACCTTCTCAAGCAGGCCGTGAGGCCTGTTTCAGTACCGAGGCCTATGTCAGATCGGAGGTTGCCCTCGCCCTCAGTGAGTGGTACCGGCTCATGCTCTGGAGCCACTGCCTCTCCAAAGAGGCGTAGAAACCACTCTCCTTTGACCGCGCCAAAGCAAAGGTCTCAAGACCAAGTGTGACCACTCCAGATCTCGAGGAGACACTCCTTACTCCTCCAGGAAAAGTATGGCTGCTGCTGGCACGCGGGATGCAGCATCTGTTCAACCGCTCCCAAATACCACATAGGGATGCGAGAGGCCCTGTATCGCTGAATCTGGTTCCAGCCCCAGGGCGTCCATTGAGTCTGGTCCTGACAAGGGTGATGCTGACATTGACGGTGTCCACATCAGCAGCATATCCGGTGGCAGCGGTGGTACCTCCTCTGCCTTTCCATCCCAAGCTCTGCTTTGGTTCAGGACTTCTCCAAGGCTACGTCATCCACAGCTTTGCTGTCCGGACAGGCTGCTGAACCTTTGGGTCTGTCGGTACTGCATCCTGATGTTGCCTTACCACCAACTGTGGAAGTGAGTCTGGTGCCGGGCTCAGCATAATGGACCTTGTTGGCACCGGAAAACTCCTTAGCACCGCTGCATTTAATGCTACCGATATTACTTTGGTGGCACTCTCTGCCCTCCAACTTTGCACTGTCTGCTGCTTTGGTACTGCTGCTGATTTTGGGACTGATGCCACTCCCAGCACTGGAGACAATGGACGCTTACTGGGTGCCGGCTGTGCCATTTTCACTGTTGGCACCGGTCCCTCCCTTGCTTTGGATGACGGATGATTGGACCGGTTGCTTGCACTTTGGGGCTGGCTCCAATCCCTTGGCCTATGCCGGGGACTGTTCATGTAGCAGCATGGATACAGACATCGGCACTCTTCCCGCAGTCGGGACAGGGGCCCCTGGCATGGTGCCCACTGGTCACCTATGCCTTACCCTTGTGCCCAGTGACCCCCAGGGAACCTGTGGGACACTCCTTGTTCAGAGGTTGTGCTCCTATTCTCCTAGGCAAGATCATCAGTCATGCTGTTGGCTGAGACTGTTGTCCCATCCAGGTCCGCCAGTTCATGAACGGGACCTGTCATTCACTCCGTTAATTGCCTTTTCATCATCCCTGAGCGATTCAGCCGTGCCTGGCTGTTCCTCCCCTTCAGTGCCAGAGGACTTCAAGGACAACCAGGACTCTCTGCAGCATGTGGCTGCTTCCTTGGGCATCCAGGTGAAGTTCCTGCAGAAGAACACCCATTAGTTGCTGGACATCCTGCAGCCATCTGCCCCAGGGAGCGTGGCCCTCCCCATTAATAATGCACTCTTTGAGCCTGCAAACGTTCTTTGGAGCAAACTGGCTTCAATGCTGCCTACAGCAAAGTATTTGGAGAAATGCTACTTTGTCCTGATGCAGGGGTTTGAGGGGTTTTACTCCCACCCAGATCCTAATTCCTTGGCTTTAAGTGCAGTGAACGACAAAGCTCGACAGGGCAGATTTAAGTCTGCTCCTAAGAATAAGGATCCTAATAGGATGGACTTAATGGGTAGAAAGAACTACACCACCTCTTCTTCCCTACAAATGCGGATTGTGAACCAACAGGTGGTGTTCAAGTAGTATTTTGTAAATTGGATGACTGTCTAAATTTACAGACCAGCTGCCTGAAACCTCCAGGGAGGAATTTCGGGCATTTATTGCTGAGGGCTTCTTGGTGCCCAGAACACTGCTACACTCTGTGCTAGATGATGTGAATACTTCAGCCAGAGTGATGGCCTCAGTGGTAACCATGAGGAGGGCATCCTGGCTGCAAAATCTGGGTATTGCTCCAGATGCGCAGCAGGCTATAGAGGACTTGCCCTTTGCTAGTCAGGTCCTCTTTTCAAACAAAACTGAAATCCTTTGAGGATTCTAGGGCTACCGTATGTTCCTTGGGGGAGTATACACCGGCAGTACAAAATTGCCAGTATGGTGGTCAGCAGCAACAATACTGCCTGCAATGCCTCTTTGGGCAATCTTTTCCTCTCCTGAGAAGTGGAACTACCCCAGAAAGGGGCGTAGGTCCTGGGGCAGAGACGTTCTGGGTTCAGCCAGTTGACATGCTGTCCCCAAGCACCTGTTTTGACTTGTTTGTCCAGAGCAGCGGTCCAGTCATGACTTCCACTACCCAGGTCCCTACCATTTGGGGACAGGCTAGCTCGCGTTCACAATGTTTGGGGCTCAGTTACCACCGACAGCTGGGCCCGAAACACCATCAGATTGGGCTATGCTATCCAATTCTCCTGCACCCTACCTCCCCACTCTCTTCAGGGACCCCTCTCATGAGATACTGCTTCTAGAGCAGGTTTGGTTGCTACTGGCTTTGGGAGTTGTGCATGAGGTCTCTCCGGAGCGCCAGTGTCAAGGTTTTTATTCATGGTACTTTCTGGTTCCCAAATCTGGTTCCCTATCCTCGATCTGTGCAACCTCAACAAATGTCAGATACCTGAGATTCCGAATGGTCCCTCTCTCAGTATCCTCCCCTTGTTGACTCAAAACAACTGGTTTGCTGCTCTGGACCTTCAGGACACTTGCTTCCATGTGGCGATTCTCCCAAGCCACTAAAGATTTTTCCAGTTTGTCATGGTGAACCACCATTTTCAGTGCACGTCCTTCCTTTCAGTCTGTCTTCTGCCCTCCAGGTTTTTACCCAATGTATGGTCGTGGTGACCGTGTACTTCAGGAAAAAGGGAATCCTTGGCTTCCTGTATCTGGACAACTGGTGACTAGGGGGCAGGTCCAGAGAAGAAGCTCTTTCTCACATACACGTTATGCTGTGCTTACGCGATCCTCTGGATCTCATCCTAAACACTGAAAAGTCAACATTGGTCTCCACTCAGAAAATCAAGTTCATTGGGGCCCTAATAGACTCTGAGTTCAAGAGCATTTTTGCTGACTGACCATTTTCAGATGATTTGGTGCCTTTGTCTCAGTCTGCAGTCTCAGCCTTCCATGACAGTTCAGAAGTGCCCGAGGCTCTTGGGCCACATGTCTGCATGCACTCAGGTGGTTCAATTTGCCAGGTTGCATCTTCGCCTTCTTCAAATGTAGCTCAAGAGCAGCCTACCATCCAACCCTTCACCCTTTGGACGTTTGCTCTGCCTCCCTCCGTTGATCCTAGACTCCATCCTGGCGGATGGTTCAGGGCGTTACTTTCACCCCTGGGTAAGGGCCAGATGAAGGGAACATAGAAGGCTTACCGGTACGGGGGCCCGGCTCCAGCCACTTTTAAATTGCTGGGCCCGGGGGCAGCTGCCCCTTCTTCCTTCCCTGCCCCCCATCAGGAGGGGTGGGGGGCAAAAGGCAGCGCTTTAACATCGGCTGCGTACAGGCTGGTACCAGCGGCCACTTCTTAGCAGTACACCGTACTGGGCCACTTTCACCCCTGCCCTTACCAACTAGGATTGTTGTCACTGATGCCTTCCTGATGGGTTGGAGAGCACAGCTGGGGTTGCTCAGAGTCCATGGTCTGTGGTCTGAGCAGGGAGCTTCACTCCTGCATATCATTGTGCTGGAGCTTTGGGCCATCTACAATACCTGTCACACTTTGCTAGACTGCATCAGGGGCTCAGTGGTTCATGTATTTACTGACAATACAACTGCAATGTATTATTATATAGGCAAGGAAGAGAACACTGGAGTGTGCGCTGCCACGAGGCAATCAGGCTGTATCGCAAAGAGTACCACTCTGACAGTCGATCACTTACCCCACTTCCTGTGAGTGTTGCTTGTGAGTCACTTAAGTGGAATGCATGGCTGCATCTGCTCGAAGAAGAAATGTTTACTCGCTGTAACGGTGGTTGTTTGAGATGTGATGCAGACCTGTATTTGTGACCCACCCTCCATCCCCTCTGCATCGGAGTTGAGCCTATGGGCATTTGGTGTGAAGGAAGGGTCAAGGCAGTGCCACTTCATATAGCCAGAGGAGGGGGTATAGTTTTGAGGCACGAGTGCCGCCCCCTACAGGTACTGCTAGGCAAAATTTGCTGGCTCCGGTGCACTGAGCAAATATAAACTTTAGCTAAAGTGCTTTCCTACGTCCCACTGACTTAATGTTTCCAGCCAAGACATGTGTGTGCACAAGGCCCCCCCGCCCCCCCCCCCAAAAAAAAACAAAAACAAAAACCCCAACAACCTGCTGAGAGCGTGGCATTCATTGGAGTTGCACTAGAAGTAATTCTGGGCTGCACTCCTTCCTGCCTCCTAATCACCTTGTTTTATCCTACATCACCTTGTGAGTTGCCTTCCTTGCTAATGCCATCTTCTTCAGTGTCTAAATTAACTCCCTGTGAGTGACACTAGGTCACCATTTACAGCTGTTTGAACCCCACATGTAACTTACATCCCAGAGACATCCAGAGGAGCTGGATCTGTTTAGGGCAGGTGTGAACTTGCGCCCAGTGCTTAGTAGGGCAAGGATAGAATCCTTTAACATTCTTATCTAGCTAATGTTGATGTAATTCTTTTGTAAGTGTAAAATCATGATTACTTGTGTTTCAGTCACGTACATCTCCATGTAATCAGCCAGGATTTTGATTCCCCTTGCCTTAAAAACAAAAAGCACTGGAATTCTTTTACTACAGAATACTTCTTAAACTCTCAAGGTAAAGACTTTATAAAATTTTCTCCATGAGGTATAATTTTATCATTTTCATGTATTTTCAAAGCTAATGTAAATCTTAAACAGTGTGTTAGAAAAAGTTGAAGGTCCTGCTTAGTTTTGGCTATTGGGCAACATTGGTTTTCTGATCAAACTAGTACAGCATTTGATTGGCTTATGTTTAACAATGGGACAGACTCTTCTATTTCCAGGTGGAATATTTGAAGAAAGAATGTGGAATGTTGGGGTAGAACAATCCTATTCCGCAATGATAAAATGCTGTGTCTGTAAAGCAGTGTGCACACACTTCATGGTGCTGAGAGGGCACTGTGTTCTGATACCAAACGTCTTTGTTTCCTTCAGATGTGATCGAGATGGTAAAGACCAAAGGAAAAGTTCTGGTTAAAGATGGGACCTCTGAGCTCCTCAAGTTGCCTCTCAGATGTCACGTGTGCAAGCAACACCAGTCTACCATCCCACAGTTGAAGGAACATCTCAAGAAACATTGGCCAAAGTAACTAAAAATCACTCTGTGAAATCTGATTAGCCTAAGGCTAAAAACAATCCCCCAAAACGTTGTCAAGTTGCATAGATTTTTGTTTTAGCTGAATTACAAATTTAACACTGGTTCCTCGCTAGTACAAACAGCATACGACTGACACTTTTGTAACAACTTTTTAGAAGACACATAAAGCAGCCTCAAGTTCAGTATTTTGTAGAGACACGGCAGACTGATAGTCCATAATGAATCTGATTGGGAAGTCTCTCAAGGGTTTTCTGGGGGGTAAATGTGGCTTATGCTTATGCAAAAGTCGGCTAAGCACCTGATACGGATTTAATCGATTCCAAGGCCAGAAGGGACCATTAGGATCATCTAGGCTGACCTCCTGTATAGCATGGGCCAGAGACCTGCCTCACAATAATGCCTAGAAAAAACATCCCACCTTGGTTTAGAAATTGTCAATGATGAAGAATCCACCACAACCCTTGGTGGGTTGTTCCAAGGGTTAATTATGCTCACCATTAAAAACATATGCCTTATTTCCCGTCTGAATTTGTCTAGCTTCAACTTCCAGCCTTTGGATCATATTACAACTAGGGCTGCCAAGCGATTGAAAAAAATAATCGCCATTAATCGTGCGATTAAACAATAGAATACCATTTATTTTAAATATTTTATGGATGTTTACTACATTTTCAAATATATTAATTTCAGTTGCAACACACAATACCAAGTGTACAGTGCTCACTTTATATTTATTTTTGATTACAAATATTTGTACTGTAAAAAACAAAAGTTGTATTTTTCAATTCATCTCATACAAGTACTGTAGTGCAATCTCTTTATCATGAAAGTTGAACTTACAAATGTAGAATTATGTACCAAAAAAACTGCATTCAAAAATAGAACAATGTAAAACTTTAGAGCCTACAAGTACACTCGGTCCTACCTCTTGGTCAGCCAATCACTCAGACAAACAAGGTTGGTTCCAATTTGCAGGAGATAATGGGTTCTGCTTGATAATGATCCAAAGCAGTGCGGACCGACACATGTTTGTTTTCATCATCTGACTCAGATGCCACAAGCAGAAGGTTCATTTTCTTTTTTGGTCGTTCGGGTTCTGTAGTTTCTGCATCAGAGTGTTGCTCTTTTAAGACTTCTAAAAGCATGCTCCACACCTCGTCCCTCTCAGATTTTGGATGGCACTTCAGATTCTTAAACCTTGGGTCGAGTGCTGTAACTATTTTTTAGAAATCTCACATCGGTACCTTCTTTGCGTTTTGTCAGATTTTCTGTGAAAGTGTTCTTAAAATGAACACGTGCTGGGTCATCATCCGAGACTGCTATAACATGAAATATATGGCAGAATGCGGATAAAACAGAACAGGAGACATACAATTCTCCCCCAAGGAGTTCAGTCACAAATTTAACGCATTATTTTTTAATGAGCGTTATCAGCATGGACACGTGTCCTCTGGAATGGTGGTGAAGCATGAAGGGACATATGAATCTTTAGCACATCTGGCACGTAAATATCTTGCAACTCCAGCTACAATGCCTGTTCTCACTTTCAGGTGACATTGTAAATAAGAAGCAGGCAGCAGGATCTCCTGTGAATGTAAACAAACTTGTTTGTCTTAGCAATTGGCAGAATAAGAAGTGCCCTGAGTGGACTTGTAGGCTGTAAAGTTTTACACTGTTTTGTTTTTGAGTGCAGTTATGTAACCAAAAAAAATCTGCATTTGTAAGTTACACTTTCATGATAAAGAGATTGCACTTCAGTGCCTGTATGAGTGAAATATACTTGAAAAATACTATTTTTTGTTTACAAATATAAAATGTAAAAATGATCAAAAATAATATAAAGTGAGCACTGTGCACTTTGTATTCTGTGTTGTAATTGAAAATCAATATTGAAAATGTAAAAAAATCCAAAAATATTTAATAAATTTGGTATTCTATTGTTAAGTGCAATTAATTTTTGTGAGTTAACTGTGATTAATTGACAGCCCTACTTACAAGCTTTCTCTGCTAGATTGAAGAGCCCATTACAGTAACTCCTTGCTTAAAGTTGTAGTTATGTTCCTGAAAAATGCTACTTTAAGCGAAACCATGTTTAGTGAATCCATTTTCCCCATAAGAATTAATATAAATAGGGGGGTTAGGTTCCAGGGAAATTTTTTTTACCAGACAAAAGACTAAATATATACACACACATATATGCAGTATAAGTTTTAAACAAACAATTTATTACTGTACACAGCAATGACGATTGTGAAGTTTGGTTGAAGTGGTGAAGTCATAGGATGGAAGAGGGTGGGATATTTCCCAGGGAATACTTTATTGCTAAATGATGAACTAGTACTCGGCTGAGCCCTCAAGGGTTAATACATTGTTAATGTAGCCTCACACTGTACAAGGGAGGGGCCACAGCAGGGCAGAGACACACACCCTGTGTGTGTGAGAGATGCACATTGCCCCTTTAAGAACGCTGACCCCACTCTTACGTGCATTGCCTTTTAAGTAGATGGGCAAGTTGAGACAGCAGCTGCGGCCAGCAAGCTCCCTCTGTCCTGAGCCCTGTTGTGTTGTCCCCCCCGCTCTATGGAGATGGGGAGCAGGAGCGGGACACCCTGACATTAGCACCCCTCTTCCCCCACCGCTTTGCCCAGCAAGCAGGAAGCTCCTGCGAGCAGCACACGGCAGTGCGGGGAGGGACAGCTGAACTGCTGGCAATTGATAGCCTGCTGAGCAGCTGCACAGGGAACTGAGGGGGGCTGCTCGTCTACTCCACAGGGCTGCACTTCCTGCAAGCAGTACATAAAGCAGGCAGCTGCCAAACAACATTATAAGGGAGCAGTGGCACAACTTTAAACAAGCACGTTCTCTGATCTGCAACGTAACAACAAAACGACGTTAACTGGGACGACTTTAAGCGAGGAGTTACTGTGTTAAGTATTTGTTCCTGGAAACGGACTCTCCTTTCCTCACCAGGGAGACCCTGTGTGGTGAGGCTGCTTGGTGAAGTAAGCAGCATGCAGATCCACCAAGGTACCTTCACCACGTGTTTTTCTTTTTTCTCCTCTTAAATTCCAGGTTCAATACAACCATAGAGCAGCAGTAATGAGGAGCCTCTTCCTGCTCCCTGGGTTAGCCTTTTATACTGCCTGGGTTCTTCAGTGGCTAAGCTAATTACTTGTGAACTTGTCAGGCTGTTAACAGCACCGTTACACATTGCCTTCATTTTGTTTCCTCAGCTCGGTTAGGGCCCCCCTTTTCCCCTAGGGCTCAGTTTTCTGCCTGACGGAGCTCTACCTTCCTTATGGAGGCAGCAATCTCTCACCACCTCTCCAGTTCTCTAGTCTGCCTTTTCATGGGCCAGCAGTGGGGGCTTCCACCCTCCAGCACCAGAATAAGCACTTAGGTGGGGGTTTACCCCAGAACTCAATTTCATCCCATGGGTCATCACACCAGGGACAGCCTCCAGAAACTGGCTCTGGCTTTGCCCCTTCCTTTGTAGAGCACACGGGGGTTTCTTCCTCAACAGACCCCTCCCACTCCAAGGGTCTCAGCCCCTTTTAGAGGCTTTAAGGGTTGCTCCCTCCTACAGTCCCCCTAACGGGTATCTTGGGTTCAGCTCCTGCCCTTTCTTCAGATTGTCCTTTGTGTGGGTGACCCCTGATCCTTCATCCCCTTTTCCAGCTTCTTTGCCTGGTTTCTCACCTAGGCCTTGCTTTCTTAGCTTGCTGGTATTTTTCTAGGGTTTTCGCTTTCCTGCTTCTCCTTTGCCCCAGCCTTTCTGACCCACTTTCCTGGCTTGTTTTCTGTTTAGGGTTTTCTCATATTGCCCCTCCTGGACTCTGGGTCCATGCTTAATCCCAGCCCCTCTTTTCCTCACTCTCCAACAAGGTTTCTTTCCCCAGGCCTCCTTTCTTCTCCTCAAAGGGAACGTGTTCCACAGTCCCCATGACCACAGGATAGGGCAAGATTTCCACTACCCTGACCCTTTTCTAGTGGAACCTCCCACATACTTTCAATGGGACTCCTGGCACTGGATAATATGTTTTCTCCCCGTGTATGCATTCCACATACAGGGTTTCCCCCTCCCCAAACCACTGTGGTTTAATCTGCCTGTTCCGCAAGAGTGAACAACCTGCTGCTAGGTCAATATCCTCTGGCCTACGGCCCACCCTTACAGGGATTGTTTTTGCACTCTTCCTAGATGTCTCCATCACCCCGGTCTAGGTGCAAAATTCCCCCAGACCATATCACATATACGGGCAGTCCCACTTAATGTAGCATTTCCCCCCTGCATTGGTAGCAAGTAATATCCCAGCTGGTTGACATGGCCTTTTTCTCCTCCTGTCTCTCACGCCCAGGCCTTCCTGCTTGAGGGACCTAGTCTCTTTCCCCCCTTGCATTCCCTTCTTGTGGGGGGCGAGCCCCTTTCCTGGGAAATTCTGCTTCAACACACTTGGCCAGTTTTACGGCTGCAGCCATTGTCTCTGGCTGGTCTCCTCAACCAGACCTTAGTGGTATCTGGGAGGCTCTACATAAATTGTTCTAATGTTACGGTATCCATGACCTCTTCCAAATCTTGCCCCTTTGGACTCAGCCATTGGTTGGCCCAATCTCTCAACTTCTGTACGAAAGATTTGGGCCCGACCCCGTAAGTCCATGTGGCTTCCCTAAATTTCTGTCTGTACCTTTCGGCCACGAGCCTACATAGTCCAGTATAGCAGCCTTTAACACTTCGTGATTCATGGCCTGCTTTTCACTCAATGCCATGTAAGCAGATTGCGTTTCTCCTGCCAGATAAGGGGCTAACCCCCTTGCTTAAAACCCTTTATCCCAGCTTGCACTAGCAGCGATTCTTTCGAACATCCATAGGAACACTGGATTAGCTCCAGGGCTCGTTTTAGAGTTCCAGGCCTGCTCCCCCTTGGCAGGAATTATGTTTTGTAATAACTGCTGTACCTGGGTCTGCTCCTTCATGAACTCCTCAAACACATGCAGTTGCTCTGCCTGCCATCCCAGCCGATTGTCACGAGGTCTGCTGGAATGTCTGCAATGTCCTCCGCATCCCCTTCTGAGCATGAGCTCCTCCATCTTTTCCAGATTCAGCCTGTCCTCTCTCAGGCCACCTCTCAAGCCTTCCTGGTTGTGGCTGACAGATGGATCCTGGACAAGCCCACTTTGTGAATGGGCTTCTCCCTCTCCAACAAAACCCTGGCTGGTCAGCCCACATTTGTGAATGGGCTTCTCCCTCTCTAAGAAAACCCTGGCTGGTCAGCCCACTTTGTGAATGAAGCAGCGCACAGGTCCACCAAGGTACCTTCACCATGTGTGTTTGTTTGCCTTCTTTTACACTCCAGGTACATTTCAACCACATGGCTTCTCAGAACTGCTGCTCTTTCCTGTGCCCCGGATTAGCCTTTTTTATACTGTCTGCTTTCCTTCCTGGGTTCTTCATCCACTGGGCTAATTACTCATTCACTTGTCAGGCTACCAACAGGTGTAAGTGCACTCGTCTACTTCAACCGCACCCAGTGCCCTAGGTGGGGTTAGTGATCAGGTGCTGGCTTCCATAGAGCTTTGATCAGCACCCTGGTACAGTTCCCCAGGTAGGTATTTATAGATTTGTGTTTGACTTTGTGGGGAAATTACCTAAATGGTGTGAGGGCACTTCCCCTGGGCTCTCAGTGACATGCAAGTTGACTTCTCTTTTGGCTGTGTCCCTCTTACTGGGCCTGGCATGGTGATTGACTGGACATCACTTTCTAACAATATTTTGGCAATCAAATGAAATCTCTACTAAAAAGGCTCTGTACCCCCATACAAAATAGCTCGTGTAGCTCACCAAGATCATGGATGCTCAACTCTCACTCTTAGCTGTGCAGCAGGCCTGAAAGTCTGACCGCTGCAGAGGGCTCTAGACACAAGACCTGGTTGTGAGAGGTGTTGAGCACCCACAACGCTAGGCTGCCTGTCTTGCTTTTGACGTAGTTCATAACCCCAGTGAGTCAGGGCACAGCTGTTGCTCATGGCAAAGGACTCAGTCATTCGAATCTTAATGCTGAGCATTTTCATTGAGAGCAGCTATAACCACGGAGCACTCAGTGACGCTATTGGCTTTGGCCATGTTGCTTTGCCATTCACAGCAAAAGATTGCTTAAAATAGCACTAGCTAAGAACAAGATACTGTTCTGCTGCTTCTTGTGACGACTGCAGAGGAATCATCTAGCCCAAGGGACAGATCTTCTTGCACCTCTCAACAGAGACTGCTCTAGCCAAGCACTGGCACTAATGGACTCTGAAGAGAGCCCCATCCTCCTTAGACAGCCGTCACATGTCCCCTTCCCCTCTTAGACTGGGTGGAAACCAGTATGGGATCTTGCTGAAGGCATGTTTCATATTGATGTTGTGATGGATAATGGTGCTGTTCAGCAGGAGGTAGCCTCATTTTGGTGGTTTACAACAGTGTCCCTGTTGTACCCCACTGCACCCCAAACCTCTTCATTAACTCGGTCGTGGCAAACACGTAGCTGACAGCAATGGGGTGATACAGGTACAAAGGGCTATAGAGTACAAGCCTGACTTCCTGTATTTCAGCGTGTTCTTAAGCAAATCAGCCCTGTCCCATCAACACATGATGTTGTGAGAGGGTCCATGTGTTTTTTAAAAATGACCACACTCTCACACAGTTTGGGAGATGGAAACTTGTTGAATATTAAACAAACAATCAGGCCCAAAAGGAATATTGGTTAGTGAAACACTTAAAAAAAATCTAGATCTTTTCAGGAGGAGGGGGAGGAAGTAGTTTGTTTCCTTGAAAAAAAAATGTAGTTGATGCTAGTGTTAGACATGGTTCTAGAACAATCCCCGTGTTATGTGCATTGCAGACATGCCTACGTGCTGCATCTGCACCCATTATAGCTCCACAGCCAGTACAGAAGGTGGGAAAGTTGGCATAGACTAGCCACCTTGTCACCTACTACTATCAGAGCCGGTCTAGGATATATGGTGGTAGAAACAGCGGCAGCCAGGCCCCACTAGCTCTTTGGTATGCTAAACAAGCAGTGTATTTCCCCCAAAAGTCCAAGTAGAGAAGACTTCTGAAATACTAAGCTGTAGCCCAAAGGGCAGCAGACAGCTGATGTCATAATCAGTGATGTCAGTGGCATGAAAATTCCAAAATTACCCCTGGCATTTCTCGGCTTGCCATGGCTTCTGCCAGTGCAGTCAAAGGGAATCAACATCTATGACAAAAGGAACAGAAATGTCAGTCAAAGGAAGCGCTAGCTCTCTGGCGGTAGCAACAATCCAGGAAGGTCCTGCAAAACGGGCGGTACTAGTTAGGGCCAGTAAAAAGCCTAAAGAGGATAGTGTTTCATCAACTCAGGGAAGCCCCAAGATTGTGAAGGAGACTAGAGCAGTGATCATAGACATTGGCACAGGTTACTGTAAGTGTGGATTTGCTGGAGAGCCTCGTCCCTCCCATGTTATTTCGTCTACAGTGGGCAAGCATTTCCAGGAGACTGCTAAAACTGGGGACAATCGCAAAGAAACCTTCGTTGGAAAAGAACTTCAGGATGTGAAAATACCCCTAAAACTGGTCAACCCCTTGAGACATGGCATCGTGGTCGACTGGGATTGTGTCCAAGACATTTGGGAATACATTTTCCACAAAGAGATGAAGATTCAGCCAGAGGAGCATGCTGTCCTGGTATCAGACCCTCCGCTGAGTCCTACCACCAACAGGGAGAAATATGCCGAGATGCTGTTTGAAACGTTCTGCACTCCTGCCATGCATATCGCCTACCAGTCCAGATTATCTATGTATTCATACGGCAAGACCTCTGCTCTCGTGGTAGAAAGTGGCCATGGCGTTTCCTATGTGGTCCCTATCTATGAAGGCTATACTATGCCAAGCATTACTGGAAGAGTAGACTATGCTGGATCAGACCTCACCCATTACCTCATGAAGTTATTAAATGAGGCTGGAAGAACATTTACTGGAGAACAACTAAGTGTGGTAGAAGACATCAAGGAAAAGTGTTGCTATACGTCTCTGGACCTTCAGCATGATATGAGTTTGCCTCTCCGGAAACAGCAGGTTGATTATGAACTTCCAGATGGGCACCTAATTGCCATTGGCAGAGAGAGATTCCTGTGTGCTGAAATGCTCTTCAAACCATCCTTGATAGGATCACAGCAGCCAGCGCTTTCACTGCTGACAATGACCTGCCTCAATAAATGTGATGTTGATCTCAAGAAGAAGCTGATGGGCAATATCTTGCTGTGCGGAGGTTGTACCATGCTGAGGGGTTTCCCTGACCGCTTCCAGAGAGACCTGACCAAGATGTGCCCCAATGATGACCCCATCGCAGCAGCATCCCCTGACAGAAAGTCTTCTGTCTGGACTGGGGGGTCAATTTTGGCATCACTCAAGGCCTTTCAGCAGCTCTGGGTTTATAGAAGAGAATATGAAGAACACGGTCCTTTCTTCATCTACAGGAAATGCTTCTGAGTATAAAGTGGACAAGATTGAGCTTAGAATCAACACTGCCACCCAAAGGGGACTGTAGATATTTAAGAACCTCTGTTTCTTTCTCAGATACTGGTAACAAACTGAGCTGCTAAAATGAAGTTTGGATCTGTGTTCCACTGTGGCTGTATTAAAAGCTCATAGCATTCTGTGTTGCACATTAACAGCTTTTATCTCGTCTGTTTCATAAGAATTTTCACTGTAGCCTATTTGACAAAAGAGGATTTACCAGTGTAAAAGGGATACAGCAGCTGGTACAGACTCATTGTCTAGTGCAGTGGGTTTCAGCCTGTGATCCAGGGACCCTGGGGGCCACAGACTGTCTAAGATTTCGAAAGGGCTCCCCACCTCCATTTGAAATTTTTTATGGATCCACAAATGAAAAAAGGTTAAACTCCTGATTAAGTGATATAGAAAAACAGCACCACTTCCAGCATCTACAGTGAGTCTGCTGCTGACCACCAACTATGGTCATAATGAAATTTTTCTAACTAATGGGTTATCCCTTAGTGCCAAAATGGGTCCGGGCTCGTAGACTACAGTTTCAGAGTAACCGCACATGTAGCTCCGTGGCCCACTCCAGGAGTGCTAACCAAGTCTCCAGCAAGCACCTGGCTCTGGGCAGGGACCTCTGTCCCACTCCTTTCTGAGTGGGGAGAAAGGGGGGGGGGGGGCTTAAGGGCACGCACAGCCCGCGATATCCTTAGCAAGCCAGTCTGCTTAAGGGCCTGCGCCTGTGTATTGCTTTCTTTGAGGCCTATGAACGGTGCATAGCCAGCACTTACAAGTTACACACGGCTCCTTCAGAGCAAGCACATTTAATCTTAAGGTAAAACAATTACAGCTGAAACATCACAAACAACAATAGCTGGATTTAAACACACTGTAGGGCCCTAGCACACTGAAGTCTTTCCAACCCTTCCACAAGGGTTGAGGCCCCCTTGGACAGAAGGTCTTGTCCATTTGCTGGATTAGAAAGAAGGCCCTGGGTCAGTTTAAATGTAGCCCTTTTGCACCAAAAGCCCTTTCCTTTGTCTGCTGGTCTCAGGAAAACCCAGGAGGTGCAAGCCCTCTCAGTTACTGGGGGGGAGAGATGTTTACAGCTTGAGCGAGTCACCGTACTCGCCCTCCCATTTTTAGAGCCTTGCAGCGCTATGGCAACCCTTCCCTGTGGAGTTGTACACAATCCCAGGCCCAGTAGTCCATAAACCATTCATACCCTACATGCAATATCTGTCACCCTGAGACTGTGGCGTCCCAGTGGAATTCTGCTAGCCAAGTGTGTGAAGTGTACAGGAGATTTGCTAGCTGTAGATTTATTCTGTCAGCCTGATGAAAATGGTACATCCCTCCCTCTTTTAGCACATCACTCGTACCTGGAGATGGCTTGTGTGTGCCAGCCCTTTTCCCAGGATACCAGGGGAGAACATTCATAGACCCCAGCCCTATGAAAGCCCGTTCCTGTATCCAGGAGTCTGGGGACAGTCTGATTTGAAGCACTCATGCAAAACAATACTGTCTGACAGACAGACTCAGGGCAGGTTGGAGACACAGTTTAAGCAATATCATCTTTATTATGCTGTGTTTTGGGAAGAGGAGAGGGTGTGTACAATAATCACTCTGACAAAGCACAATGTGCCATACACTGCTGTACATTAGAGCAGCCTAAGCCCAGGGCCATATTTGTGCTGGTGTAAACTGGCATAGATGCACCAGCTGAAGACCTAGTTGCCTAGAGTACAGTAGCTCTACTGCAGTCAATGGGATGACCTGAGATTGTCTCTGGTGTAACAAGACAGAATTTGGCTAATGTCTTGTCACAGCCCATCCAATTTTAAACAGTACAACAAAGCTCAGTGCAGCAGGGAGACTGTTGCTCTGTTTAATATTCTTAAAAAATGCATCAGCTGGACTATTAGGGATACAGGATCCAAAGGGTAAAACTCGGGCTATTTAAAATGACTGAAATGATGTACTGCAGCCAGGAAGGCTGGCTCGGAAGCTGTCTTAGGGGAAATGCACCAGAGCTGCAAAAGGAGAGAGGAAGAGAGTTGGCAGATGTCCAACTCAGACAGCACCAATAAGGGCTTCTCTATGGGGACTGCCTCTCTTCTTGTTCTCCAGGGTTGGCGATGACAAATCTAGGGGGAGGGAGAAGGAGGGGGAGTGTGTGTGTGTACGTACAAAATGAAGGGGAAGTAATGAGCTTACAATAAACTACAATTGAGAGTCTAGCAGGATTTCTTAGCCTCAGGTTACTGTAAGAGGTTCAGTTTCCATTGGATGTTTTTATTGAGTTTTGGAGGAATAAGAAGTTCTGCATCTGAAAAGCAAGAGAAGAGAAGGTAAGGTTACCTGAAGTTCCCTTAAGAGCTGAACACTGGAAAGCCTCCATGACTCTTCTTTCGCTGCCCATCAACAGATGAGAGTTTCTCTTTTAGGGTGCTGAAGGGAAGTATGTCTACGTGGGGCTCAGCAGGACCACTCCCGTTAGAGGGCCCCGAGGGGCCCGTGACACATGTATAGATTTATAACTTGGCCAATCTAAGTATTTTGGGACTGAGGTGGGTTTGCCAGATTTCACCCCAAGCAAAAGCATTTCTACAGCTACCATTGTGACGCTAGTAGACCAGGTGCCAGCTGAGCACTGAAATTCATAGCTGGAAACCGGAGCAGCTCACCTGTTAGTATAGTTCAAGATAGTGTTAGACTTGTAAGGATGTGTTTACACTATAAAATGCTTGTAAGTTGCTGCATGCAACTTGTAATGCCTGTATCCCAGGCTATAAGGTAATATGTAAGTTTTGCTTTATAACTGTAAAAATGCCTGCTCTGAACTTGTGAACCGAGGTAGGAGGAGTGGCTCCCCCACCCCTCAAGGAGGACTACCAAGACAATGGACCCTGTGAAACAAAGACTGGGTTGATGGCCCTCTTACACCCATAAAGGTGCTATGTGCAAGAAAACTCATCCCATCCGCTTGAATTCTGGAAGAAGAGAATAAAGATAGCTGACATGACAATTCTTCATCTCTTTGCTGTTTGGACTGTCACAGGGCTGGAGCTAAGAAACAAAAGCAGAGATCCCCAGGCTCAACCTGGGTTAGCCCTAAAAGACAATCAGTGCTGACCGATTACTGCAACTTGTCACCTTTTAGAACCACATCTGTGTATATATGTTGCCTTCTTTAACCTGTAAATAACTAATTTCTTTTTCCTAGTTAATAAACCCTTAGTTTACTATAGAGTTGGCTATGATGGTTGTCCTTGGTGAGAGATATGAGGTACAAACAGACCTGGGGGTAAGTGACTGGTCTCTTGGGACTGGGATCAATCTGAATCTTTTCTGATTCTTGGTTTAAGTGACCATTTATCACTTAGTCCAGCTTGCCTGGGCGGCAAGATAGACTGGAGTGCCCAAGAGGACCCTCTCTGACAACATGGTAAGACCATTTTAGTGCTTCTGGAGCTCACATTTGTTACTGGGTTGGTGAAATCTAATTCTAGAACATACCACCAGTTTGGGGTGTGTCCCCTGCTTTTGACAGTCTGCCCTGAGGTAGGCACTCACAGTCATGAATAGCTCCAAACAGCGCGACAACCATCACCAACAGTAAACCCTCTTTGCAGCATGGCTAAGAAATGTTTCTAACAAAGCCCATAAAATATCCCTGCCCCTGACATTTTAGTTTTCCATTTTCCTCTTGAAAGTGTGCTGCTGCTCTGAAGAGGAAATCCAAACATGGCATTGTGGAGTTCTGAGTTCACCAGCTCAATTATTCCACCTCAAACGTGTCCACTTACACAAGGAAAACATTTCTGTTGACAGTAAGCCTACAAACCCAACGTGGGACCTAGTCAAGCTGGATTCTTTCCTCCTTGTAGATCTCGCTAGCAATACATGCTCGTCAGGCCAAAGCAAATTCTTCAGGACCCCAGTGCAAACCAACACTGCAACAGGTTAACACAGGTGTAACCAGTAGGTGGGAGGATGGAAGAACCCAGATCATTTGGACAATGTTCTGAAGGAGCAGAATGATGCAGTGGGAACGGGCTGGGTTCTTTTGCTTACTCTAGCTGAGAGAGCTCCCCTGGCAGCAGAAGGCTTAGGAATAAAGTTGAGCAAATAATTGATTTTTTGGTGCAGGGATCAAAAAAATAAAAATAAATCCAGTTTAATATGACACCAAACCAACTTTTTCAATTTTTTTTCATCAAATGAAAGACTCAAATTTTGGTTTGTATTGACTGAAATGTTTTCAGTCAATTTGAAAGTAAATGGGGGGAGGGGGGTGTTTGTTCAATTAGTTTGTTTCAAGTCAACCAAAACATTTTAGATGACTAAAAATAATTCCCCCCCCCCCAACCTTTTTGTTTTGATTTGATCACTTATGGGTGTTTCCCACTCTTTTTTAAACAAGCCACATTTGAATTTAACACAAAACATTTAGTCTTTTTTAAAAAAATTTTGTTTTTTCTTGGTCAAAACGATTATTCATCAGCCCAAATGTATGGATAGCTTTGGGGCACCAAAAATGCATTTTTTGACTAAAAATCTTTTGTGTCAAAAAAACATCACCCAGCTGTGCCCAGGAAGCCTATAGCTCCGATTCCTCAAGGTCCTGACCCAGCAACGGCCAACAGTGGTAAACATGCACCCGGGAGTGCATGGGCAGTGTCTTCCTGTTCAGCATTTCACAAGCGACTTTTGGGTTCCTTTAACTTGGTTGCATTTCACCTTAAAACAACGTTAGACAGGTTGTGGGGGGAACTCTACCAGGTGAGTTTTAATTAGTGAAAAAGAGCAGGTATAAATGATCTAAGTCAGACCACAGGAATCACCTCCCTTCTCCTTAGATTTCCAGCTCCTGTGAAGCAGGAACCTGGTCTGTCTAGTCAGGTGTAAGTGCCATGGACTCCTAGGACAACGACACTGCCACAGGAATTCATGAAGGGAGAAGTGTAACCCTTACAAGAGACACATCTGTTTAATGCCAGGAGGGGACATCAGAAACACGACCGACCGACCTACCACATCAGCCTCCAAACTGCCTCACTAGGCCATCGCTCTAGAACATATCTAGCCCTAGTGACGCCATCGTTGGAGATACCCTGTGCCTACGATTAGTACGCCGTACCCTTCTGTTAACTAACCTTGTACTGCAGGAGCTGCACTTCTTTGCTGTTGATAGGCGGCCATAATGCTATTTGCAGTTGAATTGGGGCCCAGGACCTGTAGAATAGGCAATACTGGCACATCAGTCCTTACAGCAATGAAGCAGAAGATTCCAAAACCAAGCTCCCCAAGATCCACCCAACCGGCAGTTCTGCTCCCTTTGCAGGATGGGGGCGTGCTTGATATTGCCATTGGATTCAAAGGGAGATCTGTGCTCCTGCTCCTCCCCCCATGACAATGCTTGGCATTTTCGGCAGATGATGCTAATGGCATATTTCCATCCATCTGCAGGTCAACGCATGGCTGCCCAGACAGCTGCTATGAGATTCAGAACCAGTGCAGGGGCTCTGTGACTGCAATGGGACTGTTGCATGGAGGGGAATGCAGGGAGGTAAAGCTGCCAGACACTGTGCTGCAATCTGAGGGCACCACCAGAGGAGACAGAGCACCCTGGGAGCCACACAGATCACAGACAGAAAGAGCTGGTGGTGAACATGGAAGGAGCCTGCTGAAGCCCTGTGCAAAGATAGCAGTAGGAGCTGCAGGAATGGCATCTTTGGAGCACCTGGACTTCAGGACCATGTGTGAGATCTTTTCCCCATCACTGTGCCAGCCCTTTTGCTGCGGCAGCGTTGCCAGTTCCTGAGATTTTATCCCAAGTCTTGTGATGTGTGTGTCTGTCTTAAAGACCCAGGTCTTAGAGGCAGGTGACTGCAGGAGAACCTCAACTTGCATTAAAAATAAGTTTCTAGCCCAGGTGCTTAGGGAGAAAAGTTTCAAAATGTGACCTGAGTTAACGCTAAAGGCTGGGAACCCAGAAAGCATGGAAAAAGAAATCTCACATTTTCATATTTTTAAATAGTTTTGTGATTTTTTTAAGCTTGTCATGATATTGACCACTTGGGGCTGGCAATACTGTAGAAAGTCTGATTTAATTCTCCATCGCCTCCTCTTTCTGCCCCATTCATCATGGGGCATGTATATATTGTAGACGAGCCAGGGCATTACGGAGACGAAAGTGATTGTACTGATAATGTTAATATTTGAAGTCCAATGGAGGTGAGACATGTTAGTGGTTAATTCAGGATTTTAACAGTTCAATCATTATAAAGATTTCTTTGCTCAATTATAAACATATAAAGGAAGAGTATATTGCATTGAACTCTGCAGCTTGCTTCACTTAACACAGTGTATTGAATATGGAAGGAACACAAGCCAAAGTCCCCTAGTGCTATCGAGCCAGTCCGATCACTCCTGACCAGCACCGGAGATAGCAGGCAGTGCACACGCTGGCTGGCAGCCAAGGGTTTGAGCAGTGGGAAGATGCAGCACTCCTCTAGAAATACACTGTCTAGGAGGTCTATCTGACATACTGCAACAAGGGGCAGATCTGGAGGCCTACACTGCCGCTGACTCCAGTTCGAGTTTGTCTGAGTTAAAGACTCCACGGTTTGTCTCTCTAAATGAGACCACAGCACCACAAATACTTAAGTTGCAAACAGCGACTCAGGTCACAGCCATCAGGGAGCAAGCACCTACTGGGTTAGCAGGATTCTGTTGCAGGTCTGTGGTCCAGATTTCCAGGAGTGACCTCTCTATCAACTGCAAAGCTGCTTCCAGGGCCTGCTGCAGCTCCCTGGCTGGCTCATCGTAGCCAAAGAGCACAAGCCCCTTTAATAAGCTGTGCACTTCACCTGTGAGGAAGAGATCAGAGCAAGCTCCATCACAGCAGTCAACAGGTTCACAAGCCACGGTGCTGCTCTAGCACTGGGGACGGGGTGAAAGGAGCAGCGAAACACAGCTGCTGTTCTCCTGCTGTTACCCCTGGTACTACTGGATCCGGGAAAGTGGGCAGGCAAAGCCCACCCACTACTAAAGGATCCCCCCCCAGCCTAAGGGGAGGGATCCACAGGACCTGGATTCCAAGTAATTACGGGGGACAACAAATGAAAAAACAGGAACGGGAGTGAGGTCAAAGGGTCAAACGAAGGGAACCTGACGGGGACACCGAGCAGAGAACCCCAGACAGCGCCCACTGCTCCTCAAAGGCGTCAAGGGAGCCAGTGGACACTGCCCAGAGGAACTCCGCCCGGATGTGTGAACGAACAGAGGATCGGAAATAGGTCCCACAGTCACAGGAGACTCCATCAGCCAACCTCCTCACCCTGGTTTTATAGATGGCCAGCTTAGCCAGGGCCAGGAGGAGGCTGGCCAGGAGGTCCCGCGACTTCGTGGGGCCGCGGATGGGAAGTGCATAAATAAAAAGGTGAGGGGAAAAATGTAACCAAAACCTCAACAAAATATCTAAGAGGAGCTGGAAAAGGGGCTGCAGTCTGGCACACTCCAAATAGATGTGTGCCAGGGTCTCCCTCGCGCCGCAAAAGGGGCAGGTGTCGGGGGTGAACCGCGCCAAGTACACGCCCGTGCTCACGGCTCCATGAAGGAGCCACCAACTGATATCCCCGGCGGGCCTCGGGACCAAGGCGGAGTAAAGGCTGGCCCACTGGGGCTCCTCACCCTCTAAAGGTGTCAGGAGGTCCTGCCATTTTGTATCGGGGCGGGACGCAAAGGTGAGGAGATGAAGGGTGTGGAGCACGAGCGTGTAAAGATGTTTCCTTGGCGTGGTCTGGAAGCAGACCGGCTGCAGTTCGTGCAGCTGGCTCGCAGTGAAGGGGCGGGGGTGCCGGTTGGCTCCACGGGGCAGAGGCCCGATAAAAAGGTCCGGAGGGCCGGGGGTGGAGCGAGGGCGGGGCGTGCCCTCTCACAGAGCCCGGTCGAGGTAAACCCGAGCAGCGGACGGCAAAGCAGCCTTCACCTCCTGGAGTACGCGCCGGGGAGTACGAGGTCTGGAGAGCCCCATGCGCTGAGTGAGCGTCAAGGGATCCAGCCAGTCTCCCCGGTCATAGTCCAGGAGATCTCCGACTCTGGTGACTTCTGCCAGGACCAACCCCTGGTGCCAGGTGGGCTCAGCATGAGGGGAGCTCTCTTCACATTAGCGCAACCCAGCTCATCTCACTCTGATTCTTTACACCTGGGGGCCGGGACTATTTTTTACTCATCAGAGCAGTGGCAGCTGCAGAGGTTTGGACGAGCAAAGCCAATCAGTAGTCCTGATCCCCAGAGACACCTTGGCGAGGAGCCAGGAAGAGGCTGCTCTCTTCAGCGACCCCTCCCCCCCTCTAGGCTTGGGCAGTAGCTACTCTTTCCAGCCATCCTTCAAGATCAGAAGGTGGCATCTGGCCTCAGACCGCCACACAAGCCGGACGCTGGCTCAGCTCAGCCAAGGGGCCTCACCCTTCATGTTCTCAGTAGTGCGGATATTTTCTCCCAAGGCCTCTAGAAGCGCCAGATCCTCCAGAGGGCTCCCTTCTTTCAGACTGTGCCGCTTGCGCTCTGCCTTGCGACGGTTCTTGGAGGATCGGCTAGAAGAAAGGAATGTCCAATATCACCATGGGCAACAGAACGGGACAGAGCAACCAGCATTTCTTTTTCCTCTTACAAGAGGAAGTCATAATCCCCAGCCGCCCCCCGGTCCCCACTCCCCACCAATGAAGCCTGCAAACAAACGCATCTTAACGCGGTACGTACACCTCTTGCTACAACGTGCAAGACACAGGTGGGCTGCCAGCCAAGGCACAGACTGAGGGCTGGCTTCCCACCTGCACCCACTGCCTGCTGGACGTGGCTGCCAAGGAGCTGGTCCTGAGGATGGGTCTGTTTGCTTTGGGGCTCCCTAGAGTAGCCGAGCAGCTGCTGTACAGGGGCTATACCAGCCTCTATGGCAGCTGCACAGATCCAGCTGCTTGTGTCACTGGAATGGCACGAAGGGGCTGGACTGCAGCCAAAACTCTGGCCCAGCCTGCAGGACCAGCTTTGTCTGCAGCACATTTCTTCTTCTTTTTAAACCAAGTTATAAGCTTGCACCCATAGCCCCGTGAGAGTCCACCGCTGCGTGAGCAAGCGTGCAGATGGAGTTGGATACAGCCGCGCATTCCACCTCTCGTCCCCCCAGCACAGCATGAACAGCTGCAGTCTGGTTTGAGGGCAGGGACATACGCAGATATCCTCGAGTTGCTGTGCGAGTATTTGCCACTCATGTCACTGGCTGTCACGATGCTGCTGGTTTCGGAAAGAAGGTCTGCCTCCAGGCAGTTTGGGGTCTCATCGTCTGCAAAACAAATTAGCAACAAGTTAGACCTTCCCCCGATCCCCAATGAAGGTGGAGGTTATTTTACAAGCACCAGAGGGAAAAACACCAGCACGTGGTTACACTGAGAGCAGGCGATGCCAATGGGCAGTCCAGGGGAGGGACACAGGACATCCTAGCTCCGAGCAGGGTCTGTCTGGAGAAGTCTAAGTACCATGGAACTATGGAGAATGGAACCAGTGCCCATTTATCTCCAACTTCCCCTCCACAAGAAACAGTCTTACATGGGACCTCAACTGCTGGACCAGTCCCCTGGTGGCACTGGGAGAGCCCCTGCACCACAGTCAGGCTCCCCCAGGACATGGCAGAGGTGAAGAGAACAGGCGCAGTAGAGGGCAGGTGTAACAGAGACTTAGCTGGGCTACGTTTACCCCTGCAGCAGGACGAGGAGGTTACTTAGCTGTACAGCACCTTGATTTCAAAACGTTTTGTTGGTACGAGTGTTCTCCAGAAGGATGTGCGCGCACCTACACACTCTTGCCGGGAGACTGTAAAGCAGTGTCTGCAGGCCTGGTAGAGCAGCTCCACGTGGTCCCATACAAGGACACACAGGGAGCTGCAGACCCACCGCCACTCAGTTCCTTCTCAACCACAAAGTCAGACGCACCACGGCAGAGGGGAAGGAGGGCAGGAGGCGGAGCACCCATTGGGATAAAACATCTTGAAGAACTCATTTCTGTGCACGTAAGTAACCTCTCCTTCTTCAAGCATGTGCCTTCCTGGGTGCTCCATCGTAGCAGACTCCCAAACAGTAACTCAATGTGGAGAGGGTGGTGAGGAGGCAAATCCAAGGCAGACTGGAGGACTCACCAAGTGACGTGTCAGCTTTGAAAGCTGGTAAAATAGTGCAATGCTTGGCAAATGTATGGATGAGGACCAAGATGCAATCCTGCGGATTTCCTCAATTGCAACATCTTTCAGAGAGGCTATAGAGGTGGACTGAGCTACAGGGGAGTGTGCTGTCACTCTATGAGGGGGTTGTATTCTGGCAGTCTCATAGCATGTTAAAATGCAACCAGAGACTCACTTTGATAATCTTTGCGTTGAAATGGGCTGCCCTTTCATCCTTACAGCAAAGGATACAAAGTCTGGGAGAGGTACTGAAGGCCTTGGGTCTGTGTAAGTAGAAGGCAAGAGTTCTTCTGACATGTAGTGTTTGTACAGGCTAGTTTCCTGTCTGGAGGCATGAGGATAAACACTGGCAGACTAATTTCCTGATTAACATGGTATTCCAAAGAAACCTTAGGGAGGAAATGAGGCTGGGACATTAGTGTGACCATATCCTTGTAGAAAGTAGTCAACGGTGTGTCTGCCATGAGTGCACCAAGTTCTCCCATTTGTCTAGCCAAAGTGATAGCTATAAGGAATGGAGGTCTTGAGGGAGAGGTGCAGGAGAGTACAGATACAGTTACTGGTTTCCTTAAAGTACTGGAGTATGAAATTATGGTCCTATGGGGTAGCAGGTTCCATACAGGGGGAAACAAGTTGTATAAGCCTTTAAGGAACCTGGTCGTAATAGAATGGGCAAACACTGAAAAGCCCTCAATGGCCAAGTGGAAGGATGAATCTGACTGAGCTCACTGACAAAACTGGTGTCTAAGTCCAACTGGTAGTCTAGGATCTCAGCGAGCAGAACTTCTGAGGCTTGTCAAGAGTTAAGAGAACATCAGGGATGGAAATGTTTTTGATTCTGCAAGTAAGTTTTGCAAGTACTGTAGTAGGTTTACAGGACACCCTTCTTGAGGGGAAGGCAGAGAGGTGTTGCTACTGAAAGATGAAGGAGGTTCGAGAACCACGCCTGCCGCAGTCATGACAATGCTATGAGAATAAGCCTTGCTCTTTCCTGTCTAAGTTTGATCAAGGTCTTGAGAATTATAGGTGGAGGCAAGTAAATGTACAGCAGGATATGGTTCCATGGTGTTATCAGGGCATCTCCCAATTAATTGCAGTCATGTCCTCCCTTGGAGCAAAGATGGTTGGGGGAGCAAAGATGTCCGCTCCGGGGAGATCCCACTTTTGGTAGATGCTGTGGAAGACAGAATTGTTGAGTTCTCACTCATGCTGCTGATGCAAGTTCCTGCTCAGGGAGTCTGCAATTGTATTCTGGAGGCCTGGTAGAACTCTCGATGGCTTACCTATCTGATGGGAAAAGCACCAGTTCCAATTTTAGCAATTCTACACACAATTGCTCTTGCTTTGTTGGTTGATGTGACACATTTCTGCCCTGTTGTAGAGCATTATCCTGACAGAGTGGCCCTGTATGTCATGAAAGAAGTGTGGGATAAACACAGCAGATGGCTCTCAGTTCAAAGGGTGTTGAGGTGAAGCGTAATCTCTTGTGAGCACCACCTGCCCTGAGTTGTGGCCCCTGAAAGTGGCCCCCCCAACCCAAAAGAGGAGTCCACTGTGAGGATTTTTGGAGGGTGGAGAGTATGAAAATGGGGTTCCATTGCAGCCTGGCAATGGGTCCTTCCACCAGCTGAGAGCCCAGAGTTCAGGGGTACTGTTAAGCATTTGGAGGGACTGTGCCTGTGCCACATCTGAAGGCACCTGAAGCACTGTCTTGCATGAGATGCGACAAACATGGATGCCAACACATGGCCTAGGAGTTGTAAGGAGGTCCTGCCATTTAGTGTACAGTTTAAACGGGACATGGTGGAGAATCTTTCTTTGGATAGGTAGGTTCCGGCAGTTAGTGAGTCTGGCTCCAATGCAGTGTATCCTCTAGATTGGGGTCGGTGTAGATTTCTTCAGACAGATGCAAAGACCCAGGGAATGAAATAGGGCTAGTGCCTTTGAGGTTGCTGACTGGCCCCCTAGAATGGATGGACCCCGAGGAGCCCAGTCATCCAAGTATGGGACTTCTGTGATGATCCCGATGTAGATGGGCTGCTGCCACCGAGAGGACCTTTGTAAAGGCCCCAAAGGGGAGGACTCAGTACTGGTAACGATCTGAGCCTATTTGGAAATGTAGAAAACGCTTGTGGAAGGGGAGGATCACTACAAGAAAGTAGGTGTCCTGGAGACTGAGGATGACGAACCAGTCCTCCAGATCTAGGGACAGAATTATGGTGGCTAGCATCACCATCCTGAAGTACTATGAAAGGACACGGGTATTCCATTTTCTGAAACCAAGCATTAGTCTTCACCATTCGCCCCATTGGGAACTAGGAAATAGTTGGAATAGAACTGAAACTCAGGGGGAGCTGGCTTGATTGCCCCCAAGAACAGGAGAGATTGGACCTCCTGCTTTAAGAACTCCTCATGAGAAGGGTTCCTGAAGAGGGCGGGGCAGTGGATCAAATATTCCACATCAACCACCTCTTGATTACATTTTTACGAAGTGCTGTGCTCCGGGCAGACAGGAAGTGGGATAATCAGTCTCCAAAAGGGGGATGGATGATAGAAGTACAGCAGAGGATCTGGGGAAATAGGCTGCTCTATTCTCTTGAGCACACTGTCAGAACTGTCTGTTAGAAGGAGGTGCTGACTGGGTAGTGGTAGAGGGGGCGCTCCCCTTTGGTGAGGTCTGGATCTCCTCCTCAAAGGCTCTGAAGAGCTAAGGCCTGCTGTGGGTGGTACTGGAACCGTCTGGAAGGCTGTGTGTTTGAGATCTGCTAAAATGTCTTTTTGTTGCAGGCACATAAATTCCCAGTGACTGCAGGGTTGCTCTTGAATCCTTAACGGTACGCAGTGAGGAGTCTGTATCTGCGCTGAAGAGCTTGGGCTGTTCTAATGGAAGGTCTTCAACAGGACTGTGACCAGTAGATTCCTATCGTGTCTGCTGGGAATGTAAATGGATGCCAGCCATGTCTGCAGAGGTCTGAGGCGTAGGTGTGTGTGCTGGGCCACGTCAGTACATGCTGCAATGTGGCCTAGCAGCTTGCAGCATACCCAGGAGGTTGTGAGCGGGTGTGCCCTGACGCACACGATGAGGTCCGACATGGCTCAGAATTGGGACTCTGGCAGGAAGGCCCTGGCCTGGGTGGAGTCGAGTACTGCTCCTCTAACCTCTAGCCGCTGAACAGGGGTCAGAGCTCATTTCTGCTCGTTTATAAGCAGGCCCAGATCCCGACAGGTGAACCGCACTAAACTGAGGCTGTGCTGAACCCGGCCTTGTGACCTGCCTCTGACCAGCCAGTCGTCGAGGTATGAGTAGATCTGCCTCAACGTCTCAGGAAAGCGGCCATTACTGCCATACGCTTTGTGAAGCCCCTCAGAGCATACGAAAGGCTGAAGGGCAGTGCCGTGAATTGTTAATGGCGTTGGCCCACTACGAATCAGAGGAATCTCCTGTGCCCATGGGCCCCAGACAATGGAAATATGGAAGTAGGTGTTCTTTAAGTCAAGGGCAACGTACCAGTCTCCTGGATCCAGAGAGCAGATGGAGGCCAAGGAGGCCATGTGGAACTTCAACTTCTTGAGATATTTGTTGAGGCCAAGCTGGTCTAGGATGGATCTGAGGCCCCCTTTGGCCTTCGGGATAGGAAATATCAGGAATAAAACCCCTTTCCCCTCATATCTTGAGGAACTTCCTCTACGGCTCCTACGCGTAGGAGGGCTTCCTCCTCCTGGATGAGGAGATGCTCATGAGAAGGGTCCATGAAGAGGGACAGGAAAGGGGAGTGGGATGGAGGAAAACTGCAGGGTGTAACCAGCTGTTACAATGTTGAGCACCCAACGGTCCGAGGTCACCTGGGTCCATGCAGTGAGGAAAGGAGACACATGGTTCAGAAACAGACGGGGGGATGGATCCTGAGGCCAGGAACACTGTCCTCGGGCGTACCCTTAAAATACCTGCCACGGGCCATCTGGGTGATGCGTGGGGCCCGACAAGGCAGCCGAGGACGCGGTGGGTCAGTAGGGTTTAAAGCCTCTGCCTCTTTTCTTGTAGGAGCTCTGCCACGGTGGACCCGAAAATCTAGGCGGTGGAGGTAGCTGGAAATGTTTCCTAGAGGCCTTTGGTGTGTACAGGCTCAAGGAGCAAAGTATGGCATGGGAATCTTTCAGGCCATGCAGCCTGGTATATGTCTGCTCTGAAAGTAGAGCGGTGCCCTCATATGGGAGATCCTGAATAGGCCGCTGCACCTTCTGAGATGGCCGAGCATGGCAGCCACGAACTGCATCGCATGGACACAGTGGAGGCCATAGATCTGGCTGCTGAATTGGCCACATCCAACGCTACCTGGAGAGGGGCTCTGGCCACTGGCTTGGTCTCCTCCAAGATAGATGCAAACTCTTGTCTGAGCTCCTGTGGCAGGGAGTCCTTAAAGCCACGGAGTCCCAGATATTCTAATTAAGGCTACGACTCATTCACGGAGATCACAGAAAGTTACGGCTTCCATGACTTTCCGTGACCTCCGTGAACTTTGCAGTGCTGGTGCGGCTGACCCCAGGACCAGCCCAGCAGCTGGGGAAGCCCAGGGCCCACACGCATGCCCAAGGAAGCTCGTCCCTGGCGCTGCCCAGACATCACCTCCATACTGGTGCACATAACAAAATTCATGTGGGGGTGGGGACGAGGGGTTTGGTGTGTGGGAGGGGGCTCAGGGCTGGGGCAGAGGGTTGGGTACCAGGGGTGAGGGCTCTAACTGGGGGTGCAGGCTCTGGGGTGGGGCCGGGGATGAGGGGTTTGAGGTGCAGGCTGCCCTGGGGAAAGAGGACTCCCCGCCAGCCTTCTCTCACTGCAGCAGCTTGGCGCCGGGGGAGAGGTGCCTCTCCCCTGCCACGGCAACTCCGGTGGGGCTGGGCCAGCTGAGGGTGCGGGGCCTCTCCTCTGCCCGAGGCAGGTCCGCGCTGGGGCCGGCAGGAAGAGGTATCTCCTCGCTGCAGCCCTGAGCCCCTGTGCAGGGCTTAATAGGCAGCTGCTTGGCCGCGCAGCTTAGAGGGAACTTAGGTCGGCGCCTCCCACTGTTGGCTATGATGGTTCACTCCCTCTGAAGCATCTGGCACTGGCCACTGTCAGAAGACAGGATACTGGGCTAGAGGGACCATTGGTCTGACCCACTATGGCCATTCTTATGTTCCTATGAGGAAACCACTTGATTGGTGTTTTCAGGAATTCATTAAGACACCGCTAGTTATTGACACTAGAGCACCTGCACTGGTTCAGAAACGTACCCAGTAGCCCTTGGCGGGCCTGCTCCTTCAGCTCTCGAACCACCAGGAGGCGCTGTCTGTGGCGAGTGAACGTTGTTTTCTGAGAATCCAGAAACACCAAATAATTTCTCTGGGCTGCAGAGAGAGAAGATGGTGCAAACGGGCCAGGAAGGTGTTAGGTTCAGACCAAAGATAAATAAGCACATTCTAGACTTTAAACCCCTTTCCCAGTTCCGTTTGGAAGCAGGGCTAGGGCCAACACATGTTTGTATTGTTAACATGTGCTGTGGTAGTTTTCTGAAGCCTAGAAGTCCAGCAGAGTGGGGGCAGAACTGGTCAGGAATCACATAGCCAACAGGAGCTTAAAGGTAGGTTGCTAAACCCAGAGCGCCAAAGGCAGCCACGTGCGTAGCCTGGGGTTTAGAAGCCTAACTTGAGGCTCGTGTTTGAAAGGCTTGTGGCCACAGTACTACTGACCCTTCTTCTCTTCCCCTTTCATTAAGATGATTCAGGAGAACAGAGCACCCAACTCCCCAGCACCAAGAGGAGAATTCTCCAGCAATATCAGCTCGGCCTTCCTTTAGCCCTCACAGCAGGAGAGAGAAGCCTAAGCCACCTTGAAACTCTTCAACAGAGGAGCTCCATATACATACACTGTCCCTGCACACAACTCTGTCAATGTGCTTCCTTTACTAACCAACAATATTCCATCTTTTCCAGCCTGACTCTCCCCCAGGCACATAAATCCCATCATGCAGCACTGATGTCTGGGCAAATTTTGCCACCGATCTCAAGGAGGGCAAGATTGAGCCAAAAATGCTTGTCACGTTGCTGCATGCTGAGCTGTGATGAGCAGAGTCAGATGTGAATATGTAACCCACACACCTCCTGGGTGTGGTGTTCTGTCCTATCTAGTGGCACCAAGACCACTTAGAGAGAGAGATAAAATGAGTCTGCTCTACAGCCTTAGCTAACAGCCATGTGGCTTTTAGCTCATGCAGTAGAGGCTCATGTATTTAGCTCCAGAGGTCCCAGGTTCGATCCTGCCCGCCAACGACTGGGGTCTGTCGGTGTTACAAATAGCCATCCACTTGTAACTAGGAAGAGCCAATGAAACGCCTTCCAAACATCTTCTGATGCCAGGTCTCACCACATTCCCACACCCACATTATCACTTCAAAAGTTTCTTTCCTACTGATAACAGTTCCTTTCAATTAATTAGCCTTTTACAGTTGATATGGTTACTTCCACCTTTTCATGTTTCTCTGACTGTATAAATATCCTCTCACTGTGTGTTCCATTCTATGCATCCGATGAAGCGGACTGTAGTCCACGAAAGCTTATGCTGAAATAAATTTGTTAATCTCTAAGGTGCCACAAGTATTTCTTTCTTATTTTCTTTTTGCTGACACAGACTAACACGGCTACTACACTGAAACCTGTCACATTCCCTGTCACATTCCCTTGTCCATTACAAACAAGCAGAGAGCCCCCAACATGGAGGACTTCTCACAATAATAAGAGACTCACCTGCTAGGATAGCAGGTTTGAAGTTGGTCTCCAGAATGTCTAGTCTTCTGTATTTGTGAATCTGGGAAGAGAGCAAGGTGAGGAAGTGGAGAGAGTTCTCTCAGGAGATAGACACACCCAGTCTCACACTAGGAACTCTCTAGGAGTTAGTACTTTGGAATGCCCTTACTAGTCTCAAGGCTTCTTCCCAGGCGGTCCCTTCCAAGAGCAGGAGCACAGCCTCTTCGTAGTCCTGGGGAAAGGAGACCAAGGACACAATGGTTACTGTCCTACAATCAGGTGTTACCGCTGGCATGGGGCATTGGGCTCCTGGATTGCAACCTCTCAAGCACAGCTCCCATCATAACTGTATTGCAGTCAGTGCCAGGAAATTCTGCCTGAAGCCAATCTACATATTTTCAGCATAAGGACATCTTAACCCCAAGCTTTGTTGATTTTCTCCTCCACTATCCTCCCTGCCATCCCAAAACCGAGCCTGGCAATGCCAGGGCCAGCATCACTCCTGGGTACCCACTCACTCCACAGGCATGTGAGAAGAGAGACTGGCTTCAAGTTCCTTACAGCAGAGGGCAAAAATCAAGTCTACTTAAGTGTCTGTACAAGTGTGACTTAAACTGCAACACATCCAGGGCCAGTATTCTTCACTAGCTATTGCAGCAGCAGACACGGATGTGTTCCTTTCAGGATTCTTGGCAGCCAACTGAAATTTATTAAACCCAGCTCAACCATACCACTGATAAGTCCTCTCCATAAACACTTGGGAGCACACCACAGGCTTTGCTGTCCTGTCCTATAGCTTCTGCTTAGCTAGAAATAGAAATTCAGCCCCAGGCTGGTTAATCTTTTTGTCAGAGGTGCCCAAACAGATGGAGTCTACATGACAGTGAGGGGACATAAGCCCTGGGTTGAGAGATCGATACGAGGGCAGGCAGAAGGGATGGTGTCACCAGGGTGCACGGTACCTGTGCATACTGCTCCAGGAGTATGGCTGCCTCTGCATGTTTCCTCTGTTCAACTAGTTTTCCTACAAGAGAAGGACAGAATGAAGCATTTCAGGAATAGCTGGAGTTTGGGTCCAGACAAGAGACCTGATCTAAAAGTGGGGGATGCCCACCATTGGGGCTAATGAACCCACAGTGTCAGTCTGTAGCATTCATGAGCCCACTAATACTAATTCCTCTCGCTGGCTGAAGGAAGCCTGTTTGCATCCATCTTCCCTATGCCTGGGGGAGGGGAGGAAGAGAGAGAGAACATGGGTGCGTGTAAGTAATAGCAAATGGAGGTTTCCTTTATTTAAGCTTGAGCCAGACCTTACAGGTCTTGCTCATGCGGAACTTGGCTCAGCCTTCCCGCTGCCAGCACGAGGCCTTTAGGAACAGTCATCCCGTCTCTGCTCAATGAGCGCTCATCTCTCAGACCAGAAATGGGCGTAAAGGAGAGAGAGGAAAGGCAGCTGTGCCGTGAAAATTCCCCTGCAGCTTCGCCATCTAATCCTCATCAGTAATAATCACGTACATGACAGGAGCACCAAGAGAGCCCAACTGAGACTGGGGACCCGTGGTGTCTGGTGCTTCACAAACAGCCTGCGGTCTGCACAGACAAAGAGAGGGAAAGGAAACAGAAGAGATGAGAAATGACTTCCCCAGACTCACCCAGCAGGTCAGGGGCAGGGCAGGGACCAGAACCCAGGTCTCCTGACTCCCAGCTCACTGCCCTGCCCGCTGGGTCCCAGGGCGACACTATCCAGTTAAGCTTTTCAGAAAGCTGTTTTAAAACCAACAGCTTCTAATAAGAGTCAGATTTTTAAAGCCCAAAGGGGCCACTGTGATCATCCTGCCTGCCCTTCCGTGTAACGCAGGCCATAGGACTTCCCTGCATTAATTCCGAACTGAACTAGAGACGCTCTTGGTTTAAAGCCGCCAGCGATGGAGCACTCAGCACTACTCTTGCTAAGAAGGTCAGATTAGGTGATGACAATGGTCCTGTTTGGCCCTGAATCGATGAAAAAAAACCTGTCCTCTCACTGCTCACAATTTACGCCTCACTTCCCATCTGGATTTGTCCAGCTCCAGACTCCCACCACTGGATCTGTCAGACCTCTGTCTGCTGGACTGAACAGCCGCAACTGTCACAATGCAGGGAGCTGCATTAGGTCAACATCTAAGTGACAGGAATAACCACCAATGGGACAGCGGGCACACAGGAGCCCAGGGTCTCCGGCAAACCAGCCGGGAGGAGGGTGCACCAGAGCCATGCCGCCCTGCTGCGGCCAAGCCCACCGTATCCCAACACACAGAGTTGCATTTACTTGCCCCGGAGGAGAGTGGGGTCTGCAAGGGTGATTTTGGTCACATTGTGAGTGGGGAAGGGGGGAGCAGATTGTACAGGGACCATTAGACCCACTGATGTGTTTCACTGGTCTACAATTTTTGAGAAGTCGTCTGCTTCAGAGATAAAATGTGCTATTTAGTATGTATTTTGATGTGCTGAATTCAAATATGACAATTAAAACAACTGATTGGCTACTGTTTCTAAGATATTTAAGTTTTTACATTTTATGTCTCTGTATATTGTGTAGATAGTAGAGTTTTAATCATAAATTGTAAACCTAGGTCTTTTCATGTGTTTATGGTTGCTTTACATGACACTATTTCACCTGTCCTGTTTATGTAACACTTTAAAAATCAGCAAGGGGTTATATAAATAAAATTTATGATGAAACAAAAGGCAAAAAACTATTATGTACATAGTTTAGTCCTATTCAGTGTCTACTCGGCGCTTCTTGGCTTGTCTCTTGTATTCATTAAATGGAGCATCTCTTGTCACTGTCCAGCAATAGTCTGCAAGCATTGATGGGCTCCATTTGCCCTGATAGCGTTTCTCCATTGTTGCAATGTCCTGGTGAAATCGCTCGCCATGCTCGTCGCTCACTGCTCTGCAGTTCGGTGGAAAAAAATCTAGATGAGAGTGCCAAAAATGTATCTTTAGTGACATGTTGCAACCAAGGCTTTTGTATGCCTTGAGGACGTTTTCCACCAACAACCTGTAGTTGTCTGCCTTGTTGTTTCTGAGAAAATTTATTGCCACTAACTGGAAGGCTTTCCATGCCTTTTTTTCCTTGCCACGCAGTGCACGGTCAAATGCATCATCTTGAAGAAGTTCACGAATCTCAGGACCAACAAAGACACCTTCCTTTATCTTAGCTTCACTTAACCTTGGAAATTTTCCACGGAGGTACTTGAAAGCTGCTTGTGTTTTGTCAATGGCCTTGACAAAGTTCTTCATCAGACCCAGCTTGATGTGTAAGGGTGGTAACAAAATCTTCCTTGATTCAACAAGTGGTGGATGCTGAACACTTTTCCTCCCAGGCTCCAATGACTGTCGGAGTGGCCAATCTTTCTTGATGTAGTGGGAATCTCTTGCACGACTATCCCATTCGCAGAGAAAACAGCAGTACTTTGTGTATCCAGTCTGCAGACCAAGCAAGAGAGCAACAACCTTCAAATCGCCACAAAGCTGCCACTGATGTTGGTCATAGTTTATGCACCTCAAAAGTGGTTTCATGTTGTCATAGGTTTCCTTCATATGGACTGCATGACCAACTGGAATTGATGGCAAAACATTGCCATTATGCAGTAAAACAGCTTTAAGACTCGTCTTCGATGAATCAATGAACAGTCTCCACTCATCTGGATCGTGAACGATGTTGAGGGCTGCCATCACACCATCGATGTTGTTGCAGGCTACAAGATCACCTTCCATGAAGAAGAATGGGACAAGATCCTTTGGACGGTCACGGAACATGGAAACCCTACCATCACCTGCCAGGAGATTCCACTGCTGTAGTCTGGAGCCCAAAAGCTCTGCCTTACTCTTGGGTAGTTCCAAATCCCTGACAAGGTCATTCAGTTCACCTTGTGTTATGAGGTGTGGTTCAGAGGAGGAGGAGGATGGGAGAAAATGTGGGTCCTGTGACATTGATGGTTCAGGACCAGAAGTTTCATCCTCTTCCTCGTCTGACTCAAGTGAGAATGATTCTGGTGCATCAGGAACCGGCAGTCCTTCTCCGTGGGGTACTGGGCGTATAGCTAATGGAACGTTTGGATAATGCACAGTCCACTTTTTCTTCTTTGACACACCTTTCCCAACTGGAGGCACCATGCAGAAGTAACAATTGCTGGTATGATCTGTTGGCTCTCTCCAAAGCATTGGCACTGCAAAAGGCATAGATTTCCTTTTCCTGTTCAACCACTGGCGAAGATTTGTTGCACAAGTGTTGCAGCATGGGTGTGGGGCCCACCTCTTGTCCTGATCTCCAATTTTGCAGCCAAAAGAAAGGTGATAGGCTTTCTTAACCATAGTGGTTATACTGCGCTTTTGTGATGCAAAAGTCACTTCACCACAAACATAGCAGAAGTTATCTGCATTGTTCACACAAGTACGAGGCATCTCTGCTCACTTTGGCTAAACAGAAATGTGTCCCTTTGCAAAAATCAAACAGTGACAAATAAGAGAGCACGACACTGTATGATTTCTAGAGCTGATATAGGGCAATTTGTTCAGCAGAGTGATGTAAGCTTCGTTATGATTGCATCATCCATGACTGCTAGGAATAACATGATGCAATTCATATAATGTATGACGCAATACCAGCTTCAGATTGCATCGTTCATTGTTTTGCCTAAAAAGCAAGTACTGTCCAAACCCAGTCATAGATTTATTCATAGATCCAGTCAAAGATGTATTTTAGTCATTTCTGGTTTAAATTGAGATCCCTTCCCTTTATAACTCACTTATCCTCCGCCATTCCCAAGTCAAGGGTCGTATATACTGACCCAATAACATGTCTTGAAAACTAGAGCCAATCAACAATTTTAAGCATCATTTTCGTTCTCAGTGACCCAGAATTAGTAAAGTTTGACTACATTTATTTCAGAAGCATTTTGGCTGTAGAGCAGTGACAATTTCTAGAACAGTGGTCCCAAAACTTTTGAGGGTCGCACCCCCCTTACCTCTGTCCACGCCACCCTGGGGCCCCCCTGAGCCGGGAGCAGGGCCACGGCTAGGGGCGGGGACATGGACAGGGGTAAGGGGGCCGAGGCTGGGGCCACAGCTGGGGTCGGAGCTACGGCCAGGCTGCGGTGGGGGCTGGCAGTCAGGCCCATGGCCAGGTGCGGCTCCTCTCCCAACCTTGCTCCCAGCTTCAGCTCCGGGCCAGGAACAGAGCCATGGCCGGAGGTCAAGGCTGGGGGCTGGTGTGGGGCCAGGAGTGGAGCCGTGCCAAGGCTGGGAACGGGGCCAGGAGCTGGGGGCAGGACCAGAGCAGGGCTGGGTGGGGCTCCATCCTCCCCTGTGGGATTGGCCCAGGCCTACCCTGCCCCGTTCTTCTACACCCCACTAGGGGGGCATGCCCCACAGTGGGGACCTCTGTTCTAGAACAAGCGAATACACTTCCTTCCAGCCTTTCCTCTCACAAGCAGTCCTGTACGTGGGGACAGCTGCCCATTCTCACTAGGCCTGGATGAGACGGGGCTTCGCTGCTGCAGAACTGTGTGAAAACTAAGTGGTTCAACACACCTCCACCAGAGGAGGCTGCAGAAGACAGCTTGCTGGGACTGTTTGCTCCAGGCTAGTGGAGCATCCAAGGGTATTCCCTCTTGATGGTCCTGGCTTGTGCAATGAATGACATGCCTCCCCAGCAGCTAAGCACACCAGGCCTGGGCAAGGATGCTGTGGTACAGCATGGCACACCTCTTAGCAATATTTCCGCTCTACACTCAGCCCTTTTTCCCCCGAGGGTCTTGGCCTCTGAAAAACCTACCCTTTTGCTGTAAAAGGAATCCGACATTCCCAGTGAAGTGTCAGAAAGCTCCACACTGAACCAGTGACTCCAGATGGCCACCTGTGCTCTGCGCACCCAACGACTCTTACCTGCCAGGCTCCTTGCAAGCCCAGCCAGCTGATCCGCCGTGTAACCAAGCCGAGAGGCCATGCAGAGGGCCTGCTGCCAGCTGCCACTGCTCAGAAAGGCATCAAGGGCTCTCTCAAATGCATCGCAGCGGGCAAAGATCAGTCCAGCCTGCTCATACAGATGCTTTTGGTTCAAGTGCTCCCCAAAGGCAATGCCGACAGCCTGCGAGAGTCAGAGCAAACAACGAGAATGGAATCACCAGCAGGCCTGAAGAAAGAGGAGCCAAGGAAATTGGTCCTGGTTTAGCTAACAGTAGCCAGCTGGCTCACTGGCACAGTCTCAGGGCTCAGAGATTGCCCTGGCCAACGTCCCAAGACACAAGCATGCACACGCACACTCTCACACGTGATGAGAGCGCACAGGCATGCACGCGTGCATACTGTTCTGTGCCTCCTGGGGCTGGGGAGGTCTCAGGGCAGCTGTCATGCAGGCAGTGTGAAGCCCACCATGGCAAGGTCCCATGAGGCCAAGGCCTGGGTTTGGCTGCAGGGCAGCAGTTCTCTTGCTGCTCAGTACTCCTGCCCATAACAGGTCAGTTATTGCACAAGCTGCAGGGTGACTTCAGAAGGGCACTGGGTGGGGGGCAGATCTCTCAGGGAACACATGGGGGGGGGGGGCAGGGGGGCAGGAACAGCAATGCTGCAAGGATTGGGACCTGAGCAGCAGCTCTTGCCCCTGCTCCCATGTGAGGGGGACAGGGAGCATTGCAGATGCGTCTTATTATTAACTTCCCCTAAAACAAACCAAAAAAATAAAAATGGGAAGTGAAGGAGTTCCTGGTTTCAAGCATTCCATATTAAGCCCTTGCAGCCAACAGGAGCCAGTATGTCATGAGCACAGCAGAACCACTCCCTAGGTTCACAGCGCATGTCACCCACCTTGTGTTCTGGAGTATCAGGTGGATACAACTTCAGGGCTTCGTTATACAAATTCTGATCCTTCACCAAGTTCAGAAATTCAGAGAAGTGCTCTGGACCTGAGGGAAACAATGTACTGTCCTCCAGTGGTATAAACACAGCATGGCAAGGTACACGACTCTCATCAGTTCACGTGCACTGTGGGAAGGGCTGGCTGGCTGAGCTGTGGGGCCATAGCACAACTTACCAACTATACCAGTGGTACTCAGACTGAGGCTTGCGAGCCACAACGGGCTCTTTGCAGCACATGATATTAAAACACTGTGCGATTTAATTAACAACCAATCAGGATGCTTTTACTATGGTATTAACTAGGGCTGTCAAGCTATTAAAAAAATTAATTGCACAATTAAAAAAATTAATCGCAATTAATCACACTGTTAAACAATAATAGACTACCATGTATTTAAATATTTTTGGATGTTTTCTATATTTTCAAATATACTGATTTCAATGACAACACAGAATATAGAGTGTACAGTGCTCACTTTATATTTATTTTTGATTACAAGTATTAGCACTGTAAAAAAACAAAAGAAACAGTGATTCAATTCACCTCATACAAGTACCGTAGTGCAATCTCTTGATCATGAAAGTTGAGCTTACAAATGGAAAATTACGTACAAAAAATGCATTAAAAATGTAAAATTTTAGAGCCTGCAAGTCCACTCAGTCCTACTTTTGTTCAGCTAATCGCTCAGACAAACAAGTTTGTTTACATTTGCAGGAGATAATGCTGCCCGCTTCTTGTTAACAACAGCACCTGAAAGTGAGAACAGGTGTTCTCACAGCACTGTTGTAGCCGGCGTCGCAAGATATTTACATGCCAGATGTGCTAAAGATTCATATGTCCCTTCATGATTCAACCATCATTCCAGAGGACATGCATCCATGGTGATGACGGGTTCTGCTCAATAATAATCCAAAGCAGTGCGGACTGACGCATGTTCATTTTCATCATCTGAGTCAGATGCCACCAGCAGAAGGTTGATTTTCTTTTTTGGTGGTTCGGGTTCTGCAGTTTCCACATTGGAGTGTTGCTCTTTTAAGATTCCTGAAAGCATGCTCCACACCTCGTCCCTCTCAGATTTTAGAAGGCACTTCAGATTCTTAAACCTTGGGTCGAGTGCTGTAGCTATCTTTACAAATCTTACATTGGTACCTTCTTTGCGTTTTGTCAAATCTGCAGTGAAATTGTTCTTAAAATGAACAACATGTGCTGGGTCATCATCCAAGACTGCTGTAACATGAAATACATGCAGAATGCAGGTAAAACAGAGCAGGGGACATACAGTTCTCCCCCAAGGAGTTCAGTCACAAATTTAATTAACACATTTTTTTAATGAGCTTCATCAGCATGGAAGCATGTCCTCTGGAATGGTGGCCAAAGCATGAAGGGGCACATAAATACCCTGCAATGCTGGCTACAAAAATGCCATGTTCTCATTTTCTGGTGACATTGTAAAGAAGAAGAGGGCAGCATTATCTCCTATCAATGTAAACAAACTTGTTTGTCTTAGCGACTGGCTGAAGAAGAAGTAGGAGTGAGTGGAACTGTAGGCTCTGAAGTTTTAACATTGTTTTGTTTCTGAGTGCAGTTATGTAACAAAAAAAAAAATTCTACATTTGTAAATTGCACTTTCACAACGAAGAGATTGCACTCCAGTACTTTTATGAGGTGAACTGAACAATACTATTTCTTTTATCATTTTTGCAGTGCAAATATTTGTAATAAAAATATACACTTTGATTTCAATCACAACACAGAATACAATGTATATATGAAAATGTAGAAAAAATCCAAAATATTTAATACATTTCAATTGGTATACTATTGTTTAACAGTGCGATTAAAATTGCGATTAATTGAAAGCCCTAGTATTAACCAATTGTAGTTGATAAAATAATAATACTTGGTCAGTCATTTTGCTGTAAGAATTATATATATATATATATATATATATATATATATATATATAATTACTCTGTCATACTGTTTAAATATGAATCTATAGTAATACAGTAAATGTGAACCACTGAGATATGAGTATCACTGAGCTACACCTTAGCTTCTGTAGGACATGGGATGCAGGCCATGCCCACAACAAACAGAGCCGAATGATCAACTTGCTTCCTTTACAAGCCACTTTTACGACAGAACTTGTGCTTCAGTAAAAGAGCCCTCCATAAACAGTGTCCTTCCAAAGAAAGGTATAAAATCAAGTAACGAAGTTAATCCGTCCAACAGCAACAAAGCGAAACAAGGATCCCACACTGGCTTCCTGTGACACTCATTTTCTTTTTACCCTATTCTGTAGAAGGAGGTGAAATGCTACAACAGAGACTCAGGGCACTTACCACATTTGCTGAGGTGGCAGAGTGCCTTCTTGTACCTTTTCAGGTATTTGTCTATAGTGTAGTGTTGATAGTTGATTTCCATTTTCCGGAGGGTGTTTAAGAACGGCAGGTACTCCTTAGGGTCCTGCAAGGCACATCAGATAACTGCGTTGCCTCTTACATGTCAAACTGCTCAGTCAAATGATACCCTGGCAACTGCATCTCCCCCAACATGCAGCCCATAATCAGCAAGAAAAGCTGGAACTATCAATAAAATCAGCTAGCTTGAGAGTTACTAAATATCACTCCCTCTGGATGGTTTACGGCAGTGGCTCTCAACCTTTCCAGACTACTGTACCCCTTTCAGGAATCTTATTTGTCTTGTGTACCCCCAAGTTTCAGCTCAACTTAAAAACTACTTGCTTACAAGATCAGACATAAAAATACAAAAGTGTCACAGCACACTAGTACTGAAAAATTGCTTACTTTCTCATTGTACCATATCATTATAAAATACATTGATTGGAATATAAATATTGAACTTACATTTCAGTATATAGAGCCGTAAAAACAAGTCATTGTCTGCATGAAATGTTAGTTTGCACTGACTTCGCTAATGCTTTTTATGTAGCCTGTTGTAAAACTAGGCAAATATCTAGATGAGTTGATGTATCTTCCGGAAGACCTCTGCGTATCCCCAAGGGTACATGTACCCCTGGTTCAGAACCACTGGTTTATGATTTTAGGCCCTTCTAGCTAGTTCATTACTGGCTTTGAGATTTGAAAATCAACTCTCATTTGGATTTTAGCAGCATGTCATGGGCAGACTAAGGATGGCTCTTTTTTCAGATCATGATTGTGTTAATTTTTAATGTCCTAACAAACTCATTAAAACTGTTTCCTCCTCTGTCTTGTCTAACATTTTGCAAGCAAGTGGATATTTCAGAATCTCACATTTCATTTTAAAAAAGTGTTTCCCGCCTTAATGGTTGGGAAGAAACCCCAAACACTATAAACAGTGTTTTACTTGAGGGCCAGCGGCAGCTCCTTCCCTGAAGTTGGGGATCTCTGTGAAGTACCAGACAGCTCAGAAACAGAGTCCTGAGCTGGACTGGTATCCCATGGAGAGCCTCTCCTAAACTCAACCCAACTGGAAAATTCACACGCACCCCCATGCGGTCACTCAGCTAAGATCACCGCACACCATGTACCTGATCACCTCAAATGCAAAGAAGCAGAACACCAAGATTTCTACACCTCCCTCCAGAGACCCACCCTTCTCTAGTGGCACAAACTCAGCACCCCATTAACTCTGCACTCTAAGGACAGAGCACCCTTGTCCCAGGAAGGGTGTATTCCCCAAACTTGAGTGGGCGGTTTCCCAAACAGTGCTGATGAGAGAGTCAGGGCCGGGAGGCTGGCCCGAGAGGGCGCTTGGACTTTAGGGCTGGAAGATGGGTGACTGGACTGGTACAGAGTTATGGTTCAGAAACAAAGTGTCAACTTATCCACCTTTGAAACTTTGGTAATTTTGTTTTGAAAATTAGAAAGTGGTAAGAACAAGTAGTGTCACAATGACCTTCTGAGACTTCTCTGCCACCATGACAACCAGATCAAAGTCATATGTGCCCAGGGAGTGATCGTACAGTTCATTGACGTCAACCAGGAAGAGCAGATACTTCAGCGCTGCCTCTGCAGTCACCCCCTCAGCTGCTGGTGAAACCGTCTCTGTAATCGTGGGAAACAGAGCCATCAAAAATCACTTGTACCTTGAACCTATCGAAGGCTGTTCCCGTGAGCTCCAGGCACACCACGAGAATGCACGCTCACTTAGCTCACTAGAAACAGCATGGTCTGATTTCAGAGGCAGACTGGCAATCCCCATGCTCTAATGATCCATTCAGTCTTGTGCTTGAGAGAGGGGATGCTGGGTATGCCTGGCTCAGCTATTCACGTAGTAACCTGAACAGCAGCATGGCAGTCTTGAGGGCCTGGCCTAAAGCAAGGGACAACACAACTTGCATCTTGCTTATATCACTGCAGAATGACAGTCAAGTGTGCCAGGCTGAGGGACCAGCGACAGGCATAGAGCACACAGAACACCTGTGCAAAAGACAGGGCTCAAGGAGGCAGCTAAAACACCCATGCTCAGTCATGGACATGATTAACCAATCCCTGACTGCAGAATAATGATCACAACACCAGGCAACAGTAACCATATGTGACTGTCTCTTCTGTGCTATCCAGTGCCATTTCATTGTGACAGCTAACTTCATAGACTCTGAACTGAACTTTGTGAGGCCTGGACAAACTTCTGTTGATCAGAGTCAAAAATCAGGGTAAACAATGCTAATAATCAGAGCTACTATGAACTCTCCCCAGGTATGCAGCCCTTTACTTGCCATCTGAACTTGGAGCACTGTACCTCGCAGCTCATGCACTTTTTGGAGGGCAATTTCCAGTTCTGGGGTGCTTTTCTTCACATGGGATGTCAGTATTGAAAGACAGTATCTGAGGGAAACAGACAACAAGAAACAAAGCAAGAAACCAATCAGAAGGAGAAGATCAACAATCTACAGTAGAACCTCAGAGTTACCAGTCAACCACACACCTTATTTGGAACCGGAAGTACACAATCAGGCAGCAGCAAAGGCCCCGCCCCCACCTCCAGCAAATACAGTACATTACTATGTTAAACATAAGCTACTACAAAAATAAAGGGAAAGTTTAAAAAAAGATTTGACACGGTTAAGGAAACTCTTTCTGTGCTTGTTTCATTTAAAGTAAGATGGCTAAAAGCAGCATTTTTCTTCTGCATAGTAAAGTTTGAAAGCTGTATTAAGTCAATGTTCAGTTGTAAACTTCTGAAAAAACAACCATAACATTTTGTTCAGAGTTACAAACATTTCAGAGTTACGAACAACCTCAATTCCCAAGGTGTTCTTAACTCTGAGCTTCTACTGTATTTTTTAAGTTCTATTATTGAATATTTTAGTGTAGTCTTTTGCTTTAATGGAAGGGTTGGGATTTGGGGACTTTGGCTTTTTTTTATTTGAAAAGAAAAAAGCATGAAGAACATACCAAGGAGGAACATTTTGCCTGGGATGATCCCTGGGATATAGTACAGGTATAAACTCTGATGATATACCTTAATTAAAACAGAGAACTAGCTTCCTCACCACTTCTGCCTTTACCTTTGGACAACAGAGCTGAGTGCAAGTTACTAAAACTAGTCAACATTTAAAAAAACCCAAACATTTTATTGTCGAAAAATTGCCTTTTTTCTGAAGTAAAATTTTTCACCAAAACATTTTCCCCACTCTCAAAATTTGACAATTATTGTTAAAAGTTTTAAATAAAATTTCTGAAAAAATTCAGTTTTTCACTTTTCAAAAGCTACTTGTCAATAAGTGAAAAATGTCTTACATTTTCATATTTTTTTTTAAAAAAAAGAAAAATAGGGCTCCACTTCAAACCCTCTGAAATTAAAACTTTTTTTCTTACTTTTTAGCCAGCTCTAAAAGATGACTTTCTATTACTCTTCTCTTCTAAACTGCAGATGGCATTTCACTTACTTTTGAGGATCGATGTTTTCCATGGCAGCTCTCATTGCATCACAGATCAGGTCTACTTTTTTCTGACCAGGACACTGTTGTAGCTGGACGCTGCTGCTAACTGGAGATGGGTACATAGTCTTTGTGAAGTCTTCTTCTCTAAGAAGAAATATGCACTATAAATACCAGTTGAGTCCCAAGTCACAGCTCAGCACAAATACTTGTGACAGAAGACACAAACAGTAACTCCTCACTTAACATGGTAGTTATGTTCCTGAAAAATGCGACTTTATGCAAAACGATGTTAAGCAAACCCAATTTCCCCATAAGAATTAATGTAAATGGGGCTTGGAGGGTGTTAGGTTCCAGAGAAATTTTTTTCGCCAGACAAAAAAACATTATATGCATATACACTATACGTTTTAAACAATTTTAAACAAACAGTTTAATATCATACACAGCAATGAATGATTACGAAGCTTGGCTGAGGTGGTAGAGTAAGAGGGTGGAATATTTCCCAGGGAATGCCTTACTGCTAAATGATGAACTAGCACTCGGCTGAGACCTCAAGCATTAATACGCTATTGTTAATGTAGCCTCACACTCTACAAGGCAGCATGGACTGATGCAGGAGGGAGGAAACAATAGATGCAGGGCAGTGGCTGCAACCACTTCCCTGCAAAAATGGAACATGATGATGAGCCCACGCTATCCCGCTGGAGCGCATCACTCCCTCCTCCTGACAGCACATGCACGGCTGCACAGGTGCTGACTTTCCAAAGAGCTGGGGGGTGTGAGCATGGGTGAGAGAGAGAGAGAGAGACTTGCATTGCCCCTTTAAGTACTCTGACCCCACTTCAAATACGTTGCCCTTTTAAGTAGATCAGCCAGCTCATACAGGAAGCAAGAGCTTCCAGCAAGCTCCCTCCTTTCTGTTCCTGAGCCCTGTCCCCCTCCTTTGCTTTGTGGGGAGGGGGTACAGAGTGAGGGGGCAGGAGAAGGGGAAAATCCTGATATCAGCACCCCTCTCCCTCCCTTCCCCAGCAAGCAGGAAGCTCCAAGGCAGAGGGCAGGTCAGGAACAGAATGGCAGTGGGGGGAGGAACAGCAGCTGCAGAGCCACATACCTCACAGGGAATTTAGGGGAGCTTGTGGGAGGAGGGGCTGCCCCCCCCCCCGGTTCTAATCCCCACCAGGAGGGGCTGCTCTTCCAGAGAATCCTGCAAGCAGCGGATGATTTTTTCTTTGTCAGACAACTGGACCGCCTCAGGCAGGAGGTTCAGACGCTTCTGACATGAAGACGATTGCTCAGGATATTACTGTAACAGTCTACATGAAAATCAGAGGCCAAGATTTTTTTTTTTTAAATGGGAGCCTGATGTTAATCTACTAACTCCTTAGTCTGAGCTGTTGGGTGCTTGGCACTTTTGAAAAGTAAGCCATTTGTTTAGGTTCTCAAACAAAGATTTAAGGCTATCAAGTGGAGTGCCCCAAGGGTCGGTGCTGGGGCCGGTTTTGTTCAATATCTTCATCAACGATCTGGAGGATGGTGTGGACTGCACCCTTAGCAAGTTTGCAGATGACACTAAACTGGGAGGAGTGGTTGATACGCTGGAGGGTAGGGACAGGATACAGAGGGACCTAGACAAATGAGAGGATTGGGCCAAAAGAAATCTGATGAGGTTCAACAAGGACAAGTGCAGAGTCCTGCACTTAGGACGGAAGAATCCCATGCACTGCTACAGACTAGGGACCGAATGGCTGGGCAGCAGTTCTGCAGAAAAGGACCTAGGGGTTACAGTGGATGAAAAGCTGAATATGAGTCAACAGTGTGCCCTTGTTGCCAAGAAGGCTAGCGGCATTTTGGGCTGTATAAGTAGGGGCATTTCCAGCAGATCGAGGGACGTGATTATTCCCCTCTATTCGGCACTGGTGAGGCCTCATTTGGAGTACTGTGTCCAGTTTTGGGCCCCACACTACAAGAAGGATGTGGATAAATTGGAAAGAGTCCAACGGAGGGCAACAAAAATGATTAGGGGGCTGGAGCACATGACTTATGAGGAGAGGCTGAGGGAACTGGGATTGTTTAGCCTGCAGAAGAGAAGAGTGAGGGGGGATTTGATAGCTGCTTTCAACTACCTAAAAGGGGGTTCCAAAGAGGATGGATCTAGACTGTTCTCAGTGGTAGAAGATGACAGAACAAGGAGTAATGGTCTCAAGTTGCAGAGGGGGAGGTTTAGGTTGGATATTAGGAAAACCTTTTTCACTAGTAGGGTGGTGAAGCACTGGAATGGGTTACCTAGGGAGGTGGTGGAATCTCCTTCCTTAGAGGTTTTTAAGGTCAGGCTTGACAAAGCCCTGGCTGGGATGATCTAGTTGGGGTTGGTCCTGCTTTGAGCAGGGGGTTGGACTAGATGACCTCCTGAGGTCCCTTCCAACCCTGAGATTCTATGATTCTAAGGCTGACATTTTCAAAATGAGACTCCACACTCCACGTTCAGGTATCTAAAGAAGTGGCCTGATTCTCAGAAGTGCTGAGCAAACCAGCAGTTCCCAGTGACTTTAAAGGGAGAAAATCGTGCTCAGCCTTTTGAAAAATTAGTCAGGAGCCTGAACAATAATCCTGGACGCAGACCAGGATAAAAAGGGTTTCCTTATTCCCCTCTGAAATTCCTCACAGGAGACCCCTAAATCAGAGGATGTCAACTACTGAAGCAACTGGTGAGATTTTCTCATTCACATTCACACAACAAACCAGAAAAAATACAAACTAGCGCTGTCAAGCGATTAAAAACAGTGCGATTAATCACACTGTTAAACAATAATAGAACACCATTTATTTAAATATTTTGGATGTTTTCTACATATTCAAATATATTGATTTCAATGACAACACAGAATAAAGTGTACAGTGCTCACTTTGTATTTATCTTTGATTACAAGTATTTGCACTATAAAAAACCAAGACATAGTATGTTTAAATTCACCTCAAACAAGTACTGTAGTTCAATCTCTTTGTACATAATTCTACATTTGTAAGTTCAACTTTTATGATAAACAAGTTTGTTTACATTTGCCAGAGATAATGCTGGCCACTTCTTAAAATCATAGAATATTAGGGTTGGAAGAGACCTCAGGAGGCCATCTAGTCCAAACCCCTACTCAAAGCAGGACCAACCCCAACTAAATCATCCCAGCCAGGGCTTTGTCAAGCCGGGCCTTAAAAACCTCTAAGGATGGAGATTCCACCACCTCCCTAGGTAACCCATTCCAGTGCTTCACCACCCTCCTAGTGAAATCGTGTTTCCCAATATCCAACCTAGACCTCCTCCACTGCAACTTAAGACCATTGTTTCTTGTTCTGTCATCTGCCACCACTGAGAACAGCCGAGCTCCGTCCTCTTTGGAACCCCCCTTCAGGTAATTGAAGGCTGCTATCAAATTAATCCCCAGGTCTTGTTTACCATGTCACCTGAAAGTGAGAACAGGTGTTCTCATGGAACTGTTGTACCTGGCGTTGCAAGATATTTACATGCCAGTTGCGCTAAAGATTCATATATCCTTTTATGCTTCAACCACCATTCCAGGGGATATGCATCCATGCTGATGATGGGTTCTGCTCGATAACAATCCAAAGCAGTGCGGACCGACGCATGTTCATTTTCATTATCTGAGTCAGACGCAACCAGCAGAAGGTTGATTTTCTTTTTTGGTGGTTAGGGTTCTGTGGTTTCCGCATCGGAGTGTTGCTTTTTTAAGACTTCTGAGAGCATGCTCCACACCTTGTCTCCCTCAGATTTTGGAAGGCACTTCAAATTCTTAAACCTTGGGTTGAGTGCTGTAGCTATCTTTAGAAATCTCACATTGGTACCTTCTTTGTGTTTTGTGAAATCTGCAGTGAAAGTGTTCTTAAAATGAACATGTGCTGGGTCATCATCCGAGACTGCTATCACATGAAATATATGGCAGAATGTGGGTAAAACAGAGCAGGGGACATACAATTCTCCCCCAAAGAGTTTAGTCACAAATTTAATTAAAACATTATTTTTTTAACGAGCATCATCAGCATGGAAACATGTCTTCTGGAATGGTGGCCAAAGCATTAAGGGGCATATGAATGTTTAGCATACCTGGCATGTAAATACCTTGGACTGCCAGCTATAAAAGTGCCATGCAAAATGCCTGTTCTCATTTTCTGGTGACATTGTAAATAAGCAGACGGCAACATTATCTCCTGTAAATGTAAACAAACTTGTTTGTCTTCGCAATTGGCTGAAGAAGAAGTAGGAGTGAGTGGAACTGTAGGCTCTGAAGTTTTACATTGTTTTGTTTTTGAGTGCAGTTATGTAACAAACAAAAATCTACATTTGTAAGCTGCACTTTCATGATAAAGAGATTGCACTTGTATGCGCGTACTTGTATGAGGTGAATTGAAAAATACTATTTCTTTTATCATTTTTACAATGCAAATATTTGTAATAAAAATAATATACACTTTGATTTCAATTACAACACAGAATACACTGTATATGAAAATGTAGAAAAACATCCAAAATATTTAATACATTTCAATTGGTATTCTATTATTTAACAGTGTGATTAAAACTGCGATTATTTTTTTTAATTGCAATTAATTTTTTTGAGTTAATGGCGTGAGTTAACTGTGATTAATCGACAGCCCTACTACAAACTGCTACAGTCAAACAAAATGTAAGTCCCCAGTTGGCCAAATCAAACCAATAGTCACAAGTGAGTCCATCTTGCTGAATCCCTCTGCCTGGATGGACCAGGCACACAGCCAGCTAGCCTGGCAGTTGGAAGCAGTCACCATCCACTTGGTCAGACTGAATCCTCTGGTTCTTTGAGATCCAGCCCCCATCTCCAGCTCCCAGAACAATGATACTGCGGCTTTATTTACCAGGAGTTCTTTTATCAGAAGAACAATACTTACTTCAACTCGGTGAAAAATAAGTTGATGTAATTCACAGAATCTATTTGTTTTATGAAGGTTTCAACATTTTCCAGAAAAACCTGAAGTGAACAAAACCCTTTCAGTGCTGATGCTGTTACTTACAGGCACATTAACACAAAACACACAGAGCAACTTCAAAGGGTCATTTAAACTTGCACATGGGCATATCCAACTCTAAACCCGAGTTACCCTACTCTTGCCATTTGCACACGCTATAGTTCATTGCATGCAAACAGTATGAGCTCTACAGCACTGGGTGCCATCCTTAAGAACCTGTGTACCGCCCCATGCACCAAGCTCTCATGCCAGCTGTTCAGTACAAGGCAATGCCAGCTCGAGGGAGATAAACTTGCAAGTGTGATATGGTACAGAGTTATCTTCACAGCCCTTGGAGCACTACCCTTCACTCAGATCTGTGCCCCTCTGCTTAGAATCCATCCACTTGGATCCACCTGCAAGATCAATGCCTTAGCAGATACAAGCAGCACAGGTTTCACTAACTCCTCTGTTGCCAGGAAAAGCTTCCTCCCCTAATTGGCCAGTGGGATTCTGAAGTGGTGTTGACAGAGCTCTATAAACACTGATTACATAAGCACGGCCATGCTGTGCCAGACCAATGGTCCATCCAGCCCAGCATCCTGTCTTCCGGCAGTGGTCAGTGCCAGGTGCCCCGGAGGGAATGAACAGAACAGGGAATCATCAAGTGCTCCATCCCATCGCCCATTCCCAGCTTCTGGCAAACAGAGGCTAGGGACACCATCCCTGCCCATCCTGGCTAATAGCCATTGATGGACCTATCTTCCATGAACTTATCCAGTTCTTTTTTGAACCCTGTTCTAGTCTTGGCTTTCACAACATCCTCTGGCAAATCCCACATTCTCTGGAGGCAGGAAAACATGCAAGGGGAGGTACAAGCGCGACTCAAACTTGCCTTGGGATTGTGATCATAAAGAAGGTTGAGGTTAATTCTCAGCTTCCTCATACATTCAAATGCTTCTTTAAACATGAGCCTGTTGGAATGGGTCAAATACAGCAGGTTTTTAGAGCGGTGTGTACACTACAATCTAATATACATAGGGAGTGAGGGGAACAGTTGCCATATAAATAAACCTATATGGCTTAATTTTCACCGCCTTCCCTCTGCAAAGCAAGCTGGCTGTGTCCATGCCTAGTTCCTGTCCTGGCCCAGCCAGATATCACACTGGGTTAGCATTTAACCAGGTGTAAGCCAGTTTTAAAGAGAGTTACATTTGGGTTTAAAGATAGTGTATTGGTCGCAGATAGAGCTGGGCAGATTTTTTTCCCCTGTGAATAGTTTATTTGCCCAAAAATTCATTTTTCAGATGAAAACAATATTTTCACAAATTCAGCAGTTTCAGACACCTAAATGAAAAAAATTAGAAAAAGTCCAAACAGTTTATTGACATTCTTGAAGTGAAACTTCTCAAAACTATATTTCACTTTGAAATGTAGCCAGGAGTTGTTAAAAATTGTTTTAAAAAGTAACACACCCCCAAAACAGCATAACAAAAAAAAAAAAAAAATCATTTCATTTTGGAGAGGAAAAAGTGAAACATTTCAATTCCAGGTTTAACCCAAAATCATTCCCCCTTTGCCCCAATTTTTTGGTTCAATAGCTGAAGAAAAAAAAAAAAATCAACTATCCATTCAGCTCTAGTGTCAGGCGCTTTTCAGTTCCATTAGAACAGTGACATTTAGCGAGGTTTTATTCCATGAGACAGTCTTGTCTTCTAGGATAAGTTATAATTATGGGGAAGGGGGAGGGGAAGAGATGGCATTTCTCCCAGCTTGTTCTGCAGTGTTGCTCACAGTGAATCAAGACGACCTATATGTAATTTGCCTATTGTTATTCCTGTCCCCTAACCTCTACCTACTTATCTGTCCTTTTGATGAACAAGCTCCTCTCAGCAGGGACTACCGCAGGTAGCACACGCTGTACATAAGTGAGAGAAATGTTGAGATGGCTCTGCTTGCAGGTGGCAGTTACCTGGAGTCCCCAAGTGCCAGAACTGGTTTGTTTCCACTTGCTAAGTCATAACTCTTTGTGAACTCTCCCGAAGCAGTCCCCGTTTCAGTCTAGCTTAATGCCCTCATTCTGCAGGTCCCAGTCAATATCCCACCAGGACAGTGCGACCCTCCTCCAGCTGCTCACCTCACAAGAGCCTGGGGGGGACAGGCTGATACACATTAGTGACACTCACCTGTCCAGCCACTTCCGAATCTGGGCCAGAACGAGGGCTCGGTGGTGAACAGTCTCCAAGTTTCCTCTGGGCATCTAAAAAATTAATCCCAACAATAATTTCTCTTAAGTATGCTAAGAGTGCTGTACCTCAAATCCTGCTCAACCATGGCCAGGCCAGCAATCCCCAACTCCCCCTCACCCCCAATGAGGGAACGGGGGCCTCACTTTGACTGCCGGGTGAAGGGGAGGCAGGACCTTCACTTTGAAGAAACCGTTTTACTCAATCTAAGAGATGGTGTCAATGTCTGTACAGTTCAGTAAGACACCCCGCTCCCCACAAAGGCTGCAGAAGGAGGAATGTGATGGAGCCAAACATCACAGTGCTGTGCTAGTGTAAGACCTCAGAAGAAAAGTAATCCCAAGAGGCGGTTGAATCCCAAGAGGAGACTCAGGGTAAGCAGAGAAATGCAGGAAGCAGCCCATGTCAGTGGCCAGGAGGGAGTCCAATCTCTGAAGGGTTCGGTGTCGACGACGTAAAGTGCTACTGACACTAACAACAGGACTGCAACAGGCAGACAGTGTTTTCCTGGAACACCTCACACTACTACTGTTGGCAAAGGCTGGAGCAGGCTCTGCCGACTCTCTGAGGCAGGCAGCTCCTTACTCTGCGCAGACAGACAGGAGCTGGGAGTGAGTCTGTAATGAGAGGATCTAGGTCATGGGCTGAGCAGGGTCTGAGGCAGGAATCCTCCAGCAGCCCAGCCTGGGAAGGGGGCCTGGGCAGAAGGCCTAGGCTAGCTTTGTTCTCCTATGGGCAATGAAGCCAAGCCCCAGGAAGAGGCAAGCTTCACAGGCATTTGAGCAAGCAGGTTCCCTCGACTTTACAGAATTCTTTTGTGGCCTGCCTAATTATACTTTTACACTTGACTTGCAGCAGTTTATGTTCCTTTCCATTTTCCTCCGTAGGATTTGACTTCCAATTTTTGAAAGCTGCCTTTTTGTCTCTAACCACCTCATTTACCCAGTTTAGCCATGGCAGCTTTTTTGGTCCTTTACTCTTTTTTTATTTGGGGTATACATATAGTTTGAACCTCTATTATGGTGTTTTTAAAAAAGTTTCCATGCAGTTTGCAGGCATTTCACTCATGACTGTTCCTTTTAATTTCCGTTTAACTAGCCTCCTAATTTTTGTGTACTTCCCCTTTTTGAAGTATCAAAACAGGTGGGCAGGGGCAAGAGCATATGAAGCACACACAATGGAGGGTATCACAGTAAGTGGGTGGGGGGAAGGGCGCTTGAAACACACACAACAGATGGTGTCAAAGCAGGTGGGCAGAGCGAGAGCATGAAGCACACACGACAGTTTCATTTTCATGCAAATGAAGCCAAGAGGCCATCTACCTCCCATTCACATGGGGCTGGAGTTCAAGAGTGCTCAGCACCCAGCAGAATGGCAGAGGTTTGGGGGGGAATTCACCATCCTCAATGGGCGAAAATCTGGCCCTAAGTGTGGGTGTTCACCCTCCTGAAGCAGGGCCTTTACTACAGACAATAAGCACCAAGAGATCACCTTCTGACCCTGTGATTTATTTAGGTGCTTCAGTACCACTGACAGCAGCCACTGAAGCCTTATTTATTTGAAAATCCCTCATTTCCGTCTGGACCCTCTCCTGCCAGGGGCTCCCAGAGAGGCAGCATAAGCTGTAATGCTTAAGATACAGTGGGATTGGGATCTACAGTTCAGCCGGTTTGTGAGTGGTGATCCCATCGCCTGGAAAGCAAGAGCAGCTGTTACACAGTACTTGACAATGTCCAGCTCAGCTAGCGACTCCCCTCTCCAAACAGCTGGGTGCTGCGTTAGGGTGGGGTTCCCCAACACATGCTGCTGCAGCAGTACCATGAGAGCTGACCTGCAGGATGAGCTTGGTGTCCTGGGGTACAACGGTGACGATGCGGGAGCCCCGCTCCACCTTGCGTAGTGTCTCGTTGGGAGTAGAGGAGCTGCTGAAGTCTGCCTGCAGAACTGAGAATGGCAGAGGGATCAGCAAGGGTCTGATAAGTCCCTACATACAGTGCAACTTCCCCAGTCCAGCCACAGGATGTCTGCTGAGTTCCTGCTGGGAACCCACCCCTTGTCAGGGACGTTCTAGTACTGCCTCCGGGCATCAGTCAGGTTCAGAGTCCCATTGTTCCAAGCACCATCACACACAGACTAGAAGAGCCAGCCACTGCCTGAGGAGCTGAGTCTAGACACCAGGCAGATACACACATGCAAGCAGCTGCCAGAAGCACAGAACATGTACATTGCCAATCCTCCTCATCCTCTTGCCCCTCCATGACATCCCCAAGCTTCCCATGTCCAGGTGCCAGTCAGATGCTGCCCAGCATGGTTCACCCAGGCATCCCTTCCACCCTACCTGCCCCCCACCGGGAGCACTCAGCCTTGTTCTGGGAGGTGAAGGCAAAGCCTGTCAAAGAGGACAACAGGTGGCTCCCACCAACTGACTGCTTTCTCTGCAGGTGGCCCACACAGCCAGTTCTGACCCCAGACTCTGCTCCTCCTGGGGGCCAGGCAGGCAACTTGCACAGCCAGTCCTGCCCCTAGATATTTCTTCTCCTGGGAGGCAGGCAGGCAGCTCTCCCACACGGCTAGTCCTGTCCCCAACCACTTCTCCTCCAGGGGGCCAGGCAGGCGGCCTGCACAGCCAGTCCTGCCCCCAGCCGCTTCTCCTCCTGAGGGTCAGGCAGGCAGGCGGCTTGCATGCCCAGTCTTGCCCCCAGCGACTCCCACTCTCTCTGCAGGCCAAGGCACAGTGATTTCAAGTGTCCTTTGGTCGCTTCTGTTCTATCACAGATCAATGACGGTTTGTGGAGCGTAAGCTACTCCTCCCTGTGCTAGGGAGAGCTGGGAAGTGAGGGAGGGAGCTCCCAGAAGTGGATGAAGAGCGCCCACAGTCACAGCCCATGAGAGGATACGGGGAACCCACTGGCACCAATCAGGAGCAGCCACCCTGGACAATCAAGAAGCATCACCATGGCCACGACATGGGGCCTTGGAAGTGAGCCTGTCTAGGTTCCACCACGAGGGCAGAGAGCCCAGGAAGCAAACACTAAGGCCAATTACATAGCAAAGGCCACATCTGAACGTTTACCTTTCAATGATGTGTCCCTCAAAGATACACACTGGCAAGTGTGGGAGTGGGTGGTCACCAGCAGAAACTCATCATATCTGGCAAATGAGGTAACGTTGGAAGCCACCTGTGGAAAGAGAATCCCATGAAATTTGTGAGCACAAGCAGCAGCAGCAGCAGATGAAATCTAATAATCACACACACAGAAGTGAAACAGCATCAAAACAAGCTTTGGTACCTCCACATCATTAATGAAAAAACGGCACCTATCAGTCAGACCCAGGATGGCTTCCTACAATGAAAAGGATGGACAATTACAGTATGTTAAAGCACTGGTTTAGTAGCACCATTGTTATAACAGAGATGAGTCTTTGCTATATGCCCATTACCTTTAGAATGTCAGATTTCCAAGTGCACTGGAATGCCTCATGCTTATTTTCAACACAGGGTGAAGTATTGAAGGAAGTTGGGTAGGAATTTGTTTGATCACTGAGATCTCAATGTAAAAAGTGTTTACTTGCTAAACAAAAAACAAACAAACAAGGGTCTCCAGACCCTTGCGGTTGGAAACTCAATAACATCTTTCTATTGAAAGCATCAAACTTGAACCTAAGTGGCATCCTTAATAAGGAACAGCACACTTGCTGTCTCTGAATAACTCTGGTCGGGCAACAACAGCTAATGGCTTGAAAGCCATCAGACCCAGCTGTGCAGTGAGCATTGTTTTACTTAGCTTGTAAGCACCCCAAGGCCCTCCATGCAGTAGCATGGAACCAGGACGTTGGGAGCCCACTATAGTAGAGGCCAGTGTGTAGATTTGGAGATGTGATTAACATCCAGTTTCTAAAAATGAAGTGAACTGGAAAAATAAAACCAAACCATAATAATAATGTAATGCAACAATTAGTGACAGTCCTGACAGGAAGTGTAAGAAAGACAAGGTGGATGTATCTTTTATTGGACCAACTTCTCTTGGTGAGACACACACGCTTTTGAGCCACAGAGAGCTTCAGGTCAGGGAAAGGTACTCTGAACATCACACCTAAATGCAAGGCGGAACAGATTGTTTAGCATCAGTAGTTAGCACATATTCTAAGGGACCATTCAAGGTGAAGTGACCCATTAACACCTCTGCAGCCACAGGTCAAAACGAGTGGTGTCAGTGCGTTACAGATTGTTGTAATAAACCATTAATCCAGTCTCTCTCTTCAGGCCATGATTTTTAGTGTCTAGCAGAGGAATGAATTTAAGCTCCCAGGCTTGTCTTTTGAAAGTGTTGTGCAGGTTTCCTTGGAGGATGAGGATTGGTAAATCAGATATAGAGTGATCGCTTTCTGTCCCAATATTGCTGCAGTGAGAGTGCTGTGGCCTGATACGAGGGGTCTGCCTAGGTGCCTTTGTTTGTGTATTTTGGGTTGGGTTGGGTTCAGGTTCAACTGCGAGGACTACCTTAACGAGGCAAACCGACACCTCTCCAACACCACCTACAGTACTATAAAGAACTCAAAGACCACCCCACACCACAAATTTACCCTGGAACTTAAGGATATAATCAAATCCTTCCCCAAACAACTCCAAGAGAAGCTTTACAAACCCATCCTCCATGAACCCACACCAAGGACCTTCTACCTGCTTCCCAAGATACACAAACAGGGGAACCCAGCCAGTCCCATCATATCTGACCACGGCACTCTTACTGAAGGAATATCGGGACTCCTAGAAACCATCCTTAAACCACTCACCACGCAAAGGGCCAGCTTCCTCCAGGACACAACTGGCTTCCTCCACAAACTCTGCAATATTAACAACCTCCTTCAGAACACCATCCTCGACACCACAGACGTCACCTCCCTATATACCAATATCCCTTATAATGACAGCATAGCTGCCTGCCTCAAATATTTACAAGACAATGGACAACCCTCAGACAGAAGCGACAAAGGGTCCTGTGGCACCTTATAGACCAACAGAAGTATTGGAGCATAAGCTTTCGTGGGTGAATACCCACTTCGTCGGATGCAAGATATCCTCAGATATCCACCCCAACCACATCCATTTCATCCTCACCCACACGAACAAACACTTTGTCCAAACCATGGGAGCAGCCATGGGTACTAGGATGGCTCCCCAATTTGCCAATATCCTCTTCATGGCCACCTTGAGGAAGATTTTCTGGAGAAATGCATCACAAAACCAATGATATATCCGAGATATATCCGTGATATTTTCATCCTTTGGACAGACGGCTTAAACTCCCTCATACATTTCCACCACAACTTCAACAACCACCCCTCATCCATTAAACTCTCTGGAACACTCCCACACCAGCATCAGCTCCCTGGACACCACGATCAGCTTCAACAATGGATCCCTACAGACAACCATATGCAAGAAACCCATGAATCAACACACATGCCTTCATATACCCAGTAACCACGCCAAGAAATCGGTTATCTACAGCCAGCCATTCAGATACTGTAGAATAAGCTCCTGGGAGAATGTTCAAGATATACACCTTAATACCACCTTCACCAAACAAGGACACTCAACCAGAGAAGTAGATCGCATCATGGAATGGGCCACCCAAATACCCTGAGAGAATCTGTTTCAATACCGAAATAAAACCCTCTCTAATCACCAGTCCCTAGTTGTCACCTACCATCCTTCGCTGGAACCCAAATGGGTATCAAACAATTACAACCCGTACTTAGTTGGGACCCCATCCAGAGAGAAATCTTTCCTGAACTCCCACTTCTGGCCTTCAAACAACCCCCAGCCTCTCCAAGCTCACCAGCAGAAGTATGCTCCCCACAGACCAGGACACACCAACACCACACTCTGCCAGAACAGATGCAAAACCTGCTGACATATCTCCACTGTTACTATGATCAACACCTCCCACAACACACCTTTCAAGATCCATAGATCCTACACATGCCTATCACAAGTCAACATGCGGTGTACCTCACCCAGCGCACTAAATGCCCCAGTAACAACTATGTGGGTGAAACCAGACAGATTGGAATAAACTCACTATGCTCTAGAATGAACTCACACAGGAAAGTGATAAAAGACAAAAACACCCTATTACCTGTGGGTGAACACTTTTCACAAAGTGATCACTCTATATCTGACCTATCAGTCCTCATCCTAACAGGAAACCTGCACACCACTTTCAACAGACGAGCCTGGGAGCTTAAATTCATAACTCTGCTAGACACTAAAAATCATAGACTGAATAGACACACCGGATTTATAGCTTATTACAACAACCTGTAACCCACTACCCCACCTCCCTTTTTGTCCTATAGCTGCAAAGGTGTTAATGGGCCACTCTACCTTGAATGGTCCCTTAGAATTTGTGTTAACTACTCATGCTAAACAACCTGTTCCACCTGGCATTTAGCTGCGACACTTGGAATACCTGTCTCAGAACTGAAGAATAGCTCTTTGTGGCTTCAAGTATCAGAGGGGTAGCCGTGTTAGTCTGGATCTGTAGAAGCGACAAAGGGTCCTGTGGCACCTTATAGACTAACAGAGGTATTGGAGCATAAGCTTTCGTGGGTGAATACCCACTTCATCGGCATGAAGTGGATCAGCATCCGACGAAGTGGGTATTCACCCACGAAAGCTTATGCTCCAATACCTCTGTTGGTCTATAAGGTGCCACAGGACCCTTTGTCGCTTCTTTGTGGCTTGAAAGTTTGTCTCTCACCAACCGAAGTTTGTCCAATAAAATATATTACCTCATCTACCTTATCGCTCCAGGGACTGACACAACTACACTGCATACAGGAAGTGTAACAAGTCAGATCCCACAATAACTTAATTGGGTTATTCTGTTCAAATGTATTAAGCGTTTAATGCCATATAAAATATTGACAAATATTGCATGTACACATGGTGCAGAGCTACAGTTGCCATGGGGACCTACCATCTGAACATCCCTACATTTAAGTCTCCATATTAATGCAGGGTTTTCCATACTAATGCTGGGCTTTGTGCATTATAAAGCACCAGACATTCTCTGGGCAAGGCCTGTGTAGGTGGCTATGCTGGTCACACACAGCTCGCTCTGCAGGCACGAATGAGAAGAGAGCAATGCTACGGAACATTTCCAGGCCTTGTACTCCCGATGTTCAGTCCTACTGGCCCACGTGAACACATGGTAGGTGTTTGGGGCTAATTTTCCAGAACTAGACGCTGAACCCACTAGCTGTTCACTTACTTCTCCACCAATCACGGCCAGTGCAGTCTGCACACATGGAGAAGGGAACTGAACAGCAGAGCCATTGCTGCTCCTCCAAGGTTCGAGGGCTGGAGTGGGAGCCTCTGAAGATTAACAGAGAAGATTAAGGCTATTTTCCAACTCAGCTGATAAAACAAATTACACCTACACGAACATGCCCCTTTGCCACACATGCCTCATAAAAACAACAGGTGGTGTTTACAACAGAATGTACTTGTTTAGAGTACAAGTGCATGATATGAAACAGAACGGAGCTTGGAAACCATTTGAGTCCACATATAGCGAGTGTAACAAAGTGGGAATTTTCAGTAATATGTATATGAATCCTATGTGTGACTCAGTTTCCCTCTGTACTTTCCATTGCCACCCACTGGGGGTAAAAGGGTTGTGCCCCCTCTTGGCAAAGAACAGTGACATGAGGTGTGTACGTCACCTTGCCATCTGGGGTGCAATGAATGGATCATCAAGTAACTGCCTGGAATCTGCTGAAACTGACTCACATCAATGGAGAATCCAAGACACGGGGGAGCCCCAATTACCAGAATGTTCACACCTAGCAAGCGACCAGAAAGGAGATTTCCCCTCACCTCTCAGCAGGGAAGCCAAGCCAGGGCCCCAACTCGAGAACAAAGGGAGAGGTACTGGATGGCGGAGTTAAGTGCTCCCTTTGAAGAGACACAGGGCTCTCACCTGGGACTGAGAAAGGGTCAGAGAGAGCACAAACGCGCACAAGCAAGCCTGGAAGGAGGCCGTAGCAGCTTGGCTGGCTGATGGCCCTGTCTTAGCCGGATGGACTATGTCTTAACTTTTATTTCTCTATGCTAATCTAAGGAGTTCCGATGCTGTGTTTCAGCTGAATACCAAACACTACTCTGTTTGCAGGGCCAGCCTTAGTGAAAATGGTGCCCTGGGCAAACTTGTATCCCCCCCACTCCCCACCCACCATCAGTCCTGGCTCCTACAGGCTCTCCCAACCCCCTCATCACCTATACTTCATATGGAATGTCTACAGGAAAGTCTATTCAATGTAGATGGGCGTCTCCCATGGTCCATTGTGAGTTAAGTGTCTCTTGATGAGCCACTTACTTTGACTAAAGTATCAGAGGGGTAGCCGTGTTAGTCTGGATCTGTAGAAGTGAGAAAGGGTCCTGTGGCACCTTAGCCCTGGGCTACACTAGGGGAGGGGGTTGATCTACGATACGCAACTTCAGCTACGTGAATAGCGTAGCTGAAGTCGGCGTATCGTAATCGACTTACTTGGCCATGAGGACGGCGGCGAGTCGATCGCTGCCGCTCCCACGTCGACTCCGCTTCCGCCTTTTGATGAGGTGGATTTCCGGAGCCGACGGGGAGCGCGATCGGGGATCGATTAATCGTGTCTTAACGAGACGCGAAAAATCGATCCCCGATAGATCGATTGCTACCCGCCGATCCGGCGGGTAGTGAAGACCTGCCCTTATAGACTAACAGAGGTATTCGAGCATAAGCTTTCGTGGGTGAATATCCACTTCTTCGGATGCAAGCAGTTGACTAGTCCCTTCAAGATGTGCTGGCTAACTACCTTGTGGACATTACCCCAGGAGCAAACATTTGAAATACAGGTATAGAGCCAATACTCTTAACGTCAAATACAAAAATGATACATGCGTACAAATAGCATAAACATATTCAGCAAATCATAGCCTTTTCATAGACATCTTACATGCCACATTTTGTACAAGATTTGTTGCAAATAGATAACAGTGGTTGCAACAATGCTGCACATGGTCATGTTTTAATCAGATAACGTCACAATGAATAACGGCTACAGCTAGCAAATTCCTAGCCATTGTCAGCAGAAGCGCAGAAGAAAGAGTGGCATGGTATACGGTGTACTGCCACACTTACTTCTATGCTGCTGTGGTGGCTTGTGGTGCCTGGCGCTTAGCCTGCGCGTCAAGGCAGGCTTTGCGCGGTCACATGGGGGCTGCATCTTGCCAGAGCCCACGGCCCTCCTGCAGCCCCTCGCCACTCCTGGCGCACCACGAGCATTTTGACAGGAAGTACCAAGCAGTAATAACAACAATAATAAAAAAGTGTGTGTGTGTGTCCCGTCCCCCGCCCCCCCGGCAGGGAGGGACTCAGCTCCGCTCCCAGCAGCGAGCCGCGCTGCTCTGGGCTCCCCGGGGCTAGGGCAGAGCCAGAACCCTCAGCTGGCCGGGTGAGGATGGAGGGGCCGGGGGCAGGGAGAAGCCCGCCGGCCCAGCGCGGGGAAGGGGTCGGAGAAGACAGGAGTCTGGCCACAGCCAGCCAGGGGAAGCCCGAGCCCCTTGTGGCGCCCCCCTGGCTACGGTGCCCTGGGCGTGGGCCCCGTTTGCCTGGCCCTAAGGCAGGCCCTATCTGTTTGGAAAAGGCTGCCTGGTGTCACTGCAAATACTTTAGGGATCAGTGAACCTCCTCAAGAGTGTACAAGTCTCACCAGGAGTGTCTCTCAGTTGGACTCTCTGGGCACAGCTCATAATGTGAACAGCTGGAGCCCAGGCGCTCAGTCTCGGAGGTGGTGATGCTCTGGGCCTACCCTGAAGGAAGAGTGGGACCCCTGGGGGTCTGGCCCACTGAAGGAAAGGGTTCCTCCAAGGGACTATTTAACAGCTGGGGCATAGCATAATTCCTGCAGATCCATGACAGCAGTTGGGAGAGGGTGGTGGGGTCTATGGGCTCAGTCTAACATTTGTTCCATTAAGGGGCAAAAGCCACTGAGTCCCCAATACCACATCTGTCTTTCGAAAGCCACTGAGCTTGGCCTTTCATTACAAAACACAGCTACGGCCATTCTTTTCTTTAAAAATCAGATACGTTCAGATACAAATCAGTACTTTGACAAAGTCCAAAGAGCCAAGTAATGTGAAAAGCAACATTATCAACTTGCAAGGTCCATGCACATTCTTATACTCCAACTGGCTAGTTAAACTTCAGGACAGTTCCTAAGCCAGCCATCTTGACGAGGATCTTACACTCACCCCAGAGGTACTTCAGTATCCGCCCATCAGCCAGCTGCAGAGCTACTGCTCTGGTCTTCGGATTATAGCACAGGCTGATCACATCCCCATCCACAGGCATAGACAAACTAGAAAAAGTTCCACGAGAGAGAATGTTACAATGCTGCAGTGGACATGCCTCTACATTTAATGGGGTGGGAAGGGAGAGGCTAGCAGACCCCGTTTCTAGTAGCACTAGTTGGAGGTGAATGGATAGACAACACATTAGTCTCCATAACAGCTCTCTGCAGAGTGATGTTCAACTCGCACCAATTCAATTAATACTGTGAAGAGAGTAAGAGTCCTGGCCCCTGCCCCCCACTGGCTTGGAACATGTGCCTGCCAGCAACACTTCACTGACCATGGTGCACCAAAGAACTCACTCTCATCAGGAGTCTTGGGATGTACAGATGGGCATGTTTTAACCCCCCCTCCCAGATGGCCAGAGAGCCTGCAAAGCCCACAGCTGTTTCACACTCAGGCGCAACCCAAACATGGTTCAGACCTGCCTACATCACAGGACCGCAACATGTCGGGCACTGCCAGGTTTCAGTGGGATTTCTACAACATACATGGGCGTGTCTGCCCATGTTTCAACCCAACACCCTTTGAATCCAGGAGCTTTAGTAGAAGAGAACTCTGCCTACTGATGGGTTCAGCCTATGGGCACCACTACAAACCATGGAGCTTTCCCAGCAAGATACCTGGCTGTGAGGCTCACTGAGAGGTGCATGGAGCATGCGGGGAGGCAGAGGGGTTGCAGCGATAGTCCTCTCATTGGTCAAACGGAGCCATTACTAACTCTTATAGTAACTTGAGTTTTTTGAGATGTTTCGTCCCTACAGGTGCTCAGCCACAGGACGCATGCACCTGTGCGCTCTCAAATGGAGAATGCGAAGCAATGTCCATGGTCCCACGCTTGTGTAAAGCAGCCCCTCGTGTCCCCGCATTAGGGCATGTAAGGACCCACAGACCTGCTACCAACTGGTTCCTTCCCGACTGCGACGCAGAGCCTCCACAGCTCAGGGGGAGGAAGACAGGAGGTGGCGCACTCTCAGGGACAAAACATCTTGAAAAACTCAAGTTAAGTAAGCTCTCAGGCTATATCTTCCTCTGAGTGCTCCCCCGTCAGAGACTCCCAAGGAGTAATTCAATGAGAGGTGGGTGCTCAGGAGGCAAGTCTAAGATGGTTTGGAGGACCGTGTCACCAAAGGCAGTATCATCCCTGGAAGGAGGAACAGCAGCATAATGTTTGGCAACGATATGGATGGAAGACCAGGTCGCAGCACTACACATTTCTTGTACAGGAATACCCTTCAGTAGAGCTATAGAGGTAGACAGAGCTCTGGTGGAGTATGCTCTCATACTGCAGGGGGGTTGCATCCCAGGCTCTCTGTTCAGGCTATGGTTTTTTGCAGATGTGACAGGAGGAAGCAGACTCCACTGGGGCTAGAGATCGCTGCATTAGAAGGACCTTGAATCTAGCTCCTCTTTCCTTCCACGATCTGTCTTACCCGTAGACAGGTTGCGGGTGTCTCCAAGGCAGCAGAGGCAGTTCACATGCACGTCACTATGGGGAAAAGACCTGTGGCAGGTCTGGCAGGGCTTAAACCCCAAGGTCTCTGGCATAACCCAGGAGGTGACAAGCCAAAGTAAAAGAGGAGAGAAGGGATTAGCTCCCTTCTAATCACAACTATAAAATAAACTAATTAGAACAAAGTAAGTAAGAAATAGAGACACCGAAAGACGAATGGAATGTCGAGAAAAGGCTGGAAGCCGTAGAATCAGCTGGATGCACAAGTGCTCCGGCTTGAGCAGCAGGCAGTTGAGAAGGAACTGCACGGCGGCTGGTCCTGATATGCCCTTGTTAGGAGGCCCGAGGTGCTGCTTTGAGCAAGCATAGGCCCACAGACGTTCCTTTGCATTCTCTGGTTGAGCGTGCGCAGGTACTCTATGGTGGAGCACACATGGGTACAGATACTCAGAAAAGAAGCAGTTATTCTGATCAAGCAGCCATTCCATTTTACTGCCCCCAAGTGGTAAAGTTAATTCTGGTGGCTCAGCTGCCTCCCTGGCATGAGCAGTGGGGACCCTCAAGTCGCTTAGACAGGCCACAGAACCCATTACAAACAACCAGCTGGGAGTGGCCGCAGTGGAAGATCTCTTGGCTATTCCCAGAGTGGGGTGAAGCTGGTCTGGCATCCCTGACAAGCCAAGTCCCCTGTTTAGCTTCTTGACTCCGTGCCTCGAATGTGTCTGGCCCTGACCCAGTGGGATCTGCCCTGGAAGAAGCAGGACACCACCTTGTGTCCCATACTCATTCAACAGCATCTCTGCCGAGACCCCAGTAACGGGCTGGCCCTAGGGGTGGAGGCCCCACATGGACTCTTCTATTACAGAGCCATTTCCAGCACCCCCGTCGCTGCAGCACACAGGTATCCAATCTGATCCGACACCTTTTGCCAAGAAATCCCCACCATCAGCCACAACATGACAACTGCAGGGAGGAGCCTGACAGCACCCAGAGTTTACGGGATGCACTGGCTCACCAGCAGGAGCCAGCCAGCATGTGTACCATAAGCCCATCCCAGGCCCCTGGAGCATAAGAACATAAAGAATGGCCAGACTAACGGTACATCTAGCCCAGTATCCTGTCTGCCGACAGGTTTCAGTTACAGCTGTTTTAGTCTGTATCGGCAAAAACAGCGAGGAGTCCTTGTGGCACCTTAGAGACTAACAAATTTATCTGAGCATAAGCTTTCGTGGGCTAGAACCCACTTCATCAGATGCATGGAGTGGAAAATACAGTAGGCAGGTATAAATACACAGCACATGAGAAGATGGGAGTTGCCTTACCAAGTGGGGTTCGGGGGGGGGAGGATAGCACTGACCCGCCACTTGGTAAGGCAACTCCCATATTTTCATGTATTTTCCACTCCATGCATCTGATGAAGCGGGTTTTAGCCCACGAAAGCTTATGCCCAAATTTGTTAGTCTCTAAGGTGCCACAAGGACTCCTCGTTGTTTTTGTCTTCTGACAGTGGCCAATGCCAGGTGCCCCAGAAGGAATGAACAGGCAATCATCAAGTGATCAATCCCATTGCCCATTCCCAGCTTCTGGCAAACAGAGGCTAGGGACACCATCCCTGTCCATCCTGGCTAATAGCCATTGATGGGCCTATCCTCCATGAACTTATCTAGTCCTTTTTTGAACCGTTATAGTCTTGGCCTTTACAACATCCTCTGGCAAGGAGTTCAACAGGTTGACTATGCGTTGTGTGAAAAAATACTTCCTTTTGTTTGTTTTAAACCTGCTGCCTATTAATTTAATTGGATGACCCCTAGTTCTTGTGCTATGAGTAAATAACACTTCCTTATTTACTTTCTCCACACCAGTCAAGATTTTATAGACCTCGATCATATCCCCCCTTAATAGTCTCTTTTCCAAGCTGAAAAGTCCCAGTCTTATTAATCTCTCCTCATATGGCAGCTGTTTCATACCCCCAATTATTTTTGTTGCCCTTTTCTGAACCTTTTCCAATTCATCTTTTTTGAGATGGGTAGAACACATCTGCACACAGTATTGAAGATGTAGGCGTACCATAGATTTATATAGCGGCAATATGGTATTTTATATCTTATTATCTATCCCTTTATTAGTGATTCCCACATTGAGCGGATGTTTTCAGAGAAGTATCCACAATGACTCCTGGATCTCTTTCTTGAGTGGTAACAGCTAATTTGGACCCCATCACTTTAGATGTATAGTTGGGATTATGTTTTCCAATGTGCATTACTTTGCATTTATCAACATTGAATTGCATCTGTTATTTTGTTGCCCAGTCACCCAATTGTGTGAGATCTTTTTGTAGCTCTTCAGTGTCTGTTTGGGATTGAGCTATCTTGAGTAGTTTTGTATCATCTGCAAAATTTTGCCGATTCACTGTTACCCCTTTTTCAAGATAATTTATGAATATGTTGAATAGTACTGGTCCCAGTAGAGACCCCTGGAGGACACCACTATTTACCTCTCTCCATTCTGAAAACTGACCATTTATCCCTACCCTTTGTTTCCTATCTTTTAGTCAGTTACCAATCCATGAGAGGACCGTCCCTCTTATCCCATGACAGCTTAGAGGCCTTTATTTATTTCTAGAATCGCTTGAAAGTTTTCATAAGCAACACAAGGAGTGTAAAGCTCCTTTCCAGTACCGGAGATGTAGGCACCCTCCCTCTGCCTCAGGACTGCCAGTCAGATGGTGGATGATGGAATGCGTGGCAAGCCGCCCCTGGCTGACTGCCAGGAAGGTGTCGTCCTGCATCCAGGTGAAAAGCCGTAACGCCAGTGGGTTCACCTGCTTGCCCTCGCCGCAACACACCTCGACTCTGTATGATTGAAAGAGAGAGAGATTGAGAGTCAGTGTCAATGTGCCATTCACACCCACCATCACTATCTGGAGAAGAGGACCATCCCTGGCACTCCAGTCAGCAAGGGGATAGAAAAGGTTACTAACCTGTTCTGTAACTGTTGTTTTTTCAGACATGTTGCACATGTTCATTCCGCTTCAGGCTTTGGTGCACCCAGCATGCAGCGTTGGAGATTTTTCCCTTAGCAGTACCTGTTGGAACAATGCACGTGCCCTCGGCCACCTTGTGCTGCTGAGCGACGGTATAAAGGGCAGAGCCACCCCTGACTCCCCATATCTCCTTCTTACTTGACAGACAGTGCTATACAGGGGTAGGGGGATGGGACATGGAATGGACATGTGCAACGCATCTTGAACAAGAGTTACAGACCAGGTTATTAACCGTTTTTCTTCTCCAAGTGATTGTGCATATCCACTCCACTTCAAGTGATGCACACTTGGTGAATTCAAGTGATGAATTCAGAGGTGGGTTTGGAGTCTATCTGAACAGTGATTGTACAACTACACATCCAAACCTGGCATCGTCTCTAGAACGTTGAGATATGGCATAATGAGATGCAAATATATGTACCGATGACCAAGTTGCAGCTCTACAAATGTCCTGTATAGGCACTTGAGTTAGATAAGCTTCGGAAGCTGTGTGCGATCTCATCAAGTGTGCTACCATGCTACTTAGCAGAGTCACATTGGCAGAATAAATTTTTCTAGTGAAAAGAGAGTTTCTTTGCCTCTCTCGACTTTGGGGTAGAAACAGGTTTCCCAATGAGCTCTTGATCACAGCTGAGACCACCAAAAACCGTAAGGGGGCATGGGAGTTGTACCACAGGGGACATAACTCTCCTTAGTCCTTTGGGCCATCGGTGGTAGAAAAGGGAGCGTTTACCACAAAACCTCCGTGGACTCCAGAATGGCCTCGTTAATGAGGAGAGCTCCTCAAGAGGGCTCTACTGAACCCAAAGTATCCGCCAATCAACGTGAGCTCTCCTAAACTACCTCCATTTGTATGTCCAGAGAGGAAGCCACCTTCTTCAACAGGTCCTGATATGCCCTGTATTCATCCTGAAGAGGTGAGGACACACTGGACACCACCAGGGAGGAGGAGGAACACAGAGCAAGTTGAGATGGAACCTTCCTTAACTCCTCTGATGGAGATCGTGATGGGGTAGTTTGCTCCTCCTCGGCACCCAACCCCGTACCGAGGGTGACCTCACATGCCATCTCACACAGACTATCCTGGTGTCTACTTGGGGACCTGGAGGGAGGATCTGGTGGTGGAAGGAAACCAACAGAGGCTCCAGTATGGCCACTGGTAGGGCATTAGACCCCAACCTCTTCCAGACCAAGGACCTACGTACCTCGACCAATGTGGAATCTCTGCTGTATACCAAGGGCGAAAATGCCTGGATGGAGAGTGATGTCACCTCTCTCTAGATTGACACACACACGAGCCAATCTCTGATTCTGAAAATGAGCCCAAGTCACCTGACCAGGAGGACACAATACCTCTTGGTGCCAAGGACTACCATCAAGACTCAGGAGATGACGATACCGAGGAAAGCATCCTAGGCTTGCCTCTTGATACCACCAGATAAGGAGGTGCAAGACTGTCCGTTATCAGCACAGAGAGATTCCCTGATGTTTCTGTCCTTGTGTCTAAGGGTTCAGTTCTGCAGAGTGGGATGGTACTCCAGCAGCGGTTGGTTTCAGAGGCACAAGGCTTGGTGCTGGAGTTGACAACCCCGCTTGAGGTGCTATTGGCACCACCAAGTACTTCCTCTCCGAGGATACCCACCCCTGTATCCTGGTTGAAGAAGCTGTGAACCTCAATCTCTTGCAAGATCAGTCCTTCGAAGCACCACGCCAGTGTTTTTTTCCTCGGTACTGGGAGAGTAATATCAAGATCCTACAATGTCTGGAGGAGCACTCCTAACTGAAGTAGACTTGGTGCCTGCCCTGAGCGAGCAGGCTCTAAACACAGACGCTGGGCTGCCTCCACAAAGAGGTGACCCCTCCCTATCCTTTCTAGTTGGAGGTTTAAAGTAAATCCGGCACCTGTCACAGACATGACCCTCGGTAAGGCACTTTAAACACTGAGAATGGGGGTCACTTACTGGCCTGGAGTGCAACGTCACAGTTCCAGCTAACCATCACTGGCGATAAGAAGGAACTGAGGGGATGGTGGGTCGCCAGGGCTCTATATTGAGCACGATGAAGGTGTGACTCCAAGGGGCGTGGAGGCTGCCATGAGAAAAATCTTCCAGCTACTCTGCACATGCGCGCACACAAACCTGATTGGAATGGACACGAACAAGCACTTGTAGAAGTTAACATGCGCAGACTACCAATCATGGGCAATAGGAAGGAACTGAGGGGGATCAGGCCCACCTTTTATATCACTGCACAGCAGCCAGGGCCGGCTCTGGCTATTTTGCCGCCCCAGGCAAAAAAGCTGCCGGCGGCCCCGCTGCACCGGCCGGGGCACTGCCGGGGGAGCGTGGCCTGCCCGCCGCCCCGGCTGGGACGCCGCCAGCGGAGCGCAGCCTGCCCGCCTCCCTGGCCAGGAAGAGTGTTTAAAAAAAAAATTAAAAAAATAAAATAAAAAAACTTTGAGCGCCCCCCCCCAGGTGCTGCTCCAAGCATGTGCTTGGTTGGCTGGTGCCTGGAGCCGGCCCTGACAGCAGCACAAGGCAGCAGGGGCCACATGCATCACCTCAATGGGTACTGCTAAAGGACAAATCTCTGACGCTGGTATCCTGAGTGCACACCCATCTGAAGTGGAATGGTCACATGCAGTCACTTGAAGAACGGCACATGAGGGCAATGAGAGTAAAGGGTATAGTCACACTCCAGGCCGACTGATCTGTAGCACACACTTTTAGCCAAAGGTGCTGCATCTGGCACCCCACATCGTGTGCCTAGGGAGCCATCTGCCTCCCCAAAGTGGGGCTCACCTGCCTGGTCAGCTGGGCTCGGTGTGCGAGAGCACAGAGAGGGGAGGGGGTGAAGCACTCACTGGCTCTTCCAGCACAAACAGCCTTGCACTAGTGCACCTCATTCCTCCACTGCCTGCATCCCTGGGGAGGCAAGCACGGCCTAGGGCATGACAAAGCCTGTTCCTAAGCGTGCCAGAACGTGGTGTTTCTTCCCGTGCTAAAAGCTAAGACCCTGGAGACGGTCACAGCCCCTGCTCGCCGGCAGATCTCAGTCCCAAACCAGCCACCCTGGGAGAGAGGGTGCCACGCTGCCTGACCAGGGCTTCGTCTGTGCTTCCTTTGTGTCAGTTGAGGCCAGAGTCCCTGCATAGCAGGAACAAGGGCCCTTAAGCTAAGCAGGAGGCACCTCTCACCCAGAAGTCAGCCACTGCCTATATACAGCCCTGGGCCCTGTTTCCCAGAACTCACAATAGGCCTGCAGTACCTGTAGGTTTTTTCCAGATGAGGTGTTTCAACAGAAGCTTTAAATCCACTTCCTCCCAACGTAACAGTGGGATCTTTCACAGTGCTGTCACCTGGAGAATACGGGCATGTTAGATCACCCTTCAAGCACAACCACCAGAGATTTGCAAAATACACTGCTCCCAATCTAACCGTTACTGAGGGCAATTCAACGTGCAGCGGCCTGTTCATTATGCTTTCTCGTCTACGTCAACTGCCTCCGAAATTCTCACTCGTGCACAGCAAGAGTCACTCTTAAGCGTGCAGCATGAAACCGAAAACAGGTGACAGCCTTCCTGGAGGGGTGGAGAGAGCCCTCCTATCGCTCAGCACACTGACAGCTGTGCTGTTCAATGGGCTGTCCATGAGGCACCGATCCTGCATTGAACTAGGGCTGAGGGGCCTTTGCCATCTCTACACTCCAGGATCCCAGGCATTTTCAGAAGGATGCCAAACAATCCTGGCAGTCCATGCATTATGCCTCTCAGAATTCTGCAGGGATAAGGGGGAACAGGCCACACAACAAACTCACGTGCAGATGCTATTGCTTCAGCAAGGAGTCACCTGAGATGGCATCCAGCTAGAATGGTGTTACACACAGTGTTTGCTTGTCATGCAAGCCTCCCATCAACTACAAGGCCATAGGTACAAGGCTGGGGCCGTGCCTGAGACCTGGGCATTTGAGAATGAAAATTCTGTGCACCAGGCTGATCTGCAAGCAACAGCGTCACTCAGCACAGCTCACACAGAGGGAGGAGCATGCGTAGGGGCAGGCGTGGAGTACGACGTACAGAAGGTGGCAGATACGAGACCCTGGAAGTATGGAAACTTCAAAAGACAATTATTGTGAGATGTGCGAGAAATGTGATCTATATCCTTGTGAGGTGGGGATTGTATTCTAGCGACATGAGGCAGCGTTACCAAGCTTCCCCCAGGAGCTAAAAATCAGTGGGGGGTAATTATTGGGAACATGAGTAATTCCGTGGGCGAGTTAGTAATAGAAAGGTAAGGTGGTGTCATTTGATTCATAAAAATCTACAGAATCATAATTCCAGCGGTGTCGTCCTCCACAGTATGGCACCAGGGACTTGGTGCCCCCTGGCTCCCAGCTCCGGGTCCTTGGATTGGTGGAAATTTTGATAATACAGTATAAACAGAATTGGGTTCACTTGGTATCATTCAAAAGCCTTTTCTCGCTCAAATACTACGGTAACAAACATGACAAACCTAGAACAATTATGCAGATATATATTCATGAAAACGTTAAAGAATAATTAAAAATTGGATTTTTAAACACAGGCCTGTCTAACACATAGCACTCAATGCTAAATTGTGGCCCTCGAATGACAGTACTGTGTTATCAGCTAAATGCTGAGAACATGATACCTGATTAATTTTTTTAATGTTACAGATTACTATAAATGAAAGGAGTGCTTCAGGTTGATTTGCTATCATCGCCAAAAATGAAGCAGGTCAGTGGTACTGATTATCAGCTTTGTTTATCTATTATGAGTGGCAATGAGGCATTGGTTAAGATGTCAGTATCCCCGCAATAATTACTGGCCTGCATCCGCAAACAGTACCCACATAGTTACATCACATAATTCATTACAATCCCAAAGCAATTTATTACAAAATACTTGTTTTTACTTTGGTCTTGATCATTTTTAGGCATCAATGGGAAGAGTACCGACTAGTAGCTGAATCTTTGGAGAATGTAGGTCCCTAAAGACAATGCTTGCGGGGACCATACATGCTATCGGAGGTGCACAGAAACTGAATTTGGAAAGATTGGAGAGGAAGCACTTCAAGGATCAGAAAAAAGTTGAAGACCTCAGGACAAGGGCCAACTGTAGATGAGACTTGCCTTATACTAGCCATGGAATGTGTTTTGAGAACACTTGCTTCTTCTGCCATAAGCCCGAAAGCATCCATTAAGCAGTTACAGTATGTGAGACAGGTGAGAAACTGTATGAAGCAGTCAGTGAGAAAGTTCCATGGAAAGTAAAGTTAAATGAGTGCAATGACCCAAAAGACACCCACGCACATGACATTGCATATCACACTGAGTGATGCATGAAGAATGCATGTAATGTGTTGCATTAAAGGTAAAAGCAACAGAAACAAATACTGATTTTAATCCTGCAAACTGCAATTCAAATTGTTCATCAATTGCCTTGCAGGAGCTGTAATGAGTAGGAAAGTGGTGGCAATGGCCAATCTAGAGGCTAAGTACAAAGAAACAGTTGCTCTGAATGAGACTGAAGAGGAACAAATGCTTAGCCGAAAGGCTCTGGAAGCACTTATTGAAGATGGACTGTGGGATATGGATGTAGTTTGTAGTAATCCTACCCACCGACGTGAATCACAGCGCATATCCTTAAAAGCTGCAAAAGTTGTGGCGCTATCAAAAGTGGAAAAAAGCGCTGTCAACAGTAATATGAAGACTGTTTGCAACTGCTAAATTTTTACAGAAAAGCATTTTGTCCTGCAGTACATGGGAGTTTCATGGATACACAATGGATGACCTACAGGAGCTCATTAATATCACGATGAAAAGAGTCTTCAGTGATGAGACTGTTAACAATGTCAGCTGAATGGACATTTTGGAACATGATTAAGACTACAATTATTTCACGGAGGTCACAGAAGTCACAGAATCCGTGACTTCCATTGACCTCAGTGACATTTTCTCCCACGGGGCTGGAGCTCCAAGCCGGCCCCCCACCTCCACCCTGGTTGGGGGACCCCACAGCTGCTCAGCCATGGTGGGGGGACCCCTGGAGCTCCCAGATGTCGTGGGGGGCGAGGGGACCCTGCAACAGCCCAGCTCCGCGAGCGGCGGGGGACTCCGGCGCTCCCAATTGCTGCAAGTGGCAGGGAACCCCCAGAGCTGTTCAGCTGAGGCGTGGGGGGGATCCTGGAGCTCCCACTCACCACAGTAGCGGGAGACACCAGAGCCCCAGCAACAGTGGGTGCTGAACTGAACCTACCTCCCCATTTTGTCAGTGCTATTTTTAGTGAAAGTCAGAAGCAGGTCATGGGCTTCGGTGAATTTTTGTGTACTCCCTGTGACTTGTCCATGACTTTTACTAAAAACATCAGTGACAAAATCTTAGCCTTAGCCATGACTTGTATGAAGCCTTCAAAACCCAAAGAATTATCCCAGGCTCCATTAATCGATGGATTCCAATCAAGAAGAACGGATGAAAGCTGTGCTCGAATGCAAAGAAAAAAGTCAGAGTGAAGGTGGCAGGGATCAGCACAGAGCCAATTGCAAACAGATCATTGTTTGTCCGTCTCCTGGTTGTGTCCAGATCTCAGTATGATGTTGAACTATGTGAGACTTTGGGGAAGTCTGAGTTCTCCATGGTAGCACTATCGATGTTCGAATGCGATGGAACAATGCATATGTGCCAGGCGAAAAGCTAACTCGTGGTCATTTTGCATGGTCTTCCTAATCCAGCACCTACTGACAAGGGGACCGGAACCTTACATCAACAGAGACCTTACAACATAGATGGTGTGGCTGAGGTAAAAACTCGCAAACTAGAAACTTAACACCTGCCAAGATGTGGATGAACATTTCATTATGAGGCTACGAAGTCCATCTCGTATTTGATGAGTATGCAAAGGAATTAATTACAAATATCGCCAGAAAGAAGACTCCACAGTATTGAACCTGTCCAGTGCAAAATCACTGACTCCACGAACATCTCCAATGTCACAATGTACCATCTCATACTCACAAGAAGGATGAGTTAACAGCATACCTTGCAGAAAAAATGCTTCAGCGTGAAGAATTGCTCTAAGAATTTTGTTGTCGCACAGCATTACGAAGCTGCTGCCTCACACTGTTCAGTGGAGTTTCTTGATAGTTTCCATGAGGATGCTGACACAAAGTTTCTTGCATGTCACCAGTGCCACCCAACTCCATATTTTTGCACAAGACAGATGTTCTAGTGCTCTCTCTGAGACGCTACTCAAGACTTCCACAAGATTCTGGTTTTGTGCCTGCTGCTGGGGAACAGAATTTCTGTATATCCCTCAGAGACATGTTCCTATCACTCGGACCGTTAAACCCTGCTACACTGCAAGGTTTCTACGCCCTTTCAGGATGTGACACTACTGGAAGGTTGGCTGGAAAGACCAAATTATCTTGCTGGAAGCCATTTGATTCAGTGTCTGAAGACTCTTTCCAAACTTTGAAGGTGCTGGGTACAGCGAAGACAGTCGCTGATGAGGTCATAAATGCACTGGAGAAGTTCATATGCTGAGTTTACCATTTGAGGATCACCATTATGACACTTGCAGAGCTACATTGATAGATGTTTTCCAAGAAACAGAGAAAAATTGCCCCAGACAAGGGGGTGCATTTATACCTGCTATCAAGAGAGTAAACTCCGGAATGACTGAGCAAATCCAGAACTACCCTACCCCATCAAGCCTAGATGGATCTTTGAGGATGGACTGATTACACCAGTTGTGTGTGAAATACCACACTCTCCTACATCAATCCTTCAGCTAATCAAATATTTGTGTGTAAAGACCAGATGCTCACCACCCTGCAAATGTTTGGAGAGAGCCTGCCTTACACGGACACGTGCAAGTGCAGCACAGATGAGAATCAGTGTGACAATGTGTCTAGCAGTGGTGCCCTAGAGGAGACAACATGGATGAAGACTGACGAATAAAGGCTAACTCTCCTGGAATTACTAAGGGTTGCCTTTTTTTAAAAAAACATAAGCAGTGAATCCGTATGTTAAAGTATAATAAAAATACGTTTATTTGTAAACATTTTCTCAAATTTGTGATGCTTGGTACCATTGCATTTGTGGGAGAAAGCATTCGAAAGATAACCACATTGACCCATGTCCAATGACACTATTATCAAAATTTCAAACTGAAAGATATGAAACTGGAAGCGGGGGTAGGCGGGATGTCAGCGAGCCCCCTCTGCCATACCACAGAGGTAGACACCACTGAAATTATGATTCTGTAGGTTTACACAAATCAAATGACACCTCCCTGACCCTTCTGTAACTGACTCACTCACGGCATGAGATTTTGCTACACTATATTCCCAGACTAAAATCCTGGGACAAGCAAACAACTCCAGAGAAGTACCATCCCTTGGAAGGAACTGCATAGGCTGGATCAGACCTGGATCAAGAAGCCCAGATGACAAAGAAAGAGCTTGCGGCGTAAAAGGTCAGCCTGAACTAACTGAGTGTCCCTCATTTGATCCTTGAGCTGACCTGAGACTGTAACCAAGAGGGCAAACCCTGCTGGAAGGGCGTGAAGCCCTGGAATCTGTCAGGGTCTCCATGGTGTGGGGGGAAGATAGGGGACACCTGGTAAGCCCAGCATGCGAGCAGACTGATCATTGCTTTAGGATTGTTTCCCCTCTAATGCTTCTGTTCTAAATACAGTAAATGCTCTGTGAAAGCTGGCTGCTCACTGTGTGGAGAGAGTGAACCACGGGTGCTGCACTCACGTCAGACTTGCTGGGATAGTGAACTGCAGGGGGGACAGCAAGCCTAGATCCCTTATCTGGAGGGAGAGGGACATGGGTCCCTGCTCATACAGACATGACACTTGGAGGTCTGAGACCTGAAAGGGCACCCTTGAGAAAACCATGGAGGGAGCAGAGGTGCAGCAAACCCAAGAACTGAAAGAGAAAACACACACCAACTCTGTAAATGGAGATCCTGTTGCTGGCGTCGAGGACAGCAAGGTCTGTGCTCTTCATGGGGTCTGTGTGGAATGCGACCTGGTTCACTGCCTGCTGGAGCTGGAGCTGGAAGGTGCACATGGGCGGAGGCACCACGGAATGCTGGAAGGCCGTTACCAGCACCTTATCTGAGAAAACAGAAAAATCAGGCTGTGTGCCATCCCCCAACTGCAACTCCAGCTCTGACTCAGACGGTAACAGACACAGCAACACTGCCAGAGGAAGAGACGGCTTGGAGGATGGGTACAATGAAGAGCTGCTCTGCCCACTGGGGCCCTGATTGAAAGCCCATTAATTCAACTCCCATGGACTCTGAGGGGCTTTGGATTTAGCCCTGAGGGAGGGAGCTCTCCCACACACTAGTGTCTTTTATCATGTCCCGAAGTGAGAGAAGTAGCACTCAAGCATTGCAATGCCCCGGACAGACCTGCTAAACACCAGACACACAAATGTTTAACACATTCTCCCTCCATCCCCCACTCATTGACTTGGTCTCCAACAATCACCTCCATCAATAACAGCCACGTTGGCCACAAGGCGGCTCTCCTCCCCAGTGCTGCAGTCGGTGCTCCAGTGCCAGTCGTAGCAGAGGGCATGCCATCCCTTGCAGAGAGCGTGCAGTCGATATGGGATCTCGGGGTCCCACAGCAGTGATACAAGCCGGCTTTTCGCAGCGCTGCCAAAATGCAGGCTCTGCTTCAGGTACCAGTGATAGTTCCCTACTGTCCAGAGCTGAACTACACAGAGAAATGTAGTCATTACACACTGCATGGGGGCTGGGGCAGTAAGGTCACAGCTAGCACCCAGCCTGACCCTCCTCACTCGCAACTTGGGGGGATCCAGCAGTTTTAGCCCAAATGTTGTGGCTCAGGCCCTCTCTCTGTCATGGCCACCACCAAAGATTATTTCAGCAGCCCTTCAGCCTGTCTAACCTTTAGTCTCCCTCTGCTCCAGGGAGGAAGACTAGCTTTGGGATTAACACACTACACTGGACACAAGAGATCCAGGTTCAATCCCTGTCCCGCCAGAGTCCCTAGGTGACGAGGGCCCAGTCACTTGGCTATCTGTCCAGGGGGGATAACCACCCTTCCTGTCTCCCAAGCTCGATCTTGCCTATTAAGATGGTGAGCTCTTTGGGCCAGGGGCTGGCTCTTATTGTGTCTGTGCAGCACCCAGCACACAGAAACCCTGACCTTAAAATTTGCCAAAAAGAACCTAAAACTTCTGTGCCCCTCCTCTTCCCTGCAGAACACCTTTCCCCAAAGGGGACATTAGCATTAAGGGCTGGGATCTTCAGTCACTGGTGTAGCTGTTTCAGAAGCCCACTGATGGGCAGTGAGCTTTGGCATTGCTTCCAGAGTAGCTGGCCTGGACAATGCCTGGGAACAAAATCTAGTGAACTAGTGCAGTTTCTCCCGACCTCACACAGGCACCTCAGAACACTGAGCACTCTCTCCATGTCTTCTGGCATATTGCCTCTCCACACCTCCTAGTTAACGTGCACTTGGGAGCAGCCAGGGCACTGCAAGTGTTCTTACCATAGGTGTTTGTCTTGGAGTTCTTTTCTTTCTTAAGATCTTCCAGCCAAACTGCCAGGATTGTAGAGTCTACGTTCCAAAGCAGCTCGTTAACCTGATGGGACAGAGTCTCTCATTGGTGTTTCTATCCATATACAAGGCAAACCACCATATCAGAATCATTTACTCAAGCTTAAAAATGTTGGTTGGCTTCCTCCTTGCGCAGAGAGCATATAAGAGAGCACACCATCGCCGGGAATAGAACGCAGTAATATATTACAAAGCTTACGCCAGGAAATCCCCCAGGCATGAATTTAAGATGGTAGACCCCAGCCCTGTCTTAGGAACTAAGGGGGGCATTAAGTAGAACCTCTTATACATTCTGCACAGTGCCTGCATGAGGGAACAGCTTAAGCAAGCCCAGTGAGGAGTCACACACTCTCCATTCACACAACAGTCGTGCTCCGCCATATTTTAGATCCGACTCTTTCCCACGCATCACCTGCAACCCCACACCAGTAGTGTCGCTGAAACAGAGCCTTCTCCCCACCTGGGGCGAGGCCATCCAGAGGCTGGAAGCGTTGTCTCCAGGAGATCCTGGTGACCAAATGCTAGAGCCTCTGGAGGGGCTGCTGTCTCCTCAGTAGGGAGCGCACTTTAAAAAATACAGGCCCTGGTCCAGCTCCCAGCGCTGCCACTGGAAGCCTTCCACTGTCTTCAGTGGGAGATGGGTTGAGCCCATTGTTCTGCTCTTGCTCCTAGGTACTTCGTGACCAAGAGAGAGAGAAGAGCCTGATTTTAAAGAAGTCCGAATTTCCCGAGGTGCTGAGTGCCCAGCTGGAGTCAACAGGGCCACCTGTAGCCCAGCACTCCTGAGCTGGGCCCGTGCATACTACTAAGGACTCTTTCACCCAGCCTCTCTTGTAAAGAGTCACAAATTGGTGCCTCTCTTTCTGTAGATTCGGGGCAAGTCTGTCAGTGACTAAAGGCAACAATGGGCCCAGTCTACAGAGAGCGGAGCTAGACACAAATCTGGATCTGCAGTTCAGATTCAGATCACTATCAAGATGGGAACTAGCAGCTAATCTGAAATCTGGATCCAGGCTACTCTAGATTTGGGGTTACTCAGATCTGGGCCCGTCCACTACTGACTACAACCCTTCATGTTCAGCAGACCCCAGCAGACAGGTCTCCACACCAAGTAGCAGCAAGGACTGCACACACAGGAGGGCGACAGCCTGGACCCCTCGCCTACCTTGACTTGGCCTTTTTGAAACGGGAGGGTGAATTCCCCGTGAAGGAGACCATTTTTCTCAAAGAAGACAACATCATGTTTGTTGGGCTTCTCCTGTGTGGATGCGATCAGGCTTCCGGAGGGCCTTAAAACAAATGCATGGGTAATGCATGAGTGACCACAACTGATTGCAAATTTAAGGCAAGGAACACATCTAGCCGCTTGCCCTTGCCCAGTAGCGCACAAACCAAAGGAGCAGCAGAGCATGTGCTCTTAGCAGCCTCCAGCCAGGGCTCTTGCACAGCCACGCAGACCTTACTCAGGGTTCATAACACCCCTGTAGAAATAATATTAGTACAGGAGAGGGTAAGTGCTGCTGTCTCTCCCAAAGCTGAGCCAGCTTGGTGCAGTGCTGCTATAAAGACCATACATAAGGCCTATCCTCTCCTACCAGCTCTGGTCTCACCTCCTGAGTGGAAGGGGGAGCTGTCCTGGGAAACAGGAATGACTGGCTCTAAACGGCTCTTCCTCCTTTACATGTTTGACCAGAAGGAGGGCAGCTCAAAGCAGGAAAACAAAGGCGGGAAAGGATCCTTCAGGCTCTGACAGACGCTGAGAAACCCAACCCCATCCACCAGGAACACACGCTGCTCATTACTCACTTCCAGGCCAGTGCTTGTTCTAGTCCTGGGATAGGCTCACTTGTCGACTGTAAGACCAGCTCTCTGCTCCACACTCTGACCTTCCGGGCCCCTGCACAAGACAAGGGAAAGAGAAAACAGGAATCTCAGGAGAAGCGTCCTCTGCTTTTGGTGGGGTGAGGTGTGGGTGGAAAGGGAAAACTTCCTCACGAAGACCCAGAGCACAAATGTGAAGTATAGGCACCCCTCGGAGATAATGGCAGCTGCAGACAGGCTCACTGGAATTGCTGTGCAGCTCACAATTATGACACAGCTGTGAGTGACTATGTAAAGGCTGCACAATTTGACTGTGACCATTCTTCTGCTTAAAGCATCAGAAAATAATTCTTTTCTGCTTGGAGTTTCTCATGTGCATTCTATATTCAAACTTCACAAATAACTCTGAGTTTCACATGTCCTTGCATTTTTGAGAGTTCAGATTCCAAAAACGATTTCTTTTGCATTGTGAGATGCGCTGAACAGTTTTGGTCCAGTCACAATTAAAAGACAGCTTGACGTGCGACATTAACTCCTTGCGTGCATGGTCCTGAATGAGAACAGGGGCCCAGCTGACTTTTGAAATAAATGTGGGTCAAAATCCAAACTGTTTGGAAGACCAGCTTCTCTGGTAGCAGTTCTATGTTCTGACAGAATGCACAACCCCACCCCAGATAACAAACGGGGGAGGCTGGGGTCTGGCCCTGCAGAGGACAGCCTAACTTGCACCCTTTGGCTCTATAAGCTATGACGTTCTGTTGGCACCCCAATTATCATAGAATCTCAGGGTTGGAAGGGACCTCAGGAGGTCATCTAGTCCAACCCCCATGTAGGGACATAGCTGTGATTGTAACTCAGTGTTATCTGCCAGAACCCAGCACCCAAGGTTTTGATCAGAACAAGTGAAGTATCAGTTAGTGATAGCCAGTTACTTACTCCCCAATACGTTTGGAAACCAAGCCAAAAGCCACATAAGCTGGGTGTTTCTAATGGGCAGAAGGAGCAGTTTGGGAAGGTTTGCTTTCAGAAGAGGTTTTGGTTTTGGTTTCAAAAGTTTGCTCCTAGCCTGTGACAGGGAGGAGGGAGAAATAAAACACACCAGCAATTCTAGCCACTGCTTTGCTTTCCAGGATGTGTCAGAAATTAACACCCCCCTTGTGCAATAGCCATCACACCAATTCTTATCTTGGCTAATCTCTGAATACAGGCCCGAGACACAGACAATTAGGTCAATGGAAAGTGAGAAAGAGCAGAGCTGTGAAGTCAGAATCCAGGCCTGTTTCCCTGCACAGGGGCATTTCAGGTCCAGAGTTTGACTCAGACCCATCTATACTGAAAACCAGGCCCAAAAGGGAAGGAAAAACCTGTAGCTTTTTTCTTTAACTGCCAGTTACTAAATATGACAAAGTAAGGTGGCGTTGCCATCTTGATAAACTGATAACAGCCTCCCACACCCGCACAGGTAAATACTTCAATTTGGGGCTGGGCAGATTTTCTACATCAGTTAATCCCATACCTGTGTGTGGACAAATAGCGCTCACTGCTACAAACTGCCCATCTCCTCTCCAGGTCACTCGGGGTCGGCCATCATCAGAGGGTGAAGCAGGTGGCACTTCCTGAAGTTATACGGGAAAAACCAAAGGATCAGGTGTAAGTCTGAAATGACTGCTGCTGGAATGGCCTTTGGCTACAGAACACTATTGGCTGCCCCTACCCTTTGCAAGAGTCCATTATGTAGTTTATTACATTAACAACCACCAAAACAGTGTGAAAAGAATGTTAAGGTGGCAAAGTTAAACACTCAATAGTTAGGAAATGCCAGTAATAAGACTGTTCCTGCAACCTTAATTTGGCCCCCTTGTGTGCCTGCATTATGATACAGTCTTTAATGACAATCACATCCATTTCAGCCACAGGTCTTCTCACTTTTTCAGTGCACAGGAGAGACTGTGCTCTAGGAATGAACCAGGGCTGTGTAGTGAAGGGGGCTGTTGTCTGTGGGACCGTCTGGTGGGTTGCAGAAGTTTGAAGGTGTGTGGTGAATGAGGCAGGGAACTGCAGAAAGAGAAAGGCTGGTCTTCTGGCTAGAACAGTTGAATACCACTCTGGAGGACAGGATTCTATCCCTCCCTCTGCCACAGGGTTCTTGTGTGATGCCAGGCAAGGCACGGACACCAACATCTTCAGAGTGATCAATCACTAACTGTGTGCGCCTCGTTTTCTGGGACCCTGAACTCGAGACCCTGGCGTCTGATCTGCAGAAGTGCTGAGCACTCACAGCTCCTACTCAGGTCAATAGGAGCTGTGCTGTGAACAAAGGAAGCACTATACAATAGTACCAAATATCAGAGGGGTAGCTGTGTTAGTCTGGATCTGTAGAAGCGACAAAGAGTCCTGTGGCACCTTACAGACTAACAGATGTATGGGAGCATAAGCTTTCGTGGGTGAATACCCACTTCGTCAGATGCATGACGATACAACAGTATGTATGCTGAAAAATCATGGCCCAGGTGTCTCAAATTGGGCACCCAAAATTAGTGGAATCTTTTGAAAATTTTGGCTTTAATCTGTGCCTCAATTCCCAGTAACACTGCACATCTCACAGGGGTGCTGTGAAGATACATTTGTTAATGTTTGGGAAGCACTCACTCTTCGGTGATGAAGTGCCAGAGAAGAGCCCATGAGGAAATTCAGAATTTTATCTTCATAGCAGAGTTCAAACAGTGTGAAAAAAAATAAGGCATGAGACACACATTGAATTATGTGGTTAAAATAAAATATTGATTAGCTTTCATTAAGTCACCACTGTCCATCCTGTACACTGAACAAGGCAGGAGTCCTGTGGAAAAAACTGTATGTGATCATGTAATTAAAGACATGATAGAAATATCATAATGTAGACACACAAGGGAGCAGAGTTAAGGTTGTACAGGTATCCTTCATTCTGGCTTTTCATAACTTTTGAGTGCTTGACTTTGCCATCTTAGTGTTTCTTTAACTTGGTTTGTTTGTGTCATTTCCTAGGATTTGAAAAAGTAAATGGGGGAAAAAAAAAATCCACCATGTGACATCACACTGAATTTGACACCCACTCAGGCCATCAGCAGGGCTGAAACCATAGACCCACAGCATAGACCTCTGCCACAGAAGCTGAGTAACTGTTAGCAGTAGAGTAGAACCTCAGAGTTATGAACACCAGTTACGAACAGACTAGTCAACCACACGCCTCATTTAGAACCAGAAGTACGCAATCAGACAGCAGCAGACACACACACACACACACACACACACACACACACACACACACACAGCGCAAATACAGTACAGTACTGTGTTAAATGTAAACTACTAAAAAAATAAAGGGAAAGCAGCATTTTTCTTCTGCGTAGTAAACGTCAAAGCTGTATTAAGTTAATGTTCAGTGAACTCTTGAAAGAACCACCATAAACTTTTGTTCAGAGTTACAAACAACCTCCATTCCCGAGGTGTTTGTAACTCTGAGCTTCTACTGTAGTCGGTTGTCATCCGCCACTGGGACCAGTCACTAGAGGGGGGATGAGACACTTTGCTAATGGGTTTCACAGATATTTGCTGAGAACAGAGGAATGAGGAGACTCAGGGACCCTGGGCTCCATTCCGGCCTCGGGGCGGGGGGAGCATGCTCTAGTGGGCAAAGACCTTTCTGCCCATTTCCCCCAAAGCCTGACCCCCCTTCCTGCCCTGTTCTCTCCAATCTGTCTCTTAGTCCCAGTGCCAGTCTCCACTACTCCCCACATTCCAGGCCCGGTCTCCTTGCCAGCTCACCTCCCCCTGGGGGCACCCCAAACCAGTCGCAAACCGTCACGCTAGCTCCAGTCTATTCCCCCAGGCACCTTGTCTCAGTCTCAATCTCTCCCACCTCCGCACCCTCACACTGGCTTCCTGTCTCAAGCTACTCCCTCCCCACCCAGCTCTTGTCCCTCTGCGCTCAAGTCAGGTTGCTTCCTCCCACACACTCGCTGGGCCCCAGCAAAGGGTCACTGATTGCACAGGACACAATATCCCTGCTCTCAGCTCCGGTGCCACAGCAGCCCGGGACAGCAATTGTAGGGAAAGTCCTGCTCAGCTCCTGCAGCCTGGGATGGTGTATGTGCAGTCCAGTTGCCATGTAGGAGCTATGAGGGGGATAGAGAATGCTCAGTGCAAACAGGATCGCCAGAGAATTTAGCCGCTGCACTTTAACAAGTGTGAAATAAGACTTCCTGAAGGCGAATTTTGGTGAATTTTCATGGAAACAGCAAAAGGCACTGACACAGGCACATCCCTGACACAAAACCTTGCCAAATTTCAAGTCTGTGCCCCAAGGTTTGGGGGTGCTATAGTTTGTCAATGAAACTGCAGTAAGTAGTTTTTAATAACTTGGGTAAAACAAAATATTCTTCCCCAATCTCATTCTTAGAAAAACAGTTGAACCATTTTAGGTGAAACTTTAAAAAAAAATCCTGTGGCAGACACCTGGCACGGAAGTTTCAATGCAAACAGTTAAAGTTTGGCAAAGATATAAGCAACTGAAAACACAGTCTTGTAATGCGAAGCATTGGGCAAGCTGACCTCCAAGCAGCACTATCTGTGTTGCCTATTGTGTTTGAAAACCACTCTTAACCTGTCAGGTGCTAAGTGAGCTAAGTGAGGGGGAAAGTATTTGACTTAAATCAAGTGAACAAATTAGGTGATAAAAAAGAAATGGGTAGAAATAGGGACAGAATGCCAGGGAAGAAGCAGGAGTGTGAGCGTCATCTCTCTGCACAGCACGGAGGGAAAGACAATAGCTCTCTCTGTATAGCTGTCCCATCTGGGCAGCATGGAGACCTCATATGTCAGTGCAGTACCGTTTGCTTGCGATGAGCTGCCTGTTTGCCCTCCGATCCATGGAACTGTGTCTCCTTTTTACCCCAACCAACAGTGATGAACTTTCCTACAGGAGAGACAATTGCAATATCTGAAGACTTACAAAGTGACACCATGCAGTTTGACAAATAGAACCCCAAGGCAGCATCACCTTCTTAGCCTATTGTGCAAGCTTTTACAAGACAAGCTCTTAGAGCTGTTCTATGGGATGCATTTCCTAGCGATACATGTGGCTAACAGCACTGCGGCAGCTGGGTAACTTTCCGGCAGGTTTGACACATTTAGAGCCTTTGCTGCCAAGAAAATATTGACACTCAGCTACAATTTACTAACCTGACAGTAGTGTCCTGCCCCTCCTGGGCAGAGTTCATGAAAGTTTGTTTGTTCATTTCATTCATTATTATGAGATAACAATGAAATACTTTTGAGTCTCTGTGTTCACTGTAACAACTCACCTTCCCCAAAGTCATCCTGGTGGATCTCCCTTTCAGTAATTGGTTCAAAGTCCTTTGTCATCATTATAAGAGTTTGCTGACCTGCATTGTAAACATACGAGCCAGGATTAAAAATTACGTGTGGGGTATTCTCCAGTGCCAGAGAGAAGTTGAATTCAGATTCCCTGTTTGTCACATAGCAAAAGCAGAGGGAAAAAAATCACGCCCAACAACAGGAAAATATGTTTGTAAAGCCACAAAAATTGGCAGGGAGACCAAGAGGCAAGCAGTTCTTGAACACTACTCTGAATTCAGCTTTTTGACTAGGTTTTAAGTCAACAATGGTTCCTATAAGTAGAGACAGTCTTAAAGCAAAACCACAAATCCAAAGCAGTAACATCCAAAAATCTAGTGAAAAACACTGCACATGTATTGCATTTCTTACCTCTACAATTGTAAAATCTCAATGTTATTTCACCTTTGCACAAAGTCATGGTTATCTTTTCAAGGAGTCTTATTGTGATGCTCTGTACCTCATGCGAACACCCAGCACCCCCATGTTCATCTTCATAACATGATTGTGTGGTATCCAATGCAAAGTTTGTCATGTTGGGTGTCTTCGGAAGGCTCATAAAGCACTGAGCATGGTTGTTAGAGTAATGTTATAGTAAGGTTATACGTTATAATTTCATGTAAATAGTTATGAGGCTGAAAATGTATCCTCATGGCTTAAAGCAAGCCCAGGCAAAAACTCTCCAAGAGCAGAGAGGCAGTTCACACCTCGTCAGGGCATGGATGGGACAAACCCAGCCCAGTATCACAGGAACAAAGGACGCTGACCTAGGCAGCAACAAGGTAATGCTCACCTGACTCTGAAGGGGGGGGTGGGGCAAAGCCAGGAGGAAAGAAAGGACATGATAAAAGGGAGAGATTTTACCATACTCTTTCTTCCACCTACATCTACCAACCACCAAAACACCACCACCAGGTGACTGAAACTCTGATCAAAGGGGAGAGCCTGACTGAAAAGTAACCAGCGAACCTGTGGTGAGAAACATCTAAGTTTGTAAGGACATTGAAAGTGTTAAGATTAGTTTAGAATACGTTTTGCTTTTATTTCATTCGACCAAATCTGACTTGTTATGCTTTGATTTATAATCACTTAAAATCTATCATTAAAGCTAATAAATCTGTTTATTCTACCTGAAGCAGTGTGTTTGGTTTGCAGTGGGTCAGAGACTCCCCTTGGGAGAGCAACAAGCCTGGTACGTATCAATTGCTTTGTTAAATTGACGAACTCATATAAGCTTGCAGAGTCCAATGGGCCTAACTGGACACTGCAAGATGGAGGTTCCTAGGGTTGTGTCTGGGACCGGAGATATTGGCTAGTGTCATTCGCTTGCAAATAGCTGGGAGCAGCTTACATGCTAGAGGCTGTGCGTGAAAAGCCCAGGAGTGGGGGTTCTCACAGCAGAGCAGGGTAAGGCTGGCTCCCTGAGTCAAGGATTGGAGAGGCCTAGCAGATCACTGGTCCAGACAACACCAGAGGGGAACGTCACAGTGGCGCAGCGAGCAGGGTGTATGTACTTGTTACTCCAAGTGAAGTTCACACTTTAAGCACTGATATATGTGATTTTAAGTGAGTCTTAAGTGCAGTGGCTAAGGACAATCAGGAGGAGGTCACAGTTTTGTTATTTTCTTTTTGCTTATTTTGGGAAAGGGACGTAAGAACAGGAAATCAGGAAAATGAGTGAAAGCAGTGAAGCGATTGTGAAGTTGGAGCTTTTTAGGCTTTAGTCTGCAGAAAAGGAGAGGGAGCACTAGAAATTACTTGAACTGAAAGAGCTGGAGATAAAAGAAAAAGAAAAGGAGGAAACCAGGGAGGAAGCTGCACACAGAAGGGAGCATGGAAGAAAAAGAGATGGAGTGAAAACACCAACTGAACTGACTAGAGAAGCGGAACCAGAACCCTCCGACCCCAACAACTCCCATCACTCCAAAAATTCACAAATGGGAACACTTATGTCCTGCATACAATGAGGACAATGATATTGCTGAATATCTGACTACCTTTGAAAGGCTGTGTGTATACATGATAATCCTGATTGCAAAATTACCTGGTAAAGCTCAAAATGTATTCAATGGAATGCCTATTGAAGATGCTTTAGACTATTGTAAATTTAAAGATACTGTTTTGTGAAGTTTTCAGATTGCCCCTGAAACAGAGTTAAATTTAGGAATCTTAAGAGGGATATTGGTATGAGTAATGGGGAATAAGTAAACAAAATGAAAGATTTGTTGGGAAAATGGATGAGGGGTAAACAGGTGGCAAGTTTTGAGAGAATATTGGATCTTGTTGCTCAAGAGCATTTCCTAAGCATATATAAGGCTGATATAAAGCAGTGTCTATGGGACAAAGAAGTAAAGTCTGTGGACGAGATGGCTTTTTTGCTGATGCCTTCGAACAGAATCAGGCATCTCTTGAGGGCAGGCCACAGAAAGAGGGGTTTAAAACTGGTGGGAAGGGAGGATCCCGTTTTGCCCCTGGGAAGAGGGAAGGGGGTTAGAATCATAGAATATCAGGGTTGGAAGGGACCTCAGGAGGTCATCTAGTCCAACCCCCTGCTCAAAGCAGGACCAACCCCAACTAAATCATCCCAGCCAGGGCTTTGTCAAGCTGGGCCTTAAAAACCTCTAAAGATGGAGATTCCACCACCTCCCTAAGGAACCCATTCCAGTGCTTCACCACCCTCCTAGTGAAATACTGTTTCTGAATATCCAACCTAGGCCTCCCCCTCTGCAACTAGAGACCATTGCTCCTTGTTCTGTCATCTGTCACCATTGAGAACAGCCGAGCTCCATCCTCTTTGGAACACCCCTTCAGGTAGTTGAAGACTGCTATCAAATCCCCCTTCACTCTTCTCTTCTGCAGACTAAATAACCCCAGTTCCCTCAGCCTCTCTTCGTAAGTCATGTGCCCCAGCCCCCTAATCATTTTCGTTGACCTCTGCTGGGCTCTCTCCAATTTGTCCCCATCCCTTCTGTAGTGGGGGGACCAAAACTGGACACAATACTTCAGGTGTGGCCTCACCAGTGAATAATCACTTCCCTCGATCCGCTGGCAATGCTCCTACTAATACAGCCCAATATGCCATTGGCCTTCTTGGAAACAAGGGCACACTGCTGATTCATATCCAGCTTCTCATCCACTGTAATCCCCAGGTCCTTTTCTGCAGAGCTGCTGCTTAGCCAGTCGGTCCCCAGCCTGTAGCGGTTCATGGGATTCTTCCTTCCTAAGTGCAGGACTCTGCACTTGTCCTTGTTGAGCCTCATCAGATTTCTTTTGGCCCAATCCTCCAATTTGTCTAGGTCACTCTGGACCAGGGATCTCAAACGGCCACAAGGGACACGTGGGGACGAGTGCATTGGCCTGAGGGCCACATCACTGACACCCTTCCCTCGGTGCCCCCGGCCCCGCCCCCACTCCACCCCTTCCATGAGCCCCCGCACCCCCTCCTCCCACCCCTTCCCTGCCCCCATTCCAACCCATTCCTAAAACAGATGATTAGCTAACTTTTGCCAATTTAAACCAAGAGATATGGAAAATTTACTAAGGGGGCAATTATAATACCTTGGCCTTTTTGAAGCTTGGGAAGGTAATAAGTGTGGTTTTTAAGTGTATAAAATGCTGGCATTGCATTTACACGTATTTACTGGTGGCTGGCTAATGCTATAATTCCCCCAAAATATTGTTTTCCAGGACACAACACATACACATTGTTTATTATATACCACACGGGTTATATTTTTTAGTATATTTTAGACACATGTGCCTAGTGATGTGTCCCTACTGCATGGCTCTGTGGTGGCAGGCAGAGAGAGGCACACCCATTTGCGAGGGTTCCACTTTGTACACTTGTGTGTTTAATAATTTTTTTTTTTGGCCTATTAACTCTGCTTATCTCACATTATGAAAGACCCCATGGCCAATTTTAGTAATGCTCAGAGTCTAACAGGCCATATGTGTGGTCAAGAAGAAATTTTTCCCCAGGTCAGATTGGCAGTGATCTTGGGATTATTTGACTTCCTCTGCAGTCGCTTGTCAGGGTTATCTTGGTGTATGTCACTTAATCAATTCCCTGCCATTCCAGGGACCTTGGGCAATGGGGCACCTCAGGCACTCCTGTTCTGTCTGTGGAACACAATAGTTTAGCCTTGGGCTGTTGATTAAATGCAGGTAACTAACACAATTAACTCAAAAAAATTAATCGCAGTTTTAATCACACTGTTTAATAAATTTTAATTGGTATTTTATTGTTTAATATTTTGAATGTTTTTCTGCATTTTCATATATATTGTATTATGGGTTGTAACTGAAATCAAAGGGTACATTTTTTATTACAAATATTTGCCCCATAAAAATAATAAGGAAATAGTATTTTTCAACTCACCTCATACAAGTACTGTAAAGCAAACTCTATCGTGAAAGTGCAACTTAGAAATGTAGACTTTTGTTTGTTACATAATTGCACTCAAAACCAAAACAATGTAAAATTTTAGAGCCTACAAGTCCACTCAGTCCTACTTTTTGTTCAGCCAATCGTTAAGACAAGCAAGTTTGTTTACATTTACAGGAGATAATGCTGCCCTCTTCTTATTTAGAATGTCACCAGAAAGTGAGAACAGGTATTTGCATGGCACTTTTGTAGCTGGCATTGCAAGGTATTTACGTGCCAGATATGCTAAAAATTCATATGCCCCTTCCTGCTGATGATGCTTGTTAAAAAAACAATGCGTTAATTAAATTTGTGACCGAACTCCTTGGGGGAGAACTGTATGTCCCCAGCTCCGTTTTACCCACATTCTGCCATATATTTCATGTTATAGCAGTCTCAGATGATGACCCAGCACACGTTGTTCATTTTAAGAACACTTTCACTACAGATTTGACAAAACGCAAAGAAGGTACCAATGTGAGATTTCTAAAGATAGCTACAGCACTCGACCCAAAGTTTAAGAATCTGAAGTGCCTTCTAAAATCTGAGAGGGACGAGGTGTGGAGCATGCTTTCAGAAGTCTTAAAAGAGCAACACTCCAATGTGGAAACTGCAGAACCCGAACCACCAAAAAAGAAAACGAACCTTCTGCCGGAGGCATCTGACTCAGATAATGAAAATGAACATGCGTGGGTCCACACTGCTTGGGACTGTTATCGAGAAGAACCCATCATCAGCATGGACGCATGTCCCCTGGAATGGTAGTTAAAGCATGAGGGGGCATATGAATCTTTAGCGCATCTGGCACGTAAATATCTTGCAACACCAACTACAACAGTGCCATGAGAATGCCTGTTCCCACTTTCAGGTGACATGGTAAACAAGAAGCGGGCAGCATTATCTCCTGCAAATGTAAACAAACTTGTTTGTCTGAGCAACTGGCTGAACAAGAAGTAGGACTGAGTGGACTTGCAGGCTCTAAAATTTTACATTGCTTTATTTTTGAATGCAGAAGGTTTTTTTGTACATAATTCTACATTTGTAAGTTCAACTTTCATGATAAAGAGATTGCACTACAGTACTTAGATGAATTGAAAAATACTATTTCTTTTGTTTTTTTTACAGTACAAATACTTGTAATAAAAATAAATATAAAGTGAGCACTGTGCACTTTGTATTCTGTGTTGTAACTGAGATCAATATATTCGAAAAAGTAGAAAACATTAAAAATATTTAAATAAATGGTATTCTATTACTGTTTAACAGTGCAATTCATCTAGATTAATTTTTTTAATTGCGTGATTATTCGAGATTAATTTTTTTAATCACTTGACAGCCCTAGTTTAGGCCAATATATTACAGCCCTCAGGAGACTAATTTCAGTTGTCAGGTTTCGTGTGTGGGTGCTGGGTGATGTTAATGGCCTGTGCTATATAGGTCAGACTAGATCATCTGGTGATCCCTTCTGGCCTTTATGACTATCTTTTGCTGTTGCTTCTAATACAAAGGCTGAGAAGCAATTTCTGCTATGAAGAATGTCACAAGGAATTGAACACAACTATCCCAGTTTTTTTGAATGCAGCACCAGATTTTATTTCCTTGATAGAGATATGTAAAGCTGCTGAACCAGAACATGTGTGTCGTAATTGTTCAGGGCCAGGTAACTGAATTATGCAAGCATAGTTCAGGGTGAGCAAAGGGGCAGAATTTGGCCCTATGAAAACTGATGCAAGGCTGTACTAAACTATCTTGTATTTGCTCAACAGAGTTTACAGACTATCATCTGTACCTGTAACCAGCAGGACAAGCTCCTGGTCAGGACTCCAGCTCATGGTTGTCAGACCACTGTCCACACTCCCAACGCATTCGAGCTGTAAGAGAGCAATGAGCAGTGTGAGGTACTCGGGTATGTACGGGTGATACATATGCAACAGCAAGAAAGGCTGAGTGTCTCTCCAATGTATTGTTTTGATTTACAAGGAGCTAGGGGAGATGACAATTGCACCAGCTGTGGCTGCTTACGATTGCCAGAGCTGTGCTCTGGTAACAGGCCACAATCCCTTTTGGTGGAGAGAAGGGAAACTCCAGATACCTGCAAAAATGACTTAGTCTTACACACAGAGTCTCAGTACACACACAGTGAATTTCAAGACACCAAAATATATTCCAAGCAAAAACAGTAAGCATTAAAACAATGTTAAGGTTGAGAAATCAATTTGTAAAGCCAAGACATACAAGATTAGAAGCTAAACCTTAACTCTGACCCTAGTGCTGATGCCAGAAAATATCATCTCTGACTCATTAGACAAGTTAATACATAATATAGGACATGATCTTTCCTACACTAAATGACAATACTTTACGCAGTCTTCACAGTACGCTTGATTTTTTTTAAGCCTGAGTGACATTTGCAAAATATGCCACATGTGAACAAAGTTGGCTGAGATGGCAATAGCAGCTATCCAAGTGTCAGCACAGACTGGCTGCCAGGGTGTCACCTAACCCCAGATCATGCCCTGCCTACTCTAGCACTCCCCTTGCTGCTACTTCCTTTGCAGCTGCACCAGTTGGAGAACAATAGCAGATCTTCTGGAAGTGTCATTGTAGATGGGCTAGTTGCTTAAACTCACTAGGGTCCTAAGATTGCATACAGATCTATAGAAGATCATGGACTAGAACCCCACCCCAAACAAAGTCTGAAGTCCTAGTCCCCTGTGCTAGTCCCTGGGCTAAACGGTTCTAGTTTCTCATTAATATTGCCTGGAAATTATGTTTCATGACCTTTAATGTAAAGTTTCTATTCTTTAAATGAGATCTATCTATATGATTCTTATACATTAGTTTTCTCTGAAGATATTCTGCACTAACTGATAAGTATGTTAGGTTTTTAATTCAGCTTTGTTTTTAAATAATATAATATTTTGCTCGGAGGTTAACAAATTAACTGATTTCAATAGGACTCCCGGTGCAGGCCCTGGATTGGAGGGGTGAGGTGGGGGCAGGAGGCATAGTTCTCAATGCTTCATTACTTTTCATTGTCAAGGAATTAACTGAATCACCAACAGTTCTAAGTTATATACATTCTGCCCTCAGTTACACCCAAGAAACCCTAGAGAAGTCAGTAAAGCTGCAGGGGTAAGAATGGAGGCAGGCTATGACTTCTCCTTTTGCCTTCCAGCTTACCTGCTTTGTGCTGAGGTTACACAGTATAACATCTCCAGCTGCCGTAGCAACACACACACACTCTTGATCTGGCAGATCTTCAATGCCCACAATGTGGCCACTTCCATCTCCTGGCAGAAAACCATCCACAGTCAAGGAAATGTCATTCGTCACCTAGACAGAGAGAACAGACAATCAGAAAATGACTACATATTACTTTATTTAGATTTATACAAAGCCTAAATGGGGCAACTATCTACACACTTTAGGCACCCAACACTTCCAAGAAATACAGCACAAATATTATCTCACATGGAGCAGTAAGATTAATGGAACTTACCACCACTGAGCCAGGCAACTCAGACATCAGACAGGGAAATACCTGGGTTTATTCTCAGTTACTTGGGAATATTTCATTGCTTTTCAAACTGATTATTTAGGTGAAAGATCAGTCAACAAATGGCAATACTCCTACACAGCATGTGTCCCATTAAGAATCATTTTATGGCCCCAGGCCCCACACCTCAAAGGGAGTATAAGAGGGGGCAAGTTCCTGCTGAATTTGCTCCAATATTTCTGAAGGATCATATAGACAGCAGAGGGATAGCATCACCTTGAATACAAATGACAAACGTTTTCACATGCTGGTTTTACAAACTACACATCAGAACACTAGAGCTAGAAGATTAGAGAAAAGTGGTCTCTCCTCTCCTTTAGCTTCTTTACTAGGTACACTGGAGAGCACATTTTTTAGAGCCAGTTTGACTATTTCTCCTGACAGTTTTCCCCACCTGTTCAGGTCTTTCACAGAGCAACTGAGGAGAGAAAAGCAATTATAAACCCCAAACTGTGATTGTAAAACCATGCGTACTGGTAGGTGGTATGCGTGTGCATGTCAGGGGCAGGGTGAGCATATTTAATGACTTAACTCGATTTTTGTAATTCACTAGAATTCAAGTTGACAGTGTCACTAGAATCAGTATGGCGATTCTACAGAAGGGTCCTTCCTCATCAGGCGACACCAGGAAAGTATGAGAACTCTTCCATCAACACAGTTACAGAATAGAGTGCGGGGGGCGGGGGAGAAAGCAAGCTAGCTGCAGGGCAGTAGCACAGCATACTCTTATGCAAAATGGGAGGGACTGAGCTTCCAGAGTAATTCAGTCACTTGTTCAAAAGCTGCAGCCTGGGACAGCTGCAGACAGAGTGCACTCAGCAAGGGAGAGAAGTGCCTCATGATGCTCTGCAGCACGCCTCCCAGAGAAATCTGTGCAGCACTAACAGATTCCACAGACAACTGGGCCCAGACCCATGCAGAGGAAGCACTGCCACAAAGCGAGGGCTGTTAAGGAAGACAGAAAAACTTCTCTTCCCGTGTGTCCTGAGTGGAACTGAAATTTACACCATATTCGGGTTACATCTTCGTCTGCAAGACAACTGGCTGTCCTCCTTAGCCAGGCTTTGTGGCCTAGTGGTTAGCAGTAATATACTGTCCTCCTTAGCCAGGCTGTGTGGCCTAGTGGTTAGCGGTAATATGCTGTCCTCCTTAGGCAGGCTGTGTGGCCTAGTGGTTAGCGGTAATATGCTGTCCTCCTTAGCCAGGCTGTGTGGCCTGATGACTAGAGATGGTGGCTGGTGATAGGGGGACCCAGGCCCTCCCTAGCCCAGCTCAAGGCCCTGTCAGTAGCGAGTGTATTCATCACTGGGTCAGCAAGGATCCGACCAAAACACACTTTTTTGCTCGGTTCTACAACCAAATCAATAGCTAGTCTCCCTGGGCTGCTTCCTACTCAGGCTTCCAGTGACTTGGTCTTTGGCCTGTGAAGCTCCCAACAGTTTCAGTGTCTCTCAGGCGTCTGCAGGTAGCCAGATATCTGTGCGTGTCTCGGCATGGCTGAACTCCACAATCTGGGGAAGGAGCATGGAACAAACGTCTTCTCTCCTCTGTGGTCCACCCTGACTGAGCTGGGCTGCTCCCTTTTATACTGATGCTCCAGTTGGAGCATGCACAGCAGGAGCACAGGGGGCGTGGCTTCCTCTGCCCAGAGTCAGGGAGCTGGGAGCTCAAGGACCAGGTAGGCCGGTCCCACAGGCCAGATGTGGCCCATGGGCCGTAGTTTGCCGACCTCTGGTCTAGAGTGTGCTCACTGCTGTATAGAACCTGGCGGGGACAAGGACAGAAACTAAGGAGTTTACAATCCAAAGAGCTGATTCAATCTTTATAGGTGGATGGAACACAAGACACTGCAGCTGCACCACAAGACTATTGGCAGCAGAATGCATTTCCAACCATGCAAAGCCAACCTACTGCTCTTTGTGATCAATCACCGGGGGAGGGGGGATAAGAGTATTGTTACCAGGTCCAGTCCTGTAACGCTCAGAGTGCTCTGAATGCCCAGTAAGTCAATGGGCATGAAAACACTGATCATCCTGCAAGTATGAACCCACAATTAGCATCAGGAAAACAGCACTAAACAAAGCTTTGGAACTCACCCCTTGAACGGCTGGGTCCAGCTGCAGGATCCCATATTCTGAGCCAATGAGCAGCGTCCCTTGCTCTGCACGGAGGCAGAAACACTGAGGACTCCCCAACGCCTGGACAGGCCCATGCTCTCGAGCGTGCAGCAACTTCAAATTTCTCATTGCATCAGCAACACGGGAACTGGAGAAATGCAACCCCCCAGAGAGCTATTACAGAGCTGTACAGGGGGGCCTGAGAAAGCACGTCTGTGGCTGCCTTCAGGGGGAAGAGAGAGTCCCAGGGAGGATGGGGACGGCGTGCCTTGGAGAGCAGGGGAGCAGGGCAGGACCGGGACTCTGCTATTCACCCCTGTGCCTGACCCACGAACGAGGGGCTAGGGCGACCAGACGTCCTGATTTTATAGGGACAGTCCCGGTTTTTGGGGGTCTTTTTCTTACATAGGCTCCTATTACCCCCCACCCCCGTCCCGATTTTTCACAGCTGCTGTCTGGCGACCCTACAAGGGGCACAACACCCGGGGAACGGGAACAGGGGTTTTGTGTTTCTCTCCCCTTTGTCTCCAAGCGGCGGGTTTGATCCGCCCCCCCCCGCGGGTTTGCGGGCCCCGCGCGCCCGGGTTAACGCCCTGCCAGGAAACAAGCGGGCGAGGGGCCCGGCCCCGCCGCAGCCGAGGCCGCACGTCCCGCCCAGAGCACGACAGAGACCCCCGGGCCACCCGCTCCCGGCAGGGGCGCCCCCAGACAGGGCAGCGGAGCGAAGACAGACCACAGGGACGCGCGCGCGCGCGCGCCCCCGCCCTCCTAAGCTGGGCCGCTCCTCACCGCGCGCGTGCACCACGACTCAGGAGACGGGCGCTGCCATATTGAGACGGCTAGCAGCGCGCGACCAGACCTTTTGGGAGGAGCATGCGCAGTAGAGACCCTGACGCCCGAGCGGGCCGGCTCTTTGCAGCGCGAGCGGCGGGGCAGGACTGGGACGCTGCGTGCGCACGGTCCATAGCAGCTCGCGCCCCGCCGCCCTCCGCGCACGCGCCGGCCGCTCCCGGCCAATTCCCGAGCAGAAGGACGCGCCGCACCGCGCATGCGTAGGAAGCGGCCGGGAGAGCGGAGCGGGCGCTGCGAGCCGGGTAAGGGCAGCGCGACACCGGACGGACGGGGGGGCGCAGGGCCCACCCAGAGCGTGCGGATCTCGGCGGGAGCGGCTCAGCCCCTCCCGGGCTCCCTGCAGCCCTCCGGCTCTGAGCCGCGAGCCTGGCAGGAGGCTCGCCGGGGGGGGGGGGGCGGCAGCGCCTTCCCCGCCCCGGCAGTGCGGTGCCTCTGGCACAGGAGCCAGCGCCTGTCCTGGGGCTACCCCCCGAGCTACCCCCCACACCGCCCCACGGGGCAGCGCCTGTCCTGGGGCTACCCCCCGAGCTACCCCCCCCCACACCGCCCCACGGGGCAGCGCCTGTCCTGGGGCTACCCCCCGAGCTACCCCCCACACCGCCCCACGGGGCAGCGCCTGTCCTGCGGCTACCCCCCCGAGCTACCCCCCCCACCGCCCCACGGGGCAGCGCCTGTCCTGGGGCTACCCCCCGAGCTACCCCCACACCGCCCCACGGGGCAGCGCCTGTCCTGGGGCTACCCCCCGAGCTACCCCCCACACCGCCCCACGGGGCAGCGCCTGTCCTGGGGCTACCCCCCGAGCTACCCCCCCCCACACCGCCCCACGGGGCAGCGCCTGTCCTGGGGCTACCCCCCCGGCTACCCCCCACACCGCCCCACGGGGCAGCGCCTGTCCTGCGGCTACCCCCCGAGCTACCCCCCACACCGCCCCACGGGGCAGCGCCTGTCCTGCGGCTACCCCCCGAGCTACCCCCCCCCCACTGCCCCACGGGGCAGCGCCTGTCCTGGGGCTACCCCCCGAGCTACCCCCCACACCGCCCCACGGGGCAGCGCCTGTCCTGGGGCTACCCCCCGAGCTACCCCCCACACCGCCCCACGGGCAGCGCCTGTCCTGGGGCTACCCCCCGAGCTACCCCCCACACCGCCCCACGGGGCAGCGCCTGTCCTGCGGCTACCCCCCCGAGCTACCCCCCACACCGCCCCACGGGGCAGCGCCTGTCCTGGGGCTACCCCCCGAGCTACCCCCCACACCGCCCCACGGGGCAGCGCCTGTCCTGGGGCTACCCCCCGAGCTACCCCCCACACCGCCCCACGGGGCAGCGCCTGTCCTGGGGCTACCCCCCGAGCTACCCCCCCCCACACCGCCCCACGGGGCAGCGCCTGTCCTGGGGCTACCCCCCCGGCTACCCCCCACACCGCCCCACGGGGCAGCGCCTGTCCTGCGGCTACCCCCCGAGCTACCCCCCACACCGCCCCACGGGGCAGCGCCTGTCCTGCGGCTACCCCCCGAGCTACCCCCCCCCCACTGCCCCACGGGGCAGCGCCTGTCCTGGGGCTACCCCCCGAGCTACCCCCCACACCGCCCCACGGGGCAGCGCCTGTCCTGGGGCTACCCCCCGAGCTACCCCCACACCGCCCCACGGGGCAGCGCCTGTCCTGGGGCTACCCCCCGAGCTACCCCCCCCCACACCGCCCCACGGGGCAGCGCCTGTCCTGGGGCTACCCCCCGGCTACCCCCCACACCGCCCCACGGGGCAGCGCCTGTCCTGCGGCTACCCCCGAGCTACCCCCCACACCGCCCCACGGGGCAGCGCCTGTCCTGCGGCTACCCCCCGAGCTACCCCCCCCCCACTGCCCCACGGGGCAGCGCCTGTCCTGGGGCTACCCCCCGAGCTACCCCCCACACCGCCCCACGGGCAGCGCCTGTCCTGGGGCTACCCCCCGAGCTACCCCCCACACCGCCCCACGGGGCAGCGCCTGTCCTGGGGCTACCCCCGAGCTACCCCCCCCCACACCGCCCCACGGGGCAGCGCCTGTCCTGCGGCTACCCCCCGAGCTACCCCCCACACCGCCCCACGGGGCAGCGCCTGTCCTGGGGCTACCCCCCGAGCTACCCCCCACACCGCCCCACGGGGCAGCGCCTGTCCTGGGGCTACCCCCCGAGCTACCCCCCACACCGCCCCACGGGGCAGCGCCTGTCCTGGGGCTACCCCCCGAGCTACCCCCCCCCACACCGCCCCACGGGGCAGCGCCTGTCCTGGGGCTACCCCCCCGGCTACCCCCCACACCGCCCCACGGGGCAGCGCCTGTCCTGCGGCTACCCCCCGAGCTACCCCCCACACCGCCCCACGGGGCAGCGCCTGTCCTGCGGCTACCCCCCGAGCTACCCCCCCCCCACTGCCCCACGGGGCAGCGCCTGTCCTGGGGCTACCCCCCGAGCTACCCCCACACCGCCCCACGGGGCAGCGCCTGTCCTGGGGCTACCCCCCGAGCTACCCCCCACACCGCCCCACGGGGCAGCGCCTGTCCTGGGGCTACCCCCCGAGCTACCCCCCACACCGCCCCACGGGGCAGCGCCTGTCCTGGGGCTACCCCCCGAGCTACCCCCCCCCACACCGCCCCACGGGGCAGCGCCTGTCCTGGGGCTACCCCCCCGGCTACCCCCCACACCGCCCCACGGGGCAGCGCCTGTCCTGCGGCTACCCCCCGAGCTACCCCCCACACCGCCCCACGGGGCAGCGCCTGTCCTGCGGCTACCCCCCGAGCTACCCCCCCCCCACTGCCCCACGGGGCAGCGCCTGTCCTGGGGCTACCCCCCGAGCTACCCCCCACACCGCCCCACGGGGCAGCGCCTGTCCTGGGGCTACCCCCCGAGCTACCCCCCACACCGCCCCACGGGGCAGCGCCTGTCCTGGGGCTACCCCCCGAGCTACCCCCCACACCGCCCCACGGGCAGCGCCTGTCCTGGGGCTACCCCCCGAGCTACCCCCCCCCACACCGCCCCACGGGGCAGCGCCTGTCCTGCGGCTACCCCCCGAGCTACCCCCCCCACACCGCCCCACGGGGCAGCGCCTGTCCTGGGGCTACCCCCCGAGCTACCCCCCACACCGCCCCACGGGGCAGCGCCTGTCCTGGGGCTACCCCCCGAGCTACCCCCCACACCGCCCCACGGGGCAGCGCCTGTCCTGGGGCTACCCCCCGAGCTACCCCCCCCCACACCGCCCCACGGGGCAGCGCCTGTCCCGGGGCTACCCCCCCGGCTACCCCCCACACCGCCCACGGGGCAGCGCCTGTCCTGCGGCTACCCCCGAGCTACCCCCCACACCGCCCCACGGGGCAGCGCCTGTCCTGCGGCTACCCCCCGAGCTACCCCCACACCGCCCCACGGGGCAGCGCCTGTCCTGCGGCTACCCCCCGAGCTACCCCCCCCCCACTGCCCCACGGGGCAGCGCCTGTCCTGGGGCTACCCCCCGAGCTACCCCCCACACCGCCCCACGGGGCAGCGCCTGTCCTGGGGCTACCCCCGAGCTACCCCCCACACCGCCCCACGGGGCAGCGCCTGTCCTGGGGCTACCCCCCGAGCTACCCCCCACACCGCCCCACGGGGCAGCGCCTGTCCTGGGCTACCCCCGAGCTACCCCCCCACTGCCCCACGGGGCAGCGCCTGTCCTGGGGCTACCCCCCCGGCTACCCCCCCACACCGCCCCACGGGGCAGCGCCTGTCCTGGGGCTACCCCCCGAGCTACCCCCCACACCGCCCCACGGGGCAGCGCCTGTCCTGGGGCTACCCCCCGAGCTACCCCCCACACCGCCCCACGGGCAGCGCCTGTCCTGGGGCTACCCCCCGAGCTACCCCCCACACCGCCCCACGGGGCAGCGCCTGTCCTGGGGCTACCCCCCGAGCTACCCCCCACACCGCCCCACGGGGCAGCGCCTGTCCTGGGGCTACCCCCCGAGCTACCCCCCACACCGCCCCACGGGCAGCGCCTGTCCTGGGGCTACCCCCCGGGCTACCCCCCCCCCCCGACTGCCCCACGGGCAGCGCCTCTCCTGCGGCTACCCCCCTGGCTACCCCCCCACACACCGCCCCACGGGGCAGCGCCTGTCCTGGGGCTACCCCCGAGCTACCCCCCCCACCGCCCCACGGGGCAGCGCCTGTCCTGGGGCTACCCCCCGAGCTACCCCCCACACCGCCCCACGGGGCAGCGCCTGTCCTGGGGCTACCCCCCGAGCTACCCCCCACACCGCCCCACGGGGCAGCGCCTGTCCTGCGGCTACCCCCCGAGCTACCCCCCCACACTGTCCCACGGGGCAGCGCCTGTCCTGCGGCTACCCCCCGAGCTACCCCCCCACACCGCCCCACGGGGCAGCGCCTCTCCTGGGGCTACCCCCCGAGCTACCCCCCCACACCGCCCCACGGGGCAGCGCCTCTCCTGGGGCTACCCCCCGAGCTACCCCCCCACACCGCCCCACGGGGCAGCGCCTGTCCTGGGGCTACCCCCCCCCCCCCCCGACTGCCCCACGGGGCAGCGCCTCTCCTGCGGCTACCCCCCCGGCTACCCCCCCACATACCGCCCCACGGGGCAGCGCCTGTCCTGGGGCTACCCCCCCACACACCGCCCCACGGGGCAGCGCCTGTCCTGGGGCTACCCCCCCCGGCTATTCCCCCCCCCCACTCTGCTCCACTGGGCAGCGCCTGTCCTGGGCTACCCCCCCGGCTACACCCCCACACCGCCCCACGGGGCAGCGCCTGTCCTGCGGCTACCCCCCGAGCTACCCCCCCCCACCGCCCCACGGGGCAGCGCCTGTCCTGGGGCTACCCCCCGAACTACCCCCCACACCGCCCCACGGGGCAGCGCCTGTCCTGGGTCTACCCCCCCCCCCCCCCCCGACTGCCCCACGGGGCAGCGCCTCTCCTGCGGCTACCCCCCTGGCTACCCCCCCACACACCGCCCCACGGGGCAGCGCCTGTCCTGGGGCTACCCCCCCCGGCTATTCCCCCCCCCCCACTCTGCTCCACTGGGCAGCGCCTGTCCTGGGGCTACCCCCCCCCCCCCCGGCTATCCCCCACACACACCGCGCCCCACGGGGCAGCGCCTGTCCTGGGGCTACCCCCCGAGCTACCTCCCCACACACCGCCCCACGGGGCAGCACCTCTCCTGGCGCTGCCCCCCCAGCTATCGCCCCCACATTGCCCCACTGGGCAGCGCCTCTCCTGGGGCTACCCCCCCACACTGCACCACGGGGCAGTGCCTGTCCTGGGGCTACCCCCCCGGCTACCCCCTGCACACTGTCCCACGGGGCAGCGCCTGTCCTGGGGCTACCCCCCCGGCTACGCCCCCCACAGTGCCCCACGGGGCAGCAAGTGTCCTTGGCGCTACCCCCCCCCCCCCGGCTGCCCCCCCACACACTGCCCCACGGGACAGCGCCTGTCCTGGGACTACCCCCGCGGCTACCCCACACACACACTGCCCCACGGGGCAGCGCCTGTCCTGGGGCTACCCCCCGAGCTACCCCCCCACACACCGCCCCACGGAGCACCACCTCTCCTGGGACTGCCCCCCCAGCTATCCCCCCCCACATTGCCCCACTCGGCAGCGCCTCTCCTGGGGCTACCCCCCCCCGGCTATGCCCCCCACACTGCCCCACGGGGCAGCGAGTGTCCTTGGCACTACCCCCCCGGCTACCCACCCCACCACCCCACGGGGCAGCGCCTGTCCTGGGGCTACCCGCCCAGCTATCCCCCCCACATTGCCCCACTGAGCAGTGCCTCTCCTGGGGCTACCCCCCCGGCTACACCCCCACACTGTCCCATGGGGCAGCACCTGTCCTGGGGCTACCCCCCCGGCTACCCACACCGCCCCACGGGGCAGCGCCTGTCCTGGGCCTACCCCCCCAGCTATCCCCCCCACATTGCCCCCCTGGGCAGTGCCTCTCCTGGGGCTACCCCCCCACACTGCACCACGGGGCAGTGCCTGTCCTGGGGCTACCCCCCCGGCTACCCCCCGCACACACACACACTGCCCCACGGGGCAGCGCCTGTCCTGGGACTACCCCCCCCCCCCCTCACTGCCCCACGGGGCAGCGCCTGTCCTGGGGCTACCCCCACACACACACACCGCCCCACGGGACAGCGAGTGTCCTGGGGCTACCCCCCCTCCCCACACACACACACACACTGCCGCACGGGGCAGCGCCTGTCCTGGGACTATCCCCTTCGCGCACACACTCACCGCCCCACGGGACAGCGAGTGTCCTCGGGCTACCCCCCCGTTTCCCCACACACACCGCCCAACGGGACAGCGAGTGTCCTGGGGCTACCCCCCCCACACACACACACCGTCCCATGGGACAGCGAGTGTCCTGGGGATACCCCCCCAACACACACACCGCCTCATGGGGCACAGGGTTCAGCAAGTGTCCTGGGGCTACCCCCACATACACACCGCCCCATGGGACAGAGAGTATCCAGGAGTTATACCCCCATACACACACTGCCCCACGGGGCAGCGAGTGTCCAAGGGTTACACCCCATCCCGGCAGTGCGGTGCCACCGGCAGAGGGGGTAGCAAGTGTCCTGGGGCTAACCCCACACACACACAGCCCCACGGAGAAGAGGGGGCAGCAGGCCTGGACCTCCTTGGCCCATGTGCCCTGCAGCCAGAGTTGATCTCTGCAATTGGCACAACTCTGTGGAGGTTTTCCCAGCTCCCACTGTGGGTCCTTAAGGAGTGGTTTCCCCGGGAATTGAAATTGGGGGGCGTTCGAATTTTCAGGTGGGTGTCACTAAATTGGCATGTGATTAGTTCACAAAACTGGGGGGCGTGTTGGGGAAATTCAGGGTGTGTGTGTGGGGAAATCACTGCTTGAGCCCGGCTGGTGTACCGTCTTGCCAGGCACTTGTCCTGAGTCAGTTTGATGCTATCCAGGGGCTGCTGCTGAGGCCTGCATGCTCTGTTCCCCGTTGGGTGACCTGTTCCCCACTGTCAATGTAGCTTCTCCTCTGTCACTCCCAGGACCCTGGAACTGCCCCGGGTCAGCTCCGGTCCGCACAGCCCAGATCCCTGTCTCTGGAGCTACGCTGACAGTACCCACTGCTTGTGGTGGCGTGTCACATGTACCCCAGAGCACAGGTGTGAATAGCCGTGTAGCTGGTGCGGCGTGGCGTAGGCAAGGGAAGGTGCCGGAAGGGTGTGGGTATGCGCCCGAGTACATGCCCTTCCCACTCTCTACTCGCCAAGCCAAGCCTCCTATCTACACTGCTATTTCTAGCAGTGCAGTGTCCTGCTGCTGAAGGCTTTCCTGCAGCTGGGAAGGGCTCTGGCTGTGGGGAAAGGCTCCGTCCTGCCCTTCCCTGCCACAGGGAGACAGTGGGAAAAGGCTCCAACAGGGAGGAGCCGCTGAAGTTTTTCCCCATTGGCTCTACCCCACCAGAGCCTTTCTGTGAAGCTAGACCCTGTAGTGTGGACACAGCCCACTTTTCACTGCGGCGTATAGCTACATGTACGCAACATGCTGCTGAATGTGGTCTGTAGTGTAGATATAGCCTGGCACGGGCCAGCACCAGCTGCTTCAAGGAAGGTGCCAGAGACCCCGTAGTGGACAGTTGTGGATTAATCAGTCCAAGGGGGAGGTAAATTCCCTCCGGCCCCTCAGTGAGAGACAGACTTGTCCCCTGCAGCCAGGAGGATTTCTAGTTCTCTCAGCCTCCAGTTGTTTATCCCTGGTAATGGGTGGGCTGAATGGTGCCCCCGGGAGATTGTGGGCGGGGTTTGATTTTTTCAGTCACTGTTGGTCAGGCCTTGCAATGTTGTCAGTGCTTCAAGTCCACATGATAGCCTTGATCTACACTGCGGGGTGGGGGAATCGATCTAAGATATGCAACTTCAGCTACAATCTAACAAGGTTAGATTGACTTACCACGGCGTCTTCGACTGCTGCTGCTCTCCTGTCGACTCGCGGCGGTGCAGTACAGGAGTCGACGGGAGAGCACTCGGGGATCAATTTAGCACGTCTAGACTAGACGAGCCCCTTGTCATGCTGTCTAGAATGGCTCACAACTGTGAGTGCCCACCTTTTCCTTCCCCAGCCCAGGCATCATTCTGCGCTGTAACCCTCTCTTGTTCAGAGAAGGGTCCGATTGTTGGGAAGTCACAAACTCCTTTTGAGTTTCACTTAAGCCCAGAGCAAACTCTGGCACAACAGAAAAATTTTCAAATCCTCGTCAGCAGGCAACTGAGGGCATTTCCCTCCCCTTTGCAGCCTTCCCTGCTGACCACAGACAAAGCAGGTGAATCAGAGCCATACTTTCTTTGAGACTGGGGTATAAGATTAGACATGGCTAAAATGTTATTACCTATTCAAATATCAGCAGGTAGTAAATTTCTGGGGCCTACAATATCACCCTTGAATCCTTCCACTCCAAGTGGACTTCAGCCAGGGGCACAGCTGCAGAAAATTCAGCCAAGACAAAAATATTAATAAATTCTTTACTACCTTTCCGAGACCCACTCCTAATATAGTTTATGAAGCCATTCTCCTCTTTTGCAACTTCTTCTGGGATCAAGTTGGTAGTATTGTTACTCACGGTTAGGGTGGTGGGTGCCGATTGTGGGATGACCTTATGTTTTGGGGCAATTTCATTTTATATGGCCAGGAGCCCCACAGTGATGACAGACTGTCTGCTTTCCCTTAGGGTAAGAGGTTTTAAACCGTAGGCTCCCTTGAGGTTTTTTAACCAAGTTGGGGTTAAGTTTATTCCTAGACCCCTCCCCTCTTTTAACCTGGGGAACAGAAGCATTTACCTTTCTTTGGGGTCCGTCCCCCCCCCCCCCCCCGTGAGCACTTGACTCAATATATTCATCAGCAATTTCTGCTGCCTCCGAACTGTGAAAGGTTTTTTGTCACAGATGACCGCTTTTACCTCATCAGTGACTGCCCACAAAATGATTGCTCTTGTGCCATCAAATTACATTGTTTGTCATAGCTACCTTCAGCCCCTACCTCTACTACCGCATTTTTTCATATAATTACACATCTTCCGCACATATTCCACGTGGATGATATTGTCAAACATGTTAAGATTTCTTTACTTCAGTCGATAGGACTCAGGAGTGATCTTAAACCTTTTCAATACATTTTCTTTAAATCTCTTATACACCTTAGCATTACCCTTCTTCATTTAATTCAAAACTTGTCTTGCTTTCCCAGTTAATCCGGTTAAGAGGATAAGCTTCCACTTATCCTCTTGATTCTTATGGATCCCACACAGTCTCTCAAAGGTCGACAGGAACTCCTCAATGCAGTCAGTCTCTTGGTAAATTGAGCAGGCTTTCTCCCTGTTGTTGAGAGGGGATGTACTCAGAGTTTGAGGCTACTGCTTTTGCTGCTACAGGACTTCAAGATGGAGTGCGTGAGCTTCCATCTGTTTTTGATATGCTCTTTCCTCACCTTCTAGTTCTAGGTGTCTTCGGTGAGCTTCCTCCTTGATTTCAGTGGGGGGCTTTACATCTTTGATAGGCTCTCTCCTCAGCCTCCTTAGTTTCTTTCTTCTCCTTGACTCGGAGTTCCACCATCTGGTGCTCACGCTCTTTCTGGGCTTCCAGGAGCTTCAGCCAAACAGTTCTGCTGCAGTGGTCTCTGCGGAATCTGGGATGTAAGGGAATGCTCAAACCCTGCTCCTTGGTCAAAGTCTATGAGCAAAGCTCTCAGTTCCTGATCTGAGGCTCCCTTTTTATGGGCTATTCCTCTATTTCTATGTAATTCGTCAAGGTCTTTTTGTGAAGACCCTCCTATGACTGTGATTCACTCATTGTGATTAATCTTTAATCTGTAAAAACTCTCAGTATTACATTAAGCTTTTAACAGCACCGGGGTTATGATCTATGAACCCAATTGACCTGTGGCATGTAAATCCACCCACTGTCACGCTGTCTGGAGTGGCTCATGACCGTGAGTGCCTGCCTGAGGGCAGACTGTCAAAAACCGTGCAGACATCCCAAACTGGTGATGTGTTTTCTCATTAGATTTCTCCAAGCCGGTAGTAACAAACGTGAACTCCCGGATCACTATAGCAGTCTTACTGTGGCATCAAAGACAGTCCCCTTTAGTCTATCTGGCCACTGAGACAAACTGTGATATGGTCACTTACACCAAAAATCACTCCAAATTCAGGTTGCTTCCAGTCCCAAGAGACCAGTTGCTTACCCCAGATCAAGTGGTAGCCTAGATCTGACAACAAAGACAACCCTTGTAGCCAATCCTGTAATAAACTAAGGTTTATTAACTAGGAAAAAGAAATGAGAGCTGTTTACAGGTTAAAGCAAACAAACACATGCACACAAACAAGTTACCATCTAAATCCTAAGAGCGATAGAGTTGTGGTGATCTGTCAATTCAAACTGTCTGTGCAGGCAGCCCCAGAAGGCAGTCCCTGGGGATCTCTGGCTTCAGTTTAGAGTCTCTGACACTTCAGAGTTCAAACAGCCAAAAGATGGAAAACTGTCTCTGATGGGTTCCCCCTGGGGTGCCACCTGGAACTGGGATACCACTGAGCCTCCCTGACCCATAGGCGCCGACTCCATGGGTGCTCCAGGGCTGGAACACCCACGGGAAAAAATTGGTGGGTGCAGCGCACCCACTGGCAGCTCCCCGCCCCCCTCCCCCCCAGCTCACCTCTGCTCCGCCTCCTCTCCTGAGCGTGCCGCCGCCTCCTGCTTCTCTCCCCTCCTTCCCAGGCTTGCCGCCAAACAGCGGTTTCCCATGGCAAGACTGGGAGGGAGGAGGGAGAAACGGGGAGGCGGAGCGGAGGTGAGCTGGGGCGCGGAGCAGTTCCTCTGCCCCCCCGATGGTTACTTCCTGTGGCCCTCCCTACACCCCAGCTCACCTCCGCTCTGCCGCCTCCCCTGAGCGCGCCGCCATTAAAAATGTACTCCCTTATTTCTCTCTGAATTTGTCTAGCTTCAGGTTCCATCCATTGTCATCATATATCTTTCACTGCTAGATTGAAGAGCTCCTTATTAAATATTTGTTCCCCATGTAGATGCTTATAGACTGTAATCAAGTCACTCTTAACCTTCTCTCTGTTAGGCTAAATAGATGGAGCTCTTTGTGTCTCTCACTAGATGGCATGTCTTCTAATCCTTTAATCATTCTCGTGGCTCTTCTCTGAACCGCTCCAATTTATCAACATCCTTCTTGAATTGTGAGCACCAGAACTGGACACAGTATTGGAGCAGTGGTAGCACCAGTGCCAAATAGAGGTACGATAATCTCTCTGCTCCTTCTTGAGATTCCCCTGTTTATGCATCCCAGGATTGCATTATCCCTTTTGGCCAAGGTCCCACTAGGAACTCATGTTCAGCTGATTATCCACCATGACCCCCAAATCTTTTTCAAAGTCCTGCTCCCAGGATAGAGTCCCCCATCCTGTAAGTGTGGCCTGCATTCTTTGTTCCTAGATGTATACATTGATGATTAGCCATATTAAAATGCATATTGTTTGCCTGCACCAAGTTTACCAAGAAATCTAGATAACTGTGAATCAGTAACCTGTCCTCTTCATTATTTACCACTCCCCCAATTTTTGAGACATCTGCTAACTTTATCAGTGATGACTGTATGCTTTCTTCCATCCAGGTCATTGATAAAAATGTAAAACAGGGTAGGGCCAACAACCAATCCCTGCGGGACCCCATTTGAAATACACCTACTTGGTAATGATTCCCTATTTACAGTAACATTTTGAGATCTATCTTTTAATACATTTTTAATCCATTTAAGATGGGACATATTAATTTTATATTCTAGTTTCTAATTATATAGAAGTCTGAGTATATTACTTCAACACTATTACCTTTATCAACGCAACTTGTAATCTCATAAAAAGAAGATATCAAGTTAGTTTGGCACGATCCATTTTCCATAAATCCATGTTGATTTCCATTAATTAAATTACCCTCCTTTAATTCTTTATTAATCAAGTTCCATATCAGCCACTCCGTTATCTTGCCCATGGTCACTGGCAGGCCTCTTAATTATCCAGGTCATCCCATTTACCCTTTTTAAAAATTTGACACAACATTAGCTTCTGGTCTTCTGGAACTTCCCCAGTGCTCCAAGACTCATTGAAAATTAACTTCAATGGTCCAGAAAGCTTCTCAGCCAGCTCTTTTAAAATTTTTCTAATTTAAAAATGCCTAACTTTAATGGCTTCTATTTAACATCCTCCCAAGATACTGGTGGAATGGAAAGAGCGTTATCACCATTTGATGAGACTATATCATCTGCTTTTCCCCAAATACAGACCAGAAATATTTATTGAATGCTTCTGCGTTTTCAACATGATTATTGTTAGTTCTACCATTTCCATATACTAATGGACCAATACCATAGTCAGAATTCTTTTTTTTAAAAACCTCCTTATTGCCGTTAACTTTGCTAGCCATAGATTTCTCCTTGTGTCCCTTTGCTTCTCTTATGAATTTTCTGCAGTTCTGAACATATATATAGCTGCCTTGTGCCTTAACTTCCCCCTCTAAAGCAGGTTGGTTTTATGGTCTCTTTCCTCAATTTTGGCTTTTGGGGCATCTAGGAAGGTGTTCTTAAATGATTACCAATTATCATTCACGTTTTTCCGTTTAAATTCTTCCTCCCAGCTGATTTGGTTCATAATTGTTTTTAGCTTCGTGAAATAGGTCCTATTAAAGCACCAAGTATATATATTAGTGGTCTGGATTTTATTCTGCTTGCACATTGTAAATGTAATCAAGTCATGATCGCTTGTACCTAAGCTACTCCTATAGCAAATTCTCTGTTATGCTTTTTTCCTGTTGACACAGTATGTAAATCAGGCTTCCATTGGGTTGGCTTACAATGCTTAGTTTACATTTGGAGAAATACATATCTTACCTCCTGTCTGGAAGAAACCTGTTTTTCTCTTTGGTTGGAGGCAGATTTTAAAATACATTTTCAGTACATATACAAAGGCCTTAAGTGTAATTCGTACATGCATCTTACAGTGATTTGAGGATCAGTATGATATAAGCTTTTACATAATTTATGGATAAATACCACGAAAGTGGTGTGCTAGATGTACTGAGTTTGTCAGGCCTGTTAGGAGTTGCTGTTATACAACAGTGAACCCTTTGATGGTTGGCATTGAGGGATTTTTAGGGTCAGAGTCCACCTGTTAACCTGTCGACAGTCCCACCTGCAGTGATGCAGTTGGGCTGGATGGAACATGACTGGTGCTTTTGTCAGCCTCTTCCCTGCTTCCTTCCAGGAAATTGGCTCCACTATTTTCCCTGCCTGCTGGACTCTCTTCCAGTGGGCTGGATGTTCCCTGTAAACCTGAACTATCATTCCTTTTCCGTTCCTGAGAATACAGCAAGTCTACTAGCTGTGTCTTTGACCATTTCTTCATGTCGAGCTGCCTTGCTCTGCATAGCTCAACTAGCTGAGCTTTCTTTAGCTGTTCATAATTCATTTTCCCTGTTTCTCTTTTCATAATTGTTTTCCCAAAGAGAGATGAGATTTTACTCGGTGCTTTTCCCTTTTATGGTACTTGCTTTTGCTACTGTTGGCCTTTCGGCAATCCACACTGTCAGAGATACTTAAAACTGAATTCAGTAAGGTTTGTCAAGGATATGACAGGAAATTGCCACATCTGCCACATTCCTGCTTCGACTTGCCAAGATACTATGTATGGGTACTTCCACCTTTTCATGTTTCTCTGTATGTATAAATATCTTCTTACTATATGTTCCATTCTATGCATCCAATGAAGTGGGCTGTAGCCCACGAAAGCTTATGCTCAAATAAATTTGTTAGTCTCTAAGGTGCCACAAGTACTCCTGTTCTTTTTATGTCTAGTATGTTCGCTCCTAAAGCTCACGGTGTAGTGATGTCACTTCTCTCCTGTCAGCCCACTCTGACTTCAGAGTGGAAAAGGGAATGACAAGATGAATGGATGCTAGGGGAAGGTGAGAGCTATGTCTGAGAAGTCGAAGGTTAAAGTCAGCACCTTTGGAAGTCAGACAAACAAAGGATTGGGGGTATGGAACAGCTTCCATGTGAGGAGAGATTAATAAGATTGGGACTTTTTAGCTTGGGAAAGAGATGACTAAGGGGGGATATGATTGAGGTCTATAAAATCATGACTGGTGTGGAGAAAGCAAATAAGGAAGTGTTATTTACTCATAACACAAGAACTAGGGGTCACCTACTGAAATTAATAGGCAGCAGGTTTAAAACAAAGGGAAGTATTTCTTCACACAACGCACAGTCAACCTGTGAAACTACTTGCCAGAGGATGTTGTGAAGGCCAAGACTATAACAAGGTTTTAAAAAAAAAACTAGATAGGTCCATCAATGGCAATTAGCCAGGATGGGCAGGAATGGTGTCCCTAGCCTCTGTTTGCCAGAAGCTGGGAATGGGCAACAGGGAATGGATCACTTAATGATTACCTGTTCTGTTCATTCCCTCTGAAACACCTGGCATTGGCCACTGTCGGAAGACAGGATACTGGGCTAGATGGACCTTGGGTATGACCCAGTATGCCCGTTCTTATGTTCTTATGCTACTTTAGGTGTATGGACGTAGGAGCCGAACTTTAACACTCCGTTTTGAAAATATTGGACCATTACAAATCAGTTCTCAACAGTATTTGTGAGTTGCTGTTATACTTTACCTAGTAAATTTCCTGTTGCAATTTTAATTCCAGGTTTAGGAGATCTTTCCTGGAAGAGATGGACAGGAGACCTGAAAGTGGAGAGTGTCTCCTGGCTGGAATTCCAGGCAAGCCAGTTGAGTCAAATTCAGATGATGACAGCAGTAATGCAGGCTCAGCGAAAGAGAGAGCTATATCGTCGCCTCACAGGGACTTGGGAAATGCACAGCTCAATCCTAGCAGAGAAGAACCCAGAAAGAAACTCTGTGGCTATTTAAATAAACTTGGGGTCAAGGGGCCGGTCAAGGCCTGGAAGTCTCGTTGGTTCTTTTATGATGAAAATAAATGTCACTTACTGTACTGCAGGACAGCTCAAGATGTTAACCCTTTGGGGAGCATTGATCTCTCCAGCGCTGGTTTTGATTGCAAGGTGGAAGCAGATGAAGGGGTCTTTGAAATCCGAACTCCAAGCAGAGTGTTTATTCTTAAGGTGAGCACGTCTTCTAGGCAACTACTGCTGCTGGCTATTGCAAAATGTAGGAGCTACTATTGCAGCTGTCAGTATGAATGAGCCAGCATTAAAATGGTCCAGGTAAAAGTTTAATAGCAAGGTTTAAGCACTACCATGAGAGCGTGCAGGCCATTAGCTTTTGGGCCTGATTCTCTCACTGACGCTGTTGTAAAACCAGGTAACTCCACTGACTTGAATGGGAGCAGAATCAGACATGGAGTTCAAAAGGAAAGTTAAGTCGGGAGCAATTGAACTCCAGGATGTAGCATTTCTAATACAACGCTGAGCTTTCCTGGCTTGGGGCCAGGTGCTGGGTCAACTTGGTAGCTCACGGTGATGATTTGGGTGGGAGAGCGGCATGTGGTTACTAATTAAACGTCCTATTTAGTCCTGTTAAAGTCAGTAGCACTGGCTGGGGTTTAAGTCCACCTGAATTTTGCCCAAAGTGCCTAGAACTTCCCCTGCAAACCATATACATTTACCTCCAATTACAGTCCGAAGCAGGGGTCGCAAGCCTCTCTTTTCCCACCTAGATTTAGTAAAGGATTCCTTGGTTCTTGGGGGCTTGAGGGCACCAGGCCTGACCTGACTCACCTGCAGAGCCCCATGGTCAAATCCCAATCTCTGTGGGACTCCTCTGGCAAAGAGCAATGGCTCACTAGCAATGAGAGCTGACTGAGGATGGAGCCTTTGCAAACTAACTCCTATAGCTTTTGACTCCCTCTATATCACTCTCTGCTCAACGCAGCAGGGCCAGAAATCTCCAGCTATGACAGGTTTTTCCTTTAAAACAAGAGTTAATTTGGAGACCAGGCATCTACTGTAGCAGACAGTCTGCGGTATGCCTGGAGACCAGGGTTCAGGATTTACCCCATGCCTCTCGAATCAGGGTTACAATGGGGGGCCTAGTGCTCAGGGAGCAGGTGTCTCCTGCCTGGCCAACATCAGCTGGACTAGAGCAGGGAGGTAGTGATCAACTCTTCAGGGACCTCACAGCAGGCTGCAACTGGCAGTTCAGAGAGCCATGTCAAACCTGTTTCATGTAATGTTAGGCAGTCAGCAGACAGGCCATGATGTACTGGCTGCAGCAGCTGCAGATGAAGCGTTGGGCGTTTTGCAATATCCAGACTGGGCTTCCTGTGGACAGCGTCACTGCGGCAGCCCTGCCTGCGAATGAATCTCTACTCAATGAAACCAGTAGGTATTAAATAGTTAACTATTTCCCCCTTATCTGATCACTGTACAGAGATTTGGGGCCAGCATTTTCAAACAAGGCACCTAAAGAAGTGCCAGATCGCAGAGGTGCTGAGCTCCCACTGATTTCAAGGTGGTACTGAGGTGCCAACTCCACGGGCCCCAAGCTTGAAACCTTTGGCCTTTGTAATGTGAGTGATGCTAGCTCTCGTTGGACAGCTCATGTTCTGAAATAAAGGGGCTGACTTTCATGCACAGCCAGGGCTCTGATTGTCTAGCTGGGGCTGTCCGGTGGGTTCAATGGCATTCAGATTTATGTTTACAGTTGCTCTTTTTGCCCTGGACTGAACCCCTTAGGGTTCTTAGGAACTCTCCTGCGGTGGCTACAGGGCCTACAGTGAAGGGCCTACCTTTTGTTCCATTTGCAATCTGTGTCAGGGCGTGATCACTCAGTTACGCCCATGTGACTGGTGCAGGGTGCCGCTGGGGGCTAGTCTGTTGCTTAGCTGTCACCGGGTGCACACTTACTTTTTTTTTTTTTTTTTTTTTTTAAATCAGGAAACATTTGGCAGCAAATGCTGTACCTGTTTAAAAGAGGCATAGATGTGTGTTGGTCTCTCTTTTACTTGGCAGCTATCACTGTCTTTTCCAGTAATCCAGCCTCTGTGGCATCAGTTTTATTATGAGTATAAATACATACAAATGATGCCAGCACAGTTCTGTTTTTCCCTTGTTTGGCTTCCGTATGGACCTTACTCAGCGTTACTGCATTGTACACCTTAAATGTTAACAGATAAAGTCAACTTAGGTTACCTTGGCAGTGGATAAATATAAAGATGTTTGCATCTGCAGGCCTCTGGGCTCTTATCTGTGTAGCAAACTACAATTGTTGTATGCAGTGTTGTAGCCGTGTCGGTCCCAGGATATTAGAGAGACAAGGTGGGTGAGGCAATATCTTTTACTGGACCAACTTCTGTTGGTGAGAGAGACACGCTTTTGAGCCCCACACAGTTGCTCTTCAGGTCTGGGAAAGGTACTACGAGTGTCACAGCTAAATATGGGATCAGACAGATGATGTGCTATTTACTTATGCTAAACCAGTGGTGGATTAGCCACTGGGCCAACGGGGCCTGTGCTTGGGGTCCCCAGGAAAAATGGGCACCCCCATACCCTGACCCACTCCTCCCGCCCACCCAGCGCTCCTGCTGGGGAGGGGGTCAGGGCACGGGGGCCTCATGTGAGGGGGACTGCAGGCAAAAGGGGTGGGAAAGGGCCCCTACTTGCTCTGACCCAGGGCCCCACAAACCCCTAATCCACCTCTGTGCTGAACTATCTGTTCAATCTCTTATTTAGCTGTGACACTGGTAGTACCTTGCCCAGACCTGAAGAAGAGCTCTGTGTAGCTGGTCTCTCTCACTAATAAAAGGCATTACCTCACCTACCTTGTCTCTCTAGAAAACGACAGGGAAGGTTGGATGGCTTCCTCTGGGCTGCCTTGAACAGATGTACAGACTGAGCTGAAAGGATATGACAAGGCTTAATGCCTAATGTAAAGAGGCAGAGTTTGATCAAAGGTTTAGGAGCTCATCTAATTTCTCCCCTGGTTTTCTAGTTCACACTGAAGGCGAGGGGTTCTTGCCCCCTGTGAAAACCCCTACAGACGTGGTAGGTTTAAAGGCAGCCTCTCTGCCCCCTCCCCAGCTGCCTGCTGCCCTCCAGAACATCTCCCTCAAGCATCCTTGGACTGAAATACAGTAAGTGAAGGTGTGGCTGGCGTGTTGGGCTGCTGCCTTGTGGTGCTCTTGAGCATTACTAGAGCACAAGACAAGAAATGTGTTGTGTGAGTAATGCAGGCATGTGGGAACTCAAACGCAGTGGAGTGAATACCGCACAGCAGGAAATGCAAGCTCTCTGCAGTGTTTCCTTCTCCCCTCTCTGGCTCTCTCACCAGTACATCTCAGCAGCAGGTCTACAGCCTGGTGTGTCCGTACACCTTTTGCACGAGCACTTACGGTGATGTGCACAATCTAGTAAGTGCGCACACAAGCGGGTCTGAGTGCACGCAGTAGAGCCTGATCCACAGCCCACTGACGTCAATGGGACTCTCGCTGCTGATTCCTGTGGGCATCGGATCAGGTGCACTGGGCGTGCACAGAAGTAGCCATGTAGTGTTGGCCCAAGCGGCTGATCTTGCAAGGGGCTGAGCGCTCAAGAACCAATCCAGCAAGTGCTTAACTCCCAGCCTGTGAGCAGTTCCATTGCTGTCAGTGGCACTGCTCAGTGCTTAAAGTTAAGCTCATGCTGAAGTGGATCGGGGCCAGAGTGCTCAGCCCCTAGCAGGATCAAGCCCCAAATGCACATGGACTTCCAGCCTCTCCAAGGGCCTGATGCAGCTCCCATCAAAGTCCATGGAAAGGCTCTCACTGACTAAGGTGGGAGCCGGATCAGGCCCTGACCTCCCGAATTCTGATCCAGCAGAGTGCATAAGCCCGTGCATGACCAAAGTTTGGCTGTATGTAAGTGCTTTGGGGATTGGAGCCCTAGCATTTACCGTTGGCGCTGGTAGTCACAAGAACTAGCCTCTGATGCTAGTCAGGGAAAAAGATACTAATGTCAACAGCTAACACTTGACAGTCCTGGTGGCTAACGCTGCCAGCCAGCCCATTGGGATCACACGCTGTGCTTTCCTAGGAGGAGAATGCCACAAATTCAGGCTCCATGGGGACTGGAGACCATCTCGGGTGGGGTAGGACAGGCTGATTTGTTTTCCACAGCATGGTAGTTTAGCTAGGGCTCCTATCTGTGGGTCAGGTGGGCAGCAGAAACAGACACGCTGTTCGGAGCCTGAGGATATAAGTGTGTCCTTGCATCCCCTATCTTCAAATCCAGGCTCTGCTGCGTGGTTTGTTTCTCTCTCTCTCTCAGTATTTCCAAAGCACCTGTCGCTGTCATAGCCAGGTACCAGTTTTGTTAGGAGTCTAGTTTGGCCATGTCCAGCGGACCCCATATATTGTACTTACTGTAACCAAGACAAATTGGCACAAATAAGGGAACGCTCAAGTGCGGTGCAAGAGAGACAGAGAAAGAGAGAGAGCTGGCTTGCCTACTGTCTATGCTGTACCAGTCTTTCCTGCCACCGTCACTAGCACAACGTTCACTTACAGGAAAGACTTGGGGCCAGATCCTCAGCTGGGGCGAATTGTCACAGCTTTTGGCCGATTGACGCTAGCTGGGACCTGGCCCCACTGACGCCAGTGGAGCTAAGGCCGATTGACGCTAGCTGGGACCTGGCCTCACTGACGCCAGTGGAGTTACGGCCGATTGACGCTAGCTGGGACCTGGCCCCACTGACGCCAGTGGAGCTAAGGCTGATTGACGCTAGTTGGGATCTCGCCTGTTTTTTATCTATCTTTTTAATGATCACTGATGAGTTGAGTCCTACCAAATTCAGGGCCATGAAAAACACATTATGGACCATGAAGTTTGATCTCCTACCATGAAATCTGGTCTCTTGTGCGCTTTCACTCTATACTGTACAGATTTCACGGGGGAGACCAGCGTTTCTCAAATTAGGGGTCCTGACCCAAAAGGGAGTTGCAGGGAGGTCACAAGGTTATTTTAGGGGGGTCACGGTATTGTCACCCTTACTTCTGCGCTGCCTTCAGAGCTGGGCGTCCGGAGAGCGGCAGCTGCTGGCCAATGGCCCGACTCTGAAGGCAGCGCAGAAGTAAGGGTGGCAATAGCGTATCATGCCATCCTGACTTCTGTGCTGCAGCTGGCAACGGCTCTGCCTTCAGAACTGGGCTCCCGGCCAGCAGCTGCTGCTCTCCAGCGGCTCAGCTTTGAAGGCAGCGTAGAAGTAAGGGTAGCAGTCCCACAAGCCCCCCTACAATAACCTTCAGACCCCCCACAGCTCCCTTCTGGGTCAGGACCCTACAATTACAACACTGAAATTTCACATTTAAATAGCTCAAATCATGACATTTATGATTTTTTAAAATCCTATGACCATGAAATTGACGAAAATGGACCAATGATCACCGACAGGGATGGATCCCTTAATGATTACCATTCCCTCTGGGGCACCTGGCATTGGCCACTGTTGGTAGACAGGATACTGGGCTAGATGGACCTTTGGTCTGTCCCAGTGTGGCCGTTCTTAAGTTCTTATGATGGATGTTGTGCTGGATTTTCTTATGCCAAGCGATGGTACCTCCCAGTGACCCTCTCGCAACTCCTGCCCTCTGCCTTACTTTTTCCTTCCTGCATAACAAAGTGAGGAGCAGCACCCTTGCGTGGTGATCCAGGGGAGCCAGTGATCTGGCTGGCCTCAGTGACCACTGCTCTCCTGGCCCTTGGGCTCCCTGAGTTTCTTTGTCTTTTCAGAAATACAATCTACAATATCTGTGGCACTAGGCAGCTCCCAGGGAATGGCAGGAGCATCTCCAGTGTTGAGGAATTCCCGGAGCACCCTGGGACTCTGGCGGAGGAGCAAGAGGTGGAAGGGGAGGCAGAATGTCCAGGTACTTTCTCCTCGCTGCCCTTTGTGGCCTGTATCCCAGCCTGGCATCGTGAAATCATTGTGCAGTCGCCCTACCAGCTGTTGAAGGAGACGGGGGTTTCTTTGGGATGGTTGCGATGTCCTCCGGGGACACTGAACCCTAGTGCTCCGCTCTCCAGGGCTCCGGAGCAGCTCCCTCTTGTTGCTATGGAGCATCGCAGGGCCTGCTTCCCCAGGTGGCACTGATTGGCACAGCTCCCTTGAAACCACTTTGCAGGAGCTGGGGACCTGACCCTGTTTTCTTTTTGGTGCCTGCAGCAGTGGGGTACCTTGGCAGCAGCAGGCATGGGCTTTGTCAGCACCTTCCCAATGGCTGCAGTTTAGAGCAGCAAATCCTCCCGCTGGAGCTTCGCAGGCTTCGCTTGGCAGCTGGTCTTCCCTCCAAATGGCCATTACTGGCTCCCCTCAACTGGTGTAAATCCGCATAGTACTATTGACTCCAGTGGAACTGTGCCCATTGACACCAGCTGGGATCAGCTCCACTGACTCCAGCAGAGCTACACCCGGGGCTCGGGACCTGTGTCTCTACATTAGATACAGCGCTTCAGCTGCCGCCGTGTGTCTGTCACTCTCCGGCTGGTCATTCAGTTTGGTGCTGGTTGGCTTCCCACAAGAGAAGTGACTCCCCTCCTCTCACTTGTCTCCCTCAGTCAGGGAGCAGGCCCAAGAGGACACACGGGCTGGGCCCAGGTCACACTGGCCTAGGAAAGCCAAGTGGCTGAACAGCGGTTTCCCTGCCTTCGCTGAAGGGTTGGCACGTGAGAGAAGCTCCCCTGACAAGGTGGCTGTTCTGCAGCAGCAGGTCGTGATACTCACAGAGGAAATCAAGTCTCAGAAGGTAAGGCTGCTCTGGGGGCCATGGCTCCAGGGCCCAGCAAAGCCATTGGGATGGCTCTATAGACCCCAGGGAGCTTTGGATCAAGCCCCTAGGTGCTAGCAGGAACACTTCTTGGCGTGGGTTATGCTTGGTTCTCCAGTGATGTTGAAATGGAGCTGTTCTCAGTTGGGGCAGGGGAGGGATCACTCTGGGCTCACACCGGTGTGACCCCGTTTGGGCCGGGGACGAGGGGGTCACTGGGCTCACACCCATGTCAGTAGGAGAGGAAGCAGGCCCATGATGAGCAGTTGGCTCCGTCCTTAGTTTACTTCCTGGAGGCGATGGCCTTCTCCCAGGGCATGCAGGCTTCCTCTGTGGCCATGTGCCCTGACAGTGAGCCCCAACCTGAGCAAGAGGGTCTCTGCATCCAGTCAGTCCTCAGGAAGGTGCCTGTGGAGAGCCCGGGGTCAGGTGGGATGCACAGCATCCCCTTGCAAACAGCACAGCACCTCCAGGGTGTACAGGCCTCAGAGCATGGAGACCCCAGGGCAGGCTGGCAGCATAGCTCTGCTGTTATAGACACAGGCATGGCCAGTCTCCGACACTGGCTAGTGCCCACATCTCAGCAAAAGGCAGCTATGGGGTATCCTGCCCAGGGGGCGTCTCCCCCAAATCCCCTAGATAGTGCCCTGTCCCTTAACCAGAACCCCCAGGCCTGCTGCAGCCTCATTCAGAGCCAGTGCTGTATTGCGTGTGGTTCGTGTGCTGTGACGATCACTCCATGTCCCTGCAGGGGCTGGTTAAGCTTCTCCACAAGGCTCTGGAGGCTGCGCAGCAGGAGAAGAGAGCATCCAGCATGTACCTGACGGCTGCAGAAGATAAAGACCGGCTAGAGCTGGTGCGGCACAAAGTGAGGCAAATTGTGGAGCTCAGCAATCGGGTGGAAGCCCTGGAGACCGACAAGAAGGAGCTGGAGCAGAGCCTGGCTCTGAGGGACAGCCGTGTGGAGGAGCTGCAGAAGCACGTGCAGCTCCTGATGGACAAGAACTATGCCAAGCAGCAAGTCGTCCTGAAGCTCACGGAGCAGATTGCCCTGGATCTCTCTGAGCCGGTGCAAGAGGCTGATGCTGTTGCCGCGGATACCTTGTCCAAGCAGCAGGAGGAGATTGAACATTTGAAGGTCTGTGAGGCAAGCACAGCCAAATCAGCAGCTGGAGGGCTCTTTAGTGTCTGGTACAGCAGGCGCCTGGGGCTGGTTTGTGCCGCTCCTTTGCTGTCCAAAGTGCAGGCAGTTTGCGAGGGCTGGGCTGATATCAGTCCTGTGCTTTGAAGGGTTTGGCTGGTTCAAGAGATGGGGGAAGTGGTAGCCGATGGCTTGTTTTGCCTGACTCAGCTGAGTCATCCTCCATCCAGCCCTGAGCTCCTCGTCTGTTGCTGCCTTCACTCAGTCTGTCCAGATGTGTCCTCTGTGTAAACAACATTTCCCCTCAGACAGCCTGGTCCGCCGTGCAGCTCCCAGCCTCATCTGTGCTGTTACAATGGAAGCTTGTCTCTCTCAACAGAGGAACACTGCAGCCAACAGTGGGGTTTTGTTGCCTGCAGTGATGTGGTGGTTGCTGGTGCCTGGAATGCCTCAGGCCTGGATTTTTAAAAATGAACCAAACCCAGATCTCTCTGCCTATCTCCTTGCAGCGTCTCCCAAACAGTATGCACTATTACAGGGCAGAGTTAAGGTGGTTCAGGTGCCCTAACTGTACATTCCAGACCTAAACATGTCTGAATTTCTTTTAAGTTTAGCCTTACGTCTAAATTTCCTGGGTCTCTGATGTTATTTGGGAGAATTATGCCCCACCCCCTCCGCCCGTAATAGATTTTTCCTTAAATTATGGAGCCATCCTCTCATTCTTTAGTTTTTATGTGGGGATTTAAAACAGAGAGGAGAATAGCAAAAGCCTGTCTGCCAACTGCCAGCCTGGTGTGAGCGCCTGCTTTGCTTTCTGGCAGGATGACCTAGATGCCTACAGAACTCAGAATCAGTTCCTCAACTCAGAGATCCACCAGGTCACGAAGCTCTGGAGAAGCGTTGCCGAGAAGGAGCAAGTCCTGCTGATGAAGGTGAGCTGAGCTGTGGAGAGAGGTGGCAGCTATTCGTTTAGTTATGGTGAAGTAGTGAGCACCAAGGCAGGAGTTTCCCTTCCTACCTAGCCCTGGCCCCAGATGCACAGAAAGCCAATAAGGGTCATGTTACCAGTGGACTCCCATCCACCCCTTCACTCTGCATTTTGATGGCCCCGACATGGGATCTCTGATCATCTTCCCTCGGGAGTTTCCCAAATAACGTACAGGCCTATTTTTGTTTGGGTCTCAAGGGACAATGAAGCATTAGTAGAATTGGGGTCTTGCAAAATCAAATTTCTGCTTCTCTACAAATTTCAGCTCCAGGCCAGACACAAACTTAGAGTCACGTGAAGCTCTGGGGTTTATGTAGGAACAGGCTCATCCCAGGCTCCATCCGGTCTAGTAGCCTGTCGCCGACAAGGGCCAGTGCCAGCAGGATGCAGTGCTGAAGCTAAGATGCCCACAGGGAAAGTTCCCTTCAGCCCCCTGGAGTTAGAGGTCGGCTGACACTCAACGCTTTGAGTTTATGTCCCTTCTGAAGCACTTGTTTACGTTTTAATCTCTATCATAACTCTGGATACTCAGCCACAGAAACGTTCAGTCCTTTTTTAAATCCTGCTGAGCTCTTGGTCTCAACACCTCATGTGGCAGTGAGTTCCACAGGCTAATGGTGTGCTGTATGAAAAAGTATTTCCCTCTCTGTTTTGTCAGAATTTGGTTTCACGGCGTTTCTCCGTGTTGTTGTACTGTGGGATGGAGCGGGCACTGTCCTCCCCACCCCCCTTGTATTGTGGGATGGAGTGGGCACTGTCCTCCCCCCCTCCCCCCCCCTTGTATGGTGGGATGGAGCGGGCACTGTCCCCCCCCCCCCCCGTATGGTGGGATGGAGTGGGCACTGTCCTCCCCCCCCCCCCCCCTTGTATGGTGGGATGGAGCGGGCACTGCCCTCCCCCCCCCCCTTGTATGGTGGGATGGAGCGGGCACTGCCCTTGGTCCTGTCTCGGCTGTGCCGTTCATGATTATACTCTTGCCATGCTCCCTCCTATTCTTCTCCTCTCTACAGTAACCAGTCCCAGTGAATCTGTCTTCAGAGCCCTTAGTTCTCCTCCCCCCCCGCAGTCCTGCAGTGACTCTGTCGAAGGGGGGTGCAGTCCCGCCCGGACGAATCAGACAGCAGCGAGGCAGTGCTGTGTATCATGGACTGTACTAGTGCCATGTTGTTCTCCATCCCACCCCATGCACCCTAACACCTTGTTTGCTTTTCCAACTGCTGCGGCCGATGCGCAAATGTCTCCAGTGAGCTCCTAGGGTGGCGCGCCCTTGGGTGAGTCCCTCAGCCTCTCCGGGCCTCAGTTCTCCACCTGTACACCCGGGAGAACGACCCATCCTTTCTCCCACCCTTCCCTGGCCTGGCTCTGAGCTCTCGGGGGCAGGTCCGTCTCTCGCTAGTTTTCTGGGCAGTGGCCAGAACAGCGGAGTCTCAAATTCAGCTGAGCCTTCTGCTAGTCCCTGGCCAGTAGAGGACTGGCACTGTCTAGCTGGGAAGCTGCAGAGGAGCAGGTGGAATAGATGAGACAGGGCAAGGCTTTAGATGCCTCTTCAAAATGGTCAAGGTATGAACCCAGGTGTCCTGGCCAAATTTCACTCTGGGCAGTTCTGACACCCCCCCTAATAAAATTCCCTCTGCAGTTTCAGGGGTAGTTTCCTCCACCCGTGCGCACACACTCCCGTGAACTCCCTCTAACACCCCCCAGCTCACCAGCCCCTGCTTGCCCTTGCTGCACCGCAGTGACCTACTGCCAGCCGCCGGGCGGCTCTCCTTGCTCCTGCAGGGCTCTGGCTCTCTCCTGCTGCAGCGGCCGTGCTGTGGCTGCTCCTTCCACCCTCCATTGCGCTCCATGGCATGTGGTTGACTCAGTAACGGCCTGCCCACGAACACGGGAGATGCAGGCAGCTGCTGGGGCAGACACCTGGCGCTGGGTGCCTCTGGGTGAGGGGTTTCCAGGGGCAAGGGCAGGCGATGTGGGCTCTGCTCTCCAGCCGTGCTCATGGCAGACACACGGGTCAGGGGCTGTCAGTCTGCGTCTGCAGCACGGCCGCTCTGACAGCACCCCCAACGCTCTCGTCCAGTGTGCCCGCCTGCAAGCCCGCAGCTGCCAGGTGGAGAGCAAGTACCTGATGATGCTGCGGAGGCTGCAGGAGGCCTCCCCTGACCTGGCCAGCGGTGATGCCGAGCTGGTGAAGAGCCTGATCCAGGAGGCGCTGCAGTGGGATGCAAAGGAAGAAGCAGCGGAGGCTCTTCAGCTGAACCCTGTCAGGTAAGGGGCATGGGGGCGAGGAGGGTGCATCGCTGCTTTGTGCAGAAGGGCTCTCTGTCACGGGATGGGCCCTCGGCTCAGAACAGTGCTGGGGAGGCTCCTTCTGCCAGGTTCCCAGCTGTCCTGTGCTGAAGCGGACGGGCTCGCTGTCCTGCACAGAGTGCATAGCCCAACTCCAGGATCTCTGGCAGCAACCTGGTGGGCAGATCTGCATGTCTCCCACAGCCCAGTTCAAGGCTGCTGACAGTCACCTGTGGGTTACAGATTCTGGAATGGGAAGAGGCATCCCAGGCCCCTGCGATGGAGCCTGTTCTGTGCATTTAGCCAGACGAGGTGCCGTCAGCAGTAACGTTTTCAGTACACACCTCACTGCTGAGTTTGCTATTCCTTGCCCTCCCTGAGCTGGGGCGCTCTGCTTAGCCAGGTGGTGCAGTTAGCCTGGGGTGGGCGCAGGACTCATCCCCGCTGTGGAGGGGAAGTGACTGAGCAGCCGTGACACGCAGGCAGTTTGGGGTTTCTGTGCACACATCTCCCATCAGCTGGAGTGAAGTGTTTTCCCCGGTGGAGGGGATACTGGGGATTAGCAGAGGCCGGGAGGAAGCATGGTCTGTCTTCTCTGCAGGGTCACCTGGGTGTGAGCAGCAGGTTAGCCTAACTTGGGTGTGAGCAGCTGCACTGCAAGCCCGCATTCGAGTTACTGGGACCTAACTGGGGCCATGGGTGTCACTTGGACTTCTGGGGCACAGCCCATGGGTCTTGGTGCTGCAATGAGCCGAGCTGCTCTGTCCGTCTTGCGGTGAACTGTGGCAGAACTTGCTCTCTTGAGACCGTGGGGGATTGTGGGAGGGCATTGGAAAACCAGCCACACGTGAGTGGGTTACTCTGCATCCTCACTGCAAAGTGGGCAGGTTACCAGCCCGAGTGAAAGTGACTCCTGTGCTCTAGCACAGCCCCTCTGCTGGGCCGGGGGTCAAGCACCACCACAGCGGGTGAGAGGGTTATGGGCGTGGATGGGAGGGGTTAGGACAGCACTTGGGGTGGGTGGGTGTAGCAGTGTCCCTGCAGGGCCCTCCTTGGCTCCTGCCCCCGCTGGGCTGAGAAGGTCACACACAGACCTTGGTGCAGTGCCCACCTGGGGCTTTTATTTACAGGCTGTGCTCCCACCACCTTTCCACCATACAAGTCGTCCCCTTCGTGCAGTCCCCCGGCAGGAGAGAGGGGGCAAGCTGCCTCTCTCTGCTTCCCCTCACTGCCTTTCCTCTACTGCAGCTTCCCTCTTCCCAGCCCTCCCCTGGCTTCCTTCCCCTGGGGCTCTTATCCAGCCCCAGCCTGATGAGGCAGCAGCTGTTCAAGCTTCCCCAGTCAGGGCCAGGTGGTCTGCCCAGCTCCAATTCACCTCCCTTAGTGGAGCTGGAGTGACAGAGGGTTGGCGAAGCAGTTTTCTGCTTAGCACCCTGTCACAGTGGGTAACTGCAGTGAAGACAAACCCTGGAGTCAGGAGAGGGGTTGTTCTGCGATGGGGAAATCGGTACCGTACCTCTGGCAAATGTCTGTCTGGTTGTTCAGCCTGTCAGTGGCTGGGTTAGGACTGTGTGTGCGTGCAGCACCCAGCAGGGTCCCACTCCTGGCCGAGGTGCTGCGTGTCCAGGCTGGCTCAGGGTTGGACACAGTGACAAAGGGGGCACTGGAAGCACGCGTGGACGTGTTGGTGCGCGGGGGACAGGAGGCCCAGCAGTCTGGTGGCTCCTTCCATCTCTAGCAGCTGGGGTTCCAGGAGGAGCTGGCTCTCGCACAGGCACTGCCCAGGGAGACAGCCGCTGTGCCTAGGGCAGCAGGAGTGGGCACTGGGCACCTCTGACTCCATTTGCCCTGCGTACCAGGACCCCGCTGGGCAGACTGTCCAGCACCTAGCACGTGGGTTTCAGCCCCTGCTGTGCTCTGCCCTCTCCAGAGAGTACGACGACTACGGCTTTATGACCATTCCCAAATACGAGGCTGAGGACTGGAAGCTTCTGGCTAAAATCCAAGCCCTAGAGATCCAGTCCAACAACCTGCTGAGCCACGCGGTGGTGGAGAAGCCTCTTCGTGAGAGATGGGCCGGTTTGGCTGAGTTGAGCCCCTCTGCAGAGCTCAAAGGCTTGATCCGCTGCGGCGTCCCCGTGGAGCACCGCCAAAGGGTCTGGAAATGGATAGTGAGCCAGCGCCTGTCCCACCACCACCCCGCCAACCACTACGAGAGCCTGCTGCGGCAGTGTGCGCGCACGGAGCACCCCGCCTCCCGGCAGATCGAGCTGGACCTGCCCCGCACCCTGACCAACAATCGGCATTTCACATCTCCCACCTCCCAGCTCGTCCCCAAGCTCCGAAGGGTGCTGCTGGCCTTCTCCTGGCAGAATCCCGCCATCGGCTACTGCCAGGGGCTAAACAGGTGAGACGCTGGGGGGCCACTGCCGGAGCAGCAGGGCAGGCTGCTCACTGCTGGGCTGTCTCTGTACAAGGGGATAACAGCCGCCCACCCCTGAGTCCTGGGGGGCTCCTGGAGGATCAGTCCGTCGCAGAGTGGGGTGCTCAGGTACCCCAGCAAGGGGGCCAGAGGAGTACCGCAGTGAGAGGGACCTGCAGGAAGGGAAGCAGGTGGATGTTTCGTATTAGAGCTGAGCTGGCTGCTTTTGAATTAATTTCAATGGAACGTGTGGGCTAAAGGTGTTCACATCACCCAGTCACGTTCCAACATGAAACAGTGTTAAACAAGGCCCAGGGCTTGGCATACAGAGACCTCGGCTTGCTTTAGTGCCATGGCAAACCCACCATTAAAGAGCCTTTTAGCCTTTTATTGAAGAGACAGAAAAGAAGGAAAAACAGCGAAAGCCTTTGAAATGTAAAGTATTAACCAAGGCTTCCATTTGTACAACATCCCTTCTTCCCTTTGCCGCTAACTGGAGAGCGTTTTAGAGGGAAAATCTCCCTTGTTTGACAGGCCCTAGATGGTCCCAAAGGTGGTGGTAATTGTTGTCCCAGGTTGGGGTTGGCATTCAGTTGGAACCCACAGGGGTGGCGATGTCATCTGGGTCCCTCTCTGGCCCGTTCTGGTCTCACAACACCTCTCCGGATCAGGGTGATGAAGGCCGGAGGTGCCAGGAAATGGTGGGATTGGCAGCCATGATGGTGAAGCTTGCTCCAGTAGCCTCTGCCTGTTTTATCTGTCTGTCCTTTTCGTTCTTTTTGTTTGTTCTTTCAGTCTTTCCCCACAAAATCTCTCTCTTTAAGGGCCCCAAGAGGGAGTGGTGGGTGGAATAGCCCATCCCCTCATTATTATGTCCACCAAAAAGGCCTGATATCTGATATACCAATTTGGCTCATGAACTTCCAGCTCCACATCTCCTCTTTTTAAACAAGCGTAATCGCAGTCATAGCGACTTGGCCTTTTTCTCTCAGAGTAATTCAGTTATTCTGTCTCCTGCACAGTGTCACCCAGCAGCTACGTGGTCCCCCTCCCTGCCCAGCTCTCTGCAGGGCGTTGCCTAGCAGCCACCTGGGCCCCCCAGTGCCTTCTGCGCTGTGCAGAGTCACTGGCTGCCATGTGGGCCCTCTCTCTCCCCAGCTGTTTGTGTGGTGCTGCCTAGGACTCTCCCTCCCATCTGGCTCCGCGAGCAGGCTGGGATGGTGCATCTATTCTCTGGCACCTAGGACACGCATGGGGCTCTGCAGACTGCCTCAGGAAGGCATGTTCCCTGCCCCAGAGAGCTCATCCTGTCCAGCACAGAGCACCTTCTGCTCCGCCGAGGCTGGTCGCAGCCGAGGGGCTCAGGGCTATGGCGATGAATGGATGACCGGGGGCTGGGGGGAGTAATCGGTGTCACATGGCTCTATCAGGGTAGAGCCCCTCCCATCTCAGAGTGCCATGAGGCCGGTGTAAATCAGCCCACCCATGTACCCAAACTGGGGCGCTGGCCCCATGAGTCTAGCTTCACAGCTTAGCTCTGCCTAATCTCTAGTGCTCTAGCAGTACTGCTGGACGTGGCAATGAGCTCCAGCCAGCCGTGTTACTCCGGGAGATACAGGGAGCACACTCCTTGGCTGGCCTGTCACTCTGAGCAGCCTGTGCTCCCTGCACCAGAGCCACACAAAGATTTAATGTAAAGCCTGAAGCTCGAAGCCCAGTACCAACCAGAATCTCTGATTTTCCACCAGCGCTGTTGCAGGTCAGTTCCTGCTCAGTAGGTAATAGTCTGCTTTGTTTCATGGTGTCCTGTCCATTGCAGGTTGGCGGCCATTGCCCTCCTGGTCCTAGAAGAGGAGGAAAGCGCATTCTGGTGCCTGGTTCACATTGTGGAAAACCTGATGCCGGCGGATTACTACAGCAACACGTTAATAGCATCACAGGTGAGCATGAGAATCCGGCTACATCACGGGGGTGAAAGACAGCAGGGTACTTGCACAGAGATGTTAAAGGGACATGGTCAACTCCTGCATCCCAGCCCCTGGGGAAGCCCTCCTACGTAAGCCAGTTATAGGATTACTTTGCACCACTGGAGCAGGGCCTATGAGAATCAGGCCCATCCTGTCCAGCGAATCCTCGGAAGTCAGGCAGGTTGGAGGGGAGACACTTTTATTAACTGCACAAGCACTCAGCAGTGTCTGAATCCATGGGGCTTCCTCACATCATAGGTGATCTCATTAACTCTTTCCACTACTTCAGAGTGTCCATTCTAAATGTCTTGCATTTTATTCTTTCTCACAGGATCCAGCACAAGCACCATATCTCCTATTTCAAATGCTCTTTCCTTGGCGTGTCTATCATGCCAGGCCTTCCCAATTTCCTGGCTTTCCTTTAGATTTTGCTGAACCTAATCCATCATATCTTGCAATGTTTCATTAAAATGAGACACATAGTCCATCACTGGCTACTCTGTCTCCTCAACATTGCCTTCCCAAGAATCATGAATCAGATCTAGGGGTCCCCTAACCTGCCTTACATAGAGCAGTTCAAAGGGAGCAAACCTAGTGTATTCTTGGGGTACGCTCCTGTACTCATACAACAGATATGGCAGCCGAACATCCCCGTCATTCTGGCACCTGTCCACATACATTTTCATCATAGATTTCAAGGTCCCATAGAACCTTTCCACCAGACCATTGGTTTGTGGGTGGTAGGGAGCAGCTTTAAGTGCTTTACTCCACTCATTTCCCATAAGTGCCTAAAAACAACAGACATATTGTCAGACCATGGGTCTAGTTTTATTTCTCTGGGAAAACCCACTCTGCTAAAAATAGCAAACAACGCTGTTGCCACTGTCTGCCTCAGTATTAGACAATGCTGCAGCCTCGGGGTACCTGGTAGTAAAATCTGCCAACACAGGAATATACTTCTTCCCATTCCTGGAAGGTTTAGGGAGTGGTCCTACAATATCCACAGATGCTCTGGCAAATGCCTTCCCAATAATGAAGTCTGGAGGGATGCCTCACTAGGTCCCTTCAACGCTTTGCACTTCTGGCACAAATCACAGCGCCTGGAATAATCTCTCACTGTTTCAAAAAGATAAGGCCAGTAGAAATTTTGCTTCAGCCTGTCACATGTTTTGCTTACACCCAGATGTCCTGAATCGTGAGGTCTCAGTTACACAATGTAAGCTGGAGTAACTTCACAGAAATCACCATCGTCCAATGCTTCTGCTAGCATGGGGCAGCCCCACAGAGCACCTTAACCAGGACTGGGCCTCAGTGGCACAGCCGAGCCTGAAACGCTCAAACAACACATGAAGGGCCTGACCTTGCTGTGATACGGGTAGGTGTGGGAGAGTCAGGCCCATCATACATGTCTCCCCTGCTCCAAAAGAGACACCCCCAAGTCTCCTCCGAGTTGGAGCCTAGTTGCGACTCAGTAAGAGTATGTAGACTCTTGAAATCTCCCTCATGGACACAGGGTTCCTCTGTCTGTCTGGTGCATCAGAGTCTAGGGCAGGTCTGCCAGACTTTCTGATCCTTCAGCATGCTTGCAGCAGCAATCACAGCAGTCACAGCTGCTGGTGCCATTCCATTGCATTTGTAGTTGGTGGGCAGCAGGCAGGAGGAGTAAGAGCTGTTGTGTGTGTCACAGTCAGGGCAGGCGTATATGTTACAGAATGTGCTCTCTTGGCCCAGTGGCACCTACTTTCTAATCTGCTGGGGGGTGCTCAACCCCCCAGCTCTGTCCCAGGCCCCACCCCCGCCCCGCCTCTAACACAGCACTGACTTTCCAGGCACATGCTGCTGCAGAACCAGCCTTCCTACTGCAGCAGTCTTCTTACAGTTAATTAGGGAGAACGCCCAGACTGGGTCAGACCAAAGGTCCATCGAGCCCAGTATCCTGTCTGCTGACAGGTACCCTGGAGGGAATGAACAGAACAGGGAATCATCAAGTGATCCATCCCGTTGCCCATTCCCAGCTTCTTGCAAATAGAGGCTAGGGACACCTTCCCTGCCCATCCTGGCTAATAGCCATTGATGGACCTATCCTCCATGAATGTATCTAGTTCTTTTTTGAACTCTGTTATAGTCTTGGCCTTCACAACATCCTCTGGCAAAGAGTTCCACACGTTGACTCTGTGTTGTGTGAAGAAGTACTTCCTTTTATTTGTTTTAAACCTGCTGCCCATTAATTTCATTTGGCTACCCCTAGTTCTTGTGTTATGAGGAGGAGTAAATAACACTTCCTTATTTACTTTCTCCACACCAGTCATGATTTTATAGACTTCAATCATATCCCCGCTTAGTTGTCTCTTTTCCAAGCTGAAAAGTTCCAGTCTTATTAATCTCTCCTCATACGGCAGCTGTTCCATACCCCTAGTCATTTTTCTTGCCCCTTTCTGAACCTTTTCCAATTCCAAAATAACTTCTTTTGAGATGGGGCGACCACATCTGCATGCAGTATTCAAGATATGGGCGTACCCTGGATTTATATAGAGGCAACATATTTTCTGTTTTATTATCTATCCCTTTCTTAATGATTCCCAACAGTCTGTTCGCTTTTTTGACTGGTGGTGTACATTGAGTGGATGTTTTCAGAGAACTATCCACAATGACTCCAAGATCTTTCTTGAGCGGTAACAGCTAGTTTTGACCCCATTATTTTATGCGCACCTGCCTCTGTATCTCATTGATTCCCACTTTCTCAAACCCAGGTGGATCAAAGAGTCTTTAAAGGCTTCTTGTCAGAAAAGCTCCCCAGGCTTACAGCTCACTTTGAGCAGCACAGGATTGACGTCTCACTGATCACCTTCAACTGGTTCCTGGTGGCCTTTGTAGACAGCCTGGTCAGCGACATCCTCCTCCGGGTCTGGGACGCCTTCCTGTACGAAGGAACAAAGGTAGGGAACCACCCCTGGCCCTAGCTATGCCGGGCTCTCAGAGCTGCGCGTTCTTGGACACTCGGACACACCCCACCCTGAGCTGGCTGCAGATCGGCGTTCATAATCATTTTGGTTCCACAACTCCCTGGATGAGCTGTCCAGCCTCTCTGCGTGTCTCTGGCAACGATGGTGGGCTCTATCTGTACAGGGGCTGGAATGGAAGGGTTGAGCCCAGCTTGGGGAGACAGACCCACGCTAACCCTCACGGAGCTAGCGTGCCACCCAGCGCGGGCGTGGGGCTAGCCACACAGGCACGTATCTAGGCTCTCGAACGGGCAGACGCTTGCAGTGGCTAGTTCTCCCGCTGTTCATGTTGCCACGGCTACGTCCTATTCCTAGCACGCTAGCTCAGTAAGCGCTCCTGCGAACGTCTCTTTGAGCTGAGAATCTCACCTCAGCTATACTCTGGCATCACCTTGGTATGATCTTCCCAGCGTCTCCCCCTGCAGTCCTACATCACTGCCCTGAGGAGGGCCTGGGGACCTGCTCCATCTCCTCTGGGGGCGCTGGAACTGCAGTGGTCTTAGGACCTTCTCGGGTTGGGGAAAGGAGCTGGGAGGGGATCTTCTCTTCTCCTTCCTCGGCCTGGAAAGGAGGCTGGAGGGCAGCAGACCAGGCATGTTCTGGGCCTGGCTTCAGCCAGCCAGAGTTGAGGAGGGTACAGTCTTGGCCCTCGGTAGGGGGAACTCAGAGAAGTTGGAGTTGGGCAAACTCAGTGGATGCCAGTGCAGCTGCTGCTGGACCATGAAGTGGCCAGGAGAGGGCATGAGGATCCATGGAGCCACATGCCTGTTCCCTTGGTGCCAGGTACCACTGCCTGGGGAGTGGGCCAGTCCTGAATTCTGTTCTCCGTTCCCCACCACCTCGGAGAGGGAGATCCTCCTGTTCCTTAGTGTTTTCATTAGCGCTGTGCCTTGAACGCCCAGTTAAGCATCTGCTCTTGTGGTGTGTTCACTCTCCAAGGGAAGCATAGAGAATGAACAGTGCAAACTGACAAAGAGTGAGAGGAGACGTGCGTTGGCTTCTGAAGGTCCCCTCCTCTGGTGTGCCAGAGTGCTGCATGCCCTGAGCTTTCAGTCCCTCTGTGGGTAGATGCTGGGCCCCCTGCCTACTAAAACACATTTTAACTTGTCCTAGGTGATTTTCCGCTACGCTCTTGCCATCTTTAAGTATAACGAAGAGGAGATTCTGCGGATCCATGACAGCCTGGAGGTTTACCAGTACCTTCGCTTTTTCACCCACATGATTGGAGATGGCAGGTGAGAGAAGAGCTGCTCTTAAGCTTCCCCTTTGGCCAGTCACTTGTGCGCAGACCTGTCATGTTGATGAAATAATGACCAGGCCTAGAAGTGTCGCCCTTGTGCTTGCAGGTTGGGGAAGGAACAATAGTTGGCCCTGTGCCTTTGTTCAGTGATGTTCACTGATGTCTAGTCAAGCCTAGAAATTGTTGCCTGTACATTGAGTTTGTGCCCAAAACAGAAAGAGCAGCTAGGTTGACACATCCAGGATTCACAGCCACGAAGGCCATTGATGGGACAGCTGGGCTTGGGGTTCGCTTTTGTTCTGCTGGAGAAGAAGGATCCTGCTTTTCTCCAAGTCGAGTGTGCACTGTGGGCATGGGATGAAAGGCAGGATTTGTCCGGTGACCCTCTTCCCTGGGAAACATAGCCCCTCAGACGAATCCCACCACGAGGGACCCCTGGGACATACCACCGAGCCTGCTAAGGGGATGGGGCACAGCCTCTCACAGGAGCAGGATCCACCCTAGCAGTAGTTGAGGAGCATCTGTCCGCCTGGAGAAAGGTCCCCCAGGGTGTTCACGGCTTTCCCTGCCAAGCTCAGAGGCCTCTTTTCCTGGCTGGGGCAGAGGAAGGTTGGCTGCTGGAGCTGAAGCACTTTACACTGCGGTAAGGTGGGACTGACACTATCATCTGATTAGTCCTTGGGTGGGGGCCTTGGAGCCCGTGGCTGCCAGCTGTAGTCCAGCCCGGGCTACAAGTTGGTCACTTTGTTACAATGCAAGGGCAGTGCTGCCCCAGGAGGAGGGGACAGCACTCACACACTGGGACCATGGTGTTCAGCTGATTAGCTCACCCGTGCACCCTGTCTTCTCCCGGTAGGAAGCTGATGAGCATCGCCTTCAATGACATGAATCCCTTCCCAATGAAGGTGCTGCGGAACCGGCGAGCGACGCACCGGGAGGAGCTGGAGGCGGAGCTGAGCGAGCTGGAGCGGATCAAGGCGCAGTATGTGAAAGAGCAAGCCGAGCAGGTGGCCTGGCACCTGGATGGAGCCGTTAGCGAAGAGGAGGAGGAGATGTAGCCAGAGACGTGGCTGCTGTCCTGCACCTGCTTCCCTGGCCCTGGAGCTCTGCAACAGCATCACTCTCCTTTCTCGGCGAGATGGAAAATCCTGAGGCGAGCAGGGCCAGCGCAGAGGGTAGGCACCGTGTTTCTGAGGAGCTCAGCTGGGAGGACTGTGTCCTGCCCAGACCTCCTGGCTCACCGTCCTCCCAGCACACAGCTGCAGGCTCAGGACCAACACAGGTTCTGTCTTGGAAAGGTCCTGTCTCTCTCTCTTTCTCTCTGAACCATCCTGTCCATTCCTCCCCACCGCCTTGCTGCGGGACGGGGTGCCCAACCTATGGCCTGTGGGCTGTACACAGCCCACCAGAGCATTTCGTAAGGCCCACAGCCTGCTTCAACACAATATACTAACAGCCGATTCATTAGCGTCATGTTTCTATCATTTTAGTTTAGTTGTGAGTTCTCTACGTTTGTTTCCTGTTTTCTATAATTCTGATACACATTTTATGCACTGATTTCTTTGTTTTTAAATTGGTTGGTATGTACAGTATTGTCTATCTAAACACATACGAAACTCCACATTGTGCTTAGGTTTATGTGGCCCTCCTGTGTAATAAGGTTGGGAAACCGAGTGTCATAGGATGCTTGTTGATGGATCACAGGTGACTTTAATTGGGTGCACCATATTGGAAGCTGATGAGGCACGTGTGATTTAGAAAGCGTTCTGATGTCTTTGAGTACACTTTGCTGGCGATTTAAAGGGTGTGTGTGTATAGTCACAGCAAGTATTAAGACAAAAGCACTCGCTTGAGAGTTAGTGTGTGAAACCCCTGAATTAGTGAAGGAGAGAGACCTGATGGAACTCTTGAAGCTACCATGGCATCTTTCTGCGGCTAGGTTGCCAGGAGGTCACATGTTTGATGTTCAAGTGCGCTCAGGGTTAACCTCCCTGGGGCTGAGCACTGATACCCCTGAGGCCATGGCTGACCTCCTACTTAGTGAGGTGGGAACTTCCTTGCAAACGGATTGTTACCCTCTGGTTAGTGAGTTCACATTCTGTTGTAGATAATAATAGAGCTGATAGGATATCAACAGCCGAGGGTTATGAGTAGAGTCTGTACTGGGACTGGTATTGAACACATCCATTAATGAGCAGGAGGTGGCACAAAAGGACAGAGGTGAGGCAAGACCAGGGATGACTGTACCGTACTTAACCAAGCTGGGGCAGTGCACAACATTACAGCACAGACACATGAAAGGGGATGCGACCAGAAAGGAATAGTTGGAACCACTTGTGCATGCTGCTGGCTTCTTAGTAAAATCTAACTGCTGGGGAAAGGAGCTGGGTGTTGATTGGACAGCTGGGTGCCCCTTCTGTCCAGTGCCATGGCCATCCACCCCCAGACAGCATCAACAAGTGCCAAGGCTGGAATGCAGAGCGATGTGGGGACGGGGACAGTGCTGGACGGTGTTGAAACCAATGGGCCTCTCGCCTGCATGATGGCTCCAGTGCTGGGCTCAGCAGCTGACTCCAGTGACACGACCTGCTTGAACAAGAACATAAGAACGGCCATAGTGGGTTAGACCAATGGTTCACCTAGCCCAGTGTCCTGTCTTCTGACCGTGGTCAATGCCAGGTGCCCCAGAGGGAAGGAACAAAACAGGGCAGTTATCGAGTGATCCCTCGCCCTGTCGTCCAGTCCCAGCTTCTGGCCGTGAGAGGCTAGGGACACCCAGAGCATGAGGTTGCATCCCTGACTATCTTGGCTAATAGCCATTGATGGACCTGTACCCCATCAACTCATCTAGTTCTTTTTTGAACCCTGTTATAGTCTTGGCCTTCACAACATCTCCTGGCAAGGAGTTCCACAGGTTGACTGTGCGTTGTGTGAAGATATACTTCCTTTTGTTTGTTTTAAACCTACTGCCTATTAATTTCATTGGATGGACCCCCTCCACCCCCAGTTCTTGTGTAATGTGAAGGATTAAATAACATTTCCTTATTCACTTTCTCCATACCAGTCATGATTTTATAGACGTCTATCATAGCCCCGCTTAGTCGTCTCTCTTCCAAGCTGAAAAGTCCCAGTCGTCTTAATCTCTCCTAATATGGAAGCTGTTTCATACTCTTAATGATTTTTGTTGCCCTTCTCTGTACCTTTTCCAATTCTAATATATATTTTTTGAGGTGGGATGTCCAGAACTGCAGGCACTATTCAAGGTGTAGCTATACCCTGGATTATAGAGTGGCATTATGATTATTTTCTGTCTTATTATCTATCCCTTTCCTAGCGGTTCCTAACATTCTGTTCGCTTGACTCTCGCTGCACATTAAGTGAACGCTTACAGAGAACTATCCACAATGACTCCAAGAGCTCTGTCTGGAGTGGTAACAGCTAATTTAGACCCCACCATTTTGCATGTGAGTAAAGACTGCAGGATCAGGTCCTTAAATAGCTCGGACCTTTCTTTCCCTCTCCCTCCTCCACATCTGATCCCTGTTGCTGTATACCCAGAGAGCTGATGGCGCCTAGCAGGGCAGGGAAGGTGCAGTGAGCCATGGGGCAGACGGTGGCTGAGGAGAAGGGGGGATGCAAGGTCTACCCTTTCCAAGCCCCCCTGGGGCACACACAGCCCCAAAGGGGTGGGGTGGTGCCTGGACCGTGGTGCTGCTCCCTCCATCCCATCCCATAAGGGGAAGCAGACTGCACCGTCCCCACAGCACAATCCCTCCCAAGGGCCTCTCTGGCTGTGGGGCTCCACACTGGCCCTTATCCAGGGCTGAGCTAACCCAGCCCAGAGAGGGGCTTGCCCAGGTTAGGGGCCAGCACAGCTTTTCAAGAAAGCCATTTCTCCCCAGGGTTTGGCAAAAGCCCTGCTCCAGGGGGGTGAATCTGATGTTGGGTAACAGCGAAACCCCTCCAACCCAGCATCTGGCCAGCCTGAGCTAAGGCATCCTCCAGAGTGGGGTTCCCAGCTGCACCCCCTGTGGTATCCCAGCAGGTGCTGCACCTGAGACCGGCGTTCCTAGAATGGTGGCTGTGATATCAACCTCAGGCCTCAGCAGGTCATATAGAGAGACAGGCAGAGATCCACAAGTCGGCCTTCGCCTCTGAGGTACAGCTCAGGGACTTGCCCAAGGTCACTCAGCAAGACAGTGGCAGAACTAGAACCCAGGTCTCCTGAGTTCCCAGCCAGTGCTCCAGCCACTAGGCTACGCTTGAGTGTGGAGAGAGGGGATGGCTTTTTTACACCTCAGACTTATCAAAGGGATGTGATTTTTGAAAAAGGAACCAAAAGGAAGGGTTCTGCCTGGTAGCAGCAGGGCCTGGCTAATGGAGTGACAGGACATTCACCCAAACAGCTGTAGTGGCAGCTTGCCTGCTTTCCAGAGAGAATTCAAATAACATCAAAGCTATGTCAGAGTGTGTTGGGTGTTTATATTCACTAACTTCACCTGCACCAGCGCTGCCTGACAATAGCCTCACGCCTGCTTCTGAAATCCTGGCAGGTTGGTCAGTATTTTATTTGCTTTTTACTGGAATTTTCATTTCAAAATTAATTCTTCAGCAAGTTCATTATGGATCTTCATGAGCCAGGATGGCAGTTTTCCCTCTGAGTTTTTGGCATGCTTTCTAAGCAGTGTGAGGCAACCTAGTCAGACACTTGGCTCTATATACTCAAAAGAACTGGTCAAAATGTTTTCACCAGAAACATTTTCTGTCAAAAAATGGGATTTTGTTAAAAATGTAATTTTTCATGGGAGACTGTTGCTTTGGCACCATTTTTCAATGGGAAAATTCAAAATGAAAGAAAAACAAAAAATTTCATTTTGAATTAAAATTTTTGTTTTTGTTTTCACACTGGCAAATTTTCAACATTTTAAATCTTCATTATCCCCCTTTCTCTCTTTCTTTTCTCCTCTTTTGCCACTAAATGCAATAAAATGAATGATGTACACAAGGTTTCCCCCCCCACACACACTTTTTCTTTTTCCCCCTCTAACTTTTCCAACTTTGAAAAAGACAGTACAGTAAAAGGAAGATTGGAGCACTGTAATGGCAACTTCTCAAAGTGGGAGAAATTGTGGAGAAATTCTGAAAAGTTAGTCAAAAAAAGAGAGAGGAAAAGGTGACAGAATAAATGTAGATGTTCATCTATTGAACTCAGGCAAAAAAGGAAAAATGGGGAGAAAAAGCCAATCCCCCAAATTTTGAAATATTGAAAAATGTTCTGTTTTCAGCAGTTGAATCAAAATGAAAAAATTGATTCAATCTCAAGATTTTGGGGGGACCAGACTCTTGAATTTTAAACTTCGGGAGTTGGCAATTGTGACCCTAAGAGCATCCCTCTGCCAGAACACAAGGTGGTCCCTGGGACCTAGCAGTGAGTTTCAGCAGGCCTGACAGCCCCATGTAGCCCAACTCATCATGGATATAATCTGTATCTAAAAGGTGTCATGTCATTAGAAAACCAAAAACTGATCATTGATGTTCTGGCATGTTGTTTGTGTGCACAGGCGCCGACTCTGTGGATGCTCCAGGGCTGCAGCACGCACAGAAAAAATATGGTGGGTGCTCAGCATCCACTGGCAGCCCCCCTCCATCCCCCAATCAGCTCCTCCTTCTCCCCCCAGTGTCTTCTGTCCACCGTCGGCCCCGCCAACCACGACCTCCCCCTCCCCATAGCGCCTCCTCCACACCAGTGATCAGCTGTTCAGCGGCGTGCGGGAAGCGCTGAGGGGAAGGGGGGGCGGAGTGAGGGCAGAGCACGCTGGGGAGGGGGCGGAATGGGTCAAGAAAAGGTGGGGTGGGAGCGGAGCAAGGTGGGGCCTTGGGGGAAAGGGTGGAGTGGGGGCAGGGCCTGGGGCAGAGCAGGGGTCAAGCACCCCTCGGCACATTAGAAAGTCGGCGCCTCTCTTTGTATGGTCAACCCACAAAGGATTATACTATTGTGCTGCAATTATGACTAAAATGTGCTTAAACCAGGCATGTTGGGGGAATTGATAAACAGGATTTTTCCAGACAAAGGAATGAGGTTCCGCTTGCTTGAATGTGTCTCCCAAGTAAATGGAGCAAGTTGTTACCACAAACAAGCATATTTGCAGGCCAGGAAAACAAAGCCATCCGAAGAGCAAGTGGAGAAAAGTGATCACTTAACATTCTCAACAAGGGATGGAGCCAGCACCCCCAGGAATCATAGAATATCCGGGTTGGAAGGGACCTTAGGAGGTCATCTAGTCCAACCCCCTGCTCAAAGCAGGACCAATCCCCAATTTTTGCCCCAGATCCCTAAATGGCCCCCTCAAGGATTGAACTCACAACCCTGGGTTTAGCAGGCCAATGCTCAAACCACTGAGCTATTCCTCCCCCCAGGGAGGAAGTCTTCCTGCCTCAGGAAGCAGGGTCAAATAACTGTGAGAGAGACGCTTTTCAAAGCTTTCCTGGACTATCGAGAGGTGCAAAGACCCCCTGTCACGGAGTCACCGGGGCGATGCTCTGGAACTACTCCATACGAAGCCAGTCAGGACTCTCGGGGAGCCTCCTCTCTCTAAGCAGACTGTCACCGGGGAAAGAAGCTTACACAGCTTCGACCTTCCTGGGTCTGACCTCGGAGCATTCAGCATCTCCTTCCACACCGTGCGCTTCCCACAGCGAGTCTGCCTGTGCGGGGCTCCTGGGGAAGCCAGAGGGCCCTGCACCCCAACTCCACAGTCAGATGTGACTCTCAGCAAGCGTAAAACGGAAGGTTTATTAGTCAACAGGAACACAGCATACATCAGAACTTGTTAGCACAGAAATCAGTGACTTTCAGCCAAGTTCATCTTGGGGGAACCCTGGGCCAGACGCCCTGGACTTCCCCATTTCCAGTCCCCTACCACAGACTGCCCAGCTTCCAGCGTCCTGACCTCCAACATGCCCGATGCTCCTCCTCCCGGTCTTCGTCTCGCTTCCCAGGCGAAGTGTCACCTGGTTGCATCCCCCTCCTGGCTCTCAGGTTATGAAGGGCACCGGCCATAGCATTCGTGCAGGCAGCTGGAGCAGCCTCACCTGCCTCGAGGGTCTCAGCCAGTCACACACTCTTATTCCCACAACCTAGGCACTGGTGCAGCAGCACATAGGGAAATGGAGGCATACACCGTATTCATGCAAAACAGTAAAACTCACATAGGATCACATACAACATAACAAGGGGAAATCCCCACTTCATCACACCCCCTAAGTTACCCTTCCCCTGAGGGGAAGAGGAAAACCAGAGCCTTGGACTCTTTTTGTGGGGATCCTGACTAAGAACTAGTGAGCCACTGCTGGAAAAGGAAGATGGGGGAGGAAATTACAGTAACTCCTCGTTAACGCTGTAGTTATGTTCCTGAAAAGTGCGACTTTAAGTGAAACGATGTTAAGTGAATCCAATTTCCCCATAAGAATTAATGTAAATAGGGGGGCTAGGTTCCAGCGAAAAATTTTTTTGCCAGACAAAAGGCATTATATACATTTTAAACAATTTTAAACAAGCAATTTAATACTGCAATCAGCATTGCTGAGTATAAAGCTTGGTTGAGGTGGTGGAGTCAGAGAGTGGAAGAGGGTGGATTGTCCAGCTGCTCCTCTTGCTGAACTTTCTGAACTCGAAAAAACACATCTGGAGATTGTTGTTTTGCTTTCCTTTCTTTTTTTTCTTGATAAATTTCTTTATAGCAAGTCATTAGATGAGCAACTCCCCTAATCACTTTGGAGCTGCGTTCCCTGTCAGGATCGTCATCACTCAGGATTTGCAAGCCAGCTTCAATCATTTGGAAAGCCTCAGAAAGACGTTTGGCAGTCAAATTTCGATGGGTTAGTGGTTCTTCTACTTCTTGGCCCTCTTCTTCCATTGCTCTCATCACCTCTAGTTGCATCAGATCTTCATTGGTTAGCTCTTCTCTGGGTGACTGCAGAAGTTGTGTAACATCAGCTTCTTCCACCTCATCAAAACCTGCTTTCTTGGCCAAGCTGAGGATATCTTTCTTCATAGCGGGGACAACATCTTTAAATCCTTTTAGGTCATTGACACATTCAGGCCACAACTTCCCCCACACACCATTCATGTATGCCTGAGTAACTTCAGCCCAGGACTCACCGATGTTATTGATGCACTTCAGGATGTTGTAGTAACGCCAAAATTGCCGACTCGTAGGTTTGCCTTCCCCATCGGTGCCTCCGATGAGCTGGTCGAAAGTACGGCATAAATAATACGCCTTAAATGCAGCGATGGCTCCTTGGTCCATGGGTTGGACGAGTGATGTGGTGTTAGGTGGCAGAAAGACAACTTTGACGTTTTCGCACAAGTCATCCAGGTTGATTGGATGAGCCGGTGCATTATCAATAAGCAATTAAATCTTGAAATCAAGATTTTCCTTGACACAGTATTCCTTCCATGCAGGGACGGCATAGAGAGTCAGCCATTCTGAAAAAATAGCTCCAGTTATCCATGCCTTCTTATTGGATCTCCAAATGACTGGAAGGTGTTCCTTTGAAAATCCCTTGAGAGCGCGTGGTGTTTCAGATTGGTACACTGTCAGTGGTTTCATCTTCATGTCTCCGGCAGCATTACCACCTAAAAGCAAGGTTAGACAGTCTTTAGCTGCTTTAAATCCAGGCGCTGTCTTCTCCTCTTGGGAAATGTAAGTCCTCTCAGGCATCCTCTTCCAGTACAGGCCCGTTTCATTGACATTGAAGACTTGTTTAGGGGAATAGCTACCTTCCTCGATTATTTTCTTGAGATAGTCGGGGAATTTTTTAGCTGCTGCAGTATCAGCACTAGCCACCTCACCGGACATCTTGATGTTATGTAGGTGGAAGTGCCTCTTGAACTGATCAAACCATCCCCGACTTGCTATGAAAGTATTTCTCTGTGATCCTTCACGTTTGTCTCTCTTCAAATCGTCATACAAACTTTTTGCCTTAGCTTGTACCGCTAGCAAACTTAGAGGTATGTTCCGCTGGTTTTGGTCCTCTGTCCACAGTGAGAGAAAACGCTCCATGTTTTCCAGCAAACTACTTCTTGATCGACTTATTGTAGTAGCACTAAGCGGGGTTGCACACAGAGCACTAGCCCTGATCTTGTCGGCATTATTCCGAATTGTTCTCTCAGTGGTCGGAGTAAGACCTAGAGCGATGCCAATATCTACTCCACGCTCGCCTGCATCAAAACGCTTTAAAATGTCTAATTTAGTACCCAAACTAATGGTTTTTCTGGTGTTCTTGCTGCTAGTGGTACTGCTACTGCTAGGCACTCCACTATCACTTGCTGGACGTTTTTGACTCATGATGCTGGGTGATGCTCTTCCAGATGGTGCATACACGTGCTACTCTTCACTCCCTTCAGCCTGGAGTGGCCGGGGTCATGCAGCATCAGTTAACTATTGCAAGGGAAAGAATTTGGAAAACCCATGTCATTCTCCATGGTAATCTGCTCTCCTACTGAAAGCCCTGTGGGTTTAGGCTAGGACTAGTTATGGAGGTTCTTTCTTACTTTCTCAGGAGCCCTGCTGGAGGACCAAAGGCCTCTCTTCCAAGGTGCCCTGGAAAAATGGCCCTGCTGTATCTCCCCTAGTAACCATGCACTCAGCACCCGGGCAGCATTGCAGCCAATGTAGTAAGAGGAGAAAAATAACATTTGCTGCAGGGCTGTGCCCCTCTCTGCTGTGTGCTTGCAGGGGCAGAGAGATGCAGCTGGCATTAAAGTGAATGGCAAAGGTCCTGTGCATTTCACAGACTTTCATGGGAGCAGGGCCAGGTTCTGTGCATCTCTACACCGCTTCTCCCCCTTGCTACAGCTAAGCAGGCGCTGGAACGCTATTCCTGTAACCAGCTTTGGGCGGGCTGCCGCCCCCTGTGTTCTTACCTCCCTCCAGCGAAGGGGGGGAGCAGATAAAACATGATTTATTCTGTAGCAAGGCAGGGCCTCTGCTGTGCACCACCCACAGCTGCTTTGCAAGCACTTGGTGTAGAGCCCTATTCCCGACGCTGGGCCATAAAGCAACAGTGAATCGCTCGGGGTGGGGGCGGGGGAGTAGTGTGCACGTGCTGTGTGTTTACAAACATACGGTACATACCGTACAGCACTGTAGTTGGGAGGTTCCCCTGCCTTACCTCACACAGGCACAGCCCACTGGCACTGGAGACAATGAGGCAGGCAAGGAGGCTGAAGGTGCTGTACGCTAGGAGAAGCATGTTGTGCAGCAGCAGCGGCATCTTCCCCTACTCTGCAAGCACCAGGGGCAGGGGGTTCAACCGCCCACTCCACCCCTTTCTCCAAGCCCCCACCCTTAACCCACCTCTTCTCCCCCCCACCTCCTCCCCCTTTACTTCCTATGCTGCGTCCTAGCTCCTCCCCTTCCCCTCCCCTCCCTTCTCAATGCCGCAAGCCAGCTGGTTGCCTCGGGCAAGAGGGAGGGGAGCCTGCGGGCCCAGTCTTTGCTCCTCCCCCCTCCCTCCTGCTTCCAAAACGCCGCCAGCCAGCTGATTGCCACGGGAGGGAAGGGAGGGGAAGGCAGTGATCTGTGGGGTCTCCCGGGGGCTGGAGGCGCGGTGGGGGGCGTAGGGAGGCTGCCTGCTGTGGAGAAAGCAGGCAGCCAAACAACATAAGAGTGGAGCATTGCGCAACGTTAAATGAGCATGTTCCCTAATTGATCAGCAACGTAACAACGAAACGACGTTAACCAGGACGACTTTAAGTGAGGAGTTACTGTACCTTGAACAAGGACGGTAGCTTGTTACGAGGTCCTAGCCATTAGAAACCATATTTTTACTTTATATTTGTATCCCTTATACTTGAACTCACTTAAAACCGCTCTCTTGTTAATTGAATAAACTTTTTACTTTGCATCTAAACCAGCCCGGTGCTTTGATTGAATTGAGATGATGGTTAGCTCCAGTCAAGAGAACAAGCTGCTGTTTCTGTCTCTCTAAAGGCGCAGCGAACGTAACTTCTGGGAGTGCTCCAGGAGAGGGCTGGACACTACAGGGAGATGGTTTGGGGGAAATTTGGGATTGGGGGGCGTTGGAGTCACTCTGCAAATAGTCCCTGGGTAGTGAAGCCGGGGTGTGCCCTGCATGCAGGTCTGCTGGCTGTGGATCTCTGGGCTGTGAGCCGCAGCAGCACAGTGTGGAAGGCACCCAGAGTGACAGGGCAGGGGGTGACACAACCCCTCGTTGGTCTGGGTTGCACCCCAAAACCTTACAGCAATACTGATGCAATTACAGATAATGTTGGATGTTCAATCTGCCCTTCTGCCATTATTACATTAGTCCTGGGCTCAGGTAGGTGGCCTTTCCTTGGCCTCTGTCAAATCGGAATGCATTTGACAGAGTTGTAAGTGTTGAAAACACCCCTCCCTATTGTACTGTACAGCTTGGTTTTGGCAACGTCAAAAGCCTTCCCTGTTCTCTAGCATTACATATGCGCCACCGGGGTCTTGCTGCAGCACTACACAGCTCTCCTGGCTGGTACACAGGCGAAGTGGATGCTCATGATGGTGGCTTTGGCCTAGGACTGTGAACAAGAGGATGTGTAGCATAGCCGGGAGGGAGCAGGCTTGTGCTACATCCTCCTGCAGCACGGCACCTCTGGCTCTGCACAAAGGCCCTGCTTCTCCTCCCCCTGCCCCCAGCTTTACATCAGAGTCTCTTCCGTGATTTGTGTGGCCTTTCTCCTGACCTGCCCAGGAGCGAGCGGAGGATCACGCCCAGACCCAGACACTCCTGGACCCAAGGCTACGAAGCTGATAGTTCCTCAACAGGGAGCACACCAGCCCTGTGCTCCCCAGCCTTGCTACCATGCATTAATCAGTCACTCCTCCTTGTGGACTTTGCTACTTGCAGATAATGTTGCCAAAACAACCAAGAGCCAGTGGGAGGGGCTAAAGAGACCCTGGGTGCAGCTAATAAGACACTTCTCTCCCCTTGCCATGGATCACTGAGCGTTGCTATTTGTCCTGTCAGCCATAGGGCAGGAGAATGCACTCTGGTACAGTGGAGAGGGTGTGTGCAGGGAGTGGGATCTAGCCTGTTCCTGCACTGAGAGATTAACTAAAGACATGAGCTCAGCAATGCAGGGAGACAGCCAGGAAGGCAGGGCATTCCCCTCACTCGATGGCTGCTGCAGCTGCTCTTTTCAGAGGGTGCACATGCGGGAGTTAAATGCTGCACATTTATTAGTAATTATTAATTAATTGTAGCTCACTCAGCCTGCCGACAGACTACTAGAAGAAACTACGCCCTGCCCAGGCAATACTCAGAGGAAGGTTTTGTTTGGAATCAGCTGTATGTTTGGGGCAGGGTACGCTTCTGTGTATATCCAAAGGCGGCTGCATGGACATGGATGGCACACACCAGTCCCCTGCTGCTTGCTGCCTTATCGAGACATCTTCAGGGAGGGAACAGAACAAAGAAAGACAAAAGTAGAGAACTCAGAAAAAGACAATCTGCCTGTCCTCACTACGGTCTCTGCTGCTGTATGCATCTAGGGCCAGATTGTGTCCCAAGGATACAGAGCTGCACACTGCCCCAGCTGCATCTCAGGGAGTCACAATCCCTGATTGCTCCCAGAGGGAAGTACTTACCCCAGCAGAAAATGACTCTGCCTGCAACAAGCAGAGAGTGGGTTGTGTCTCTTTGAGCTGTTTCCTTCCCTTGTGCAGTATGGTCAGGAGCGGTGATCTAGCCCTTTGTAAGGAATCGGTACAGCTGTGAAGAGAGAGTTTTGTTTTGTATTTTTAAATGAAGATTCTAAGGGCCTTGAGCTTGCAGTGGGAACATGGAGCACAGACCAGTAAGCCTGTGCTGAACTCCATTGGTATTAATGGGCTCCACCCAGCTGCAGGGGGCTGTGCTAGTAGATACAATCGCAGGATCAGGGCTTAAATCAGAACAGTAATCTCTGCTAGTTCTTGGGGGCCTAGTTAAATGGTGCCCCCCAACTGGGGCACATGCTTTGTGCTGAATGTCCTGTGCTGTTGATGTCCACTGGGGAGACAGACGAACACTGGAGACATCATCATTTTTAAAAAGTGCCAGGAAAGGCACTTTGGCTAATGAGTATAGACTCAGACATGCCAATGAGGGAATCCAGAGCCGTGCATGTTTCAAAGGGTGATGATAACGGGGCTATTTGGAGAGCTGTCCATCTGCCCTGACCTATAAATAGGCATGACCAATTATCCTTGTAACAAGGCGTTGCTGGCAGATGTAGTGCTTCTCAGAATCCTTGAAGTTTGGCTGCAGGTAGTTTGGGCCTTGCAGGCATCCTTCATCTCTTTATTGTGCTTCTTAGATGGATGCCATTAGCATATACATGAATTCTCTGCAGTGATTTACAGACTGCACTAAATAAACTGAGTTACGTTGCTGCTAACTAAACCCTAAAATGACTACATTGCCCCACCCTCCATAACATATATAACCCCTATATCTAGGTCTGCCTAATGCTGTCTCTTATAAAAGATCCTGGCGGTCTTTTCTTTGAGAAGCTATCTCAGCTTCATAGTTTGCAGCAGCCCTTTGATATTCACGAGGGACAGAGAACGGCCTTTTCTTTGTCCCATGGCAGTCTGTTCAGGTGTTCCAGCGATATGACCTTTTAAAAATGGTCATTTCTCTTGCCTGGGTTGCAATTCTTAAGAAAATGTGGCGGCAGCCACAATAATAACTGTACATGAGCATTCTAAGGCCAGACTCGTGTCACTGCCAAACCAGTAGCAGCAACCAGTCCTGGGAACTCCAAGGAGCTGCGGGAACAGCTGTGCATGTGTGCGGGGTTAAGCCAGGCTAGATTCCCCCCAAGGCCCATCTCTCCTGCGGTACCACGTGAGGTAAGAGCTCCCCCAACTGGGGGTGGGGCGAGAGACAGCTGGATTTGGCTTTCACTCCACCTGCTCCCAGCAGCCCATCCATTGCCCTGGGACAACAGCCTTCTCTTGCTACCAGCTAATGGAGTGGACCCTGGAACTCAAGTGGTTGGTGCGTGTGCTATGGTGCAAGGGCCTCGGGGTTCATACCCTGCTGGTGACAGTGGAGGATGGTTGTACCAGTTGCATGGAACAAATCTTGGTTTTACCCGTTTCCTTATAAAAGCCTAAGAAATTTCACACAAAACCTACTTTAAAAGAATGTGATTTAGATTGCAAGGTCCAGCAGCTGACCTGCGCAGCAGGAAATGGCAGGGGTAAGGTTGCTTGGCCCTTCATTCAGCCCGTGTGTGTGTCTGCAGTATGATCGGGCTGTGGTCACAGAAGGCAGCAGGCCCTTGGCAAGCAGGCTGTCTTGCCGTGGGCGGGTGGGTTTCTGGGTGGCGTTTAAGGAGTTCATTCTAACCTAGAAAGCCCAGACTGGCTTAGGCCCTGCCGACCTGAGTGATGCTGTTCTTCTCGTGCCTGTGGCCGCAGCCAAGGGGATCAGCAGGAGTGATACAGCTTGAGCACCCTCGGTACGCCTGGGAGAGCCTGCTGGCCAGCGCTCCTCATGAGGGCTTCGGGATTCGCTCCCCTACAGGGCCTGACATCTCTCCAGGCCAGAGCCCTTCAGACCAGCTTTCACATGCTGTGGGGGAATCGCAGGGGAGCAGTTGCGTGTCGGAGTGGCCCCGCTCGCTGGCAGTGCAGCTCGCTGACCTGTGCTAGTCATGCTGGGGAGCTGCTTGCGGTGCTTCTGTAAGTGATGGCCAGGGCGTGTGGCTGCCCATCTCACATTTATATCACTAAATCAGCGCTTCTCAAACTGTGGGTCGGGACCCCAAAGTGGGTCTTGGCCCCCTTTGAATGGGGTGCCAGGGCTGGCTCACGTTTGCTGGGGCTCGGGCTCTAGCCTGAGCCCCATTGCCCAGGGCCGAAGCCAAAGCCCGAGGGCTTCAGCCCTGGGCAACGGGGCTCAGGTTGCAGGCCCCTGCCTGGGGATGAAGCCCTTGAGCTTCAGCTTTGGACCTCCCTGCCCAGAGCGGTGAGGCTCGGGCTTTGCCCCCCACTCCTGGGCAGTGGGGCTCGGGCAGGCTCAGGCTTTGGTCTCCCCTCCTGGGGTCATGAGGTAATTTTTGTTGTCAGAAGGGGGTCGCGGTGCAATGAAGTTTGAGGATTGATTGATGCACTCAATCAATCCCTCAGGCCAGGAGCTTGGTGTAGGGAAGCCTTCCCGGGCAGTCCAGGGAGCAAGAGCTGCCATTCTAACAAGCGCCTGGGAAAACCAAACATTTCTAGGTGCTCATTCCAAAGGGGAACCCCTGGACTGAGCCTGATGTTCAGGGGAGTGCGTTACACATGACTGTCCCCATGGCAAATGCCAGAGAGGCACTGTGGTGGGATCCCAGCACTCGAGATGGCAATGTGCCATCACACGGCATGCAACTCCAGGAGCCAGCACCCATGAACACCATTGGGGTTCAACCCCGGCAGGCCAGCCTAGTGTCTGTCCAGCTCCTGACACTGGTTATGAACCCAGTGTGCATGTGCCCAAGTAAGGCAGGAGACCCCAGCTGAGGGTAGCATGTTTAAACATAGATCTTCAGCTTCAACCTCCCAGGTGATCCAGAGAAATGCAAACAATCCATTTTGCATGATGGATCATGTCAGTATTGCTTATGAACCCACAGCACAGGGTTTTCGATGAGAGGGCCGCTTCCATTGGAAGGGAAGAAATTTCATTTCAGTGTTGGCATGTTTATCATTTGGAAGCTGCCAGCTATTAATCTGGGCTCATTAGAAGGAGCACCTGGCCTTGATGCAATCATATCATGTGCCATGAATTGCATGCTGGTTCTCATTTTGAAATGGCCACTCTGTGAGGTTACTGTCCCTAAACCTGGGTCCTGAGAAGTTCTACATGCTGTTTTTATATTAAAATGAGAGTGATGCCTTATGTTTGACTTGCAAAATCCTTCCCCACACATCTTGAATGTTTTCTGTTTGTCCATCAGTCTGTTCTCTGGCTTTCTCTGCCATGCTCTTCCCCCATGGTATCTGAGCAGCAGGAATGTCTCTGCATCCCAAAGCCCTGTCCTCCATGAGAGCTGAAATGGCCTCACAACCTAGCCCCATGGCTCAGTTTGCCCCCTGGACTCTGGGGCCTGTACCAGATGTTCTTCTTTTACTCCAGTACCTTGCAGGGATGGTTAGAGGTATGGCAGCTGTTTTGTATTCAGGTATAAGAATTCTAGGGCTAGAACTTCAGCTGGGGTATATCAGCATCACTCAGTTGACTTCAATAGAGCTATGTTGATTTACACCAACTGAGGATCTGGCCTAGAATTTCTTTGTTGGGGGTTTCAATCCATTAGAGTAACCAGGCCAGAATAGAAGCTGCCCCTGTCAACAGCTGTGCAAATTTCATGTGTGCGCCTGCTTAGCAGCTCTACTTTTTCTCCAGACATTCCCGGGAGAATGGAGATGTGCCATTGTGCATTTTGATAGCACCTTCCACCTAAGGATCTTCGAATGCTCTACAACCCCAAGTTAAACTTCCCAATACCAGTGTAATGTAGGGATGCAGGGAACTCCCCACTCAGAACCTCAAACATTTTGTATTCTCTTTGATGGTTCCTTGTCTATACAAATCTAATCTGTACTGCCTGGGAAATAAACTTGCATGCATCAGTGCTGAATAGTCTGCATACAACAGTTAATATCAAAGTCTCTGTGTTTACTTACAGGCCAACAGAGGAGTCACTGGGCTATTGAATGCGCTATGAAATACGGCTAGCTCTGTACTAGTACAGGGGGCATACTGCGTTCCGTGGTGACGCTCCCCAGCTTTGGCCATTCTGTATTAAATCTGATAGTCTAAGGGTTGACAAGACTGTGAGGGACTACAAGACAGGTTCCTTTGTGCTCATTCATCCCTCTCACACGCAGCCAGATACTCCAATCACACCCTAGTGTCACAGCCATCTGGCCCCATTGGGCTGGGCTCTGCACGCTGCCATGCCAGCTGGGCACTGCAGGGACCTCACCTGACTCACCAGAGCAGAGTGGAAAGGCAGGACCATTGGCTTGGCACAGATGCCCTGGGTGAGCAAGAGCAGGATTAGGCCCAGCGGGGCCCCACGTATGTCCCAGGTGAGCAAAAGTGAGCTCAGAGCCAGCCAGGCTGCATGGACCCCTTGGGCAAGGGAGAGCAGGCTCAGGGCCACGTGGACGCTCCAAGCAAGCGAGAGCGAGTCAGACTCCACGGGGATGAGCAAGAGCAGGAGAGGGCCTAAGGGGGCTGCCCAGACCCCCCCAGGTGAGTGCAGACATGTCAAGTCACACTCGCGGGGTGCAAGACTCACACCTGGGCACGCCGTCTCACTCACACGTGTCAAGTCACACTCGCGGGGTGCAAGACTCACACCTGGGCACGCCGTCTCACTCACACGTGTCAAGTCGCACTCGCGGGGTGCAAGACTCACACCTGGGCACGCCGTCTCACTCACACGTGTCAAGTCGCACTCGCGGGGTGCAAGACTCACACCTGGGCACGCCGTCTCACTCACACGTGTCAAGTCACACTCGCGGGGTGCAAGACTCACACCTGGGCACGCCGTCTCACTCACACGTGTCAAGTCGCACTCGCGGGGTGCAAGACTCACACCTGGGCACGCCGTCTCACTCACACGTGTCAAGTCACACTCGCGGGGTGCAAGACTCACACCTGGGCACGCCGTCTCACTCACACGTGTCAAGTCGCACTCGTGGGGTGCAAGACTCACACCTGGGCACGCCGTCTCACTCACACGTGTCAAGTCACACTCGCGGGGTGCAAGACTCACATCTGGGCACGCCGTCTCACTCACACGTGTCAAGTCGCACTCGCGGGGTGCAAGACTCACACCTGGGCACGCCGTCTCACTCACACGTGTCAAGTCGCACTCGCGGGGTGCAAGACTCACACCTGGGCACGCCGTCTCACTCACACGTGTCAAGTCACACTCGCGGGGTGCAAGACTCACACCTGGGCACGCCGTCTCACTCACACGTGTCAAGTCGCACTCGTGGGGTGCAAGACTCACACCTGGGCACGCCGTCTCACTCACACGTGTCAAGTCACACTCGCGGGGTGCAAGACTCACATCTGGGCACGCCGTCTCACTCACACGTGTCAAGTCGCACTCGCGGGGTGCAAGACTCACACCTGGGCACGCCGTCTCACTCACACGTGTCAAGTCGCACTCGCGGGGTGCAAGACTCACACCTGGGCACGCCGTCTCACTCACTCGTTGGAGGAAGGAGAGAACGGTTTCCCAGTGTTTGACGCAGGCCCCGCGCAGTCAGCCCAGCCCAGCCCAGCGGCTGCCCAAGCTCGTGTCGGTGTCGGGCGGTTACCATGGAGACGCCAGGCCCGGGGCTGCCCCGGGCGGGCTGTGCCCGTTGCTGGAAGCCCGATTTGAAGGGCAGGTTGTGCCGCGGGGCGGGGGATTTGCCTTGTTCCCCCCATGCCCGGGGGCGGCGAAGGGGAAAGTTCCTGTGTCGGGCTGGGGCCCACGCTCCCCTGACAGACAGAGCGGGACCGTGGCCGTTCTCAACCGAACCGCCTCTGGCCAGGCGCGGCCCCCAGGCCCTGCCACGCCCGGCGCGGGGCCGCGGGCAGGACCCAGGGGAGCGAGCCCAGGCCGGGAGCACACAGGCGGTACCGAGCCCGGGCCGGCCCCAGGGCAGCACCCAGGGGAGTGAGCCCGAGCCCGGGCCCGGAGCACACAGGCGGCAGCGAGCCCGGGCAGGCCCCGGGGCAGCGAGCCCGAGCCCGGAGCACACAGGCGGCAGCGAGCCCGGGCAGGCCCCGGGGCAGCGAGCCCGAGCCCGGAGCACACAGGCGGCAGCGAGCCCGGGCAGGCCCCGGGGCAGCGAGCCCGAGCCCGGAGCACACAGGCGGCAGCGAGCCCGGGCCGGCCCCGGGGCAGCGAGCCCGAGCCCGGAGCACACAGGCGGCAGCGAGCCCGGGCAGGCCCCGGGGCAGCGAGCCCGAGCCCGGAGCACACAGGCGGCAGCGAGCCCGGGCAGGCCCCGGGGCAGCGAGCCCGGAGCACACAGGCGGCAGCGAGCCCGGGCAGGCCCCGGGGCAGCGAGCCCGGAGCACACAGGCGGCAGCGAGCCCGGGCAGGCCCCGGGGCAGCGAGCCCGAGCCCGGAGCACACAGGCGGCAGCGAGCCCGGGCCGGCCCCGGGGCAGCGAGCCCGAGCCCGGAGCACACAGGCGGCAGCGAGCCCGGGCCGGCCCCGGGGCAGCGAGCCCGAGCCCGGAGCACACAGGCGGCAGCGAGCCGGGTCGGCCCCGGGGCAGCGAGCCCGAGCCCGGAGCACACAGGCGGCAGCGAGCCCGGGCAGGCCCCGGGGCAGCGAGCCCGAGCCCGGAGCACACAGGCGGCAGCGAGCCCGGGTCGGCCCCGGGGCAGCGAGCCCGAGCCCGGAGCACACAGGCGGCAGCGAGCCCGGGCAGGCCCCGGGGCAGCGAGCCCGAGCCCGGAGCACACAGGCGGCAGCGAGCCCGGGCCGGCCCCGGGGCAGCGAGCCCGAGCCCGGAGCACACAGGCGGCAGCGAGCCCGGGCAGGCCCCGGGGCAGCGAGCCCGAGCCCGGAGCACACAGGCGGCAGCGAGCCCGGGCCGGCCCCGGGGCAGCGAGCCCGAGCCCGGAGCACACAGGCGGCAGCGAGCCCGGGCCGGCCCCGGGGCAGCGAGCCCGAGCCCGGAGCACACAGGCGGCAGCGAGCCGGGTCGGCCCGGGCCCGCTCTCGGCAGGTGCAGCAGCGCCCCCAGCGCAGAGCTCGACACGCCCCTGCCCGGCTCATGCCCCGCTCGCGGGAGGGGAGGGCCGGCCCCGGCCCCGGCCACGGCGGCCCCGAGCAGAGACTTTGGCCGGCGTCTGCCCGGCTCCCCCTGCCTCCTTAGCCCGCGCCGGGCTTCCCCGCGGGGCTTCCGCCGGCGCACAAAGGGGCCCCGCCCGCGCTCCGCCCTGTTCCTCCCCCAGCCCCGGGAGCGCCCGCGCCCGCGCCCCGCCGGGGCGTTTCCCCGGGGCTGGCGTTGTCGGGATCCTCCCCGATCGCTCGTGCCGCTGGCAGCCGCCCGGAGAAAGCCTGGTGCACAGCCGATGAATGAACGAGACCCGCCCAGCCTCTGCCCGGGGACACCGCAGCGGCAGGCGCCGGCAGACGGCGCCGGGAGGGGCAGGATTTGGGATCCTTCCTGCGGAGAGGGACGAGCTGACTTGGCGCTGCCGCGGGAGGGATCCTGCATGGCCATTGCAAAGGTAGGAGACCTTCCGCAGGCACTGCACCTGCCATCCATGTATTGTGGGAGCCACTCTGTATGCACAAGCCCCAAATCTCTGCAGTGCCCTAGATCCGCAGCTCTGCTGCAGCTAGTGACAGCTGTCAATCCTCCATCTCCCTGTGACATTCAAACCTTTGGAGTAATCCCGAAAGTTGGCGTTCATGTGCTGCCTTCCCGGTAGCCGTTGGTGTATCCAGCAGTCAGTCGGCATTCCCTGGAAAGGGACCTGGCATTTCCTTTCTCAGCTGTGTGGATGAATTTGGTTCTATACCCATTCCCTTTCAGGTACTCAGAGGCTGCTCTGGAGATGGGGTGAGCCCTCTGCAGCAGCCAGCCCTGTTGAATACAGTTATAGAGAAGGGATGAAACCTGCTGCTGACAAGCTGTTTTGCTGCGGGTTGGGGTTCAGGAAGATTTGAGTGGTTTGTCACTTGGGCTCCCATCAGAGGGAGGGGAAGCTGAAAAGGCTGGCTATGGAAGTGATGTGCTTTAACTGTGAAGCGCTGAGTGCAATAATATGTTTGTGTTCTGTGCTGCCTGGGAGAATAGCCCTGCCTTGTATCTTTGTGCTCTGCATATTAACCTGGGCAATGCAAGCAGTCTGTCAGCCCTGGTGAAATGGGAACAGGCCTGTGCTGAGTCCCTGCGCTGGGACAAGGGTCTGTGCTGCCCCTCAGAAGAGGGGACTGACTGGGGGATCTTGCCTAATGTCACTTGTCCTGCCTACCACTTGCTAATTATTCTTGAGGGCCAGAGCCTTGGTCCTTTGTTGACAATGCTGCAAGACAAGGGCCTAGGAAAAGCTCAGTGACCAGTGCAAGGCCAGAGACTGATTCCAAAAGACCTTGGAAGCCAGCAGCTCTGGGGGCTTTGTGGATCCTCTCCCGACAAGTGCCATTCCCTTGCTGTCTTTGTTGTACCAGTGCAGGACTTGGTGGGGCTGCACACATTTACGCAGCTGAAGATCTGGGCCAATGTGTTAATGGAGAACTGTGTTTGGGGAACACGTGAGTGTACAGGCGTATGTACGTGCACACACAAACTGGACATAGACATAGACATTTGCTCTCTCACTCACACACACTACATGTACACACACAAGTAGGAACAAAAGACAGTATCTGGTGTATATGGGGATGGGGTGAGTGGCCTGTATTCTCTGATGCAGCGGCCTGATGTGAGCAATGGACTCGCCACATGCTAAATTCAGTACCAGCATTTCACCTTCTTCTAGACTCGGGGCTTTCTCTTTTCTGAATTCATCTCCCAGAGACAAACGCTGTCTGCTCTCCGGTCCTCCAGGGAGGTGAATGGTGCACCTGAGTGAGGAGGTGGACAGCCACTCTTCACTTCTCTGCTGTGACTCTAGCAGCAGGCTCTTACCACGTAGGGGCTGGGTACAATCTTTCTGCACAGAAGAGTCCCTGTCCCAGTAGTGTAGCTGGCCCTTTGTCCCCGGAGGCTGCTGCTTCTGGATCCTACCCTGCTTTTAGTTGGTCAGTTGGGTGGGACTCCAATATCAGGTTCTCTAGGTGGGTCTCTCAGGAAGCAGAGCCATGAGCTGCAGTCACCAGTTCAAGCTGGTGGGTTGGCCGTTACCTGTCCACGGTGACAGGCCAGCAGTTCCTGCTATCCATTCGGATTCCTGGCGTAGGTTTATTATAATGCCCTTTGCACTCTTCCGGTCACTTTCCCAAGGGTCTTTACAGACATGGGAACGTTGCCTTCCAGAAGCCCTGGAGGAAGGTGGGGCACAGTGAGTGAGCCGCAGGCAGAGAAACTGGCTGGCCCAAGGTTGTGCAGTGGCTGTGTGGGCAGAGAGTCGCCCACGATTAGGAGCATCAAAGCTGGCTGTGAACAGCTTCGCCAGCCCAGGTCCCATACTGTGTGTAGCTTGGTCCCAGAGCCCCACACAAATTCCAGCCAGTCCAGACCCCCCAGATGCTGCCTGTTGGGCTCTGCTCGCTGCTATTTCTCCAGGCAGGACACAACTTAATGGTTATTTTAAATCCAGCTCAGAAACTGCCCAATGACAGGCAGGGAATCCGAATGTCTAATCAACAGTCACCTCTCTGGGTGAGGGCGGTCATGCCACCCATCCACCTGTTCAAGGGGTCCAGGGGAGTGGCAGCTAGTGCTGCCTTGTTACCATCAGTGCCAGGCACCAGGGAGGTGACTAGCAGAGCTGGGTGAGTGCAGAACACGGGTGTTTCACTAGTGCCCTTTCCTGCTTTCTGTAGTCAGTGCCAGGGCATTCCTGCCTGCAGCACAGCTTGGTGGTATGAGGAGGATTTACTGAACCCCCTGATCCCTAGGCAGCAGGCACATGCAGCTCAATGTACTGCCCTGAGAAGGATAAAGGAATGAGTTGACCCTGTCAGGATTTGAACCTGTGGCTCCAGGGAATCTCTGTATGTGATCCCCAAGGCTTTTGAACACTAAGCTGTCCCCTCTGGCATAGCAGCAGAAACATCAGCGTGCTTGCTGCTGTACCCTGGGCTGTAAGGAGATCACTCAGAGCTTGACCTTGCAAAGTGCTGCTGAGCAGCTTTTCGAGGGTGCTCGGCACTGTGCAGAATCGGGGATGCATAGTGTGGATGGGGTCTGCTATGTGTTCAGTTCCCCAGGTGATGTTTGCTCCTGGAAGACTCTAGACATCTGCGGGATGCTCTCAGCACTGGTGTCAGTGGAGATGTGCGCAGGGGAAGCAGGATTGTGTAGTAAGAATGAAGCAGCTCCTTCTGCATTCCCTGTGCCTGCAAACCCCTGAGGCAGGCGTGTTGCTCTGTCCGTTTTACCATGTGGTGCTCTTTTGGGATTCGTCCTCTAGTTAATTCCAAGTAACTTTGTATTGTAGCCATTACAGGCCCAAATCCAGTTACATCGTGTGACCCCATTGACTTCACTGGAGCCGCAGGAGCATAACTGGGCAGAATATGGCCCATGGATTTCATAGCAGGCATACAAAGGGCTCTCTGCTGCAGATGCATTTGTAACATAAGGCAGAGCCCCCGCTCTGTCAGCCAAAAGCAATAACTACTGTGAAAACCCCCAGGAAATGTGCAAATGGCCTAGCAAAGTAGTTCTGACCAGCACTGTGCAGCCTGTGTCTTGCTCCATTCTCCACCTCCATCCCACATGGTGCTGGAGACCCTCCTCGCCTCCAGCGTGCCTTTCTATGGATGAGCAGCAGTGGCACTCCCAGCTTTGGGCTTTTGTATCTTTGTGCTGTCTCCATTGCACTGAAGTTAATGGGAGTTTTGCGACTGACTTCAGTGGAGCCAGGTTTTCATCCATAATTTAAAAAAAAAATCCCTAAGGAAATCAGACCTGCTGCACTGCTCACATTACAGTCACGAGGGCCTAATCTCCCTCCTCCTCGCCCAACCCTCCAGGAAAGACAAACTCTACCGGCTGGCTCAAAGGCTCTTTCAAATGCACTGGGATGTTCTGAATTCAGAGCATTGCAGCTTTTTGTGGGCCTGGGCTAGGTCCAGCCCAGTCTAGGGGAGCTCTCGCATCAGCACCCTTGAGGCCGTATGTGGAGTACACTGTGCCACTGGCTTGCGAATCGTGTGGAGCAGTGGTTCTCAACCAGGGGCGCACACATCCCTGGGGTACGCAGAGCTCTTCCAGGGGGTACATCAACTCATCTAGATATTTACCTAGTTTTACAACAGCCTATATAAAAAGCAGCAGCAAAATCAGTACAAACTAACATTTCATACAGACAAATGACTTATTTATATCGCTCTATGTACTATACTGAAATGTAGGTACAATACTTTATATTCAGATTGATTTATTTTATAATTATATGGTCAAAATGAGCAAGTCAGCCATTTTTCAGTACTAGCGTGCTGTGACACTTTTGTATTTTATGTCTGATTTTGTAAGCAAGTAGTTTTTAAGTGAGGTGACACTTGGGGGTACACAAGGCAAATCGGACTCCTGAAAGGGGCACAGTAGTCTGGAAATGTTGACAGTCACTGCTCTGGAGTATAATAATGAGCGCAATACTCTGCAGGCAGATTGCTGTTCTCCAGGGCACTCTGTGTAACAGTCCATCAATGAAGGTCACCGCAGAGCTCTGTCTGCTGCACACTCTGCCAATACGATGCCCTCCCCTCCCCTATGCCAGGACCACGGTCCAGTCCATGGAACACAGGCACATGGCCATTCTACATCCGACCAGCACTCCATCCCGCCCTGAATCCTGTCTCTTACGCCAGCACCAGCTGCTTCGGAGGAAGGTGCAGGTATCCCCATAATGGACCATTAGGCAATAACCCGTCAATAGGGGACGTTTCAGTCTGAGCCCAGACAGTTTGTGTTTGGCTTCCGCCCTGAAGCACAAGGGCTTATATCTGTTCTATTTTAACCCACTTAACTCTTGGACATGGCTGAGAGATGGTGGCAATGAGTTCCACAGACTGATTATGCATTTCTGTGTGTCGGTTGACACAAGTTCCCTTTTAGTTTCATTGAATGTCTCCTCTTTCCTGTGTTGGAAAAAGGGTCAGTAGGAATGGCCCAATTACCTTTGCTGTCCTGTTTGTTATTCTGTATACCTCGGCATGTCCTCCCTCATTTATCTCCTCAACACTACACAGGAAAACTCTCTCAGGGCCTCTGATCATTTTCGTTGCCTGTCTTTGCACCCCTCTGATTGTCTTATGCGCTGGGGTGCCCATCTCTTGCTACAGGAAGGGGTGAAGGAATCATTGTTTTGTCCTTAGCCACCTGGAAGGCCCTACAGCGATGCTTTGGGTTTGGAGACAAAGGGCAGGGGACATATTTTAACCCAAATCAAGGTTATTTGCAGCAGGTTCATTCAGCGAATTAAAATGATGGCAAAACACGCTCCATCTCCATCAATCAAAGTCATTTCAGATTCGTTCAGTCCACTAGGATGTGCCAGCAAGTCGATCCATGTCATCCCGCCTGTCCAAAGAGCTGCCATGGGACGTGGGCAGAATACCCTGGAAAGGCCTAAGCCCCAGCTATCTGTATGCACAAAGCCTCTGCTCCAGCTAGCTTGTCTGTCTACACGGTGATCCCAGCCTGGATCCCACTCCCCCGTTTCCCGGCAGAAGCGTAGCAATCCGGTCCATTTAATCCGAATAACTGGCCTTGCAAGTGCTGTGCTTGTGGGCGCTGCAGGGTGAGCATTGGGAGAACTGTACCCTGGAGCTGCAATGAGCGGCTCACTAGTCACTGAACTCTGAGATCCTGCCCCAGCCCCCTTAGTTGATGTGCATTCAGGGGTGAAAGTAAGGGGGTATGGGCCGGTACGGCGTACCGGTAAAAGGTAGCCGCCAGTACCGGCCCGTACTGCTGACTTTAACGTGCCGCTGCGGCAGCGCTTTAACGTCGCTGCCCCTCCCCCCCCCCCCCCCCCCCGGCCGCCAACAGTGCGGGGGGTGGGTGGGGGAAAGAAGTAGCTGCTTCGGGGCCATGATTCAAAAGGGCCGAGCAGGGCTCTGGCTGCCGCGGCCAACCAGAGCCCCAGGCCCTTTAAATTGCTGCTGGAGCCCCGGGTGGCATGGGCCAGGGAGCTCAGATGGACTGGCTGGGGGATGCTGACTCCCCCAGCCCTGCCCCTTCCACCCAAGGCCCCACCCCTTCTGGGGGGCAGGGGAGAGCGTCCCTGTACCAGTAAAATCTGCATTTTATTTTCACCCATGTGTGCATTTGAAGAACCCCCGAAAACTTCACAGCAGTTTATCTGTCACTCAGCAGAGGGAAGCACTAATGGAGACATGCCAAGCCTGGCACTGAGCACAGGGATATGCTTTTCACAGCATGTTCATGTCCAAAACTGTAGGAACTGGATATTTTTTGACTAACTGCAGCGCTGAGCAGTCAGCTTGGGCTTTCATTTGGCCTGAGCTGCGGAGCTGGAGAGAGCCACAACGGCACCGGGCTCATCTTCATTCAAAAGCAAAGTTCTTGCGGTGCCAGAGCCTGCAGGTGTCAGCGGCACAGGGGAAAGGGTGTTAAGGGCACTGATTGGGTTTGCTAGACTGAGCGGGAGGAGGAAGATTGCGAATCCTGACCAGTGTTTGATGGCAATCTGTACAACTGGAGAGACCTGCTCCCACGTACCAGGAGGGCTGGCCGGGTAGCTATGGGGTACCCTTCTTATGTCTGTGCTGCCTGCTTCCATGCTGAGCTCTCTGGGACCTGGACTTTCTCTCCCTATGGCGGGTTCAGTCCCTGGCACAATATGGCGTTGAGCTTGGGTGGGGCCTGTCGGTGCTATTGTGATGCAAATGAATAATTATTGTTGTAACCAACGCAGCAGCGGTTGGGCTGGGAAGTGCATGTGAGTGGATGCTGATGGGGGCTGCGAATAGTGGGGGCAGCTGTGAGACTTGCCTCAGGCAAGGGCCGGTGGTGACATACCGTCATCAGTGAGTCACGGCTGGTCAGTGGCCTTTGTGCAATGAACTCCTGGGCCTAGCCCTCCTCCTAGCAGACAAGCATCCATAGTAGGCTGGTGTCTAGCTGGCTCACTGATAGGTGCAATAGAGCTGCCTACGCAGAGCTCTCAGTCACAGAGATCATTGTCGCAAGTGGCAGGAAGTTGGCAGTCTTAGCAGAGGCCAGGCAGATTTCTAGAGCCTCCTGCCAGTAGAGGTGGGGAATGGTTTGATGCTCAGCCGTGCAGTGAGCTGGAGAGGGCAGGAACTGTACTGCTGTCCGTCCCTAATGGTGTATGAAGAATTAAACCTTGATGCTTTTGTGATGAGTTCTGGTGTATCTTGGAGCAAAGACTGGCTTGTTTTCAAGCAATGTAATCCAGTTGCCTTTGTGCCAAACATACACAACAATCACTGGATTTGCAGAGTGTGACACAACCTCCTTCTTGAGCAAACAGTGCAAGGTGGGGCTGTGAAGCCCTGGGATGCAGAGAAAAAACAGGATCTGCTCAAAGCTGTGTGAAAGGTGTAGATTTCAGTCCCCATAGCTGTGTGCGTCCAGTGTCTTTCAGGGCCACTATATTCAGACCAAAATAAAGAGTGGGTCGGTGGAGAGGAGTTTCCTTGTGTTCGCTTCGCACCAGGCATCCTCCAACCAGCTAAGGTGCAATGCTGCACTTTGGACACTGTGTATTCTTGGGTGTAGTAAACTGCGGTGACCATCTCAAGGACAGGAGGGCGAGCTGGCACTCAGTGAAGCTAAGGGGTAGTTAGTTCCAAGCCAACCTATGGAAACTTTCCTCCCCTAACGCCAGGTTCTCAAGAGAGCTAAGGGGCAGATTCCCAAGGGCACAGCACCCACAATTGGGGCCAGGTTCTCAAGATAGCTTACCTCCCATTTTGGACCCCTAAAAGTGGGTGCATTGCATGCTGGGAGATGTAGTCTTGGCCATCTTTCCGAAAGAGTCAAGCAGCACCCATTGTGACCCTCATGGGCAGCCCCGACATGCTGAGCTCTTGTGAGACTCTGTCCCCGACAGTGGGTGCTGAGCCCCTTGGGAAGCTCAGGCCAAAGTGGCACTTGCCAGTCACTGGAGCAGGAAGTCAGTGAGGTAAATACTTGGCTGGATGGTCTTTCAAGATTGACCCACTGAATGCAGGATTAAGCTCTTGAACATGTGTAATGTGTAATTCTGCAAGTTGAGATGCTAAGATTAGTCAAATTTCATGCTTCAGGGTGTAAACTGGTCACTATAGCTGGGTCAGGAAGGAATTTCACACATCTACCTACAGAACACTTCATAGGAAAATAGGCTTACTACTGGGGCTTTAAAACATCAGCTCTCGGGTGCTGCATCAGGCAGGATAGCACAGGAAATGGTCTGACCCAGTATGGCAGCTCCTTTTGCTCCCACGACAAGAAGAAAACTGTGTGGTGATAATGAGATGACAGGACCCTCTGTTTACAGTGGTTCTGTGCTTCCTACCTTGCTCGAGCTAGTGAGTGCAGCACCCACCAGCTACAGTGCCTTTGGCTTCACAGGGGCGGGGTAGGCAAGCAACACAGCCAGTGATATGTATGTCTGCAGAATATGCTAGAGATGCCTGGGGGGCTGTGTAGATTAAGTCAGTTTTGCAAATAGAAGCAAAGCAGCCTGGTCTTGTCATGGGAATTCCCATGACAACAGCAGAAAGTGCCCAGCTGATTTTCTGCACTGGACATACCCCTGCAGGGCCACACGGTGTACGATAATCACATGTACCATCTCCACAGCCCTTCCCAGCATTAACTAATTGCCCCTGCCAGCCGTCTTGCGCAGTGGTGTTCACCCGCAGACACAGACCTGCAGTGAGCTGCCTGTTGTCACACAGCAAGCCAGTGGCACTCAGCAGCTATGTGACACTATCTCCCCTCACATGGAAACCCTTCTCCCAGGGCAGCGGTGGTGTTTGGGTCAACAGGACAGAAATGGCTGTGTGTAGATTTTATTGTGCCTGGGAATCTTTGCATTGCAATGAATGAGCTCGGATCCGGGCTTACACTTCACCCTACTCTGAAAGATAAGCAGAGACTTCCCAAGGACAGGGATTTTCAGAGAACACATCTGAAAGCTTCTTGTGTACCTGGCTGGGACAAAGTGACAGAGAAAATGATAAGGAAGAAAAATGAACCGAAACTTCCAATCTTTATTACATTGTATCAGTGAACTCACATGCAAAGTCCATGGAAACTGATTAGATAACTGCCAGGAAGGCACTAGGGGCTGCATGCTGCGCTCATCTGTGCCCACACAGCCCCACTGAACTCTGTGGGATCAATGAGAGCAGGATTTAACTATGAGGGAGCATCTCGCTAGGTTTTATGACAGGCAAAGCAAGGTGGGCCAGATAACATTAATATCACTGAACCTCAAACACTGGGCCAGCCCTGCCACCCCACTCGTGCAGAATCAGTGGGGTGGATTGCAGAGCCAGGGTGCTGGGGCTGGGCTGGAAGCCGAGATTCCCGTCCTCCTGCCACAGTTATCCTTTGCACAGCACTGTGTCTGTGCCTGGCTGGGTACAGATTCAAAGACAGGCAGCTGCACTGGGGCCCAGTCTGTTAGACATACCACAGCCAGAGTCTAGAACAGACGCAGAGCTGGGAGGGGGCTGGGAAAAGAAGGGGTACCTCAACCTAGCAACACATTGAGAGGGTTGGGTCCAATGCTGCTGTTAATTGTCACAGGGTGGAGCTCTCTTAAAGCCGGGGGAGCGTGGATGGAAGAATCCAGCCCATTGCTTTTAGACAGACTGGGTTGCTGAAGAGCCTGGTGAAGTTATGGAGCCTCTTAACACCCTGGCCTGGGCTCCAGTTTAGCCTAGCAACGAGCACATGGCTGCGAGTAAGTAGCATCAGCCTTTAGTTCCTGGCCGACCAGTGTCCATTTCACACACACCCCCATCCTTCCCCCATTGCCATGGGGGCTGTCTTGGTGGCAGGTGAAGCAAAGAGACCAAGGACTGAATGGGTATGGAAACTGGAGTAACCACTTGTCAAAACAAGTGGCCTCCTTCCCTTCCCCCTTCTCCTTCATCTCACTGATGCCCCTTGCTGGCATTACCTGGGAGAGACCTACTAGTGTCTGCCTCTCTGCCAAGGCACAAACTGCGGCCTATCAATTCCCAAGTCCCCTCTGGAATGGACCCAGTGCTGGGCTTTCTCCTACTATCCTGCTCTGACAGATCTCACAGCTGGGAAATTGGTCCTGTCCTTCATGTCACATGATGTCCCATTTCTGCAGGCAGAGTTGAGCTCCTAGAGCAGCAGCCCCACACGCGGGCTCGTGCTGAATTATTTGCTGGGCCCTACATGGTGCATATATTATTGAAAGGAAGATGATCATTTATTATTCAAACCAGCATTTCATAGAGCTTTCCCTGAGCCAGGCTACAGATCATTTCCTAAAGCACAGATTTCTTCACTAGTTGAAACTTTGGCCCAGCTTGCTTAGGACCTGAAGTCAGAATAGCAGTCAGGAACTCTGAAATACACCCTGTCACGGAGTGTGGGGGAGTCAGCGCCTGCACGCCTCTTCCCCAGATTCACTGGGAGTCTCAGCCAGCCAGTAGAACAGAAGGTTTATTAGAGATGCCAGGAACACAGTCCAAACAGAGCTTGTCAGTACAACCAGGACCCCTCAGTCGGGCCCTTCCGGGGGGCAGGCAGCTTAGACCCCAGCCCGGGGGCTGCCTGCATTTACCCCACAGCTCCAAACGGGGCAGGGAGGCCAGACCCTGTCTGCCCCTCTCCCCTCCTCTCCGGCCAGCTCCAAACTGAAACTGTCCAGCCCCTCCTCTCTCCTTTGTCCCCTTCCGGGACCAACAGGTCACCTGATCCCTTTGTTCGAACACCTTTAGCTCACGCCTTTGCAGAGAAGGGGCTCAGGCTCTCGGGCTCTTGCTGTCTCTCACAGTCCTTTTGCTCTCTCGGACTCAGCTCCAGTCCCATCCGTCTCCGATCCCCTGCTGGGGAACCCGATCGTGAAGACTCCCGTCTGGTTGGGGACCAGACTCTTGGGGATGCCAGGCTACCGCTCCAGCTGCTCCCAGATCCTGCTGTAGCCCCATCAGGGTCAGGAATCTGCTTCTTAGAATGGTCATCCTCCTCCAGCTGCACAATTAACTGCGCTTTGGTGAATTTCCCAATGCGTATCCCTCTCTTTTTGCACAGGGTTACAATGCTTCTTTTAAGGAGAAGGTGTTATGCCATCACTTCACTGCTCCCAAGTTGCTGTGGATTCGCAGGCCTGTGTGCTCTTAGCTCCCCACGGTTTCCAGGAAGAACCCCAAGTGTGCCAGCCCTTCTCCAGGTCACCGCCTCTTTGCCAGGGTCGAGCTGCAGCTCCTCCACCCCTGGGTCCGCTCACGGCACCCCCAGGGGGAACCCTGTCACCGCAAAAATCCTTCTCTCTCCCAGGGCCAAGCTGCAGGCTCCTCCGCCCCTGGGACTGCTCACCGCAGCCCCCAGGGGAACCCCATCATTGCACAGTCCTTCTCGCTGGTCACACATTCCCAGGGGTTAAGCGTAGCTCCTCCGCTCCCCGAAACCACTCCTCTGTGAGCCTTCAGCACTCCTGGTCCTCGTTAGCCCCCCTTTGTTCTACTGCTCCCCAGTTACTTACTGTAGGAAGCGCCTTCCACGGGGTGCAGTACATCCCACCGCTGCCACCAGTTGTCACGGAGTGTGGGGGAGTCAGCGCCTGCACCTCTCTTCCCCGGATTCACTGGGAGTCTCAGCCAGCCAGTAGAACAGAAGGTTTATTAGAGATGCCAGGAACACAGTCCAAACAGAGCTTGTCAGTACAACCAGGACCCCTCAGTCGGGCCCTTCCGGGGGGCAGGGAGCTTAGACCCCAGCCCGGGGGCTCCCTGCACTTCACCCCACAGCTCCAAACGGGGCAGGGAGGCCAGACCCTGTCTGCCCCTCTCCCCTCCTCTCCGGCCAGCTCCAAACTGAAACTGTCCAGCCCCTCCTCTCTCCTTTGTCCCCTTCCCGGGCCAACAGGTCACCTGATCCCTTTGTTCGAACACCTTTAGCTCACACCTTTGCAGAGAAGGGGCTCAGGCTATTAGTTGCTAGGAGACAGAGTGTCAGCCATTCTCTGTGTCCAGGCCCCTGCCCTAAGGCTCTGTAACAATCATGCACCCTTGTCCCACCGCCTAGATACTCAAGCACTACATAGGGAAAACCGAGGCACCCACACAGTACTCAGGGAAAACATTAACAACCGTCCTATTCCATCACATCCCCGCAGGAGAGAGAGTCCTGCACTACTGTAGTACAATGTAATGTGCAAAGTGCAATGCCAGTTAGAGCAGCGTTCACTCAGGAAGCTGTTCTGCGAAAAGCCTGACTTTGGTATAGGATGGTGTCACTAAGAACACACAGGGCCAAAGTCCTGGCTGCTTCCCTCTTGGGGCAGACTTGGGGTCACATGGGAGGCATGGAGGCTCAGCCCAGAACCTGGTTCACAGCGTTAAGCAAAGCTTTAGAGTCCAACAAAGAGGGGTTTTTGTAGGAAGTGGAGGTGGGTGGAATATAAACTAATATAAGGAAGTGAAAACACAACCGAATAATCTGTCTGGGCACATCCCTCCCTGCAAAGAGAGTGGAGACAGGATGTTTCTGTGGTGTTAAACGCACTGATGCCATTCTAGAGATCTGCTTCCTAGTCACAGTAGCTGTGGAGCTTTTGTTGATGTCCCTAAGGATTATGATGGTAATTTACAGCATAAAGATGTGGGCGGTTAGCTGGGCTGTTTCTGATTAGATCCTTTAGGAATGCTCTCAGAGATGTTCAAACTAAGTGAAGGCTCATTCATGAGGTTGTGTTTTAGCCATGAGATCACCATACAGACAATCAGCAATTCCAATCTATTGGCCACTAGAACTCCAGATAGTTTAGCAGTTTTCAGTCCACATTTTGCTATCAATATTCTCCCTTCTATTCTGTCATATCAAAAGCAGAGACCATTCAACTGAAATAACAAAAGGCCTCATGATCTGTGTTGTGAGCACAAAGATTGCTATGAACCCTGAAATCGTCACTGACCCTAACCACACACATCTGTGAACAGGACAGAACAGCTGATCAAGTGCAGGCTTTACTGAAAGCAGATGGAACTGTGGGCCAGTTTCAGCCCGTCTGTAACTGCATTGGGCTAGATCAGGCCTGCACAACATGTGCACTGTGCGGCCTACCGGGTGGGGGGGTGGGGGGGCGGTGAGTAGGCAAGCGGCGGGGTGGGATTTATCTACAACTGCACCCACCATCACACCCCTCTTCACCTCCCCAGGGGTCACTATATTACTGCACACAACAGTCAGTCAATGCAGTTGTAGATAAATCTCTGCATTATGCATTTTTGTATAACTTTTATATGACTTTGTATTGAACCTTGGTAATATGTTATAGCGAGCCCCTAAGGTAGTATAATTAAGGTAAAAGAAAAATGTCTTTTTGCTAGAAGTAGAATAAGATCTTCCCCCCACTTTGTATTCAGTTGCCCTGTTGAATGAATGAGGTGTGAATGAGGAAGGCGTGGAAGGCAGGCACCTCCAGACAGCTGCAACCCTTGGAGAGGGGATGGGAAGCAGACCAAGGACAATTAAACTTGTCAAGTGGGCTGACTAGAGAAGAGCAGACATACTGACGGCCTCGGGAGTTAGAAGCAAGCACCTTCCTTTGGGAACACCCTCTTTGCAGCATTGGGACAACCCCCAGTCCAGAGACAAGCAGCAAAAAGGACCAACGGACACAGTCCCAGATTTTGAATCTGGGAGATTTGCCGCTAGCTCACCTGCCTGCCCACTTCTGGCCTCTTACCTTCTGCCGCTGCCCCCGCCTCCTGCCACTGGCCTCTTCACCAGTCCGCCCGCCGGCCGGCCAGCCAGCCAGCTGTTGGCTTGCCCCACCCCACCGCTTGCCTACTCATCCCCCGCGGGCCTCACAGTGAGCCCACCTACTCATCCCCCCACCCCTACCCGCGGGCCTGATGCCCCCGGGCCACATGTTGTGCAGGCCTGATATAATCAATTCCAGTCAACATGGATTTATGGAAAAGAGATCCTGTCAAACTAACTTGATATCTTTCTATGTGATTACAAGTTTGTTTGCTCTTTGGTTGATACGTAGATCTCTGTAAGCCATTTGACTTGGTACCAGATGACATTTTGATTACAAAACTAGAACGACACAAAATTAACATGGCACACACTAAATGGATTAAAATCTGGCTAACTGATAGATCTCAAGATGTAATTGTAAACAGTGAATTATCATCAAGGAGGTGTATTTCTAAGAGGGTCCTGCATAGATTGGTTTGGCCCTCTGCTATTTAACATTTTTATCAATAATCAGGAAGAAAACATAAAATCATCTCTGATGAAGTCTGCAGATGACACAAATTTTGGGGAGTGGTAAATAATAAAGGGGACAGGTTACTGATACAGAGTGATCTAGATCTTTTGGTAAACTAGGAACAAAATGTCGGCTACACTTACAGAGTGACGGACTCTATCCTGCGAAGCAGTGACTCTGAAAAAGACTTGGGGGTTGTGGTGGATAATCAGCTGAAGATGAGGTCTCAGTGTAATGCTGTGGTGTGGCCCAAAGGATTAATGCAATCCTTGGATGTATAAACAGAGGAATCTTGCTGAGGAGTATTGAGGTTATTTTAACTCTATATTTGGCACTGGTCTGACCATTACTAGAATATTGTGTCCAGTTCTGGTGTCCACAATTCAAGAAGGGTGTTGATAAATTGGAGAGGATTCAGAGAAGAGGCACAAGAGTGATTAAAGGATTAGAGAATATGCTTTCTCGTGATAAACTAAATAGATTAAGCTCCTCGAGTCTCACAAAGAGAAGATGAAGGGATAACTTGATCAGTCTATAAGTATTTACATGGGGAACAGAAATTTTGATAATGTTTCTTAATTCTAGCAAAGGCATAGCAAGATCCAACAGCAGGATGTTGAAGCCAGACAAATTCAGACTGGAAATGAGGTGTAAATTTTTATTAGTGAGGATAATTAATGGGGCAGTGCCAGCCTGTTCCCTGGGGGGGAGACTGCGGTAGGCTAGACAGAAACCTGGGAGGGTTGGGCTGCGCTGTACATCTTGTGGGCCCACATTTATTTTTTTAACAGTATGCACTTAAACGTGTGTTTTATGTATGTTCTCCTCAGAAGGAGGATAAAAATATAGAGAGACAGATCAGTTTTAAAATTAATCTATGGCAGCTCACTGGTACAACATTTATTCACAGAAAACCAATAGGAAAAAACCTAAGCCAATAAATAAACTCATTATACTAATAATATTAACAATAATAATAAACAGATGCAAACTTCTGGGAAAAATTACTGGTTAAATTAATACTAATAACTAATTACTTTAAATCCGAGAACGTGCTGTACAGTATTGTGTTAGCCATTTGCACATGCAAAGAAAATGAAACAACAACCACACACACACAAACTACGATGTAAAGCTACCGACCAAAACTAAGTATACCTTTTTCCTTAGCCAGTCGAGCCCGTATTTCCATTACAGTCAAATCAAACACCAATCAGATACACACTCTGAAAATTCAAATAATTTCACATGTGCTGAGCACTCTGGCACTGACCCAGGAAAGTACTTAAAACCGTGCTGAGATTTAAGAACAAGTCATCCCATTGACTGGCCAGCTTGTGCTTAGCTTTAAGCACATGAAGTGCTTTAATGGAGCAGGACTGGAGTGCTCAGCATCTTGCAGGACTGAGTCCTATAACATCTTTCATTAAACTATGAACTAATAAAACCAGCAGAAACTGGCCAGCTAATAGCTAGTCTGATTAACAAACAACAACAACACAGGAAGAGTTATTGAAATTAAGATTGTCCATGACGAGTGACCCAAACAGAAGGGATTCAGGTGGAGGCTCATGGAATGAGTTCCACAAGTGAGGGCCTCCTCGGTTCTGGGAACTACCCATGATCTGGGCCATTTGGAACCTCAGTGCCCGTACTGGACAGACCAACAGTCACTTAAGTACCTTAGGATAACTGATCAATTTACATCTCCTATTAAAGGGACAGGATTTGGCAAATAACTATAGCTGTCTAAAGGCCTATTATTAAGGGTCAAAGTCTGACTATGGGTGTATTCTTGTTGCACCTATTTAACTCAAAGGGAGAAGCACATCAGCAGTCAAGGGCAGAAATTGATACTAAGATACTGTTTTAAAAAGTAATTACTCCTATGTCCACATAATGGTCAAATGGCATGAAAGCATTTCGGGACTGAGTCTCACTTCCATGACGGGCCTTTGGCACTACCCTGACTGTGTAACATGGGCCTTCACTGCGGGCATAGACATCATTTCCTTCCAAGCCAAGGCTTCTATATGCTGATTGAGTTGTGTAACAGGGATGTAGTGTAAATGAGAATCAGGCTCTGTACTTTAAAAAAAAGTAAAGTTGCTTTTTACATAAGATACATAAATTAATTTATTTCCTTTTTGCATTTACAAAACTCTAAAACCAGATAATGCCCCCCCCCCTTTTTTTTTTTGGTTAAAAAACTACAAAAAATATCATCTGGGCTAAAATTCTTTAATCCAAAAACTCAGCCTGGAGCAAATATCTGTGCCTAAAAGATAAGGTGCTAATGGCCGAGATCTATAAAATACACCTGTTACAGAGCCTTTAACCATAGCATCACTGTTATGTGATGAAGCTGAAATAATACCTAGTTCCATGAATTCCCTCTTTCAAAATATGAGAAGTGATGTATATAGAATCATAGAATCTCAGGGTTGGAAGGGACCTCAGGAGGTCATCTAGTCCAACCCCCTGCTCAAAGCAGGACCAACCCCAACTAAATCATCCCAGCCAGGGCTTCGTCAAAAATGTAAAAATAGCTATTGCACTAGTTTTAATGATAAATTAAATGGTTACAGATGTTGGAACTCTTGCAGCCTATCATGTTAACAAGCTGACTATTTAAAGTTCTTAAACATTTACGTAAAACATTTTTTTTAAAAAGTGTAAATGTGTTTACATAATTCAGTGTAATGGTTCAGCATATAACATTCTATTCTATCAATTCTTTATGTGGATTTATTCCCTAAAAAAATTAAAGTGAAAATAACAAATGTTTTAGACATCTTAAAACTCACAACGATCCTTAACTCTTGGTTTTGCAGAGGTCTCAGGTCAGTGAGCGACAATATATATCATATGTGCTGCAATAGTTAAAGATAATAGGGCAAGTTTAAGAAAAGTGAATGTTGATTTTAAATTGTGCATTTCCTTTCTAGATGTTGATTGTAATAGCAAGGAAATACTGAAAAAGAATAAAACACATTTCTAGTTCATTAAAGTACCCTCTTCCATTAAAGTTAGTTATATGTAATTATCAGACTTGAAAGCAACTATAAATTTAAGTGGAAACAAAGGAGAAGGTGTGGGGGGACACTGACTGGAGTCTTTGTGATTTGGAGTGCCTGGCTCTCGCTGGCGACTGGTAAAACAGTATTTTTGCCAAGGGACTGATTTAAAGCCCGCTGAAGTTAATGGGGGGCTTTATACTGAAGTCAATTGTCGTTGGATCAGACCCTTAATGTACATATGTGCTTGAACAAACTATGGCTAATGGGTCCATTAGACACTGTTGTCGTCTGAAAAATCTACTTGAGTTAAACAGTATTTTCCACAATGATCTTGGTCAGCTTTATGGCAATAGTCAGTTACGCTGCCATGGGGAAAGAAGGATAAGGTCTGCCACACAAGTTATTTACTAATACCCTTTAAGTAAAAGGAATATTTGGCTATTCCTCATAGTCACCAGTTTAGGACAATGCACAGAGCTAAAATCATTTGCGGGAACTAACTTTGGTGCTTCTGGCTGGATTGAGTCATATGACGGTGCAGATAAAGGTACACTCTGCTAAATATACTAACTGTGTTAATTTCACCAAAGCCCATGTGTGACTCCACTATCTGAAGCCACTGCAGTGGTGGAGACGTGTCCTCTCCCACAGGGGTCGGCGACCTATGGCACGGGTGCCAAAGGCGGCACGCGAGCTGATTTTCAGTGGCACTCACACTGCCCGGGTCCTGGCCACCAGTCTGAGGGGCTCTGCATTTTAATTTAATTGTAAATGAAGCTTCTTAAACATTTAAAAAACCTTATTTACTTTACATACAACAATAGTTTAGTTCTATATTATAGACTTATAGAAAGAGACCTTCTAAAAACGTTAAAATGTATTACTGCCACGCAAAACCTTACATTAGAGTGAATAAATGAAGACTCGGCACACCACTTCTGACAGGTTGCCGACCCCTGTTCTAGCAGAGCCGTTCATTCCCCAGCATTGGAGACAGAACACCCCTTCCCCAACAAACAATAGGAGCAAGTACTTGTCGCTCCTGAACCTGCTGAACAAAGTAGAAGCTGTTTTTTCCTGGCAAAGCCTGGCGTTCAGAGAATTGGCAGGAGTCGTGGGGAGGGGAGAAGTGTAAAATTTCTGGACAAAGTATTCAGTAAAGGGAGGGGGAAACAGCTAGTGGCACAAGAAAGGACTTGAGGGAACTGGAGAAGCAGTGGGGGTGGAGGGTTCCCACCTGAGTGGCATGGGACTGGGGGGCTTCAGGGTGGGTTTGGCCTCTCTTTTTTTAGCTGGTCCCAGTGTGTCCATGCTTTTGGGGTCTCTGCTTCAGGGATTGCTCCAAGGCTGCTCCAATGGGCCCCACCCACGGGAGGCACCCAGTGACACCTCCCCATGCCACCTCTTACCTTTCTGGCAGGGCGCTGCTGCCAGGGGGGCCACGTTTGCAGCGCTGGGAGTTGCATTGCCCAGAGGGAAGCTGCCCTCAGAGGGGGGCGGTGGGCGAGCTGGGGGCTTCCTCCCTTCGGTCACCTCGACTCCCCCATGGCTTCCTGCCACACCGGTCAGTGTCTGTGAGCAGTCTGGCCCCACGTTAACCCTCTGCTGGTGCCTTGCGGGGTTGGCGCTGCTGGGGCCAAGGTGCCCCCAGAAGGCAAAGGCACTGGCAAGCCACTGCCGCTCCTAGTCGCAGGTCCTGGGGCGGCAGACTTGAGAGGGGAGCGCAGGGAGGGAGCTGCAGCAGGGGCTCTAGGGCACGCTCTCCCACCCTCCCTCACTGCCCGGCCTCCAGCAGCACTGGGGGAGGTGGCTACAGGGGGCTAGGGCCCCCCCAGTGCTCCCTTCTGGCCTTGGTATCTATGAAACCGAGATTACAGGCCCTGAGGCAGCAGTGCTGGAGCTGAGAGTGGGGTGACAATGGGTAGCGCTGGCTAACAGAGCTCGCAGCGTCTTCCAATGCAATGAAACGCTTGTGCTGAACTCATTTCCTTACCTGGCTGCTCACAGTCCCAGCACTGTGACGATGATCCCATTTGTACAGCTCCTGTCACACAGCCCCCATTGCTGGCATGTCCCCAATCCATGTACACAGAAACCGGGCCCCTTTCACGTCACTTCCCTGCTTCTGGACCTTATGCACCCACTGACTATCCTTCACTGATGCCAAATGCAACCCCAGAGCCTCCCAGCTGTAATTTAGGGTGTGTCTACCCTGGAGCTGGAAGGTGTCAAGGAGACCTGCCATGCTAGCTCTGATCAAGCTAGCGTGCTAAAAATAGACGTGTAGTCGCGGCAGCTCGAGAAGCGGGAGGGGCTCTCCACCCTGAGTACTTGCCTCTGGTCTCAGGCAGGATCATACTCAGGGTGGCTAGCCCCTCTCGTGGGAGCTACGCTTCTCTTTTTAGTGCCTTGGCTTGCTCGAGCTAGTGCGGGTATGGCTCCGCAAGCTGGCTGCGGTGTAGACATCCCTGGACGCTCAGCGACGGCGCACGTGAAGCACATTGCAGCCGGGAGGACACTGAAAGGCAGATGCTGGGTGAATTCCAGCAGGATTGGCTGTTAGCCAGAGGCGCCGACTTCCTGAGTTCCCGGGTGGTGCTCGACTCCCGCTCCACCCCTTCCCCCAAGACCCCACGCCGCCTCTTCCTGCCCCCGCTCCCACCCACCTCCAGCGCCTCCTACACTCTGCTGAACAGCTGAGCACTGGTGGGCGGGAGGGGGAGGAGCTGATCCGCGGGACTGCCGGTGGGTGCTGAGCACCCACTATTTTGTTCCATGGGTACTCCAGCCCCAGAGCACCCGCAGCGCCAGCGCCTATGCTGGTCGCTGGGTGGGAGAATGTAAACAGGGGCATTGCTTCAGTGCACATCCAGGCAAGACAGAGCCTTCAGGCAAGTGCAGTGTGGCGTGTGAGAGGCTGACAGGCATGTGCCTCTGGAGAGCTGCCAGTGAGCTTCTCCTGACCAAACCATGACACACTGGCACCCGATTGGCCCCATTCTCCCATGGCACCAGTGGGATCTTCCCTGGGGTGGGTCTGGCTCCTGGATGACCCACTCTCCTAGGACACCAATGGCATTGTCACCAGGGCATCTGAGCCTCGGTTCTGTGTTATATGGACCAGAATCTGTTATGAAAAGTCCATAAAATAGTCTAGGTTTGAGATTTACAAACAAGTGTGGGGAGTAAGATAGAGCTCTTCCATGCATGTCTACCTCCTCTAGACTGTCTTGAAAATCCCTCTCTTAATCCCAGGTCCATACTTACCCCACTGTGTGCCACACATTGACATTGCTAGGTATTTTGGGAAATCTGTAGCCCTAAGGGGGATGGCCCTTAAGCTTTGCCCTTGTGGGAGAAAAGAGAGACATTTCGGAAGAAATTTTGAAAGATTTTTAGAAGTTGTTTTTGTTGCAGAAATTTCCTGCTTCAACTGAATAAGACTTTAAATCAAAGTCATTACAATCAGGAAGCCTGTGCTCACATTTGTTAATACACTGGCCAAGTTGTGCCCTCACACATCTTGTTAGTGGGCTGTGTTAGTGTCGTGAAGTACAGAACTTGGCCCACTCTTTGCCTCCTGGTTCTTTTGTTGGGCAACTATAACTCATGAACTAGAGCTTGCGGAGATTTCATGTCTGCATGGGCCCGGGAAGTGATCAGGGCCAGCTCTAACGTTTTTGCTGCCCCAAGCGAAAAAACAAACAAACACCCCCCCAACGCCGCCCCCCCCAACAAAAACAACAACCCCCCCAACGCCCGCCAAAACACCCCCCCCCCCACCGCCTCTCCCACTCGGGGCGCCGGCAGGGAGTGCGGCATGCCTGCAGCCCCGCCCCGCTCCCCCGGCTGGCAGGGAGGGCAGCATGCCCACTCTCCTGGCCAGAGTGCCGGCGGGGAGCGAGGATGGCATGCCCGCGGCCCCGCTCTCCCCGGCCAGCGGGGGGCAAGGGCGGCATGCCCGCGGCCCCGCTCCCCCGGCCGGAGCGCCGGAGGGGAGGGCAGCATGCCCATGGCCCTGCTCCCCTGGCCGGGGCGCCGGCGGGGAAGAGCGCCGTCCCCCGCGGCTTGCCGCCCCAGGCACGCGCTTGCTGCACTGGTGCCTGGAGCCGCCCCTGGAAGTGATGCTAGTGTAAGCCATGTGCTTATAGTAGTGCCTTTCAGGTGAAGTTTGCTTACACATGATTTTTGCTAGCAAAGTGCTAACACATTTTCCCTACCATATAGAGAAGGGGTTTGCCCCAGTGACCTGTTGCCAGTGCTACATGAGACCATGAGGAGCTAAAGCCATCCTTTGATCCTAGTTCAGTAGGGCAGGGAGCAGAGCCCTGGAGAAGGTGAGAAAGGGCCTCACACTGCTGTATCAATCCCTCTGGCTACACTGTTTAATGCTGCAGTGAGCTAGCCACATGCAGTTCTCCTTGACAGGAGGGAGTGTCCATCCACAGACTCTTTACAATGGAGACACTGAAATCAAGGGTTGGGACATGCCCAAAGAGGCAACACTCTGTGCCAACAGGCAGCTCTCAGACTCCCGGGACATGCTCCTTCTTGCTCCAGAAGGAAACTGACTGTAGGGAACAGCAGAGAAATAGTGGAGAGAGAACAATTTGAGATGAGTGTTTCAGGCTAGGAGCGTGACGCCTCACAGATTCACATATGTCATGAGACTTCTGGCATGTGTGGTTAGCTCGCAGACAGAAAACTATCCACCAGGACTTGTAATGATATTTTAAATTTTTTTTAAAGTCCTTTCTGTTTTCCCGCATCTCTGGTAGCGTTTGGCACAGCAATCCACTCCCTCGTCCCTTTCTCTGCAGCCCGTGCTCAAGCTGGCATGTCTAGCTGGGGCTCAAGAGTCCCGTGATTTTTAAAAAAAAGAAAACCTATGCTAAAGCATTTCTTTGGCAAGGAGAACTGTGCGTTATTCTGGAGGGTTGTATCACGGGAGCACGGGCCTTGCACACACCGAGAAAGAAACAGTCCCCATCCCAAAGAGCTCACACGCACAGACACAACATTGGATCGTTGGCCCCCATTCAGAATTGGGGAACTGAAGCCCAGAAGGATGACAACCCCCGTTCAGAAAAGCTGATAAGCCTGAAGAGGCGACTGAGCCTGTTAGCAAAGCCTAAAGCTGTAACAGTCCCTTCTGGGCATTAGCGAATTAGTGAAATCTTCCCCTTCTGCTAATTCTGGTAGGTGTGTTAGTTGTGCCCGTGCTGCAGCCTCTTCTGGTAGGTTTTTAGGACGGAGGAAAGATTCAAGCAGAAGCCTGCTTGGCCCAGAGGGAATACAGTGCACTGTGAACAGCTGGGCTAATGGTTTGCTCTTGACATGTAATGCATGAAAACTACATCTGATTTATTCAGACTCTAGGGGAAAGGCTGAGTCAAGTGCTGCTTCTGCAGTGCCTGGCTCTCTGCTCAGCTGATTCCATTAGCAGGGGAGCGCCCCACTCTGCCATACTCCTGTAATGGAAAGCAAATGCTGCCCTGAGGTCAGAATCTTGAGTTTATTTGAAGATGGGTTGTTCTGCGCATGGTGACCTTTCCCCTTGGGCAGAACCTGGCTTTGAATGAAGCGTGTCGGAAAGGCTTGAAATGTCTGAGGTCTGATAGCCCTTGAAATAGAATCGTGCAGATTCCTCTTGGTTTGTAGCACTTGTGCGAGCACACAGGCTGCTGCAGCTTCAGATCGGCGAGGCTCTAGTGCTTGCTGTCAGAGAGGAGCAGAGAGGCTGATGGCTCACGTCAGAGCCCCAACCCGACGTGGGGAGTTATGCAAAGCGCTCATTCCCCTGGCCAAGAGCTGCCTATTCCCTGTGCAAGACCCACTGCCAGCAAAAGGACACATTACACCACCAAGAACAGGCTCACACAGGCTGTGCCTTTCACTACGTCAGCCACTGATGGGTTGCTATGCTGTCCTTTCCTTTCAGTCAGCCCCAACACCAGGTTATAATGTGGGCTGAGGAGACGCTCTGGACATGTCGGGAGGCGGGACAGAGGATCTGACTGTCCTGGGACAGCCGGATGCACAATTGGAAATGCCTGTGAGGTTTGTTTGTCAGTTAAAACCCCCACCCTTGCTTGCATTTGAACAGCTATCAGACAGTGTTCCTGAGCAGAGGAGCAAGGCTTAAAGGCAATGGGTGAGATACAGGCTAATGAAGATACAGGCTTCTTTCTTTTGCTATTGTTTTGTACCCTCTCACACTCTGGAACCTTTATTTCTGTCTGGCTGCAGAGGCCTGTAGCTTCGAAAGGTCTGATTATTCCATAATCTTTTAGGCAACAGCAAATCCTGGCTGTGAGCCGTGGACTTCTCAGGGCTTGTCTGTGTGGAGACTTAATGTGTGGCAAGCCAGGATGTGAATCTAGAGCGCCCCAGACGGCTGAGCACTACATGGCTGTGTGAACCCTGCTACCTCGCACTACAGGTTCCCTAGTGCACTTTGGAAGGCTGCTAAACAGCAAGAAGTCAAAGTGCACAAGGGAACTTTTAATGCATGACAGTCTGGTCCACAGAGACACTTAGACTGTGTCTGCACTACGCACCTTTAGCGACACAGCTGTGCCGCTAACAGGCTCGCAGTGTAGCCGCTGTTTGTCGGCAGGAGAGAGCTCCCCGCCAACAAAAAACTTCCACCCCCAACGAGCGGCGGTAGCTTTGTCGGCAGGAGAGCTCGCCCACCGATAAAGCACTGTTCACACCAGCGCTTTTCATCGGCAAAACGTTTGTTGTTCCAGGTGTGTGTGTGTTTCACACCCCTGAATGGCAGACGTTTTACTGGCGGAAGTTCAGTACAGACAAAGCCTTAGTGCCCAGCAGGCTGTGGCCCAGTAGAGTCACAGCCCTGCTTGCCACACACTAAGCCCTGAAGTTCTCCCCACCTCTCAGCAGCCCTTGCTCAGCCCTTACAGGGAGCCTAGGAGGCGACTGGAAAACAAGAATTCCATTGTGGGACAATTTTTGAAGTTGTGACATTTGTTTGGCTTTGGAACAAAGCCAAGATCTGTTAATCAAGACCCCTCCTGTAACAGCCAAGTGGCTTAGGTGCTTACCGGGGGTACCTGAATCTGGCTTAAACCGGAGTCCCAGCCAAGTGCCCTAGCCACTGGGCTATCATGTCAGTGTTCCTCAAGTTCTCCTGCTGTATAAATAGTGATTGAGCCAGAGAGACTGACTCTAGCTTGGGGATAGGGCACTCACCCGGGATATGGGCGAACCAGACTCAAGACTGGCTAATCAGAGCAGACTTGAATCTGGGTCTTGCACATTCCAGCTGAGCATCCTACCCACCAGGGTATTTTCAGGTGGGTCTCTCTCCTTTGTTTTGACCAGAAAGTCCATCCTGGACCTGAGAAATCTGCCTGACAACTTGGTATTTTCCAATGAATTTTTAATTCCCAACAGTTCTCCTAGACATGATCAATGAGACGTAAGCTAGATTGTCCAGCATACGCTGCCCATATCTGTGATTAGCAGTATTAACAGGCACTATTGAACTCTTTGGTTTGTAATCCTAGTTAATAGGTCTTAGGGTTTGTCCACATGGGGAATGGCACTGGAATCACTCTGTTGCAATTCACCCCCTCAGTTATTTCAGCTTAGGTCGGTATGTGGACTCTTATTTCAGTATGAAAATGCCTACTCCATTGTAATATAACTGAAGTCAACTCCTCACTGACTTAACTAATTCAGTATAAAGGCATTGTTATCCCAAAATAAGAGCATGCACAGTCAGACTTAAACCAAAATAGTGGAGACAGTGAATCACAACAGATAGAGTGTTTCTGGTGTCCATCACATGGACAAGTCCCAGACTTTCCTGGCTGAAGAGGGGAAGTGGAAGTTTACTCTACTAGAGCTGCTAAATGATCCATTGTCCCATTTTCTCTTGACTGCCTAGTAATATTTCAGCAGATAAGTCTCCGTTAACAGAGTCCTACCAGGAAATGCTGTCTCGTGGCCATTAACAATGGTTCCAGTCAGGTACACTTGAGTTTACAAAACGTATGGAGTTGCATGTTTCTTTTCCTTTGGAAAATTAAATATGGTTTCTTTCCTTTCCTTTCCTTTCCTTTCCTTTCCTTTCCTTTCCTATCCTTTCAGAACAGATCCAATCTGCAGCTCTCTAGGGTGTAACATTTTTAAAGGATTGCCACCATCTGCCTTTTTCCAGCTTTGTGCCTTCTCCTGAAGGCACAGCAGAGACTGTGCCCATGGGCAGGAAGTGTACATTAAAATTACTCAGATGAAACTGACAAACCCTCCCACTTTTTTCTTTGCAGTGAATCCGTCAGGCTAGTCTGACAGGTGCTATTCCAAGGAACGCCCTGTAGTGCTGACCTGGGTTTGACTGAAAAGGAAGTGCTTTGTCCCCTACTGCTAACAGGTGTGAGTCACTGGAACTACTCACCTGCAGGCAGTTAGTTACCTGTTTGCTTGGTCAGGGCCTTAGCCTAGTAACCTGGATATTGCTGCATGTGCAGAGGTCAGACTAGATGATCATGGTGGTCCCTTCTGGCTGGAAAGTCTCTGAGTCTGTGCTGCACTATCCAGTTTACAGGAGGAGACATGAAAGGGAAACTCACAGACCTTCCTCACGAGGCCAGCAACTGTTTGCACCAAGGCTGCTGACCCATGCACCCTACGGCTATTGCAGCTGTTCTCATCACAATAGGCTTCCGCTATCAGAGGTATCAGCCTATGCGATATGACATAGTACGCATGGAGGGGGAGCAGATGGCAAGGGTTTGTCAATTCGTTAGAAGATGTAGTCCTTCTGATTGGGTAAATAGCAGGAGACTGCTGCTCCAAGCAACGCGTGTAATAGTGATCCTGGGGAAGTGTGAGCCCTCTTCAAATTGTGGTCAGCTTACACACCCATCTAGCTGAATGCCCTTGTAGTGTGAGGGCCTCCCTGGTGTAGCTCCGTGGCAGCCAATGAAGTTCTCCTAGGGAGTAATTGGACCCTTTGCCGTCGATTCTCCCGCTGGGTTTGTAACATTCTTCTAGCAGGTAAACTTGCAGAGGTGCAGTTTGGGTCCTGACAAGCCTCTGCAACGGTGGGTGCTACCTCAGTTCTAGCTTCACCTCCTGAGTCTGCAGAGTGGGGTTGGAATTCGCAGGAGAGCCTGAAGACCGCCCCTTCTTGGTCTAGCTGGAAAAATGAGGAGAAAGCGTTTCCTCCTGGCATTCTGGCACTCCTGCTACTGTAGTGCACCTACCCATCACGCTGCCCAATTCCACCCTGGGACAACTAATGCAGCCCTTTAACTCACTCAACGTGGAGGGGAAGAAAGATCTCATTATGACTGCCTGAGCCAGTACATTGCTGACTTCCTGCCACGAATCCTCCCCGAGCCCTTGAACAGGCAGCTCCCGCATGCTGGCTGGATCTCTCCGAGTCCTGGGCCACATACAGGCTGTGACCTAGTTTCCACTGTAAAAAAACCTTTATGCACGGCTAGGGATAGGGTCCTATCAGCCATTCTGACTTGCTTTCTCCTGAGAGCCCTAGGGACAGGGGAAAATCACTCTTGTCCTCGAGCTGCTAATGCCCAGTGAGAGTTCTGTGTGCATGCAATAAGTGCCTTCTAGCAGAACTTGCTGCTCCTTGCTCATTCCAGGACACTGTCAGGGTCATTGTCTGGCTCGCCCTACCTGGGAGCCATAGGCGCCAACTTTCCCCAGCGCCGGTGGGTGCTCGTACCCCCCCTGGCCCCGCCCCAACTCCACCCCTTCCCCACCCCTGCCCTGCCCCCATTCCAACCCCTTCTCCAAAGTCCCTGCCCCAACTCCACCCCCTCCCTCCCCCTATTGGACCCCTTCCCCAAATCCCTGCCCCAGCCCTGCCTCTTCCCCGAGCGCGCCGCGTTCCCCCTCCCTCCCAGCCACGCGAAACAGCTGTTTCGTGGCACAAGCGCTGGGAGCGAGGGGGGAAAAGCGGGCACGCGGCGTGCTAAGGGGAGGAGGCGGAGTGGAGGTGGAGGTGATCTGGGCTGGGGGACAGGGAGCTGCCAGTGGGTGCAGAGCACCCACCAATTTTTCCCCATGGGTGCTCCAGGCCCGGAGCACCCACGGAGTCGGCGCCTATGCCGGGAGCCAGTCACCCTTGGAAAGTAAATCTCAGCCATGCAGGTCTGAGTGGGACTGGAGCCTGCACATCTCAGCTAAGTAAAATCCCTTGGGGAGGGGAAGGTTGGGACCCCCAGAGAAATAGTTTATGAAGCTTTGGACTCCCAGGTCACCAGTTTAACTTCAGTTCATGTTAAAAGTCTTGCCCTCTGGTGGAGGAGTTGTGAAATGAGTGAGTTTGTGGGTGGTCTCAGCCCAGCTTGTAGCAGAGAGGTGTCCTCACTGCAAAAAACACCTTTCCTGCTGGAGCTAACTGTATGGATTTGGGGGGCCTGCCTCTTCTCCCCCACCAGGTCAGGAGGAGTGTGCTTTCCTGCTTTACCTGAGGGCAATGGGGTCCCCACCAATAGCTTTGAAAGATAAAAGTATTTTCCCAGTACGTGACTAAGGCGATCCATTCCCTTGCTCTGCAGAACTGCCCTGCTGTTGTTTTACTCGTGGATCTCCTGGCTGGTTACTTTATTATATGTGGGTTGTGGCTGAAACTTTGGGTTTGGACTGAAGCATTCAAAAGTCATGAGTCAGGCCCCCAAAATCATGAGATTGGCTTAAAAATGATAAGATTTTTTAAGAAAGATCGAATTTGGGGTTCTTTTTTTCTCTTTTGATTTCTAAGCCATTAGGTTACTCTTGCGTCAGCTTTTCAAGCTTTCCACCACAAATACAATGACGAGAAATGGACTTTTCTTTAATGGCGGCCTAGAGTCTCGTTATATCACTTGACTCTATGAGCTTGGGCTTTACGGGAAATACCAAATATCTCGAGCTGGCAACACTGGGTTGTGTTCTGCTGTATTCTTTACTTACCCCAGTGTTTTGAATCCTAGTTCTCCTGACTGGTTCCACGTATTGCTTTGGAGCCCCCTCCCTTGCGAGCCCCATTTCACAGGCTGACTGGAAAGCCATGTTACAGCTTCTCTTGGGCGACTTGCTTTACAACCCACTGAGGACTCTGCCTTGGGGAGGGTGTCATGTCAAATGTTCCAAACTCGCACTGTGCAACAAGTTGCTTGGTTTATGAAGCCCTCAAAAATAGCCCCACCCTCCTCCGTTTCTTTCTGATGATGTTGTGTATTCTGCGGGACAACCGAGTCAGTCACAGGGATGTTGCCCTGAGTGATGCTGATATTAGTAAAGTGCTTTGTGGATGAGAAGTACAGTCTGTGTGCTAACCCTAATTTAATAAGGACAAACCAGGAAAGACTTCCTCAGTAACAGGCATTTTCCTAGCTCCCACTGAAATCTCAGCACTCCTATTCCCTAGCTGATGCTTTGGCCAAGTCCTGGTTGAATAACCAGGTGCTAAGGTAGTGGGCCCCAAAGGTGCCTGAAGCCCTTGACACAGGACTCTAGGGTGCAGCTTGTGCAGCAACAACACTTCACAGGCTTGTGTGTGGTGACTCCTCGCCATAATCCGCCATGTGTTTCCCCTCCAACAGAGCGATGGGGGAAACGTTTCCATGCCCGCACGCAAATGAAAGGGGTGTGTGTGTGGGGGGAATAACCTCTCTTGAAGCTTCAGTTGCATTCCTCGTGTGCCATGCACTGCAAAGGAACAGGCTTATTCTGCTAGAGGAAACCACCAGTGTAAATCTAGCAGCAGCCTGTGGTAGTAGCAACCCCTGATCCCAAGGGCTGTGAGGCTGGTGAGTCACCGAAGGAGCAGGCAGCCGATCCCTGAGGCCAGAGGGAAACAGGCCAGGGCTGACAGCACAGCCTGCTTACCTGACTGGCAGGGAGGGAAGGCGCTAGGCCACGCCCTGCCAGCCAGCATGTCAGGTTCCCCTTTCGCTCTTGGCGTGCACACAGACACACACACACATGCAGGCTGGTACACACCACACACACACAAGCGCGCACAGGCTGGGCAGTGCACTGTCAGGGTGGCTCACTAAGCTCCTTGATTGGGTTTTTTTATTTTAGCCCATTATATTGTTGCCTTCCAGAGATGGACAGAAGGTAAAAGCCAGTAAGATCCATAAACACTTCCTCCTCGGTCACACCTCAAAGGAGATGGTAAGTGGTTGCATGCTAAACAGGCTGTGTTGTAACATGTGCAGTACAGCCCTTGGTTGATTGGGTTTTGACAGACGCGTGAGAGAGTAGCCTATAGGGAATGATTTCCATTCCCAAGTAGAAGCAAACCGGTAGGGAAAGACTGTTCCACCCACCCACGCAGGGGGAGCGGTGCCTGTGCTGTGTGCGACAAAGCACTCGGAAAGGCAGTCGTGTGTTTGAAGTGTCTGGGACTGCACTGGCAGATGTACCGAGGACTGAGGTCCTGGTCCTGATTGTGCCTGGCCTGGAGCAATTGACTCTCTTATCTCAGTGCTTATTGCAGGAGGGGGAGCAGGTGTGTAGCTCTTAAATTGGCAGAAGCGGAGGCATTTGTGGTGTGGTTTCATTCTCTCTCTTTCTGGGACGCCGAGTTTCAGTTGGCATCACAACTAAGAGGGATTGTTTTCTTTGGGTTTGTTTTTTGACACATTGTGGTTTCCTCACTATCTTGGAAAGGACTTGCTGCCAGAATCTGATTACACCCATTTCAGAAATCCCCTCCACAGCGGATCTTCACTGATTCACACCCTCGTTTATCTACGGGGTGTTTTTACACAGATTTTGTTAAACTGGTGTGAACCCCCATGTGGATTCTCTCAAATGGGTTTAACCCTGGCTAATTACAGGGTCACTGTTACAGATTAATTCCCAGTGACACTGGGGTAAGATACTAAATACATGAAGCTAACCCCAGTAAGCAGACTAATGTATTCACATGTCCACACAGCAGCCTGCACCATTTGAATTACTTTAAAACCTGGTTTAAGTTATACCAGTGCCATTTCTGCATGGAGCCTCACCCTAGGCATGGTGATTGCTGCTGGCTTCGTCTCCTTGCTCTGCCTGCCAGCCGCTCTCAAAGAACTCAGACCACTTGCAGAGCTCACTCTCCCATAGCTTGGCTTGCTGTGTGCATGTAACCAACAGGAGACTAAAATAGGGTTGTCAACTTTCTAATTGCACAAAACAGAACACTCTAGCCCTGCCCCTTGCCCGAGGCCCCGCCCCATTCCCGTTCCTTCCCCGAGGCCCTGCCCCCGCTCACTACATTTCCCCTCCCTCCGTGACTCGCTCTTCCCCACCCTCACTCACTTTCACTGGGCTAGGGCAGGGGGTTGGGGTGCCAGAGGGGGTGAGGGCTCTGGGGTGGGGCTGGGGATGAGGGGTTTGGGGTGCAGGAGGGGGCTGCAGGTTGAGGCAGGAGGTTGGGGTGTGGGAGGGGGTACTGACTCTGGGCTGGGAGGGCTCGCTCTGGGGTGGGGCTGGGGATGAGGGGTTTGGGGTACAAGAGGGTGCTCCAGGTTGGGGGGGCTCAGGGCTGGGGCAGGGGGTTGGGGCTCAGGGTTGGGGTGCGGACTTACCTCGGGTGGCTCCCGGTCAGCGGTGCTAAGGCAGGCTCCCTGCCTGTCCTGACACCGCTTTGCACGCACCCCGGAAGCGGCCAGCAGGTCCGGTGCTAGTAGGCGGGGGGTGGGGGCAGGAGTGCATTGTGGAGCCGGTGCTCGGGGCGGGGGCAGTGCACGGAGACCCGTAGATCCCCACCCTCCGTCTAGGAGCCAGACCTGCTGGCCATTTCCCGGGCTCAGTGCAGTGCCAGGACAGGTAGGGACGAGCCTGCCTTAGTGCCGCAGCACCTGACCGGACCTTTAATGGCCTGGTCCGCGGTGCTGTCCGGAGCCGCCGGGGCATAGGTGTTGACTTCCCCTCTGCCCGGTGCGGGGGGGCTGGAAGCGCTGGGAGGGTGGGGGAAGAGCGGGGACGCGGCGCGCTTGGGGAAGAAGGAGGCCAGGAGTGGGGAGCTTGGCTGCCGGTGGGTGTGGTGCACCCGCTAATTCTTCCCCATGGGTGCTCCAGCCCTGGAGCACACACACGGAGTCGGCCCCTATGCGCCGGGGTCCCTTTTCAACTGGGTGTTCTGTTCGAAAACTGAACACATGGTCACCCTAGACTAAAACCAGGTAATCCCTGTCCTTAGGGCAATTGCATTGCCAGGGGAGCAGAAGGGCAGCCTGTCTCATGCACTGCCCCTTTGGGAGCTGGGTTTGCCTTTATTGAGCTGAAGACCCCCCAGTGTATTATTGGGTTTATTGCTGATGCTCTGGCAGTATATGCAGCGCTGAGCAAGGTGCAGGAAAAGTCAGGCCTGACTACGTTTTTAATCAGCAAAACTCCCAGTGAGCTAGCGTTTGCCTGAATAAGGACTCAGAAAAAAAGTGACCAGTATTCTCAGGATGTAGCCCATAGTCCTTCTCCTGAGATACTTGCAATGAAAGGGGCAGATGCTCAGCTGATGTAAATTGTCATAACTCTATGGAAGTCAACATTATATAATTACATTAATATCACATTACACACAACATTGCTTGTCCAGCTTGTCCTTCTTTGCTTATGCCTTCCAATAACTTACCAAGCTCAGTTTGTTGTCAGGAAAACCTTGACAAGCAACGAAAAGAGAATGTTCCAGGAAACGTGCAAACAAGCCAAGACTTCTGGGAAAGCAGAGGAAGTAAAAGCATTGCACAAAGCAGTGAAGAAATGCCAAAGATAGAACAAGCCAAAGCTCTGAAAAGAAGAGGCTCAACAACTCCAGGTGTCAAGAAAACGAGATCTGAAAACAATATACAAAAAAGGTAAGTTGTTTGGAAACACAATCAGGACAACGATGCAAGCAGCAAGAAAGGCACCAGTGAACTGACTACAAATGTCGATGAGGTGCTGGAAGTATGGAAGGAGCATTTTGACAAAGTGTTGACTCCTGTAGTTCATCCAGATGCAAGCATTCGAGATATGCTAGATGAACAGGGCAGCTTACAAGACAGAATAGATATCAGCACTGAACCATCCACCGAAGAAGAAATAGAAAAAGCAGTGAAACAGTTAAAAATGGGAAAGCCGCAGGAACAGAAAATATAACAGCTGAGCTGCTAAAAGCTGGTGGGACAAAAGCTCTCAAAGCATTAGGAAAAATAAATAAGATGGTATGGGTGCAAGAGAAGGTACTGGATGACTGGCTAAAGACAATAGTTGTGTCAATCCTGAAGAAAGGAGATCCTGTCCATCTGAATAACTGCAGAGGTATAGGCTGCTGCTTCTTCTTCACATGCTTGCACATGTCCATTCCAATGTAGGTATGTGCGTGCCCCAACCACAGTTACTGGAATTTTCCCCCTGATTGGTATCCATTGGGTCGGCTCCAGCGCCCTCTGGTGCCACATGTCCATAGCACCGGTATAAGGGGCCCTTCTTACCGCCCATGACGGGTGCTGGAACTCCTCTCATTGTTCAGGCAGTTCTTCCCAGTGCTTTGCTTCTCTTCTCTAGTTCACATAGTTATTGTAGTTCTTCATAGTTATTGTAGTTTCACCATTGTTCTTCATAGTTATTGTAGTTTCACCATTGTTCTTCATAGTTATTGTAGTTTCATTAGTTTGATAGTGGTAGTAGTTAGTGTGTTTTGGGTGCCTCCACACATAGCTGGCAAGGCTTGTCTGCTCCCCAGTGCTGGGGCATGCCTAGGTCACTGGGCTTCAAGCCCTGCGTTTCCTGCGGCAGGTCGATGCCATGGAGCGACCTGCACTCGAGCTGTGTTAAGTGTGATGGGGAAGCTCACGGGAAAGACCACTGCCAGATCTGCAAGGACTTCAAACCCTGCACCAAGAGACTGGGCAGCGAGGTTGAAAATCCTCCTCATGGAGCTGCCCTAAGACCAGCACTGGAGCTGCACTCAGACTCGGCACCAAGCACTTCAGCTTTGGTGTTGATTGCTCCTCCTGCCGGTCGGGAGTCCTGGCACCGATGATCTTCTCCAGTGCCTAAAAAGAAGCACTGAAAGCACCAGGAGAAAAGTCGATCGTTGGTGCCAAAGTCAAGCTGGCAAGAGGACCGGGATTGAGTGAGACCTTAGTCGGGTCTCTCTCCGTTCCCGGCACTGCAGCAGCCGGCTTCTGGACTTCCAAGGGGCCAGGGTTCACCCTGAATTTACGTGTACACTTATGCTGATTGCATTCCACTCACTCTGTGTAGGAAAGCTAGAGTGCCACTTTCACCCTCTAGCCCTCATGCAGGAGAAAATGCTTTTGTGAAGCAGGAGGATCTTCACATTGGACATAGTTTGTAATATTGTCACACTTCCATGGGAAGAATAGCTTTGATGGTGGTGTCTAGCGCCTTTGAGCAGGGTTGGGTGTTACCATTCTTGGGTTGTATTCACTGCCTGAGATTTACTTGACTGCCTGTTTGCAATTGGACAGGTCAGTCCCAGGGCTGGCTCCAGGCACCAGCCGACCAAGCACGTGCTTGGGGCGGCCAATCTTGGGGTGGCGGGACGGTGCTCGGGTTTTTTTTTCATTTTTTTTTAAACCTCAGGGGGCTTGGTTTTTGGTTTTTGTTTCGGCGGGGTGGCACTTGGGGGAGAGGGGGTTATTTCAGCGGGGCGGTGCTCGGGGTTTGGGGGTTTTTTTCGGTGGGGTGGCGCTGGGGGTGGTGGGGTTTTTTTCGGCCGGGCAGCACTCGGGTTTTTTTTTGGGGGGGGGGGGGGGGGGGAAAGTTAGAGCCGACCCTTCTCAGTCCCATGGTGTCTCACTGTCCATGCACAGAAGTGAGCCAATATCAATGTGCTATTGTTAGGTAAAAAGCAAGTCCCTACTCACCTCTCCAGCACCCGAGTTCGTGCGGAGTTGGTATGGGGCCCACAATCTGTCAGAGACCAGACACCAATTCGTTGATCAACGGGCTCACACTATTCTTAGCTCAAAAAAGCTTCAGAGTAAGTGTGGCAAGTTTATTAGGGGTGAGCATCAATATTTATACACAGAAGTAAACAAAGTGATTAACAGATCATAATGGTGATGCATAATCAATCAAGATTCTACAGGCTTAAAACAGGTTAAAATGTAAATTCAAAAAGACAAAGGGGAGATGGCTACTTAAGGGGAGGGGGGGGGTTGTCATGAGTAGTTCGCAGGTCAGAGCTTTGATTAAAAGTTCAGACAGAGACATCAAGTCTGGGTTAAGTTTAAAGCTCATCAAAAGTTCAGACTCAACATTCCTCCATTTGTAGCTTTGGGATAACTATTTACCAAAAGCTACACCCCATTTTAAGGAGCCAAGGGCCGCTTGGCAATTTCAGCCTGGGCCAACTCGAAGAGAGTAAGGCCCTTGGCTGAGGTAGGAAAAGAACAAACTGACCCACATGAGTCTATGAGGGAGGGGACACACTGAATACAGCAACACAGTATTATAAGGATTACTATGGCCCCAACAATACCCACCAAGAGTTTTTTAACCCACCCAAATCCAGGCAGCCAATTCCATAAGGCTCCCCACCAATCATAAGGTGGCTGGCCAGAGGAGTAGTTCTTAGCCATTTCCCTTAGATGTTTGGTACGTTGAAAAGTGTCAGAGTAGGTGTCATTTACAAAAACACAGCATTCTTCATTTATGAGGGCGCAAGTTCCTCCCTGGGCTGCTAACATTATGTCTAAAGCCATTCGGTTTTGCAAAGCTAACTGGCGCAGCTGGGACATTTCCCCGGCCTGATTCTCAAATAGGGTCGTAGTTTCATTGGTTAAAGATTCTAGTAGTCCCTGTAGACGGATGACGCCACCCCTCAAGCTAATGAGACCAGCCCACCGCTGCCACGACAAACCATCACGGATATTAATATCTCTGAAGGTTTCACGGATGTTACGAACGTGGGGAAAATGAGGGGGAGTGAGGGAGATGCGAGAAGGCGGTGTTAGCCACGCTAAATAACATGACCCTGCCCAATCAGGGGAGAGAAAGTAATAAGCTTTGGGCCCGCACACCCAGTATGTTCCATACAATGCGTTTCGGGTATTCCATTTCTCAAAGTAGGAGGTAACCCACCACCCGTTGGACCACTGTTCCCCTGGTAACGCAGAGGGGTCGTTGTGCGAACTGCAGAGGCACAATTTGGTAGTAGTGTTTTCAAAGGGCAGTGTAGTACTGCTTGAGCAGTTGTAGAAGGCAATCGAATATCCCTTAGCAATTAGTTGGACACCCTCATGATCTGAGCAGGGCTTTTTAAAAGCTGACTCTGAAGGCTTGCCCACCCATGAAAAAGTTGGATCGGGGTGAGGGATCCACATATGGGATAAGTGGGATGCGCAAGGCTTGAAGTCAAGATTTTTACTAAAGGCGGTTCCATTAAAATACATGTTGCATTTACTTGTTCCCACAAAAGTTGACCCCTTTTCTTTAACAAAACACAGTGATCCTGTCTGATTGGTTACCCTGAGATATCTGTTAATTGGCACTCCTGTTTTGTCCCATGTAAGATTGTGTTGGACTGGATCTTTTACTCTAGCCAGTGGCATCCAAGTCATATTAGCAGTGGTCAGGGGAATGGGTGTGAAGGGGAGTCCCTGTTCTGCATTTACTGGAAATTGAGTACACACCCAGCAATTACTTCTATTTCCTAAAATGCGAGTTTTAACCTCGTGGGAATATCTAATAAAAGCATTATTTTCATAAGCAGAAAATAAACTAAAAAGGCATAGTAAAAAACATACAGTTGTCAGAATAAAAGGTCCTCTCATTTTTGCCGAGTCAATTTAAGTCTGATGTCTGAAAGAGGTAAGCTGGTCCACTGGTCAGAGGCAGTGTCCTCAGTGGTGGCAAGAGCTGCTGGTCCGTCACTGTGGTCCACTACGGCTGGCTTGACATGGGAGTGGTGGATCCAGGATTTGCGTCCTTCCAGGAACACTGCAGTCTGGGTTGTTAAAAGAACCTGGTGGGGTCCAGTAAACCTCGGCTGGAGGGTGTCGCCACGAACGAACTTTTTGGCCCAGACGAAGTCCCCTGGTTGGAACGGGTGGATCTGTTCTTCCAGCGGCACGGTCTGGGAAAACTGCGAGGCTTTCCAAAGGGTACGGAGGCGAGCCTGTAGGGAGAGAAACTGGCACGCGGTCATATGATCCCCTCCCAATAGTGAAACATCAGCACGTGGTAGCGCCCCGCCTTTGAAAGGGGGGTGTCCATAGAGCAGTTCAAAGGGGGATAATCCCAATACACGGGTTGGGCGAGTACGAAGGTGAAACAGGACCAAGGGAAGTACCTGAGGCCACTTTAACCCTGTTTCCTGACAGTATTTAGCCAATGTAAACTTAAGCTCCCTATTCATACGCTCAACTTTCCCGCTAGACTGGGGGTGGTAGGGTGTATGAAAGGAGTGTGAAATGCCCAGTCCCTGTTCTAAACGGCCAAGGACATGACAAGTAAAGTGAGGTCCACGATCTGAGTCAAGCACGAGAGGGATGCCAAAACGGGGTACAATGTCTCTAAGGAGGATCTTCGCCACTGTGGCAGCAGTACAATTAGCAGTAGGAAAAGCTTCGACCCAGGAAGTCAGAGGGCAAACCAAAACAAGGAGGTGCTTTTTCCCAAAAGCCTTTGGCATATCTGCAAAGTCAATTTGAAGATGTTGAAATGGAGCAGCAGGTGGAGGTCTTCCACCCTTAATTTTGTTAAGAGGCGGAGCAGGTCCATTACGCTGACATGTGCTGCATGCTTTCACTATTGACAGGCAGTAGGGTTGAATGCCTGGAGCATACCAAAAGCGAGCGATTGTGTCCACAAGGGCGTGCGTGCCGTAGTGACCCCCCTTATCATGGTGCCAGCGAACTGCCACGGGGTATGTGGAGCGAGGGAGGCAGGCTCGGCCATCCGGCATAAGCCAGGTCCCTTTGACCAGAGTGGCTCCGAGGCTCTCCCACGACTGTAGTTCAGCAGCGGGTACTGGTACGGGGTGCGGTGGAGTAAAGGAGGAGGCTGCAATAGCCAATGTGGGCATGGCTAAGGGTAAGACGGCAGCTGTCTTGGCGGAGGCGTCAGCCAGGGCATTCCCACGGGTGACGGGACTATCATCTTTAGTATGGGCCCGGCAGTGAACTACAGCCAGGACCGAGGGTTCTTGGAGGGCGTCCAAAAGCTTGTGGACGAGGGGGAGGTGCTGAATGGGTTTACCGGCAGCTGTCTGGAAACCTCGAAACTTCCAGAGGTGGATGTGACAATGCACAGCTCCAAAAGCATACTTGCTATCAGTAAAAATGGTAACGGTCTTACCAGCGGCCAACTGGCATGCTCGGGCCAGGGCATAGAGTTCGGCGGCTTGGGCTCCCCAGTTGCCTGGCAGTGAGGCGGCCTCTTGAATGTCCCATTCAGAGGTGACTGCATAACCGGTGAAACGCTTGCCATCAACATAGAAGGAGCTTCCGTCCGAGAAGAGGATGCAATCAGGGTTGTCCAGTGGCACGTCAAACAGGTTGTCCCTTATCTGTAAGATGCTATAAACTACTTCCACACAGTCGTGCTGATCCTGGAGGACTGGCAGGTCAGGAAGCAAGGTAGCTGGATTAAGGGGCCCACACCTTTCAAAAATCAGGTTAGTGTCTTCTAAGAGTTCGGCCTCTAGCTGTTGGTGACGATGGGCCGAAAAGACTTGGGTTGTGCCCCTACGCAGAAGGGCTGACAAGGCATGAGAGGTCCAAACCGTGGTAAAATGACCCAGGGTCAGGCTCTTTGCCTTTGTGATCAGCAGGGCAGCTGCTGCCAGAGTCCGGGTGCAGGATGGGGTTCCCTGAGCGACAGGGTCGATCTGCTGAGAGTAAAAAGCAAGCGGGAAATGGTGGGGCCCGCTCAGCTGGGTAAGGACGCCACTAGCAATTCCGCCCCTCTCGTGGACAAAAAGGTGAAAGGGTTTGCTGTAATTGGGGGGGCGGAGAGACATGGAGGAGGCCACACTGTCCTTGAGTAACTGAAAGGCTTGGATCGTGTCCGGGGACCACTGCAAAGGGTCAGGAGCAAGGTTAGCAGTGAGTCGGTGGAGCGGTTTGCTTAACTCCCCGCAGGACGGCAACCAGGGGCGACAGAAGCCAATTAATCCTAAGAAACCTCGAAGTTGTTTCTTGGTGTTTGGCAGAGGGCAGTTTTGGATAGTCTTTATGCGGACTGGGTCCATTTGTCGCCCCTCTGGGGTTAACAGGAAGCCCAGATATTGGACCTTCTGTGAGACCCACTGAATCTTGTTAGGGTCTACCTTGTGGCCTCTGGTGTGTAGGTATAATAAAAGTGCCTTACCATCGATGCGGAGGGCAGCTTCTTCGCGGTTACCTAATAGGATGTCATCTACGTATAGGACTAACGTGGATCCCTGCGGACTGGTGAAGCCTTCCAGGTCGTGGCGGAGGCATTGGCTGAAAATCGTGGGGCTGTCTCTGTAGCCTTGAGGAAGTCGTTGCCAGACATAACTTTGTCCCTCCCAGGTGAAACCAAAGAGATACTGAGAGTCTGGGTGCACAGGAATGCTGAAAAAGGCTGATTTTAAGTCAATAACAGTGAACCACTCAGCATCCCAGGGGATTTGGCTGATGATAGTAGCTGGATCAGGAACTACTGCATGAAGAGGGACCACATACTGATTAACAACCCGTAGATCCTGTACAAAGCGCCAACGAATAGGGTCTCCGTCCTTTTTAGGAGGCTTTTTGACAGGCAGTATAGGGGTGTTACAGGGAGTGCGCTGAGGGCGGACTAGCTTTTGTGCAATGAATCCCTCGATAATGGGGCGGATGCCCTCCCGGGCTTCCAGCGACAGGGGGTATTGAGGGACTGACGGGGGGGTTAAGGAGGGCTTCACTTGAATCCTTACTGGCTCTGCCGAAAGGAGCAGGCCAACGTCAGTGTCAGAAATTCCCCAGAGGGTTAAAGGCAAGTCAGTGAGGTTAGGGGAGAGAGAGCGGGGGGTTTCCCAATTACCCTGAGTTGGGGCCGAATCTCCTAACACTGTCATCAATAATCCTACCCCTTCAGGAGTGCAGGTTAAAGTAGCCTCAAGCTTACAGAGTAAATCCCGGCCCATCAAAGGGATCGGACAAGCTGGGGAAAAAAGGAAACGGTGAGAAAAACATCAGCATAAACAACATTTAGAGGTAAAGTGAGTCCCAGAGACTGTGGGTTGCCCTCCACCCCAGTTGCAGTTTTAACCTCAGAGGATAGCCAGGGGGAGGGGGCATGATTTAAGAGAGAGAAAGTAGCTCCAGTATCAATGAGGAAAGAGACAGGCAGGCCTTGGACTGAAAGGGTTAGACGAGGCTCTTTGCTGGGAGGGGAGAAAGTGAGGAAGGAGCCGGCTAAAGACATTAAGGAAATAAGACCATCACATTGTTTGCCTTCGCCCCCGGGGTACCGTCATTGAGGAGGCTGAGTTTGCTGCAGCTGCTGCTGTTGCCCGTAGTTGATCCAGGCCTGGGGAACGGGCTGAGCTGGTGGTGCAGGGGTGTATTCGTCCCTGGTGTAAGTATCTGCGGATGCGACCGGACCCTCTGGGCGTCCCCAGGGGCATTCACGTTTAAAGTGACCGGGCTGTCCGCACTGAAAACAATTTCCTGGTGGCTGGGGTTGCCAGGACCCTCTTCCCCGAGCACCCTGAAATCCCCTGCCACGGCCTCTGCCTCGAACACCGCCGCGAAAAGCTAAAGCCATCAACTTATATTCTTCCTTTTTCTCTTTCTTTCTCCCATGCAAAATCAGCTACGTCCAACACTGAAGTGACTGACTCACCTCCCCAACCAGGGCGAAACTTTAAGAAATAATCCCTTACAGGGGGCACTGACTGATTCACAAAAAACGAAATAAGAGTAGGGTGGTCTGCTTCTCTCTCAGGATCCATCTGAGTGAACATTCGGGCCCCCTCCAATAGCCTCGACCAGAACTTTCTGGGTGGCTCATCAGATTCCTGCCGAATCTGCATGAACTTAGCCTGATTAGGCGAGCGGCGAGCCATTTCTTTGAGTCTCTCTAACAATCGCCCTCGATCTGTTCGCAGCTGCGTCAGCCTTGGCTGACTCCAGTCTAGGGGATTCCAGCCAGCGGCTTGATCCCGCCTATCCATCCAAGTAGTATTAGCCGCATCGCTATCCCCCCATGTTCTTTCTGCCATCCACAATCTACTACGTTCCTCTCCGGTCAAAACTCTACTTAACAACTGATCTACATCCGTATAAGTAGGATTATGACTTGAAAACAATCTTTCTAAAAGTTCTGTGATCTTTTGGGGATTTTCCCCAAAGGACCCTGACAACCGTCCCCACTCTTTCAAGTCCCATTCTAGCCATCCTTTATATTCCACAATATTAGTATGCTGTAACTGGCCATTATTGCCCACAAAAGGTTGGTCGTGCACCTGTAAAGGCATTTCTCTACTTGCACCTTTATCACTCACAAAAGGTTTGGCGGAGGCAGCCTCTGGGCTATCCTCAGGGGAGGGGTATGCAACCTGCTGCATCTGCTTGATCTTTTGCCTAGTAATTACTCCTCCCGAGGTGTGCCCTTCCATTTCCCCCTTATCCCTCTGCAGAGATTCCGATCTGGAGTCCTGCAGATTCCCCTCTGCGCCCTGGAGAGAGTCCCCCTGCGGAGGAATAGGGGCAGGTGCAGTGGGGACCAACTGACGAGTCAAAACACGCCGTGGTTTACACCCTTCATTGAAATAACATGGAGGGGGTTCACTCTCGGGAGAATACCTGACTGCCATAATTTTTAAAGATTTCCACAGCTCTGCTGCTGTGTCCCAACAAAACCAGTAACATAACTGTCCCGGATGGTCCTTTTCGATCTGGCTCCTTACTCCTCTTAAGGCAGCCTGTTCGAAAGAGCCATACGAAGGCCACCTCATCTCCGGGTCGGCCAATACCGCGGTATACCCAGTCCAATTCCTTACACACAGTGTGTACAACTTCCTCCTAGACATTCCTGTCTGTACTGGGAGTTTCCCTTCGTTCCATAACTTATTTACAATCCCCAACGGACTCTCAAGAGGCACACTAGTCCCTTGACCCATGGTGTCTGACAGGAGCCCTCCAACTGGCGTTTATCCTGCTGTCCAGTACACGACCCCTCAATATTGAATTGGCTGGGAGAAATCTCCCGTGGCGCCTGCCAATTCGTATATGAGTGATCTTACCACTGGACAGAGGCACCGCACCAGAAGGATATCCCGGACGAGCCCCCAAATTGTTAGGTAAAAAGCAAGTCCCTACTCACCTCTCCAGCACCCGAGTTCGTGCGGAGTTGGTATGGGGCCCACAATCTGTCAGAGACCAGACACCAATTCGTTGATCAACGGGCTCACACTATTCTTAGCTCAAAAAAGCTTCAGAGTAAGTGTGGCAAGTTTATTAGGGGTGAGCATCAATATTTATACACAGAAGTAAACAAAGTGATTAACAGATCATAATGGTGATGCATAATCAATCAAGATTCTACAGGCTTAAAACAGGTTAAAATGTAAATTCAAAAAGACAAAGGGGAGATGGCTACTTAAGGGGAGGGGGGGGGTTGTCATGAGTAGTTCGCAGGTCAGAGCTTTGATTAAAAGTTCAGACAGAGACATCAAGTCTGGGTTAAGTTTAAAGCTCATCAAAAGTTCAGACTCAACACTATGGACTCTTATGCATCTTACTTGTTCACTGTTTGAGGTACTTCGCAATCCTCTAACAGGCACTGTGCAGAATAGATGCTGGCCTTACAAAGGAACGAATGTCTCTGTTCCTATTGGGTTTATTAATCTCTCTTTTCCCTTTTAGTGGTAAAACCCAACTTTCAGGCCTCAATGAATGGAGGGTTCCCCAGCCTCTGATCTAGGTGCTTGGGATCAGAGGGAGGGACACTCCCTTTGGCAATATAGTGAAATCTAATGAGAGAGGGAGACATTGCTGTGACGTTTATAAAAATATGCTAATGAGTGTGAATATAATGTACCTGGAATATGCTTCATGCAAAAGGTCTCTTGTAAGGTATCATTACAAAGCTTATAATCTACTGAGTGTGGTCATCCTATCTGTATGTATGTATCATTCTTGTATCTGAAAGTAGAAATGTGAAATATAACTCTGAGGGCCTATTGTAATTATGCAGTGTGGGCCATTAACGGTGGTTTTGGAATCTTGATGGCTCCCATTAGCCAGGACAATTGACTGTAGATGGCTCTGTTTACTTTCAAGCCTTCCTGTGAGTCAGGCCGGGAAGAATGAAGGCTTGGGGGTCTCACAGGACATGTGACCATGTCACCTGGTACTTGAATCCATCTTAAACCTAATGCTTTTCCATTGAGAAGGAGGGGTGGGGACCTAGAGAGACAAAAGATTCCCGCCTTGTGCCAAAGCTATAAAAGTGGGGGAAACAGAACAAAGGGGGCTGCAGTCATGAGAAATCCCCTAGTTACCACCTGAACTGGGACAAAGACTGTGTCAGGGGAAAGGATTGGGCCCAGACTAGAAAGGAGGCTAGTCTGTGAAAGAAGCTTATTGGAATATCTCTGACGGTAAGATTTCATCTGTATCAGTTTCCTACTGTATTAGGTTTAGACTTGCGTGTTTTATTTTATTTTGCTTGGTAACTTACTTTGTTCTGTCTGTTATTACTTGGAACCACTTAAATCCTACTTTTTATATTTCATAAAATCACTTTTTGCTTATTACAGAACCCAGAGTTAGTGACTAATACCTGTGCATCTCTCTCGGTCAGTGTTATAGAGGGCAGACAATTTATGAGTTTACCCTGTATAAGCTTTATACAGAGTAAAACAGATTTATTTGGGGTTTGAACCCCATTGGGAACTTGGTATCTGGGTGCTAGAGACAGGAGCACTTTCTAAGCCGTTTTCTGTTAAGTCTGCAGCTTTTGGGGGCGTGGTTCAGACCTGAGTCTGTGTTTGCAGCAGGCCAGCGTGTCTGGCACAACAAGACAGGGTACTGAAGTCCCAAGCTGGCCGGGAAAACAGGCTTAAGGTAGTCTCAGCACATCAGATCGCAGTCCCAAGGGGTCTCTGTGACCCAACCTGTCACAATTGCTTTCTCAGCATTACAGCAGGAGAGATGTGCTGTGTAGTGCCAGGTGGTGCTGAGGTCAACCTGAGAACATCTGTGGCCTAGATGGGTGCCATTTAGATCCACCCATTGCAGGCTGGCGGCAGGGAGAGAGGCGGCAGGCAAGTCACTCCTAAGAAAGGAGTTGGCAGCGCGTGGGTCCAGGATGGGCAGTTCATGCACTGTCTCAAGCTTGGGCTATACTTACAACTTAAACTGGCATTGCTGTCAGTCAGGAGTGTGAAAACCCCACACTTCCTAGCGACACAGCACGCCGACGGCCCCCCAGTGTAGAGACAGCCATGCCGACAGCCCCCCAGTGTAGAGACGGCCATGCCGACAGCCCCCCAGTATAGAGATAGCCATGCCGACAGCCCCCCAGTGTAGAGACGGCCATGCCGACAGCCCCCCAGTATAGAGATGGCTATGCCGACAGCCCCCCAGTGTAGAGATGGCCACGCTGACAGCCCCCCCAGTGTAGAGACAGCTATTCGACAGCCCCCCAGTGTAGAGACGGCCATGCCGACAGCCCCCCCCAGTATAGAGACGGCCATGCCGACAGCCCCCCCAGTGTAGAGACAGCCATGCTGACAGTCCCCCCCAGTGTAGAGAGAGCCTGCCGACAGCCCCCCCAGTATAGAGACAGCTATTCGACAGACCCCGCAGTGTAGAGACAGCTATGCCAACAGCCCCCCCAGTATAGAGACAGCTATTCGACAGCCCCCCCAGTGTAGAGACAGCCATTCGACAGCCCCCCAGTGTAGAGACAGCCATTCGACAGCCCCCCAGTGTAGAGACAGCCATTCGACAGCCCCCCAGTGTAGAGACGGCCATGCCGACAGCCCCCCCAGTGTAGAGACGGCCATGCCGACAACCCCGCCAGTGTAGAGACGGCCATGCCGACAGCCCCCCCAGTGTAGAGACAGCTATTCGACAGCCCCCCAGTGTAGAGACAGCCATGCTGACAATCCTCCCAGTGTAGAGACAGCCATGCCGACAGCCCCCCAGTGTAGAGACAGCCATTCGACAGCCCCCCAGTGTAGAGACGGCCATGCCGACAGCCCCCCCAGTGTAGAGACAGCTATTCAACAGTCCCCCCAGTGTAGAGACAGCCATGCTGACAATCCTCCCAGTGTAGAGACAGCCATGCTGACAATCCCTCCAGTGTAGAGACAGCCATGCCGACAGCCCCCCCCCCAGTATAGAGACGGCCATGCCGACAGCCCCCCCAGTGTAGAGACAGCCATGCTGACAGCCCCCCCAGTGTAGAGACAGCCATGCTGACAGTCCCCCCAGTGTAGAGAGAGCCTGCCGACAGCCCCCCCAGTATAGAGACAACTATTCGACAGCCCCCGCAGTGTAGAGACAGCTATGCCAACAGCCCCCCCAGTATAGAGACAGCTATTCGACAGCCCCCGCAGTGTAGAGACAGCTATGCCGACAGCCCCCCAGTATAGAGACGGCCATGCCGACAGCCCCCCGGTGTAGAGACAGCCGTTTGACAGCCCCCTGGTGTAGAGACAGCCATTTGACAGCCCCCTGGTGTAGAGACAGCCACGCTGACAGCCCCCCCGTGTAGAGACAGCTATTCGACAGCCCCCCAGTGTAGAGAAAGCCGCGCTGACAGCCCCCCAGTGTAGAAACAGCCATGCCGACAGCCCCCCCAGTGTAGAGACAGCCATTCGACAGCCCCTCCAGTGTAGAGACAGCCATTCGACAGCCCCTCCAGTGTAGAGACAGCCATTCGACAGCCCCTCCAGTGTAGAGACAGCCATGCCGACAGCCCCCCGGTGTAGAGACAGCCATGCCGACAGCCCCCCGGTGTAGAGACAGCCATGCCGACAGCCCCCCGGTGTAGAGACAGCCATTCGACAGCCCCCTGTGTAGAGACAGCCATTCGACAGCCCCCTGGTGTAGAGACAGCCATGCTGACAGCCCCCCCCAGTGTAGACACAGCTATTCCCACAGAAGAGGGCTCCTGTTGACAGAGCTACTGTAGTCTGGGGAAGTGGTGTTCCTACACTGGCAGAACTCCTCCTCCTGCAGGTGTACACTACCAGGCTAATCCGGCAGAGGCGGTTGAGTATGTGTGTGTGTGCTTGCGGGGGTGTGTGTGTGAGGGGGGATAAGAGGAACACAACACCTGGTGTCTCTTGCCACTGCCAGGGCTCTCAGGTGGCCGGTCCCATCGCAGGTGAGTACTGGAGTGATCTGGCTTCTTTCCCGACGGAGAGCACCATGCTGTCTGCTGAGCCCCTGGCAGGTTAATGTAGGGTGTGGCTGCAGGGCTGGGCTTGGCTGACTGCGCTGGTGGCCTTGGGAAGGGCTGGGGGGGCGAGATAAGATAAAGGGGGAAGGGCCCATGAGTGGTGTGAAAGGGGAAATGGGTGTGTGTGTGTGTCACAACATAGAGGGGAGGGAAATGGCTCCAGGGCGTGTGTGCACTTCCCGCAGGTCCGGACCCGGCCTGCTGGAGACAGACGTGTCCTGGGCTGACTGCGCTGCAGGTGTGAGCAGGCGTGAGTCAATGGGAGGCGCTGGGCTGAATTTCAGACCCACGCCAATGTCCGATAGCACGGGGATGGTCCCTGCCTCACCACCTGCCTTGTGTTTTGACTGCTGCAGATGTCATGGCACCCTCAGTACCGGAGTTCCAAGTTCCGCCATGTGTACGGCAAGCCTGCTAGCAAGGAGAAGTGCTACGACTGCGTCCCCATCACCTGCAGTGTGCACGACAACCACTTCTGCACTGTCAACCCCCACTTCATTGCTGTCGTGACAGAGTGTGCAGGGGGCGGGGCCTTCCTCGTGATACCCATCCACCAGGTGAGCAAGGCCAGCAGGGCTCAGGGGGCATGGGCTGCTCCGTCTCCTGATAGCCCATGCTGGAGTGTGAAGGTGGAGCAGCAGGGATCCCAGATGGGCGTGATGGTAAGGGGAAGGCTTGGTTATTGCTGCTGCCTGTTTTTCAAAATGCACGGTAGGGCCAGGGGCTCTTTGGGACAGGGACCATCTGTTACATGTTTGTACAGCATCGAGCACAGTAAGGGTCTGCATATCTGTCCATCCACCCACCCACCCACCTGAGTGTTTTATCCCGATGCTCATCGCCGTGGCGTCTGGGTGCCTTCCATGCCTCTGGGAGCAACGGCCAAACCATAATAAATAATAACCATCATTCGTGGAACGGGAGAGAGCAAATCGCTCTGTAATTACATGGTTCTAGCTTCTGTTCACAGACAAGGAGCCTTTTTGCCCTCTGAACTAATCTCTGATTAAAGAGTAGAGGAGACTCCGTGGTCATGCAGAGCACGATAGGTCCCTGATCCTCCAAAGCACTGAAGCACATGCTTAGCTTTAAGCGCATGATTTTAGTGGGACTATTCATGTTCTTAAAGCTAAACTCTTGCTTCAGAGTTTGCTGAATCAGGGCCTAGAGCATGACAACAGAAAGGAGAGGATTAGTTGACATTTATTTATTTAAATCCCACTTCAGGAGAGTTAAGCACATGCTTAAGAGCTGTCCTGCATTTCTGCATTCAAGTTGCTTTAGACTTTAGCATGAGAAGAGAGGGCACTTGATGCCTCGACAGCACATCACAGCGCCTGTGCAGGGGCGCCAGAACACGGGGCCATGGCCCTCCCACTTTTCAAAGTGGATGGGCCTAGACTGTCCACTTTTCGCCATAGGAACAGCCCCTTGCCCCTCCTCTTCCCCTCGAGGCCCCACCCACCAGCCAGGCTGGAAGCTGGAGCCCAGTCCAGGTAAGAGCGGCCCAGGAAGCCAGGATAGCTCTGGGGAGCCATGGACCCTCACCTGCCTGGGATCTCTGGCTCCCCACGGCTGCCTGCTGACCTTTTACCCTGACTCAGCTCTGGCTTCCAGCCTGGCCGGGGATGGGGGCCTTGGGGACCTAAGAACCACAGCTGGGCCATGGTAAGAGCTGGGCGGGCAGCTGTGGGGAGCTAAAGACCCTCCACCTGCCCAGGGCGGGGAACCTGAGGGGCGGGGACATGGGCTGGGGGCTGCTCTCGGGCCCTCCCATCCCGGGCAGCAGTTTTAAAATAAATATAATGAAGCACTTCTTCACACAACACACAGTCAAGCTGTGGAACTCATTGCCAGGGGATGTTGTGAAGGCCAAAAGTATAAGTGTTCAGAAAAGAATTAGATAAGTTCCTGGAGGATTATTAGCCAAGATGGTCTGGGATGCACAACCAGGCTCTGGGTGTCCCTAAACCTCTGACTGCCAGAAGCTGGAACTGGACAACTGGGGATGAATGACTTGATAAGTGCCCTGTTCTGTTCATTCCCTCTGCCATATTCCAGGGTGCAATCCAGACCAGCAAGGGGTTGTCCCCACCTGCCCTGCAACCTTGGATGCCTCACAATGCTCTGCTGCTGTAGCTCCCAACCTGGGAAACGCGCAAACTGCCGAACAGCATGCAGGTCATCCCCCTGAGTCTCAGTGTATAGCTGCAGTCCCTAGTCCAGCAATTTTGACCTGAGCAGCCTGTTGGCAACACCCCACCCATACTCTGGCTTCCAGCAGCCTTGGTTACCCACTTGCAGGGTGACTCCACCACACTCCTAGTCCCAGATTTTCCCCAAAACGTGTGTTCTGCAGTGTCCAGCCCTTTGCTGGACAGTTCAGATTTTAGAGGGCCATAGCTCCTGTAAGAGGTCAATATCCAACAGTTTGCGACTTTAACTGGAGTTACCCAAACAGCTCTGTTTAAACGCAGCACTGGATTAGTTTAGATTAAAAAAAGGAAAACAAGTTTATTTAATTACAAAGAACTAGATCTTAAGTGAATTCAAGTATAAGGCATTAAAGTCAGAAAAGGTTACAAGAGAAATAAAGATAAAATGCTTCCTAGTTACTAAAACTTAACAAACCAGACTTGGTTCAAGGTAAAATCCTTTCCACAGGTTCCCAGTAGCATTGCTGACCAAATTTTCAGGCCAGGCTCACTCCTAAAGTCCAAGGGCTGGTTCCTTTGTTGTGTTAGGTGAAAGAGAGAGAGAGATACGTTGGGGTGTTCTTGCCCCTCACTTTTACAGTCCAGTCCTCCTTTGAAGTGGATTCTCTCGAGGATTACCCTCAAAGCAAAGTTTATTCAAGAAGTAAGGAAGGCAATGTGGAGTCTGGGAGTGAAGGGGGCTCCTTGCTCTTTCTTCTCCCCTGTATATGGTGAAAAGCAGATTTGCCTTGGATCCTGCCGCTTCCCCCTCTTGCTGTCTCAAGGACTCTGCTTACTACTTATATGTAAACTGAGGTAAATACCCACTCCTTTGTTTAGGATAGACCTGTACTTTTACCTAGTCAGGGCTGTGTGGGTTTGAACATGTGCTAACATCATCATACAGGGGGAATTCATAACTTTACATATAATGTTGCTACATAAATTCACCATCCAATAATTGACGCGAGTTGTTTTCAAATGATACCTCACGAGGGACATTTTATACCAAGATTTTTACAGTGGTGTGTGTGGTGTGCATACAGGAGTGCATTTGCTCATGCTCTCTGAAGCACCTGGCACTGGCCATTGTGGGAAGACAAGATACTGGGCTAGATGGATCAGTGGTCTGACCCAATATGGCCGTTCTTCTGTTCACTACTTTCCTGTTTTCCATTAGCAAGGGTTGGCACTGAGCTGTAGAGTCTTCCCGACGCCTTTCGTCTGTCGTCAAATCCATTCCAGTGCATTCCAGTCCCCTCGTGGTGCGAGCTAGGAGTCAGGCTGCTCCTTACTCATTACCATTCGGGACGTGGTCAGTGGCTCCAGGATGCTGCCCTAGTCCTTGGCAGGGCTCAGTCATCGCAAGGCTTTTCTCCTGTAGGCGCCCAGGGGGAGTGTGGCAAGGCAAAGACGAACAGCAGGTCTGCACTACAAACATGCATTGCACCCATGCAGCTGTGCTACTGTAGTGCTTCTGGGGAAGATGCTCTAAGTTCTCCCCTCGGCGGTAGCTATGTCGGCAGGAAAAGCTCTCCCGTCACCATAGCGCTGGCTACGTGGGGGGTTACGGTTGGTATAACTACATCGCTCAGGAGTGTGGATTTTTCACATCCCTGAGCGAAGTAGCTAAACCGAGGTAAGTATGTGGTGTACGCCTGGCCTGAGGTAAGGGGACATGGCGTTAAGGGTAAGCATGGACCCATTTCCAGTCATCTGAGCACTGTGGATTTTGCTATGTGAGGTGCCAAGGAGCTTAGCTCAGGTCTTGTGGGGCCAGCCTGCATGGAGACCTCCTGCTGTTCTGTGGCCAAATGTAGCCTTTCTGAGCTAACAAAGACTTGCTGTTCTTTTCAGACAGGCAAGCTGGATCCTCACTACCCCAGGGTGTGCGGGCACAAAGGAAATGTCCTGGACATCAAGTGGAGCCCTTTTGATGACTTTGTAATCGCTTCCTGTTCTGAAGATGCCACTGTAAGTTTCCCGGCTCGCTCTGTGTCACTAATCGCTAATGCTCTTAGTTGGGAAAGAAATACAAAATACCGGGCAAGAGCCTCAGCGAGAGGGTCTCCTCTAACTGAGCAGGGCTAACAAGTGCCGTTCTTCCACAAACTCACTCCTCATTGCATTCAAGCCCATAGGTTTCAGTGGGATTCCACCTGCACCCCCTAGTGGCAGCCAGCAGCTCTGTAGCCCATTGCTGTGGGAGGAAATGGAAATTCTGCTCACATAACATTAATTTCTGCACAAATGATGCATTGCGCAATGGCGCAGAATCCCCCCAGGAGTAAATTCAGTGCCCACTGAAATAAATGGAATTCATTGATTATTGGATCATCTCTGCAATGAATAGGTAATTTCGGTCAGTGTGTCCTGCCTCTGTACTGCTGGTGAAGAGGAGAATCATGAGTTCGTAGTCATGAAAGGGGGTCAATTTTACAAATTTGCTGAGGTGCCAGTTAGATTTTAAAGCTCAAATCTAATAAGCGAGATTTGCCAATTGGATAAATGTTATAGCCAATATTAGAATGGAACCTAATATAACACCTTTTTATTGAGTCCAGGGATCATTAGCTTACCAATTTAATGCTAGGTTCTTTTCAGGTCAACTTTTAACTTGAACAATGTTTAAAATCAGGAAACTTGCTTATTCTTAACCAATCAACAATTTATAATTCAACCAGAACCACATCAATATACAATCAACAGTTCACCAGTCGAGTGTAGACAAAACCAGTATTCTAGTTCTGTACTGCACACAGCAATACAGTCTAACACAATGGTTTTCAAACCTTTTTTCTGGTGACTCAGTTGAAGAAAATTGTTGATGCCTGCTACCCAATAAAGCTGGGGATGAGGGGCTTGGGGTGTGGGGAGGGACCCAGAGCTGGGGCAGAGGGTTGGGGTGCAGGGGTGAGGGCTGCGGGGTGGGGACAGTGATGAGGGGTTTGGATGTAGGAGGGGGCTCTGGGTTTGGGGGGGGTTCAGGGGTGGGGCAGGAGGTTGGGGTGCAGGAGGGGGTCAGGGCTCTGGGCTGGGGGTGCAGGTTCTGGGGTGGTGCTGGGGATGAGGGGTTTGGGGCACAAGAAGGGGCTCCAGGTTTGGGGGGGCTCAGGGCTGGGGCAGGGGGTTGGGGTGCGGGGTTGGGGCGTGGGCTTACCTTGGGCAGTTCCCAGTCAGTGGCGCAGTGGGGGTGCTAAGGCAGGCTTCCTGCCTGCCCTGGCACTGCAGACCACACTGCGCCCTGGAAGCGGCCAGCAGCAGGTCCAGCTCCTAGGCGGTGCGCAAGCAGCTCCATGTGGCTCTCGCCTGCAGGCATCGCCCCTCCCCAGCTCTCATTGGCTGGGAACCGGCCAATGGGAGTGTGGAGCCAGTGCTCGGGGAGGGTGCAGTGCGCGGAGCCCTGTGGCCCCCCTGCCTAGGAGCCGGACCTGGTGCTGGCTGCTTCCAGGGCGCAGCGCAGTATCGGAAGAGGTAGGAACTAGCCTGCGTTAGCCGGGCAGCACCGCCAACGGGACTTTTAACGGCCCGATCAGCAGTACTGACCAGAGCCACCGCAACCCAGCGCCTGACATTCCACAACCCAGTACTGGGTCACGACCCGCAGTTTGAAAACCACTGGTCTAACAAGCAGCTGTCACAGACTAAAGTTGAGGCTCAGTAGTTACACTAAGGAATGATGGAAATCACCAAGCTTTCTTATTATGTTTACTTATGATAATGAGTTCTTTCGTACCCATCACATTTATCACCTTTCCAGTGTTTCTCCAAGCAGTAAGGATATACGTGTCTTAAAGACACCCTTAAGAATGTGGTTACCTGCTATTGGAATGGATTGGTCCCTAAGGGAAAGGTTTAGTACAGGGGTCTCAAACTCAAATCCCCAGGAGGGCCACATGAGGACTCATATGTTGGCCCGAGGGACGCATCACCCCCCCCCCCTGCTGCCCCCAGCCCCGCCCCACACTCCACCCCTGCCCGCGGAGTGTAGCAGGGGGCTCAGGGCAGGGGGTTGGGGTGCAGGAGAGAGTGTGGTGTGTGGCATGGGGTTGGGGTGCAGGCAGGGGGCTCAGGACAGGGAGTTGGGGTGCAGGGTGTAGGAGTGGTTCGGGTTCCGGCCCGGCGCTACTTACCTGAAGTCCTGAGGCGCCAGATCTGGCCCGCTGGCCGTAGTTTGCCCACCCCTGGCCTGGAGGTAGGCTGGGGACGCGGCGCCTTGGGGAGAGGACGGAGGGGCACGGGGAGCTTGGCGGGCCACAGGAAATAGCCCCACGTGCCACGTGTTTGAGATCCCTGGTTTAGTATATCAAAAATAATTGCTTAAAGTTATTGTTCAACTCTCTCTTAGGCCAGTTTGTTTGGACTTGTAAAGGAGGGCATGCGGAGGGCATGCATATCACATCATCTAAATATGGTTACTTGATGTCTCACGAGGGAGTGTAGACTTAATCAAGAGAACCTTCAGTTATTTATATTAAAGAACAGAAGGGGAAATACAATCTCTGAAATGGAATGTCACCACTTCTTATCCTCTGACCCCTGGGATTGGGAAGAGTCCTTTCCACACAGCTAGTCTGGGTGTTCATGGCACGGGGGAGTCTACAGTTTCTTTGTGAGTTCAGTCAATTCTGGGGTCCCATATGGTGACATCAGTTTTATATACCCTGATTTCAGGGCTCATTGGAGAGGGCAACCCTCTGATTTCTATTGGGCATCTGCCAGATTGCTCTCAGCTTTCAGGTTTCTCAGTTTGCTGCTTCCGCTGATATCCAGTAGATGGCATCAATGTGTGACAAATTTCTTTGAAGCATTGTGACAGAGTGCTAGGTATGAAAGCCTGAGTCAGCACTCTGTTCACAGCAGCTCCAATCAGACAAAGCAGATTGGAGCTGACTAAGCAGAGCTGTGCCTAATTTGTGGGTGGAGCAGGGCAGAAAGGATAACTAAGCCATCAGCCAGAGCCCACAAATAGGCACAGGAAGTAAAAAGGGGGGAAGCAGACAGTAAGAGGGAGAGATTGCTCACCCCTGCTTGTTAAAGGCGTTATGTAGTTTGTGAAGGTGGTGGGACCCCTTCATAAATAAACTGCACAAGGTGTTGGACCAGCACAAGGGTCTCTGCGTAGTTTGTCGACCGAGACAAAAGCAAGACCAAGAGGGTCCTGTTACAGGCATCCTTTAATTCATTTCATGGATTGCATTGCATAATTTGCCCTGACTATTAATTTGGAATGTCCCCCCTTTAAGCAATTTCTTTAATATTCCAAAGCTATACTCTGGTTTGGTGATTATATCTTCATATATTCCAAGGCCAGAAGGAACCACTGTGGTCATCTAGTCTGATCTCCTGTATAACTCAAGTCATAAAACTTCTCCAAAATAATTCCTAGAGCAGATCTTTTAGAAAACCATCCAATTTTGATTTAAAAATTATCAGTGATGGAGAATCCACCATACCCTTGGTAATTGTTCCAATGGTTAATTACCCTCACTGTTAAAAATGTATGTCTTTTTTCCACGCTGAATTGTCTAGCTTCAACTTCCAGCCACTGATTTGTGATGTACCTTACTCTGCTAGAGTGAAGAACCCATTATTAAATATTTGTTCCCCATGTAGGTACTTATAGACTGCAATCAAGTCACCTTTAACCTTCTCTTTTCTAAACTAAACAGATTGAACTCCGTGAGTCTCTCACTATAAGGCATGTTTTCTAATCCTTTAATCATTTTCATGGCTATTCCCTGAACCCTCTCGTTTATCAACATCCTTCTTGAATTGTGAACACCAGAACTGAACACAGTTTTCCAGCAGTGGTTGCACCAGACGTAAACTAACATCTACTCCTCCTCGAGATTTCTCTGATTATGCATCCAAAGATTGCATTAGCGCTTTTGGCCACAGCATCTCACTGGGATCTCATGTTCAGTTGATCATCTGCCACCTCCCTCACATATTTTTTCAGAGTCACTGCTTTAAACGAGCTGGCTGAGGAGCTTGCTGGACCATTAATGTTGATTTTCAATAATTCTTGGAGCATTGGGGAAGTTCCAGAAGATGGAAGAAAGTTAATATTGGCCAGTTTTTTAAAATGGTAAATGGGATGACCTGGATATGACACTTTGTACCTCAAAGTAGCACCCTGGAACTCCCATATTCACCACTGTGGAATAATTATGATATGTTTGGTACAAAGTATACCTTGTGAGGTATCATTTTAAAAGTCTTGATCTGCTGAATATTAATATCCTGTTGGATTGTATGTGCTATCATTGTATGTGAAGTTATGAAGTGTTGCTATGTGTTCCTGAAATATGCTGTGAGGTTGGGAATGCCCACAGCGAGTCAATCAGTTGCAACAAAGGAGGGCCAGACAGTGGTGATGGCCCATCAAGAAAAGAATACACTATCCTTGAGGCTCCGTAGGGAAGGCACATACACAACAGAGACTGCTTGACCAATGGAGATTTCCTGACCCCCACGTACCAGCAGGACCTTTCTAGCATCTGGAAGAAGGTGTAAAAAGATAGACAGTGACATCATCATTTGGCCTCTTTCCCACCACCCAACTCAACACCTGGAAGCACGTCTGGAAGACCAAGACTTTGAACTGGGGAAGTTTGGTCCCAGGCTGGAAGTAGTCCCAGCCTGTTTGTTGAGGAACTATAACCTGCTTGTACCATCTGTCCAGGTAAGAGACTGCTTGATTCAAATCCTGCTTCGTGTGTAGAATTCAGATTGCAAATTTATTTGTATTTCTTAAATAGCCAACTTTGATCTCTATGCCTGCTACTTATAATCATTTATCTATCTTTCTGTGGTTAATAAATCTGCTTTATACTTTACCTAAAACAGTGTGTTTTAGTTGAAGTGGTTGGGGAATCTCAGCTCAGATTACGAAGGCTGGGGGATGTCCACTTTCCTATGAAGAAGTGGCAAGCTGGGTAATGAGCTTACACAGGCCAGGCTTCTGACCAGTGCAAGACGGTACAGTTCTGAGGTGCAAGGCTGGGGAGCTGGGAGGAATTGGCTGGTTCAAGTAGCTCAGTTGGGTGTGTCGCTGCCTGTGGATGGCTGTGTAAGTGCAGTGCCTGTCACAGGCTTGTAGCTTGATATCAGCATCACAGGGTGAGAGGCAGCCTGGGTTGTTGGGTTTGGAGGGCTCAGTGGTCCCACAGTCCAGGTTGCCCGCACTGGGGATCCGGTCACAGTGGTGCAGTGTTCAAAGTGAGATTTGCCCTTCATACACTGGTGTAGAGATTTTAAGTGAGACTTTCAGTGTGGTAGCTGAGAACAGTCAAAGAGAAGGTTGTGACAATCTTTACCTTGGGGGAGCACCCTGTAACCCCCATATTCCTAATTTACATATAATTGTGATATTGCATATAAAGCATGCCATGTTCATAAGAGGTTCAAAAGGGAGCTAGATAGATTCATGGAGGATAGGTCCATCAATGGCTATTAGCCAGGATGGGCAGGAATGGTGTCCCTAGCCTCTGTTTGCCAGAAACTCAGAATGGGCAACAGGGAATGGATCACTTGATGATTACCTGTTCTGTTCATTCCCTCTGGGGTACCTGCCATTGGCCACTGTCAGAGGACAGGATACTGGGCTTGATGGACCTTTGGTCTGACCCAGTATGGCCGTTCTTATGTTCATGTGCGCTATCATGAGAAAGGTTATGATCTGCTGAAACCCACTGTCCCATCTAAATATGTACATCATTAATGCATATGAAGTTATGAGAATTTGTTGTATGGTTGTCACTAAAATACGCTGTGGGTTTGGGAAGCGCCCAGATACTAGCTCCCCAAAGACAATAACCAAGGGGATAACCAACGCCTGGGTGGGTGTCTAACAACCATCAACAGCCATTGTCCAGCAAGGGAGCTACAATGCAATGACTCACCTGCATGAGGCCACACCAGGGGAATTGCTCAACCTTGCCTAGGGACTCAGCAATGCCCCCAGACATGCCTGGACTTGTGTTCTCCACGCACATGGACTAAAGGTATAAAACAGAACATAGGCTCACGCTTCACCTTTCTCCTGACCCCACCTATGCTGCAAGCAACAAGGGCTGAGAAGACTGAAGACTCCAACAGAGGAGACCGGCCCAAGGATGAAACCTGTGTACTATAAACTGCAATATCCAGTGGGGTGAGAAAAACTGCTTAACCTAGATGTTGCCCCGTCTAATAGGGTTGAGAGTTTAGACTGCGTGCTTAGATTTTCTTTTCTTTTGGTAACCACTCTGACTCTTTGCCTATCACTTATAATCACTTAAAATCTATCTTTTGTAGCCAATAAATTTGTTTAACTATTTATCTTTACCAGTGAGTAGTATTTGGTAAATCTGCTCAGGTTTACAAAGGCTGGTATATATCCACTTTCCATTGATGAAGTGGTGAACCAATTAATAAATTTGCATTGCTCAAGAAAGGGTCTTGAGCACTGCAAGATGGTATAGTTCTGAGGCACAAGGCTGGGAGCTGGGGGGATTTGGCTGGTGCCTTGCTCTGTATGATTCATGAGTGGCTCTGGGAGCATACATGCAATTTGGCTGGGTGTGGGGCTCCCCATGCAGTTGTACTGAGTGATCACAGCGCCTGGGGGAGGGGCGGGGGTTGCTGCTTGTCACCAGTTAAGGCATTTTGAGAGAGAACCCAGATTAGTGAGTTAAGGGGGCACAGGGTCTCACAGTCCCAGGCTGCACCCCGGGGATCCCATCACAGAGGTTACCAGTTTGTTATTTTCTGTTTGCTAATTTTGGGAAAGAGAAGTAGGGACTGAAAGAGCAGAAAGATGGGCAAGAGTGATGCAGTTGCGAAGTTAGAGCTAATCAGACTGCAGGTGGCAAAAAAAGAAAAAGAAGATCAGTGAATCCTGAGCTAAAGAAGCTGGGCTCAGAAGCAAGCTGATGAGTTAGCACCTCAGCGAGTCCTAGAGTTGAAAGCCCAAGAAGCTGAGGCGCAGAGACAAGCTGTTGAGGAGTTAGTACATCACGGGTCCTGGAACTGAAAACCAAGGAGGCTGAGGAAAGAGAGAGAGAGCGCGAAGGCACCAACTGGATCTGGCAGACCAGCAGAACCAGACCCCCCCACACACACTACTGATTCCCACCTCTCCAAAAATCCACAAATGGGAACAATTGTGTCCTGCATACAAAGAGCCAGAAGACGTTACAGAATATTTCACTATTTTTGAGAGTCTGTGTGTGATTCCTGAGGACAAGAAAATCCCCACTTTGGTTGCAAAGTTAACTGGTAAAGCACTGAATATATTCAATGAAATGTCAATTCAGGATGCTTTAGATTATTATAAATTCAAAGAAACTATTTTGAAACAATTTCAGATTACCGCTGAATCATATAGGGTGAAATTTAGAAATCTTAAGAGAAATGCTGGTATGAGTTGTGACGAGTTTCCCCCGGGGTGCCACCTGGAACTGAGGTACACTGAGCCCCCTGACCCACCAGCCTGGGCTCCCTCTCACACTGTACTGATGTGACAAGCTGCAAAGCACTCTGGTCTGCACTTTCACCAGCATTCACACAGGTAGGGACATACCCAGCTGCAGTTACATGCAGGCTCTCTGATCAGCCCCTGCATAGGAAGGCTACAGCTAAGGCAGCTCCCAGCTCCTCAGGCATGCACCCCCTCTGGAGTATAAACCCAAAATTATACCATCTTGCACTGCACAGAGAACTGTACAGCGTAAGCTCATAAAATTTGCCCCCTCCCTCAATGTGGAGAGGAATATGCAACAGCCTTTGCCCCTGAGTTATGATTCCCACACACTTCACTCCACCTCATTGGTTTAGATAAAGCAAAAACAAGTTTATTAACTACAAAAGATAGATTTTAAGTGATTATAAGTGATAGCAAACAGATCAAAGCAGATTACCTAGCAAATAAACAAAAACGCAAACTAAACAATATACTAGAAAGATAGGGTATGAAGTAGCAGATTCTCACCCTAAATGATGATACAAGCAGGCTGCAGATTCTTAAGGGGCAAGCTGCACTTGCTTTACAGCTTGGAATCCCCAGGTGTTTCATACACAGGCTAGAAATCCCTTTAGCCTGGGTCCAGCACTTCCCCCAGTTCAGTCTTTGTTCCTCAGGTGTTTCCAGGTATCTTCTTGGGTGGGATGTGAAGAACCACAATGTCACTCCCCCCCTTATATAGCTTTTGCATATGGCGGGAACCCTTTGTTCCCAAAGCTTGGTTCCCAGACCCGTCTGTGGAAAAATACTGACATCCCAAGATGGAGTCCAGAGACAAGTGATCTCATCACATGACCTTGTAGAGTCACAGCAGCCATTACTTGGAGGCTTTCCGTAGCATTTTCAGGAAGGCTCCCCGGGTGGGAGATAAGCTTCTCCTAAGGCCTGTCATTTTTTCCTAATGGCCCATTGCCCTGAATAAGCCCTTCCCCACCCAGCTATCTAGACTGGAAGCATCTTGTCTGGTGGGCGTTACCCAGGTGTAACTACATTGAAATACAGATACACAGTCAATATTCATAACTTTAGATACAACAATGATCCATGCATACAAATAGGATAATCATATTCAGCAAATCATAACTTTTCCAATAACACCTCACATGATTTAGCATGCATAAAATGCATCATAATTATGCTATAACCGTATTATAATAATATCACTATGAAGAATAAGGGGTGCAGTGTCATACGAGTAATGGGGAGTATGTAAACAGGATGAAAAATCTGATGGGAAAATGGGTGAGGGGGGGAAAGGGTTGCAAGCTTTGAAGAAATGTTTGACTTTGTTGCTCTGTAGCATTTCCTAAGCATATATAAAGATGATGTGAAACACTGTCTATTGGACAAAAATGTGAAAACTGTGGATGAGATACCATCTTTAGCTGATGCCTTTCAGCAGACCCAGGCAAACCACAGAAAGAAGGGCTTAAACCTGGTGGGAAGCCAAAACTATTCCTCTAATCCCCATCCCAAATCTCTTGTGAAAACAGAAGACCCCAGAAGGTGCTACCACTGTAATTCTGTTCATCACCTGAGGAATAAATGCCCGGTGCTAGGAGGAAGCTGATGATACTCGTTAAAAAAAGATGTGTTCATTAAATTTGTGACTGAACTCCTTGGGGGAGAATTGTACGTCTCCTGCTCCAAGGTTTTACCCACATTCTGCCATATATTTTGTGTTATAGCAGTCTCAGATGACAACCCAGCACATGTTGTTCCATTTAAGAACACTTTCACTGCAGATTTGACAAAATGCAAAGAAGGTACCAATATGACATTTCTAAAGATAGCTACCGCACTCGACCCACGGTTTAACAATCTGAAGTGCCTTTCAAAATCTGAAAGGGACGAGGGTGGAACATGCTGTCAGAAGTCTTAACAGAGCAACACTCTGACGTGGAAACTACAGAACCCAAACCACCATAAAAGAAAATTAACCTTCTGCTGGTTGCATCTAGCTCAGATGATGAAAATGTACATGCATCAGTCCGCACTGCTTTGGACTATTATGGAGCAGAACTCATCATCATCATGGACGCATGTCCTCTGGAATGGTGGTCGAAGCATGAAGATGCATATGAATGTTTAGCACATCTGGCACATAAATACTTTGCAATGCCGACTACAACATGCGAACTCCTGGTCTCACTTTTAGGTGACATTGTAAACAAGAAGCAGGCAGCATTATCGCCCATAAATGTAAACAAACTTCTTTGTCTGAGTGATTGGCTGAACAAGAAGTAGGACTGAGTGGACTTGTAGGCTCTAAAGTTTTACATTGTTTTATTTTTGAATGCAGTTACGTAAAAAAAAATCTACATTTGTAAATTTCACTTTCACGATAGATTGCACTACAGGACTTATATGCGGTGAATTGCAAAATATTTTTTCTTTTTTATCGTGCAAATATTTGTAGTAAAAATAATATAAAGTGAGCACTGTACACTTCGTATTCTGTTGTAATTGAAGTCAGTATATTTGAAAATGTAGAAAACATCCAAAAATATTTAAATAAATGGTATTCTATTTTTGTTTAACAATGCGATTAAAACTGCTATTAATTACAACTATTTTTTAATCTTGGGATTAATTGTGATTAATTTTTTTAATTGTTTGACAGCCCTGTTTAAAATCTATCTTTTTCTAGTTAATAAATCTGTTTTATACTTTACCTACAAGAGTATGTTTTGGCGGAAGTGGTTGAGGGAATTTCAGCTCAGATGACAAGCTAGTGCATGTCCACTTTCCGATGAAGAAGTGGCAAATTGGGTAACTTGAGTTTACACTGGCCAGGCTTCTGACCAGTGCAAGACGGTACATTCTGGGGTGCAAGACTGGGGAGCTGGGGGGAATTGGTTGGAGCCTCTCTATTGACGGTTCATGAGTGGCTGGGAGATCATTCATGTAACTCAGTTGGGTGTGTCCCTGCCTGTGGATGGCTGTGTAAGTGCAGTGCATGTCAGGGGCTTGTAGCTTGACATCAGCATCACAGTGTGAGAGGCAGCCTGGGTTGGTGGGTTTGAAGGGTTCATCGGTCCCACAGTCTAGGTTGCATACTGGGAACCCCATCATACTGGATAATTACAGGCCTGTCAGCCTGACATCGATTCCTGGCAAGATAATGGAGCAACTGATTCGGACTCGATTAATAAAGAATTAAAGGAGGTAAAGTAATTAATGAAAATCAACATGCATTTATAGAAAATAGATCCCGTCAAACTAACTTGATACCTTGTTTTGATGAATTTACAGGTTTGATTGATAAAGGTAATAGTTTTGACGTAGTATACTTAGACTTCTGTAAGGCTTTGACTTGCATGCTTTTTGCCACACGGCATTTTGATTAGAAAACTAGAATGATCTATAACTAACAAGGCCACACATTAAATGGATTACAAATTGGCTAACTGGTAGATCACAAAATGTAACTGGGGAATTGTCATTGAGTGGGCATGTTTCCAGTGGGGTCCCACAGGGATCAATTCTTGGCCCTATGTTATTTAAGATTTTTGTCAATGACCTGGAGGAAAAAATAAAATCATCACTGATAAAGTTTGCAGGTGACACAGAAATTGTGGGTGTGGTGAATAATGAAGAAGACAGGTCACTGATACAAAGCAATCTCGCTCACTTGGTAATGGGGTGTAAGCAGACAATATGAATTTTAATAAGGCTAAATGTATACATCTAGGAACAAAGAATGCAGGCCATACTTACAGGATGGGCACTCTGTCCTGGGAAGCAGTGACTCTGAAAAAGATTTGGAGGTCATGGCTGATAATCAGCCAAACATGAGCTCCCAGCGTGATGCTGTGGCCAGAAGAACTAATGCAATCTTGGGAGGAAAAAGGGGCAGTCTTGAGTAGGAGTAGATTCAAGAAAGATGTTGATAAATTGAAAAGGGTTCAGAGAAGTGTGATAAGAATGATTGCAAGATTAGAAAGAGACAAGGTGGGGGAGGGGATACCTTTTATTGGACCAGCTTCTGTTGGTGAGAGAGAGAGAACTGCCGAGCTACACAGAGCTCTGCTTCATATCTGTTTAAGCTTGAAAGCTTGTCCCTGTCACCGACAGAAGATAGTCCAATAAAAGGTATCACCTCCCTCCCCTTATCTCGCTAATATCCTGGAGCCAACACAGCTACCCTAGCACTGCCTTATAGTGAGAGACTCGGGAAGCTCAATCTATTTAGCTTAACAAAGAGAAGGTTAAGAGATGATTTGTTTACCATCTGTAAGTACCTACACGGAGACCATCTATTTAATAACAGGTCCTTCAGCTAGTATAACACAATCCTTTTAAATCGTGGCCCTGGGGCAGCTACTTCTTTTGCCCCCCTCCGCCCTGCACTCCCCCCATCGGCGGCCGGGGAGGGGAAAAGGGGCAGTGACGTTAAAGCGCTGCCGCGGCAGTGCTTTAAGCAGAGTTCTTAAAGCACTTTAAAGACAGCGGTACGGGGCAGTACTGGCGGCTACCTTTTACCGGTACACTGTACCAGCCCGTACCCCTGTTACCGATCTAGCACTCTCAACCGTAGGAATGTGCTGATAAGGTCTTGGAGGACAAGCAGAGCTTCTCGGGGGATGGGATACTGACAAATCTGAGGAATCTCAATGCCTGGTTTCAGGGTTATTTATACTGGCTCTGTCCGGAGAGTTCCCAAGTCTGCCTTTGAAATGCCCCATAGGGAGGCTTGCACCTCCTGTCTGAGTCGCTCGGGTAGGTTCACTGGGCCCGTAGGCAGGATCGGGTCCTCCAAAGCCTGGGTTAATACGGCACATAGTTGGAGAAGTTGGCGTTGAGGTAACCGGAGAATGATTTTATCATCTGAAAAGAAAATCTGAGCACGTAGTTTACACAACAGATTTCTGCCCAAGAGATTAACTGGAGAGTCAGGTGCTAGTAAAAAGGCATGGTAGGTAGAGACGCCAGAGATTTCTACAGTAGCCTCCTGTAATACAGAACAGTCAAATGGCTTTCCACCTATACCCATTGCTTTCATCCGTGAGGCTTTTTTTTTTGCTTGGTAGTAACAGTAGAAAGGGCAGCCCCTGAATCCAGAAGGCAAGAATAAACAGTTTCTCCCAAAGTTAAGTGAACCTGGGGGTCGCTGGAGGAACAAACATAAGTGGTGAAATCATTTGAAAGGTGACAAACATGAAATCATTTGAAAGGGTTTACTTAACATATAATTTAAAGGGCTTATCCTTAGAGGGTTTTCTCTGAGATTCACCCATTTTTTCTCCTGACACTTAAACAGAGAATTAAACAGAAAGCAGAGGGAATTACGGTCTAAATAAAAACAAAAAAAAAAGCCTAGTACAGATTTCCCTACTCACACTGACTGCTACAGGGGACGGGACAGAAGGATCTCAATTCGACCTCAGCGCTTCATCGCATGCTATGGCTTCCACTCTGAGGAATTATGAATGAGAGGCTCAGTCCCGCCCACACACCCAACACCCAAGTGTATGAGACAGAAAATATTAACCAGTTAAACAGAACAGAACCAGAACAGATAGTGTTTTTTTATTTTATTAGGACTCACCTTATCGGAGCACGAACCCCAGGGGCTGCGGTGAAGTCAGAAAGGGGGCTAAGCACCCCGTTGGCGCCCTTCCTAGTTCGCTGCAGCCGTCCGGAGTCCAATGTCCGAGCTAGGAGGTCCCATCTGGGTCGCCAGAAACTGTTACCGAAATATCGGGTCCACCTAGCTGAGAGCCAATAACAGCCAGACAGGGATAAGGAAAGAGGTTACTTTATTCTGCAGAAGAAAGGAGAGTTTTGCACCTTGGTACAAAGATTCTAACTTACACAGAAACCAAAGGTCTTTTATACACACTTAGACAAAGCCCTGGTCGTGTTAACACTTGATTGGTGGTTGCCAGACCCCGGAAAACTGTTATCTGGTCAGTGAAAACCAGTTTGGGACCAGCTCTTTCTGCCTCAAGAAAAGACAGTGTAAAAGTTCAGGGTTCTGTGTACGCGAGGCATCTACTTCCCCCTAGTGGCCGCTGGTTGCCATAGCTGCTAGTGGTTAAAAGGGAGGCATTGTACCTTATGCCTTTCACACCCCCTTACTTTCACCCCTGAGAATAATCCACAGCTGGCTGCACTGACAGTGTGCTTGGCCTGGATCTTAGTGATAGGATGTCTCATTGCAGAATAAAGACTCTGCTGCTATTTGCTGTTTAGGTGAAAATCTGGGACATCCCCAAACATTTACTCACAAGGAACATCACCAGTGCAAGGAAGGAGCTTCTGGGTCATGCTCGAAGGGTGGGACTCATTGAATGGCATCCTACAGCCAGCAACATTCTCTTCAGTACGGGTTATGATTATAAGGTGAGTCAGCTTTGCCCTTTGGGGCCAGACCCTCCGATGTGCTGCAGATGCTGCGGAGCAGAATATGCGGCTCAGGCCTGGGGAGGGACCCAGAGGGTGCATCTGCAGGGAGAGGGTGCCCAGATTTGCTTTGTTTCTTCTCAGTCTGTTTTGTTTGTGCTCCTACATGTAGTTGCTTTCTGTAACAGGCCATTTAAGTTGTATGAGGAGAGCCCTCCTGGAGCCAGCTCTACCCTACTGTGTGGGTCACCCCGACCTGGGGCAGAGGACGTAGAGGCGGGGTTTGTACAGACGCTTGTGCTGCTGGTCCTGGTTGCAGGGGCAAAAGTTGGGTTCCCCAAGCAGAGTGGGCTCACCCCAGCCCTCTCAGGGGGAGGGAGGAGTCTGGCTCTTGGGCGTTCCGGCCAGTCTCTCTATCGGAAGAGCAGGGCAGGCAGGGACATGTTTTCCCCAGGACAGCCACGCTGTACTTGTAAGCCGGGGCAAAGCATGCTGGGAAATAAGGAGAGTATATAAACACTAGCTTTTCAAGAGACGGAGAGACCGGGAGGCAGGCACACTGCATCGAAGGTCTGGTGTAGGGCAGAGAATGGAAATTCTAAGTCATTCAAGATTTTGAAATTTGTTTTCAGTTGAGAACAAAACCTGGAAATTTTGAAATTTTTCACAAAAGAAAATTCAGAAAAAAATGTTTTCAGATTGATCAGACTGTTTTGTGTCAATTTCAACTTTTTTATTTATATTCTAATCTAACACAATATCATTATAACACCACAATATTGTTGAGAAAGGCAAATGGAAATGTTTCATTCTGAAGATGTCAAAACAGGACATCGCAATGTCATCTGAACCTTTCCCCCACCCCCCGAGACCCCACCACCATCCGCTGCCCATTGAGTCCCTCCCCTCCCCCGAGACCCCACCACCTGCCAAGTCCCTCCACCCCACTCCGCCGTGGCCCCCCTACCCACCGCTCGCCTACTCCCTCTCCCCTGCCCCTCCGAGATTCCACCGTGAGCCGCTCGGGGAGGAGGCCATGGGGCGGGCGAGGGAGGGTGGAGGAGAGGAAGGAGTTGGGATTCAGGAAGTGCTGTGGCAAGTGGGGGGCCATGGGGGGGGTGCAGGAGGGGAGAGACAGCAAACGGCGAGTGGCAGGGGCCTCTTGGGGGAGGAGAGGAGGGACTCAGCGAGAAGCTGCAAGCGGCGGGGGTCTCGAGGGAGGGGCGGAGCAGGGACAGGAAGAGGTGGAGCATGGGCAGGGCCACGGGAAATGGGGGGGGGCCTCCGGAGCAGGGTGCAGGCAGGGCCACCACAGCCCAGGCATCCGCGCACTCAAAGGCGGCAGGTTGGCAGCTGCGCTGCGGAGGAGGCTTACCCTGCCCTGGCCTATTGTACCTGCCCCCTAGGCATACCCAAGCTAGTGCTGATCTAGGTGAAGCCACAGCAGCATGGACTTCAGCACGGGCTAGCCACCCAAGTGCAAGTCCTGGGCGGGCTTGTCCAGCCGGCAGCACAGCTGTAGGTACTCGCACCGGCTCCATCAAACCTAGCGGGGGGCATGTCGACGGGAGCTGCAGTCACCCCTCTGATTGCAGTGCAGAAGGAGTCACGACCCACATGACATTCACTTCCCCATCGTCTGGTTGTAGGTTTAGTTTAGTGAACGTTAATGTAAACGGCTGCTGTTCATTCTACCTGTTTTCCCCTGCAACGATTTCCCCCTGCCACAGAAAGTCCCCCGGGAATGAGCGTGTCAGCTCTTTGAGGCAGGGAGCGTCTCTGACACACTGCGGTAAGGCGCTAAGCATGCCATAGACAAACAATTAGTGACCATAATAATGATATGGGTAAAGAAGGGTGGAGGTCACTGGGGCACGCTGGTCCAGCCCTTCACTCCCATCTCTCCAGGGCAGCAGCCGTCTGGCGTGCAGTGTTGTACTTGCTGACTGTCAAACGGGCTGGTTTGAGGGAAAGGTGCTGAAAATGTGTTTCTTTGGCTCAGATAATGATCTGGAACCTCGACACAAAGGAGCCCGTCATTCAAAATCCGGTGAAGACAATCAGTTGTCACAAGGACGTGATCCTCTCCATGTCATTCAACACAGATGGCAGCCTGCTAGCCACTGCCTGCCGGGACAGGAAGATACGGCTCATGGACCCGCGGTCAGGAGCAGTCCTACAGGTATGCAGGGTTGATCCACAGTGAGTCTGACTGTAAGAGCTCTTTCTTCTCTGAGTGCTTGTTCACGTCGATTCCAATCAGGTGTGTGCACACGCACCTGCCCGGGAGCCGGAAGATTTTTCCCATAGTACCATCGGTCGGGTCAGTCTGGGCACCCCTGGGAGTTGCACCTTCATGGCGCTCAATATACAGCCCTGCCGATCCGCCACCCCCTCAGTTCCTTCTTACTGCCAGTGACGGTAGGCTGGAACGTCCTGTAGCCCTGGCTTAGCAAGCACCTTCAACTCCAGTTGTTTGTACATAGTTAGTTTATCTTAGTAGTTAGCGATTAGAGTTATTGTGGGGTCCCCACTCCCCTTCCGACTCCCCGGAGCAGTGTTATGCTGTGGTCCCTGGGGTTTAAAAACGGTGTGGGCTGCGCGAAGTGCATGCCAAAGAGCGATCCACACTCCTCGTGTTTACGGTGCCTAGGGGAGGGTCACCAAAAGGATCGCTGTAAGATCTAGAACTCTTAAAGAAAGGGAGCAGCAGCTAAAAGTGATCCTCATGGAAGCAGCTGTATGCCCCCATTCAGACCCGGGCTGGGGGACCCAGCTCCTAGCACTTCCTCGTCGATGTGGAGCGCCCCGGCGCCATCATCGAGTTCGGTGCAGAGAAAGGACTCGTCCCGGGACGCTCGGCACTGACATGGCACCTCCTGAGGCCCAGCGGAGAGCAGGCACTGGTCTCACTCGCCCGTGTCTCAGAAGAAAAAGAAGCCGGGCAGTTGGTCACCCCCAGCTAAGTCTAAGGAAGGGAGACCCCAGGTGGGCCACAGCTCGAGATCCCCCATTAGGGCCACCTTGTCTCCTGCCCAGCTGAGGCAGTTGAGTCTGGGCCCTCCACGTTCATTGGTCCCTGCGGGCCAGAAGCTGCCACTTCCTTCGATGCTGGAAGCTTTTGAAGCTGCTCGGGATCTGCTGCACTTTACGGCGCCGTTCTCACCCCCTAGGAGAGAGGAACCTCCAGCACTGGCGGTCCCACCCCACCCCCGGGTGCAGTCAGGAGGGAGGCCGGCAATGATGTCCAGGCATTCCCCCTCTCCATGTCCATCGACATCAGCCCACTCGGACAGAGAGCCTAGTCGCCCCCCAAGCTCTCGACGCTCGAGGCACTGAAGCTCGGCTCCTCCGTGATCTTCAGTCTTGGAGACCTCGGCGTCAGAGTCTGACTCCTCCTGCTCTCGGGGGAGTAGGAGCCGACAATCGAGGTCAAGGCGAGAGAGGCAAGAGCCCCAGACGTGGCCACAGTGGCTATTCTGGACCCCCTGGGCCATTCAGCAAAGCCAGGGAGGGATCCAAGCGCACCGCTCCGCGGCATCTTCAGTGGCCTCAGCCACATTGGTCCCGCCATCAACCGCGCAGCTCGCCTCGGCGCCTACCCACACGTCGACACTATCGGCTGTGGCATCATCACCAGCACCTGCCTCGGCACCAGCGACTCTTTGGCCCTCGGCGATGACAGCTGCTCCGGGGCCGACAGCCTTTTCGGGCACAGACGATGACCTCGGCACTGACAGCGGCACAGACAACAGCCCCGCCACCTTCATTGGCTCAGGCAGCTGGTTTGGTACCGGCGGTTGGGTGCCCCGGTGCTGACAAGTGCTCCATCAGCACCAACGTTGCCCTGAGAGTCACGGGACCCCTTCAGAGCTGATGGCAGGGAGCATCCGCTGCTTATAGGGGCTTCCTCCTCCTCGTCTCCGAACGAGGCCTTGGCAGACACAGCCATAGCCCTGGCGCTTGAGGACAAAAGGGTGTTACAACAGTTGCTGTGAAGGGCTGCTCAGGGTCTGGGCATTAAGGCTGAGGAGGTGGTCGAGGAGGCTGATCCCATGGTGGATATCCTCTCCCCCTCAGGCCCTTCTCCTATTACCCTACCACTGATTAAAACTATTGTGGACACCACCAAGACCCTGTGGCAGACCCCAGCTTCCTTACCGCCCACTGCCAAGCGCAATGAGAGGCGTTACTTCGTGTCCTCCAAGGGGTACGAACATTTGTACTCCCACCCACCTCCCGACTCTCTTGTGGTGGATGCTGCTAATCAGCGTGAGCAGCAGGGTTTCCAGGGGCCCTCCCCTAAAAACAGGGAGGCTAAGTGACTCGACCATTTCACGAGAAAAGTCTACTCTACAGGGGGTCTGCAGCTCCATATCTCAAACCAGCAGGCCATCGTCAGCAGGTACTCTTATAACACCTGTGTGGCCATGGTCAGATTTGCGGAGCTCCTCCCTGCAGACTTCCGAGTCGAGGTCTCGGCCTTGGTGGCGGAGGGAAAGCTAGTCTCCCGGGCTTCCCTCCAGGTCGCATTGAACGGTGCTGATGCCGCTGCTAGGGTTATGGCTGCTGGGGTGGCCATGAGAAGGGGCCCCTGGCTCCAAGTATCGGGGCTCCCTTACGAGGTCCAGCAAACTATTCGGAATCTCCCATTTGGGGATGTGACTCTTTTTTCTGAAAAGACAGACAAGAGGCTGCATAGCCTGAAAGACTCACGAGCCACCCTCAGGTCTTTGGGCCTGCACACTCCCACCGCACTTTAGGTCACCACCTCCTCTGAGGTTCTATCAGCAGAACCGCCAGGACAGTTCTCGGAGGAGGAACAGGAGCGATAGGGAAAGACAACACCCGTCCTCAGGCCAGGGCTCTGGCCAACCCAAACCACCTTCTACTGTGCATGATCCTGTATCACCTCGGACCTCAGGGTGCTCCACACGGTAGAGAGGGGATACTCCATCCAATTCTGTGCCCTCCCGCCCTTCCACCCTCCTTCCCCGTCCCTCTTCAGGGACCCTTCTCACGAACAGGTTAGATTCATCAGAGCCACCTTCGACAACCTGAGTCTCCTTCTAAACTAAGCAAAATCGACTCTGTCTCCCATCCAGAGGATAGAGTTTATAGGGGCAGTACTGGACTCGACCCAAGCCAGGGCATATCTGCCGCAAGCGTGGTTTCAGGCCCTGACCGATATCATTCAGGGCCTCAGACAGTTTCCCACCACCACAGCAAGAAACTGCCTGAAGCGTCTCAGACACATGGCTGCCTGTACCTATGTGGTGCAGCATGCCAGACTCAGGCTTCGATCTCTTCAGTCGTGGCTTGTGTTAGTGTATCACCCAGCCCAGGACAGCTTGGACAGGATTGTGACCCTGCCTCGCCCGGTTCTCAACTTCCTCCAGTGGTGGCTCGACCCTCAGGAGGTGTGCCCAGGGGTCCCCTTCGCCACTCGGCAGCCGCTCTGTCACTAGTGACGGATGTATCGGACTTGGGCTGGGGAGCACATCTGGGAGACCGCAGGACTCAAGGCCTCTGGTCTCAGGCGGACCTGGGTCTCCACATCAATGTCTCGGGGCTGAAAGCGGTGCACCTGGCATGCCAGACCTTCCGGGCATACTTAACGGGACGATGTGCATCAGTCATGACGGACAATACAACAGCAATGTTCTGTATCAACAAACGAGGGGTGCACGCTCCTCTCCCCTGTACCAGGAAGCCCGAATGCTGTGGGACTTCTGTATAGAACATTCAATGCACCTGCAAGCGTCGGACCTCCGGGGTACAGAACAAGCTGGCGGACCACCTCAGCAGGTTGTTTCACAGCCACGAGTGGTCCCGTCACCCGGATGTCATGATTTCAATCTTCCAGAGGTGGGGCTTTCCCCAGATAGACCTATTCACCACGCAACACAACAGAAAGTGCCAGCCGTTCTGCTCCTTCCAGAATCACAGCCCGGGCTCCAGCAGGACGAGCGGCCCAGCCCCATACGACTGGGGTTGCCAACTTTCTAATTGCAGAAAACCGAACGCCCTTGCCCTGCCCCCTTCCCCACCCCTTCCCCAAGGCCCCGCCCCTTCCCAGCCCCTTCCCCAAGGCCCCACCCCCTGCTCACTCCATCCCCCTCCCTCTGTCACTCGCTCTCCCCCATCCTTGCTCGGGAGGGGTTTGGAGGGTGGGAGGGGGCTCTGGGCTGGGGAAGGGGATTGTGGTGTTGGAGGGGGTGAAGGCTCTGACTGGGGGTGCAGGCTCTGGGGTGGGGCTGGGGATGAAGGGCTTGGTGTGCAGGAGGGAGCTCCCGGGTAGAGCCAAGGGGTTCAGAGTGTGTGTGTGTGGGGGGGGGTGGGGTGGGGGGGCTCAGGGATGGGGCAGGGTGTTGGGGCACAGGAGGGGGTTCGGGGTGTGGGCTCCAGGCGGTGCTGACCTCAGGCAGCTCCTGGGAAGTGACGATATATCCCTCCAGCTCCTGGGCGGCCAGGGGGCTCCACGTGCCCCCACCCCCACAGGCGCCGCCCCCATTGGCTGCACTTCCTGGCCAATGGGAGCTCTGGAGCCGGCCGGCACTCGGGTGGTGCCTGCGGGGGTGGGGGAGCACGCGTAGCCCCCCGGTCTCACGTCCTAGGAGCCGGAGGGACATGCCGGCTGCTTCCCGGGAGCTGGGCACGGAGCCTGCCTGCCCCGCTGGCCCTGCAGCTAACCGGACTTTTAGCGTCCCGATCAGCTGTGCTGACAGGAGCTGCCAGGATCCCTGTTCGACCGGGAGTTCGAAAACCAGACACCGGGTCACCCTACGTGCAACCTGCGCTGTCACTGCTGCAGCAGGGTGAGCGGCCCAGCCCCATGTGACCTACGCTGCCACAGGTGGCAGATGTGCAGAGATCCCCATTGGGTGGGGCTTCCGGAGAAGGGTGCCAGGTGGTGCCTTTTCTGCTCAGCAAACTCAAATAAGCTTCGGACAGCAATGAGAAAAAGTGTCTCCCCATGGCTGGCTTTCCCACGTGACCATGACAGTGATGGGCTGTGTGTCTCCTTACAGGAAGCCAGCTGCAAGTCTCACAGAGTGAATAAAGTTTTGTTTCTAGGAAACATGAAAAAGCTGCTCTCTACTGGGACATCCCGCTGGAATAACAGGCAAATTGCACTATGGGCGCAGGTGAGTCAGACCCAGCAGTCCAGCCATAGAAGCTTCAGTTTTCCTCACTAATGGGGATTCCTCGTTACTTTCACTTTAACCCTTGTGCCTGCCAAATACCCAGGAATTAATTCGTAGCCAAGTTCAAGGTGGTCTGTCAAGTTAAACACTCTTAGGTGGATCCTGGCTTTTGTGGATAAAATGTTATTACACAGAAATGAATCAGTGAAGAAGCAAGGCAGGCTGAGAGCATGGCAGTAATGCAAAGAGAAATGGAAGCAATTTCCTAGCGTTGGAAGGGGTGCTGGGTATGGGAGGGAGCAGTTTCAAAGGAGCTATAGGCCGGCAGCAGGCAGACGGGAGCAGCATGTCCATACTCCAGACCTGCAATAAGAAGTGTAAAGAGTCTTCTGTGTATCCCTCCCTCCATGGCCATGGGCCCTCTCAGAACTGCCCCTCCTCCCCCAAATCCAGTGGGAGCAACAGTGGGACTCAGGATCAGATGCTCTAGGGCAGGGGTCTCAAACACGCGGCCCGCGGGCCACATGCGGCCTGCGGAGTTATTTCCTGCGGCCCGCCATAGGTACCGACTCCACTGGCAGCCAAGCTCCAAACATTACTGAGTGTTTATATTTTATTAAAACCCCTCTTTGCATTACAGTTTTTAAAATGTTAATACATTGACTTTTAATAGAATACTATATTACTCTTCATTTTTTTCATTTTTGGACTATACTTTTGTATCATTGTATGTAAAGGTTTCATTGAGGCAGCCCTCGGGCCAATTTGCTTGTTCTCATGTGGCCCTCGTGGTGATTGGAGTTTGAGATCCCTGCTCTGGGGCATTTTCAAGCAAGGCACTGACTAAGGTTCTGAGAGCGGCTGTTTCTCTCTCTTTGACATGCCCAGGGGGATCTCTCTGTGCCTTTAGCTGAGGAGGATCTGGATGGCGCCTCGGGGCTGCTGTTCCCGTTCTATGACTCTGACACTCACATGCTGTACGTGGTGAGCAAGGTAAGTACTTTTCCTTTGAATTAACAAAGCCAAATTAATAAAATTAATAAAGACTGTTATCAGGTCCTGCCTCAGCCTTTTGCAAGACAAAACATGTCCAGTTTCTTTAACCTTTCCTTATAGGTCAGGTTTTCTAAACCTTTGAGCATTTTTGTTTCTCTCCTCTGGACTCTGGCAACTCAGAGTTTAACACATTACTCCAGATGAGGCCTCACCAGCGCCACATAGAGGGGGACCATTACCCCCTGGTGTCTTACATGTGACACTCCTGTTAATATACCCGGGAATATTAGCCTTTTTCACAACTGGATTACATTGTTGACTTATATTCAATTTGTGATCCACTCTAACCCCCTGATCCTTTTCAGCAATAGCCATCATTCACCATCTAGCCGGTTATTCCCCATTTTGCAGTTGTGCTTTTGATTTCCCTTCCTACGTGTAGTACTATAAATCAATGATAGACCTGAACCTGGAATACTGAGGTCCATTCTGGTCACTCTCTGACTAAAAGGACATAACAGAAATAAAAGGGGTTCAGAGACCAGTGGAGGAAAAATATTAGAGGCCAGGAAAAGACGTTTATATGGAAGGAGACTGGAAAGATCGGGACGGTTTAGTTTAGAGAGGAAACAAATACAAGGTGATACAATAGAGCTTTAAAAGAACAATGGACAGTATAGAGAAGGTGAACCGGGTGACCACCTTGGGCTCCCCCTCTCCTGCAGCAGGGGCTAAGCAATGCCTTGTGTTCTCTCCTGTCATCTCTAGGGAGATGGGAACATCCGATACTATGAGATCGGCGCTGAGAAGCCGTACCTGAACTACCTGACGGAATACCGCTCCCCTCTACCACAGAAAGGAATCGGTGAGTTTGTATCGTGTATTTCTCATCTCACTAGGGGCCCAATCCCACACCCTGTGGGAATCCAGTGGGAGTACAGGACTGGCCCACAATACCATGGCTTTTGGGGAGAAGACGGGCCCAGTTCTGCTCTCACTCAGTGTTACACTGTTGTAAATCACAGATCCATAGACTCCTAAACCAGAAGGGATTGTTATGACCATCTAATCTGACCCCCTCCAGAACCCAGCCAGAAAACCTTGCCCAGTGAGCCCTGAGTCATCCCTGTCCCTCCCCTCCCACCCGCAAGAGCTCTCAGCTGAGCTAGAGCAGATCTTTTAGAAAGAGACACCCCGTCTTCATATAAAGACTGCAAATGACGGAAAATCCCCCACATCGTTGGGAAACTGCTTCAGTGGCTATTTACCCTGCTGTTAAAACGTGCGTCTTATTCCTAGTTTGAACTCTGCTGACTTTGCTTCCAGTCTGGGATCTCCTTGAGCCTCTGCCTGCTACACTAAAGAGCTCTCCAGTATCAGCCATCTTCTCCTCAAGCAGGGACTTACAGACTGCGTTTAAATAGTCTTTTAACCAGCTCTTCGATAGGCTAATTAGATTGAGCGTCTGATGCCTCTAATGGAAAGCTTGGTTTCCAGTCCTCAGGTTATTCCTGTGGCTCTTCCTTAAATCTTCCTCAATTTTAAATCTGGGGCAATGGTATCCCCAGTGATGTGTACAGAAGTAACAGCACCGCCCTACTGCTACCTGATATTCCCCTGTTACCATGTCCCAGGACTACATTCGCTTTTTAGGCCACATCCTGGCACTTGGAGCACGTGTTCGATTGGTTTCCAGCATGACCCCTAAATTCTTTTCAGCACCACTGCTTCCCCATCCATCTGACTTTGTTCCTAGGGGTAAGACCTTGCTTTTGGTTATATTAAGACACAGTTTACTGCAAGCCAAGTTGGTTTGTAGAACTGCCCTCTCCTTATCGTTATTTACCATTCCAGCAATTGTGTCATCTGTAAATTTTACCTGCAAGGATTGTATAACTTCTTCCAGATCATTGTTTAAAATAGTGAATAGAATTGGGTTGAGAACTCATCCCTGTGGAACCCCACTGAAAGCACCCCCTTGGATGGCAATTTTCCATTTGCAATTGTTTTTGAGATCTATCAGTTAGCCAGTTGTTAATCTATTCAATATATACCATATTGATTTTGTATAATGCTAGTTTTTAATCAGAATAGCATGTGGTACCAAGTCAGACACCTCACACAACTTTCAGTACATTAACACAATTACCTTTATCAGCCTACCTTGTAACCTCATCAAGAACTGCTGTCAAACGTATTTGTCAAGAAGACTTTCTTTCCAGTGTTACCAAAATCTAGTCCACTGAATGCAGTGGGGGAAATATACACTAAGCTGACTCTGGGGTCAAGACAAGGAGCAGCCACCTTTTAAATCAGATCAAATGCACATTAGAGAGGAGGATTTATTAACATTAAGAGTAAATGAAGCTGCTGTAAAGACTCAGCAGTAGTTCAGGACTAAAGGAGGCTCATCAGTGGAGGACCTAGGGCCACATCCAGCCCCAGCCAAACACCTGGGTTGCTCCACCTGTACAAAGCAGACCCATGCTGCCGAGCAGGTAGCAGCCTGCCCCACCCTGCTTCTTGCTGTTTGCTTGGGTGTGTTTTTCCAGTTACTACTGCAACTGGCTAACAGCTGCCTTTGCCTGGCATGGCTGTTGCACCCTGGAGTCTGTCCACCCCAGCCACCTCTCCCTTGGATGGGCTCTGAAACAACTGTGGGGACTTGTCGTGTGGGCTATTGCTTGTTCTGCACTGCCATGGAGGTGAGCGGGGCTGCGGGTGCCCTGTACAGCCCAGCTTGCAGACTGGGTGGGTAGTCAGGACTGTGCATTTGTTGCAGGATGCAGACTGACAGGGCACCTGCTGCATTGCCCAAACCTCGCTGCTCCCCTGGGGCACAGTGCAGGATCTGCTGCTGGAGACTTTACGTCTCCTGCAGAGGATGATGTAATGGTCTGAGCCTCAGCTCTGCAATCCCCACGTCTCTGGCACAGCCAGCTCAGTCTTTCATCTTTCTGATGCAGACGGAAGGAGTCTCCGGCAGTGCAGGAATGTGCAGGGCCAGGCACTGGCTGCTGTGCGTGGATGTTAAGGTCATTGGCCTGATTGTGCTCTCACGTGCAGGGTGCAAATCAGGGTGTAACTCCATTAAGAGGAGTGCAGTTACACCAGTATAAAACTGACGAGAGTGAGGGGAGAGTCAAGCCCGCAGTTAGAGAGAGGTTTGCATTGAGGCACTTGGTGAAAATCTGGAGTGGCTGAAAGCTGGGCCAGTCCCAGTTACTCCAATTAAAATATACTTATCTCCCGTTGGACTCTTCGCTCTTAAAATGATCCTTATGCAAGAAGGGGCAATGCTTAAAATTGTAGCACACTGTGGTTACCTTTCAAGGCAAATATTCTTAGTAAAATTACAGAACTACCCCCGGGTTTGTGCTGTCTGCAGATAAACTCCACAGGGAAAATAATACCTCACGTCTGTACAGACAGGTTTATGGCTTCTGCTCCTGCCACGTACTTGGAATTGCTCATTAGATGCTGTGGCCAGGGCACCTGTTCCATGCTGCACTGGATCAACACTTGAGGAAGCCAGCATCTCATCATGGCGTCCACATTCATCTTCCCCCAGCACTGCTTTCTGAAGAGTCTAGTCAGCATTGCAGGGGAATCACTCCATCAGTGGCAGCAGCAGAAGGATGCTGGTTTATATAGTGCGTAGCTCAGACAGCTTTCAAAGTCAGCCAGAGCTGGGGCAAGGGTCATGCCCACAGACACATAGCTGCCATGTTATGCTCAGTAGTAGCGCCTGGTGAGAAAATCCAAATCACAAGAGAGCAGCAGGAGGTCGACACTGTCCAGGGCCACAGAATACTTCCCTCTCTGCTTGTCTCTGAAGAGGGTCCTCCCTTTCCTCACGGCGGGCCCCTCTGGGCAGCTGCGTCAGAGCCTTTAGGTTTGGTTTTGCTCTGCTCTGCTGGCGCTGTGAGCTGCAGGTCTGCTCACCTTCAGCGCTGCTCCCAACTGAGCGAATTCGCTGCCTTTTCATTCCTCACACCAGAATTGCTAGAAAAAAACGCTTTTGCCACTCCATTCGGTCTCTGCCATAGGGCACCCGCAATGTTCCAATGCCTTATGGACCAGGTGTTGCAGCCCCATAGATGATGTGGTCATCTACGGCCGAACCTGGGAAGAACATCTGGCCCGAGTGGCGGCCGTGCTCCGCTCCCTGCGACAGGCTGGACTAACAGCAAATCCTGCAAAATGTAAAATAGGGAAAGAGGACACCATCTACCTGGGATACATTTTGAGGAAAGGCCAGATCCAGCCCCTTATAAAGACCAGGCCCTCAAGGACCCGCCATGACCTACCAACAAAAAACAAGTCAGGAGGTTTTCGGGACTGCTGGCTACTACCGCTGGTTTGTACAGAGGTTCCTCTCACTGATCTCGTCACGAACGACAGCCCCAAGAAAGTACACTGGTCCGAAGCCTGTGAAAAGAACACCTCTGTACGGAACCGGTCTTATTCAGTCCAGACTTCTCCAAAGAATTTATTTTGCGGACAGATGCTTCCGATGTGGGACTCGGCGCTGTTTTATCTCAGGAAATAAAGGGGGAGGAACACCCAGTGCTCTATTTGAGCTGCAAGCTGTTCCCGCGAGAATGAGCCTACTGTGTCCTAGAAAAGGAGGGCCTGGCAGTGAAATGGGCCATAGAATCGCTCCAATACTATCTCCTGGGAAACCCATTCAAGCTTGTCACCGACCAGGCCCCATTAAGATGGCTAAACACCATGAAGGCTGTGACCCCTAGGCCACGCTTCCCAACCAGACCCCGAGTGGAGACCATAACAATTTTTATTATCACACTCTCACTTTATGTGCCAAGGTCATTAATGAAAATGATAAATAAGATTGGTCCCTGTAGTGGGGTCACTGGCAGTCAGGGGGGCAGACCCGGCTGCCCCTCTCCATGTCTGTGCAGTGGGGTCACTGGCAGTCGGGTGCAGACCCCACTGCCCCTCTCCCCGTCTGTGCAGTGGGGTCACTGGCAGTCAGGGAGGCAGACCCCGCTGCCCCTCTCCCTGTCTGTGCAGTAGGGTCACTGGCAGTCAGGGGGGCAGACCCCCGCTTCCCCTCTCCCTGGCTGTGCAGTGCAGACCCCACTGCCCTTCTCCATGTCTGTGCAGTGGGGTCACTGGCAGTCAGGGGGGCAGACCCCGCTGCCCCTCTCCCTGGCTGTGCAGTGGGGTCACTGGCAGTCAGGGGGGCAGACCCCGCTGCCCCTCTCCATGTCTGTGCAGTAGGGTCACTGGCAGTCAGGGGGGCAGACCCCCGCTTCCCCTCTCCCTGGCTGTGCAGTGCAGACCCCACTGCCCTTCTCCATGTCTGTGCAGTGGGGTCACTGGCAGTCAGGGGGGCAGACCCCGCTGCCCCTCTCCATGTCTGTGCAGTAGGGTCACTGGCAGTCAGGGGGGCAGACCCCCGCTTCCCCTCTCCCTGGCTGTGCAGTGCAGACCCCACTGCCCTTCTCCATGTCTGTGCAGTGGGGTCACTGGCAGTCAGGGGGGCAGACCCCGCTGCCCCTCTCCCTGGCTGTGCAGTGGGGTCACTGGCAGTCAGGGGGGCAGACCCCGCTGCCCCTCTCCCTGGCTGTGCAGTGGGGTCACTGGCAGTCAGGGGGGCAGACCCGGCTGCCCCTCTCCATGTCTGTGCAGTGGGGTCACTGGCAGTCGGGTGCAGACCCCACTGCCCCTCTCCCCGTCTGTGCAGTGGGGTCACTGGCAGTCAGGGAGGCAGACCCCGCTGCCCCTCTCCCTGTCTGTGCAGTAGGGTCACTGGCAGTCAGGGGGGCAGACCCCCGCTTCCCCTCTCCCTGGCTGTGCAGTGCAGACCCCACTGCCCTTCTCCATGTCTGTGCAGTGGGGTCACTGGCAGTCAGGGGGGCAGACCCCGCTGCCCCTCTCCCTGGCTGTGCAGTGGGGTCACTGGCAGTCAGGGGGGCAGACCCCGCTGCCCCTCTCCATGTCTGTGCAGTAGGGTCACTGGCAGTCAGGGGGGCAGACCCCCGCTTCCCCTCTCCCTGGCTGTGCAGTGCAGACCCCACTGCCCTTCTCCATGTCTGTGCAGTGGGGTCACTGGCAGTCAGGGGGGCAGACCCCGCTGCCCCTCTCCATGTCTGTGCAGTAGGGTCACTGGCAGTCAGGGGGGCAGACCCCCGCTTCCCCTCTCCCTGGCTGTGCAGTGCAGACCCCACTGCCCTTCTCCATGTCTGTGCAGTGGGGTCACTGGCAGTCAGGGGGGCAGACCCCGCTGCCCCTCTCCCTGGCTGTGCAGTGGGGTCACTGGCAGTCAGGGGGGCAGACCCCGCTGCCCCTCTCCCTGGCTGTGCAGTGGGGTCACTGGCAGTCAGGGGGGCAGACCCCGCTGCCCCTCTCCCTGGCTGTGCAGTGGGGTCACTGGCAGTCAGGGGGGCAGACCCCGCTGCCCCTCTCCATGTCTGTGCAGTGGGGTCACTGGCAGTCAGGGGGGCAGACCCTGTTGCCCCTCTCCATGGCTGTGCAGTGGGGTCACTGGCAGTCAGGGGGACAGACCCTAGTGCCCCTCTCCATGTCTATGCAGTGGGGTCACTGGCAGTCAGAGGGGCAAACCCCTCTGTCCCTCTCCATGGCTGTGCAGTGGGGTCACTGGCAGTCAGTGGGGAAGACCCTACTGCCCCTCTCCATGTCTGTGCAGTGGGGTCACTGGCAGTCAGAGGGGCAAACCCCCCTGCCCCTCTCCAATGGCTGTGCAGTGGGGTCACTGGCAGTCAGGGGGGCAGACCCGGCAGTCAGGGGGGCAGACCCTGCTGCCCCTCTCCATGTCTGTGCAGTGGGGTCACTGGCAGTCAGGGGGGCAGACCCCCGCTGCCCCTCTCCCTGGCTGTGCAGTACAGACCCCACTGGCCCTCTCCATGTCTGTGCAGTGGGGTCACTGGCAGTCAGGGGGGCAGACCCCGCTGCCCCTCTCCCTGGCTGTGCAGTGGGGTCACTGGCAGTCAGAGGGGCAGACCCCACTGGCCCTCTCCCTGGCTGTGCAGTGCAGACCCCACTGCCCTTCTCCATGTCTGTGCAGTGGGGTCACTGGCAGTCAGGGGTGCAGACCCCGCTGACCCTCTCCCTGGCTGTGCAGTGGGGTCACTGGCAGTCAGGGGTGCAGACCCCCCTTCCCCTCTCCCTGGCTGTGCAGTGGGGTCACTGGCAGTCAGGGGGGCTGACCCCGCTGCCCCTCTCCCCGTCTGTGCAGTGGGGTGACTGGCAGCCCAGGCAGCCCATCATCAGGTACTTGAAGCCTGTCTGCTTCAGAAGGAATCCGGCTCTCAAGCAAGCACGCTGTATGACTTAGGGCAATGGGAGTCCCCCAGGGCCCCACAGCCGTGTGTCCAGCACAAGCCACCTGGCGCTCTGTAACGTCCCTTAAAAAGAGAAGGGGCTGTACCTGCCCTTGAGGCACGTGTCTGGCGGGAGGGTCAGGGCGCCCGCCTGGGTGTTTGCTGGCGGAAGGGCGCTGTTACAAACCCCACCTGCCATTTCGTCTGCTCTCCCCTCAGGAATCATGCCAAAGAGGGGCCTCGACGTGTCGGCCTGCGAGATCTTCCGGTTCTACAAACTGATCCCAGGCAAAAGCCTGATTGAGCCCGTCTCTATGATTGTTCCTCGCCGGGTAGGTGTGCGTCAGCAGCCCTCTCACTCACAGCCTCTGTGCCTGATGGCGCGCTGCTGAGCGGGGAGTGGGAGGCACGGGCTGAGCAGATTTCCTTTGTAAGCTTTGTCGCCTAGCACCGACCAGAGAAGGGAGCTGATGGGGCGAGGCAGTACTTCGTTTATATAGGAACTGTGGATCGTTTGGGGACATTGAGGTATAATTGGGGTACATTTTGTACCCGGGCTGCTGCTTTGGAGCCTGTCAGGAACCCCCTGGGCAAGGCCTGGACAATGACTGGGCTCGGGGTCACCCTGCTGGAGATGGAGTGATGGTTGCCAAGGTTGGGTAAGAGGCCCTGGATAAAGCCAGGAGTAGGGAAGGAGAGTGCATGCTTCTGGGCTGCTGTGCTTCTTGGAGGGGTAGGGAGTCTGGGGAGGGTCATTGCTACCACGGATTCTTGTCTAAAAGAGCTGAGCGGAAAGAAGCAGCTGTAGTCTGTGGCAGGAGCAGAGCAGCTGTGGGGATCTGGTCCCCAGCGGAGAGCTAGTGTTTACAGGCAGAGTGGAGTAGCTGTTCCAGGATACTAGCAACACCTTGCTGAGAGCTGTGGATCACACCCAAAGGATGGAGCAATGCAGCAGTTTGAGCAGCTAACAGCACTGTGTGAGGAGCAGTGCTACAAAGAGCTGAGCTGATGGAGAGCAGCTGTTAGGAGGGGATGGCTCATTCTGAGGGTGGGTTAGTTTGGGACGATGACTCCTGTCATTTCCCTTCCCTTGCTTCAGTAAAGTTTTCCTGTTTAAAACCCTGTGCAAGTGGGGAATAAATTGCCTATCAAAGGCACCGGAGCACTATAGAGCTACATATAGGCTCCCAGGTTACTGGTTTGGGGCTTGAAGTGGAGTTATTTAAGTTTTAGAAAGAAAGCCTTTAAAAGGGCATCCCCAGCCCTTGATTGCTGCCAAGGCCACTGGCGGAAGGGTCACTCCTTTCGGAGACTGCCTGGGGGCCAGGCACTCGGCAGAGGTAAAGGGGGAATCGCCATTGAAGTAACAGCCCTGAGCTGATTCTCACCAGCCCAGGGTCTGGCTCCGGTTGTTCCCTCCTGACACAGCCTCATGGGCCCGTGCCTCCGAATGCAGGAACTGTTCTTCTCCCGCCTGGTGGTCCCCTGTGTCACCTTATGTGGGGATGGGTTCACTGGAATGAGTGTGAATGGCTTGAGAACTGCCTGACTGTGAACTTCCTCAGACAGCCTCCCCAAGGAGAGCCATTGAGAAGAAGGGTGACATTAGAGGGGTGTGGTGGCATGACCCACAGGTACCAGGCTGTCTACACTGTGTGTGCAACAGTCATGCTGTGGTGTAGAAGAAGCTTATAAATGTGTCCAGCCTCCGCCCTGGTGCAGTGACAGTGCAGGTGAGACTGGAGCCAGGGACTCCTGTCACTTGCTCTCTGATCTGCTCATGTCATGGCTCCGTGGGCTATTGAGTCTGACAGCGGAAGCTGCAGCACAGTGTATAAACCTATGGCAGCAGTGTGCAGGGGTACTGGCATGGGTGAATACATGAACTCCATTGTGGTGCTGGGGTAGCGCCAGTCCCTGTCCACCTTTCATGCTAAGCACCCAAAAGTGCATGTTCCTCAGATGCTGCTCTAACAGCTACATGTGCCAGGATCCCCGGGGTGCAGCCTGGAAATAGGGTACTACTGTGCCCCATTAACTCCCCAGCCTGGGCTGTCTCTCACAATGCTGTGCCAGTGACAAGCAGCAAACCCCTCCAGGCACTGTGATCACTCAGCACAATCGTATGTGGAGCCCCACACCCAGCTAGACTGCATGAATGCTTCCTGAGCCACTCACGAATCACACAGAGAAAGGCACCAGCCAGTTCTCCCCACCTCCTTAGCCTTGGCCCCCACAGCTGTACCGTCCTGCCCTGCCTGGTTAGAAGCCTGACCAGTGTAAGTTCATTACCCAGTTGGCTCTTCCCTCAATGTGGAGAGGACACGCACCAGCCTGTGTAACCTGAGCTGATGTTTTCCAAGCACTTCACACAAAATACAGATTTATTAACTACAGAAATGTAAATGTTAAGTGATTACAAGGGGTAGGATTACAAGATCAGAGAAAGTTACCCAAGAAAATAAAAGATAAACACACAATCTAAATCTTAAACCTTATTACATGAAACAGTATTTAGATCGGCAATTTTCTCACCCCCCTGGATGTTATACAGGAGACCCCCGCTAGACCGCGCGCCACTATAACGCGAATTCGGTATTAGCGCGGGAGCGAGCATGGATCCCAAAATAAATTGTGTACATTGGGATCCATGGTAACGCACACCCCCCCCGTGTTAACGTGGTACCGTGCATGGGGGCGGGGAGGGATAGCTCAGTGGTTTGAGCGTTGGCCTGCTAAACCCAGGGTTGTGAGTTCAATCCTTGAGGGGGCCACTTAGGGATCTGGGGCAAAAATTGGGGATTGGTCCTGCTTTGAGCAGGGGGTTGGACTAGATGACCTCCTAAGGTCCCTTCCAACCCTGATATTCTATGATTCTATGGCTCCCAAACCCCGCGTTCTAGTGGGGGTGCCGTGTAGTTCCTAATGCACAGGCTTCTCTTAAGCCTGGACCAGTCTCCTCAGATGACCATCGTCTTCTTGGCATTCCTGTTGCTTCCAGCATAGGTGGGGGAGGAGAAAGGCAAAGACATACTGCAACTGTTTCCTATTGTATCTTCTCAGTCCCTGTGCTGAGAAGACACTTGCCCAGACATGTCCTGGTGGGCTTTGCTGAGTCACTGGGCTGAGCAATCTCCTGGTGTGGTCTTGCGCAGCTGAGTCATAGAGCTGAGCAGTCCCCATTGTGTGGTGCTTGGGCAGCTGTCATTGAATTGTAAATCCCTTGAGGTCAACTCCCCTGCTGAGTAACGGTCATTGAGCACCCTCCTGGGCGTGGTTTGCCTTCTTTGTATGGCACTAGCAAACTTACACCATATTTCAGTAACACCCATACAGCAAAATCTCATAACGTTAGCCACACTAATGTACATATTTGGACAGCAGAACAGGTTTCAGGAGATCATGACCTTTCATATGATACCTTGCATGGCATGCGTTGTATGAAATATCACACCCATATGCGAATAATGAATATGGGGGTTACAAGGTGCCATTTTGCGGGACAGTGTATCACACTACACCGGCACGTTCAAACCATCCAAATTCTTCCTGCCTGTGCTTTGTCTTTAATTTTCACCCTGGCTGAAATCCTGACTCTACTGAAGTTAATGGGAGCTTTGTCACTAAGGCCAATGGTGGCTGGATTCCCCCTTCACATGGTGCTTGCATAAATAACAGTCTTATTGAAATGAACTAAAAAGTGTCTTGCAAAATTCCCCTCTTCCAACGCAAGTAAGTGTTGAGCAAAGGAGAGGAATGTCTCTGGCTATTTTGTTGTCATCCTCCTTCTAGTAGAGGGGAGCCAAGTGGATTTGGTGTCAGGGCTAGTACATTTTCATGGCAAATTGGAAAGTCATAAACAAACCAGGACTGTTAGGGATCAGTCATTGTGAAATGCTCCCATGGCTGAAAATTCTTCTTCTCAGTAGCGTGTTGAAGCCGTCAGTAGCTGGCAGCTGTGACCGTGCTGTCTGTGTATTTGCAGTCGGAGTCGTACCAGGAAGACATCTACCCCATGACAGCTGGAGCCCAGCCAGCACTCACGGCGCAGGAATGGCTGAATGGAATTAATAAAGGTCAGGCATGCAGAAAGAGGACAGAGTCAAACATTGATTGGATTGTCTGGTGTATACACACAATGTCTTTAGCTACTGGAAAATCATGGCAGAGGAAAAATTATATCACTAAAAGATCTGTACTGAGTGGCTCAGAGCCATCTCTGTTGTGTATTACCTTTGGAAAGAACTCCAAACTTGAGCCTGATAATTTGAACCTACAGATCTCCTGTGTTTTGTTCAGTGCTGATGTGTATGCTGTATGTGTGCTAACCATTCACCTACTTGCATTGTAGGTCCTGTCCTGGTATCTTTGAGACCAGGCTCTGAAATCCTGAATTCCATGTCACAGTTTCCTGCGAAAGAACCATCACTGCGGTCCACAGAATCAAACTGGTACCAGGCCATGACAGAAAGAATGGCAATGAAGGAAATTCAGAAGCAAAGTGGGATCCAAGAGATGAGAGGCCAGAAAAACATGGGGGAAAGATTTCAGGAAGACAGACAAATGCGGCTTTCAAATGGCTTCGACGTATTCGAGCGTCCTCCACCCAAAACCGAGAATGAGGTCTGGCTGTGGGAAAGCATGTGGGCATGGGGGGAGAATTACATACAGCTGGCAAAGCATGCAGACTGCCGAATGTTTTGAACTGAAAAACGACGCCAAGAATCGGCAGTGTGGGACTGGGCGCATTAGCAGAGCTAAAGAAACCCCCCACTTCAGTGCCAGCAGGCCGGGCACACAACTAGTGCTGGCCAAGACCTGGCCATGTCCCTGCCCCCCGGGAGTTCACAATGGAAACAGACAAAGGAATGGTTACCATCGCCATTGGACAGATGGGAACTGAGCCCCAGAGAGACTGAGCCCTGGTCTACACTACAGAGTTAGGTCAACATAAGGCAGCTTAGCTCGACCTAACTCTCTAAGCATCCACACTCAAATGTAGCTCCCACCGATGTAAGTCGCCCACTGCACTGACTTAATAACTCCACCTCTGTCAGAGGCATAGCACTTCGGCTGATGTAGTTGGCAATGTCAATGTAGACACTGTGTTATTTCCATTGCCTGTTGGCTGTCAGCCCTGCGCAGGGCCCACGGCTGGAACCCGCCCTCTGTCAGCCTGGCCCAGGGCTCAGTTTCACAGCCGGGAGCCTACCAGAAATGAAAATGACATTCTTGTGTCATTGATTTCACATTTGCTCTCTGGCTGTCAGCCCCTGGGGCGAGAGGGCTCTGGCAGGTGAGCTCTGCACAGCCGTCAGTGCGCCACAATGCCCCACTTCAGTCAGTGCAAGCTCTTCGGGTGAGGACATACACTGCCGGCAGAAGGAGGGTAGTGGGGACACCAACAGCCAATAGAATTACTGCAGTGGCTGTAGGGGACACCAACAGCCAATAGAATTACTGCAGTGGCTGTAGGTGGACTTAACCTAAGGTGACTTAATTTTGTAGTGTAGACATGCCCTCAGTGTCTACACTAAATGTGTCTCCCACCGATGTAACTCACCCACTATACTGATTTAATACTCCACCTCCGCGAGAGGTGTAATGCTTAGGTCGATGTAGTTAGGTCAATGCAGCATCAGTGTAGACACTGTGTTGCTTACATCATATGTGGCTGCCTTTCAGAAGCCGTCCCACAATGCCCCCACACTGGCAGCTAAATCGGTGCAAGCGTTCCTGGTGGGATGCGCACTGCTAACACAAGGAGCATTGTGTGGATGTGTCAAAGCGATATAATTACTTTGGTGGCTGTACACTGATGTAACTTAGGTCGACTTAATTTTGTGTAGACTTGCCCTGAGTGATTGCTTAAGGGTGCACAGGGAGTCAGTGGCACAGCCAGGAATTGGACCCAGGTGTCCTGAGTGCCAGGGCAGTGTTTTAGCAACCAGCCCATTGGTGGATTGGAGTCACCATGCCTGGGGGTGGGGCTGGGATGGAAAGAAATGCATATTCTTCTGTCTCTTTCCTTTCCCGTGTGGTAAGGACGTAGAGCTTTGCTGGACAACGGTTGGTGTCTGGCCTGGGCAAGGTGCCTAGTCTAAGCTGTCGGGTAGTGGCAGCAGTACCTCGCTGCTTTGGGGGGGGATCTGGGGCCCCTGGTTTATGCTGCGGTGCTGTAGAGCTGCAGTAGAGTAGAGACGTTCATGTGCATTATGCCTAGACCCAGCTGGGGCACAACAGAAATTAAGAGAATGCGGTTTGTTTTACAGCTGTTGCAGATGTTTTACCGCCAGCAGGACGAAATCCGGAGACTGCGAGAGCTGGTTAACCAGAGGGACATCCAGATCACACAGCTAGAACTGGAGATTCGAAACATTCACCAGGACTCGGGCAGGTACTGAGGCGACAGGCCCGCTCTGCAGCAGACACCCAGCTGCCTCATGAGAATGACTCTTGCTATGTTTTGCGCTGGGGAAAAAGGAGGTGAATGCTGCAAACGTGCCCTGGCTCCGCTAGCCACCTGCCTGCTGGCCCGGGCGCTGCATGTGGATCTGCTTGGCCGCTCTACAAGGTGCTGCCAGCCAGTTCTCTCACTGCAGGTGCTCCCAGGTTAAAGGAGCTTCTAGAGCTGCAGCCAAGTCTGAGGGGACTGAGGCTGGAACAGTGCGGGAAAGGCTCTGGTCTGCGGCCTCCACGTGACTCCCCTGCATGCTGCAGGCCGGTGGCTTTACGCAGGGGGCCTGCTGCCAGCTGTGCTCGGGCTGCAGCTCCGTGGCCCTGCCCTCCATCTGCCAGTGCCAGACAAGTGCTGTATGGAGCGGAGCCCCCAGCGGAGCCCCTCTCTCCGAGGACCCATCGCGACACCCAGAGGGGACCTGGTCCCTGCTGCTGCTCTTCCCCTGGCCCCCACCAAAAGGGTGTTTAGTGGGGAGGGGTATGAGAGCCATGAACTCCTGCTGCAGGCTGGATAGCAGCCCCGTCCCTACAGGCGCTATCCAGCCCAGGGGCCCCGGAATGGGGGGGCTAGAGGCCATGGCCCCCATCACTTTTAAAAGCAGGAGGGCATAGCTGCTTTTTTCCTGTCTTTAGGGCGGTGGAGAAGAGCAAGCGGCAGGCAGGGCCTTGGGAGGAAGAGGTGGAGGGAGGGTGGGGCCACAGGTCTCAGGGGAAGGAGCAGGGGTGGGGCCGCAGTTCGGACACCAGTGGCCCCTCCACTTCTAGCAAGCGTCTGGCGCTCCTGATCCTGCCCCAGGGAGATCAGGCTGCATAAAGGCCTGTGGGCACAAGGGGTGATGTCAAAGGACAGCACACTGCACTAACAGGGACGGAATTCTGCCACACAATGCTCTCAGGAGGGGGGCAGGGCAGGGGAGCTCTGCCCAGGACGTGCCGCCCAGGGCACACGGGCAACGAGAGTGCCAGCCGCACTGCTCTAGGCCTTAGGTTCCCAGAAGAGAGAGAGTCACTGAAGGCAAGTGGCGGCTGAAAATCCACGTGGCTGCTGTGAGAACATCTCTGCCCCCTGCACAAGGGCTGGGTCAGGGAGTGTCCCTGCCATAAGGCCAGTACCAGAGACCTGGACAGGCTCTGCCTAACGCTGCATGTCCTCCTTGGGGGTCACCTCAAGCTCCACGTCTCTAAAGATGAGGTTAATCTCTCCCCCGAGGCTTCCCCTCCTCGGGCTTATTGTTAACACCTGACTGCTCTGCATAGAGCTCTGTAGGCCTGCACTGCACTATACTGGATGCCATAGGCCCACACTGCACCGCACTGGGCATCATTGGCTTGCACTGCATTGCACTGCACACAGGGAATGACATCCTGGAGTCATGTTAACTCTGGCATAAATCTCTTGGGCCCATTGCTTGCCCCAAACAGCTTAACACGCTCCAGCCTTCCCATTAAACAGGCTTGAAGCCCTTGTCTGCCTGTGAGGCTTCCTTCTCCTCCTTGTCCATGCAGCCCACTGCCAAACCTGCTGCCATCTCTGCACCATCTCAGCTCTGGCCCATGTCATCTCCTGCCTTAACACCTGCAGCTTCCCCTTCCCTGGCCTCCCCCGTTCCCAACCTCCCATCCTGTCCCCCGCCCCCCTCACCACATGGGCACCCACATCCTTTCCCTGACCTGACTTCCCTACCTGCCTGGATGCCCCATTGCTTCCAGGCACTTTTGGCTCAGCGTCTGCCTCGTGCTGGGCTCTGCCACCTCAGCTGCTCCTCTCTGCACGTCCACCCACGCCTCTGCCTCTGTCACTCTGCCCCATTGCAGCTCTTTCCACACTGTCTGCAACAGCTTCCCAGGCAGCCACCGCCACTGCCCTGTACCCCACACTGTGCACTGCAGTGTCGGGCTCCTGGCCCCGCAGAGCAGCTGGGCTCAGTTACAGGCCTGGCCCCGACCACTCCCACCTCTGATGCCATGTGAACAGAAAACAAGGGTGTAGGCGGGAGCTGGCTTTCCTCTGCACTCCGATCAGGGGAGTCGGTCTGTTGGGGATGGGTGGGAACAGGGCTGCGTGCCAGGTCCATTCTCAGAACTCAACCATTTGCCAAGTGACAGAAAGAAGAATCGCTGTAACTAAAAGTCACTGCAACAACAAGGATTCATCTAAGAGAATTGAGGGCTGTGTCCTGCAAGCACTCCCATGGCCCAGAACGTGCTAGCCCTGACTCCCAGGAGAATGCCCTGAAGAGTCGTGTTTGCAGGGTTGGGCCCAAACATGCTTACGCTCTGGTATGTAGGAGTCAAAGAAGAACTGCAATATGCCTCTCCTTTAGCTGTGCCGCAGGGAGAGTTCACACAGCCTCATGCAGCTCTAAATAAGAACCAATACATGTAGGTGCTAAAACCAGTCACACACTTCCTTGCTTCACTGTAAACTGGTCCCCTCTACTGGCCAGGGGGGAAACTATGTTCTTCTTTTAATAGCGTCCCCATGTGTGCTCCACGGCACATACATACGCACCTCTCAAGCCCTTGATCGGAGATTTTCCATTAGCAGTGTCTGCCCAACCGCGCACGTGCTCTACACAACCTTGTGGCGCCCTCCATGGGTGTATAGGGCTGTGCAGGCGAACGGTCCTCAGTCCTTCTCTGCCATGTTGCTGAGACCGAGCTCCAGCGTCTCTGCCTCATGCATACTGCAGCGTCTTTACAATCATCGTTACTGAGGACATGTCTACACTACAACTGAAGTGTCAACTGAAGTCAGGTCGGCCTACAGCCACTGCAGTAATTAAAGTGGCCATTGGAGTCCACGCTACTCTCCTGCCGCTGATGTGTATCCTCACCCGGAGAGCTTGCACCGACTGAAGTGGGGCATTGTGGGGTACTGACAGCTGCGTGGGGCTGACAGTCGGAGCCCCCAGGGCTGGAGGAACCGGAGACAAAATGTGAAATCATAGCAGCTGTGAAACTGATAAGAATGTCAATTTCACTGCTGGTAGGTTCCAGCTGTGAGCCCCCTGCAGCTGTGAGCCCCTGCTGGGCAAGCCAGGCTTGGCAGGTTTCAAATGCTGCCGCCCTTGTCAGGAAGCTAGTCTGATCATCAACGGCCACTCTAAGTGTACCTGTTGTTTGGGAGAGTCCCTTGTCTCCCAAAAGTGTCATTTTTTTCTTGGCTCTCAAATCTAGAGCACAGAAGAATCGGGAGACCAAACTGAAGCTGCTGCTGATTGAGCACTCCCTTCGACCACCTCTGAGTCCAGTCAGGAGATGCCCCACCCCATACATCTGTCTCTGGGCAGATCCAGTGCTCCCTCAATCTCGGTGAAGGTATCTCCTAGGGAGGGGAAGACCTCGGAGGACACAGGGAAGGCTCCAAAAAGAGGAGCTCAGTCTGCCACCTCAAGCCCCCAAGAAGTCCTGAGCTCCCCCTAGGTCTACAGAATCAGTGGCCTCGACTTCTTGACTCAGAACTGTGGAGGCAAGAGACCTTTCCTCTGGTACTGGTGGAGCCGAGAGATCCTGGAGCACTTCAGAGAAAAACAGCTCCAGCAGGTCCCTAGTACATCTGTGAAGGACAGGGAGGTACGGGACATACACTGCTCCAAAACAGCACCATCTACATCAGACTTACCAATGGTAACTTCCCACTTGGCTCCGTTGGTACTGACAAAAATCAAAGTCTTTAGCACCGGTGCCTATACGCTCCAAAACAACAGTACTGTCCATGTCAACTGCTGCATCAGTACTGACCCACTCAGTACCGAGGAATTCCACTGCTCCAGGGACTTGTCAGCGTTAGACAAGCCAGAGTCCCAACTGCTTATGTGTGCTGAATGACTCTCAGTACAGAACCCCCAGTCTCCAGCTTACCATCACTTCTCAGTACCACAGGATTCTCCACCCTTTTCTACCGGGGACACCCCCTACCCAACTGCAGGACACTGAGGAGGATGAAAGAGACTTAGCAGGTCTCAAGCTGCCCAGAGATCACACCTGACTCAGTTCTCTAGTTTTCACAGAACCACCAAACCTGCTAGAAAAAGACACGGATTCCAGAGGAAACGAGCTTCTCACCCTCCTTTAGTGAGTGCCCAGTCGTCATTAAAACATGACAGGTTTGACCTCCTCCCTCAGCTCCGGTTTGCAAGCTAGCAACCTTTTACCCACCTCTCCTCTTTTGGAGCCCACCTTCCCATTTCAAACAGGCCTGGTGACGTGTTACAACAAACAGGTGGGTCAGCACGATCCACTTCACATCCCCCCACCCCGTCCATCTTCAGGGACCCCTCTCACGAGATTATACTGAGCCAAGAGGCACACTCCTGCCTTCATTTAGGAGCAACAGAACACATCCCATCCCCTCACACAGGAAAAGGGTTTTACTCAAAGTATTATCTTGTGCCAAAGCAGGATGGAAGGTGGGGTCTGACCTCAGATCTAAAACAACCGAACAAATTTTTAAAGCCTCAAAAGTTCAGGATGGTGACTCTGGCAGCTATAATTCCCTTTCTAGAGCCAGGAGATTGGTTTTCAACCCTCGACTACAAGGATGCCTATTTCCATAGAGCGATATATCCTGCACACAAGAGATACACCTGTCTCATGGTGAAAACACAGGTATTTCCCTTTGGCTTCTCTTTGGCCCCAAGGGTGTTCTCAAAAGTTCTAGCAGTAGTGGCTGTTTACCTTTGACAAGAAGCAATTTTAGTCTTCCCGTATCTCAACGGCTGGCTCCTCAAGGGCAAATCTTACAAAGCAGTACTAACTTCCACCCAGACAGCTCGCTCTCTTTTCCAGGAGTTGGGTCTCCAGCTAAACATGAAGCAGTCCAAGATAGCCCCTGTACAGAGAATACAATTCATAGGGACATATTTACGTTCGTTGGCAGCCTTTTTTCCCAAGGACAGATTCACAATTCTGTTGAATCTGTTCAGTATGATTCAAAGAAGCCCCTTTACTAAAGTAAGGAACCGTTTGCAGCTCCTGGGTGGTATGGCAGCTTGCATCTTTGTGACTGAGTACACAAGATTATGCCCCCCGCTGCTTTCAAGGCTAGTTCAGGAGGAACTATTCCTCAACCAAAGACAGCTTGGACAGACAAGTCCCATCCAGGTAAATAACTCCCTGGACTGGTGGAAGAATCAACTCATTGTCTGCGCAGATGTCCCTTTCATCCACCCAGCTCTGACAATAACTGTGACAATGGACACATCACTGTTAGGGTGGGGAGCACATCTCAATACCCTCACAACTCAGAGCAGATGGTCATTTCAGGAAACCAGTCTCCTGTTGGAACTCAGCGCAGTCAGGAATGCCTGCCTTCCATTCATCTCTCTCATCAGGGGCAAATCCATCAGGATCATGACGGATAATGGCAAGATCCCCTCTCTGTGCGCCAAAGTTATAAAATTGTGGAACTGGTGTATAGCCCATCAGATTCAGATCTCAGTCCTCTCCCTTCCTGGAGCCCAGAATGCCACAGCTGATATGCTCAGCAGGTGCTTCTCCAAGGGAGAATGGGAGTTGGACTCTCAACTTCTTCACAGGATACTTCAGAGGTGGGGACTTCCCAAGGTGGACCAGTTTGCCACATTCAGCGACAAGAAGTGCTCCCTGTTCTTAGGTTGCCTCTCTTAGGCTTAGGTTGCCTCTCTTTGGGACATGCTTTTCTCTTTCCCTGGTTAAAGGGCCTGTTTTATGCATTCCTCCGACACCACTAATCCTAATTCTGGCAGATGAATAAAATCAGACAGGACAAGGCCAGGGACATCCTCATAGTACCATCTTGGCCGAGGCAAGCGTGGTATCCTTATCTGCTTCACCTCTGTGTGCAACTGCCATTCAGTCTTACTGCTGTCCCCCATCTCCTCTCCCAGGATGCAAGTTGGGTGCTTCACCCCAACCTGGGGGCCCTCTGTCTCCAAGCATGGCTCCTAGATGGTTCACTGGATTAGAATCCATCTGCTCAATGGGAGTACATCCAGTATTACTAAAATAGTAGAAGAGAGTCAGCTCAAATTACATATCTTCAGAAATGGAAAAAGTTCAACCACCGGCGTCAACATCACCTCCTTGTGCCTGAATCTTGGCTGCTCTCGGTCATCGTGGGTTATCTGCTGGATTTAAAAACATTGGGTTTATCAATAAGTTATATTAAAATTCATCAGGCTGCTATATCAGCATTTCATTCCCACCAGAGGGGTTTTCTATGTTTGCTCCCCCAGTGTTCTCTAGATTTAGTAAGGGTTTCAGGAAACTTTACCCCCAGGTTGAGGATCCTACTCCAACTTGGGACCTCAATCTGGTACTTAGATACTTTATGGGACCTCCATTTGAGCCTATGGAACCTTGGTTCATTTATCTATTACTCCTGGGGGGATTCTGCACCAAAAAATTAAAATTATGTGCCAAAAAAATTATTATTCTGCAAATTTTATTTGTCCAAATAATGCAATATAATCACACCAGTTTCAGTTGTTTTGGTAAGTTATTTAAACTACAAAACAGAAAAAAGTCACAACTATTAAGCATTTCCTAAACACATGAAAGTTAAGTTACAAACACTTGGTATCTAATACCCTGCATTCCAGTTATAATCCTGGATTTTCATTTAAATTACGTTAGAGAACACCAAACAGGAAAAAAAAGTAGAATATCATTTTAAATTGCTCAGACTTTCACACATGAAAGGCATACAGTTTTGCTAATCATTGTCCGGGACCTGGCTGGGTACTTTGGGAAGTGCTTGGTTCTGATTGTCCTGACACTTTATTGACTGCTTGATAAATGTTTTATTTGCCCTCAAAAGCCTTTTTATTGTTTAACTGGGCAAGTAAAAATCTAACCCCATTGTGCCACTTTGGCACAGGAAAAAAGTGAGAGAGCGCATAGATCTTCCTCGCTTACTCCCTTGCTGTCATTTATAAGGCTTAACATCACTCTGGCAATGTAGGGGCTTTAAAACTTTTACAGGTTTTTTTGCTCCTGTGGGAATTGACTGAGAATGGGAGCTGTTAACTAACAATAGAATAATTAACAATGTTACATTTCTGCCTCAGAGGATGAGATCAATTAACCATCAACAGAAACATTAACAAAATGTGGGTTTTTTAACAAAAGCTATTTTCTTTAACTTAAAAACAATTTCCAGTAGCATGATAGTAGTATTTAATTAAGTGTTTTTTCAGTTCTCAAGAAGTTACGTTAATGGCAGGCAGGCTGCTTTGGGGACAGAGCCTTGGGGACAGAGCCTTCCTCCGGCATAACAGAAAAGACCTACCCTCCTCCACGCCCCTTGAGCCACAGTATCAAGAGAGAGGGACAGAGTGTCTCTTGCTCGTTGGCCAGCAACGTCTCCCCTCAGGCACGCACACCCAGCCCCCTCCCCCATGCTGGAACAGCCACGCTACGCGTGTCCCCCCGGGGAGAGACGAGTGTTTCGCGTTTTTCTGCGCAGGCGGCACAGAAATATGTGGGCCATATGAATTCTGCACCCCCGCATGGGCGCAGAATTCTGTCAGGAGTAATCTAGGAAGATGGCCTTTCTAATACCTACCACGTCAGCCTGCAGGGTGGGAGAGATTGGAATCTTAACGGTGTTTTTCAGGGACAAGATCTCCTTACAGCCGCATCCAAAGTTCTCACCTAAGTGCTGTCAGCTTTCCATCTTAAACAAGTATATTCATCTACCAGTATTTTTTCTTAAACCCCGGAGACCACATGAGACCTCCTTTCATACGTTAGATGCACAATGGGCATTCGCCTTTTACCTGGATAGGACCAAGCAATTTTGGAAATCACCTGGAATGTTTGTCTCCATCACAGAAAGATCTAGGGGGCCCATGGTTTCTTCACAGAGACTGTCAAGAGGGATCTTTGGAAATATTGTTGCTTGCTGTGATCCAGCTGGTGCTTTGGCTCCCCGGAGGACAACAGCACACTCTACCAGATCACAGGCACTTCCTGAGTGTTACTCAAAAACATGCCAGTATCCAAGAGATGAAGAGTTGCTACATGGACATCAGTGCATACCTTCACTGAACACTGCACCTTGGTCCATGCCACCAGATCAGATGTGGCACTTGGTTCTGCTGTACTGTCTTCAGTCTTGGACTTGATTCCAAAGCTCCCTGTTCCCGAGGGATATTGCTCGGAAGTCACCTGAAGTGGAGCACCTGTAGGGACATTACCTGCAATAATGGTGGTTCTTTAAGATGTGTCCCCCTATTGGTGCTCCACTACCTGTCCTCTGTCCCCTCTGCGCTGGACTGTTCTTTGTTGGATAGTGGGATAGAGAAGGAACCAAGGACGGTTTGCCCGCACAACTCTCAGTGTGCCGCAAGGTTGTATAGAGTGCATGCGTGGGCTGAACAAACAGTGCTAATGGAAAATCTCTAATCAAGGGCTCAAGTGGCTCATGCGCCTCTGAAATGGAGCACCTATAGGGACACCCATCAGTGGCGTAGCCAAGTGGAGGGAACAGAGGTAGCGGAGATAAAAAAAGGTGCCTCCCGCTTGTACTCACCCGGCGGCGCTCCGGGTTTTCGGCGGCGAGTGCTTCACTCGCTCCGGGTCGTCGTCGGCACTGAAGGACCCGCCACCGAAGTGCCGCCGAAGACCTGGAGCGCTGCCGGGTGAGTAAAAATTAAAAAGGCGCCACTTGTGCTCAGTGGGGGAGCGGCTGCTGCCCTGCTCCCCCCCCCAGCTACGCTTACTGACACCCATCTTGAAGAACCACAGTTACTGCACAAGGTAAGTAACCCTTTCTTCATATGCTACAAACTGCTTTATACTTGGCTTTCCTCATCTGTGTCTCCACATTGTGGCATAAAAGAAAGACTAGTTGTGCTGGTGGTTGTTTTGTATGGAGTGCTGTCCGTAGAACACACCTCCCTGCATGGTTCAGCAGCATCATTCATTGCAGGGGTGGCTGTCATGTAGCACCAGCCCTTTGGCTGCAAAGCTGGACATACGCACCCAGATCACCATTTCCAGAGGTTAGGCAGATTAGAGTTGGGCATATTTCTGTTAACCAGCAGTGTGATCCCGTGCGCAGCTTATCATCTACACCCGAAAGCTTTGAAAATGAACATTTCAATAACAGGTTTTCATGGAAACTTCCAGACATACTTTGTGTGATAAATCATCATTTTCCAACCAGCTGTGATAAAAACTAGACACATCAGAGCAACCTTATTGATAAATACAGTATCATGCCTTTTCATGTCAGCACAAGGTGTATTTTCTTTATTTTTAGTTTTGTTTTTCATTCAGAATAAATTATTTAAATTATTTGTCATGTAAAATAACAGGCAAATCATCTTTACAAGGCATTTTTGAGTCTTCTTACTGATTGTGGTTTTTTTATGCATATGACCAGATTGCCTCAAAATTGATCAGGAATCATGGTTTTTAACCAATTATCAGTAGACTTGTTGATCTCAATCTTTACTTGAAAAGATAATAGTTGCGTTTATTGTTTACTGTCAACCTTTCAGAGAACAAAAAATATCTAATCAGCACTTGAATATGATCTTTTAAATAATACCTCTGTGTCAATGTAGACATTGAAATACAATTCATTCTGGAGCTGAAATGTAGTCAGAAGTCTTTTACAGAAAGAAATGTAATGGCAGACATTGGTTTATGCTTTATTAATCTGTGCCTAAATATGCGTGAATGATGATTTTGACATTGTTTCTTAAATTCCTTGTATCTTTGTAAAAAATAGAAAAAAGGGAAAAACACCAACAGAAAATGGAATTGTGCAATGTGTAAAGCAAATATCACTAAAGAATAAGTAGCTGGCTAGAATTTTACTGTTTAATATATATAACGGGTTTGCTTTGCTAATGGTTAATTTACTTAAAGAAAAATTTGACCCCAAGGACTACCTGAGCAGGCTCGGCCATGTGTTTCTCCGGCTGTTCCCTTTGCTCACGTGGATGGGTGGCCTTATGTTAGTTGGCAGGTACAGTACGTTATTGTAAACCCATGTATATCTTCCTCCGAACCGTCCCACCTGGGCACCCACGCAGGGTCCTCATCTCAGTGCCCTTTATACTATAGTGCTGTGTTTAGCCAATTTCGAATAAAACTAATATTTAAAGGTTGAAACCTCTCTCTTGCTGCCAGGTATTTCCTGCCTTTCGACCATTACACTGTTCTGGGTACTGAAATGTTTGTGCTGGACCCTAGCCTGGAAGGAACCATAGCTAGGCGCCAGGGCTTTGGAGCAGAGCCCGCGGAGCAGCTCCGGAGCAGTGGAGCTGCAGGTTTTTGCCTGGAGCTGGAGCAGAGCCGGAGCACAGCTCCAAAGCCCTGATAGGCGCTCAAGCTTTGAATAGCTCAGCGAAGAGGTTTGCATTTCACACAAAGGGAACCATTGTGAGACATTCCTCCTGTCTGAACTGGAGAGCGGGTAGAGAGGAATTGCCAGCAAAAGGGAACCCTGGTCCCCCCCCCACGAGGTAAGTATGCAAGTCTCTGCTCCTTGGAGACACAGCCTGTTGTGCCAGTCTGCAGCTAAAGAGCAGTGGCAGTTCCCTGCCTTCCCAGTCACAGTGTAACCCAACACTCTGTGCAGCACTTTGGGATACGGTCTGTAATGGAACGAAAGTTAAAGCCAGATCTTCAGCAAACAGAAATCCATGTTGCTCTTCATGTGTTAGGATTGGTTTTAGAGTCTGGGTTTAGGGTTGGGGTGAGGTTGGGGTTAGAGGTAGGGTTAGGGTTTAGGCTCAGGTTTAGGGTTGGGGGATAGGTTTAGGGGATAGGGGTTAGGTTTAGGATTAGGCGTCAGGGATAGGGTTTAGGGTTAGGGAAGGGTTAGGGTTCAGGGTTTGGGGTTTAGGGTTGGAGTTACGGTTTAGGGTTAGGGTTGGGTTTAGGGTGAGTATAGGGATTAGGATTAAGGATTATGGTTAGGGTCTACGGTTTAGCGTTAGGGTTTAGGGTTGAGGTTAGGGGTGGAGTTTAGGGTTTGGGTTTTAATGTTAGGGTAGGGGTTAGGGTTAAGGGGTAGGAGTTAAGGTGAGGTTTTAGATTGGGTTTTGGGTTAGGATGAGGGTAGGGGAAGAGTTAGGGTTTGAGTTCAGGGTTTGGGGTTAGGGGTCAGGGATAGGGGTTAGGGTTAAGGGGTAGGAGTTAAGGTGAGGTTTTAGATTGGGTTTTGGGTTAGGATGAGGGTAGGGGAAGGGTTAGGGTTCGGTTAAAGTTTAGGGATTTAGGGGTAGGGTTGGGGGTTTGAGTTTAGGTTAGGATTAGAGGGTTAGGGTTTAGGGTTGGGGTCAGGGGTTAGGGTTAGGTTAGGGGTTGGGTTAGTGGGTTAGGGTTTAGAGTTAGGGGTTAGGGTTTAGTTGTTAGGCATTAGGATTTGGGTTAGGGTTTAGGATTAGGGTAGGGTTAGGGTTAGGGGTAAGGTTAGAGCAGGGGCGGGCAAACTGTTTGGCCTGAGGGCCACATCAGGTTTCCAAAATTGTATGGAGGGCTGGTTAGGGGAGGCTGTGGCTCCCCAAACAGCCAGGCATGGCCCAGCCCCCACCCTCTATCCGACCCCCCCTGCTTCTTGCCCCCTGACGGCTCCCCCGGGACTCCTGCCCCATCCAACCCCCCCTGTTCCCTGTCATCTGACCATCCCCGGACTCCCCACCCCTGACTGCCCCGCCGCCCCATCCAGCCCTCCCTTTCCTTCCTGACGGTTCCCCCAGAACCCCTGCCACATCCAACCACCCTTTCTCCCTGACCGCCCCCGGAACCTCTGCCCCTGACTGCCCCCCGCCGCCCCATCCAACACCCCCCCCGCTCCTTCCTGACTGCCCCCCCGGAACCCCTGCCCCATTCAACCCCCCTGTTCCCTGCCCTCTGACCGCCCTGACCCCTATCCACACCCCCGCCCCCTGACCACCACCCCAAACTCCCCTACCCTCTATCCAACCCCCCCTGCTCCCTGCCCCCTTACCACGCTGTCTGGAGCACCGGTGGCTGGCGGCACTACAGCTGTGCCACCCAGAGCACCAGGACAGGCAGCCGCGCCGCTCGGCTGGAGCCAGTCATGCCACCGCGCAGAGCACCGGGACAGGCCGCGGCCCTGCAGCTGCGTTGCCTGGCAAGAGCTCACAGCCCCGACGCCCAGAGCATTGCGCCGGCGGCATGGCGAGCTGAGGGTGTGGGGGAGGGGGGCCAGCAGGGGAGGGGCCGGGAGGAACCTCCCAGGCCAGGAGCTCGGACCGGGCAGGAGGGTCCCGCGGGCCGGATGTGACCCGCGGGCTGTAGTTTTCCCACCTCTGGGTTAGAGGGTTAGGGTCAGGGTGAGGGTCAGGGGTAGGGTTGGGTTAGGTGAGGGTTAAGGATGAGGGGGTGGGGTGGGGTTAGGGGTTAAGGGGTAGAGGTGAGGGTGGGGGTTAGAGTTTAGGGTTAGCGTTAGAGTTGGCCTAGATTTTAGTTAGGGGTTAGGGTTTAACGTTAGGGTTGTGTTTTGGGATGGGGTATGGTTTAGGGTTAAGGGTTGGAGTCAGCATTTAGGGTTATGGTTCAGAGTTTGAGTTTAGGGTTAGGGGTCAGGGATAGGGGTTAGGGTTGGATTAAAGTTTAGGGATTAGGGGTAGGGTTGGGGGTTTGAGTTTAGGTTAGAATTAGAGGGTTAAGGTTTATGGTTGGTTAGGGGTTAGGGTTGGGTTAGGGGTAAGGGTTAGAGTTTAGGGTTAGGGTTGGGCGGTTAGAGTCGGGTTAGGGTTTGGGGTGAGGGTTAGGGTTAGGTTAGGGGTAAGGGTTAGAATTAGGGGTTACGGTTAGAGTTTAGGGTTGGGGTCAGGGGTTACTGTTTGGGGTTGGGGTGGGGGTTAAGGGTTAGGGTTTAGGGGTAGGGCTAGGAGTTAGGGTCAGGTTAGGGTTAAGGGTAGGGGTTAGGGTTAGAGTGAGGGCTAGAGTTAAGGGGTTAGGGTGTAGGGGTTTAGGTTATGGTTTAGGGGTAGGGTTGGGATTTAGTGGTTAGGGGTTGGGGTTTAGGGTCGGGGTCAAGGGGTTAGTCTGGTTAAGGGTGAGGGGTTGGGTTTAGGAGTAGGGGTCAGGGTTGGGTTAGGGTTCAGGTTTAGGGCTGAGGGTTAGGAGTAAGTTGACCAGATGTCCTGATTTTATAGGGACAATCCTGATATTCAGGGCTTTTTCTTATATAGGCACCTATTACCCTCCACCCCAATCCTGATTTTTCACATTTGCTGTCTGGTCACCCTAGTTAGGGGTGAGGGTTGGGGGGGTAGAGGTAGGGGTGAGGGTTTGGCTGAGGGTTTAGGGTTAAGGTTAGGGTTGGAGGGTTAGGGTCGGGTTTAGGGTTAAGGTTAGTGTTGGGGGGGTTAGGGTTAGGTTAGAGGGTGAGGGGTTAGGGAAGGGGTCGGCAACCTTTCAGAAGTGGTGTGCTGAGTCTTAATTTATTCACTCTAATTTAAGGTTTTGCGTGTCAGTAATACATGTTAACGTTTTTAGAAGGTCTCTTTCTATAAGTCTATAATATAGAACTAAACTATTGTTGTATGTAAAGTAAATAAGGTTTTTAAAATGTTTAAGAAGCTTAAATTTAAAATTAAATTAAAATGCAGAGCCCTCCAGACCGGTAGCCAGGATCCAGACAGTGTGAGTGCCACTGAAAATCAGCTCACATGCCGCCTTTGGCACCCATGCCATAGGTTGCCTACCCCTGGTTAGGGTTAGGGGTTAGCAGTAGGGTTAGGGTGAGGGTCAGGTCGGGGGGGGGTTAGGGTTTTAATGTTAGGGTAGGGATTAGGGTTTAGGGCTAGGGTTAGGGTTTAGGGGTGGGGCTTGGGGTTTTGGAGGAGGTGACCAGCCCTCTGTGGAGAAAGAAGTGGTTCAGGACTATTTAGAAAAGCTGGACGAGCACAAGTCCATGGGGCCGGATGCACTGCATCCGAGGGTGCTAAAGGAGTTGGCCGATGTGATTGCAGAGCCATTGGCCATTATCCTTGAAAACTCATGGCAATCGGGGGAGGTCCCGGATGACTGGAAAAAGGCTAATGTAGTGCCCATCTTTAAAAAAGGGAAGAAGGAAGATCCGGGGAACTACAGGCCAGTCAGCCTCACCTCAGTCCCTGGAAAAATCATGGAACAGGTCCTCAAGGAATCAATTCTGAACCACTTAAAGGAGAGGAAAGTGATCAGGAACAGTCAGCATGGATTCACCAAGGGCAAGTCATGCCTGACTAACCTAATTGCCTTCTATGACGAGATAACTGGCTCTGTGGATGAGGGGAAAGCAGTGGACGTGTTATTCCTTGACTTTAGCAAAGCTTTTGATACAGTCTCCCACAGTATTCTTGCCAGCAAGTTAAAGAAGTATGGGCTGGATGAATGGACTGTAAGGTGGATAGAAAACTGGCTAGATGGTCGGGCTCAATGGATAGTGATCAATGGCTCCATGTTTAGTTGGCAGCCGGTATCAAGTGGAGTGCCCCAAGGGTCAGTGCTGGGGCCGGTTTTGTTCAATATCTTCATTAACGATCTGGAGGATGGTGTGGATTGCACCCTTAGCAAGTTTGCAGATGACACTAAACTGGGAGGAGTGGTAGAAACGCTGGAGGGTGGGGATAGGATACAGAGTGACCGAGACAAATTAGAGGATTGGGCCAAAAGAAATCTGATGAGGTTCAACAAGGACAAGTGCAGAGTCCTGCACTTAGGACGGAAGAATCCCATGCACTGCTACAGACTAGGGACCGAATGGCTGGGCAGCAGTTCTGCAGAAAAGGACCTAGGGGTTACAGTGGACGAGAAGCTGAATATGAGTCAACAGTGTGCCCTTGTTGCCAAGAAGGCTAATGACATTTTGGGCTGTATAAGTAAGAGCATTGACCTCTGGAGTCTTCTTTAAAAATCAATGTTACATTAGCTACCCTCCAGTCATCTGGTACAGAGGCTGATTTAAGCAATAGGTTACATACCACTATTAGTTCTGAAATTTCACATTTGAGTTCCTTCAGAACTCTTGGGTGAATCCCATCTGGTCCTGGTGACTTATGACTGTTTAATTGGTCAATTTGTTCCAAAACCTCCTCTACTGACACCTCATTTTGGGACAGTTCCTCAGATGTGTCACCTGAAAAGCAATGCTCAGATGTGGGAATCTCCTCCCCATCCTCTGCAATGAAGACCAAGGAAAAGAATTCACTTAGCTTCTTCCCAATGGCCTTGTCTTCCTTGACTGCTCCTTTAGCACCTACAGTGGCCCCTCTGATTGTTTGCCAGGCTTCCTGCTTCTGAAGTACTTAAAAAATTGCTGTTAGTCTTTGTGCCCTGAGCTAGTTGCTCTTCACATTATTTCTGTCTCTGCCTTATTATACTTTAACACTCGAGTTGCTTGAGTTTCTGCTCCCTTCTATTTTCCTCACTAGGCTTTGACTTCCCATTTTTAAAGGATGCCTTTTTGCGTCTAACTGCCTCTTTTACACTGCTGTTTAGGCATGGTGACATTTTTTGCTCCTCATTTTTTTTATTTGGGATATACATTTAATTTGAGCTTCTATTGTGGTATTTTTAAACAGACTCCATGCTGCTTGCAGGCATTTCACTCCTGTGATTGTTTCTTTTCATTTCCATGTAACTAGCTTCCTCATTTTTGGATACTTCCCCTTTTTGAAGTTAAATGCGTCTGTGGTGGGATGTTAAATTTAATTACATCATCATCTCTATTACTAAGCAGTTCAGCTATATTCCACTCCTGGACCAGATCCTATGCTCCATTTAGGACTAAATCAGAATTGCCTCTCCCCCTGTTGGTTCCAGGATAAGCTTCTCCAAGCAGAAGTCATTAATGGTGTCTAGAAATTTTCTCTCCTCACCCCGTCCTGAGGTGACATGTTCCCAGTCAATATGAGGAAAATTTAAATTCCCAGTAGTTTTGCTTTTCCTGCCTTTGCATCCTCTCTAATCTCCCTGAGCATTTTACAGCCACGGTCGCCATCCTGGTCAGGTGGGCTGTAATATAGCCCTGCTGCTATACTCTTATTGTTCACGCATGGAATTTCTATCCCTAGAGATTCTATGGCACAGTTTGATTAATTTAAGATTTTTATTTTATTTGACTTTATACTTTCTTTCACATATAGTCCCATCCTCTGAGCACAACCTACTCTGTCATCCGCATACATTTTGTACCCTAGTATTTCCATGTCCCATTGATTATCCTCTTCCACCAAGTTTCTGCTATGCCTATTATATCAATAGCCTCATTTAATTCCAGGCACTCATGTTCACCCACCATAGTATTTAGACTTCTAGCATTTGTATATGTGCACTAGTATGTTTTCTCAATATTCAGTTGCATTTAAAGGGGACTCTTTTGTGTTTGACTGTTCCTCACTACCTCTACCTGTACTTTACCAACTTCTTTTCCATCCTCTTTAGTAAGATACAGAGTTCCCCCTTTAATAAATTCTTTCCTAGAGGATGTCTCCACCCAAATCATGTGCTCTTCTGTCCCCTTTGGCTTTCCCCCAGCCTTTAGTTTGGAATCCAGCTTTCATGTGGGTAACACAAGTAGTGACCATTGATCCTGGGAGAAGCAGCAGGCTAATCAAATAAAATCACACATTGAGCAGTTATCCACTGTAAAGAATGGAAATTCAGTATTGGGTTTCTTTCCTCTCAGAAGAATGAGGATGACTCAATATTAGAGGCGGTAAAAAAGAAGAAAAAGAAAATCTCAGGAATTCTTTTTGTACTTTTCCTTTTTTTCAAACTTGTGAAATTTGAAACATTTTAACCAACTCCAGAACAGGTCAAAATAAGGAGGCAATTGTGAAAATGTTGTCTGATCTATTTGCTGATACATTTTGAATTTCAAGATGTTGGTGACTTCTTTCAATGGGAAAGCTTTCGACCACTGTGCTCATTGTGGACTTTTATTGTTATTGGCAAAATACAGACGCTTGAAACACATACTAAGGAAGGGGGAAAGATCACAGCCTCCAAAATGAAAGTACAGAGAGAAAATTAGTCTTAAATAACCTTCATCTCAATGGGGCAGTTCCCTAGCTGCCCCCATTGGCAGGGCTGCCCCAGGATTAACTTGATGCTGCCCATGCTGTCAGTGGCCCAGCATAACCAGAGCCAGGTTTGCGTGAAAGCAGAGTGAACGTTTTCATCAATGTGGGCTGCATATTTTTTGAAATAAAATCTCAAACCCGGTGAATTTGGCTGGGATTCAGTTTCCCATATTTAAATACGCTTCATAAAACAAAAACAATTCTAGCGTATTTCCCAGGCTTGATGGCCTGCTCCAAAGGTCACTGAAGCCAATGGAAAGACTCCCACTGACTTCAGCGCGCGTTGGATCAAGCCCTGACAGCAGACCTGGAGGTAGAGACGCAGGGTGAGATCCTGACCCCCCGTTCCGGCCCCTTTACATCCGGGAACAGGGTCGGAGCGTGTAAATGGACCCAGGTGGAGTAGGATGCTCTCACTGCAAGAAATGGGGAAAGGAGTTGTTAGACTGGGCTGGGTATTGGAGTTCACAGCACTCACGGAGGTGGAGATTCCAGGCAGTGCTGCCGCACGTAGGCAAGCAGAGACGTAAGGCCTCCAGGGCTGTCTGAATTATGCTGGCAGCCACGAAGCACTGAAAGGGCACAAGGTGACCACCATAGGGGTAGTTCTGTGCCACATCCTGGGCGGCAGGTTCCATGCCAGGCAGATGACGATGCACGTGCTTAGAAATTGAGCTACATACAAAGCTACATACACCCTGATTATTTAAATGAGACAGTTGCAATAAAATCCAAGGACATGATCAGTTGCCTTTCAAAACGTACGTCATTAGCAATGAACCGAAAATCGCCATGAAACGTTTTGTTAAGCTGCCTCTCCTAACTGCTCCCAAGGGCAACACTTCCCAGAATGATATTGTAATATGGGATGTTCTGCTTGGCGGACAGAGTGACGGCAAGTCCACAGTGAGTAGGGTGACCAGATGTCCTGATTTTATAGGGACAGTCCCGATTTTTGGGTCTTTTTCTTATATAGGCTCCTATTACCCCCTACCGCCTGTCTCAATTTTTCACACTTGCTGTCTGGTCACCCTAACCAGGGGTACTGCAGCTTCTTTTGTTTTGGATGCATGCAGCTGGCTGGCTCTTCTCTAGTACACATTGAGATGGCTGTGAAATCAAACAACCTTACGGATGTGATTATGTTAATCTAAACTCAACGTGGTGGGGACCTCATCTAAAACCAACTGACGTCAGTAGGAATATTTCCATTGATTCCAACGGGCATTGGATGAAATGCTGTAAGAGATTTCTGACTCTAATTGCTGGTCATGTAGAATTGGTTGAAATTTTTCAGAGATTCCCAAGACCAGAAGGGACCATGGTGATCACCTCATCTGAATTCCTGTGTAGCACAAATTCAGATTTCAACATTTTAAAATTTTTTTGAAAAAAAGAGACAATGTAGAGGAATTTTCCTCGGTTGTTAACAAACTGTACACTTGTTTTTTTCAGCATTTCAGTGAAAAACAAAAGAAAAAAATTAAAAAACTGGCATCCCTGTGACCCCCATTTTCTTTGAGCAGATTTATTGTTATGCTAACTCTGAACAACATTCTGCCTGTGGTTTGATATGGTCTCCTTTTGGTGGATTATATAATATACCATCCCTGAGAAACAGTGACCTGGACTGACAATATTATTTAAAAAAAGGTTGTACCTGTAATGATTTTGCTGGCTCCAAGCATGCTCAGCTGAACACTTCTCCCGCATGCCAGGGTTTCGGAATGAGTGGGCTTGTCTCTCATCGATAAAGGAATGGTTCTGGAGGCCCTACCTGAGTACAGTGCCAAGCAAGTGTGAATCGCTGAGAAGTGTGGTGTCTCACACTCTGCATTCTGCATCCGAAACCTAGCAGTAACCTTTTAAAGGAGCATGAGATCAGCACAAACTGAGGCCGCAAGCGTCATTCAATGGCAAGGAGGCAGACACTGATGAAGCCTTGTGGCTCTGTCTTCAGCAAAAGATTTGCCAAGGTGCTCAACTCTCTGGACCGATGCTGAAACAGAAAGTGACTCAGCCGACAGCGGAGCAGGGGAAGGAGTTCAGCCCTTCAGATGCCTGGCTCAGTCATTGGAAAGCCTGACACAATGTTGCTCAGCATGATGAGCATAGCGAGAAACAAGACGCTGACCTTCCAGCAGCTACTGAATGGAAGGTGAACACCCTGTCCTGCAGTCTGTTCATGTTCCTCCAGCCACGGGACATCGCCAGTGCTGATCCGGCTGCTCTCTTCTACTGGGGCTTTCTGGACAGAGGCTTCAGAATGCTGAAGGAAGAGTTTGCAGGAGCAGAAAAGGCTACGGACCACATCACATGGTTGTACTGTGCAAACATAGATGGGATAGTGATTTTGTTGTTTCCCAAAAGATCACTCGTAGCTGCCGAGATCTACAGAATCTTTGTCAATGCCTGAATGAGTGGGTATTTATTTCCAAGAGTGGCTGAAAAATTAGAACAAGGAGCTGGGCCTACGGGTCCATCACCTGTGCTTGTTGATTGACAACTGTCCAGCTCATGCAATCAGTCTGGGGCTGTAAGCTTGTTTTGAAATGTTTGCCTCCAAACACAACCTCAGTCATGAAGCCATTGGGCATCACATGGGTGTCACTCAAAACATCAAAGGCCTCTACCGCACTTGTCTGAATGCACACGCCGTTGCTTCTCTGGTTCTTCTCTTGAAGGCTGGTGGCTTTCAAGCACCCACACCTGCAAGCTCTGGATGTTGAAAGAAACCCGAACCAAAACAAACAAAAAGCACACCCCTGTCACTGACACACTTCTTCTCCCTCCGCTCTATTTGCTGTAGTTCTCTATATAGGATACTGAACTGGGTAACAAATATGGCATGCTTTGCTTTTTCCATTTTTAAATTTTTTTTAACATTGTATCACACAAAACTTTAATGAACAGTTTCCATGTTTCTGCAACTACAATGTATCATAATTCCTCACTCACACATGCATGCATTCACTTGAAACCAAGACTTTCACTTATTGGCAAGTGTCAGATAATGACAACTTTTGGGTGTGAACTGAGTTGCTAATAAGTGGCAGTGACTGTATTTAGTTCTGGAAAACTAAACCATGAAAACTATCAGTACTTCTGTGCCAAAAATCAAAGTTGTGACATCTCACATGTTATTCTATAAGATTTTACAATTCATAGGTTAATATATTTTAAGGCAAGAAAGAACCATTAACGTCTAGTCTGACTTCCTGAATAACACAAGCCATAGAATTTCATGCAATTACCCCTGCATTGAGCCTGATAACCAGTGTTTGACTAAAGCATATCTCCCAGAAAGGCAAGCAGGCATTGATTTAAAGACATTAAGAAATGGGAAATCCACCACTTATCTTGGTCATTTTTAGTTGAGCACCCTTGTTGTTGGAAATGTGCCTTATTTCTAATTTGAATTTGTCCAGCTTCAGCTTCTATCCATTGGTTCTTCTTATCCTGAAGCACTGTCACCTACACAATGCAGGCAATTTTAGAAAGGTATCATTCCCATTCTCTTTTCAATAAACCATGATTCCCAACAAAACACTGCTCCTTGGTGCCATCTAAGCCTAACAACATTTTTTTTGACTAAAGAAGATATTTGTTGATGCATCTATGAAATGAGATTTGGTGGAGCTGACTCCTGTCATATCAGTCAATTTCAACAGGACACTTTTAGAGACCTAGGAATTGCTGTAATCGGCACAGATCCATCATCCATTACTACTAATGTTTATATTGTGATAGCGCACAGAGGCCAGTTAGATCAGACACACATTTTATTTGGTGCTGATATAGTCCAGACTCCTGTTGGTGAGACTGGTTAATCAGAGAAAGATTGATGTACCATAAGGTGAAATGTAGGAGACAACATTATGGAGCCATTTTATCATTCAAATAGTAATTAAAAGGCGTATTTTTAAGTGGATTCTTAGTATGCTTTATGTTTTCATGAAGTCCAAGAACCCTCGATGGTACCCTCTGGTTTCCAGATACAGACTGGTGAGTCTGGATACCACAAAACCACAATGCTGATGTGCACCACTAGTCCTCTTTGTTAGCTAATGCACTAGCACAAAACACAGAAGGAATCATGAAAGCACAGTGCCAGGAAACTTAGCTAACATAACAACGTAATGGAGCAAAGAAAGTATAACCAGACCAACTTATAATGCAGTAATGCAGCTAACCCACTAGGGAGAGCTAATGTATCATAGAATCATAGAATCTCAGGGTTGGAAGGGACCTCAGGAGGTCATCTAGTCCAACCCCCTGCTCAAAGCAGGATCGTTTTCTAGTAACAAAGAAAAGTGGCATTACAGTCTCATTGTTTCAACAATCCTCAGGATTATGATAGATGCAGAAAAAGACCTGTTCATATATTTTGGGTGGACAAAAATCCACACTTCAGCCCCAAAACATCTCGTCATGAGCAGTTATACCAGTTTGTTTTTAAAGCATGAGAGTTTAAACAGGAAAAGCAAAGCACAATGTGCATCTGTTGCATACATTGTGTTTGTTTGTTTTTTCTGCAAGTCATCAAATCCCGTCTGCCCCCTACTCCCCACCTGTCTAGCTTGGACTGGGGAACTAGTCTCTCTGCATCTCCGTTCCCCACCTACAAAATGGAGATAATAATATTCCCTTGGTTTGCCGTCTCTATTTTGTTGGCAGACTCTTCAAGGCAGGAGCATATGAAGCCTTGATGTGCTATTGTAACATGAATACTACATTAGATGAGGTACACCCCCAGCCTGAAATGGAGATACTGATGATCCTTTGGGAAAGAGGTAAGTTCCTCATGGAGAAAGCTGGGCATAAGAGGAGAAGGTGGGACACTTTTCTAACCTCCAAAACCAGACTCAGGTTACATTCAAGCTCTCATTTGGGTGAAGTCTCTTCTCTATTCTGAACACATTCACTCAGTCCTAATTTTTATTATGTAGCCATAGAAATAAGCTGCAGTTCATCAACAGCTGTACAGGTTGCTTTAAACCACCAGAGGCTGCTATTACCATATGAAACAAGTCCCCAAAAGGCAGGCAGCGTTTTTCACAGAGCCAGGATAAGTGGGAAAGAGGAAAAGGAGGACTGGCAAAAGAAAGGGATGCTGGCCCTTTAATTTTTAACAAGCATGAGAGGGAAAGTTTCCCATTCAGTCTGAGAATCCAAATTGCCCACACCTCTGGCATTTCTTTCTCTCGTCCACAGTCAGTTATCGTTACATTCTTGGCATGCAAAAAAGGCATACCAACTGTAGTCATAGGCCCAAGGATTTCAATGCCAGGGCAATGCTAAAGCAATTACACTTAGAATCTAGGTGCGAGATTCTAGGTCCCACCTCCGGAGGGAAGCAGCAAAAGCCCAGGCCAGGAAGAGGGGGGAGCGGATGGTGCCACTTCTGTCCTACCTGGACTCTAGACTGCTGCAGAGACCAAACCTGACGCTAGTGTCAGTTAGCGCAATCCCTGGGGTCTGCTGTAACGTATGGCAGCCTTACCCAGGCTGCATATGGGCGGCTCCCAGCCTAGACTCTCCAGAGCTCTAAGCACTAGGAGCATCCCTCCTCTCCCGTCCTCATTCCTCGGCCCACTACATCCCCTGTATGCCAAGCTCTGAGGGGTGACAGAGCAGGGCTCCTGCACTGGTCCTGCATCAGAGGAAATTTTTCCTAGCACCGTGTGATCTCTTGATGCTGATGGAGCAGTAGACAGAGCCTGGAGTTGGAGGCCAGAATCTGGTGCAGTGCCTAAAATACAGCCCTGTATTCACATGCCATGTATCTCTCTGAGGGACGCCATTCACACGTAAGGCCAGGACACCCCTTCCCTTGGACACCCCTTCCAAGCGGTGCCTTTCACCAAGCTAGAACTTACTACAAGTGGGATACCGGGAGGAAGCACAAGTAGGTGAGTGCAAGAGGGGAGGGCTCCTGCCCCATACTCCGACAGCAGGACAGTCAGTGAGTTATCTTAAATGCCTATACACAAATGCAAGAAGCCTGGGGAACAAGCAGGGCGAACTGGAAGTCCTGGCACAGTCAAGGAATTATGATGTAATTGGAATAACAGAGACTTGGTGGGATAACTCACATGATTGGAGTACTGTCATGGATGGATATAAACTGTTCAGGAAGGATAGGCGGGGCAGAAAAGGTGGGGGAGTTGCGTTGTATGTAAGAGAGCAGTATGACTGCTCAGAGCTCCAGTATGAAACTGCAGAAAAACCTGAGAGTCTCTGGATTAAATTTAGAAGTGTGAGCAACAAGGGTAACGTCGTGGTGGGAGTCTGCTACAGACCACCAGACCAGGGGGATGAGGTGGACGAGGCTTTCTTCCAGCAACTAACAGAAGTTACTAGATCACAGGCCCTGGTTCTCATGGGTGACTTTAATCACCCCGATATCTGCTGGGAGAGCAATACAGCGGTCCACAGACAATCCAGGAAGTTTTTGGAAAGTGTAGGGGACAATTTCCTGGTGCAAGTGCTGGAGGAACCAACTAGGGGAAAAGCTCTTCTTGACCTGCTGCTCACAAACAGGGAAGAAATAGTAGAGGAAGCAATAGTGGATGGGAACCTGGGAGGCAGTGACCATGAGATGGTCGAGTTCAGGATCCTGACACAAGGAAGAAAGGAGAGCAGTAGAATACAGAGCCTGGACTTCAGAAAAGCAGACTTTGACTCCCTCAGGGAACTGATGGGCAAGGTCCCCTGGGAGAATAACATGACGGGGAAAGGAGTCGAGGAAAGCTGGCTGTATTTTAAAGAATCCTTATTGAGGTTGCAGGAACAAACCATCCCGATGTGTAGAAAGAAAAGTAAATATGGCAGGCGACCAGCTTGGCTTAACAGTGAAATCCTTGCTCGTCTTAAACACAAAAAAGCAGCTTACAAGAAGTGGAAGATTGGACAAATGACCAGGGAGGAGTATATAAATATTGTTCAGGCATGCAGGAGTGAAATTAGGAAGGCCAAATCACACTTGGAGTTGCAGCTAGCCGGAGATGTTAGGAGTAACAAGAAGGGTTTCTTCAGGTATGTGAGCAACAAGAAGAAAGTCAAGGAAAGTGTGGGCCCCTTGCTGAATGAGGGAGGGAACCTAGTGACAGAGGATGTGGAGAAAGCTAGTGTACTCAATGCTTTTTTTCCCTCTGTCTTCACAGACAAGGTCAGCTCCCAGGCGGCTGCACTCCGCAGCACGGTATGGGGAGGAGGTGACCAGCCCTCTGTGGAGAAAGAAGTAGTTCGGGACTATTTAGAAAAGCTGGACGAACACAAGTCCATGGGGCTGGACGCACTGCATCCGAGGGTGCTAAAGGAGTTGGCCGATGTGATTGCAGAGCCATTGGCCATTATCTCTGACAAATCATGGCAATGGGGGGAGGTCCCGGATGACTGGAAAAAAGCTAATGTAGTGCCCATCTTTAAAAAAGGGAAGAAGGAAGATCCGGGGAACTACAGGCCAGTCAGTCTCACCTCAGTCCCTGGAAAAATCATGGAACAGATCCTCAAGGAATCAATTCTGAACCACTTAAAGGAGGGGAAAGTGATCAGGAACAGTCAGCATGGATTCACCAAGGGCAAGTCATGCCTGACTAACCTAATTGCCTTCTATGATGAGATAACTGGCTCTGTGGATGAGGGGAAAGCAGTGGATGTGCTATTTCTTGACTTTAGCAAAGCTTTTGATACAGTCTCCCACAGTATTCTTGCCAGCAAGTTAAAGAAGTATGGGCTGGATGAATGGACGGTAAGGTGGATAGAAAACTGGCTGGATGGTCGTGCTCAACGGGTAGTGATCAATGGCTCCATGTCTAGTTGGCAGCCGGTATCAAGTGGAGTGCCCCAAGGGTCGGTGCTGGGGCCGGTTTTGTTCAATATCTTCATCAACGATCTGGAGGATGGTGTGGACTGCACCCTTAGCAAGTTTGCAGATGACACTAAATTGGGAGGAGTGGTTGATACACTGGAGGGTAGGGATAGGATACAGAGGGACCTAGACAAATTAGAGGATTGGGCCAAAAGAAATCTGATGAGGTTCAACAAGGACAAGTGCAGAGTCCTGCACTTAGGACGGAAGAATCCCATGCACTGCTACAGACTAGGGACCGAATGGCTGGGCAGCAGTTCTGCAGAAAAGGACCTAGGGGTTACAGTGGACGAAAAGCTGAATATGAGTCAACAGTGTGCCCTTGTTGCCAAGAAGGCTAACGGCATTTTGGGCTGTATAAGTAGGGGCATTTCCAGCAGATCGAGGGACGTGGTTATTCCCGTCTATTCGGCACTGGTGAGGCCTCATTTGGAGTACTGTGTCCAGTTTTGGGCCCCACACTACAAGAAGGATGTGGATAAATTGGAAAGAGTCCAATGGAGGGCAACAAAAATGATTAGGGGGCTCGAGCACATGACTTATGAGGAGAGGCTGAGGGAACTGGGATTGTTTAGCCTGCAGAAGAGAAGAGTGAGGGGGGATTTGATAGCTGCTTTCAACTACCTAAAAGGGGGTTCCAAAGAGGATGGATCTAGACTGTTCTCAGTGGTAGAAGATGACAGAACAAGGAGTAATGGTCTCAAGTTGCAGAGGGGGAGGTTTAGGTTGGATATTAGGAAAACCTTTTTCACTAGTAGGGTGGTGAAGCACTGGAATGGGTTACCTAGCGAGGTGGTGGAATCTCCTTCCTTAGAGGTTTTTAAGGTCAGGCTTGTCAAAGCCCTGGCTGGGATGATCTAGTTGGGGTTGGTCCTGCTTCGAGCAGGGGGTTGGACTAGATGACCTCCTGAGGTCCCTTCCAACCCTGAGATTCTATGATTCTATGATACATCGAACAACAAAATAGAGAGAGAGATTGTTGTGGGGAGAGAGGAAGGGGAGTTGAGGGCTGCTCTCTCTGCAGCTTCTTGGCTGTGGATGCTGACCAGAGACAGCTGCACAAGTTGAGAGCAGTATGAGTCTCCACACTGGATACACAATATTCTTACTTTTTAAGGGGTTTCCAACTGATTTCAATGGGCACTGGATTGGGTTCGATTTTCAAAAGCACTTATGGGATTTAGGAGCACGAGGCCCATTGAATTCCACTCCTGCCACAGTGTTATTGGGCTGACTCATTTCCATCATTTCTGTTGTACATTCAGGGCATGGTTTTCAAAAGCACCCATCAGATTTGGGAGCATGAGTCCCATTGACTTTCAATGTGACTTCCACTCCTAACTCCATTAAGCACCTTTTGACAATCCCACCCTAGGTGCTCTTAAAAACCACCCCTAAGTGCATAAATGAAATAACCCCAAAAACGGGCCATCTCAGCCACTTGGCAGGAACTGAGTACTGGGATCCCCACATACTGGACTCAAAATGAGTTGCTGAAGCTCCTGGTTTCAGCTACATTATGGAGGTGACACGTGTCACCTGGTTCTGGAGAAGGGACGACAGAAATAGTTTCATACCTACACAAGTGAGTATTTCCACATAATTCATGGAATTGGGCTAATATTCAAATATTGCTTTTTTATAAGATTTGTCATACTTTTATCAGCTGTACACAGTAGATGCACGTTATGTGTTTAGGAAAATGTTCATTTACCCAATGGTTTCCACAACCAGATGGTAAACGTTGATTATATTTTTTTTTAACGTGAATGATGCCAGATAGAATTCACTGGAAACTGATAGCCTCTATTTATCTGTATAGCAGCTACACTACAATGCAAACATCCTCATATCATATGCCACAGCCCAAATGACTTCCTCTAGGTGTGAAACTGTATGTCAGACTTTGACCACTCAGCCATTGGGATGGCTGATGAGCAATGGCCATAGTGGTTGTCAAAGAGACACTTGTCCACCAGGAGCTGAACTGAGATCTTCAACTCTTTGTATATTATAAGCCACTGACCAGTGGGCTGATGGTACCACCTTTCGGTATCTGTATCAGGCATATAGAGGATAAAGTCCCTGGCCCTCTCCACAGCAGGCTTTGAAGCCAGCAATTCTTCTGTGAGAGCTATCATCCATCATGGGCTAGACTTAAATGGGAATTAAACACTTGTGTAATTGCCTGGAGGACCAGAGCCTAAGAGACTTTTACATGTGTGAGGAGGGGCAGAGGGGACCTCATAGAGGTGGCGTGAATGCCCAATTGCATTGTGGGGAGAAGACACACCTTCAAAGATCTTGCACAGCCATGAGTCTGGAAGGTCACACTGTCCCCCTTCCTCATCTCTCTGAAGGAATGGTTTGAAGAAAACTCTGTGAGGTGAGCGTTGGCATTTCCAGACACCTCTGTTTCCACGGGAGGTCTGTAATTTGGCCCTGTGACAAAGTGTTGTGGAAACAGCAACTGATGCAGAACTCTGGTCAGTGAAACTATAAATAGTTGTTCTGGAGTACCCTTGATTAGGAAGAGCTGAGCCTAAATAGATTGGAATGGGCTGAGGAGAGCCCAAGAGGCTAATTAGCCTATTTCCCAGGGGATAGAATAATAGACCCATATAATGTGGGACTATGAGAGGTCTAGTCCAGTCCCCTGTACTCATTGCAGGACAAGTATTATCTAAACCACCCCTGACAAGGCACAGGAAGGACGTGCCCAGGTGTGTGTGAGGGAGACTAGCAGGTTTTTCAGTCAGAGCCAGGTGAGATCTCTCAGGGGGAATTTCCCTTCTGTCCTCACCCTCCTTGTCCAAGTGAACTAAGGATTGTATGGTGCATAGGTGCCGACTTCCCCGGTAGCCGGGGTGTGTGTGTGTGTGTGCTCAACCCCCCTCCTCCATTCCTTCCCCCAAGTCCCCGCCCCACTTCTTCCCACCCCTGCACCACCCCTGTCCCGCCTCCTCCCCAGAGTGTGCCCCATCCCCGCTCCTCCCCCTCCATCCCCAAGCTTCCTACACCCTGCGAAACGGCTGTTCGCGGTCGGCGGGAAACTCTGGCAGGGACAGGGAGGAGTTGGTCAGAAAGGCCATCAGCAGGTGTGAGACGCTGGGGGAGCTTGGCTGCTGGTGCGTGCTGCTGTGTGACACCCGCTAATTCTTCTCTGGGTGCTTCAGCCCTGGAGCACCCACGGAGTCAGCGCCTGCTATGGTGCGGTGTTGGAAATACAGCGTTGCATTAGTTTGTAGAGATGGCAAGGAGAACATGGTGAAACAAACCACCAGTTCTTTGCCCAGGAAAAGGTCTCTGAGCGGTTTGCTCCTTGGAAAGAGGCAGGTGCGAGATCCCACCCTAGGGTGACCAGATATCAAGTGTGAAAAATCGGGACGGGGTGGGGGGCAATAGGTGCCTATATAAGACAAAGCCCCAAATAACACAACTTTCCCTATAAAATTGGGTCATCTGGTCACACTCTCCCACCCTGTCACAGGCCCCAAAAGCTTTGGACCAAAATCACTAAAGTCAAAATTCTAAACCATAAATCTTGAAAATAAAAATCCAGAGTGGGTCAGTTTCCTTTACTGGTGTTTAAATGCTTTCCCCACAAAATCACACCGTAGTAGCATGCTGTATGCAAACTCCCAGACTGGTAGGAACATCGTCACAGGTGGATTTTCCCTGTCCTCGTGATAATAGTTAACCCCTCGATAGCACTCATCACCATGTATTCTTTGACAAGGTTCCACACCCTGTTTAGGGTTTATGTCCCACCCTCCGTTCCCATTTCCAGTCGTGTACAGGTTTGGCATGGTTGGCCATTTTGAATTTTTTATTATTATTATTTTTCTATGTTTGGATGGGGGACTGTTGTGTGCTTGTGATTTGTTTGATTTTTTTAGAGAAAAAGTATGAAACAATAGAAAGAGAGGCCTTAAAGGAAAGGAGTTTTTAAAAAAGAAAGATTGTTTGGTTAGGTTTAATAAGGAGAGATGTTGGTTATGAAAGGAAAAGTTTGAAAAGAGTAAAAAGGAATAGAAAAATAGAAAAGAATGAAAGAATAGAAAAAAATTGAACTAAATTAAAAAAGCAAAAGGTTTATTAAATAAAAGAGGAAAATATAAAGATGGATTGAGAGAGCTTGGTTATTAAAGAAAAGAAAGATTTTTGATTAGATTTATTCAGAAGAGAGGGTTTTAAAGAATAGAATGAGGAAAAATAAGCACAGGGCAAAAAAAGAAGGGTTTTAGAGAAACAAATAAAAAATAAAGCAACAAGAGAGTCTATGTTGCTGAACACATGCAGAGCGAAGCATCCTACCCCAACGACTGGTGGTAGTGAAATGATAGCTGTTCTGGGTGGTGAGCCTTGGGGGGAAATTATGTCGGACCAATCAGATGCTGTTTTAAAACTATGTCATAGAATGCATTTTTTGTGAACCAATCCTAGCGTACCAAGATTGTAAACAAGAGCCTTTCAGAAGCAGGCTATCGTGGAGTGGATTATTTGAAAAACTCTAGCCAATGAACATTTGACCGTGTGTATAAAGCTGTGCATTTTTGTGAATGGTGGTTTTAAAATTGGGAGCCTAGACACTATGGCCATTTTACAAGCCAACAGACATCAAGAAGCCCGAATTGTTTTTGGGTGCCCCTAATCGTGTTCAGAAAAGACGCCCCTTTTACACTTATTTTGCTAAAGAGACAGCTGCAATGCCAAACCCAGCGTTTCAGCCTGAAATAAAACCGAAGAATCAGGAAGACTTTATGGAGTTGTCACCGGCTGTAAAAGAGGAAAGGAATAGTGTGTGAAAAAAATTGTTGCCGGCTTTGGAGGAAGCAGACTGGAAGGTGGAGGTAAGGTGATTTGTATTATTTTATAATAAAATGTTGAAAAATTATAAATATTTTATATTTTATGGTTAAATATATTTGTGCTTTTTATAGGTGGGAATGGAAGAAGAGCCTGTATACGAGGACATGGCTGCCGAGGGATCGTTGGAGGATAGGGTGACCAGAAAGCAAGTGTGAAAAATTGGGACAGGGGAATGGGGGGTAATAGGCACCTATCATAGAATATCAGGGTTGGAAGGGACCTTAGGAAGTCATCTAGTCCAACCCGCTGCTCAAAGCAAGACCAATCCCCAATTTTTGCCCCATATCCCCAAATGGCCCCCTCAAGGATTGAACTCACAACCCTGGGTTTAGCAGGCCAGTGCTCAAACCACTGAGCTATCCCTCCCCCCCTTACCTATGTAAGACAAAGCCCCAAATATCGGGACTGTCCCTATAAAATCGGGACATCTGGTCACCCTATTGGAGGATAGTGATGCTTAAAGCCAACAGAGTAATGGAAAGATGGCATCATTGTTACCGTAAAAACAACTGAAAGTTTTACCAGTTGTGAAAATATTATTAGAATTATGTGCTTAAAATGGATTTTTTGTTTTTTTGACAGATAACCAAGCCAGGACCGTACAGGATCACAGCTCTGGTGTGTAGTGAGTGCCCATCAGATACAGAGCCAGAAGCGCACAATGAGTTAAAAACAGCTTACATTATTCTGAAAGAAAAAAATATATATAAGGTGGGGTTAAACACAGCTATTAGTCTGTGTTTAATAACAGGGACCTGATATGGTTTCTGACGGTGCGACTGCCAGGGATGATGATTCAGAAACAGACGAGGGTACAATTGAGGTAGCACGAGGAAATTGTTTGCCTTTTTTTATTTTTAAAAGATTACAACAAAGAATTTAAAACATGCTTTTTTCTCTGCTTTTGACAGACCTCTTCAGAGGATGAAGAGGTTAAAGAGAGACGTACTTTGAGAGGAATAACTGTCATATGCACCTGCTGGTTTTGCATGAAGCACGATTTAAAAAAAAAAAGGCTGTGAAAAGTAAGAAGGTTGATCAGCAGATCTGCAAGGATGACGTCATGGTTGACATTATTAGGGCTGTTGTAGTAAAAACCATTTACCACTGTTTGAAAAGAGAGCGTTTTGAAAACTCTGCAGCCTGCGTGAGAGAGGCTTCCAATGATCTCAGCCATGTCTGTTTATTTTGGGATTGCTCAGAAATATTTCACCAGATTAAGATATATTATTTCTTCTTCTCTGAATGTGGTTCAGGTCCTAAATATAATTATGGCTGAAGCCTACAAACTGAAGCAGCTTAACATGACCAATGAAACTGGAACCAAAGTTGTCAAAATGATCAGGGAGGGAACAAAGACACCAGACTCATTGGCGTTGCTGGTAGACCTTCCAAAGAAGGTGTCAGCAGAAATTGGCTTGTTTTCATAGCGTTAATGGTGTGCTCTGTGTTTTACAGCCAGCCAATGGGACATGGCCCTGGCCCCGAAGAGCTTACAGGCTTGACGGGACAATCTACATACTTTTACTACATTCAAAATACAATAAATTAGCCACCACTGCTACAGCAATAAGGGAGTGAACCAAGTACTAAGCACAAAGCGATGGCCTGTCGTTGCTGGTTTTTCTGCATATTCGGAGGAAGAATCCCTGTCAGCCAACAAACAGAGAAATGAAACTAATAGAATCAAGAGACAGAAAAGACCTACTAGATCTTCTGGTCAGTCTGCCTGCCACTGCAGTGTGGTTCTCTCCTGTAGATTTACTAGAGTTTTGTACAATCTCATTTCAAATGTGCCAGGCACTCTACATTGTCCTCATCTCCTTCCAAAATGGGTTTGAGGTCCCTGCACTTATGGGGCAGAGGCTTAGTTATTCCAAAGACCAATTCCCTCTCTACAGCAGGAGCTTCAATAAACATGTGCACTGAACCTGGAGGACCATAGTGTGAAATTCATGAAGCTCAGGGCAGAGCATTCTCAGAGGAGGACATTCGGCTATGAAATTCTCTATGGCTGGAAATCAGGACCATCTTGATTCTAGCAACGTTCAAAGCATGGTCCACTTCTTTATGCAGTCCTTCTCTCAATAACATATCACAGGCCTAGGGTCAGCAACGTACTTAAGCATGCCTAACCTTAAGCTGGTGAGTGGACCCATTGAATTAAATGGGAAGTTAGGAAAAAATAATTGGAAATAAGACACAATCATAAAATGGAAGCAGCATTGCCCAGGGCTTAGGACTGAGAAATAGCCTCCATTCCCAGTTGAGCCTCTTGACGTCTGGGTGACCTTGGGCAAGTCACTTCATGCCTCTGTGCCTCAATTTCCCCCATCACTAAGATGTGCTATTATAAAATACATACGACTGTTTCCATAGGCTGTATGTCACATATAAGAGTCTGCGAGAGCTGGTCAGTTCTTGCTTCCAAGTTCTGATGGTCACACTAGTTTTTAGTATTCTAAAATCCAGAATTTATTTATTGGCAATTAAACACAAGGTATTAGCGACTTCCTGATCCATTTTGTTCCAAACCTTATTACAGTCTATTCCCAGAAGGCTTAAAAAAGTAATAAATAGCTCAGGATTTCCAGTGTTTTCCAAACAGAATTTATAGATATGAGAATGAGAATTGTGCATTGGGGGAAACCCAAAAACAGTGAAAAATGCATTGATTGGGGGTAAGGGCTTTTGGGACATTTTGTGGGGAAATCCCTCCAGATTTTGTTAATCAGAGTCAAGGAATAGTTTAATCTGTGTGTAATTGCAGTACTGCATCTGGATATATTTGTTGCATTTTGAGGGATTTGGAGACACGAAGCAGAGCATCATTCCAATCCTTGTCTGCAATTTCAATCCCACATTTTTATTCCGGGTTTATGGAGTGGCATGGCAACTTTGTGTCCAATGCTGACAGAAGGAAAGACCAGAATCAAGTTATACATTAGTTAGGATTAGTGGTTAATATGAGCAGCTTTTCAATATTGACTGGTTGAGAGGGGAAGAGAGCTTGATATTGCTTCAGATATGAAACCACAGAACTGGAGAAATACACATCTTAAAAAAAATCTTGTTTGAATTTTCCCATCCTTAATGGCATCCTGCTAGTCCTAGACACAAACGCCCATTGGAGATTTATTTATACATGGCTTAATGAATTATTTATACAGGCTAATTTTTTGCAATTATTTCAAAATAATGCTTTAATAAAGGGCTCAGTCCTGCAAGATGCTGAGTACTCAGATCTCATCCAGCAAATAGATCCTTAACAGTCTCTGCTCTGTGGAGGTTACAAACTGAACAGGCAAGACAGGGAGGGAATCAGAGAGGACGTGACTTGCCCAAGGTGACAGAGAGCGTCAGTGGCAGAGCCAGGAGTGTACCCCAGGTGCCCGGATTCTCAATCCAGTGCCCTAGCTGCTAGAGCAGTGTTTCCCCACTGCTGGGTCACGACCTGCAGGGAGGTTATGAAAGGTAATCAGCGAGGGCTGCAAGACACTGAACATTTTACTACAGTTTAAAGTAAAGGAAACCTTGCTCCCCCACTCCGCTTATGCTTCAAGGTCAAATATTCTCCATACACCTCTCTCAAGACACACAGATGAGCTAAGCTTAGCGTTATTAGCATAAATACATATTTCACACATGTGATGGGGGGGTGAGAAATTTTTCTACAACAAAGAAGGGGACATTCACCTGAAAAACACTGAGAAACACTGCGCTGGAACATCCTACCTCTCTGGACCAAAAGGTGAATAATGAATGGAAGCTGCGCCTCCATTTAACAAAATGTTTATTTCCTGCGACTCAGCTGCCCTGGATTCTACTCTCGGCTCTGCCACTGGGTGTCCTTGGGCAAGGCATGCTTCTCTGTGCCTCCGTTTCCCCATCTGGAAAATGAGGATAATGATATTGCCCTCCTTTGTAAAGCACTGTGAGATCTACTGATGAAACATGCTATATAAGCCCTATTGTTATATTATTATTATTATCCTCAGAATATCTGTGGCAATTTGGGCTTTATTGCAATTCACTTTATATTTTACTAACATTTAGAGATTCTCATGACACAAAACCATAGATCTGAAACCAGCTTTGGAGTGTTCAAAATCTGCCATCTGGGTTTTTAGCTTGGGTTCGCCTTTACTATCAATATTTAGTCTCATGGGACCTACTCCTGAGAGTCTCTACTTAGTTTTTTTACTCAGATTTTACTCAGGCAAGATCCCATTGGCAAGATTGATAAATCTGTACTCATTGAAAATAACCCCATGGAAATCAATGACTATATTCCCATGACTAAGGATTTCTCATATGAATATTGTCTGATGGATCGAGCTCTAAGTAAGAACCTTGGGATCCAGGCCATGTTGATTAGTATTGGCTTTGAAAGACTTCTGTTGGAATGCAAGCACAAACTGAAGGGGATAGACACTTGGTACAGCAACATACATTTCCGGTGTCACTGTGGGCAGGAAGGAATAATTCTGGAACAAGCTCCAGATTGGTGAATCTACAAGCCCATTCGGAAAGACGTTCACAAGAAGGAAATTACCTATCCTTCTTCCTACTTGTCTGTAACAAGGATCATTTCTGCCTTCTGAAGAAACAGACATCTTCCTTGTGCAGACCTGTTCATGTAACAATTCCTTCCTGCACAGATAGAACTGAAACATCCACTCCTCCACCTGCCCTTTCTTTCTATTGTCTCTTGACCTTTGCAAAATGTTGTTTCTTTGAAACAGCTATTGAGACATAGCTTAGCTGTTGTGTAACTGCTTTGCACAACCACACTACAGACATACTGACACCAGGCCTCCCTGGAAAAGCAAAGCGAATAGACGGTGAAACACAAAACTGGCCTGGCTTTTAGAATAACGATTTTTAAAACATGCTAACAATGTCCACCCCAAACGCACAAAACACGTCAAAGCAAATGTGGATTTTTGAGAGCAGGCAAAGCAAAATTCAACAAATGCTCACTCGAAATGACACCCAGCTCTTCCTCTCTGTGCCCCGTAAGGGTTTGGTGAAGCTTATCTAGTGCCTGGAGAATCTCAGATGACAGGCGCTACAGAAACACAAAAAAGGGCTCGATTTTAGCTCCGCCACCAGCCCTCAGGAAGGGGCAGCATGTGGCTGTACTGCCGCAGGAGGAGAAATAATCCGTGTCAGACATTTACTGGTGTAGATTACGTCCCCCTCTGCAGCAGCTCTGCTGGGCTGGCCAGCATATGGTGAACAGAGACAAGCTCCAGCTACTTCCCTCCTTTTCCTGCATGCTCCCCTTCTGGAAAGCAGCCCCACAGACATGTCTCTGCCCCCAGTCACAGATGGCCAGGCAGGTGGTCCACAAGTGGCGTGTTTATGAATTAACTGAGCTCAGATTCACCCATTAATTGTCAGACATTGATCTCAGGTAAACAAGGAAGGATGTTCTAACTGTCATGATTTTCTGCTGCTCTAAAATATTCCAGGGCTGGAGCACAGAGTTATTTGTCTACATCAGTGGTCACATGCCCCCTTTACCCGTAACAGAGTCTGTTCGTGGTCAGGACGCTGTGCTCAGGAGCGGGGCCAGGCTGGGGTTGGGAGCCGAGGGGCTGCAGTCAGGGCCAAGGGGCTGGGAGGTGGGGGGAGGGACATGGCCTCCGGGGCTGGAGTTGCGGCTGGGGCCATGGCCGGCAGTGGGGCCACGGTCTGGGCTGGGATCTGAAGCCGAAGCTGAGGCTGGAGCTGGGGTTGGGGTCAGGGCTGGGGCCAGTGGCAGGGCTGGAGTGGAGCTTGGGGAAGAGGGGGGACTGACAGGCGCTCCCTCACTGCTGTGCCCCCCTGAACGTTCCTCTGCATCCCCCTAGCAGGGCACCCCCCAGTTTCGGGACCACTAGTCCACATAGAGGAAAAAGCCCAGAGTAGCTGGTGAGCACTAGCTAGTCCGTATTAACTACCTCACTACCTGCCTATGTGGACACTCACTGTGCGCTAAGGCCCCGTCTGCACTGGCAAGTTTGTGCGCAGTAACGCAGCTTTGAGCGCTGTCACTCCCAAGATTACACACGGCCAAGCCACGTAGCGCGCAGAAACTGCGCAGATGCAACGCTGTAAAAAAAACCCACCCCGACGAGAGGCGTAGAGCTTTCAGCGCTGTGGTGCCAGTGTAGACACCATGGTGATTACAGCGCTGTGACTGGCCTCCGGGAGGTGTCCCACAATGCCTGTTCTCACCTCTCTGGCCAGCGGTTTGAACTCTACTGCCCTGCCCTCAGGTGACCAACCGTCAGCCCCACCCCGTACATTCCTTTGCAAATTTGAATGTCCCCTTCCTGTTTGCTCGGTGATGCGTGCAGGGGTCTCAGCGCATCTTTCCAGGTGGCCAGGCCTGCTCCATGCACCAGGCGATCCCCCGCTTGGAGCAATGCCGAGCTGCTGGATCTCATCAGCATTTGGGGAGAGGAGGCTGTCCAGTTCCAGCTGCGCTCCAGCCGTAGGAATTATGATACCTACGGACAGATTTCACGGTGCATGACAGAAAGGGGCCATGACCAGGACACACTGCAGTGCAGGGTCAAAGGGAAGGAGCTGCAGAACGCCTGCCACAAGGCGTGGGAAGCAAACTGCCGCTCTGGTGCTGCGCCCACGAGCTGCTGGTTCTACAAAGAGCTGGATGCGATACTGGGTGGCGACCCCACCTCCACTGCAAAGGCCACTGTGGATACTTCATTGGCTCACGTGCCAGTTGAGAGTGGACCGAACCAGGAGGAGGAAATCTTGGATGGGGAGGGGGAGGGGGAGGGGGACCCAGAGGCAGAGGACGACTCGGAGGCCAGAGATGCATGCAGTCAGGAGCTTTTTTCTAACCCGGAGGAGCCTAGCCAGTCACAGCAGTCGGTGCTTGGCGAAATGCAGACAGGAGAGGAGGCCCCGGTAAGTGGATCTGATTTTGGGAATTGCTGAAGCGAGTTGTCGGGGCAGGAGAGTTGCAGAAAGCAGGCTGGGCTCCCACCGCATGCCTAGTCTGAGCGGCGGAACAGACTGTTGATAGACTCCCTCACTTCACGGGAATCTCTTCTCAGAGATCTCCAGGAAACTCTCGTGGAGATACTGGGCAATCCGCTGCTGCGGGTTCCTCAGCAGAGATGCTTTGTTTCGTGCCCCATTAACGGTAACTTTCCTGCACCACTTTGCCATGACAGGGGGGGATGCGGGAGACCATTGCTGCACACAGGCGAGCTGCATAGGGGCCAGGGCAGAAGCCACAGGCTTGAAGAAGACCCTCCCTTGATTCCCTGCTCACCCTCAGCAGTGAGATATCTTCCATAATGATCACATCCTGGGGAAAGTGTGGGGACAGGAATGATTATCAGGCCCCCCTACAGTGCTGGCTCTCCCCAAGAGCCACGTGCCCAGTGTACAGCAGGGTCCGGGAACAGTAATTTCCCCTGCCCCTGTGGCTACTCACCATTTTGGGGGTCTTGTGGCTCGTGTGTGCTTGCCTGGGGTCAGCCAGCTAGTGACAGGTGTGTGAGTACGGGCTGTGTTTAAAGCACTGAATCAGTGTTGTCTGTGTTGCAAACAATACCGCTTCTGTAGAACGTTGCATTTAAACTTCACAGAGATGCTCTTGGGAGCCCAGCCTCCCTTATCGGTGACTGAACGGCTGCGCAGAATTAGGAAGCGGCCAAGAAGAATTAAGGAGGATTTTCTCCGTGAGGTTATGATGCACTCCGCTGCTGAGAAACAGGAATTGAAGGAGTGGCGGGACAGCGAGAAGAGGGACCGAAAGGAGAACGCGGCACACCAGAAAGAGGCCACGGAGCAGTTCTTAAATGTTATGGAGAGCCAAGCGGACACGCTCCAGGCGATACGAGCTCTTCAAACCAAGCAGCTCCGCACTCACCCTCCCCTGCAGCCGCTGTCCCAAGACTCTTTCCTATGCACCCCTCCAGACACCGTCACACTATCAACCTCCTGGCTCCACTCTCTACCCACAGTATTCCACTTCTCCCCCCACCCCCCAAGTCCAGCAGTGTGGCCTCCCACTGCACTCAACACCCGTCCCTCTACAGTTTGGCCCTGCTGAAGTCCAGCACCCGCTGCATTGTACTCCAAAGGAGAAGGTTGGCATAGGCACCGACTCCATGGGTGCTCCGGGGCGGGAGCACCCACGGGGAAAAATTGGTGGTGCTCTGCACCCACCGGCAGCTCCCCGCCATCCCCGGGCCCGCGCCTAGCTTACCAGAGCACCGGGCGATGTTGTAGGGCCCCGCCCCCAACGCTGGGCGACGTTGCGTCGGCGTCAGGGGCAGGGACCCGCGACGTCCCCCGGTGTCGGGGGCGGGGCCTGGCATCGGGGGTGGGGCCTCTCAACGTCGCCCGACGCTGGGCGTCAGCACCCAGCGACGCTGACAGAAATCAGCGTCGCTGAAGGTTGGGTATGATCCCTGGACATACAAAATCTTTAGCTGTCCTGGGACCCCACATCCTCCTGGGACCTTCCCTTCTCCCATCCTCCTCACTGATGATGTTTTTTTGTGTTTGACTCTCGCCTCCAGTTGTTGTTTTTTAATAAAAGAATAGTGTTTGTTTGAAAGCAATCTCTATTCTGTTAATTGAAAGCAAAAAGAGCCCTGCAAAGTAACATACAATTATGTTAAACCCACATATTGCATCGTCTGCACCAAGCACCTCCTAGCATTACAAGCACTGCAATCCCGAGCACAGCAAATATTAGTGGCTTTCAGCTTCAAATTGCTGCCTCAAGGCATCCCTGATCCTTATGGCCCCGCGCTGTGCTCCTCTAATAGCCGTGGTCTCCGGCTGTTCGAACTCAGCCTCCAGGTGCTGAGCCTCTGTGGTCCAGCCCTGAGTGAAGCTTTCACCCGTCCCTGCACAAATGTTATGGAGCGTACAGCACCCGGCTATAAGCACAGGAATATTGTCATTGGCCACGTCCAGCTTTCCATACAGGCATTACCAGCAGGCTTTTAAATGGCCGAATGCACACTCCACAGTCATTCTGCACTTGCTCGGCCTGTTGTTGAACCGCTCCTTGCTGCTGTCAAGTTGCCCCGTGTACGGCTTCATAAGCCACAGCATTAAGGGGTAGGTGGGGTCTCCCAGGATCACAATGGGCATTTTGACTTCCCCTATGGTGATCTTCTGGTCTGGGAAGAAAGTCCCTGCTTGCAGCTTCCTGAACAGGCCAGTGTGCCGAAAGATGCGTGCATCATGCACCTTTCCAGACCAGCCTGCGTTAATGTCCGTGAAATGCCCACGGTGATCCACAAGCGCCTGGAGAACCATTGAGAAATACCCCTTGCTATTAATGTACTCGGTGGCTAGATGGTCTGGTGCCAGAATTGGAATATGCGTGCCATCTATCGCCCCTCCGCAGTTAGGGAAGCCCATTTGTGCAAAGCCATCCACAATGTCACGCATGTTGCCCAGAGTCATGGTCTTTCGGAGCAGGATGCGATTAACGACCCTGCACACCTCCATCAACACGAGTCCAACGGTTGAATTTCTCACTCTGAACTGGTTAGCGACTGATCGGTAGCAGTCTGGAGTAGCCAGCTTCCACAGTGCAATCACCAGGCACTTCTCCAGCGACAGGGCAGCTCTCACTCTCATGTCCTTGTGCCGCAGGGCTGGGGCGAGCTCATCACACAGTCCCATGACTGTGGCTTTTCTCATGCGAAAGTTCTGTAGCCACTGCTCGTCATCCCAGACGTGCATGACGATGTGATCCCACCACTCAGTGCTTGTTTCCCGAGCGTTCCATGGTGGTCAGCACCTCCGTGAATGTCACAAGCAATCTCCTGTCGTAGCTTCTACTCGTGGCAAGATCAATGTCGCACTCCTCCTGCCTTCGTAGTTTAAGGAATAACTCCACTGCCACTCGTGACGTGTTGGTCAGCGCGAGCAGTGTACTGGCCAGCAGCTCGGGATCCATTCCTGCAGCCTGAAAGAGGCAGGGCACACAGTACACAAACCACTGAAAGATGGCGCCAAATGCGGATGGAAGAGGAAGAGATTGCTGGGATATGAAGCAATGCATCACGGGGCATTGGGACAGGACCCAGGATGCCCCACGACTCCCTCCACCTTCCCACAAGTCTTAGTGGCAGAAGAGCAAGAGGGGCTCTGTGGGATAGCTCCCCAGAGTGCACCACTCCGAATACCGCTGCAAGTGCCGCAAGTGTGAACATGCTATTGTGCAGGCAGATGTCAGTGTGAACACACAACAGCAGTTTCCCTTTGGAGCTCTCTGTGCGGTGCTGTAACTCTGCCAGTGTGGACATGCCCCAAGAGTGTCTTTGTGTGCATTAGCTTAATATGCTTTTGGAAGTGTACTAAAGCTAAACTGCCTGAGGACACACTTAGTGCACAGTAAAAGCGTCCACACGGAGAGTTAGTGCAGAGTAGCTAGTGCATTTTCAATTTGCACCCTAGCTTACTAAACACTAACTTCCCCATGCAGACAACCCCCAAGTCTCACAATATCTGGTGGTTTGCTGAAAGACCCCACTTCCTGGAGTCATGTGAATGTGCAAAAATGTGTACCCCGATCAAGAGCGCCCAGGTACTCCCAATGTAAGATCATAAAATGAGCCAGTTCCCGCGTTAGCAAATCTTTCAACACACCAGACAAAACCAGGTGAGAGGATTTGGATTCCATTGCAAGCACTTTACACTGATCTCATTAATTTTCATATTGAATACAGCATTTAGCAACAAGAGAGGTTGAACATTCCATTTTCTTTTCCATTTGTTCTCTTCTTTAGCTAGTTACATGCAGCCTCCAGTCATTGCCATATATGGCTAATTAGATGGCAATGGATGTGTGTTTCAGCAAAGTATGGTTGTTAGTTTTTCTTTAAGCAGTTTCCAAACCCAGCTGTGTCTAAACCACCAGAGTCTTATTACCATCTCCAATCTTTGCTTCCCATCTCATGCACAATGCTTTGATTATCTTATTTTCTGCAACGTTGTCTTCCACCTTGAAAGGCACCGTTCGCTGGGCAGTTTAACTCGGATCACAAACGCACAAATTGTTCAGCAGCAGTCAATTAAATGCCATAGTAACCTGCTGCTTTTAATTATCCTTCCCTGCCCCATAACAGCTGTGAAACACAAAGGGACAAGCCAAATGTAATTTAAATACGGTGACATGCTCCAGATGTAGCCATGCTCAGCCAGGTGTTTGTTTTTAATGTATAACTTGACGTTTTACCCCATTAACTCATTTCTTTCCCTCTAAAAAAATCTACTTACAAAATACGGGTTCATAGCCATGAATACTGAAGTACATGCCCATGCTCATGTCCCTCTTCATTTTTATGCCTAGAATGGGACTGTATATACATCAAGGGCTTTTCTGCTTCCCTCTGGGTACAAATATTAATTACGGACATTTCTGCTACTGCTTTGAACCAAAGCCATACCACATTTAGGACCTGATCCAAAGACCATGGAAGTCAATGGGAGTCTTTTGTTAATTTCTATGAACTTTGGATCTGGCCTTTCAAGGCTTAACCATAGGTTATATTAGACCGTTGCAGTACACACACACACACACACTTTGCTCCAGCAATCACAGATTTCTCAGATGCAAACAATGCTGTACTTTGTTTCTCTTTCTCTTTTTTTCTTTACTTCCACAGTCAGGGCGTCAGAGCCTTTGCTGATTATCCGACACTATGTACTGTCCACACAGCATTCAGGGGCTCTTTTTATAGGGAATTCAAGAACCTCTTGTATAACACACTGGAAATGAGCTGCCAGCTAGACAGGCCTGCTTTATTATAATGCACTTTCTCATACCATAGCCCGAAACTCATACTGCACGTAAGATCTGGTGATCATGTATAAAAAAAACCCCAGCTGTCCTTTAAAGTGTTCCATAAAGGGGGAAAACCATACAGCCTCAGATCTCAGTATAATGAACAATAAAGACAGTCCTTTTGTTCTATTATGTTGATCTCTACCTGTCTTGTCTGACCTGTAAAGAGATTTACCTGACACTAGGGGATGATATCACATCCTTAGTGGATGCATAGTTGAACTGGTAAGTTTGACCAATAAATAGCAACTGCTAATAGGACTGGGAAAACTATGAAGAGAAGAATCCCAGCCAGACAGGGTCTAGTATGTGTAAAAGAACCAGGATATTATTATGGCATATGCAGGTCTGAAACAAAGGAGAGGCTGCTCTGTTTTCTGCACACTGCACCTTTAAAGGTAGAGAAGTTCCCCACATCAGCTGCCAGTTTGTGTTTCTGTTCAACTAAAGAATGGTACAGAGAGACAGATTGTCCCTGGCATTTGCGAGGGCCTAAGGAGGAATTATGGGGGTCACAAAGAGACTGCTCCTTTCATGCACCATTAGGGGCATGTGTCCTCCAAAGAAACAGAATCATGAACTCACTGCCTTTGTGAAGACCACACCTGGGCGAATAGGCTGCCCCTCCTACAGGAAGCTGCTTCAACGATCCAAGGACTCTGGATGGCACCACTGCACATATCCAGCAGCAGTGGGTTTAGGGAAGGATTGTGGCATGATCCCCGAGGCACATTCCCACCGCAGGCTCTATGGGACAGAATGGAGCCACACGACCCTCTGAATGGCAGTGCCTCAATATCCAATCTAGCCTAGTGAGAGTGAGCCAGTCTGCATTCCATCTCGTGGGGACTTACCCTCTATTCATCCTCTTCTCATTGTTTCCCCTCATCTAGGAGGAGAGTCTTCGGGAGGGAACATGCACAATCTGATTTTTGTGCCTGGAAAATAGAATAGTCGGCACATCAGTTTGACAAATTTTTGTGTCATGACTTAATTATCATCACATAACACTGCACATCTGGCAGGGTGAGTGAGTGGAGGTGCAGCTCTGCAGCATGGCTGAGAGAAGACCGGTGCTGTAATGGCCAACCATAGAGAGGGGATGGCAGGAGGAGTTTGCTGGATCTGGTAGGCAGAAGAACAGAATTACTGGGATCGAACAGATTCCAACATGGGTAAGTAGTAGGGCTGTTTGAGAATCACAGGGCCCGATACGCATCATACGCAGTCCTTTGCATCTGTGCAAAGTGAGTACATTCGGCTCTTTCTGCCCATGTTTCATGGGTGTAAATGACTACATCAGATGCTGGGCAATGGAGAACCAGACCCACAATAGGGGTGGATCGGAAATGGGAATTTCTACATCCTATGAGAATTGTTGAGATTTCAAAACCTGTTCCCATCCCAAATCGAGACTAAAAGTCGAAATGTCAAAAATGTTCTTGAACTGAAACATTTTGTTTTGATAATTTCAAAACATTTCGTTTCAATTTTGACCTTTTCCCCTTTCAACCATTTTAGGCTACATTTACTAAAATTTCAAAATAAAAAGTCAGTTTGACTCAGAAAACTGAAACTTTATGTTTCAAAAATGTCAAAATATCCCATTTCAACAATTTTGAAACTTTTCTCCCCAAAATAATTTTTTAGTTTGGAGATGTCTCCGAACCAACCCTACTTCATGAACAGTCCCAGTTTTGACAAATCAAGCTTTTTTTGGGGTGGGGGTGGGGGTGGGGGGTGGCGGGTGTGAAAAAGTTTGTTGAAAAACTCCCAACAAGCTGTAGCTCAACAATCCAAATTTTGAAATTGAGAAAATTCTGGAAAAAAGAAAAATTATGATTCTTCCCATCTTTTGAGCGGCTCTAATCAGTAGGTTCTCAGCATTTGTGGACTCACATAAAGGCAGTGATCAGAACCATCTTGCCTGGGTCAGAGGCGCACTCAGATTACTCCTCTGGAAGAGGCAGAGAAAGATCATGTCCTAAAAAGAAGGGACTTCTAAGTAAACAGAGATGCCTTTTTTAAAACCAAAACTCCTCTGAGTCCTGTTCCGATAGATTGGCTGAAGGACCTGATGTTTGTGGTGATGAAATGAAAGATGAGTAATGCCTGGGTGGTGACGTACCCTTCTATTCAGAAGTAACTAAAGGATTAATGTGATCCTTGGATGCATAAACAGGGGAATCTTGAGTAGGAGTAGAGAGGTTATTCTCTCTATATATTTGGTACAGGTGCAGCTGCTGCTGGAATACTGTGTCCAGTTCTAGTGTCCACGGCTCAAGAAGGATGTTGACAAACTGGAGAGTGCTCAGAGAAGAACCAAGAGAGTGGTTCAAGGATTGGAAAACATGCCCTACAGTGATAAGAAGCGCAATCTATTTAGCGTAACAAAGAGAAGGATAAGGGGTGACCAAGATGCTCGGGCCATATTTGGGGCAGCTAGACTCCCCATCACGCATGCTGCTGGGGCTATTCTATTTTTAGCATGCTAGGTTGATCAGAGCTAGCAAAAGTATGTTTCCTCAAGCTGGGAATCACACGCCCAGCTTGAAGTGTAGAACTACCCTATATGTACCTACACAAGACACATATTTGATAAAAACTCTTCAGCCTAGTAGACAAAGGTGTAACAAGATCCATGGGTGGAAGCAGAATAAGACAAATTCAAACTGGAAGCAAGGGATATATTTTTAACAGTGTGGGTAACTAACCATTGGGAAACTTCCAATGTTTATGGTGGATTCTGCATAATTGGTAATGGTAAAATCAAGAGTGGATTTTTTTTTGCTGTGAGATATGCTCTGTTCAAACGGGAGTTAATTATGGGAAGTCCGGTGCCTGTGTTATAGAGGAGAGCAGGCTAGACGATCACAGTGGTCCCTTTTGGCATTGGAATTTATGGATCTATGACGTGGGTGCCTCCATGCTGAGACACAATATGGCTAAATTCTGCCTTTAGACCTGCTACCTACAAGGTCTACTTACCCCAGCGCAATGTGAGCAAAGCCCACAGGTAAGTGGAGAACATGGGGACCTGGGAGATGGGTCGGAAATAGGAGGGGGCGTGGGCTCTAATGACAAAGAGATAGGAGGGTCCGGGCAAAACTGGGAGGCAAGATCAAATCAGTATCTTAGATGCCTGTATACAAATGCGAGAAGTATGGGTAATAAGCAGGAAGAACTGGAGGTGCTAATAAATAAATTCAACTATGACATTGTTGGCATCACCGAAACTTGGTGGGATAATACACATGATTGGAATGTTGGTATGGATGGGTACAGCTTGCTCAGGAAGGACAGACGGGGGAAAAAGGGAGGAGGTGTTGCCTTATATATTAAAAATGTACACACTTGGACTGAGGTGGAGATGGACATAGGGGACGGAAGTGTTGAGAGTTTCTGGGTTAGGCTAAAAGGGGTAAAAAACAAGGGTGATGTCATGCTAGGAGTCTACTACAGGCCACCTAACTAGGTGGAAGAGGTGGATGAGGCTTTTTTTAAACAACTAACAAAATCATCCAAAGCCCAAGATTTGGTGCTTCAATTATCCAGATATATGTTGGGAAAATAACACGGCGGGGCACAGACTATCCAATAAGTTCTTGGACTGCATTGCAGACAACTTTTTATCTCAGAAGGTTGAGAAAGCTACTAGGGGGGAAGCTGTTCTAGATTTGATTTTAACAAATAGGGAGGAACTCATTGAGAACTTGAAAGTAGAAGGCAGCTTGGGCGAAAGTGATCATGAAATCCTAGAGTTCACAATTCTAAGGAAGGGTAGAAGGGAGTACAGCAAAATAGAGACAATGGATTTCAGGAAAGCGGATTTTGGTAAGCTCAGGGAGCTGATAGGTAAGGTCCCATGGGAATCAAGACTGAGGGGAAAAACAACTGAGGAGAGCTGGCAGTATTTCAAAGGGACACTATTAAGGGCCCAAAAGCAAACTATTCTGCTGGGTAGGAAAGATAGAAAATGTGGCAAAAGACCACCTTGGCTTAACCACGAGATCTTGCAAGATCTAAAAAATAAAAAGGAGTCATATAAAAAATGGAAACTAGGACAAATTACAAAGGATGAATATAGGCAAACAACACAGGAATGCAGGGGCAAGATTAGAAAGGCAAAGGCACAAAATGAGCTCAAACTAGCTGCAGGAATAAAGGGAAACAAGAAAACTTTTTATCAATACATTAGAAGCAAGAGGAAGACCAAGGACAGGGTAGGCCCACTACTCAGTGAGGAGGGAGAAACAGTAACAGGAAACTTGGAAATGGCAAAGATGCTTAATGACTTCTTTGTTTCGGTCTTCACCGAGAAGTCTGAGGGAATGCCTAACATAGTGAATGCAAATGGGAAGGGGGAAGGTTTAGAAGATAAAATAAAAAAAGAACAAGTTAAAAATCACTTAGATAAGTTAGATGCCTCTAAGTCACCAGGACCTGATGAAATGCATCCTAGAATACTCAAGGAGCTAATAGAGGAGGTATCTGAGCCTCTAGCTATTATCTTTGGTAAATCATGGGAGACAGGAGAGATTCCAGAAGACTGGAAAAGGGCAAATATAGTGCCCATCTATAAAAAGGGAAATAAAAACAACCCAGGAAACTACAGACCAGTTAGTTTAACTTCTGTGCCAGGGAAAATAATGGAGCAAGTAATTAAGGAAATCATCTGCAAACACTTGGAAGGTGGTAAGGTGATAGGGAATAACCAGCATGGATTTGTAAAGAACAAATCATGTCAAACCAATCTGATAGCTTTCTTTGATAGGATAACGAGTCTTGTGGATAAGGGAGAAGTGGTGGATGTGGTATACCTAGACTTTAGTAAGGCATTTGATACAGTCTCGCATGATATTCTTATCAATAAACTAGGGAAATACAACTTAGATGGGGCTACTATAAGGTGGGTGCACAACTGGCTGGATAACTGTACTCAGAGAGTAGTTATAAATGGTTCCCAATCCTGCTGGAAAGGTATAACGAGTGGGGTTCCGCAAGGGTCTGTTTTGGGACCGGCTCTGTTCAATATCTTCATCAACGACTTGGATATTGGCATAGAAAGTACGCTTATTAAGTTTGCAGATGATACCAAACTGGGAGGGATTGCAACTGCTTTGGAGGATAGGGTCATAATTCAAAATGATCTGGACAAATTGGAGAAATGGTCAGAGGTAAACAGGATGAAGTTTAATAAGGACAAATGCAAAGTGCTCCACTTAGGTAGGAACAATCAGTTTCCCACATACAGAATGGGAGGAGACTGTCTAGGAAGGAGTACGGCAGAAAGGGATCTAGGGGTTATAGTGGACCACAAGCTAAATATGAGTCAACAGTGTGATGCTGTTGCAAAAAAAGCAAACATGATTCTGGGCTGCATTAACAGGTGTGTGGTGAGCAAGACACGAGAAGTCATTCTTCCGCTCTACTCTGCGTTGGTTAGGCCTCAACTGGAGTATTGTGTCCAGTTCTGGGCACCGCATTTCAAGAAAGATGTGGAGAAATTGGAGAGGGTCCAGAGAAGAGCAACAAGAATGATTAAGGATCTAGAGAACATGACCTATGAAGGAAGGCTGAAGGAATTGGGTTTGTTTAGTTTGGAAAAGAGAAGACTGAGAGGGGTCATGATAGCGGTCTTCAGGTATCTAAAAGGGTGTCATAAGGAAGAGGGAGAAAACTTGTTCATCTTAGCATCTGAGGATAGAACAAGAAGCAATGGGCTTAAACTGCAGCAAGGGAGGTTTAGGTTGGACATTAGGAAAAAGTTCCTAACTGTCAGGGTGGTTAAACACTGGAATAAACTGCCCAGGGCGGTTGTGGAATCTCCATCTCTGGAGATATTTAAGAGTAGGTTAGATAAATGTCTATCAGGGATGGTCTAGACAGTAATTGGTCCTGCCATGAGGGCAGGGGGCTGGACTCGATGACCTCTCGAGGTCCCTTCCAGCCCTAGAATCTATGAATGTCATTGACTTCCTTGGAGTTGGATGGGGCTCAAGTCAGCACAAAATATCCGACTGGAGCGGACTTTTCATAAAAAGTTCAGTCTGCCTCCAGATAAAGGAGAAACCTAATTATTTTTAAAAGACTGGAGATTGTTGAATCTGGTTTTAAATAAGTTTATTTTGGAATGAAGAACATGAGAAAAAAGGACTGTTTTGTGATATTTCACTATCATCACATCATAAATCAGAAAACTTGGAAGCAGCTCTTTCATTTTTATATGTAAAAAATCAAACAACGTTATGGATTAATTACTGAAGCTAAGATGATGCTAGAATGCACATGAACCATGCCAAAGGCACAAATGTTCTGATCATGTACATTTTTCTTAGCTCACGATGTGCTGCCAGTTAAGGCATTTTTACAGTCTTTTTTTTTTTTAATAAAAGAGGCTGATACAAATGGAAAATTGTTGTAAGGAGTGATATTTGAAACGGGAATGTTGAGAACAAAGCAACAGAGAAGAGACAGTTTGGTCTTTTGCCTCATGCAGAAAATCCAACTAACTGACAGTGAAATCAAACAAGAAATAAAACAAAGGGTCATTTACGCTATGAGTGGAGTTTCTCAGTAAATCAGAGTGCAAAGCTACACTTTTTATTACCCAGCTAAATGCCTGCTTGGTAAACATGGGTGAAACTGATTCTAGTACGTATGGAATCAGATCTTCAGTCCCTGTTAAGATCCATTTGCAAGGGGACCTTAAACCAGCACTGAGAGGGCTGATGACGAGTCCCCTGATACAGAAGAATTTTGTGTTTGCATAAAGTCATTATATCCAGCTTCACATGAACCCCTCCTAGATCTTCCGTGTCAGTAGAAGCATGTCTGTCAGGTGGAGGTGGGGCACGGACATTCTGGGGCAGGAAGGGAACGTGATGGCGAATCTCCTACCAATCTCACACTGGAGCAACAGCTTCTAGAGACCTATTCAAGCCACTACAATTTAGAACAGCTCTGACTGCTCGAATGGCAAGATTTGGTACCAGTGATTGTCATGGTACCTTGTCTCTGCTCCCAGATGCAGGGCCGGTTCCAGGCACCAGCCGACCAAGCACGTGCTTGGGGCGGCACCTTCTAAGGGGTGGCCAATCTTTGGGTGGCGGGGCAGCGCTCGGTTTTTTTTTTTTTTTTTAACACTTTGGCGGGGCGGCGCTTGGGTTTTTGTTTCAGCGGGGCGGCGCTCGGGGAGGGGGTGTTGTTTTTTTGTTTCGGCGGGGCGGCGCTCGGAGGGGGCGTTGTTTCGGCAGGGCGGCGCTCAGGTTTTTGTTTTTGTTTCAGCGGGGTGGTACTGGGGGTGGGTGGGTTTTTTTTGTTTCGGCGGGGTGGCGCTCGGAGGGGGCGATGTTTTGGCAGGGTGGCGCTCGGGTTTTTGTTTTTGTTTCAGCAGGGTGGTGCTGGGGGTGGGTGTTTTTTTTTTGTTTCGGCAGGGGTGGCGCTCGTTTTTGGGTTTTTTGCTTTAGGGGGCGGTGTTCGTTTTTTTTTTTTGCTTAGGGCAGCAAAAAAGTTAGAGTCGGCCCTGCCCAGATCACAACCTAATCCCCCTCCAAAATCCTGACTAGGTAGTGGAACTAACACAGTCAAAGTACTGCTGTTCTCCCAGTCCAGTCCTCCCCTCCATTTTCATGGCTAAGGTAGAAAAGGATAATTTTTTAAATGTGACTAACAGGATTTTGTCATAGCAGTTCCTGATGCTTTGGTGCATTGAGTGCACTAGCCAGCAACAGTATTCAACAACTCCAGTCAGATACAGCACAGGATCTATCTCAGGGGTTTATACAGCTTCCCATTCCTGTAGTATCTGAGTGCTCTGAGAGATCAGGTTGCTCTTAAGTCGGTTAACAATGAACAGCAATTCCTTGCAGTCATGTGGTTTACCATTAAAGACAGGGATGGGTCAGCATGGGGGAAAGGCCTACCGATGGCCATTTAGTTACCAAGATGCCTTTGTTTTAAAACTCTGGATATGGGAAATGCATAGTCATGACTAGAGCTCAGTGAATAATTTGAGTTTTCAGTAAAAAAAATTGTTCAGGTCAAACAAAATAGTGTGTTCAACTGGAAATGATTTTTTGTTTCATTTTTGTCTGTTTGCCCTTTGTTTTTTAAAAATACATCTAACTAAATTTCGAAATGAAACTCAGGACTTGTCTAGGCAGCCCCACTGTTCAGATTACTGGGATGCAAACAGCAGTGTGCACCAAACTCCCCCATGTGGATGCCGTGGGTGCGAAATAAAAGGTGCCTAGTTTGTGTTAACATAGCTCCCTCCTGCAGCAACCATGCAGGGGGACGGGGGGGGGGGGAGAGGGGTGGTTACAGCACCATACCTTGGTGCATACTGCTATTCACAGCCCAGTAGACCAAAGTGCGGGGACAAGGCCTCGTTTTAAAATAGCAAAACAAAACGTTTTGAGTTTTTCGATTTTCTTTTAATTTCTTTTCAATCGGAAGGTTTGACTAGTTCCAATTGACCCTGTAACTGCAATTCTGGTGAACAAACTATTCATCCAAAATATTTCACCCAGCTCGACTCATGACTTCGAGGGGATTTTACCACATGAATGCTTGTAGCAGCCCAGGCCACGCCCTTGTTTCAGTCACAGGTCGTAGCTAATACCCGTGAATGATTGACAGAGTTAACTGCAGTACCTTACGCAGAGTTCAGTTACACAGCAAAATACTGGATACTGATCTGTACTAAGTTTACCTTGCAATCTGGAAGACAGTCTAACAGTAAATGCAGATTATACTTTGTACGTAATAATTTACCTACCATTTATCTACCTCCAAGTCTGGACTCTGGATTACTGACCTCCAATTGTAATTAGCTATCATTTCTAACCCAAGGTTACTGGGACAACGCTAGAATTATAACTTGAGGTACCTTTACACCATAGATAAGCTCATAGAAACTATGTGGGTGATCCTGATCCTTGAAATTAGTGCCCCTAAATTACCTTCTCACCCCTAGAGATGGTCCCTTCAGAACACAGTCAAGAACCATTTGATGTGAGAAAGCTAAATGTTCAAACTCTGCTATGAACCTGCTCTATGTATGAAACAGAAGGTGTCATTCTCTGCATTACCAACCCCAAACATTCAAAAACCAGGAGTCAGGTTCCAAAATATCATGAGACTGGTTTAAAGATCATGGTATCTGACTTATTTTTTTTAGCTTTTCTCCATAACCATGGAGAAATTGTGTTAAACGAAAGCTGAGATTCTCACATATTCATGGAGCGACAAAGGGTCCTGTGGCACCTTATAGACCAACAGAGGTATTGAAGCATAAGCTTTCGTGGGTCAATACCCACTTCTTCGGATATTGACCCACGAAAGCTTATGCTTCAATACCTCTGTTAGTCTATAAGGTGCCACAGGACCCTTTGTCGCTTCTACAGATCCAGACTAACACGGCTACCCCTCTGATCACATATTCACATGATTCCAGGACCTGGGGCATTAACAAAAACATCAAATATTGGGAGATACAACAAAAATCAAGAAAGCTGGCAACTGTGCATTCTTTAGTGCTATTAATTCAGCACCATGCCTGGGGACTAAACTTTGCGTTAAGAAAGAAAATTAATGGTACAAGAATTAACTCATTCTCCCCCCCCCAGCCCCATATACAATGGAACAGCCTGTCATGTTCACAATATTTTTCTCTTGAGCTTCTCCAGTCAAAACATGAAAACACAATGAGAAAGAATTGTCCCCATCTGGAGCAAGCTGTGAATAGTGGTTAATAGTGTACTATGTTGGGCTGGGGATGTTGTTTGCAACTCTGTTTAAAAAGCATTTAGGTACCGGAAGAGCTTTTTCCCTAAAAGGAAAGTTCTAAGCACAAATGTTAACCACAAGTTTGAAAAATTGCGAAAGGAATTTAATTCATTTAAATTTTACAGATGGAGATAAATATTATCTTGGCTAGAAATTATCTGATGACTTATATCCTTTATTGCTTCTTCGTAATCATTTTCTACTTCTGAACTGAGATAAGTATTCAAAGCCAGTGGCTGTCCATTCAATTACCTGTGTTTCTCAAGCCAAAGTCCTCATTTCCTCTTCTTGAAAACCCCACCCTGACAAAGTGCTGTGTGTAAACCCAGAGTAATAGAAGGTGCATAATTAAACGTTGTTACTGCTCTTTTGAGCTGTGCTTCTCCCATCCGAAATCATCCAATTGTACTGTTTTACAAGCCACATGTGTGTCAGTTTTATGCCATCAAACCCCCCAATCCCTTCCCACATTCCTGACTTTTTTGTTATTCAATGTTTATTGCATAGACCTCAAAGATTTACCTAGATTTTTTAAAAAAATTTTTACACCAATTTTTTTTACATCCTTATCTGAAACCTCTACAAAACTGGAGTTTCCACAGTTTTATTTCGTTTTCCTGATTTTTAACAAAGTCTAGATTCTTTCCCTTGTAATCTGACATCAGATATTTTGAGGGACAGACACGGAGAACATGGGGCTGAGTTCTGCTGTCATTTCCCCAGGAGGAGCTCCCACTAAAGTCAACAAGAGTTGAGTCCTGAGAAGAACTGAGAGAAGAAATAGACCCCTCTGGTCAAGTTCACCTCATGGAAGTTAACAGAGTTGTTTCAGGGGTGAGTGTGGCCTCGAATGCCCATTACATGGTATGTTGTGTACTTGCTTTCAGGATTGGAAAACAACAGTCCGGACAGGGATAAATGCAAATGAAAACTATTGAAACCAATGGGAGTTTGCTAGGGATGCAGGGTTTTTATTTATTTTTTTCAATCTTGATCAGCTGGCGTGGAAAAATGCCAACACTCTTCAGGGATGTGAAGGTGGCATTCAGTGTCAGCTGGCTGCTGCTACTTCAGTCATCATTCTAACAGAACAAAAGGGGCTCAGTCGAGCCCTGTTTGTAGTGGGGCTCACAGTGGTGCCTGGGGGTATGTCCACCCTGTAATCACAAGTGTGACTGCAGTTCGTGTAGACATACCTGAGCTATTTTTAAGCTAGCTAGCTCGGGCACTAGTAACAGTGAAGCTAGGGCAGAGCAGGCTTCAGCATGAGCTGCTCAAGTAGATTAAAGCTCGCATGGATACGTCGCATGAGCTGCAATCACACCCCAGGATTGCAGTGTAGACGCATCCTTTGCCTTGCGCTGGCTTTCTGTACAGAGGTGATTGTCACGCATTTCCAGCAGGCAAAAGTAGCTGGATTTTATTGCTCTACCTTGGCAACCATGACAGCCCATTTTAGGCAACAAATACGTGGCCAGATTTTTGAAAGAGCTGGTGGATGCTAAACTGTTTTGGAAATCCGACTTTCAGTGTTAAAATGGGAGCCGCTGGGCCCTTTGGAAAATCTGACCTCTTAATTTGCCTGTCGAAATGAGAGATCAGCTCTTTGAAAATGCGGGGTGGGCCCTGCCGGGTACTTAAAAATCTGGCCCCATAGGATTACTCCAGATGTGCACTTCAGTAATGTGCAAAGTCTATTCCGACAGGAGGCTCCAAAGCAGCACCAGGAGAATAACACAGTGCCCAGGGGCTCTTTGAAAATTAATCCTAAGTAATGTGCCCATGTGGAGCTAAGGCAAGTTGTAGTGACCTAGCTGCAAGTTTGACCCAGAGTTGTCATCACTGGAAGGCACTAATATCAGTGTGATAGTAGGAATGGCAGGTGAGTCCTGACAAACCGTGGTAGAAAAGAGATGTTTAGTATTCACCTCTAAGGATACTATTTGGTTCTTTTCTTTTTAGAAACAATGATTAGTGAATACGTTTCAGATGAACTTTTCTCTTCCCCTCATCAAGAATGAAATCAGCATGTGTGCATCTGTATCCCAGGAGTGATTATGTTAGATTTATTGGATAACCCATAAAACCCCATATGATCAACGGGATAAAAGAGAAATCTTTTTCTAAGCTCTGCTGAAAAGACATATTTTTTTGTTTTTATTTAAAGCCTTAGCACAACATCAACATGCAGACAATTGGGCATGTCAGTTAATATTGCAGATTCCTAAAAAGATTGTGCTTGATCATTAAGATTTTTGAGGGGCGAGGAGTGGTGGGGGGAACATTGGGGATTTAGTTACTATTTTGTAACAAATATTTATTTATTTTAGCGCTTTGCTAAAAGGAAAATAAATCTTCATCTTTACTGCATTAACCATGGCAATGTGCACAATAATGGTCCAACAGAGGAAATAAGAAGCATACATTCTCTGAACAGCTTCCATACATTTTCCATGTTCTATTACAGCATTAAACTAAAATACCAAATGTAGAAGTGGTCAGTGGAAGGAGGAAAAACCTCCCTCCCATTCAGATTCAACTCCACACCCAGCCTCCTAAACCAACAAGCTTCTCTTTCACCTGAAGCACCTTCCAGATATCCACCCCCCACCCCCCGCAACCAGCACATCCTTACAACTGACAGGTCCATCCTGGCCAATGTTATTGCATGTCAGTCATTTTACTTTCATCTGTCTAGGATCCTCTAGAGCCCCATTATTGTAGTATCTGAGCACCACACAATCTTTAGTGTATTCCTCCTTGCGAAATCTCCATGAGTAGAGTAATGCTGTTATCCCCATCATACAGATGGGAAACTGAGGCACAGAAAGACTGGAATGGAATGCATGCCTCCCAAGTCCTAGGATAGTGCCCAACCACTGGACCACATGTCAGTTCCCTGACACAGCAGAATAATGGAAAAACAGATTCACAAATACCTTCAGATAAATGGAATGACTTTGCTCAGCTGCTATGGACAGGTCTGTATCATGTATTCATGGTATTCAGACGACTGCTGGGTATTGATGAATATGCTCACAGATCCCCAAAGTTACACAGATTTTAGCATGAATGATTATTCCTCTGAACATACATAGCTAGAGATGTTATCTGTCAGTCATTATTGTCTTGTTCAGAAAGTCGTCCTATCAGGATGCACTAAACAATACCATGTGACCAGTCGTTCACCTTAAGGGACAAACAAAGACTAGCCAAGGCAAATACTTTGTGAACAAGCCACATTCATCCAAATTATCTGGCAAACACTCATCAACTGCAGATGTAGAAAGTAGGGTCAGTTGTGAGCAATCCACAACCGTGAAAAACGCTTACATTCACAATGAAAGTTATTCACGATGAATAATTCCACCAGCTTGTGTCCTGTGCCCTAGCCACCTTAGTCTCTCATTCCTTTAGTTAGCCTCTCTTTCCTGTCCTAAACACTCCCTCCCTTCCCCAAAATTAGGGCTAATACTTTCATGTTTCATTTTGGATGCTTATTCAATTCCCACGTATGAACAATTGCTTTGCATCATGCACTCTTCTGATGTCACTTTCTTGTTATGTATTTGCCTAATGTGACTTTCCAATTTTGACATCACTATTGAATAATAATATTGTGCAAACATTTTTTACAAGCCTTTCACAGGCCTCCATATCTTATATCATGGAATGAATGAAGCAAGTGCCGACAATTAGCTGCAAGAATGGAAGAATATCCGCTGTAACTTGCACTCATCACAATTAAAGGCGGAAAAGGCCAGTGGTATTAGGTCATCTTGCCAGTGCAAGAGCATTCCTAGTATGGTAATTACACAGCTTTTCCGCTGGCTTCCAAACAAATCCTTCTAGATGGCATTTCATTCTGGGGCAATCTCGGCTGCCTTTAGGTCTCTCACAGGTTTGCCACATACAGAGCCATCTCTTAACATGTGATGTAATTGCTTATTCTTGGGAATGAGGTACATATTATATCCTTGATGGGAGGAGGAGAGTGAAATTCAGCTTGCATTAAGAAGATGAGAACATGTTCCTGAGGGAACGCTCTGTTCATATACCATATATTTAGCAAACTTTTTGACATTACATTTTCCATAGGCAATTCATTGGGTGGTGCTCTTTTCTCTGAGCCAGTACGGATCCTGTGTCCCAGAACTCTACGAAGGGTTACAATGTGCTGGAGGTGCTGTCTTGCAGAGGAAATTTAAAACTAAGGCTCTGGACTCTACTTCTTGTCACTGGACTGAGATGAGTCCAATAAGGCCTTAAGGGATTTGAGTGCCCAATCCCTAAATCGGCTTTGAAAATCTCAATCCTACTGACCAGACGTGTTCAGAACCTTGAATTGAATCCCATCAGAAAGACATCACCACTCGCAGTTCTGAGCTCCTGGAATTTTTCATAAGAGTTATAATAGTTATTCTTTGCATTCATGGGCCACCACAAAGAAGAATTTTTGGACAAATGAACCACAAAACCAATGATATACCTGAAATATATCAATTATATTTTCATCCTCAGGATAGATGACTTAAACCACCGCCCATCCATTAAACTCTTTCTGGAACACTCCCACACTAGCATCAACTTCCAGGACACCACAATTAGCTTTGACAATGGAACCCTACAGACAACTCTACAAGAAACCTCTGGATCACCACACCTACCTTCATAGATCCTGTAACCACACTAAGAAATCTATTATCTACAGCCAGGTATGCAGATACTGCAGAATATGCTTTGAGGAGAAAGTCTGGGATATATATACTCCTTAACACAGTCAAAATCACCTTCACCAAACAAGGACACTCCACCAGAGAAGTAGATTGCATCATGGAACGGCCCACCCAAATATCCCAAGAGAACCTTTTAAATACAGAAATAAACCTCCCTCTGACTGCACACCCCTAGTTGTCAACTACCACCCCATATTAGAACACACATGGGGTATCATCAAACAACTACAGATTAATGGGGACCCCATCCTGAAAGAAATCTTTCTTGAATTCCCTCTTCCAGCCTTCAAACAACCCCCCAACCTCTCTCAGCTCATGATTAGATGAAGCTCCCCACAGACCAGGACACATCAACTCAAAGCAGCACCAGACCCGGTCAGAACAACAGATGCAAAACCTGCAGACAGATCTCCACTGCTACAATGATCAACACCCACCACAACACACCTCTCAAGATCCATGGGTCCTACACATGCCTGTAACAACATGTGGTGTATCTGTTCTCATGCACCAAATGCCCCAACAACAACTATAACAACAAGGAGTCCGGTGGCACCTTAAAGGCTAACAGATTTATTTGGGCATAAGCTTTCGTGGGTAAAAACCCCACTTCTTCAGATGCATGGAGTGAAAATTACAGATACAGACATAAATCTATATTGGCTCATGAAGAGAGTATCTGCAGAAGTATCTGTACAGTATCTGTAATTGCCTGTATTGGTAATGTTCACTCCATGCATCTGAAGAAATGGGTTTTTTACCCACAAAAGCTTATGCTCAAATAAATCTGTTAGTATTTAAGGTAACACAAAGATTCCTCATTGTTTTTGAGGATACAGGCTAACATAGCTACCCCTCTGATACTTAACAACAACTATGTGGGTGAAGCCAGACAATCACTACACTCTCAAATGAAGTCACCCTGGAAAAATGATAAAAGACAAAAACATCCTATCACCTGTCAGTGAACACTTTTCACAAATACCAGAGGGGTGGCTGTTTTAGTCTGTATCTACAAAAACAACGAGGAGTCCGGTGGCACCTTAAAGACTAACAGATTTATTTGGGCATAAGCTTTTACGGGTAAAAAACCCACTTCTTCAGATGCAACTTTTCACAAAGCAACTACTCTATATTTGACCTATTAGTCCTCATCTGCAAAGGAAACTTGCACAACACTTTCAAAAGACAAGCCTGGGAGCTTAAATTCATAACTTTGCTAGACACTAAAAATCATGGTCTTAATAAAGACACTGGGTTTATGGTTTAGTACAACAATCTGTAACCCCCTAAGCCCCCTTTTTGTCCTATGACTACAGGGATTTTAATGGGCCACTCTGCCTTGAGTAGCTCCTTAGAATATGTGACAGGTTTCAGAGTGGTAGCTGTGTTAGTCTGTATCAGCAAAAACGACAACAAGGGTCCCTTCTTGTGAACTGTTGAGAATAGGCCACTTCCACCTTAATTGAATTGGCTTCGTTAGCACTGACCCCCCACTTGGTAAGGCAACTCCCATCTTTTCATGTGCTGTACATGTATACTGCTTACTGTATTTTTCACTCCATGCATCTGATGAAGTGGGTTATAGCCCACAAAAGCTTATGCCCAAATAAATGTGTTAGTCTCTAAGGTGCCACAAGGACTCCTCGTTTTTTTTAGAATGTGTGCTAACTACTTATGCTAAATTATCTGTTCAACCTTGTATTTAGCTGTGATATTCTGAATTCCTTTCCCCAGACCGGAGGATGAACACTGTGTAACTCAAAAGCTTGTCTCTCTCAACAACAGAAGTTAGTCTAATAAAAGATACTACCTCACTCACCTTGTCTATATAACAATACTTGGTATTTATCATCTGGATACCAAATGGGAAAACTGAAGGACACAGAGTTGCAGTGATTTGCCCTAGACTACACCTTGAGTTGATGGAAGAGCCACAAATAGAACTCAGGGCTCTCGACTCCCAGTGCTCTGATGATGAATTCATTCATGTTTGTGAGGTGCTGAGATAACGCAGTGACCAACACCATAAGAAAGCGTATACAGAAATAAAAATAGAAGATGCTGCATGTTAGAAAAGACAGAGAGTCTAGGAATCAAATTCAACCCTGGTGTGTGTATCTTGATTGACTTCAGGGGAGTTACACCAGGGATGTGTAACTTTCTCTGCAGTGCATTTGGCGAATGCAGGGCCTTGCACAGATTAGATCTCACTACCTGGCCTATAGGTTGTGTTTTCAGGGAAAATATTACATTACATTCCCACAAGAGAAAATGAAATCATAGTGGGCCTGGTGGTGTTTTATCTTTCCTTTAATAACCCCTCTCATATCTTACCCAATGGTAAATTAGGTCATTAATTCTTCACTTTTCTAACCTCATTCAAAAGAAATGCCCTAACGTTAGTAATAAAGCTCTCTTGGTGCAACGGCTCAATCATAGGACGATTAAATCCATACATCCTCCACCAGCTAGACTTAGAACATGTATCACACCAGCTGTTTGATAAATAGCAACTAATCTTCAGAGGAGGCCCATTCATAATTCCCTAGTATTGTATTTAAACATAATATTTAAGTGTTCCTTAATAGTACTCTTAACTGTATGGTTGTGTATAATATATATTAAATATTTACACACTGTACATACACATATATATACAGGACATGATTTTCTTCTTGCACTGATTTTATACCTATGTAACTCTGTTTCCTTCAATGGCATCATTCGTCTAATCTCCCAATCGCTAATGAGATTAGAATCTGATCTAGTATATATTTCCAGGTATAAAACTATAGTCAACTGGAATTAAGTTTGAGTACACACCAGTAACTTGAGGGTAAAACCTGTCATGATTATTCCCAAAGCAAGCATTACAAACTCAGGAAATTCAGAGTTAAGATTAAAGTTAAAAGAAATACAAATATGGTAAAGTATGGAAATGCACATACCCTTATGAAAAAACCCTTAACTTTGCCCCGAGGAATTATTATTAGTGTATACAGGCAAGTCTCATCTTATGCGGGGGTTCCGTTCCGCGGTTAGTGCGTAAAGCGAAAAACCGCGTATAGTGAAACGCCATTGACTTGCATGGCGGACAGAATTGCCTGCAGTACCGATGCCGTTTTAAAATGGTTCTTTTTCTTTTTTTTTTTCTGTTTTTGCCGACCGCGCAAAGCTGAATTTGCGCATGTTAAATGCGCCTGAGATGCGACTCGCCTGTAAATATTTGTAGCCCCAGATTAAATGATCATCTTGATCGATCGGTCCTTCAGCCCTCGTATAGATCGTACAGATCACAACACGTCTTCCATTCTTCTCGTAACCTGGCCTTCCTTCTCCATGTATGTCCACGTCTTTTCACGATAAAATCTTCCCATCTCTTTGGAGGTCGTCCGAGTGGTTGTTGCAGTTCCCATGGGTACCACCCACTTCAGGGGGAAGGGGTGGGGGCAGGGCCTTGGGGTGAAGAGAAGGGGCCCTGGGAGGAAGGGATGGGGCCTTGGGGGAAGAGGAGGGGTGGGGCCTCAGGCGGATGGGGTCCCCCCCCCGGGAAGGCTCTGCTGCCCCTGCGTGAAACACTTTCTAACCAGAGGGGTATCATTTTACATGCATTTTGCACTTGAGGCAATGGCCATACAAGGTACAAAGCACTGGTGAACAGGGCATCTCTGTTACTTACATCAGTGAAACCAAAAGAAGCATTTGAATGTACAGCATACAATGCTCATGAAAGGAATGATATTTATACTTAAGGCTGAGAGATGATCTCTAAATCCTAAACCCTCATTTTTCAGCTACTCATCACTTTCTCAGACATGTTGCTTTTGGCCAAAACAATTCACCTGACTGGTTCCAGCCAGAAGATGATTTTCATTTGTTTGTTTGTTGAATTATAACTAGAATTCAAAAGTTAAAATCTGTTCCAGTGGTCGCTAATATAATCTGTTTAGGGGAAAAATCATCACAGCACATTCAGATTAGTAGCTTAAAGCTTTAAGCCTTAATGAATTCTTCAACAGATCCTGAAACACACCACACCACTTTCACTGAATGAAAACTAAATGCATCATCTTCATAAATGAGTTTAAGTCAGTCACTCTGCAAACGTGCATTGGCTTCCACGAGTCATTCTTCAAACATGCATCAGCTTCCACCAGAGCAAAAGTCGCTTGCATGTACACACACAACTACGCACAGATACAGAGTCTAACCAGATCACAGCGGAAATAGATCCCATGGCAACAGAAATATAAACAAGGATTCCCTCCGTGGGAGTTCTGCTGGCATGCGTAATGCAATTTAGGGAACTGTTTGCAGGTTGTGGTTGGCAGTTGCTATGGAGACTGACAGCCAAGTAAGGGAAACCCTTCTGAGTGAGGTGCCAACAGCTGTTTACTCCTTTGTGCCTTGCACGCAAGCATTTTTTCCCTCACACCCTGCGTGGGAGGCAGGAGGGCAGTCACAGGTGTGTGTTTGGATAAGCTGGGGAAGCACCAGAGTAAACTCCTTTTCTAAAAATATTCCTAACTGCGGTGTCCCTGGTTGACTTGGATTTAGTTTCAATCTGCCGCAGTTTGAACGTACATTCCACACGAGGGGACAATAGCAACAGTGTTCTTTTGCAGGGTCGAAATCTCTCTGCACACATAATGCTCCATTATATCCCCTGCCAATGCTTTGGAAAAGGGCACAGTATCTATCTTTACCCTGAAATATCACATGGCTATGCTGGTCTTTTTAGCTCAGACTCTCACAGAACGTCACTGTTTGCACATACCTTTCCATGATATACTGTAAATAAGCCCAAACAGTCAACACCCCTAGGAACCTGGAAAAGGGCATATTTGAGAAGGTTCATCACCCAGTCCTAGATTCTTCAAAAAAGATTCCCAGCAAAGCAAGCAGACATAATTCTAATTGTCTGATACTGAGAACAGCTTTCAATCCTTTGGTGTTACTCACCATGGACCATGGCCAGAGCGGTTCTGTGCAGCAGCAAATCCCAGTCAGCTCTTCTTGAAATGAACTAGGTGATCTGTTTTCACAGTTTAAGGGGATCACTTTCTTTATCATTGTTCCACAAACCTACCAAAGTGTAGGTTTCCCCTCGCAACCATCCACACTGCTGCTCATCATCCTATCCATCTACCACTTATGGATGAGTCTCAACTGTTTTGGAGTTCTGTGATGGCAAGAACTGAAAAGTCTGGGTGAGAGCTAAACTACCCAAACTTGGCTAGAAAAGGCACAAGAAAAGCTGTTCTCCTAGGATTTCTGCTTCTTCCTCCTTTTGATCAAGCTAGAAATACCACAACACTTCCTTTTCTGGTGGTATTTCAACACTTTTCCTTCTGATTTTGACTGACCCTTAAAATGCAGAGGAGCACAAAAAAAGTAACGAAAACATAGTGACAAGATCAATTACTTCATAGAGCATCAAAATTAGTTCAGGAAGTTTGGGTGAAGATTCAGCTGTATCTTCTCCCCCCTCCTCCAAATGGGCTTGCTTAGCATTTACTCTTACTCCTCTTTCCCCATTCACGTATTATTTCATTATAAATCCATAGCTGACCAATAATTCTGAAGCCATTAGAAAAACAGGACATCTAATCATTCTTGAACTAGGATAGACACTGCTTTTCCCACAGGTGTTATTACTGAACTGACTCCCGTGACAGGTAGTTCATAGGTGCTTAATACTGCAGATAGGTGCTAATTAACTAAGTGCTCTGTGCAGGCGTCTAACTGAAGCCAGTGGAAAAGGTAATGGGTACAATTCAGCCATATTAGCTTGTCAAGGGAAAAATGGCTCTATTAAAAATGCTGTTCTGTATGAGTCCCAGCTGTAAACTGCTTGGCTAATTGTTCGTATTATGCAACAAGTTTCATGAACACGATGAAACCAAACGGGCACTTATGCGTCAATTCATTTTTTTAAACTTGTCATCAAAAGATGAGTAAGTTTTAATAACCTCTGAAGTAGAGAAACAAAAGAAGACAGTGTCTCCTGCCTGTTTGCTAAGATCTACCTGACAAATAGCAAAGAACATTTCCACTTCATTCAGATGGCCAGCTCATAGCCAGCCCAATGCACTGGAACAAGAAGAGTTCCATCTACGTTTAGAGTAGAAATCTGTGAGTTCCCTTTTCAAACGTTGATCCTTGGTGCTACAACAAGTCATAGGGCAAGATCCGATGCTGTGCCTCTAAGCACCCTAGAGGGAATGGGTGTTACTCTGGGTGTAAGCCACCTTTACACCTTCCCAATCCGGGGCTGCTCCAGAGACTACAGGGGACTAGGGCATACTTTAGGCAGCCTGGGGGCCTATGATATGGCAGTCTCCCTTGGGCTGCCCTGGGGCTCCCAGAACTGCCTGCAATTGATGCCGTTCTGCCTCAACATGCCCTTCCCACAACTGACTTGCCATATCTGCCAGGACCTGATTGGGTCCTTGGAAAACAGCCTCACAGGTGTCTTCCCCAGCGCCTTCACGGACGGAATCCTTTCCCTGGCTGGACACGGGGTGTATAGGGTCAATGTTGCTCTAGTCCTTTCACACAGTGAAAGAGGACAAGAACAGGGGTGAGGATCAGATCAATATCTCCTACAAAGTGATGGCTCTGAAGTACAACAATTGAACCTATCTAATGGTTTTACAATACCACCCATCATTGCAGTAACTGAGCGTCTTCCACATCAACTGGATAGCAGTAGCACTTAAATATGCATTTGAGCATATGCTTAAAGGACCTGATCCAACATCTATTAAAATAAATGCAAAAGCTTCCATTGACTCCAATGGGCATTGGATCAGCTTTATGTGCTTCATAGACTCATAGAAGATTAGGATTGGAAGAGACCTCAGGAGGTCATCTTGTCCAACCCCCTGCTCCAATCAGGACCAAAACCAACTAAATCATCCCAGCCATGGCTTTGTCAAGCTGGGCCTTAAAAACCTCTAAGGATGGAGATTCCATCACCTCCCTAGGTAACCCATTCCAGTGCTTCACCACCTTCCTAATATCCAACCTAGACCTCCCACACTGCAACTTGAGACCATTGCTCCTTGTTCTGTCATCTGCCACCACTGAGAACAGCTGAGCTCCATCCTCTTTGGAAACCCCCTTCAGGTAGTTGAAAGCAGCTACCAAATCCCCCCTCACTCTTCTCTTCTGCAGACTAAATAAGACCAGTTTCCTCAGCCTCTCCTCATGAGTCATGTGCCCCCACCCCCTAATCATTTTCATTGCCCTCCGCTGGACTTTCTCTGATTTGTCCACATCCCTTCTGTAGTGGAGGCCCAAAACTGGACGCAATACTTCAGATGTGGCCTCACCAGTGCCAATAGAGGGGGAATAATCACTTCCCTCGATCTGCTGGCAATGCTCCTACTAATGCAGCCCAATATGCCGTTAGCCTTCTTGGCAAAAAGGGCACACTGCTGACTCATATCCAGCTTTTCATCCACTGTCATCCTCAGGTCCCCTTCTGCAGAACTGCTGCTTAGCCACTCGGTCCCCAGACTGTAGCAATTCATGGGATTCTTCCGTCCTAAGTGTAGGACCTCATCAGATTTATTTTGGCCCAATCCTCCAATTTGTCTAAGTCACTCTGGACCCTATCCCTACCCTCCAGTGTTTCTACCTCTCCCCACAGCTTAGTGTCATCCGTGAACTTGCTGAGGGTGCAATCCATCCCATCATCCAGATCATTGATAAAGATGTTGAACAAAACTGGCCCCAGGACCGACCCCTAGGGCACCCCGCTTGATACCAGCTGCCAATTAGACATCGAGCCGTTGATCACTACTGGTTGAGCCCGACGATCTAGCCAGCTTTCTATCCACCTTATAGTCCATTCATCCAACCTATACTTATTTAAGTTGCTGGCAAGAATACTGTGGGAACTGTATCAAAAGCTTTGCTAAAGTCAAGATATATCATGTCCACTGCTTTCCCCATATCCACAGAGCCAGTTATCTCATCAGAGAAGGCAACCAGGTTGGTCAGGCATGACTTGTCCTTGGCTTTTGTGGGATTAAATTTTTATACAATCTATATACAATTTAGTGACTTTATTTCCTTTACGGCGTTGCTCTATTTAAGTCTTTAGAATCTGGGTCTTAAAACTCCCAAACAGTTATTTATCCAAAAGCTTTCTAAAGCACTAGCTGACCAGAAGGATAAAATGTAGGTGGTCTTTTTCCATTCAGCCCTATGAGGAAATAAAAGGAGATTGTTTATATAAATGCCTTGGTTTCTGTTCAGTTTTTAAAAAGTGTACTTTTAAAGTGTACATTACACATTTTTGTAATTGTAAAGCATACATGCATTTATTTGTGTTTAGGGTATAATTAAAAATCTGGATAATCACAGCAATCTTTCAAATATATATTTGAGAAATTTTTAAATATGTGTATTATTGACCCAATGGACCAAGCCGAAATACAGACATGAGAGCTTCTCATCGTATGAATTTGCCTATGGTAGACTGGGTGGTATAACAGAAACAGATGCATGAGCAGGCTTCCTCTACTTGCTTTGCCAGATTGTTAGCCTATATAGATATTACTAGGCCTATTTGTGTACAGGCCAAGTACGTCTGGAAGAAGGATGCCAGATGTCCATTATTATTTGCAACATAAAGTGATTTTGTGATGCAGCCCCACTGGGAACTACGGATGATGAACTCAGTTTTCTTAGTATTCTCTAGAGGCATAACCATAGTATTATGTGGGTCGTGTGTGTGTGAGAATATTAAAAAAGCAGAGCACTAAGATGATCCCCTCAGGAGAAGATGCTTCTCATGCACATGCGGAGCTGTAACAGCTAGTTTGTTTCAAACTGGGGCATGTAGCTTTTTCCATAGAATATTATCTCTCTCTTTGCAGGCGAGTGTGTGTGTATGCTCATGTTAAGACATTTGGACACTCAATTTCAAGCTTGTTTGGGTGCCTTAACTGTGGATTTTCATAGCGCAGCACATTTTGATTTTTATTCAGTTTAACCATAGCTCTGAAATTCCTGGGTTTGTAATGCTTGTTTTAGGGTTAATGACAATGTTCTTGTTTTATTTTATACTCCTAAATTACTAATATGTACCTCTCAACATTAATTCTACTTTTTGGTATGTGAATACCTAGGTGTATGGATGTGTGATTGATATATATAATTCCTTCATTTTCTGAAATATGCCTAAAGGAAGATTATGGGGATCAGGTTGTTCCATGGTATGGAGATCAGGTTGCTCCAGAAATGTAATATTAAATTATAGTATTCAAACTACTTGGAAGCAGTAATAAGGAAACAGTTGGATTCCCAATGTTCTGACTCACTACTTTATGCCGATGCATTCTGTGTCTCAATTGATTGTTTTAGACAGTGAATGTATGAGAAATCTAGTGAAAGGGCACACCTGAAAGATTCCTGCTGAGGAATGTACCAAGCACTGAGGCAACTGTGTTGTACCTGAACAACTCTTCATGGGCCACATTAAAGAAATACACCTTGAAACAATTATTTTAATCCAGTGTGGACTGATTGAAGCCCATCTCTTCACTTTCACTGCTACTTTTCTCTATAACAGCCTGGATAGCTGATATTAACATGCGTGACCGCCAAGATCCCTCTGAATGTCTGAAAATGTTACGCTTAATTGTATATACATTATATACCATAGACTGATTATCATTTATTGTTACCATCACAGAAGCACCTAGAAGCCCAACCCACATCAGGGGCCCATTGTGTAAGGCCCGGTACAAATGGACAATGGGTAGGAAGGGAAACTGTCACAAAGAGGTGAAGTGACTTACCCAAGGACTCCCAAGCCAGTGCCCTGTCCACTAGGTGAATAGTGCCTTCATAAAAAAGCTTAATCCAACTGTATCTCCAAAATTTTAAACCAGCTACTTCCTTACATGAGCATAACCTTAAAAATCTCCATAGTGAACTGACAAAACTACTTTTCCAGCTCTTCATTCTGGCATGTACAGAACACAACCAGTCACTAGGGGGGAGATACTGAGGTGAGGGCAGACACTGGAGAGTTATACTCCAACTCCTGATAGAGAGAAATGACATGGGACTGCAGCCCACATTTTCCTGTGGCCACCACTCCTTCCATTGGGCTGGAATAGCCACCACAGCCCTCAGGATCATTTGCACAAGATGCTAGCGTCACTGGATCCACATAATAACAGATGCCACGGTCCCTCCTCTGACCCATTCCTGGCCTGTCCCCAATGATTACCTGACTCTCCAGAGAGCTGCTTTGCAGCAACCCTGTGTATGCAGGAAGCATCTCCCTTCTCCCCAGCTTCTGCTAGTCATAAGCAGCTTTATGTTTTGCCAAGGTTCTCATAGGAGTTCTGCTGACAGAAGCTACCGAGGGTGTGCTCTGAATCCTGAGCATCCTTTGGCCATCATACTCGGGCCCTCCCCCAGGCCAGAAACACCCACTCTTCTGACTATGCTAGGTATCCCCCTACAGACCTTCCTCATGGGGAGAAGGTGGCAGGTGTCTTGTGCCACCACAGCCTCTCCTGACTGAAGTTCCACCTCCGTGGTTTTATCAGCCTGGTGAATTTGCCTCCTCATCGCTCTCCACTCAAAGTCCATGAGTCTAATCAACACAAACAAAGTCCTCGTAGTGCTCCTCATTCGCACAGATAGATCTAAGAATCTGAAAGCTGGCTGTAGAGTACCATCCATATTACACGGTATTTCTAAAATCTGATCAGTACTGAAAGCATCACATAGAACAACCATTCCTTGTGTTACCCATTGAAGTACATTGGTCCCCCAGTACCAATACCCCTTACACAATTCCACACATATAGGCACCTTCATGGAACAAGACAAATTCCCAGATCTCTAGGGCAAATTCTGTTTCCCTTTGGCAGACAGAGGAAGGGATATACACCCTCAAACATCAGGGCATAAGCCAAATTCCAACTAATGGGGGTCCGGAAGAAAATTTCCCTGTGGGCCGCTATTTCATCATTGCTGGCTTTCTTACAGCTGGTACTATTGGAGACAGGACATAGCACTACATGGGACATTGGTCTGATCAGAAGGGTAATAACGGTGTTCCTACGTAGCTGCAATGGAATTGCACCAGGAAGAAATTTGACAGCTTCACTCGAAATTTTCCCCCTATGCCCATCATGAGACATTTCTTTGTTCCCATCTGTTTTTTTGTCCTCAGAAGCCACTGGTGTCAGCCACTGTCAGTTGCAGGATGAGATGAACCACTCGTCTACTTCACTGTATATGGGAATTCCTATGATGCCTTTTGGTAGGTGAGAGAACATGCTGTGTGGAGACATGTTTGTTTGCAGAAAGGCTGATTCACTGCTGCTAAAACCAACAAATCGTCGCTTCTTCAAGAAAGGATGAATCAAGCATGGAAAGGGGCATAGCTTTGCCCAGAGGGAAGGTAATGGAATAGGTAAACATCATCTCTCATACCGATACATATTTCCACAGTACTTATAGTATTCCTATATCTGACAGTCTCCAAATCTCTATAGACATGTCTGATGAATTCCTACTCCCAAGTATACAAAGGTGTGGTGTGACTCTGAACTGTGCTTGAACTAGACCTAAGATGACAACTAATGCTTGGGGTGAATCATTTGGCATTTCACGTCTTAAGAATGTTCCCTTTCCCTGTCATCTCAGCGAGTGGGGAGGATGTTTGATCAAACATGCAGGGGAAAGACAACTCCTGAACTCCCGAGAGGAGTGGGAAAGGGAGTGATATGCTTAGTTGCTGTGGGGCTTTCCCCATTCCCAGAATGCATGTGGAGATCATTTCTGATCTGGGGGAAGAGGGGGGAGAGGAGAGAACTTCCTCCTTCCTGCTATTGGCTGGGCTGCGGGGGTGAGGGAAGAAAGGAAGAGTTAATTGTCTCTCACACCCACCTCCTGTGTGGAAAGCCCTCAGGGCATGTGGTTGCTGCCCTGATCTCCCTAACCTATAAAGTAGGTATAGTTTGAGCTGGATTTCCAAGATACTGTGGGGCTAACCAAGCTCTAGTTTTGGGGATCAGGAAGGAATTTTTCCCTTGGCACACAACTGACAAGGTGTCTGGTGTGTTTTTTTTGCCTTCTTCAAGGCATCTGGGAGATGTTAAGCCGCTTTAGGTTAATAAGCAGAAAGGAGAGGATTTTAAAGTGGTATGTTTATACATGAATTAGTGATTTTGTTGCCGATCCCAGTGCAGGTGAAAAGCGCAAAGGAGCTGTGTCCAAGAGGCAAACATGAGAGCTGGGAGACATCCGTTGGACCCTGTTATTCTGGAGGAAGAAGGGGAGATCTTAAGTCTTCACAGGCTGAGGTACCCTACATGTGTCCTCTCATGTAAAGCAAGAGGAATTGGACGTGGGCTGAATCCTAGGAGTCAGGATGAAAGAGGCCAACAGTGATTATTAGTTATTTAGTACAGAGGCCATTTAACAGAACGCTGAACCCAAAGAAATGCCTGGTATTTGCAGATGGGACACCTTAGCTCACCTAAAAGAAAGTTTAAAAAGTTATAAAATTGCTTTTTAAAAGCCATCCCTGTGTCTGTATTTCATTCTCATGATCAACCTCTCATACAATTTTAATGGGGGGGCAAAACTAGTCAGAATTTGCTAATCTGTCATTTAAACCTCTCTCTTTTTTTAAAGGGTGATTCAACTACAAAAATAGCACAGAAAAATGTGTGCTCTGTATTAGATAGAGAAAGATTCCCATCGCCACCAATCTCACCCACAAGCAAAGCCAATCTGATCATTTCCCACATCTTTATGGAAACCAGAAAAAATATTGTACAACATTTTTCACAAATTCCCCCCCATTAATTTACCAGATTTACTGAAAAGCTAAGTTAAGTGCAGGTGGCTTCCCAATGTATGGTATATACACTATAACATGCTAGGCCAGATCCTCAGCTGGTGTAAATTAGCATAGTTCCATTGACGTCAGTGCAGCCACGTCAATTTACACTAGCTGAGGAACTTGCCCATATTTGTTTTTTATTTGCATGCTTATCTCTTCCATCTCTGCTTCTTTCCCCCTGCTAGTCTCTCTCTGGTTAGTTCTCAAGCTGCCCCTTTTCTTCAATTTTCATGGATTTTTTTTCTTCCCTGCTTTTTTCCTACCTCTCCCATGTCCTCCCACAATCTTTCCTAGTAGAATGCAACCAAAATACAATTTACAGTTGAGTTAAATGCAGTGGGAACATATGAAAACTACAAGTGAAAAAGTCTACAGAGTTCAAACAAAGCCTTTTCCATATTTAATACCAGGATTTATATTATGCAGTTTATCTTGGAAGTAAGAGAAAACTTACTATGTTCACATGTTTCATCTTAGCTGAGTTGATAAAGAACAGGATTTTTCTTACATTTTACCAAGAGTTTCATTAAAAAGGTTTATTCTTCTGTTGTGACTGTAAAATAATACCATGAGAATAAAGTTCATGACTGATCATTCATTCACCCAATGAAATACCAACCCCCCTTTTAAGCATCTCAAACTGAGCACTTAATAACTGAGGCAACCCAAAATCATTAGTCACTTTTGAAAATGTGGGTCCATGTTCTTGACATTGTCAGGGAAATAACCCAGATTCCACAGCAAGTCTGATCTTACATAAATAACTATAATCAGGCTTTTTGTTCTCCCCTGATTTGAGGTAAAACTTGCATTGTCTCCAGGAGGAGCTGGCTTTTGTCCTTGGTTTGAGTCAGGGCTGTGAATTTAATTTAAAGCTGCATGGAATTGACATCAAAATCTGTGCAGGGAACAGAGTAGTAATATTCTGAGTGTGGTTGCAAGCAACCTCAAAGAACACATATTTGGAATGATCATAAAACACATAAAAATAAGTGTTGTGTGACAATGGTGAAGAACCACAGAAATCACACTTCATTCTAGCCATGAACAAGGAAAAATAGTAATATCCCTAAAGCTATTCTTCCCGCTGTCTTTGCTTCACAAGCAGACTTTCTTCCTACAACATTCCTCAGCCTCTCTCTCTCTTTCCTACTACAAGCTTAAAAGACTAGTACTCATATCCTCAGACTCATATACTATTATCTTCTCTAAAGAGATAAAGGAGATATTTAAACTATCCAACTTCTGAATAAAAGGTTAGTTCATGACCTTCCCAGAACTAAAAAACAATATCAAGTGAGCATGATAAAACAGGAGTCCTCCCCATCCAAACACACCTTAAATACCTAATAACCTTATTACCATTACAAGTTCCAACTCTCTATTTCCCACAAATGAATCAGGACACCTCCTGATTCTTATGAGAGAAAAAAAATACCTGGAGTGAAGCATGATAAATTACAAATCTCTCCATGTTAAGAAAATCCCAGGATGACAAATGTAAAACGTGAATTCAACTGAATCCATCCTTCAATGCTGGTTTAATAATCATACTAAATAAAGGAACTTCAGTGTTCTCAAATTAAATGTTTGGTTTTTAATATTCAGCACTGAATGTTTTTCTACTGCTTTTCTATCCAATGTTACAAGTGGGAGACTTTTTTTCAGCCTGTTACAGCTGGCCCTTGTAGTCTGAGACCCAAAACCATAATTCAACAGAGAGGGGCAAAGGAAGCAATGTCCAGATGCCAATCATATTGGTCTTGGGGTTTAGGACTGAGGCAAAGTAAGGTGAAGGTTTGGGTTCAGATTTGATAATATTGAAATCTCATATGTTGTTCCCGTGAGATTTTAGCCCCAAGTGGTAAGAATCTCATGAGACTCGATCATCTTGAACTTCATGCAAACCAGAACTAAAGAATGAGACCAGACCTGTTATGGATCCAACCATGAACTAAAACTGCAGGGGTAGGTTCAGATATGGGTGGGTTCAAATCAGTGGTTCCAATTCAGATATTTCTTTGGGGGAGCAAATTATGGTCCCCCATCCCCTGGCAGGGGCTGTATTTCAGTCCCCTCTCGTTCCCCTTCCTTCCATAGGTAGCCATCCTGCAGCAAAAAAAATTCAGTACCAGACTTCAAAGAGAAACTGCTGAGCTTCAGTTCATTTGCAAATTTGACACCATCAGCTCAGGACTGAACAAAGACTGTGAACGGCTAGCCAACTACAAAAGCAGTTTTTCCTCCCTCGGTGTTCACACCTTAACTGCTAGAAGAGGGCCTCATCCTCCCTGATTGAACTAACCTCATTATCCCTAGCCTGATTCTTGCTTGCATATTTATACCTGCCTCTGAACATTTCCACTAGATGCATCTGACGAAGTGGGTATTCACCCATGAAAGCTTATGCTCCATTACGTCTGTTAGTCTATAATGGGGGTAGGCAACCTATGGCGCACATGCTGAAGATGGCACACGAGCTGATTATCAGTGGCACTCACACTGCCCGGGTCCTGGCCACCGGTCCGGCGGGCTCTGCATTTTAATTTAATTTTAAATGAAGCGTCTTAAACATTTTAAAAATCTTATTTACTTTACATACAACAATAGTTTAGTTATATATTAAAGACTCGTAGAAAGAGACCTTCTAAAAACGTTAAAATGTATTACTGTCACGCGAAACCTTACATTAGAGTGAATAAATGAAGACTCGGCACACCACTTCTGAAAGGCTGCCGACCCCTGGTCTACAAGGTGCCACAGGACTCTTTGCCGCTTTTACAGGGTCCCCAAGTCTCCCTCAGCCAGTGAGTTTCCCCTCTCTCTTACCCACAAGGTGCATGAGCTGGTGTTGCCAAGAGTCAAGTTCTCAGAAGACTCCCCTGCACTCTGCTGTACAGGAATAGAGGCCCCATGGATCAGGTCACAATGCCATTTGCCTCTGCTGCCCCTCTGTATGGAGGAACAGCCTGGTCAAATGTTAGTAGTGTGACTGGAGTGTAACTAGTTAAAAAAAAAAAGAACTAGATAAGTTCATGGAGGTTAGGTCCATCAATGGCTATTAGCCAGGATGGGCAGGAATGGTATCCCTGGCCTTGGTTTGCCAGAAGCTGGGAATGGGCAACAAGGGATGGATCACTTGATGATCATCTGTTCTGTTCATTCCCTCAGGGGCACCAGGCATTAGCCACTGTTGAAAGACAGGATACTGGGCTAGATGGATCTTGGGTATGACCCAGACTGGCCATTCTTATGTTCCATGGCCTATGGAACTTTGAGAAAATGCAAAAACCTTGGGGAGGGACTTTCCCCCCCCATCCCATTTCCCTACTGGAAACATTAAGTGCAACATTCCAGGAGCGTGTTTTACCCAGTACTCATTTATTTCATCAAGTTCACTGTAATCAAGATGGTTTAATTGCTGCCTCATGGCTCTGTTAGGCCTTGCTCATTTTTAAATTTTTATTGAGCTCAGTTTATCCTCATTCAAGTTTTAGGGAATAAATAATTGAGTCTCTGGTTGGGAACCCCATAATTTATTTGAAGGGCATTTGGCATGCATATATTTTCCATATCATTGTTTTTTGTGTGTCTGTCTTATTTCCAGCCTACACACACGCATGCACTTGAGGTAATAGCTTTTATAACATCTACCAATGCTGTCTACAGTGTTGGGGGACCTGACAGGAAGAAAATACCTTTCTATTTTGTGACCTATTTCCTCCTCTGCAATAATCTCTCTTTAATTGCACACTGCGTTTAGCCTCTATGCAGCCTCAATGAGTCACAAGAGTAAACCTTGGCTTGAGCTTGTGCCTCCAGGGTCCATCTCAATTATCATCTGGCACCCTCTAGTCTTGCCAACTTTACAGAAACTTTTGTCTCAAAGCATGTCAGGCCCCACCGTGAATCATTTTATTATTTTTTCTGAGCTGTGTCAGTAACATCATCTACTTTTCCATGTAAAACCATGTTACTCTCATACCATTGAACATAACACAAGCCTTATTAGGACAGTAGGAATAGAGATGGCTGTAGTTGAGGTTGCAAACTGATTTCCCTTCTAACTCCTTTTCTTTAGTCCCTCATGATTTTTTGAAACTTTCACCTTTCGGGCTGAAATGTTCCAGGCCTTATTTTACCCGCAGGACCGTTTTAAAAGTTTGAATAAATTTGATTTAGAGTGGAAACCCCGGCTCCCTTTGTTCCCTAATATGCAAAACAAACATAGGATGTTGTCTTGAAGATATCTAGTGGAAAAGTAGAGAAGTAGACTGATGACATTTTGCATGGGAAAAAAAACTCTAGAGGTGGAATAATTTCAGGTGTTCTGATGCAAACTGGTCTTGGTTTGTCTGTGTCATAGTTCTTTGAAAATCTCACTATGCTCATGACGTTTTGCCTCACCATGTTTTTTTGCTAAGCTGAGAAAGAACATAGCTGAATACAAGGCTGCTCATACAAATGTATCTGCTGTAGACCCTGATTCAGCAAAGAACTTAAGCATGTGCATAAGCCGAGAATGTACTTATGTACCATTGACTTCAATGGGATTTATGTGAATGCTAAAAATTATGTATATGCTTAGATACTTTGCCGAATAGAGATGCTTTTAAGAACATGCTTAGGTGCTTTGCCTTTACCCTGTTGTAAAAAATATAGTGACCAGTGAACAAAGGCGATCTTATTCAATCCCTGCATGCATTGCAAGGCACCCTATTTATTGCATCATTTCATATGGAGTACATAATATTTTCCATGTGAAGTAATGGAAACTAAGCGGTTTGCTTTCCCCTCAACATCATCCTTCCCTTGACAGTAGCCAGCAAACCACAGCCCTAAACAAACCTATTGTTTTCATACTCAAGGTGCTATAAGTACTTTATGAGAAGTTTGACGGACACTGTGTAAGACTCCGATGCCAAATGGGCTTGCCTCCTAGGGAGACTCCCGGCAGTTACTGATCTGATGCAGCTCCCATTGACATCAACAGAAAGTAATCCAATTGACTTTAATGGCAAGCAGAGCAAGGCCTAAATCAACATGCTGAGAGGAGAATAAAGGGAGAGTGGTATTACAATGTATCACCGCAGCTATACTGTATGATTTTGCAGTTAATGAATTGGGGTGACAAGTGCATTCATTCCCCTATCCCCACTAAAATTACAGACTATAGCCAGCTGAAATTAACCATACTACATGATAAAGTAAAAAGTTCCCTTTGCTCCATTGTTAGTTTCTCTCTTGTTCTGCTTGGAGGAGAATGGAAGAGCTGGATTGAGCAAGATGAGTTCTTATCAATATCGATTTCCCATTCTATTCATTAAACTAATCATCATTCAAACTGTCTGGCATTCCTCAAAGTCTGTCAAAGGCCATGACAAGGTGCTCACTGACTTCAATAAGCATTGGATCAGGTGCTCAAAAGGCAGGCTGTAGTGTGAAGCACTCCTGAGGAATTAGCTTGACCAGGTTTTGATCTAGGCTAGTGTGATTCTCATCATAACCAGAGCTAATGGAGGTTAGATAAGGACAGACAGTATTGAGACAAGCTGGGCTCTGGATTATATACTTCCTGTGCAGTCCTATTGACTTCATCTGGTTGCACAAGGTGCAAGTAAAGGCATAATTTATCCCAACAGCTTTCAGAAGATGTTTCAGAGCTGATGTCTAGAACAGGTCACCTCTTGTGTTTCCTAATATTTTGTTGTTCCCCTCGTTCCATGTACCATTGGGGAAATATAGGTCTAGGGAGAATACACAGGCATGGCTAGAAGAATCAGAAAACACAGAACGCCAAAAAAAGGAGACACAAAGCAAGAAACATCAGAACTTTGAAAACAAATAAAGCAATCCAAAAATATGTTTCTATTAGTTGTATAGATTAAGAAATGTACATTTGCTAGCCTGGCATTTTTCCAGTGCAGCTTGTCAAACCAGGTTACATTTGAAACGTGCCTAGAGCAAAGTATGTGAAAGATCGGCATAAAGATGTGCTGAACTATGCACAGGCTTGTTTGATTTGGGGTGATTTTCACTTTTCATCAAAGGAACCACCTGATCCTTCTTCATGGGTAATGTCTAAGTTCATTACTATTCCTCTGTTTGCTTTGGTTACTGGGGCTCATTAGAGAAAACTTCTTATTTAATTTCTTATTTCCTCATTAAGAGCCATTTCTTATAAAGATAAAATGTTCCACTTTGTTCTCTTGACTTCTAATCCACAAATCCCTCCCTGCCTGTGCTGTGTTTATTTACACCCAAGGGAATCTGTACTGCATAACATGTCACCCCAGGTTATTTTTTCATTCCCCAAGTTTTATCTTTTCTAGGGGAAAAAAATACCCCCAGACCTAGGAAAAAATAACTCCTTTCATGCACGGAAGGGAAAATCTTATATGTACACCACCACTGACTTCAGCATGTGTAGATTGCAAAGCGTACTTTGAACTGCTTTGCCTAAGGCGGATCAGCAGATTCAAAGAAAGGGTGGATGCATGATCTGCTAAATACATGGGCCAAAGCAGTCACAAGGGGGTCCTTACATGTAAGTTAATGATTGCACACTAGGCTCCTGAATAATAGAGACCTGGGTTTCCAGGTGCTGAACATCCGCCGCTCCCCTTGACTTCTGTGCAAGCGGTGGTTAATCAGCACCTCTGAAAGTCAGGCCAGTTTTATTGAGGGGCCTAAATAAGGATTTAGGAGCTTGATCCAAGTCCGTTGAAATGAACCGGGGTCCTTCCATTGACTTCATTTGGGGTTGGGATAGCTCCAATATGCCTCACTTCGAACACCACTTACTGGTTACAATTTTAAAATGGGGAGTGATCGATGGGAAATTCTGGCCCCAGCCACATGGATGTTGTGTACCTTTGTGGAGCAACAGCCCTTGTACTTTATTCCAGTCGCTCTGGTAGCGTAGCCGAGATACACACTGTGGGGGGTGTGACAAAGCTCTGTCCTTGTCTCCGTGGGTCCTGCGTTTCCTGGCGGATTTCACTAGCCTCAGAGGCTCACTGTGACCCTCCACATAACCCTTTTCTCGCTAGAGACCGGGGTCACAGTCTACTGAGCCATTGTCATCATAAGCCAGCGAGGGAGATAAGGAGAAGCTATCCTTCCTTGCAGTCTCTGTTGTCTCCCAGTCTTAGTGATTAATCAGGGGGCAAAGAGGGGGGAACCTGGGCCCACCTTCTACTCCGGGCTCCAGCCCAGGGACCTTAATAGTATCAGCTACAGTAGCTGACCTTTTAAAAACAGGACACGTACAATTCCCTGGGCTACTTCCCCATAGCAGCCCCCACTTCCTCAAACTCCACTTCACCCTTACCTGAGGGCCTCCTTCCTTGTGCCTAATATGGTGTGTACAGCTCAGACTCTCCAACAGCGCAACTTTCCTCTCACAGCTCCTGACATGCGCCCCTCACTGACTCGCTGGGAGGCCTATAACTAGTTTCAGCCAGCCCCTGATTGGCTGCAGGCGTCTCAATCAACCTAGAGTCCTCCCTGCCTTCTGGAAAGTTCTTAATTGGCCCCAGGTGTCTTAATTGACCTGAAGCAGCTTCCATTTACTTATCCTGGTACCAGGGATTTGTTTAGCCTGGGGCTAATATATCTATCTCCCACTACTTTCCTATAGCCATCTGGCCTTGCCCCGTCACAGGGGTTATGCTGCTGTCCGATCCTTGGTCTTCAGCTTTGTCACTGCTTCCCCTACAAGGCTAGCAGAAGCTGGGAACTGAAATTTATTGCTTCTCTGAACAGCATTATGAGGTGCTTTTGATGCAAATGTTGTTGGTTCCAGGGGGGCTGGTGAGGGCAGGTTTTAGGTTTGCGCATCCCAGCTGTGAGCACAAAGAAAGGTGCCTATTATGAGAAACATATTTACAAGAAACAGAGAGAAAGCTACATGCTCATTATCACCTGATACTCCAAATATTTACATGCATGAGTGGGCAACTGAACTTGTGTATTTGCAGGATTGAAACCCGTAAACCTACCCACGAAAACTGGGGAAAAAAAACCTACTAACACAAAACTGACTCAAGGGAAAGTGACATTCTTTCCTGCCTACCCAAGCTGCTGTTCCTTCAAAATGGCTGCATGTTTCCTGCGACATGATTGCAGGGCAAAGTTGTTCTCCTAGGAGTGATACCAGCTCATAGGAAAAGGCCGATTGGCAGATGCTGTAATGTCTCTCAGAAAAGTCTGTCATAGATTTTAAAGCCAGAAGGCCCACCAGACCATCTATCTGACCTCCGGTATATCATAGGCCACCAACACCAACCAGTTACCTGCACACCGAACCCTACAACCAGAGATAGCCAAAATATAACCCTCAGGCAGAGAATAGGAGGGACTGAGGTGCGTCAATGCTTGAGGCACCTACAGTGGCAGGGAACTGATCAAATGAGATATACCCACAGTACTTCTTTTCCATTGTGCACTAGCAGACACAGTAGGTAGTGACTTCAGTAGCATCCATTGACATGCTAGATATTTTTGAGCTATGTGGAATACCCACTGTTACTCTGCCCACTACCTGCTCATAATAAATGATAGGGGTCTAATTCTGATCCCAGGGACATGACACCAGTAGAACTCCGCTGACTTTAATGGTACTACCTTGATCAACAGATATTTCATAACTTCATGCAGGTAAAGATCTCAAATTAACATCCTGGAAATCCACAATTTCAGGCTATCACCCAATCCATGACTTTTGTTGCACAAGCTTAAAATATTGAAATTGGTTGCAGTTAATTTCCTTACTTTCAAAAGATGAATAGAATGTTGGAAAAAGTCATCTAGGTCTCAGACTAGCTTTGTGTAAATACATATTTAGCATGAATTAAATATGTATTTAGGCTCAGCTGCATTAATGTGTTTGTGTGTCATCTAGTGTTGATTCTTTTCCTTCTGAGTTCCAAACTCTTGCATCATTCTTCCCTTTCATCACTCATTATTTATTGATCTCTATGCTCCAGTCTTTCCTTCCTCATTCAAGCAAGCGTTACCTCTTCTAACCTCAACAACAAGATCTCTTGGCCTCTGTACCACTTCTCAACAACTGTAACCTAATCTCTCTTCTCCTTTTATCCTCAAAATTTTGAGGCACATTGTTCATTCACAGCTTTCAAGATTCCTCTCCCTATTTCTCCTTCACACTCTTTCTGCTCTTTTGAATAGAACTCCATCCGATGGCTTTCTCCTCTTTCCTTCCATGTTGCTGTCATTGACCATCCACCCAAGTCTTTCTGTCTGATTTGACTCCTGGTTCTCTCTCTTCCTGTCCTCACAATCTTCCATATTCGTTCTTGGTGACTCCAGTTCCATGCTGAAAATCCATCTGACCCCTTAGCTGCACTTTTCCTCACCCTCACCATTCCCTTCAACCTGCAACCCTAGTTCAGCTCCCCCACACACCGGACTAGGTCTTCACCAAGCATTGCTCTCTCTGTTGCCGAGTTCCCTTTCTCCGACCACCACCTGCTCTCTTTCAGCATCACCCATCAGCCCTATCCTTCATACTCTGTCACTCAACCTTGACTTCTTGTCCAGTCTCAGTCTCTCCTCCCTTCCCTCTTCCATTAACATGATTCTTGACTCTTCCTGTTCTTCACTCTCCTCTACTCTTGACTCTTTTGTCTTTCTCTCCTATTTCAAGGTTCACTCAGCCAACCCTCCCCTCTGCCTCCCCCATCATCTGCTTCTGTCCATGCTGAGGAGCATCCCTGGCAGAAATCCTGTCACTAGGTTGATTACCATCACTACAAATTTGTTCTCTCCTGCTTCAGTTCTTCCATCTTCCTTGCTAAACACCTCTAATTTTCCAACTTAACAGAGTCTCATGCCTGCAATTCCAATGGCCTTTTTGCTGCTTTTGGCTCATGCCTCAAACCCTCCCCTCTTCTTGATTCCAGTTCTCTCTCCACAGAAGATCTGACCAGTTTCTTCCAAGAGAAAATTGACAAGATATGACATGAACTTCCCTCTCCTATCAGCTTGCCTTCCCTTCCCCCCGCAACTCTTGTCTCCTTCTCCTCTGTCACAAATACAAAAGTTTCTCATCTTCTCTCTTCCTCTAATCCCTCTATTTGCCCTGGTAACCCCATCCCATCCCCCTCATACCCACTCTCATGCTCTCCCTTACTCTTCTCTTTAACCTATCACTCTCCCCTCTTTCCTCTCATAGTAAAAAATATCATCTAGTCTATCCCATCTTTGACCCCACTTGCCTCTCCAACTATATCACCTTCTTCCTTTTCATCTCTAAGCTAATTGAATGTACTCTCTACAATTGCTGTCTGGAGTTCCTCTCTTCCAATTTCATCCTAGATCCACTTCAGTCTAGCTTCTGCTCCTTGCACTCCACTATGACTGCTCTCATCACTTGTTCTGAGGTCCCAAAGGAGGTAAGAGGCAGACCAATTTAAAGTTTTTGGAGGAAGATAAAAGGGGATAACAAGGGTGATGTCATGGTAGGGATTCATTATAGATGACCAAATCCAGAGAAGGTGGTGGATGAGGCATTTCTACAGCAGATAGAAGAAATTTCCAAAATATAAACTTGGTAGTAATGGGGGACTTTGCCCAGATATCTGTTGGAAAAGTCATAAGCAAAACACAAAATCTCCAGGAAGTTCTTGGAATATGTTGGGGACAACTTTTATTTCATAAATTGGAGGAAGTATCCAAGGGGACAGCCATCTTAGACTTGATTCTGACTAACAGGGAGAATCTTGGTTTTAAATCTAAAGTTGAAAGACAATTTGGATTGAAAATGATCATGAAATTCATGATTCTGAGGAAAGAAAGATGTAAAAGCAGCAGTATAAGAACAATGGACTTCAAAAAAGCAGACTAACTCAGAGAACTGGTAGGTAAGGTCCCATGGGAAAAAAATTTAAGGGAAAAAGGAGTTGAGTTGAGCTAGTAGACAGCAAAACATCCTGATGAGAAGGAAAGACAGGAAGAATAAGAGGCCAATATGGCTCCATAAGAAGCTCTTTAATGATCTGAAAATAATAAAGAATCCCACAAAAAGTGTAAACAGGATGAATTCCTAAGGATAAATAGAAAACAATAGTGCTAGAGAATTTAGAGACAATCAAAAGAATTAAGGCATAAAATAAGTTACACCTAATAAGAGACATAAAAGGCAATAAGAAGAGGGTCTACAAATACATTGGGATCAAAAGAAAGATGAAGGAAAGTGTAGGTCAAATACTTAGTGGGAAAGGAAAGCTAATAATGGATGGCATCAAGAAGGCCGAGGAGTTTAATGCCTTTATTGCGTTAATCGTCATTAAAAATATTAAGTGAAACCAGATGCTTAACACAATTAAAATTAACAACAAGGGGGGGAAGGAACACAAGCCAGAATAGGGAAAGATCAGATTAAAGAATATGTAGCTAAATTAGATGTATTTAAGTCAACAGGGCCTGATAAAATTCACCCTAAGGTACTTACAGAACTAGCTGAAGCAATCTCAACCATTGAGAACTCCTGGAGGATGGGTGAGGTCCCAGAGGACTGGAGAAGGGCAAACATAGTTTCTCTCTTTAAAAAGGGGAGCAAAGAGGATCCAGGGAATTATATACCAGTCAGCCTAACTTCAATAACTAGAAAGATACTGGAACAAATTATTAAACAATCCATTTGCAAGCACCAAGAAGATAATTAGGTTATAAGGAATAGCCAACATGGGTTTGTTTAGAACAAATCAAGCCAAACCAACCTAATTTCCATCTTTGACAGGTTACTGGCTTCGTGGATGCAGGGGAAGCAGTAGATGCTCTATAGCTGGATTTTAGTAAGGCTTCTGAGACAGTCTCACATGACATCCTCATAAGCAAACTAGGGAAATGTAATCTAGAAGAAATTACCAAGACGTGGGTGTACAACTGGTTGAAAAAACATATTCAAAGAGTACTTATCAATGATTTGCTAACAACTTGGATAATGGAGTGGAAAATATGCTTATAAAATTTGCAGATCTCATCAAGCTGGGAAGTGTTGCAAGTACTTTGGAGGACAGGATAAAAATTCAAAGTGACCTGGACAAATTGGAGAATTAGAGAGACTAGGTGGATGAGGTAGTATCTTTTATTAGAGCAACTTCTGTTGGTGAGAGACAAGCTTTTGAGCTTACACAGAGCTCTTCATGTCTGAAAGCTTGTGTCTCTCACCAAAGAAGTTGGCCCAATAAAAGATATTACCTCACCCACCTTGTCTCTCTAATATCCTGGGACCAACACAGCTACAACAACACTGCATACAGATTGAATAACTGTCATGAAGTCAATAAGATGAAATTCAATAAATACAAGCACAAAAGACTACACTTCAGAAGGAAAAAATCAATGCACAACTACACAATATGGAAAAACTGTCTAGTTGGTAGTACTGCTGAAGGGGATCTGGGGGTTATAGTGGACCACAAACTGAATATGTCAATGTGCTGCAGCTACAAAAAAAGGCTAATATGATTCTGGGGTATATTAACAGGATTGTCGTACGTAATATATGCAAGGTAATTGTCCTTCTCTATGCAGCATTGGTGAGGCTTTAGATGAAGTGTTGTGTTCAGTTTGGGGCATCATACGTTAGGAAAGATGTGCATAAATTGGAGACAGTCCAGAGGAAAGCAACAAAAATGATAAAGGTTTAGAAAATCTGACATACGAGGCATGTTTGGTCTTGAGAAAGGAAGACTGAGGGAGCACCTGATAACAGTCTTCCAATATGTTAAGGGCTGTTATAAAAAGAGGATCAGTTGTTCTGCATGTCCACTGAAGGCAGGACAAGAAATAATCAGCTTTATTTGCAAGAAAAAGAAATTAAGCTTTCTAACTATCAGGCTAGTTAAACTCTGGAATAGGCTCACTGGAGGTTTTTAAGAACAAGTTGGACAAAAACACACCTGTCTGGGTTTGTTCTTCCTCAACATGTAAGGCTGGACTAGATGAACATCTCAAGGTGCCTCCCACCCTCACATTTCTATGATTCTATGGCTCTATTCTTCCTATCTGTTCTTGCTGTTCTTCTGGGTTGTCTTCTCTCTGTCATCATTCGACCACAAAGATTCACTTCTCAATCTTTTTCTCTTTTACAAAACCTGGTAAATACAAGGTTAGCTATTTGATACAATGTCTGTGTATTTTATTATGTATTTTTGTTGATTGTAAAAAGCCAAAGCTGGGATTTAGTGACACTGCTCAACACTGGGTAGTTATTTAGTAGAGTGTCCATGTATTTGAAAATCTCAGCCTGGGGTCCTGGGTCAGCTTTAGAGCTGGTTTTTATATGGTAAAACAGCTTTTCGACAAAACTATTTTGAGTATGAAAAAGTTTAATTTTCACTGCATTGTTTTTTATATGAAAACCTAAAACATTTTTGAGGAAAACATTAAAACAAAAAGAAAAATGTTTAGTTTCATCTACATTTTTTTTTCAGGAAAAAATAATCATTTCCTGACCAGCTCAATTTATATTGCTAGTCAGTTTTATGCTGGTATAAATCCATTGATATCACTGCAGTTGTAATCAATGAAGTTTCATTAGCTTAAAGCTGGAGTATTGTAGTGGTGAATCAGACCATTTGTCTTATGCACAGATAGGCTTATTTTCCTTGAGAATGGATTTACTATGCACAATCCTTCATAAATGTATAGCCGGCTGTAACAAACTCCTTAAAAGCTTTGTTTGTCATTCATAACTTCCCTTGGACCCAAAGATTCTCCCATTAAAGCACCCAGGATTAAGCCCATTAGGAGGAATAGCTCTTATTTTAACCACACACACCTAGTGTTATCTTATTTTCGTTTGTATGTTGAAAATGGTTTGATTTCTTGGGCAATGCTGACTCCTCATGACAGTAAGGCCACAGACAATAGGCATAGTATGCCCTCCAACAGTCTCGTGCATAACAATTGGACCAATGTTATTTATGTTAAAGAAATTAGTGCACAAGTGATACCTTTCTGCTTTATGTTTTGGCTCTTTATCTTGGCAGTTTCAATCTACATCATACATATTCTAAAGACAGTGAAACCAAATTCAAGAGGGTGGGAGACCACCTAGATATGAAATCCTGGAGAAAAAAAAAAAGATGTACTTTCCAGCTATAGCCACTGAGTATTTGCAGAGTGCATGTTTGCAGATCAGATGCGGATACAAATTTACACTGAGATTCAGGCTCTTTATGGATTTCACAAAGGACCAGTTTGTGATGCCATTATGTTGAACCGTATCTACAAGTAGTCCCCTTCATGTTAATGGGTCTATTTGTAGAGTGCCAGTCAATGTATGTAAGGGCGTCACAGTCTAGCCCAAAGGAATCACAACCTTGCCCTCACGATTGCTTAGGGCTCTAGCCTGGGAGATGGGAGAGCCAGGTGCAATTTTCGGCTCCTTCACAGACTTCCTGTGTGACCTTTGGCAAATCACTTAAGCTCTCTGTGTTTGTTTCCCATCTGTAAAATGGGGATAATAGCACTACCCTACCTCACAAGGGTGTGGCGGAATAAATACATTAAGGATTGTGAGGAGTTCAGGGCGGGTCTACACTACATCTGGGAGCAAGCCACCCAGCCTGGGCCCACAGACTTTAGTAGCAGGGCTTGTGCTACTGCTCTAAAAATAGCTGTTTTTTGGATGCTGCATGGTGGGAGCTGGAGCTCTCAAGCTCCCCCTGGTCCAGGCTTTGGAGCCTGAGCCGCAGTGTCTACACAGCTATTTTTAGAGTGCTAGTGCAAACCTCACCAACGTGAGCCTGTGGACCTGGGCTGAGACACTCACTCCCCCATGCAGTGCAGACAAACCCTCAGATAGGACAGTGATGAGGACCAAATAAGAACCTACAACAGATAGGATCTGGCACAGGATTATGCTTGGAGCTGTCCAACCTTAACTTTTTAACTAACCAAATTTCAACTAGATTTGACGATACCACCAGCAGCTTGCTGCTTGCAGAGCTGATCCCATTCAAATATGGCCCGATTCTGCCAGTTTTACTCACAGCAAGTAGTAACTTATTCTGTATGTAGTCCCGCTGAAATCAGTAGTGCTATCACCATGTTGGCCGCTACCCAGAGTAAAGGTAAAGGCATTCTGCCCTACTGGAGAAAAAACACTAGCATCCAAAGAAGCCAAACTGGGGGCAGATGGTATTTGGAGTAGTGACAGTGAAAAATAACACATGATGAGAATGAACCCTGGATACAGGAATCTCAGAGAGCATCATGTTATTTCCAAGGAGCACATCATTGTACACAGCTATAGTCTACAATTACTTCTCCCCAAGTAAACATCTTTTATGACAGCCCTTAATGTTGGCACCCGGACGGTCACATTTAAGAACAAGGTGCAAGTGTTACAAAGGCTAGAACAATCATTCTGCCATGAGGGAGACTATGTTCTCTGAGGTCAGTGGCTAGGCTAGGGTAGAACATTAAAGAGCAAGCAAACAAGGATAGAATTATCACTCTCAAATCCCCTTTGTGTTTGGCAAGAGGACGAGGACCCCTCATGAGAAAGGTGCCCAACGAGGGGCCCTCTGCAACCTAATCCGCGCAGTTCGGATTAAGAGGAACCCTTTGTATAAGAGGCTTACGGCCCGGTGCCAAGCCTCACCCAGGACTGGATGACTCAGAGCTTCCCACATATGCACGGAAATGATGCCAATACTTTCTTCTATGATAGCCATGTCCTCGGAGCCACACAACACACCTAAATTCTTCTCTTAAATAAATGTTGCTCTGGTGCTTCCAAAAAAACAAATATTGCAGCTAAATTGTGGGGTTGGAAGGCAGGTTACCAAAGCGATCAGAGAGAGGATGGAGAAACATAGCTAATGAGGCGTTTTGACTGAAAACACATTTTTTGTTTTCTTGGCTCAGTAGGATCTTTTCCCCCCCGGCACTGGGCAATGCATTCCAATATTATTTCAATATGCAACTAATGTAATGTGGTTTGGGTTTCACCCTTTCTTCCTTGAATAAATACAAACTAAATTTTGACTCCACACACTGAGTAATTAAAAACAATGTTATGTTCCCATCAGGGAGGGCTGATTTGAAAGTTGCTTGGTGGAAAGAAAATGACAGAAGATCTTTGAGATAACAGGAGTGCTAATGGCATCTGAACAAATGAATGTGTTCTGTTTCTCTAGCGGTAGATTTTCTGCCAGTTTATACCTTGTATAGACACTTCTAGTAGTGCAAAATCAGTGTAAAGTGCTACCAAATCCAAATGGAAGTGTTTTGCACTTATTATGCACTTATATAGCTGACATCGCAACATGCAGAGCAATCAAACTCTCATTCTTTAAACACACAGACAAGAGGAACTAGATATTTTCAGAGTTCTTAGCATGAAGAAGTTATAATCCTCTCTGTAGCTACTCCAAAATCCAGTGCAGTCCTTTGCCATTACTAAGGGTACGTCTACACTACCCGCCCGATTCGGCGGGTAGCGATCGATCTTCTGGGATCAATTTATCGCGTCTCGTCTAGACGCAATAAATCAATCCCAGAAGCGCTCCCCGTCGACACCGGAACTCCAGCTCCACGCAAGGAGTAAGCGGAGTCGACGGGGGAGCCTGCCTGCTGCGTGTGGACCCGTGGTAAGTGCTTTTAAGTTTGAACTAAGATACTTCGACTTCAGCTACGTTATTCACGTAGCTGAAGTTGCGTATCTTAGTTCGATCCCCCCCCCAGTGTGGACCAGGCCTAAGAGAACAGTATATGTACTTTTGTGGTCCCATCATTCTGTACACACAGAGACAGCTGAGTTGATTTAAAAGGCAGTAATATAAGTATTCATACAATTTTAGCACTGGAGAGAACTAAGGCAAATATACTTGGCAAATGCAGTCATGACAATACTCTGGATATCCACTCAGAAATGATGTCCCAGATGTGTTAAATTTCCACCACAAAGAAAGGGCCATATTGTGCCAGGTTTTCATATGGATGCAGCATTAAGATGGCACCTGGAGTGTTCCCTGTCTTGTGCGTGCAGTGTAAAGGCTCGTGTTCTCTCCCCAACTGCCCCAAGGGTACGCAGCATCTTAGTCACGGGGCAGGTGAATGTTTGAACAAAATAAATCATGCCTGGGATTTACCAAGAATCGTAAGGGAGTTAGGCACCCAACTACAATTGAATTTCACTGGGAACTGGGCACTGTTGTAATAATTGGGGCTTAGCAGGCTTACTGTAATTGTGAGCCTAACTGGCGAAAAGTGGGTAAAGGTTCACGAATTGTCACAATGAATTGTTCTATAAAATGGTATAAGAAAAGCTGTAAGAAGGAGACATTTAAACAAAGAGGTCTACTGATTCCACCCAAGGACTGTGTTAAGATCATGTCCGGTAAACAAGAGGAGTGTGGGACCAGAACTTAGGCCTAACTGGTGGATAAAATAATGAGGAGATAAGCTCTTCTGCCCACCACCCCTTTGGGAGGCCTTTAAAAAGAGTCTCAGGGGAGATAAATGCCTACTGCCACCACTACAACAGCCACTGCTAAGGCATTTTTCATTGTGACACCCAGACCTTGGCATAACTCACCATCACCACTGCACCAGCAAGAATGCCACCCTTGTGCATCCCCTTCTGTCCCCCAGTAGCTTGCTTCTGTCCTGTCAGCTTTTCACCTGATCCTGAAATCAACGTCACTGCACAGCACCAGCGTTACAAGATGGCCCATCCAGTTGTGCTTGGCCTGAAAAGAATGAATGAAGGAGAAGGACCTACCAGACCAACCAGATGATGTCTGTCACCGGGTAGGTGTACCAGGATCCAGAACAACAGCTGTCATGTCTGACCTGCCACCCCAAAGCATCCATCCCTACTGACTAGCTGCCCTCTGTCCTGAAAACAATGTCATAAGCCATATTTCCGCCTATCTTTACTAGCCTATCCTCTCTCTTCTCTCCTTTTTTTATCTGTTTTGCCAAAAGCAGGAAAGTGACCGTCATTCCTGACTCAAAACAGGATTAGTTCTGCTGTTCATTCTTCCCCAACAAGAAGGATCTCTTGACAGAACGAGAGACTCTAACCAACATTCACCCTCTCTTTAAAAAGAGACTTTGATAGGTTTTGAGTGTTGCTTTTGTACAATCATTCAATTTCAGTTTCAGTGCTTTTTGCCTTGTCTTGATTCTTTTCCTTTTTTTGTTTTTCAGTCAATACATTGGTAGCCTTTGGTATGAATTTCCTAGTGTGTTTGCCATGGTACTAAGCAGGCTGAGGTCTCTGTATATCAAAACCCAAACCTTGTTTAACACTGCTTAATGTTAAACAGGGACAGGGTCCTATTAACAACTTCAACTCTTTGGGCCCATATATTCCACTGAAATTAACAGAACAGCACCTCGCTCCATTTGGCTTCTTAGAAAATCAAGGCACTAATTTCTTTTGAAATATTAATGTACAGCATCGGCTTTTACTTTCCTCAATATTTATCTATGCTTAAGTGCTGTAAAATATATTTAAAAGAAAAATTAAATGACTTTTTCCAGGGTAGCTATATTTGTACTCCTGGAGAGACAGAGGCAGAGATATCTCTTTGGGTGTAGGCATTGTCCTGTTCTATACATTTTCAACATGCCTTATACAATGGGTCCCACATCTGGTTGGCCTGTAGGTGCTATCACAATGTAATATACACATAAAAAAATAAACGAAATAAAACAATAAAATATGTTAATAATCAATAATAATAAAGTTAAAGAAGAAAATATACCCCCCACACACACTCTGTAACAAAATCTCTCTCTTCTTTTTCTTCCCCATTGACATAATTCAGTAGTAGAGTTGCATTATACTCATTTAAAAAAAATGTCCTAAAGGAAACAGTGATCTCATCCTGAATGTTACCTCACATTTCAACTGTTTCCTAGGCTCTCTTGATTACAATACTTCGAAATTCCAGTCAGGGTTCGGTGGATTCAACTTGACTCCCAAGCTCATCCTGCTGAATATGAGTTTAAGGGGTAATGATGGACATTCATGGGATTTCCTTTGAAGCTTTGGCAATTTGTTCCCAGTAACTCAAATTGTGTCATGTTTTATCATCATGGCACATATATGGCACTATATATTTAAGGCCCATCTTGACAAAGCCTTGGCTAGGATGATTTAATTGGTGTTGGTCCTGCTTTGAGCAGGGGATTGACCTCCTGAGGTCTCTTCCAACCCTAATATTCTATGATCTATTATTTTCAGTCCACTCTGTAAAGCTGGGTAGAGTATATATATGTGTGTATCAAATAGTTCATCCACTGTGAGGTGTCTTATTCTTGCTATCTAGCTCACCCTTTCATATAGTTCATAGGCCTTCAAACATCTTGGTATTTCATGGTGGCCATTTCATCAGCGTGGTTCAAGGAATAAAACATTGACTGTCATATACATTTCATCATGGCATCAATAAATCTTGACTAGTACAAGTACAAAATAAGACTGTAGAGTTCCAGTTCCAAATTGCACAGATGCTTATATTCAGAGAGTCAAATAATAATTAGTTGAATAATGTATTCAATGAATTTCACAATGTTTATCAAAGAAATTACTCAACAAAGCTGAGATTCAGGAAGCATTTAATCATGGTCTTAAATTTCATTGACGTCAATATGAAATATACATTATCAACCAGGACCCATAAGATAGGCAAATGGAACGTGTAGGTGTGTGTATCTATATCTAAATCTATGTAATTCGCTTATTTTATGGAGCAGGGGTGATAATTCAATGACTATAGTCACAAATTATTTATTCTGTGAATTTTGCAACATTTTTGAATAAATTATATGCTAGAGTTGGTTGAAAATTTTTTGATGGAACAATTTTCCATAGAAAAAAATGTAGTTTTGTTGAAATTGAAACATTTTGTGGGAACAATTTTGATGAAATTTTCAATGGGAAAAAGTCAAAATGGTTTGATTAATTTTATTTTGACTTTTATATTATATTAGAATATTAATTTAACATTTACATATAATATTTAACATGATATATATACACACTATATATTATATTTATCATTTGAATATATAAAAAGTCAAAAAAACTTTTCAAATTTTAATTCAATTTTTTTGGGAATTTTTTCCCCATAGGCAATTTCTAAAATTCAGTTTTTCAATGATATTAGATTTTTTCCCCAGAGAATGGAAATTCCCATACCTGACTAATTCGAATATAAATATAACTATTTGGCCAATTCTACTAATAGGAATGGATTTTACTTTGCAGGATGTGTTCATATAATTTATTAGCTTACCAGCAGTTGAACAGTTTTCTGTAGGTCTATTTTCATGCCTGCTATAATTAACCATGGCTACATTTTTTAACCAGCATCCTAGCTTGATATTTAATGATCTGAAAAGAAGTGTCCAGGTTTTGTGCAGCTCACATTGACTTCAGTGGGAGCTGGGGCTGCTTAACATTTTTGAAAAATCAGCCCATTTCTATTTAGGCAGGAAAAATTTAGGAGCCTAACTTTAGGCACTCATGCTTGAAAATACTGGCAAATGTCTCAGTGAGAAAGTATTCCCAATAAGCTCTTACAAGACCAACTTCATTGATGAAACATGGGCCAGAGTGTTTCAGCCCAAAATAAATGGAATACAGTGAGATCATTTGGCACTCCTTCTCCTATTTAAGTCATTAGAAAGCATTTGCTGAAAAGGGTTGATTAGATAAATCCATTGCATAGTGATAACATGGTTGTTGCTGATGAAAGACAGAACTGCTGTACTGTGAGTACAAAAGGCCAGATTAGAGCTGAATTAGAGACATATTATTTGGATCCCAATCCAAAGTTTGAGGGATGGTTTGATCTAGGGTTTGATTTGGTCCATAATGGAGGCCATTAGAAAAATTCAGATATGGCTTCAGATTTCAAACATGCTCAAGATGCGATTTTGGTTCAACCCATGTCTGGTCTGGACATTTGTGATTTACCATCATTTCCTGACATACCCCTCTATGAATGGCTTGAGTCCTGTTCAAAACCTTCTTAGTTAGTTTTATTCCTTTTTCATATACACATTGGCAAGTTATGTCTTGCAAATCAATCCCTCTATTTCCTCTGGCAATATGTACTATAAATATAATAGAACGTACTGAAATAATGTGAGAACAAAGCACTTATTCCTTTCCAGCGCATGATGTGGGAAACAACCATTGCTGTTAATTATATTCAATTGTATCTGAATTTGGTAGGTGCTCTACTTTACAATCTCCATAAACCCGTGTGCTTGTTATCCAGTACCGAGATTAACTTTTCATTGCAAGCCTTTCGAGATGACTGCATGGTAAATCTATGCCACAGTCAATGTAATTTTTGCTTGTGACAATGATACTTTATCTCCCCATTGAGTTTACATCCTCTGCATTTGGCAGGTAACCCTTAAATGACAGGAAGAGCTTTGTTGTGGTCCGTGACTCATTTCACTTACCCTTCTACCACTCCCTGGGTGTAGTTTTATGTGATCTAGTTGTTTCACAATCAGAGCCAGTGCCTCTCTGTAACAATGTGACACTGCATGCAACCTAAAAGAAAATCTAGTAATTCAGCAGCTCTAAAATGAGGCAAAAGCAACATTCATTTGCAAGTCTTCTACTGCCTGAGCCACCCTGAAACAAGTTTGACAAACACACCTCTCATGTATCTTTCATTCCGAGAGGTGTCAGTCATTTTAGACCCAGTTACGTACACTCCACGCAGATTTGGTGTTCACTCACTTTTACTGTTGCAAATTATTTACATCAGATACAAAGAGCCCTGAAATGGAGGTTTTAGAAAAAGTTATTTACATGAAAGGAATTAACGCTGCAGCACTTGTAGTGGGAGCGTGCACTAGAGCAGGGGTTCTCGACCTTTTCCTTTCTGAGGCCCCCCCAACATGCGATAAAAACTCCATGGCCCACCTGGGCCATAAAAACTGGTTTTCTGCATATAAAGCCGGGGCTGACATTAGGGCGTAGCAAGCAGGGCAGTTGCCCAGGGCCTCATGCCACCAGGGCCCCTGTGAAGCTACATTGCTCAGGCTTCAGCCCCATGTGGTGGGGCTTCAGCTTTCTGCCTTGGGCCCCAGCGAGTCTAACACTGGCCCGGCTTGGCAGACCCCCTGAAACCTGCTCACAGCCCCCCAGGGGGCCCCACACCCCTGGTTGAGAACCACTGCTCTAGTGGATAGGGCACTGGACTGGAAGTCAGGGAATTTGTTTCTTTTTCCAGATCTGCCACAGACCTGCTGCCTGGCCTGGGACAAGTAACTTCACCCCTCTATGCCTCTGTTTCCCCATCCACCCTTTGTCTGGCTTGTCTATTTAAACTGTGAGCTCTCTGGAGCAGAGAGTGTTGCTCATTCTTTCTTTGTATAGTATTTAGTGTAATGGGGCCTGATCTTGGTTGGCCCCTAGGCCTTGCTGGAATATATAAAAACAATTTTAAGTATCCTGCATTAATATTTTTGAGTCCCTCCTTTTCGGTGTTTGTCCACACATTGCATTACTTATCTGGGCCCCTGGCAGGTTGAGAGGTTTGTTTCGACTGGGGCTTCAATTAATTTATAGATGTTATAGGTAGCATCTCTAACCAAGTTTGGGAACCTCGTTTGTGTGTGTGCGCATGTGCACTACTGACTAGTCAACGTCTTCATTGCAAAAAAAAGGTGTTTACACCTAGAATTAGTTAGCCCAGGTTAAAAATCTCAGTAAAGACAATAATATGGGTTTTAACCCTGTGCTCCCCTACAAGCTTTAACTCAAGCTGCTAACCTGAATTCAAAGCCAAGTTGGTGTGCCTTCATGGCTATTGTAACCTGAATTAGCTAATGTGAGTTAAGGTCACCCTCCCTCCCCCCCACCCCACCCCGAAAGTGAAGATGGACCAGAGAAACGATTCTAACCCAGAGTTCCAATCCTCTAGGTGAGTGCTATGCCCATTTTGCAAGGGGAGCGCCCTTGTCTTTGCAACAGACACCCCAATTTGCATGTTTGTTACAAAACCAATAGTGAAATGAGTAAAGTATGACTCAAGAGCAATTTGAGGGGTAGGGTTTATGTTGACATTAGCACCACTACATGGATCAGGGGTTAACCTACAGATGACAGAACACTAGTTGTGACTCTGTGCATCTTTCCTTATTGGTTTGGTTCTTTTGTAAGTGCAGTCCGGGCTTGCGAAAGGTTCCAGGCCTGTTCACAGTCACTCTACAGACCACAAATTATTTGTAAAAGGTTATTTGGCTATACATTTTGAATGTTGAAAAATAATCTGAAAACACTAAGCTGTTTGTGAACAGAAGAAGAGGCTAAATTCATCGAATGGTTTATTTGCTCTGAGTTACTTAATCAGCATGAAGGACACTATTTGGCTTTCTGTTTGAATGTGCCAGCAGCCTCTTGGGTGACGTCAGGCAAGTCACTTCACCTCACGGTGCCTCAGTCTGCCCATCTATAAAGAGTGGTGGTGGTGGGGTAATACTACTGACTTCCTTTGTGAAGTGCTTTGAGATCTTATTGATGAAATGTACTGTATAAGAACTTGGTAGTATTAATTCAATCTGTCACTCAATCAATGAAAAATTAGCTCATGATGGATATAAAGCAGTTCTTGCACCATTATACTTCATAATAGTAGTGGTAGCCTTTTCGGAGAATGGCAAGGGAAAAGGGGAAGCCAGTTATGTGTAATCATACACAGAACTTTAAAATCATGCTTTGGTTCAAGGTTTTCCATATTTGTTTTAAACGTGTATAGGATCTTGCAATGTACTTGGGTTTAAAAACATCAATCAATAATTAATAGGAATAAAAATTGGTTTACTTTGATTTTTGTAGCACATTGCACTCCCTTTAATCAGAAATCCCCAAAACTGCTAGAAGGCAGCGAATACTCACACAGAATTTGCATTCTTTAACTCTGCACAAGTACTGAACAGTACTCATCCGAAAAATCCAAAGACAAGCAATCATTTGTAAAGCACTCTTTGGCAACACTACACAGCAGCAAGGTGTATTTGCCAGATTCTCCAGACACTCCTCTTTGGATGCGTCACGTGTGTTAGTGTCATGAGAGAACTATACAGAACTTAGTACATTCTAAGAACTGAAGTTGGCTTTACTTGGTTCTTCATGCCACATTTGAACTTTTTTCCACCAGGCCTTCAGCTTCTTAATTCAAGCAAATATAGTTGCTCCAGCCATAAATTCATTTTATACTATTTGCTTCAATTACTTTCCTGAATAATTTAGTCCCTATTGTATGGCTGATTCAGGAAGGTACTTACATATCTGTGGAATTTTAAGCATGACTTATCCCCATTGATTTCAACAAGATTACACATTCCTATTGAGTCAGAGCTCATATAAGCAACAAACCCTAAGGAAGCCATGTACATAGATATGGACATTTTGGGGTGGTTTTCTTACTAAAATAGCCAGTTAGTTCATGCCATTTTGGCCCATGTGCACTCAAACAGTTCAGTAGTTTATCTAATACAGGCCATAAATTATTCCTTATCTATTTTGATCACCTGCATTTCTATAGCTGCTGTTTGTTTATTCCACAATAGAGTTGACATACATGTTCTGGAGGCAGTTATAAGAATTCTAAACAGGTGTCTTCATGGATTCAGTGCCATTTCTCTTTAATCAAAGGTTATTAACTAAGCGCATGTGTAAGCAGTATCAGGCCCTAACTTTACTTTCATAAGTATTCCGTAGGCTTCTGCAGGACTATTCTAATGAGTACACCTATGCACATACTTAAGCATTTGACAGGATCAGGGCCTCAAGGAAGCAGTTATTTATTCCTATGCATAGAAAAAATATTCCCAGTGGATGTTCAGCTCCCCTCTTCAGCTGTTACTCCTACCCATGCAGTAATTAATATGGCCACTAGATGTCAGTACTGCATGATTAAAACAAGGTTCTGCTTTTAAAAGATTGAAAATTTCTCTGAAGGTCAACAACTTGTAAAGCAAACTTCAGAGCTTCTGGTAAATTAAATCTTCCCCAAACCACCTTTATGACAGAATCCAAAGAGCAGCAGGAGATTACAGTAATCAAATCAGTAATATCTGTAGTATTTTTGCATTTATACTTAATATGTATAATTGATAACTGGATAAATTCTTAGTTGTAAGTAGCATGTATGGAAATTTTAAAGTTAAAAGGACTATATACTATTTTAGGCATCCTAAAGTAATCATCCCTGTAGCATCTTGCTCATAAGATCTCTAAAACATTGAGACATTAAGAGCGTACACCAAAGTACATCTGGGTTGGACATTTTCAGTAGTGCTGAAATTTTCCATTGAAAATTTAAATTTCTATGGGGAAAAAGGCAATGTTTTCATGATTCCGCCTCCCCCCACAAAAGCGTTCGTATGTTTTTCAAACCAGCTCTACTCCCAAGTCACTGAAACTGGTGTGGAAGAGAGCAGGAATGGCTTTCCAGGAATTAATTGAACTCTGAAAAGATCAAAATAGTTCTGCACTCATCTTTCCTATTTAGCACGATGGAAAAACTTCCTTACCCCTAACTTAAATAGTCACAGGAAGTTGTAAAATAAAAAAACATTCTAATAATTAGAACACATTTTCATTGCAGTTCTAGTAACCCAGTCCTAACTGAATATCATATATTGTTTGGTAGAAGATGACTCCAGATTGCTTTAAGACAAGAACTACACTGACTTCTGTAAAGAGGGGAAGGATAGAAATGACTAGCCAGGACCAGTGCGTGACAGCAGGCTGGAATCACTCGGTTTTCTGCTTGTGAGCGTGCTGGAGACTGTGTGCGTTTCTTCCAGCCACAGAATGTCAGACATGTAGAGCCCGCTACAGGCACTGCACATGGCTTTTGCGATTTTTGTCCCACTTTTATTAAGGGGAAGAGAGTTTACAAAGATATTCAAACATTGGGGGACACAGAATCCTCCCATTAGGAAAGTGCAGTGCCAGCAAAGCCACTCCCCAGCCTCTGCACCCCTTTGCTCCCCAAATTACACACAGAGTTTGTCATGTGTGTACATGTTGTCACAAGTGCACTGGATGTGATCCCATGTCACCCCTTTTCTCCAGGCACCCACTCTAGCGCTGATCCAACATCTATTGGAGTGAATGGACAGAACATACTTCACTGAGCACTGAATTAGGACCTCTGAGAGCTTGCTGCAGAGATTACCCTGAAACCATGCCTCAAGGAGTCGAGGGAGCTCCCCCCAAGACTTTCTATACACTTCCCATGCCTACTATACCGGAGTCACACTGGTTCCATGGTGTTCTCTACATTCTGTAAGCCTTACTTGGACCAGAGGATTTCGGTCTCACACTGCAGATCAAATATACAACTGCCCTCAACCTAATCACTCCCAAAGGCTAAAATATCATTGCAAATCCAGCAGGTTTCCTCATGTAGAACTGCCTTTGAAATCAAAGGGAGCTCGGCGCATGGCTCAACCACCGGATTGGATCTTTAAACGGCCCGTTTAATTTTTACGGGTGTGGCACTCAAAACACTTCTGTCTCCTAAAGCAGAGGTAAAAAAAAGTCCTTTTTTTCTGATCCCCTTCCAAGAAAAAGATGCATCACAAAACAATAAAAAAAAACACGAGAAGCAAGATCATCCACCTGTCCATAACAGAAACACAGATTAAAAGGACAGTGCAGCGCTATTGTTTTTGGTCTGATGGATTCACGTTCTGCTCCTAGTATTGCATTTGACCTGGCAGATGACAGCTCGTCTTGCTACAACCGAGGTGGTGTCCTTTCTCTGATTAATAAAGGGGGGAAATGAATTGCAAAGAGCTTGCAGCACTATTCAGCAGGCAACATCTGATCCCCTGAGGATCCAAAGTGATAGTCTCACTGACAGTGTTTACTCTGGAAATGATCCAATGCAAAGGAACAGTCAGCACGAAAGAAGGCAATGCACAGTGCTTTCAGATACATATACATCGCAGAGCATGGCTAAGATCTAATTGAGAAAAATGCATTGCTTTGCAACGGCTAATAAGAAGAGATATATGGATGTTGGTGAGGGATGAGGAGGGGGCGTATTTTGTTATTAAGTTTTGGCTAGGGGGAAATAGACTGAAGCAATCCAGTTGGTTTAGAGGACCCATAAGAATAGCTACGATAGCAGGGGGCTCTCTGTTGTCTAATACGTGTGATGAGGTGACAATCACAGAGCGCGTGGATTTATGCACCGCATAGTAAGTAAAGTGTCATCTTAATCACGTTCATACAATCACACTCTCCTTTGACCGCTTGCCCATTTCTGAAAGATTTAGGGCCATCTTTTCTTCCTGCAGTGTTAGTTCCTCTACTGGCTCGCTGCATCTCCAACACATTCTGCACTGTGCAGAAATAAGAGGTGAAAGACTTATCAGAACATCTGGCTCATCTCTGCAGATGATCCCATTCCATGGATGGCAATGGAAGCACCATCCATGGAACAAGGCTCTGATCCTTGGGCTTGGCAGAACGGTCGTTGAGGCAGGACCGCGGCTGGAGGAGAGAGGGGGCCCAAAGTGGCTCTAAATCACACTTGAGCTCAGTACCTGGGGCTGCTTTAGCCCTTAGTGCAGTGTAGAGTGGACTCTGAGATGCTCGAATTTCTGTGGGCCTCCAAGGGGATGTCAATGCCAGAGAACAGAGCACTCCCACCTTGCCAGCCTCTGGCCACAACTCTGCCATTCCCTCTGTGCTGGGGGCGGGTTCCAGAAGGAATGGCAGACGACGATGTTGCTTCCTTCCCTAGTAGGGCAATAGCCAGCTGCTTGGTTAGACACACAAGAGACCTATTGTGGCTGAGGTTCTGGTTCCAAGTGGACAATATGCAATAGAGATTCATGCTGCAGGTAAAAGAACCACAGTGCAGACAGGAGAGGGGGATATTTACTTTTAGGAGGTTATTCATTCACCAATACCTGGTTATTCATGGATTAACACATTGATGTGCTGACCTATATTACGATTAAAGCTTTATGGGAACCAGAATTTCCTTCCTGTGGAAAATTTAACATTTTTTTTTAAAAAAAAAGTATTTTCCCAGAATCTTTTGGTTCTGTTGAATCAGCATTTTCCAACAGAAAACTGACCAGACATTTTTTGACCAGCTCTAGTTACAGTCTTAAAATCCTCCTGAGATAGAATATAGTTAACGAGATTCATTCACTTTAGAAAAGAAAAGGCCGTCAGTGGGCAACACTAGTGCCTCGCACAAAGGAGTCCTGACTAGAACAAAGCAGAAAATAGTTTTCATGCTCTTGAGAGAATTTTTGAGACTTCAAAATAAATCTCATGACCAATATTGAGTTGAAAAGTTAAACTCTCAAAAATCTTTCCAAAAAACAAAACAAAAACAACCAAACAAAAAAGTATCAGGTCAAAATCTTTCAATTTTGTAAGTTTGAAATATTTTATCTAGATTTCAAGTATTAAATTTAATTATTTACTTACTATAAGTTAACTTCAGTTGCTAAACAAAAAAGTCATTTTGATCCAGAAAATAGAACTTTTGTTTAGAAAATGTCAAAGTGGGATATTTGACAATTTTGAAACTTTTTTCCAAAATTTTTGGGACATGGGAAATTTGCCAAAATTAGTTTCAACGAATCAGCATTTTCCAACAAACACTTTGCTGAAATGTTCCAGTCCTGGTCCATGACTGAGATCTTAGATGCTATCACAATATAAATAATAATTCATGGAGGTGAAGGTGTTTTGTGTGTTCAAATGGAGGAGAAAGAGCTGAAAATCAAAAGTACTGTTTCTTTTCCATAGAGTGCAGTGACTCCATTGGCCAACGAGGATAATTCCCAAACAATTTGCTTATAATCAATATCTTTGTCAATGGAAACTAACGTCCCCAGTTCCCAATAGTTTTCCCATTTTCTTTTTTTAGTAATTTACCTTAAAATTACTGTCCATATCCCCACAAAGAAACCCCGCCTCCAGATTACATGCACAAACATATGTTTCCTATGCCTTGATTTTCAGCAACCACATATTACGGTGACATAATAGAACTGCAAATCTTTGTAATGGTTCTTTGCTTCTAGGAAAAGGCTTAAGGAAAGTACACAAGCTCACCCATGCATTTTAAAAACTCAGCAGATATGTCATGACGGGCTGCCTTGAGTTGGTTCCAAAAAAGCTATACAAATTATAGCCATCAGCACATATTCTGCCAAGAGCAGAGAATGAAACACCATTAAGACTAGCTGCTCCTCCTTACTCTCATGCAGCGTTTAGTGTCCATCGTAGAAATACTTCCTTTTAAATGGAGTGCACTAACATTAATTACCATCATTATGCTGCAAAGCCAAAGTGATTCATTCCCTTCTCACTATGATCATATCTCTTCCCAAATCCAATTTTGGTAATTTACTAAACATGGCCATAAGCTGAAATCTCTTATTAGAATCACTTTGAATAGGAAGTTGTGGGTGGGAAGGGTGTCAGATTTTAAAACCCAGATCGACATTCTTCATTTTGTTCCAGACTGGATCCAGGCCCGATTTAGAAAGAGCTGAAGCATTGCAAGAATAGGCATTCTTGTGAGATTTTCACTCAAGATGGCAGAAATCTCAGTAAATCAGTTGCTCTCATGAGATTTTCCTCTACTTTGGGACAAAATCTTGCAAGAATAGTTCGCAAGATTTTATCTCTAGGGTAAAGCTAACAAGCTTTGAGGACAAAGGCGCCAGCTAAGGATGAAAACAATACAAGGGAAATACTATATTGGATACTAAATGACAGGAGAGAAATTACACCTCTAAGCCAGATCCCTGACCCAGTTCTCTGCCTACCTGCTGTATCCCTCATCGGTAGAAACAGATCTGATAGGCGGGGTATTTCCCCATAGGTGAATAGGAGACGGTAGGGACACACACACACACACAACTTCGCTGAAGGAATATTGTGCCTCCAATCAGCTAAAGTTCTCTGAGCATGTCAGCACCAGAGCGGATCAAGGGCAACTGGGCTGAATAATTTAGTTGGACTTTGAGAAAGAATCTTTTCTAGAGGTTAAGGAAACTGAAGTGAGGGGACAAAGTGGATCAGAAACTGGCTGAGAAACAGAAAATGGAGTAGGAATAAATGGTCAGTTTTGATCATGAGAAAAGGTTAACATTGGAAACCACTAGGACAGTTTGATGGCAACAATGTTACTTGCCAATAAATCCACAGCAGCACATACCTTCACCTTACGGGGATGCACCTGACTGCAATTACAACTAACAGTGGCAATGGTCATTTCAGAGGGGCGATGCAGTGGAAACGATGCAAGTTTTCCAAGCGATGGTGCTTGTCTAGAATGACTGCTCTCATTCCAGCCAGTTATGTCCCTTCACTTCCCACTGGAGCCCATATGGAGAAGTATTTTTTTCTGGACCGGCAGGAGCATATAGCTTAGTTCTCCAATTCCCACTACTTTCTGTGCGTACTGGCCATTACAAGGAGAATAATTGCATACTAATGCTTTCTCTCCCCAGCGCCATGGAGAATTGACCCTTCTGTCACAATTTAAAAGTGGCCATGGGCAAGGCTGCTTGAAAATTTTCCATCAAACCTCTTTAACAGAAAGTTTGGGGTTAGACAGAATATCAGATTTTGAACAGACTGAAAATTTTCCACAGAATTTTTACATTTTTCAGTCAGGAAACCAAACACTAGAAAAATTATTTTCCCCCCCAAACCCAGATTTTTTCGAAGGGGAGGGGAGCTACATTCAGCTGAAAAAAATCAGTTTTTAAAAAAAATGAAATGTCAACATCTTCCACTGAGAATTTCAATGGAAATTATCTATATCTACACACACACACACACACACACACACACACACACACACTTGAAGTAAGGATTGGAAATGGAGGGTATATTAAATGGAGAAGGAGAATGTGAAAAATGCTGCACTGCAGACAAATAATTTACATATTTGCAAAGAAACTCAAAGTTCCTCAAGACATTGATTTAACACTGCTTTGATTCATTCGCTGCGTTCATTCACTTATTTGCATATGGTTATTTTTTGCTTCTGAGCAAGCATTTGTAATGGTAAATCTAATTAAATGTTAAGAGCTCTGTGTTATTTAAATCTAAATGAATGTTTCATGAAGATAATTCAAACATTTTAAAAAAGTAAGAATTTGGTTTTCCAAAATACAGGGATACATATGAGAGGTAGAGATCCTATCCACACATCTTTGACTGGGAAAAAATAGAGGAAATCTTAGAAAAATAAAATTTCTTGTGTGATTTCCTGGGTGTTTATTCGGTCAGCCACAAGATTAACCCTCTTTATGGTATTTTAGAACTTCCACTTCCTGTTCTCAATTAGAGCACATGAAAATACTTGTTTAAAGTGCATTCAGACTGCTACCACTTGGATGATTAAAAATGCAATGATCAATGGTTAATATTGCTGTTATATACTTATCAATGTGTTGTTCGGACACTGTCCTACTGTTGAGCAATACAAACGACTGTAGTTTCATTTTGTGTGGCAACCGAAACCCTTCCATTTCAAAGAGCGATGGAAGTTTAATAAAGCGTTCCCCTGCTAACCACTAAATGGTGTCATATTTCCATCCGCAGGTTTGGGCAAGGAAATCTCTTGCTTTTGTCAGAGGCAATTGAATAAAGGACGTGTCATCGAGAAGCAGCCCTTTTCTTTGAGGTTTGTAATCACTGCATAACAGACTTAGCCTAGCAGGATTTGTGTTAATAGTCAAAAGGATACCCAAGCGCTGCACCTCCTGGAAGTGGAGGTCAGACCCCTGTGATATTTTGTACAACTAGGCTTTCTTCGTGTATAGGAATTAAATGCGCACCATCTGGAAAAAAACAAAGGCTACAAGAGGATATCATAAGTACATAAAGGATGCCACATGATGGGCTTAATTCAGACTAGCGGCTGCAAAGACTTCCTCAAGTACTGATTGTAGAGACCACCTCCTGCTGGTGGAATTTGCCCACAGCTGACCTACAGAGCCCCAGAAGAACATGGCAGCAGCTAAGCAGGGTCCATGGCCAGGACATCCACAGATGCACTGTCCCCAGGCAGTGTTCATTAGCAGCACGCTCCTGGAGTGCTACGTCCCAACTCCATGAGGATCCCCAGAGGGGACAGTGGTGCAAGTGTAACCCACTGGTGATTGTGTACTGCACTGTGTAACCCACTGGTGATTGTTTTACTGCAGATCTCTCTCTGTGCCCAATACACAGTGGACAGCTATAGTGTTGGCTCTTTTAGCTCAAGCTATAACAGCTCATACTTTTGGTTCTGGGTGTCTCTGGTTCAATCTCTTGTGTGTTGGCCATGGGGGGAGTATCGTGGGAGTAAATGCCCTCACTGGTGCAAGCTGACCTGCTGGCGGAGGAGTAAAGCAATAATTTTTTTGGGGGGAGGGGCAAAATTAAGATGAATTCAGACAGGGCTGCAGCAGAATTCATTTTTAAGGAACGAAGATTCCAGTTCCCTGTACTGGTGCTTTAATTGTGCAGTGACCTCAATGTAAAACTGGTGCAAACAGACATAAAAATGATTAAATCCAATTCACTCTGAGCACCTCCTGCATTGATCCTTGGGCTAACTGCATCTCTGGTGGAACTCTATTGACATCCCTCTGTGTTTAACACTTCTGCAGAAAGTTTCATCTCCTATTTCCTGGCTGACATTGTTGGTTTTGTATGCTTACACTTTTTTGACAATACTTTCAAATACTCCTGGTTTCATAGATATAAAAATGGAAACTCCCTTTGGCTGTTTTACTACACCGGAATTTGATGATCGTTCTATTGATAATTCCTAATTTCATATTTTTTTAAAAGAATACTGGTTTTTAAATAATTGAACATCTCTGAATTTTTTATATGCAATCTGAGCTACATTTAAAAACAAAACAATGTAATGTGCTATTTTCCTGCTCTTGGCCTAAAACACAGGCTTAAACTGATCCTCATGCACCTGGAGGACCCAACCAATATCAGGGTCTAGTCCGCAAGGCACTGTGCATACACATAGTGAGAGACAGTCTCTGCGCTACAATCCAAATACTCAGGCCAAAGGATTGGCGGAAAGAAAGCCCTAGAGAAGAGACGTGACAATTCAAGAATTCTCATTTTACAGAGGGAGAACCAAGGTGTCTAGAGATCAAGTGACTTGTCCAAGGTCATGATGGGAGTTTGTGGCAGAGACAGGAATTAAATGAAATTGTCTCAGTGCCCAGTCTAATGCCTCAGACACAAGTTCCATATGCCAAACTCCCATAGTTTTCAATGGGAGTTTTTTCTGACACTCAAGGAATACTGTGTTGGGCCATTTACATTTCAAATAAAGTTAGGGTACCAAAAATAGACTGATAAGGTAACAAATATACTATCATGGAACAGCAGCTTCTGTTTTAAATTTGAAAAATTTCCACAGACACTGCTTTTTGGTGGAACACTGTTTCTGAACTCAATGAAATTTTTCATGAACAGAGCTGGCTTTTCATGGAAAATTGTGATTTTTCATTGAGAAATGGAGTGCCTGAAAACTGAAATGAGTGCAGTGATGAGTGACCTCCCCTCACCGAAAGGTGGTGCATCATGAGAGGTATAGTCCAACCCGGAAACCTGTTATAAAAAGGGAAATGGGAAGATAAGTTAACTGAACTATGACTTCTATAAGGCACCCCAATCAATATTGAGAGTGTCAATTTTTCATACAAAACTCAACATTTTCTATGGAGAATTGAAATAAATAAAAAAAAAAAAATCAAACTTTGCCATGGGGAACATTGGAAAACATTTCTCCAACCAGCTCCAGTCATAAGGCTTGAAAAATATTCAAAGGCTTGTTGACTTATTATATTTTACTGTTCTTCTCCCATAAAAGTAATGGAGGCTGTTTGCTTTGTGACTCATATGTTCTCACATTCCAGAATATAACATCGCTCAAACTACAGTTAGTTCTGCAGCAATCATGCAAATTCTGGTCGGTGTCTCTCGACTTATTTTTTTTTTTTTTTTTGAGTGCACTGACATATGAAATGCATCCTGCACAGAGGACTCTCATATGACATATTAGGGGGGAGGGATAGCTCAGTGGTTTGAGCATTAGCCTGCTAAACCCAGGGTTCCGAGTTCAATCCTTGAGGGGGCCATTTAGGGATCTGGGGCAAAAATTGGGGATTGGTCCTGCTTTGAGCAGGGGGTTGGACTAGATGACCTCCTAAGGTCCCTTCCAACCCTGATATTCTATGATTCTATGACTAGTGTGACCAGGGGTGGGTCTAACTTTTTTGCCGCCCCAAGCAAAAAAACCCCCCATCCCCCGAGCGCCGCCCCGCCGAAACAAATCCCCCATCCCCCGAGCGCCGCCCCACCGAAGTAAAAAAACAACACAACAAACAAACCCCGAGCGCTGTCTCGCCTCCCCAAGATTGGCCGCCCCTTAGAAAGTGCCGCCCCAAGCACATGCTTGGTCGGTTGGTGCCTGGAGCCGGCCCTGAGTGTGACGGCCAGCCTGGGCTCCCTCACCCTGCTCGCTGCGCCACAACTAGGCCTGGTTGAGTTACTGGTTGCGATTAATTTATCCATGAGTTAGACACTTTTTCTGTACCAACAAATTCTCTGGCTCTGCCGTCACCACTCAAATCTTTCTCCACCCATCTCCTGTACAATGCTCCGCAGGTTGCTGCAGAGCTGAGCTCTATCTTGCACAGGAAGGGCAAGAACATGCTGTGCTTGGGAGACTAAAATCTTGCTCTCCCCCTTGGATGGAGACAAGATCCCTCACCAGTGAGCCCTGCATGCCCTGGAATACAGGCTGAGTTTACTCCTCAATTCTCACTGAAGGGAAGGAATGCGGGATTGAATTCAATGGATGAAATCCTGACCCTACTGAAGCCAGTGGGGTTTTATGATTGACTTCAATGGGGACAGGATTTCACCTAGTGTGTGTAAAACTTTTTGAAAACAAGAGGAAAAAACATCTCCCACTTTGCATTTTTTTTTCTTTTTCTTAAAATCAGTTTCAACATGTGAAAATATTAGACCAGGAGCCAACTTTTCAAGAATACATTTTTCAAAAGAGACTTCAGCACTTGCGAGCCTAAGGGCTTGTATACATGGAGCAGTAATGCGCTCCACAGAGGTGTGATTTCTCAAGCGCACTAATGCCTTGTGCATTAGTTGATCTGTTTAGACCCTGTCAGTGTGCACAAAAGTTTCCTTAGTGTAAAAATATAATTAGGAAGGCCAAAAAGGAGGAGGAGAGTTTCATCAATGGCTATTAGCCAGGCTGGGCAGGGATGGTGTCCCTAGCCTCTGTTTGCCAGAAGCTGGGAATGGGCAACAGAGGTTGGATCACTTGATGATCACCTGTTCTGTTCATTCCCTCTGGGGCACCTGGCATTGGCCACTGTCGGCAGACAGGATACTGGGCTAGATGGACCTTGGGTCTGACCCAGTGTGGCCGTTCTTATGTTCTGTTCTAGTAGTGTGCTTTAACAGAATACTGTTTCAAACAGCACTATGGTAAAGTGCACCAGCATGGTCTACACTGACCAATTAATGTGCAACACGTGAGTTTGCTTTTGAAATCATATCCTTGTAGAATGCATCACCCCACTGTGTAAACAAATCTGATTGAAAGTCAAGGGGACTTAAGCTGCAAAATGTCTAAGTCACTTTTGAAAATGGGTCTTAGGTGCTTTTGGAAATTTTTCGCTAACTTTATAGTTGGCCAAAAACAGACAATTTTTCACATACAAAATCTCTCTAAAGGTTTCCCCATTTTCTTTGTTGTTTCAAATTTTTTTTTTTTTAAAAAAAACCTTTCACCCAGCTCTAATACTTAAAGATGGATTTTTCCAGAGAGCATTTAGAAATGCCTATCATTATTTCTGCAATGTCCATTAGGCTTGGCAGCTCTTTCAGTGGGGCTACTGTATTAAGTCACTGGGTTGCCACATAGACATAGGGATGTGAGCTGGTGGTCCCAATGCAGTACTAGGCCCTTGGTGAGTACAATGAAAGGAACAGTCTAATTGGATTTGGCCAGTGGTATTGACTTGTGTTAAAGCTATTAGTTTGCAGTCTGTAATCCAATATGTTAGTGGCACACAGTGGGGTACATGGAACACATTCATGTACCACCTACTCCCTCTGCTGTGGGATCACACACAAAAAAGGTGCAAGGAAAAAAGAATATCTTAAGTGCTTATATGGCCCTCAGTGTAGTATTTTAGCACCTCACAATATTTAATAGATTTATCCTCACCACACCTCCCTGAGAAGTGCTATTATCCCTATTTTACAGATGAGGAACTAAGGCATAGAGAGGATAAGTGACTTTTGCAAAGGTCACACAAACTCTGTTGCAAGGTAAGGAATTGAACATGGATGTTTAAAGTTCTAGGCTAGCACACTAACCACTGGACCTTTTCTGTTTGCTTGAAGAAAGCTTCAGCAGAGACATCCACAAGATGACAATCCAACGGAGAAATTTTAATCTGTTTCAACCTTCATTGTTGTTTTCCATTTTCCCAGTATTCGTGTAGTTTAGTTTACACTGTCACATAGTAAGGTCAACATTACATCAAAGTACTTAAGCATATGCTTAACTTCAGGCTTGATCGAGTGCTTTATTGAGTAGGAATGGACTGAGTGCTTGCATATACGCAGAAGTTGCATTGGTTTAAAAACTGATTTTGTGAAACTGATGCAAAACCCTATCTAGATTTTCTTATTCTGTTAGGAGTGGTTCATTTTGATTTAGCTTAAGTTGGTAAGGAATTAACTTAAAGTACATGAATATAAGCCACTAAAACACAAAATAAGAGTGTCTACATACCAACTTGCACTGGTTTAATTAAATCACTAATGACACATTTAATTAAATCAGTGCATATTTGTATGAAGACAAGCCCTAAGTATGCATTTACGGTTAAGCAGGTGCTTAAATGTTTTGCTTTGTATGTGTCTGGTAAACAGTTCTCTCAGGTTTTTTCCTCCATTTTTTGTCCGTTTCAGTGATAATTGCATTTTACACATTATGCACATGAACAACAATTATAGTTACATCAAATGCATTTAGTGTAAAGTACTCCATCCCTCAAGTTAATAGCGGTGCATTCAAGTGGCTATTAATGGAAAACACTCTGCTTAACTGTAGATATGGATAACAACTTGCATTAGGATGAGAAAATTGGCTTTGGAGTTGCTGAAATGATTTTAAATAATTCAGTTCATAAAGGTCATCTATAAAATTAACATTCTGATGTCAAGAAATGAAAGGTATTACCATCCCAAAGGGGCTGCCAATTTAAATTATACTTTGACAGATGGCCAGTTTGAGGAAGCAAAATAAAATGAAGTGTCAGCTTCCTCTTTATAAAGCATTGGAAATTAGATCATTTCATATAGATCCCAAAATGCGATACAAAGGAAGATATGTATCATTACTGTGAGGACATTAAAGAACAGGGAGGTGACTTATCCAAAGTCACTCAGCAGGTCATTGGCAGAGCCAGGAATCTACCCCAAATCTCCTGCCCCTGCCCCCCAGTCCAGTGTTTTATCCAACCACTAGATAATATTCCACCCAAACTAGCTACTGAGAAATCAATGACACATTTTGATTATTATTTGTTATTAATAAAGCTTACTTTAGAATCCCTTTGAAAAGTCCTGATTCACATTTCTTTCTAATGGGAAAGGAAATGTGTTTAATTATACACTGATATTTCACATCATTAATTGTCAAAATGGCAGTTTACCACTTGATTGGGTGTTATGATTAATTATTAATGATGTATTATCATTTTAAAAAGGTACAAATGTCCCATACAGGATATATGGGACTTTTTCTGCTTGAATTAAGTTTACTCTTAGTAATGTTGCATGTCACACTCACATCATCAGAGGCCATTAGTATATAGGGTCAGTTCATGACACCTGGATATGCATTCCACCTTGCCACCCAAGGGAATTGCTCCTGCTGCAGCACAGAAGCCAGCAGCTTCTTCCACAGGTTGTTCAAAATTTCACCCCTTTTTCCAGCCACCTGTAGTCAGTTAATTGTTTAACTTTTGATCCTTGAGGAGCTTGTAAGTGATATACTGTAAAAACCAACACAAGTGATGATCCTTTTAGGTAATATCCAGTCTTAAGGGATCAAACTAACCCTCCTCAATATATTGACTACACTTATTGCGACTTTTATAAGAAGGTCATTATGAAACTAATTGTCAACAGTTTCTCATTTGGTCACTTAAGACAAGTTACACCTTACAGGTGAAAATAAAGTAAGGAATCCAGCTTTTCACAGAGTGCTCAGTACTTCTGTGGTGCATTCAATCTAATTATCTCAGTACACTTTACAAACATTAATTAATTAATGTAGACTACTGAGGAAGCTAAATATTGCACTCACCATTTTTCAGATGGGTGTAACTAAGGCCCAAAGAAAATTCCTAGATTCCAAGGCCAGAATGGAGCATTGTGATCATCTAGTCTGACCTCTTGTATAACACAGGCCAGAGAACTTCCCCAAAATAATTCCTAAAACATGTTTAAAAAAAACATCCAATCGTGATTTAAAAATTGCCACTGATGGAGAATCCACCATAACCCTCACTGTCAAACCTTTCCACTTTATTTACAGTTTGAATTTGTCTAGCTTCAGCTTTCAGCCATTGCATCATGCTATATTGCTAATCTCTGCTAGATTGAAAAGCTATTATGAAACATTTGTTTCCCATTTAGGTACGCATAGACTGAAATCAAGTCACATGTTCATATTCTCTTTGTTAAGTTAAATAGATTGAACTCCTTGAGTCGATCACTATAAGGCATGTTTTCTAATCCCGTAATCATTCTTGTTGCTCTTCTCTGAACCCACTCCAATTTATCAACATCCTTCTTGAACTGTGAACACCAGAACTGGACACAGGATTCCAGCAGTGGGTGCACCAGGGCCAAATACAGAGATAAAATAATCTCTCTCCTCCTGCTTGAGATTCCCCTGTTTATGCCTCTCAGAACTTCATCAGCTCTTTTAGCCACAATGATGCACTGGGAGTTCATGTACAACTTATTAGCCACCACAACACCAATTTTTTTTTTAAGAGTCACTGCTCCCCAGGAAGAAGGTCCCCCATCCTGTAAGTATGGGCTATATTATTTGTTCCTAGACATATACATTTTGTAATGGTGTGGGACTCACCCCTGCGGCACCTCCTGCTGGTCTCTCAGGGAAATTAGCTCACCAGCCTCCAGAGTGCCCTCTGCAGGCCAGTGTTCCCAACCCCAGTGCCCTTCTGTCTGGGGTGCTGCCCCCTGGCAGTACCCCCTTAGTCTGGGTCTCCCCCACAGGGGAACCCCCACCCACTATCCCCACCTTGCCTCAGCCTATGGGCTACTGCCAGTCATCATCAAGCCCCCATTCCCTGGGGCAGACTGCAGTCTGTATTAGCCAATCATCACAGGGGTGGGTTTGGACCTGCTGCCTCTGAACCCCAGTACCTCTTTGAGCCCCATGCCAGGCCCTGCAGCCTGGGGCCTCCCTGCTCCCCTAGACTTTCCCCAGCCCCGCTCCAAACTAGGCACTCCCTCAGGTCCCTGCAGCCAGGTCCCTCCCTCTCAAAAGCTAGAGAGAGTCTAGGTGTGCCAGGCTAGCAGCCCTTTTATAAGGGCCAGCTAAGCCTTAATTGGGGCGTGACCCCAGCTGAGCCTGCCTCCCCACTCAGCCTGGGGCTGCTTTTTGCTCCAGCCACAGCCCTCTCCTGGGCTGTTTTCAAGCCCCTTCAGGCCTGAGCGGGGTGCTCACCCCGCTACACATTTACATTTAGCTGTTTTAAAACACATACTGTTTGCTTGCACCCGGCTTACCAAGTGATCCACATCACTCTGTACCAGTGACCTGGGCTCTTCATTATTTACCACTCCCCCAATTTTTGTGTCATCTGCAAACTTTATCAGTGATGATTTTATCTTTTCTGCCAGGTCATTAATTAAAATGGTAAATAATATAGGCCCAAGAACACACTAGAAATGCGCCCACACAATGATGATTCCCCATTTACAATTACATTTTGAGACCTATCAGCTGGTTTTTAATCCATTTAATGTGTGCCATGTTAATTTTATATCATTCTTGATTTTTAAGCAAAATGTCCTGCGGGACCAAGTCAAGTGCCTTACAGAAATCTAAGCATATTACATCAACCCGTTACTTTTACCAACCAAACTTCTAATCTCATCAAAAAAGTATCAGTTAGTTTGACAGGATCTATTGTCCATAAACACATGTTAATTGGCATTCATTATATTACCTTCCTTTAATTCTTTATTCATTCATTTAGGGGGCAGGGATAGCTCAGTGGTTTGAGCATTGGCCTGCTAAACCCAGGGTTGTGAGTTCAATCCTTGAGGGGGCCATTTAGGGATCTGGGGCAAAAATCTGTCAGGGGACAGTACTTGGTCCTGCTAGTGAAGGCAGGGGACTGGACTCAATGACCTTTCAAGCTCGTTCTAGGAGACTGGCATATCTCCATTTATATATATATTTATATCAAGTCCCATATTAACTGCTCCATTATCTTTCCTGGGATCAATGTCAGACAGAATGGCCTATAACTACCCGGGTCATCCCCTTTATCTTTTTAAAATATTGTCACAATGCTAGCTTTCTTCCAGTCTTCTGGAACTTCCCCAATGACCTAAGTTCCAAGACTTATTGAAAATCAACATTAATAGCCCAGCAAACTCCTCAGCCAGATCCTTTAAAATTATTGGATGCAAGAGAGACCCAAGAGAGAGCTCTTCTACTTTGTTAAGTAATTAAATATTCATTGGATCAGAGAGAGACTGACTTCATAGCCCAGTCAGGGCTGGCCTTACCATGAGGCGAACTAAGGCGGCCGCCTCAGGTGCCAGACTGGGGGGTGGGGGTGCCGCTAGGACCCAGAGTGTAGAAAATTGTGTCTGCTGATGGTGCATCTGTATTCTCTCTGCTCTAGATGCACAGAGATGGGGGAGTGCTGTGCTGGAGGAAGGAGGGCACAAGAGACATAACAAGCAGGCAGGAGAAAAGGTGAGAGGGAACAACAGAAAGCAGCAGGAGCTTCAGGGAGAGAGAGGAGGAGGAGCCTTTTATGTAACTTTCTAGCATCCCCAGGAGCCTGGACTGATTAACACCAGCTTCTCAGGGAGCTTCCTGTTTCCTGCTGCTTCCCTGAACCCACTTGAGGAGAACAGGCAGTCAGCTGAAGTAGTAGGAGCCAGTTAGGCCCTTAAAACATTGATATCTTCCCTCACTCAGGCCCTGCTACCAGCCCGCCTATTTGTCCCCTTCAATTGAGTGTTGAGAGCTACTATAGCTAGCACAGAACAGCAGTCATGAGTGAAAGAAGAAAATGCCTCTCTGGGGCAGCATTCAGAAAAAGTAAGCAAGCAAAGGAAGCTTTTCTATCTCAGCAGGAAGGAGCTCTCCTGAGATACATAGACACAAATGTTCACGGTGAGCCTTCCGGCCCCAGTGAGGATGAGAGTGGTGAGGAGATGCCTGAACTTCCAGTTAGTCAGAGTACAGGTGACCTGGCAGCTACTGCAGCATCCATATCTCCATCTCAAATGGATGTAACCATGCACATTCCTGCAGAAAAGTGTAGATCAGAGAAGAGTGTGGTGGAGGCGCAAGAAACAGCTGCTGCTGAGTTTAGTTCCTTAAGTCTAGATGACCCAGGACTGTGGACCCAGTAGCCTGGGGGACTTCCTTGTACTGTATGGGCCACAGCAAGTGAAAAACTTCATGTTCCCCAAAGACAATGAGAATAGAAGTTTCCTTCCAACACATTACTGGCGTGAAATCCCCAATGGTGACGAAGTGGAGAGGCCCTGGCTTATGTACTCAAAAACCCAGAATGCTGCATACTGTTTTTGTTGCAAACTCTTCCAGTCTAATGTTCCAGTCACATTGGGTTCTACAGGAACAAAGGACTGGAAAAATCTGGCATGCCATGAGAAGGCAGCAAATCACCAGAGAGCATTCCATAGGTGGAAAGAGCTTGAGATGAGACTAAGGTTATAGGCCACCATAGATGATCAGCATCAAGAGAAGATTTCATCAGAGTCTCTTTACTGGCAAAATGTTCTGAAAAGGTTCATTGCCATTGTGAGAATGCTTGCTACCCAAAACCTAGCACTGCGTGGCACTTCAAATCAGCTGTATGTGCCAAACAATAGAAACTTCCTTAAAATTGTGGAGCTGATGGCTGAGTTTGATGCTGTATTCTAGGAGCATCTAAGAAGAGTCACCACCCAAGAAATGTACACACACCACTACCTTGGAAAAACCATTCAAAATGAGATCATACAGTTACTGGCAACAAAAGTCAAACAGAAGATTGTGGCAGATCTGAAGTCAGCAAGATATTACTCTCTTATTCTGGACTGCACACCTGACATCAGCCATACAGAACAAATGACTTTAATGGTGCGTTTTGTAACAACAGAACCTAGTGAAAATGTCCCTGCAATGGTGACTGTCAGAGAGAATTTTCTAGAATTTATTGACATTGATGATACTACAGGAGCTGGTATGACAAATGTGCTTCTTAAAAAGCTGGAAGATACGGGAATTGCGATAGCTGGCATGAGAGGTCAGGGCTACGATAATGGTGCCAACGTGAAAGGAAAGAACAGAGGATCCGAGAGTTAAACCCTCGAGCTTTTTTTGTCCCACGCAGTTCTCATTCATTGAACTTGGTGGTCAGTGATGCAGCATCAGCTTCTACTGAGGCTGCTGAATTTTTAAATGTAATTCAAAGCATCAATGTATTTTTCTCTGCATCAACTCATTGATGGCAAATTTTGAAGGAACATCTGGGAACATCCTCTCTGACACTGAAACCACTGAGTGCCACACGATGGGAAAGTCAAGTGGAGGCGATAAAGCCTATCAAACACCAAATTGGGAAGATCGATGATGCCATAGTTGCCATTATGGAGGATAATGCTATGACAGGAACTGTTTGTGGGAGAACAGTGGCAGATGGAAATGGAATCACCAGAAACATACATAGCCACAGAGAAATTTGAAGTGTTGTGGCATGACATACTGTTTGAAATAAATGTTGTAAGCAAGAGACTCCAAGGTGTTGACCTTGATATATCTGGAGCAATGGAACAACTGGACAACGCAAAGTCATATCTACAGTCTTACTTGTCAGATGAGGGATTTCAAAAACATTCTGAAGAGTGCACAGAAGTTGGCAGAGGAACTTCACACTGAAGCTATTTTCCCACCTATTCAAGAATACAAGAGTCACCAAAGAAGACGACATTTTGATTATGAGGCATGGGATAATCCCATAAAAGACCCCAAACAACAATTCAAAGTTTAATTCTTTAACCAGGTGCTAGATTGTGCAATACAGTCAGTTGAAGAACGTTTCATGCAGCTCAAGGAACACAGCAGTATATTTGGGATGTTGTATGATATTCCAAAACTCCTCACTATACCTGAAGAAGACCTACACCAGCAATGCTCGGCACTAGAGACAGTGTTGACACATGATGACATGCGTGATATTGATGTGAGTGATTTAGGTGATGAATTGAAAGCCCTTTCAAGATACATTTCAGCAGGATCAACTCCAAAGGCTATTCTGGAATATATGTGCACAAATAAGATGACCACCCTCTTTCCAAATGCTTTTGTTGCTCTGCGCATCCTTCTAACACTTCTTGTAACAGTTGCCAGTGGAGAACGCAGCTTCTCCACGCTGAAGTTAATAAAAACACATCTATGCTCCACAATGATACAGGAGAGGCTGGTCGGCCTTGCAACTATCTCAATAGAGCATGAGCTGGCCCAGACTGTGGACCTTCAGGAAGCAGTTCAAATCTTTGCAGCCAAGAAGGTATGGAAACCACCACTTTGATTATTCAAACAGATAAAAATGCCAGTGTTTACTATGCAGACAAGAAAAGTTACATTTGCTGTTCAGGTGTTTGAAAGTTAAGTGTTACTTAACATTTTTGAACAAGGCATTTTAAGTTGTTAGCTCTCCTTTATTGGGGTAGGTAGCAGAGCAGTACCATGAGAGGAGCAGAACAGGAAGAAGGCAGAATTGAGACCTTTCAAAGTTTTGGCCCAAGCGAGGGGGCATGGGGACGTCATTTGAGCTCCCCGCCTCAGGTGCCAAAATGTTGTGGGCCGTCCCTGAGCCCAGTGGTTCTGATGTGGATTGAAAACAATTGTTGAAACTTGGAAATATTTCATGAAATGGAGCTCTTGTTTTTCAGCCAGCCCTACTATTGAATTGCTGGGAACTGAATTCAGGTCTTCTGATTCCTAGACATGAGCCTTGACAACACAAAAGCCCATCCATTTTCCCTCTTCTTTAGCGATATGAATAAACCAGAAGAAAATCCAGAGGCCTAATTCTGCTCTCTGTCATGTGCATTCAACCAAGTTGTTTCCACTGGGGTCTTGTGTGTGACTGAGAGCAGAATTTACCCTAATATATACATCAATATGTGTATTGTCAATTCCTATAGAAAGTGCATGAAGAGTATTTTCACAATTTTGAATCCTGTATTTATGATTTTGTATCATCTGATTAATAGAATATGATATATTTTATTTTTTTAAAATCCATTCAATTATATTCCATGACTGATGTGTAATCATCATGAAGAGTACAGCATAAAGATCTCACATACCATAGGTATGACAGGTGACTGTCAGTGCTCCATTGCACTAGGCATGAAGATATCACTTGCCATGCAGAGGACAAACCTAAAATTGCACAAGAGCAATTACTAAATCTTCCCCACACAAGAATCTGCAGACACACCTTGCCTTCTGTAGTAAGATCAAAGAGTTATACAAACATGTTGGTCAGGTACTTTGGAGTGCATTATCCCCAGTTCACCTGGAATTTCTGAGTGATATGTCAGGTGCTAATGTCCTTGCTGACATATCTAAGCTCCTCTTTGGGAAGGCACACAACTCACACTCCTAGCTAAACAGAGAAAGAAAGAAGTAACATTAAGAAAGAACCTTGAACAACCAGATCCTCAGCTGGTTCAAGATCAAGGAAGAGTCAAGAGAGCAACACCAGCTGAGGATCAGGTCAATGATTAAATTGTTATTATTAAAACCTCATTCTGACCTATATTTTTGTTTTAAAATAAATACCTCTTCACCAAGGGCTTGCTCCAATTGACTTCCCTGTGAAAGCGACTAGCTCTCAGTATAGCTTTGCTTTTTCTAAGATGATTTAACAGCCTGTCTGCAAGAAAGACCTCTATTTCATGTCCCGTACTGGCTCTCTATCTTAGGTGCTAGTATATGGCTGCATTACTGAGCACCTCACAAATTTCACTGTGTATATGCTCTCAACACTCTTGCAAGTGCTATTATTAAGCACGGAGAAGTTAAGTGATTTTCTCAAGATCACACAGGAAGTTTGTGGCAGAGGAAAGAATTGAACATGAGTCTCCTAAGCCCTCAGCTAGCATTATAGCCAGTAGACCACTTCTTCCTTACCTCATGTAATTGTCCCCTGAATAAGACTGGAAGGAACATGTGTAATGAGTGGAGACTATGCCATAGAGGACTGATGCTGGTGGTAAGAGAGCCACTGTGTAAATTGAGACATATTTAGATTTTACATTTATTGTATTCATCTTTAGATTTCAGTAAGAGAATGTGATTTTAAAAAAAATAAGGTAACTGGACCAAGATCAATTAGGATATTAAAGTGTTTTATTCACCCCGAAAATGGCTGTCCAATTTTATAGCCATACATACTTAGCCACATGCCCTACACCTAAAGTAAACGATGTGCCATAAAAGTGAAGGGAGGCTGGCTGGTTAGGGTTGTAGCTTCACATTCAAGTGACCCAAGTTCAACTCCCTGCTCTAAATCAGACGTCTTGTGTGACCTTGGGCAAGTTGGTTAGATTTTTGGCGCCTCGGTTCCCCATCAGTAATACAGCTCTAACAGCCCTTCCCTCTCTCGCACGGGCGGGTGTTGTGAGGATAAACATGTCAAAGATTGTGAGGTGTACCGGTCCTACCGTGACAGGGGCCATGAAAGTATTTATGATAGACAGATCAGCAGAGGGGGAATTTACCAGAGTAATGGACAGATCACCCAATTTCATGCTATCATTCATTTAGCAATGAATTGCAGGTAGAAAATGAGTTTCCTATTTAGCATCATGGCACATGACGTCCGTGCAGCCAGGCTTTGTTGATCAGCAGCATGTCCAATAAGTAAAAGAAGAGGAGATAAAAACAGTGAAAAGGAAACAAAGCCCAAAGTCAGGCCATTGAATTTAATGGCATTTCACCCTCTTGAGCAGTGTGGTGCATTCCGCCAAGAAGGCTTCTTGCCTCACTTCTAAACTCTCCCTTTCTCACACAATGCCACTCACAGCTCCTGCCAAGCATTGCACATGACATGGGAGGTGTTCCACAAATTTGCAGCTGGTGTGAACAGTTTTTCCAATGGTATACGGCTTTTTTGACATGGAAATATTTGCAAAATCTGTCCATTTCTGTCCAAATCTGAAAAATGTTATGTTTTTGATAAAAAAGCAAAAAACAAAGGATGAAGGAAATTTTGATGAAAATGGAAAAAAAAAATCACTGCAAAGAATTCATTTCCCACCTGGCTCTGACTGGGGGACCCTGTGCTGTATAGTGCAGGATGCACTGCCTAGGGCAAGACAGTACAAAGGTGCCCTTCTCTTGAGAGCCTTCCCTCCTTCCCAGCACTGGCCTGCAATCTGTCCCTGCCCCCCTCTTCCCAGTAAACATGGGCTCTGCCATTCCCATTCTTTCCCACCACTACCCCTTATCTGCCTCCCCCGGTCACAACAGGCTTTTCCTTCCAAACCCCATTCCATCCCGAAAAGCTAGGTACTCACATATACATAACACACATTTTTAATATGTGGTGAGGGGATTAATGATATAAGACAGAGCCCCTATTGAGTGGATGTACAGGGACCTCTGATGTGCTTGAACTGGTCCGCCTCACCCCGACAGAACAATGGGGGGGAAATTCAGTAAGAATTCCCCCTCATAGAATTTTCCTTCCACACCCAGCTTTCCTCTGGGAAGGAGGGATCTGACCCCCTTTCCTTCTCAAAATACCACTGGACAAGCGCAGAAAGCGAGACTGATCTTCTCTCTACCATTAAGGATAAGAGAGCTTAATTGCCCATGAAATTTGTGGAATCACTTAGTAGTGTGATGGAACACGTGTATCATTTTAGATAATTATCTAATCAAAGAACAGACTGACTGAAGCCAAGTTAAAACAAGAGCACTGTCATTATTACAAAAGCAAGACTGAACTTGATGGGGAATCTGGGCTATTACTCTTACAGTATCAAGCCTTCAAACTTTCTTCTTTTTGTCAGGTTTTTGCACAGAACTAATCACTCTAACAGAACACTGGAGATTTTCAGTGCTAATAGGTGCCTTATCGATCGAGGGTAACATTTTCAAAAGCACTGAAGTTATTTAGGACCTTAAGTCTCATTCACTTTCCATGAGACAGTCCCAGAGCCAGATTTTCAAAGGTATTTAGGCACCTGAGGATGCAGATAGGCACCAAGCAGGATTTTTCAAATAGCCTAGGTGCCCAACTCCCATTAATTTCCTTAGGAGTCAGGCACCTTTTGAAAATCCCACTGGGTGCTTCTCTGCATCATTAGCCCCATAAAAGACTTTGAAAACCTGGCCACTAAGTCACGTAGATGTTCTTGAAAATTTTGCCTGAAACCTTTATACTGGAATTACAGGAAAATTCTTCTCCATTATTTTCTCACCATTTTATTGAAGATGATAAAGAAATAGTCAATTAGTAAAATGAGACAATAAATTAATCCTGGTTTGCATATCCAGTTTTATTAACATGGCTTGGTCAGAGCTAGGCAGCAGGCTCTAATAGAACACTCACCCTTGTGATCCATTTTCCATCAGTGTTTCCCCATCACAGTATTTAAGACCTTAACCACATGCAAAAGTTGCACTGGTTTAATTAAAATCAATTTCAAAATCAATGAAATTTGGAGCAGTTACCAAATTAAGCTAAACCAATATGATCCACCTGCAATGAGATTTAAAAGAGCCCACAAAGATTTGCGCTAATGTAACTCAAGCAGTTTGAAAAGCCGTTGGGGGATCCCGACAAAGACACTTTACAACTTGGATAGGCTTTAGGAAGGCTAATTAGAGTGTGTGATGCCAAATAGATAAAGATGCTGCTGGAGGACCAGCGCTAGCTCCTGTTGAAGAATCAGGTCCACAAGCCCAAAGCATGGAGCTCTCACTCATCTGAGCAGTCCCATTGACGTTAATGGGGCTACTCACATGCCTGATCCTGTAGGATGCTTTCTGAGAGGTGCTTGCTACATGGAGCCACCAGAAGGCAGCACTTACCCTTTGGCTGTAACAGAATAACAATACAATAAAATATATATGAAAACAGTGGGGCTCTTTCGTAACTATACACGGAGTTGGACAATTGTAGCATTTTGCATTACTGCACACGATAGATATTTGTAGTAAGATGAGGCCCTGAGCATAAACCCTTGTATCAGAGGCTCGGTATGAGGCCTAAGGTCTGAGCTAAAGTAATGGTCAAGACTTTGCTAACATAAAGCAAAGTTAAGCTGTACGCCAAAGGCAGGCCCTGCTCACAGAAGTTGGCAAGGAAAGGGCTGATGTTGGAAAAGTACACAAACCTAAAAGGTACCAGAACATTCTTATACCATCCACACAGATAACAAGGAACAGGCTGGCCCATCCTAAAGACAGGGGCAAAAGGGTAATATGATGGATAGAGTTGTTTTGTTCGAACCAACATGTACAAGGTGGGAGGTGGCACCTTACTGCGTAGAGGGGTTGTACCTTGTTATGTAGAAGGGTTGCACCTCTATACATCAGGAGTGATGTGTAACTTGTTTGTACCTGTGTATAAGAACTCACCCCCGAGGAGTTGTCTTTGTCCGGCCTAGGGGGCAGTGGAAAGTCCCACCACTGACTGAGCTGTGTCCATTGCCAGGGTGCACATAGGGACTAGCAATACACCGTAGAGTTATAATTTATAATCCGGGGGGCTAGAGATTGTGTTTCTCCTCGACAATAAACCTGGCCGGGTGCCTAAGTATCTTATCAGAGTCTGTGATCATTGGGGGTTCTCTCGGGGTCTGCTGTGTCAGCTATCTGCGCAGAGCTGGGGCAGCACACAGAGGGAACACACGCACACAGCCGACTGAGATCAACATTGAACAGAGCAGAGCAGAGCACCACACCGGTAGCCGTCTGACAACAACATTCATTTCAGCAGAAGTCAAGGGCACTCAGCATTTTGCTGAAGGTCATCAACATCTTACAGGAGTGGCCTATTTTGCCATTAAAGGTGAGATTTTCAAAAGCACTCAGCATTGGCCTCACTCTGCTCCCCTGGGTGCATTGACTTCAGTGGGTGCAGAGTTAGGCCAGCCCTGGGTGCTTTTGAAAATCCTACCCTAAAATCTTATAATACATGAAAATTTAACACTGAATTCCCTGCCTTGTTAATGTGTCATTAGCATTTCATGTTGTAGTAACGTAGCTTGTCATATAGCATCGACAGCTTGGTGCAAAAGCAGACTGTTAAAGCGGGGATGGAATTTGACCCGCCATTGTTCCCCAAGAGCAGTTTGGCACACCTTGTATTGCTTTTGGATAGATGGATAGTCCTCCCCCTCCCTCGCACCTCTCTTTCCTTTCAGAGCTTAAGGCTCTGACATGTTGTTTTCAGTTTGACATATCGGTGTTTGTTATATACCTGCTGAATGATTAATCCCAGAGATTGAATGCGTTAACTCAGAATGTACAGCACTGGTAGTTCTTTCATGGCTTTTGCTTCCAGTCAGAATAATTAACACTGTAGAAACACTGACAAAAACAAGAATCAAAACCAAAAATCAACTGCAAGCGTGTTTGGTAAATAGTAGTTCAGAGATTCTTCTCAAGCTGATGAGAAGGTAACATTCAGGCAAATGATAACTACAAATTGCTATCCCAACAGTATGTGCTGTACCACTTCCACTTTCCAGGAAAACATAGTTACAGAAATGACACTATATCCGCTACGTCTGCTTGCGTCAGGGGCGGGGCTCCGCTACGTTGGGGGCAGTCCCAGTCCGCGGCGGCAAGGGGAGAGCGGCGGACCTGCCGCCCCATTGCCGCTGCGGCAGGCGAGAATGGGGTGGCAGTCCGAGTCCCGTGACGACAATTCGGCGGCGGGAAGAGTGGACCTGCCACCGAATTGCCGCCGCGGGACTTGGACTGCCGCCCCATTCTTGCCTGCCGCCCCAAGCACCAGCTTGGAAAGCTGGTGCCTGGAGCCGGCCCTGACTATATCTACCATGCGGTTTTGCACTGTCACTCATCACTGAAGTATCTGAGAGCTTTCCACCTAAAGAACATTGACGATGGCAAGGTCCCTAGTGGACTTCTTGGAGTCTCTATCTCTTCTTCCATTCTAGGTTATGGAAATCTGTGAATGGGATAGTTCTAAGGGTGTTCGGAGAGAGATCAATGGTTATTGATGTGAATGATGTTCAGGTAATGGTGAAAAAGTCTTACTGAATAGGAAGGTTTTGTCATGTGGCCTTCATTGGTGCCAAAATATTATTCCCTCTTTCCTCCAAGAAGGCAGTGTAGTGGATATAGCACTGTGTCTTTTACAGCTTTAACTCTAATTAGTGGTGTCTCTAACACTGAGGCACTACAACGTAACACGGAGGTTCTAAAAGGCTGTAGTTCACCCTTCCCCACACCTGTGTTGACTTTAAACACTAATTTGTCCCCTTACGTGTCTAGTAAAGCACCATGCATTCCAAGAGCATGATCTAAATAGTGTCTGCTTGAAATCAAAGTCCTCAAAATAGGGCTTATGTGGAACTTAAAGCAGGGCATAGCTCCTGCGCTGGCCCTCTGGACATAGGTGAATTATATTGACAATTATTTTAATATTAAAGAATGTGCCAGCTTCTTAGCTAGCTTCAATGGAACTACACTGATTTATACAAGCTGAGGATATGGCCCAGTCTATTTATTCAGATTTTCAGCACTGAAGGGGCCATTCTGATCAACAAGTTCACCCTCCTCCATAACACAGGCCAGGAAATTTCACCTAGTTCTTTCTGCATCAAATCTAATAACTTACAGTTGAACAACAGCACACCATTTAGAAAGACATCCAGTCTTGATTTAAAGATTCCAAGTGATGAAAACTAGAGCTGATAGGAATATAGAATCATCGAAGATTAGGGTGGGAAGAGACCTCAGGAGGTCATCTAGTCCAATCCCCTGCTCAAAGCAGGACCAACCCCAACTAAATCATCCCAGCCAGGGCTTTGTCAAGCCGGGCCTTAAAAACCTCTAAGGATGGAGATTCCACCACCTCCCTAGGGAACCCATTCCAGTGCTTCACCACCCTCCTAGTGAAATAGTGTTTCCTAATATCCAACCTAGACCTCCCCCACTGCAACTTGAGACCATTGCTCCTTGTTCTGTCATCTGCCACCACTGAGAACAGCCTAGTTCCATCCTTTTTGGAACCCGCCTTCAGGTAGTTGAAGGCTGCTATCAAATCCCCCCTCACTCTTCTCTTTTGCAGACTAAATAAGCCCAGTTCCCTCAACCTCTCCTCGTAAATGTGCCCCAGCCCCCTAATCATTTTCGTTGCTCTCCGTGGGACTCTCTTCAATTTGTCCACATGAGTGCCGAATAGAGGGGAATAATCACTTCCCTCGATCTGCTGGCAATGCTCCTACTGATGCAGCCCAATATGCCTTTAGCCTTCTTGGCAACAAGGGCACACTGTTGACTCATATCCAGCTTCTCGTCCACTTTAATCCCCAGGTCCTTCTCTGCAGAACTGCCCCTTTGCGAGTCAGTCCCCAGCCTGTAGAAGTGCATGGGATTCTTCCATCCTAAATGCAGGACTTTGCACTTGTCCTTGTGGAACCTCATCAGATTTCTTTTGACCCAATCCTCCAAATTGTGTAGGTCACTCTGGATCCTATCCCTACCCTCCAGCATATCTACCTCTCCCCCCAGCTTAGTGTCATCTGCTAACTTGCTGAGGGTGCAGTCCATCCCATCACTCAGATCATTAATGAAGATGTTGAACAAAACCGGACCCAGGAGTGACCCCTGGGGCACTCCGCTTGATAGCGGCTGCCAACTAGAAATTGAGCCGTTGATCACTACCCGTTGAGCCTCATGATCTAGCCAGCTTTCTATCCACCTTATAGTCCATTCATTCAATCCATACTTCTTTAACCTGCTGGCAAGAATACTGTGGGAGACCGTATCAAAAGCTTTGCTAAAGTCAAGGTATATCATGTCCACTGCTTTCCCCATATCCACAGAGCCAGTTATCTCATCATAGAAGGCAATCAGGTTGGTCAGGCATGACTTGCCCTTGGTGAATCCATGTTGACTGTTCCTGATCACTTTCCTCTCCTCTAAGTGCTTCAAAGTGAATTCTTGAGGACCTGCTCCATGATTTTTCTGGGGACTGAGGTGAAGCTGGAAGCTGACCAGTCTGTAGTTCCCTGGATTCTCCTTCTTCCCCTTTTTAAAGATGGGCACTAGATTTGCCTTTTTCCAATTGTACGGGACCTTCCCTGATCGCCATCAGTTTTCAAAGATAATGGCCAGTGGCTCTGCAATCACATCAGCCAACTCCCTCAGCACCCTCGGATGCAGCGCATCCGTCCCAATGGACTTGTGCTCATCCAGCTTTTCTAAATAGTCCTTAACCTGTTCACCACTGAGGGCTGCTCACCTCCTCCCCATGCTGTGTTGCCCAGTGCAGCAGTCTGGGAGCTGACCTTGTCTGTGAAGACCGAGGCAAAAAAAGCATTGAGTTCTTCAGCTTTTTCCACATCATCTCTCACTAGGTTGCCTCCCCCCATTCAGTAAGGGGTCCCACACTTTCCCTGACCTTCTTCGTGTTGCTAACATACCTGTAGAAACCCTTCTTGTTACCCTTCACATCTCTTGCTAGTTGCAACTCCGGTTGTGCTTTGGCCTTCCTGATTACACCCCTGCATGCTTGAGCAATATTTTTATACTCCCTAGTCATCTGTCCAAGTTTCCACTTCTTGTAAGCTTCCTTTTTGTGTTTAAGCTCACTGAAGATTTCTCTGTTAAGCCAAGCTGGTCGCCTGCCATATTTGCTATTCTTTCTGCACATTGGGAGGGTTTGTTCCTGCGCCCTCAATAAGGCTTCTTTAAAATACAGCCAGCTCTCCTGGACTCCTTTCCCCCTCATATTAGTCTCCCAGGGGATTCTTCCCATCTGTTCCCTGAGGGAGTCAAAGTCTGCTTTTCTGAAGTCCAGGGTCCGTATTCTGCTGCTCAATATCAAAGGTTCCCTCTCCCACAAGAAATTTTGAATACAAAAATGAAAAAAAAAGTTGGAATTGAAATTTTTCTTAAAAAATTAAAACAAACAAAAGGTTTTGACAAAACTGGATTTTTTTCCATCAGGAAAACTCTCCCCATGATTTTTTTCCCCCATTAGCACTAATAACACCTTGACCACAGCCCTTGATAAGTTCTTCTAGTCGTTAATCACCCGCACTGTTAATATTTGCATCTTATCTCCAGTTTGAATTTTTCTATTTTCAACTTCTACACATTGACCTTGTTATGCCTTGGTCTCCTCTATTAAAGGGCCTTCTACTATCAGTCATCTTCCTGAGTAGGTACTTTCAGATCTTGAGCAAGTCACCATTTAACCTTCTCTTCTTTTAGCTACCATGCTTCTAAATCCAGAAAAAATGTCAAATTTAAGAGGAGTTAAAATATTTACCTGTATTTTTATTCAAGGAATTATTAAACAACTCTCCTTACTACACTGGTTTATTTAGTACTGTGTTCCTAAAACGTGGAGATAATTATCTTGTACTTTTTAAACAATCCCTTTTCTAAGTATAATAATGCAACTCATAATTTTCACATACAAATCTGTTTTCACAGTCCCTAGGCTGGCTATAATGTACTTAGATGACTAACTAAATTGCTAAAGGACAAACCTTTCATTAGCCATAGTAAAATAAGAGACCTGGTTAAAGAGGCTGCATTGCAGTATTTCAGCATCTCCTAGAGAAGCCCAGTCACTTAATTATTTTTTAAAAAGATCAACAAGGAAAAACATGTAAAACAAAAGCAGTGGCTCTTTTTCTCTCCCTTGAAAACTGAAGTCTCAACAACTATGAATGCTGCTCCTATTCTTGTTTCTAGATTTCTGTCCCTGATGTTTTACCCAATCTTCCTTAAACATGCTAGTCAAAGCATTTCAAAAACAACAATAATTGTTTTGATTTCTGAACTTAACTTCCACTGGATGAAAGCCCTGTTGATCAAGTTTTTGACACTTGGTCATATTTTAGAGGGGTAGCTGTGTTAGTCTGTATCAGCAAAAACAATGAGGAAACCTTGTGGCACCTTAGGGTACGTCTACACTACCCGCCCGATTCGGCGGGTAGAGATTGATCTTCTGGGATCGCGTCTCATAAATCGATCCCAGAAGCGCTCCCCGTCGACTCCGGAACTCCAGCTCTGCGCGAGGAGTAAGCGGAGTCGACGGGAGAGCCAGCCTGCGCCGCGTGGACCCAAAGTAAGTAATTTTAATTCGATCTAAGATACGTCGACTTCAGCTACGCTATTCTCGTAGCTGAAGTTGCGTATCTTAGCCCAGGGCTACACTAGGGGAGGGGGTCGATCTACGATACGCAACTTCAGCTACGTGAATAGCGTAGCTGAAGTCGGCGTATCGTAATCGACTTACCTGGCGATGAGGACGGCGGCGAGTCGATCGCTGCCGCTCCCCCGTCGACTCCGCTTCCGCCTTTCGATGAGGTGGATTGCCGGACCCGACGGGGAGCGCGATCGGGGATCGATTAATCGCGTCTTAACGAGACGCGAAAAATCGATCCCCGATAGATCGATTGCTACCCGCCGATCCGGCGGGTAGTGAAGACCTGCCCTTAGATCGATTCCGCCCCCTAGTGTGGACCAGGTCTTAGAGACTAACAAATGTATTTGGGCATAAGCTTTCGTGGGCTAGAACCCACTGCATCTAATGAAGTGGGTTTTAGCCCACGAAAGCTTATGCCCAAATACATTTGTTAGTCTCTAAGGTGCCACAAGGATTTGTTGTTGTTTTTGGTCGTATTTTGTTTCATTCATAACACCAGCCAATAAACTGGGATTTCTCAGAGGAAGAAAGCTGGATGTTTTCCCAACCCCTGTCCAATGTTGTCATTATTTCCACTGTTCTTGTTTCCAGAGGTATTTTATAAACAAATTTAGTACTCTTGAAGGAACCAGTTTGAATGGTCCGAACTGAAGCCATTATACATCAGCAAAAGAGGTATATTAGCAGTGCATGCTTATGAATGTTCCTCATGGACTATGACAGAGAGAATGTGACTACAATGGTGAGGATAGTCCATTCTGTTCTTGGCCTTTCTGTTCAGACTGCCAACAATTATTATCAAGAGAGACGAGGTGGGTGAGGTAACATCTTTTATTGGACCAAATTCTGCTGCTGAAAGAGACGAGCTTACGAGTTTACACAAAGCTCAGGTGCCCTGAAGAACAGCTCTGTGGAGCTCGAAAGCGCGTCTCTTTCACCAACAGAAGTTGGTCCAGTAAAAGATGTTACCTCACCCACCTTGTCTCTAATATCCTGAGACCAACACAACTACAACAACAACAATCATCATCCTTATTTGTATAATCAGTACCCAGAGGCCCCAACCAAGTTCAGGGCCCATGGTGCTAGGTTCTGAACACGCAGTGAGAAAATGCCTGACCCAAAAAACAAAACAAAGAAAGATAAAGGGTCAAAAGTGAAACAAATGCATAGAGAGGAGAAATGATTTTCCCACAATCACATGACAGGTCAGCGGCAGAGCCAGGAGTAGAACCCAGGTGTCCTGAGAGCCCAGCCAGTGTTCTATGTACTGATCCACACTGCCTCTCTAATGAGGGTGCCACTCCACAAAACCACTGATTAGCCTCCGTAAAGCTATCTTTTGCTGTGATGCCTACAAAGAACAGTTAGTCTGCTGGCTCACTGAAACCACTGCCTGTCATGCTGACCCGATATTGTCGCAGTGCTTCCTTTTGCTCTCCCATTTGTATCTGTCGGTCTCTTGTCTTATACTTATACTGTAAACATTTTGGAGCAGGGACTGTCTTTTTGTTCTGTGTTTGTACAGCACCTAGCACACTGGGGTCCTGGGCCAGGACTGGGGCTCCTAGGAGCTACCGCCATACAAATATAAAGTGCCGTAAAGTAACTGCTTGATAAAATTGCTAGCAGAAATTCCATTGAAATGTTAGACAGAATGTTATATGCAGACTGGAGGGTAAATATTACAGGTCATTGTCCTTAATATAAGGGCCCAACCCTGCACAATGCTGAGCATAGACATGAATCAGTCCCGCTAGAGGGAGGTGATGTCAATGTATCAGACACAAGGCAGGTGAGGTCATGTCTTTTATTAGACTGACTTCCGTCGGTAGAAGGTACAAACTTTTGAACTAAACAGAGTTCTTCAGAACTTGGGAAGGAAGCAGTGTCTCAGCTAAATACAGGACAGATTGTTGAGCAGAAGGGGGAATGCACACTGGCGCCAGAACCTGGGGGGCCAGAAGGCCTTGGCCCCCCACTTTTAAAAGTGGGAGGGCCATGAACCCAACTTTTTAACAAAAGAAACGAGTGCAGAATTCATGTCCCGCGCAGATTTTCCCCCCACTGCAGAATAATACATTCTGCCAGGGAAACGCTGCAATTACACTTTTCACCCACTAGAAGATGCTGTGGCATGAGCAGTGAGGCAGCTGGTTCACCGTTGGAGCAGCCAGCTGCCAAGAGGGAGGAGGCACTTTGGCCTGAGCACCCACAACTTCTGCAGAGGTTCCGGCACCGTCAGTAATGCATGTCTGAGGCAGTCACTTGAAATGAAGTGGGCAATGCTGGGTTAGATGATCATGCATCCAGGGTCTGAAATGGACAGTTAAGGCTAGCAGACAGTGGTGTGTTACAAATTGCTCACTTGTACTGTAGTTGCACACTCAAAGGAGGATCTTCAAACAGCCCCTACATGCTTCTCTGAAGCTTACAAAAGCTTAGGGCTAACTCTGAACATCAGCAAAACACAAGTTTTCCACCAGCCAGTCCCCGGTCAAGCATCAGACCCAGCAAGGAAGATCTATATCGACAAAGAACTGGGAAATGTAGAATTCTTCTTTGAGTGGTTGCTCATATCTATTCCAGTTAGGTGTGCGCGCGCGCGTGCACGGACATCGGAAACTTTTACCCTAGCAGCTACCCGTCGGGCCGGCTGGGGAGCCCCCTGGAGTGGCGCTGAAATGGCGCTCTATATAGTACCCTGCCGGCCCGACTCCCCTCCAGTTCCTTCTTACCGCCCGTGACGGTCGTTGGAACAGTGGTCTCTTGTTCGCAAGTGCTCCACTACTCCCTAGCTATCCGTGTGTTTTCATTGTATTTAGTGTAAATAGTTTTCATTGTTCTAGTAGTTATAGTTGTAGTACTTAGTAGTAGTAGTTTTTTCTACTGTTAGCGGGCTCCTCCCGAGCCCTCCGGGCATAGGGCATGCCTTCTCAGGGGTTCAAGTTGTGTGGATCCTGTAACAGGCCCATGCCCACCGGGGACCCCCACGACTCCTGTCTTCGGTGTCTGGGTGAGTCCCACACAGCGGACAAATGCAAGCTGTGTAAGTCCTTCAAGCCCCGCACCAGGAAGGAGAGAGAAATCCGCCTAAGACAGTTGCTCATGGAGGCAGCACTCTGCCCCTCTCAAGGTGAGGGCTCTAGCATCCCGGTGCGCAGCACGCCTCCATCGGCGCTGGCTGCGGCACCGCGGAAGGACTCCCGCCCGTCTCGGGGCCATGCACCGCCGGGAACCCGGGGCCGCCCCCGGCACCGCTCCTTTTCTCCTTCCGGACGCAAGGCATCGGACACCGCTGCGGCACCACCCTGCCCCGCTGTTCCGGAACATAGGAGCATCAGCCCGCACCCGCAGACACCCCCATGCCCTGATGTCGTGATCGCACCCTCGACGCCGGACACCTTCGAGGCTGCGAGGGGCTTAATCGAGATGACGGCGTCTCCCGTGCTGGCACCAATCCAGGCACAGCCCCCGGTCATCTCCAGAGGCAAGCCGACGCTCCTCGGACCGTCAGCTCAGCTGCAGCCTCCTACATGCCGCTCTGAGTCCCGGCGCCGTTCGGACTCCCGGCACCGTATGGTGTATCGGTCCGACTCACGACGCCGGTCTGACTCGCGGCACGGGTCTCGCAGCCCGGAACCTCGGAGCCGCTCACGCTCGAGGTCTTCCTCGTCTGCCAGATCATGGTCCCGCTCGGTGTCCAGGATAAGCGCGACGCCTTCCCGACACCGCTCTCCACCTCAGGCCCGACCCTCGGCGGAGACATCACGCCGGAGCCAATCCAGGCGTCAAGAGTCGCCGCACCGTAGGGATTCAACGCGTCGAGAAACATCTCCTCGACGCCGAGCTTCACCACAACGTGAGCTCCCATCCTGGCATCGAGACTTGCCGCGCCGGTCTGAATCCCCACGGCACCGGGACTCTCCACGGCGCCGGGACTCTCCTCGTCGCCAGCCCGAACGACAACGTGACTTTTCACCGCGGTACCGAGATTCGCCGCGCCGAGACTCGTCCCCACGGCACCGGGACACCCCGCGCCGAGCCGCATCCCCACGGCACCGGGACACCCCACGCTGAGACGTGTCCCCACGGCACCGGGACACTCCACGCCCAGTCGCCTCCCCACGGCACCGGGACACTCCGCGCTGGGACGCCTCCCCACGGCACCGCGCCTCCCCGCGACGCCGGGACACTCCGCGCAGAGACGCCTCCCCGCGACGCCGAACTCCACCACGGCGCTGCGAGTCTCCACGGTACCATGACGAGAGGGTGCGGTACCGTTCACGGTCCCGATCAAGGTCGCGTGATTCACACTCTTCACGCTTTAAACCTTCGAGGGACCACCCAACGTCATGCACCGCCCCACCTTGGCCGTCTCGTGACCCATCATCTGCCAGTTTGGCCAGGCCATTGAAGACACCCGAGGCAACTCCACTGGCCCCAGTGCGAGACCTGCCGGCTGCCTGGCAGCCCCAGTGGCCGTTCTGGACACCCTGGGCATACCATGAGGCCCAAGGTACACCTCTGCCTCCCTATCTGGTGGTGCGTACCCACCCTCCAGTGGCGACCATCACCCGCCCACCTGTGGAGGAGGCTGCACCCGGCGACCCAACCCCGGTGCAAAGGGCGGCGCCTTCCCCGCCTCAGCAGGATCCATCCACCCTTGAGCGGGATGACCTACCTGAACCTCCCCTCCCTCTCACAACCTCCTCCTCCTCACCCAATGAAGCTGTGGCGGGAACATCATCATCCGCGCCTCCGCCTATGGATTTTAAGGTCCTGCAAGAGCTACTCCGGAGGATGGCTCTTAGCATGAACCTGTCCATAGAGGAGGTGGTGGAGGAGAAGGACGACCCTATGGTGGACGAAATTCTGAAGCCAGAAGGTCCCTCCAGAGTTGCTTTGCCGATGAATAAAACCATCCGCGGCAATGCTACGGCACTCTGGCAAACCCCTTCCTCTATCCCCCCAACACCTAGAGGGGTAGAGAGAAAATACTTTGTTCCAAACAAGGGGTTTGAGTATCTCTTCACCCACCCTGCACCTTGTTCCCTCGTGGTGGACGCTGTTAATGCCAAGGAGAGGCACGGGCAACAAGGTCCAGCTCCCAAATCCAAAGACTCCAAGCGCCTGGACCTCTTTGGGAGAAAGGTATATTCCACCGCAGGACTTTCCCTAAGGATCGCCAACCAACTAGCGATCCTTAGCAGGTATGCCCACAACGCCTGGTCAGCAGTAATGAAGTTTGAGGACCAACTTACACCAGAGTCCAAAACAGAACTCAAGGCCATGGCTGACGAGGGCAAGTTGGTGGCCCGTACCTCCCTACAAGGCGCCCTGGACTCGGCTGATGCGGCAGCCCGGACGCTGGCAATGGGCATTTCTATGCGAAGGAGTGCATGGCTTCAGTCATCAGGTCTGCCAGCGGAGGTCCAGAACACTACCCAGGACCTCCCCTTTGATGGCAAGGGTCTGTTTGCCGATCTGACTGACTCACGGTTGCATAACCTCAAGGACACAAGAAACACCATTAAGTCCTTGGGGATGCACACCGTGGTGACGCTCAGGAAGCCATTCAAACCCCAACCATTCCAACAGCGCTCCTTCCCCCCTCGACCACGACAGGACTTCTCCCGACGGCGAACCAGTTTTACTCGCCGCAAGCCTACCCGCCCTCCCCAGGGACAAAACAGAGGCCAACAGAAACCATCGCAGGGCGCTAAGCGTCCATTTTGATGGGACCTTCGAGGACGGCCTACCTTTCCCGCACAGTCCAGCCTCTCTACCCTTTTTGGATCGTCTGTCCCGATTCTACCATGCCTGGTCCCATATTACATCAGACCGGTGGGTCCTACGGACAGTAGAGGCGGGATATTCTATCCACTTCCACTCTACCCCTCCTTCCCACCCCCCCTCTCCATCCCTCTTCAGGGACCCTTCTCACGAGCAACTCCTCTATCGAGAGGTACAAGCGCTCCTCGAACTAGGAGCTGTGGAGGAGGTGCCTCACGAATTCAGGGGAAAGGGTTTCTACTCCCGCTACTTCCTTGTCCCCAAGGCCAAGGGGGGTCTACGACCCATTCTGGACCTGAGGAACCTCAACAAATACATCGTCAACCTGAAGTTCCGCATGGTCTCCCTGGCCACCATCATCCCCTCTCTGGACCCCGGGGACTGGTATGCCGCCCTCGATATGAAAGATGCATATTTCCATATCTCCATCATACCGGCCCACAGACGGTTCCTCCGGTTCATCGTCTGCAAGACACACTACCAGTTCACAGCGCTCCCTTTCGGCCTGTGTATGGCTCCCTGTGTCTTTACGAAATGCATGGCAGTAGTAGCCGCGTTTCTCCGCCGCCACCACGTTCACATGTTCCCGTACCTCGACGACTGGCTAGTGCGAGGCCGGTCCCGTCAACAGGTGCAAGCACATGTGCAGATGGTCATGGACACCTTCTCTTACCTTGGTATCATCGTAAACACCAGCAAGTCAGTGCTGGAACCGACTCAGTCCATCCAGTTCATCGGAGCAGTCCTCGATGCAACCAGAGCTCGGGCGTTCCTCCCAGAGGCTCGTCGCCTCGCCATCGTGGACTTGATCACTTCACTCCGTCGGTTTCCAACCACGACTACAAGGCAATGCCTTCAGTTGCTGGGCCACATGGCGTCCTGCACGTACGTGGTCCAGCATGCCCGCTTACGACTTCGCCCACTGCAGGCGTGGCTGGCTTCTATCGACCCAACCGAGACAACTTGGACATGGTCGTCACAATTCCAGCTCACACGTTGGACTCCCTGTTGTGGTGGCTAGACCCACTGACGTTACGCGAAGGAGTCCCTTTTCAACCTCTCCTCCCCACGCTAACTCTAGTGACAGATGCATCGGCACTGGGTTGGGGCGCACATCTCGGGCAGTTAACAACGCAGGGTATGTGGCTACAGCACGAGCTCGATCTCCACATCAATATCAAAGAGCTCAGGGCAATTCGTCTGGCATGCCAAGCTTTCCTGCCTCACCTACAGGGCCGCTGCGTGGAGGTTCTCACGGACAATACAACAGCCATGTACTACCTGAACAAGCAGGGCGGGGCTTGATCATCACCGCTGTGCCGTGAAGCCCTTCTCCTGTGGGACCTCTGCTTGGCCCACTCCGTCTCTCTCCAGGCGTCTTACCTGCCTGGAGTCCAGAATGTCCTGGCAGACCAGTTGAGCAGACGCTTCCTGGTCCACGAATGGTCCATACGCCCAGACGTGATCCATTCAATCTTCCGCACCTGGGGCTTTCCCCAGCTCGACCTGTTCGCCTCTCAAACCAACAGGAAGTGCCCGAATTTCTGCTCCTTCAGAGGACACGGCTCGGGCTCCCTTGCGGACGCCTTCACGATCTCGTGGTCACGTCACCTCCTCTACGCGTTCCCGCCTTTCCCACTAATCCACAAAGTCATCCTCAAGATTCGCAGGGACAAGGCGGATGTCATCCTAGTAGCCCCTGCCTGGGCACGGCAGTGCTGGTACCCGACCCTGATGGACCTGTCAATACAGCCCCCCATTCCTTTCCCAATCAGCCACGATCTCATCTCCCAAGATCACGGTCGTCTTCTCCATCCAGACCTCCACTCGTTGCATCTGACAGCGTGGAGAATTCATGGTTGAACCGGTCAGAGATGGCTTGCTCGGATCCAGTTAGACGAGTACTCCTTGAGAGCCGTAAGCCCTCTACAAGACTCACGTACGAGGCAAAGTGGAAGAGGTTCTCTGTCTGGTGCGCCCAACAGCAGATATCTCCACACCTTGCCTCCGTGCCGTCTATTCTGGATTATGTGTTACATCTCAAGGACAGCCACCTTGCACTTGGATCCCTGAAGGTCCACCTTGCTGCCATCTCGGCTTTTCATCCCGGAACAGAGGGCCGCTCAATATTCACGCACTCCATGGTGCGTCGTTTCCTCAAGGGCTTGGAAAAGGTTCACCCTTCCATAAAGCCACCTGTTCCAGCATGGGACCTCAATCTTGTCCTCTCTCGACTTACAGGCCCTCCATTTGAGCCAATGGCCTCCTGCTCCCTCCTCTATCTATCGTGGAAGGTCGCCTTTCTAGTGGCTATCACGTCAGCCAGAAGGGTATCCGAGTTGAAGGCTCTCCTATGTGATCCTCCGTATACCATCTTTCATAAGGACAAGGTCCAGCTTCGACCCCATCCGTCCTTCCTTCCAAAGGTGGTCTCGCCCTTCCACATGTCACAAGACATTTTCCTACCTGTCTTCTTCCCTAAGCCGCATGCCAACTCTAAAGAGCAACGGCTACATTCGTTGGATATCAGAAGAGCACTCGCCTTCTACATAGAATGCACAAGGCCGTTCCGTAAGACATCCCAGCTGTTCGTTGCTCTCACGGAACGTTCGAAAGTCGCTCCGGTCTCTTCGCAGTGCATATCATCATGGATTACAGCCTGCATCCATGCCTGCTACGACCTGGCGAGGGTGCCTACGCCAGCGGTCACAGCCCACTCTACAAGAGCGCAAGCTTCCTCGGCGGCTTTCCTGGCCAACATCCCCCCTCAGGAGATCTGCAGGGCTGCAACCTGGGCATCGGTGCACACCTTTACATCGCACTACGCCATCACTCATCATTCCCGTGATGATGCTGCCTTCGGTAGGGCTATCCTTCAAGCTGCTTTACCGTAACTCTGAACCCGCCTCCAAGGTAAGGCTTGGGATTCACCTAACTGGAATAGATATGAGCAACCACTCGAAGAAGAAGAAAAGGTTACTCACCTTGTAACCGGTGTTCTTCGAGATGTGTGGCTCATATCTATTCCATTCCCCCCCACCTTCCCCACTGTCGGAGTAGCCGGCAAGAAGGAACTGGAGGGGAGTCGGGCCGGCAGGGTACTATATAGAGCACCATTTCGGCGCCACTCCAGGGGGCTCCCCAGCCGGCCCGACGGGTAGCTGCTAGGGTAAAAGTTTCCGACGTCCGTGCACGCGCGTGCGCGCACCTAACTGGAATAGATATGAGCAACACATCTCGAAGACCACCGGTTACAAGGTGAGTAACCTTTTCTTCTTTGCCTATCTGGGCAGCCATCTCTCACAGAGGGCAGACATAGATGTCGAGATTCAGCACAGAATTCACCAAGCCAGCCTTGCCTTTGGCAGACGGTCTTGCCGGGTGTTCAACAATCACAACATCGGAACACACACTAAACTTTTAGTTTACAAAAGGTGTGGTAATCCCAACTCCTCTATGGCTGAGACACTTGAATGTCAGTGTCCTCACAGAGGACAACACCATCAGTGCTGAGGCCCTGATTATCCAGCACCAGCACCATGCCTGATGTACGCTTACCAAAACAACGGCTGTATGCCCAACTCACCAAAGGAGAAAGGAAACGGGGAGGCCAAAAGAAACGCTTTAAAGACACCCTCAAGATAAACATCAAGAGATGTGGCAGCGACACCACATGCTGGGAGACAGCAGCCCAGGATAGGGGTAACTGGAGAAGTCTTGTCAGAGGGAACGTCCACTTTTGAGGAAAATCGCTTTGTCCTGGTCACAGAAAAATGCCAGAAAAGAAAGGAAAGACGACAGTCACGCAGCAATCGCAGCCCAACCTTGTCTTCCAACACCACCTGCAATGTCTGCCAATGAGCCTGTGGCTCGAGAACCAGACTCTTCAGTCACCAAAGGATCCATGGAGAATAAAGCCTGTTAAAGAGATCACCCTCGACCTCGAGGGATCACCACCACTGACAAATTGTTGCAATGAGCCATAAAATCAGTGTCCCTGCTAAGTCGATAGTCTTTGGTTTCTAGCAGGTTATGAATTTAAGCTCCCAGGCTCAACTTTTGGAGGTATTTGAGGACAAGTCTTCCAAGATCAGGGTGGGGAGTAAACCCCAGACGGGGGTAGCAGGACTACCTCTCTTCTTTTGGCCATCTCCACTCCACACATCTTCCTACTTCCTTTGCATGACTCCCTGGCTCTGAACATTGGAAGAAGGTACTGTTGCATAGCAACCCACAGGTGCTTTGGAAAATGAACAGATTCCTGTCTTCTGTCTCGTCTCATTTGATTTGTGACTTTGGAATGTTACTTGAAGGCTTCTGCCTGTTGCCGAAGGATTCTGTTTGAACATGTTGAAAATGCCCCCTCGCCTGCATCTCACTTAGGGCCAGATTCTGAGAGCAGCATTCACCCTGAGTAGTGCCTTATTCCTACAATGTCACATTGGAATCCCGTGTCGTGACTGATTTTGGTGGGTTGGCTCAAGGAGTACGGTGCTCAGGGTGGGTTATAGCTGTCCTCTATTTGTGTGCTGCTGATGGGACTTAACCTGCTGCTTTCACCTGTGAATAGCTCTCTCTGGCCTGATGCTTCCTGACTACTGGGCGTGTTTCTAGACAGCACTCCTTGCTGCAGTGCTGCTTCGTGAATCAAAGCCATCCCGATATGGAGCGGGGCCCTGGTCCTAAACATGCCCCCCAGACATGCTCCTTCAGGGGCTGCTAGCACTGCCTCCGGCATTAGCCAGTCCTCCCCGTGTGGTCCCAGAGATAGAAGCAAGATCATGCATACTCCACACATGGGTGTGCTGGCTGGTGGGGCTCTCTCCTCCCTCTAGCATTCAGGCAGAAGCATAATTTATCCCCCTTACTGGAGGCAAAGAAACCCATTGAGGGATTGGACATTACACAGAAATGTAAGATCTGACATACTTGGTCAGATCAGTGCTCCATCAAGCCTGGTATCCAACCTCCAGATGTGAGAGCTTCCTACAACGGACCTGATCCACTCCACAGCGCTATCCATTGGTGTGGGGAAGAGCAGTCTATTACCTCAAATTTCTATAAAGCCAGACACAAGAAAAAAACTATTTTCCCTCCCAACACCTTTCCTGGGAAGCAGGGCACAGCAAACTAACAAAGCGTACCATCTCTCAAATAAATACCTTCTAAAGCCCTTTAAAAGGGTTGATGGCCACACAACAACCTTAATTAGCCTTTGAAATTCTTGTGGTAGATTCCTTATAAAGAGTCTTCTAAATAAACATTCTTTGAACCCTCTCTGTGTGTATGTATGTGTGATGTCTATTTAGATATTGTATGAGTCACCCAGCTCTTGAAAGACACACTGTACAGAGCAATTAATAATCACTGGCCAACAGAAAGGAAAGTCTTATCATAGGCAATTAGAACAGATAGGAAGATAATTAATGCCTTATGTATTCATGGCAATGCAGAGAGGAATGTGAGCCTGGGAATTGGCGAGGCATACGTGAATGAATGACTAGAGGATGGTTATAGTTTTGTAACTTTTCTTTTTAACCTAGAGTGATAACTTGCTAAAATTGCCTATTCTTTGTTCACGGGGTTTTGGATCAAGTTGGCAAACCCCATTGGTGTGAAATAGAGTCTAGCAAAATAGGACACATCAAAAGCAAAAAATGTCAGGACATATTATTAGACCAGATCTTCAGAAAGTCTCAGATCCCACTTAGGCATCCAATAAAGTGTTCAGAATGTTCAGCCAGACTGCTCAAGATATTTCATTGTGCTGAGCTCTTTGGAAAATCTGGGCTCTTCATTTACACGCATACATGGAAGCTATTGGGTGCTCAGCCCCTGTGGAAGTCTGTCTCTTTGGCGTACGGTATGTCCGCACTGCAATCAGGGGTGTGAGTACAGCAGGGCAGACATACCTGCGCTAGCTTGGATCTCGCCAGTGTGAATAACAATAGCAGTGATGCCACTGTCACATGAGCTGCTAGCCTGTGCTGCCACCCAAGTGCATACCCAGCCCGTGCTGCTGTAGCTTCAGTGCTATTGTTATTGGAGCTAACTAGACCAAAGCTAGCTAAGGTACGTCTACACGAGCTGCCATCAAGCCTCTCCTCGCAGTGTAGACCTATCCAGAGTAGGTTTCACAAATAGTAGATTTTCACCCTCCCAAGTCCTTATACATCATCTTCCCCAATGCAGTACAATTAAGAACAAGATCAACAGGCCAAAAAACCCACCATTTGCTTTTTTCCAGAATGTTCCATTTTGGAAACTTCTGGGAAAATGACAGTCAAGTACACAGAGAGACAAGGTAGGTGAGGTAATTTCTTTTATTGGACCAACTTCTGTTGGTGAGTGAGACAAGCTTTCGGGCCACACAGAGCTCTTCTTCGGGCCTGGGAAAGATTGGTCCAATAAAAGGTATTACCTCACCCTCTCGTCTCTCGAATATCCTGGAACCGACACAGATACAACTACACTACATATAATAGTAAAATACACAGACAGAATAATGAGCACCTTTTTGTAAAGCGATGGCCACATACAATTTAACACAAGGAAGCCCAGGTACTGTAGCTATCTTTCATATGAAACATTTGAGAAGCGAAAATCCCATTTGTGCCAGACGCTAAAGCATTCCACTGAAACCGGCACTGGGAGTGCTAGGAGGAATGCTGGTTAGGCTGGCTCGGCTTGTTTTCTGGTTTCCCTCTGAGGTTGCTTCATCCAACACGCTGTTTTATAGGTGGATATTGCATGAGATCATCTCCTCACAGCTGTATCGAATAATAGTATAGCTACCTGCCAGGCTGGAAACATGAACCGCCCTTTTAGTTCGCTGTGGTTGTGATGGTGCAGAGGAAGAAGAATTTTCCCTGATGGGCATGTTTCCCTTTTAACATCTGGATTTCACAATGGAAAGCCCCAGCTCTGAAATCCATCATGCAATTTGGCGGTCAATACACCTGCAAACCCCATAAGCTTTGGTTAGGAAATTAGAACTGGAAGGGACCTTCTGGTTCATTGAGTCCTGTCCCCTGCTATCACAGGAAATCCCATCATATAATCCTCTTTATAGGCTCTTCAAGCTCCATCTTAAAACTAGTTGGGTTGTTTGCCCCCTACTACTCCCATGGGAAGGCTGTTCCAGAACGCCACTCTCCTCATGACTAAAAATCTTCTTCTAAATTTCCAGCCTACATTTATTCATGACCAGCTGGCAGCCTTCTCCAACTAGATCTTCTCAGGATGGCTCAAAGGAGGATTGAATTCTACTTTGATTTCAATGTGAAGAACACACAGCACAGCATAGATCATATAAAATAAATCGACATACAATCTTCCCTGTAAGTGGAGGAAGAGAGAAAGATCGAAGGAATGAACCACATGGGCCAGATGTTAGTTGTGCGACTTAACACCACTACTGGGATATGCTCATACACCATGTTGATGGGTGGGGTGTAGGGACCCAAATAGCATGTGTCTGTTTGTACCCATCTATTGTTTCTTGTCTCACTTCAATTGTAAGCTCTTTGGAGCAGGGACCATCATTTTGTTCTGTTTGTGCAGCTCCTAACACGGTGGGGTTCTGAGCCTTGGCTGCAGCTCCTAAGTGCTACTGCCGTACAAAAACCATATTCCTTGTTTTTGTTAAATATTTAATTGGAGGTAGTTCAGAGACAGGGTTCTGAGGCCCTTTCGAGTGGTGCCGCGCAAAACCTGGTGGTAGTTCTAATTCTGACTTGTCTTTAGTGAATGTGGATGTGATATACCGACAGATGGCTCGTGCTGCAAAGTTCAGATGGGGACCTGCGGTTACTGAGATCTGGAATTTTGCTTCAGCCTGTTTCAAAGATTATCCGGAGGCCATCTGCAAAATCCAGCTCTAAGTTCTATTTTCAGATACCCACCCGGTTCAGCAATGGTCAAGCGTTGGATTGAGGCAGCACACCCATTAGAGCGATTAGGAGCTGCGGCATATTAAAAGGGTGCGTCATCATGCATTGGCTGCTGCAACTCTGAGTCAGCCCTAATACAAGTACATGGAGTGCTAATACCAAAGGTACACACGGAGCAAAGGAATGAAACAAGGCCAGGAAGGTGCTGATATGGCAATGGGGAGAAAGTGAGTTGTGTGAAGTCAGTGATTTGGTGATGGCTGGATTGCACGTTCTGGAGTGGACAATGGAGAATGAAGCCCTGGCAGCTGGGAAGGAATGGGAATGGAGAGTGGGAATGGCTGTTTCTGTGTGTTTAGCCACCTGTTCTTAAACTTGCATTTACTGCCTTTCCAGAGATAACAACCCTATGAGAATACAGTTACTTAAAAACTACTTTTTAAAAAAACCTCTCTCTTTGAATCCCCTGTCTGGAATCTGAACTGTAGATGAAATTCCATCTTCCTGTGTAGTTTGCATCAGAAGCATTTAGCTTGCATTGACTCCAGTGGGAGGAATGCTGCAGGGATGGCATACAGCTGGGCCCATTGTTAGCCTACATAATCCTATTGAGTTGCTTGGTACAATTATTGGTTTCAAAATAAAGTTAGGAGATTACATGTAATAAACCTTTATTTATCTATGCAGAGAGAGTAAATAAGGTAGGCTACAATGAAGGACACCAATGTCAAAGGGATCGGTTAATTTAATTGATGCACAAGGGTTGAGGAAGATACAGTCCCATCACCCCTGGAAATATTTTTTATCCTGTTCTTTCAAATCCCTTTAATAAGATCAGTGATTTCTGTGGACCTTGTTTAATGGGCAGTTCACATGTTTCCATTTCTCCTCAGACAATAGGTACATAAGGAAATACCAGTGGTGAGAAGACTATATCTTCTGTTCTTTGCTCCCAGGAGTGCATTACAATGTTCCCCAGATTAAACATGTTGCCAGACCTTGACCTGAAATTCCTGTCTGTCAATTTTGGGGGCTTACAGATCACGGGGAGGTCTTTTTTGCCCCTCTAAGAAATCACTGAAGTAAATGGATGATGACGGGTAGTTTTCCTCTGTGCTAAATATTTACTATCCTTCATTGTTTCAGTGGAGACAAGATTTATGTTATGTATCCTTGCATTATGAAATTTAAACACATAGCACTTTCTGGAGCAGGGAATTTCTTGGAAGCAGAGATTGTCCATGTAACTGTAGTAAGGTTTCTTTCACAAAAATTCTGTTGGCATTAGGGTTATATGGAGGCAGCCTTATATCATAACACCTGTTAGGACTGCATATTCAGTCTCTGCAGGAACCTGAACAAAGCGGAACATTTTAGTATTTGAAGATAATTAGTAGAATATTCCAGTTCTGCCGTCCTCACCATGAGTACGGCCCTGTATGTGTATGTGACATGAGTATGGTCCAATGGATTTCAATGGGGTTACTCATGGAATACTACTCACCCTGAGTAAAGGATGTGAATTTGGACCCCATGGTGTTTGTAAATATGCTTGAATTCTGATCTGATGGTGCTTGTGCTCCTGAGTAAAATTGGCCCTATATATTTACTATTTTTATGTTGCAGGGGATGTTACGACCCAAGGATGGAATTGCTAAGGGAGGAACTCGGAAGCTATGGGACGAAATTAGACAAAAGAAAATTTACATTACGTATCAGTGGAAACGTCATACCAGTGAAATCTGTTGAACTGAAGAGTCTCCCAGAGAAAGGGACAAAAGCACTGTTACAATACTATAGTTAAGATTGCCTAACACTTTCCGTGAACACCTTCTGTTTTCAGCTGGTTATAACTTTGCCAAATGTATAATTAGACTGAAGGAAACTCAGGGAATTGTGATATAGGGGACAGACCTCCACTGGTAAAGGGATGAGCTAGATCATAGATTCTCAACTTGCAGATCGTGAACTGGTGTCAGAGAGCCGAGACCAACATGCCCTTCCGATATTGCTAAATGGGAGAGGATCCCGGAGGACTCTCAGTCTGTGAAATATGATCTTTTCCATAGTGGGCTGGGACTAAGAATTGCTGGGATAGAGGACTTGATAGGTCTTTGCACCACTAATGATTTTATAATAAATCATTTGCACATATGTACTTTTCATCTGAAGCTCTTAAAAGAGCTTTACATAGAATATTAACCCCTATATCCCCCTTTTACACATGGGAATATTAAGGCAGGGAAGGATTAAGTGACTTTCTCAAAGTCACCAAGCAAGACAGTGGCTGAGATGGGAACAAAATAGAAGTTGCCAAACTCTCAAATCCTCTCTGTTCTTACTGTTGGAAAATTAAGTTTCTCTAAATATGACATAGCATGTTAGAAATAAAACAACGTGCTTAGGTTGCATTTTAGCCATAGAGCAGATTTCTTGTTCTGCCTGTACTGCCTGCAAGGCATTTGCCTGAGATTGTAAGCTGGCTGAATAAGTCCCTCTTAGCTACCATTTGTTTGATGACGTTCATGGGAAATCGGGCCACATGGGCAGCCCAGCTGCCAGAAAGTTTCAAACTCCTAACAGAAGCTGTGCCAAGGATGTTCCTCAGCCTACAAGGGAACACGCAGAACTAGATCACAGTGTCTTCATCTTTTGGAATGCAATGGCTTGCTTGGATTCTCTGATGTGTAAAATATCTTTGTGTGCCAGCCTAGCCTGAGGGTTATGGAGGCTGAGAGAGAAAAAAGCAGGGAGGATGCACGGATCCCCAAAGGAGAATACTGATAGGCACTTTCCCTATGGAGGATCTTAGAAGGAGATTATTGCCTGTGTCCTCAAAGAACATGCCCCCTTTCCCCTGCAGCGTGACAGAGTGGGCCATCACTTAGAGAGTTTGGTGACTGGCTGGAGTTTAGTGGGGGGCGAAGGTTAGGAACTATGAAGCTTGCCCAGCTTTGAAAGAGTCAGTCTGCTCAGGGAGCATGAGTTAGACAGAGGCCTGCTGCTCCAGTTCTGGAAAGGTTAGTCAGCCCCGGGACTGAAGTTAGCCTGGAAGCCTGGTCTAGGCAGAGGCTTACATAGTTTGAAAGATTTGCTCCAGCCCTGAAAGACTTACTGTAGGAGCCTATTTTGGGCAGAGACCTGCTCCAGCTTTGGAAGACGTAAGCCAGTTTGGGGCCAGAGTGAACCTGGTTTAAGCAAAGGCCTCATTCCATCCTTGAAAGACTTAAGTGCAGCCTAGAAACCACTAGCCTGGAAAGATTGTTAATCAGCCTAGGCAATGGCCTCTTTCAATTCCTGGGAAGAGGTTAATTTATCTTAGAGCAATATTGTTGTAAAGTTGTTATGGGAAATGTTGTAGTGTAAGTTATTTCAGTTACCATGGCACCTCAGGTTAAAAGTTGTGTGTGTGTCTCCTATATTAATGCTCCCTGATCTTTTTATTCCTTTTTCCTCCTCACTTTGAGTCCACAACCCACTGTGTCAACCACTGTCTGATGTGGTAAAATGGGTTCCAATTCATGTTTAACAGATTTTTCTGACATCAAGAAAGACCCAAAATGATCTAACAAATGTAACAACCTTGAAATGATCAAGATTGCTGGAATCCTCTTTAATGCACTAAGATCTAAAATGAAAAGAGAAAACTGTGCATGATAACACATCTATATGGAGGTAAGCTGATAGGTCAATTTGAGCAGATGGAATGTCAAGTTAAGATAATCAGTTAACTGAATTATCATGCCACTTACTGAATATCTCAGAGTGCCTTCTAACTGTTAAAGTTAAAGCAGGTAATTATGATGTAAAAATAAATCTTACAGCTCAATTTAGCTTTTCCAAAAAGGCTCAGATTGATCCAGAGCCAATGTAGTGAATGAAGAAAATCCAACACCTGATCTCTATTTTTTTATTACTGTTGTTTGTTCATTGCTTCTTTCCCCATCCTCCCTCATATTAACAAAGTTTGTCAGCATTCCAAATAATAGGATTAAAACACTATTGCAAACTCACATCTATTCTTCTGTTTATACGAGAAACTCAAAAGGTGCTTCATGCATCAAGCTTTATGGTCTTGTAAAGGTAAAGATAATTGTTAGTAGACAAAGTTTCAGTTACTGAAAAAAAGTGAAGTAGACTCAGTTTTCCAATGAGTAATGGATATTTTTTTGAGGAAGCAGACACTTTTCACAAAACAATTCACATTGTCAGAAACATCAACTTTCTGACAAAAATGAACCAATATTGGACCAGTCCTACATGATCAGAAACACAGAAGAGCCATTTGTATAGGATTTAAGTAGGATTCATTTCCATTCCTGGCTGAAACTCAGAAGTGCAGAGGCACGGGAAAATAAAGATTAAAATTGAGTCAATTTTTCAATCAATCAATCAAGGGTCATATTCTGACATCCTTCCTCAGACTGAGTAACATCTTGTTCCTCAAGAGGTACTACTGTTGTTAATGGGACCTGCTTGGAAAATAAAGTATTATACAGCACAGGAAGGGTAAAACTGGATCATTTATTTTTATTGAAACACTATTTTTTGGGTGGAAATTTTTTGTTTTGGTTGAAATGTTCTGACTTTTTCAATGAAAACTTTCAATTTTTGTTTTGTGGGTCTCATCAAAAAGAGAGGGGGAAAGATGTTTTCCCCCATTTAACTCCAAACCAAAAATGACACAATTTGGAACAAAATGAACATATTCTATTCTGTTGTGTGTGCTGAAAATAGATAATTTTTCAACAAACTCTAGGTAAGGGTGACAGACTCTGACCCAGAGTTAGTCTCCCTAGTTGTGTTTACCTAGGGGCCTCGATCTGGCCCCAGTACTGCAAATATGTATGGGTACATGCTTAACTTTACACACTAGGAGTAGTTCTACTAAAGTCAATAGAACTTTTCAGAGTGCATGAATGTACACAAGTGCAAAAGTCTTTGTAGAACCAAAGCCTAGGTCAGGCCTCCATTGAACTAGGTACCGTATAGATATATAGTAAGTAACCAATTTAGCCATGCTCTTACTTTTCCAAACCTATTTGCCCCCTTCTATTACACAATTACCATTTTTGATAATGAAAAAAAACACCCACAGCAAGACGATTATATTTGTAGAACATGGTCAGAATTTTACATAACACTTCAGACACCAAAAGCCCTGCCCTGAGAAATGTCAGTCTAATTAACGTGGCTATGAGATACAAGACAGCAGTTCTTGTTTGTTTGTTTTTTCCCTGGATGGACCAAGTTTTGCGCTCACTTCTACCTGTTGAACCTCAGGTTAAGACGTTAATCGTTAAGATGCGATTAATCGATCCCCGATCGCGCTCCCCGTCGGCTCCGGCAATCCACCGCATCGAAAGGCGGAAGCGGAGTCGACGGGGGAGCTGCAGCGATCGACTCGCCGCCGTCCTCATCCCCAGGTAAGCCGACTACGATACGCCAACTTCAGCTACGCTATTCCCGTAGCTGAAGTTGCGTATCGTAGATCGACCCCCTCCCCTAGTGTAGCCCTGGGCTCAGTGAGTGCCACGTGACTGAACACACTTTTGGTTCACTCTCTTAAAAGATGTTTTCAGTGTCTGTTCGCTTATTACCACAATGCTTTTAATGATGCCATGTAAAGATAATTTCTCATGATAAACAATTGCCATAGAGTTCAGGCTAGCTACATCTTTATGTTGTGGTTTAAAGGTTCCTTCAGAGGTATTCTGTAACAGTATAACCCTAATAATTTTAAGAGTGGAATCTTGATATCATATTGGTTCCTGTACCAGAAAGTAACGGACAAAAGTAAATTAGGGACTTTTTCTCTTTTCAGGTACGCTGTATAATTGCTTTTGTATTTTTGTTGTTGTTTTTAGCGGTCTCTTTTTTTAAATAATAGCCATGTCATTCATATTTAAGACACAGTCAACGGGAAAACTATATGTCATGATCTTTAAGTGTGCCCTTTAAAAAGCTGGCTCTGAGTCACATATTCACAGTTATCAGCAACAGATAAAATAAACCTCCTTTAAACCCTCTTTTCACATCAAAACCAAGGGGCAGATTTTGCCAACTTTACTCACTCTGGGCCAGTGTCCATAGGCACTAGGGGTGCTGGGGACTGCTGCACCCCCTGGCTTGAAGTGGTTTCCATTATGTGCAGGGTGTACAGTTTGGTTCAATGGTTCTCAGCACCCCCACTGTACACCTTGCTCCAGCCCCGCTTCCAGTGTCTGATTCCCTTACTCACTTTACGGTGTTCCGGACTCCAGCAGTGGTCCCATCTAATCAGTGCAGCTAGGCACGGCCTAACGTGCTGCCTAATGTGACAAAGAGTGACAGAAACTAGCCCCCTGTGAGTAGTTCCACTGAGGTCAGAGTGAGCTGCAACTCAGTGAGGATGAGGGTAGCAGCATCCAGCTCTTAAACACAACATAGTCCACATGTGAGAACTGGGCAATGATCCGATTCTTATGGGTATTATGGTAGTTCATCAGAGGCTCCAACATTCTAGGCACTGTACAAACATAGTCCCTACTCTGAAGAATGTAAAGTCTAAGGTCTTGTCTCCACACAAAAATGGAGACACTTTATCTGTACCAGTATAGTTGAACGGATACTAATCCCCAGTGTAGATGTAGTTCCAGTGGTGTGAAACATACCAGTAGAGTTATTCCCATGGGAAGGGGAGTAAGTTAAAACTGTATAAGGCACCTTTATACCGACATAACTACATCCACAGTAAAGGCAGTACAGATTTAACTATGCTGGTAGAAAAATCACGTCTGGCCCCACCTGAAATAGTTAAATCGGTAGATAAGCTGTATGTAGACCAGGCCTCAATAAACATGGCAGAGAATGTCTCAAGACCACAGGCAGAGAATCCCTGATTCTAAATTCGTCTTGCAGGTCCGTATCCACGGGGCCATGCTGCTTGCCAGGTAGCTGATACAGCACCATTGCTATTCTGTTTGCCCATCTGGAACAGTAGTATGTTTCTGTGATGTTCCCACAGTCAGTGCTCGCATGGGTAACCATGAGCCACACCAAAAATTGCCAAAGAGACTTCATTTTTCCACCAATGGGTGCAGCCATTGGCACACACAAGTAAAAGAGAAGACAGGTGACTGACATTAAGAAAAGGTGGGAGGTTAATCTTCAAACCAGACAGACGCCTTAATACCAAGCTGTTGTTTTTGTTAGTTTCTGAACCACTTAAAGCTATCGATGTTGTCTTTCCCCACTGTAAAATATATGGTAGATGTTAAACACATTCAGCCTGATAAACAAAAACCATCACGTTAAGAATAGCAGTCAGCTGGCACACTGTATATTTGCCTAAAGTAAGAATTACTTAGATTTGCTGTTGTGCCAAAAGCTTAAAGAAATACTGGCTAGTACCTGTTATGTGCCTGCAGCAGCATCTATCTAATGCGGCTTCTTTCTACACTGTAAAATGTCGGAAAGGGCTGCTCTGTCAGTTAACCCTTTGCGGGTCAGGCTGGAGACCTATTGTAATGGGAACTTTTGCTAGTGCAAGTTAAAATGTTGTTCACATTTATTCAGTACTTCAAAAGGAAGGGTGGGTTGCTGATTAGAGCAGGCGACTAGGGTTGGGGACTGGATTCCCTGCCCCGCCATATCAACTTTTCTCACGTGCCTTGAGCAAATGAGACAAATCTGTGTCATATCTTCAGCTGGTCGAACTTGGCAGAGCTCCAATGAAGTCATTCAGACATGTCCCTCTCATAACCAGACTAAGGTGGGGCAGTACTGTTAATAAATGGGATTATTTTAGAACCTTACCATTCCTCTTCCTTCTCCACCCTATCTTACTCTCTGTACGTCCAAGCTGATGCCTTTTTGTTTCCTTCTTCCCATTCTCATTTTAACCCCATCTTCCACGCAAGTCCCCGTACTTGGAACATCCTCCAACTCTTCTATGACAAAGGACCACACTCTCCACAGATCTCTTCTTGTGCAGCACTCATAGGGGTTACCATTGAGACTGAACTATTTTCTTTTACTGTTATATGGAAAAGTGAGACCAGGGGATTGCCACTAGAACTGGGAATTTTTCATCTACCAGTAAAAAGATAAAAGCAAACTGCCCCCACTCTAATCTGCCAAGGCATTTTACATCACCCAGTGAAAGAGTTTATCAGACACCACCTGACCATCACTTCATCATCTCATGTGTTAGGTGCCCAAACTATTGCCCTGACCCTGTAATTGGATTCACAAGGGTGGATTCACATTGGGTTCGTTGGGACTCCATACGGGCACACAGTTCTGTTTACACACACAGCCCCACTGACGTCAGTGGGGCTCCCCACAGGGGTCTCCCTGCAGTGATGTCATTGCAGAATTGGGGCTGTATCGTCTCACGGCAGCACAGATTCTTTTCTTTGCTCTGTAAAGCACCAGACCCAGTGGCAGCACTCGGTGAGGCCCAGGTCTTGGAAATGGACGCAGTAGCACAGACCCCTGCACCGACACACAAAGCATTTCAAAGGGGCGAGTGGATCCAGTTGTAGAATTGGGGCCTACATAATATATCTTTGATACAAATCCACAAATCTCTAGCTGAAATGAGTTTGATACAAGGTAGCCTCAGAAAGTACCTCCTTTGTTCTGCTGTAATACACAGTTTACTGGCACCTGTCTTTACATGTCTCATATTGCAAGACTGTTCCATAAAAACTCCATAACCAGTTATTCCAGTGACTAGTATTTTCATATTCTTAGCCTTTGACTACAAAACATTCCTGGCAATGTAAACCATAATTAAAGAATGCGTTTCACCCACGCAAGAACAGACCATCCATTTCCATACAAGCATACGACTGAATACTGACAGCCTAGCAAACCTATGGCCCCTTCGTATTGCACAGTTGTCACAGTGACAACTGCTTGGCTCTTCGTAATAACAGTGCAGATAGAAATCAGATCCTCCTGCTCCCAAAGCAGCTATTGCCTTTAGCTGTTTTATTTAACAGAAGATATATGATGCACAGCGGATTGATTCTCATTCCGGCCAGTAGAGAGGAGTGTTGCATATAAGAACTAGATTGTAGAGCTGGCAGGGAATGTTTTTGACAATATGGAAACTTTCTCAGGTCTGGAGTTGGAGGGGAGGAGTCATAAACCACCACTACCAATAAAATATCCAATAGCCCAGTGGTTAGGAGCTTATCTGGGATGTTCATGTTCCTGCTCTGCCTGGTTTGGAGCAGGGAATTTAAGCCGGGTCTCCCAGTGCCTTGGCGACAGGGCTATTGCCTATCCTAGGCTGACTCTCAGTTTCACCCCAATGCAGAACGGGAAAAATGGTGAAACCTCAACAGTTTTCATGGGACAGGAAAACCATTCCCCAGCCAGCTCTACTAGAGTATTCATTTCAGTGGTAGTCTTCACATTCATGTATCTTTATGCTGAAATGGATCAAAAGGGCACCAAGAGAGAATAATAGGTGGGAAATAAAAGTTGACTAATATGTATTAGACACACAGGGTAGGTGAGCTAATATCTTCCATTGGACCAACTTCTGCTGTTGGAAGGGATAAGATATATTGCTCTTTCATAAGAGGAAGGAAGGGTGTGCAAACAGTGTTCCCCCATTACTTACCTATGCAGGGGCAGACCAACGACAGTCCTGGACTTCCACTGTGCAAAAAACTGCACGGGAATTGGTAGGTCTATGGCCTGAGGCGAGACAGGTGCTGACAGCTCCAAGAGGCTGTGGCTTTTAGGCACAACCCGTGCTGGAGCTCCCACGGACACTGTATGCCACCCCATTACTCCCATCACGGGGCTGGGCAGGAACGGCACACCGTTCATATTTCTCTATGTGCCTTTACAAAACACACAACGACATGTACCGCAGTGGGAGCTTGGATGCTACTATAACCCCCACACCTCCTCGGTGTGGTGCTCTGTCCCCTCTAGTGGCACCAAGACCACGGAGAGATAACTGAGTCTGCTACAGCCGTAGCCGAGTGCCACATGGCTTTTAGCTCATGCAGTAGAGGCTCATGCATTTAGCCCCAGAGATCCCGGATGAGCTCCCACTTGTAACACCAACATTTCCCGGTCATCAGCAGGCGGAATCAAACCTGGGACCTCTGGATGAGCCTCTACAGCATGAGCTAAAAGCCACCTGGCACTCAGCTAAGGATGTAGCAGACTCAGTAATCTCTCCGTGGTCTTGGTGCCACTAGAGTGGGCAGAGCACCACACCCAGGAATTGTGTGGGTTACACAACTGCTGGCAAGTGTAGCATCATTGTTATCTGTAAGATGAGATTTTTAAGAATAGGACCATTCCTGACAGGTGTTTGTCCAACTTCAGTGCAGGGGAATGGACTAGATGGCCTCTATATTTCTACAATTCTATGATTATAATATCAAAACCTCCAATGATGGGGAATACACAACCTCCCTAGGTAACCTGTTCCAGTGCTTAACTATCCATATAGTTAGAAAGCTTTTTCCTAATATCAAACCTAAATCTCTCTTCCTGCAAACTAAATCAATTATCTCTTGTCCTACCCTCAGTGAAAATGGAGAACAATTGATCACTGTCCTCATTATAACAACTTTTTACATATTTGAAGAGTGCTATCACGTCTCCACTCAGTCTTCTGCTCTCTAGAATAAACATGCCCAATTCTTTCAACCTTCCCTCCTCGGTCATGTTTTCTAAATTGCTTATTTTTGTTGCTCTCTCCTCTGCACTCTCTCCAATTTGTTTGCCTCTTTCTTAAAGTGTGGTGCCCAAAACTGGCCAGAGTACTCCAGGTGAGGCCTCACCAGTGCCGAGTAAGGCAGGACAATTCCCTCCTGTGTCTTACATACAATACTCCTGTTAATACGCTCTGGAATGGCATTTGCCTTTTTTGCAATGTCCTTTGCCTGAGTACAGCCTGCAGGGGATGGGAGATGGCCTTGATGAGCTACCATATTCCTGAATGTTTTTGCTGTCTCCAACCATGGTCATCCTAAGATAATAAACTTACAGGGTTCAACTCCCTCCCAAGCACACTTAGTCATAACTAAACCTGCAGAAAAGGAGACCATTAAGAGCTGGCAAGCAGAATTAGTTGGCTGTGAACATGCTACTAATTCTAAGGTCCCTGGCATTTTTGGCTAGCTACTTGCAAATGTTTGTGCAAAACGTGTGTTAGCTTAATAAGCTAATGAGCATAATGCTGTCTGAAAGGAGATGATGTTTTCTAGCGACAAACCTGGCTTTTGAACAGTTAGATATTTGAGTGTCAAGAGCCCCACAAGGAAGTAGTGCCCTTAAAATAAGACACAGGGAAAGAGTTAGGCTGTGTGCGTACCAAGGTGAGAACATCAAAGAGGGTAATGCCCATTCGCAGTTCACCCCAGTATGGTTACCTTGTCCCCAAGTGAACCCAGTTACCTCACATCCTGTGCACCATCTCATTACAACCATCCTATTAACCAAGAGCACACTAGCTTGTTGTGAAAGCACTGGACAGCGGCTTGCTGTGTGAAAGGGGTCACCAGGACAATAGTTTGAGAACCACTGCCTTAGACTGTAAGCGCTTCAGGGCAGGGACTGTCTTACTGTGCATTTGCTCGGCTCCTAACCCAGTGGGAGAGACCCTGCTCTTAGTTGAGGCCTCTAGGCTGCACTGCAATGCAAAGAATTTTCTGTACAATTCCTTTTTCTTTCCTTCCTGTGACATGCTTCATGGAGAAACATATGGCACACAAACAATGGGCAGTTCTCCACATCTTGTTGAATTGAACAAGCAGTTAAAAGCTACAGCCTCTCCTGGCACTCTGGACAGCTATCCAAATAAACAGAAACAATGTTATTGCTAAATGCCAGTAATGCTTAGACCTGGCACTTTTGGACAATAATTTTTTCCCCTGTAGCTGTAATAAAGTGAATCTATGAACAGCATAAGGCATTTGATTTCAGGACTTGGGTGGTAGTTGTGAGATATCACCTTATTAAATGAAAATACATCTCTGTATTACTAGAAACCAGAGCCATAGTCAATAATTCACCTGCTACAGTATAACAAACTTTGCTGTGTTTTCTCAGTCAGAACTCCCATTGAAGTCATCTGCTCAAGAAACTCCCTGAAAAAGCACAGGAACAAACCTGCACAGACACACCCCTAGAGCCCCAACCAGGGGTATTCTATCTGCTACCCTAGATCCATAAACCTGGAAATCCTGGACACCCCATCATTTCAGGCATTGACACCCTAACATCAGGATTGTCTGGCTATGTGGACTCTCTCCTCAGGCCCTACGCTCCCAGCACTCCCAGCTATCTTCGAGACACCACTGGCTTCCTGAGGAAACTACAATCCAGGCCCAGCTAGCCCTATAAAGGCTTTGAGCCAGAAGCCCAGGGGGAGTCTTACTCTGCCTGTAGAGGGAGAAGGGCTTGGGTGCAGGAGCTGAGTAGGGTACCTGGAGTGGAGCGGGGCTGGGGAAAGGCTAAGGGAGCCGGGGAGCTCCAGCCTAGGAAAACCCCAGGCTCCAGGTAGCCACCCCACTACACGCCACATTACATTTGTAGTACCTATTATTTGTTTAGATTCTTTATTTTCTATATTTGTCAAGCAAAAAAAATAATCTTTGTGCTTACCTATTGCCTTTCAATTTCTCAAAACTGCTTAACAAGCATTAATGAACGACTCAAAACCTCTGAGAGGTAGAGTTTATTGTACTTTTTCCTAAGGATTTCCCATCCATCTGAGGATGAACCATTTGACAAAGGTGGGTAAGATATTTCCCCATTTTAGAGGTAGGGACACTGAGGCAAAGAAAGGTTCAGGCATTTATCCAAGATCTCAAAACAAGTCTGTGAGAGATCTTCAATTAGAACTCAGGGGAGCCTTTACTCCTAATTCTGCCCCCTGTTCTAAGCGCCAGACAATCCATAAAGGGATTTATTGTATAGATTAAATCCTGAATCCACAGCAGCACAGGAGGTGGCATGGGCTAGCCTGTGTACTGCCCATGGTGCCGTAGCTTCATTGCCTTTTTTAGTGAGATAGCTTGATCAAAGCTAGCTGGGGTATGCCTGCATGCGGACAGCACGCTTCCTGACTCCAGTATAGACATACCATACAGAGATACGCCAGTGAAGTAGATGCAGAATCACTGGGTGAGCATCGTTGGCCTGTGTTATGCAGGAGATCAGACTAGATGATCATATTGGTCTGTGATGGGGTGTACAAACCCCACCCTGAGCAACAAGGGCAAACGGGCTCATTTTGGGCTCAGCCAGCTCCACCCTGCCACAGCTGCAGCAAATGCTCCATCTGCCGGAGGAATGAAAAGGCAGCGAATTCGCTCAGTTGGGAGCAGCGCTGAAGGTGAGCAGACCTGCAGCTCACAGCGCCAGCAGAGCAGAGCAAAACCAAACCTAAAGGCTCTGACGCAGCTGCCCAGAGGGGTCCGCCATGAGGAAAGGGAGGACGCTCCGCAGAGACAAGCAGAGAGGGAAGTATCCTGTGGCCCTGGGCAGTGGTGACTCCCCCTTGCTGCCTTGTGGTTTGGATTTTCCCACCAGGTGAAGGCCTTGGACTGAAGTGAGCCCAGGTGGGGAGACAAGAGGAAGAGGCCCAGGGAGAACAGCCTTAAGTAGTCTTGGTTGCCAGGTTACTGGTAGCCCCAGGGGCCCTGGGTCGGAGCCTGGTGGAGTGGGAGGGCCCGGGCTCCCCTCCCCACACTCCCCTTGGCAGTCTGGGGTTGTGGCTGTGACCCCTAGGCCACGCTTCCCAACCAGACCCTGAGTGGAGACCATAACATGGTCCCTTCTGCCCTTAAATATATAAAAGCCATACTGCCTACTTTGTAAAGCACTTTGAGATCTACTGATGAAAAGCACTATATAAGACCTAGGTTTTATTCTTTACTTTAAAAAGCTGCATAGTAAAACGTGCGTGAATGGAAACATGAGGCGCATCTTTGAATAACAGACAATAATACATGTAAGGTGTAAAGAATGGCTGCAGAGGCTGCATATTAATCCAGGGGAAGCAAGATTTCTGAGTCACTTTATTAAATAATTATACAGTGCAAACAATTTCCTTATATACTGGGCATGCTGTATAGCAAACAGATTCCCTACAAGTACCACATCACTGCCTCACCCCTTGGCCACTGCTTTCATTCACACAGGCAAAGTGGCTACAGTGAGAAATTATTGCTGAATTAAACTAAGGCTTGGGGGTGAAAAGCTTTCGTTAACCCCTTCACTGCTGTTTAATGTGCCCATGTGACGGTGAAAATCTGCCGCTAGCTACTACACCAGACATATCAGCAACATCATCATATTCCATTGGGGGTTTGGTATCCCAGGGCATTGATACAATGTTGCTATGCATCGCTCTGAGGGTAAGTTCCTACAAGTCAGACTAAAACCAGGGTCTCATTGTGCTATGCACTGTGCAAACTCATAGTGAGACAGTCCCTGCTAAAATGTTTACATCTAACTGACGAGACACTCCACACTGGGAAGAGAAAGAGAGGCAGAGAGGTGAAGTCACTTGCTCCTGGTGAAACAGCAGAGGTGTAGGACATAGATCTCCTGATTCCTAGTCCAGCCTTATCTACTGGACAATTCTGCCTCTTGGGCACCACTCGCCCGTGAAGAGGTTTGAGAAGAGGGGCAGTGGCAAGAGTGGTAACATCTTCTTCAGAAGTTACACAGAAGAAACCCTTCCTGTATGTCTCTGGTGCACTGAGCTTTCGAGCATCTCCACCACGTATCAGTCACGTCCAGATGATCTCCTTACCTTTGATGAAGCAAGGACTGCATTACAGACCTTGCATTTTAATCCATTTGTTGCTGCTCTGTGTCTGTATGATTCAGGGTCAGATTGTTCCCAGCACGGGTTATTCCCTTAGCGAGGACTGGAAACCCCGGGCGTTTAGACTCGCTGAGTTTCTATCTCAAGGTTGGTCCCCTGGCAGTATCAGAGGGTTCAGCGCCTGGCACCCACACATTGCCTGTGTCTCAGTGCGGCCTCCCAACACCCCACCAGCTACAGCTAGCTGGGAGGAGATAAATATTGAGAGAACTGGGGTAAATTCAAGCCAATGGGCTTAGTGGTAACTTACCTTCACAGCTCAACCCACCTCTACCCATGGAGACAGACCCCGTGGAGCACACACAGAGGGCTTTTGTGGGATCCAGCAAATGGAGGACCATGCTGTGGAATGGCACTCCTCTTTCACGTGCCCCTCACACGTGCCTCCAGCCTAGATGTACCCAAAGTCCATTCCCTCCTTTCACTCCAGTGCTGTGGGTCATTCACTTAAATAGCTAGCAAGCTACTCACAAGAAAACACTGAAACATGTAACTAGAGATAAGCTTAAACCTCAAACTCATCATCAGATCTGAATCCAAGCTGCACTGATGTTCACGAGCGCTCAGAGCCAAGTCTGCAATTGAGCCTCATCTGTAGAGCAGATGCACCATTTCATCATGGGAAGGATGGTTGGTCTTTGATACATTGTTGGGTTTGCATTAGAGCAGACTGGAAAATGCACCTCCACACAGACACACCAAACAAACTTTTGGTGAAAACAAAAAACCCTTCCACCACAATCTCTCCTCTTGGTGAAGGGAGGTGGTGCTTCACAGGAGTCCCTGGCCATGCTGCGCCATGGGAGATGCAATACAGTTTGGGAGCCCAGCCCATAGAGGAGAATGGGGATATGAGGCTACCCAAGTACAACTCCCATGAGGGACCACAATGGCATATCAAAATCAAAATACTTCCATTATGAGGCATTCACTTTTTTGATGAACCAGGTCTATTTCTATTTATTATACATTGTTTTATCCATTCTAAAATATACAAAACTCTTTTACATAAACAAGACTCTGGTTTTCTAATATTTAAAATAAATTCTAAAGAGCGATTGCTTAAAAAATGAAGGTGGTAAACCATGCCCTTCAAAATATAGAGCATGCACAATTCTTTTAAGAATGTGTTATGTATAATTTTACATCCTGTTTGCTGCTGCTGCTCCTATCTTCCAGAACTGAAGTATATGTGAACTGAATGACTCAGACTTTAGTCTAAGCAATAAATCATAAACCTAATGGGTAAAAGGCATTTGCAATAGTTCTCTCTGAACACACAGTCCTGTGGCACACAACTTCAAATTATAAATAAAAACAAATAAAATAATGATACTCATTAGTAAATACACAATATGAGTTCCATATGTTAACAGATGGAAGGATTTCAATGCAATCTCCTTACGGTTGTCTACTGAAATGATGGAGGTAAGCTAAGAACATCCAACATTCCTGTAAACAAAGGCTATTATTGTTTTTATATAAGCAATAAGACTAAGAGTTGACTCATCCACTTGTACGTGTGCCTACAAATCCAGTTTCACAAGTTAATGAAAGCTGACTGGACTAACAAGAATTTAGCAACAAGTCACTTTTTCCACCTTTCATCTTCAGCTATCAAATTTGTCCTGCTTTGCAACTGCCAGTTGTTCTAAGAAATACATTTATTGGATAATAATATTCTTCCTAGATCCACTTCCACTACAACCCAGACTAACCAACTCTGAATTCCTGTGATAAAATCTATTTCACAGAAGGATCTTTAGCTGCTAGGGATTACTTTTACCCCTCATGTATTGTTACTGTAGACAGTAGTTTAAGGTTCTCACAGATTTTTTTTTTTTGGTGATTAGTAAATTCACTGAAAAAATGTGTGTTTCAGGGCATCAAACTATTTGCAAATATGGTTTGAATTTATTTAATAATTTCAGCTAGAAAAAAAATGAAAAGTTGAAATTTGTTTGTTTTGACTATTTTGTTTTGAAACATTTGGACTTTTTTGTTTCAAAATAATGTTTCATTTTGAAATTTAGGTATACTTATTTAAAAAACAAACAAAAGGATAAAACCATTCAAAAACTAAACAAAAATGGGGAAAAATGTCAAACAAAATGTTGTGTTTGACCCAAAAGAAATTTGTTCTGATTTTTTGTTTCAGTCAGAAAAAAAAAAGTTTCAGTGTGAAGCAATTTTTTTCAGGTTTTTGATTTGGCACTTGAACCAAAAAAAAATCAATTATTCACTCAGCTCAGGTTATACGCTCATGGGGAGCATATCTAATGGGTACAGCAGAGAACAGGAAATTACCAGGACTGCTCTCCCATCTCAGCTAAAGACTTGTGCTGTGAATGTAGCCAATTCAAATTTTCTCTGTACCTCAATTTTTCCATTTTTCAAATGAAGTCAATATAAAGCTGTTGAATTTTTTGGTGAAAGCATTTCCTCCCTAAGAAAACATAGCTTTTCAACCAAAATAAAAAGAATATGGAAAGTCTTTATAGACAATTATAGCTTTAAATTTTTTAGCCTATATATCACAGAGGTTATGGCCATTTTAGAAGTGACATTTTCATGGGCAATTTTCAATTTTATTGAGAAAATTTCTGAATTTTTGACCAACAAAATTGAAATAAAAACCAGAAGCTTTCAATACAAAAATATTTTTGGTGGCCCCCCCGCACCAGTTTTGGGATTGAAAAAAACCAAAAAGCTTAACCAAACCCCAAACAGTTTTACTGAAAATTGGTTTCAAAACCAAAAACTTTTTCAGTATCCAGTTTTTCATCAGAACCCCCCTCCCCCCAAAAAAAATCGCAGAAAATTTAGGAAGAAACAAAAAATATTTTGAAATATCCTGTGAAAAATAATTGGCATCTTTTTGATTAGCTCTAGTTCAATTGTATTACTTACATTTGTCCGTTCATTTGACATCCTTAAATGAAAGGTGAAAATACTATTAGCTGTTATTTGTAATAATACTTAAAGATGATTATCCTTTCTTTACAGAACGGGGATCACTATGTGCTGGAGGAGGAAAGAAGCAGGTCTAGCACTTGTATCCCCCTTTTCAAAAGGCTTAGGTTCTCTGCCAGCCTTTGAGCCTTTTCTCTCAAGGCAACTATAACTTCTCCATTTTAGACCCATTTTAAAGTCTTCAGCTTGTATGTCAGAGTTCATGCCCATTTTAGAATAGAAGTTTCCATTAAGCAATCAAATTTCTCCCTTGCTGAGCTGTTCTTTTTTGTTTCAGGTCTCCATAACCTCAGCTAGATGATGCTGGTTTACCCCAGCTGAGGGTCTGGCAGTGTGTCTCTTATTTTGTTCCATGAGCTTGTTAACTTTGCACATACATAAAAGAGAAGAACAGTTTGCCAACATTGGCATGTGCAGCATTTTGTTGAGACTGAGGAACCTATTTTATTCAGTACGGCTGGAGTTTGGGAAAAACTGGTAAATATTTTTCCACGCCCAGATCCTCTCCAGAATGGAGAGCACAGAACACATTCAGCAGCTCGCAATACATCTTTAGCTAATCCTTTGTGCAATTTGGCTTTGTCTCAAAAATATTTTTAATCTCAGAAGGTCTCCTTTGGGCATTTTGAACAGAAGAAATGCAGTTCTGTTTCCCAGCTCTATTTTTAGGAGGGCTGCTGGATTCTGCCCCTCGGGTCATACACGCAGTGTGGATGATAAAAAGATTAGACCTCAGTTAACTTTTAGAGGGTTTGTTGGATACATAGTAAGAGGCAAACTAAGTCCTCACATTTTAGCAGCCATGCACAAACTGCAGCCTGTGTGGAAGGAAGGGTTTATGGTGAATGAATGATTATTTGATATATGTGTTGTGGTACTAGCTAGGCACTTCAACCAAGTGCCCATTATGCTAGGCACGTTATGGACAGCTGGGGATCTCAGGCATGGAGAGATTAAGCATATATCTAAGGCGTATTCTTAGCTCGGGTTAACTAACCCAGGTTAAAATAGCAGTGAAAACATGACAACTTGACTTTTAACTTGGGTTAGCCACTTGAACTCAACCCCAGGTTCCCTGATGTGTTTTAACTCGAGTTTTTATGTCTTCATGGCTATTTTAGCTTGAGTTAAGAACACACCCTTTTTCGCCGTGTAGACATATGCTAAGTGATTTGCCCAAGGTCACACAGAAAGTGTGTGGCAATGCAGGTGCTTGTAGTATCCAAGTATTAGGCTAGTGATCTAATCACAGGACCATTCTTCCTCTGTTTTTTGGGATTTCAATGGTATTTTACTGTTCTTTATTTTCTCCATAAAAATCTGGAAAAAGGGGTAAACAGTGAGGTGGTAAAATTTGCAGATGATACAAAATTACTAAAGATAGTTAAGACCCAGGCAGACTGCGAAGAGCTACAAAAGGATCTCTCAAAACTGGGTGACTGGGCAACAAAATGGCAGATGAAATGTAATGTTGATAAATGCAAAGTAATGCACATTGGAAAACATAATCCCAACTATACATCTAAAGTGATGGTGTCTTAAATTAGCTGTTACCATTCAAGAAAGAGATCTTGGAGTCATTGTGGCTAGTTCTCTGATAACATCCACTCAACGTGCAGCGGCAGTCAAAAAAGCTAAAAGAATGCTGGGAATAATTAAGAAAGGGATCGATAATAGGACAGAAAATATCATCTTGCCTCTATATAAATCCATGGTATGCCCACATCTTGAATACTGTGTGCAGATGTGGTCGCTCCATTTCAAAAAAGATATATTGGAATTGGAAAAGGTTCAGAAAAGGGCAACAAAAATGATTAGGGGTATGGAATTGCTTCCGTATGAGGAGAGATGAATAAGACTGGGACTTTTCAGTTTAGAAAAGAGACGGCTAAGGGGAGATATGATTGAAGTCTATAAAATCATGACTGGTGTAGCGAAAGTAGATAAGGAAGTGTTGTTTACTACTTCTCATAACACCAAATGAAATTAATGGGCAGCAGGTTTAAAACAAATAAAAGGAAGTATTTCTTCACACAATGCACAGTCAACCTGTGGAACTCCTTGCCAGAGGATGTTGTGAAGGCCAAGAACATAACAGGCTTCAAAAAAGAACTAGATAAATTCATGAAGAATAGGTCTATCAATGGCTAGTAGCCAGGATGGGCAGGGATGGTGTCCCTAGCTGCTGTTTGCCAGAAGCTGGGAATGAGCGACAGGGGATGGATCACTCAGGGATTGCCTATTCTGTTCATTCCCTCTGGGGCACCTGGCACTGGCCACTGTCAGAAGACAGGATACTGGGCTAGATGGATGTTTGGTCTGACCCAACAGGGCCGTTCTTATGTTCTTCCTTTACGTCTCTGCAGGATAGATCTATATATCAATTTAAGTCATATAAAAACAACTTGCTGGAATATTTTTGTCTATTAAAGTAATGTCATTTCCATCTCCTGCTGACTTGTCCTACTTTGCAGTGTCTTGGAGGACAGAGGATACAGGTATTTAAAGCCAATGTACGAGGGGAAAGACTCCTAATCTCTTTATTTCACACTCTTCATTTCACGAAGATGTACTATAGAAGCATTACTTATAAGCCTCGTGCTTAGATCTTTCCATACTGCAAGTCATGAACCTGATCCAGACCTCGGGTGTGCCCGCACAGGGGGTTTAATTGGAAGCTTTTTGATGAGTGTCAGGTAACCCCCAGTATGCCAGTCACACAAATGGCATGCACACGCCTATTCCGTTTTCAATTCACATTGTGTGAACACACAGTGGCAGTTTGCTGCAGATCGAGGGCATAGCGGTCTCCGGGGGCTTACACTAAGGTCTAGGGTGACCAGACAGTAAGTGAAAAATCGGGACAGGGGGTGGGGAGTACTAGGAGCCTATATAAGATAAAGACCCCAAAATTGGGACTGTCCCTATAAAATCGGGACATCTGGTCACCCTACTAAGGTCCTTTGCTTCACTGCTGTGCAACGTACCTCCAGGGATTGTTTTTGCTGTAAATCGTGGGAACCCAGCTGGGTTCAATTTTACAAAACTCCCATGATCCCACTGTCTCTGCCCCATACTGCTTTTCTTGGTGGGCTTGTGTCATTTTTGAATTGCTTTCTGTGAGCAGGGACCCAACAATGCTTCAGGCCACGATGGTGACAAATGCGAACTCGCAGAGGCTACTCAGGCTGTATTACAGCAGTCAAAGATGGATGAATTAGACACTAGAATTCTCCCATTGCACCACCAAGCAGATCATGCATTAGCAGAAGATGAGTCTACAGCGGCCGCAGCAACTGCAGGAGCAGGACACTCTGGTGGTGGTGGCAGCAGGATGAAGAGGATGAAGAGTACGACACTGAGCTGTTGGAATAAGAGGATCAGTTCCTGGATCACCACACAGTGCTCAGCGCTGTTTCTTGGCCCAGGGAACCAGCATGGATTGGTGGGAGAGGATTTGCTCTCCAGAGGTGGGATGACCAGCACAGTGGTGAAAGAACTTCAGGATGGGGATGGCTACCTTGTTTCAGTGGTGTGCAGGACTGACCCTGGAGCATCAGGAACAGCATACCAACATGTGGTGCCCCAAGCCTGTGGAGAACCGGGTAGCCATTGCTACTGGGAAGCCATCCCAGAATCTCATCAATTCCAATTGGTGTAGCCAACCAATTCAGCATGGGGAGATCAACTGCTGGGGCCATTCTCATGCAGGCCTACTATGCCATTGACAAGTTGCTGCCTACCTGGGTCATACAGTTGGGAAGTGCTCAGGAGATTATCAATAGATTTGCATGCATCGGGTTTCCCACGGGACAACTGATGCAACCCATGATGTGCCTATCATTTGCCCACGTCCCAGCTCCTGCCAGGGTGCAGAATTTATACACAGAAAGGGTAATTTCTCCACGCTGTGCCAAGGACTGGTAGACCACCATAGCAGATTTACCAACATAAATGCAAGGTGGTCTGGAAGGCTCCATGATGCTACGATCTTTTGGAACTCAGGACTATTTAGATTAATGGAGAAAGGACGGTTTTCCCCTAGGATCACTATGGACTTTAATGGTGTGGAGGTTAGTCTGTTTTTTATGGGAGAACTGGCTTATCCTCTGATGGCCTGGCTAATGCAACAACACACAGGCCACTTGGAAGGAAGGAACATTTTAACTATTGCCTGAGCAGCTGCAGGATGGTTGCTGAACGTGCATTTGGCCATTTGAAAGGCTGATGGTGCTGATCATGCGATAGGTTAGAAGCAAAAAAAAACCATTCCGATCATTATAGCGGCATATTGTGTTCTGCACAGTATTTGTGAGGGCAAGGAAGAAAGCCTTAACCCTGGGTGGGAGGCTGAGGTTCAGAGAGTTGCTCAGCGGTTCGAGCAGCCAGCAACGTTCCCACAGAAATGGCTAACGTGCTGCGAAATGCTTCAGGGATCCCTGCTGTTCCTCATTGGAAAAAGAGCAGTCACGTATTGGTCATATTGCAGACAGGCTACGCCAGCAGTTTTTTCATATGTACGTGTGACTTCACCTCCCTGAGACTCTTCCCATTCTTTGGGACTCTCAGAGACGGTAAGTGATCCGCGTGCGAAGAGCATGTTGGGTGCCTCGGGGTGTCTGTCTGCTGTGTAGGCTGTTCTGTGGTTTGGGGAGGTGCAGTGGTTGGAGCTATGTTCCCGCTTTGGTTTGGTAGTTTTGTTTGTGTGCTGGAGGTGCGAGTTCTGAGGCAGGGTGTTTGGGGGAGACATTGGAGGGGCAATCTGGATAGTAACCCCCTCTCCATCCCCTGAGGCTGTCCTGACTCTCCGAGACATTATGCGGAGCTGGCTAGGAGGCAGAGAATGGCCAAGGGCGCAGCAGCAAGACAGGCTGTGAAGTTATCCCCTGGGATTAGGATGACCAGACAGCAACTGTGAAAAATCAGGACGGGGGTGGGGGGTAATAGGAGCCTATATAAGAAAAAGACCCAAAAATCGGGACTGTCCCTATAAAATCAGGACATCTGGTCACCCTACCCGGGATGGTCCTCGCAGAAGTGCTGCAGGAGTGGGAGGGGATTGCAGCCAGAATGGGTGGTGCAGCCATGGGCACTTGGCTATTCGCTAGAATGCGAGAAACAAAAATCAAGCAATTCCTCAGGCTTACATTCTGCGATATCTTCCAGGCAGACAGGGAATAAGGGCAGGGAAAAATAGACAGGCTCCTGCAATGATTGTCAGCTCTAATGCATGTTACGGGGCTTTTGTACCTCAGTGGGGAGCAGCACTATCTATATCTGCATCGTGCGTGCAATGTCAATGGATGCAAACTGTGAACACTAATCCAGCATCTTTTCCTGTACGTGCTGTCTCAATAGACGGTTGACTGTTGCCCACATGAATGCTCTCGTTATTGGGATCTGACCCCGGAGGGGGGTGGGCAGGATGGAGACACTGGCTGTGCCATGCTGGTGGCCACCAACCGAGACGGCCAAAATCGGGGTGGGAACGTTTGCCGGTTCAGACAGATGAGGGAATGGGAAAAGGAAAAGAGGCAGATGGGCAAGTGCCCTCTGTGCCCTAGGCCTTTAAACAGTCAGTGGTCATGGCTTGAGCGTGTCGCAGAGGCTGGGTGGAGCAGCTGCTGGTTTGGAAATATGTATTGGGTGGGGGAGATGGACAGCATGGGCTGAGGGAGGCAGGGTCTTTTAGCTCACATCTGCCTACTCTAGCTGTGGCTGTGGGGGACCCAGGACCAAAGCCAGAATGGCAGTACAGCGCTATAATAATAATAGACTGCTAAGATAGGCACCTGCGTGCTAAAGTTCCCTCCGGGGGATCTGCCTCTTTGGCCCCAGCCTGGGTTTTCGGTTGGGACGCGGGTTCAGCTGGCACAGGGCTGGCATTGGGGTCCATTGCGTCAAGGCCGGACTGGGGCTAGCTTTCCAGCTGGCTGGCATCTGGGTTCTAAGACCCCGGCTCTCAGGGGGAAGCTCCTCTCTGAAATGGTGCTGCTTATCCTCTGATGGGTCTATGCAGTTGGCCTCGGTGGGGTGGACAGGGCAGGCAGCAGGATGCGGATGGGTCTGGGACAGGTTGTATTATGACTCTGTAGAATCCTGTCCAGTTCATCAAAAATGGACAGGTCAGATGTTCCCTGCTGGATTGTCTCCTTTTGTCCCTCGTTTCCATGTACTGTCTCTTGAGCTGCTTGCTCTTTATCCGCACTGGTCAGCGTCCCAGTCGTGGCCCTTCTCGCACATCTGACTTGCAGTGTACACAAACAGGTCCTTCATTCGGTGGCTGGGCACAAGAGCTTCCTGACCTGACATTTCTCCCCAAACGGCAACAAGACCCAGGGTCTCTGCGTGGCTCCAGGCGACGGCGTGGGACACGTTTGGGGCTTCTGGAGCGCTATCCTGGTTGCATTAGAAGAATAATAATACACTGGGAGTCAGGAGCAAATGGGCAAAATCTGGCTCCACACCAGGGTCATCCTGGGAACTGGAAACCAAAGCAGGGTAAGAACACAGGTAAATGGATAGGCCAGGAATAGTCAGTCTGCAAAGCCCTGTGGGACAGCTGTTGGCAGCATGCCAATAGCGGCGCACAGCAATTGCGTGCACATGAACAAAAGAGCAACTAAGAAAGAAAAACTTGTAGCACTAAAAGAGCAACTGAATTCAATCTGAAGCAAACCTAGCCCACTTTGCAAGAGGATTCCAGAGTTGGTGATAAAGGCAGAGTTAGTGCACAGTGATACACTGAGTTGTCTGTACGCAAGCATTTTCAAACCAGATTAACTCGATTTGATTCAGTTTAAAACCCCTGTGTACACAAGCCCCTCAATTCAGGAGAGCACTTCAGTACATGCCTAAAGCTAAGCGTCCTGTCTTGAGACACAGTCCTAGTGGCAATTGCAATTAATACTGTATTGCTTCTCCCCCTTCTTTATTTCTACAGGTAAATAACTTCTGAACAGAGACGAGCTTGAACCAAGCCCCCACTCCTAAACACTTTGCGCTTTGAGAAAATGTAGATCAAGATCTGATAGTTATAACTGGCATCTGTGTTTTTATGGAGTGAACCAAGACCCTGGATCGAAAACGTGTAACTGGATTTGGCTCTGAACTTGGCGATGGGAGCTGATAAGCAATTAACAATAACTTCATGCAGAGCTAAAAGAAACTGAAAACCATCAGAGAGAAAGTGTCACTGCTGTGACTCTGGATCTCCCTGTTAAGCACTATGGAATGTCCTTCAAACTCGTGGGAGTGACATCACCATGTTAGAGAACATACTGATCCAACGCTCAGTAGGGATGGATTCAAAGTTCAGTGAAATCAATGGAAAGATTTCAGTGGGCTTTGGTTAGATCAGAACCTTAACGTGTGACTACCGTATCCCCCAGCGAACAGCAGACGTAAAAGCAAGAACAAGAAAATTGGGCTTCATGTAGAAACTAGTGAGTGAGCTTCCCTGGCCTGTGTTATGTAGGACGTGAGACACGAGGACCACTTGTCATTTCGAATGGTGCCTGATTGTGTCACTTTGAATTCTGATTTTGAGGTAAAGGATAAGAATTGAAAGCCCACACAGGTGTGTTTCCTGTGCAGGTATGGAATGTTCTGTTCAGGGTGTGTACCTGTTCACCCACAGCTATATTTATGCTCCATAAAGGCAAAATACAAGTTATTGAGCTCGGAGGGGGAAATGAGATAAAAGAACTTGCCTAATTACAAATGCACCTCTACCATTGTTTTCCTTAGCCCCTGACTTGGTATAATCAGATTCATGCACACTGACATTTTTGTTGCTTTCCACTATTCCGATTTACTCAGCAAATATTAAAGCATGTTCATATTTTTGTTTTTCTTGTATTGGTTGGATTTTGGTTTGGTTTATAAATTAAGGCAGGGGGGTAAATTTTGCTCTCAGATAAACCTGAGTAACCCCACTGCAGTAACTGGGGAGGTACAGCTGTCACAAAGGGTGGAGCTCGGCACAGGTTTGCAGTTTTTTCTCCATGTTTCGACTGGAAGATGGCTATGAAACATGTCCCCACTTTTGTGTTACTCAAGGCAGGGTGAGGCAGAGATGGAAAAGGTAAAGGGAGAAGTGGGTAGGAGGTGAACACAATGACACAGTAAATGGGATCGTAGGAGGACACAAGTACGGCTGGTTGGCCCCCAGAATTCCTGTACTACAGGAAATTTCTAATTTCAAAAAATAATAATAATTCCACATCCAAACAAAGTGTGTTTAACAAACCTTCAAAATGGAATGGGTTCCCTAGGGAGGTGGTGGAATCTCCTTCCTTAGAGGTTTTTAAGGTCAGGCTTGACAAAGCCCTGGCTGGGATGATTTAGTTGGGGTTGGTCCTGCTTTGAGCAGGGGGTTGGACTAGATGACCTCCTGAGGTCCCTTCCAACCCTGAGATTCTATGATTCTATGAAAATGTCGCATGGAACAGGACTTCCAAAATTTCATTTGGAAAAAAAATGAAATTGATGAATGACTGTCAATGGGATTTTGTCTTCTAAGTGCCTAAATCCCTTCTGAAAATGAGACTTGGGCTCCTAAATCACTCAGGTGATGCAACACCTAAATACCTTTCAAAATCTTGGCCTCAATCTAACAGCACTTGGAGTAAGATTCTAAGGCGCGCTGCTCTGTTGTCCCTTGCGTAACACGTACAGCCTTATTGGCCACAGCACTGCCGGGGTATCTCCTTAGTAGTGTGTGTTGTGGTCATGCCATCACACCCTCATCCCATAGCTACGCTCCATATGAAGGGTCTGCACCAGTCTTCCTCAGTTCCTTCACTAAGAGTATCGTCTCCCAGGCACAATCAGGGCTTTTAGGGGCCAAACTTACATTGCTCCTGCCCTTTGACTCAGCATAAAGGAGCTGGAGCAGGGTAAAGCTCTGACTCTTTGTTTATGGCAAAAGGACTATCACCAAAACAATACTCTGAAAAACAAGCTCAATAGCAACAGCTTCCCCCTCAGGCCCTGAGACTCCTGCCTGTGACCTTACTGGAGAGTTTGTTTGTAGTAGCATCACCCGCAAACGTAAGGGGAGGGGGTGTCAGTACACTTGCCCTGGACATATGTGAGGAACCTCTAAGTAGCTCCCTCTTCATCTTACTCTGTAATAAGAGCCTGTGGTGCAAGAACCAAACACAACCAGTTTTCACGTAGCAACGTGGGAAAATGACAGGGCTAGCAAGAACTGGCCCCTATTGTTTATATAGCATTTTCCATATTTGAATTGCAGTACAATTAATCACCACAACACCCTTGTGAGACAAGTAACTACATATTACTTCCATTTTATGCATGGAGGCTGAGACCCAGGGAGATTAAGTAACTTATTCAAGGCAACAGCACAGAACGAGAGTATCAGAATGACATCGAGGTGCATACATAGCCAACTAGTTCACCCTGTCTGCAATCACATAACTTCAGAGATCAGAACTAGAGCTGGTCGAAAAGTCCTATTCAATTTCCATGGAAATTTGATTTTTCAGTAACAAAAATATTGAAAAATAGTTACTATTTTGTTTTGTTTAGAATTCATCAAAACCAGAAAATGTTGTTAACATTGAACTGTTATTGCCAAATGTTTAGATGTTGACAAAACTGCTTTTCCCCCCACTAAATATTTTCATTGAAAAGTTTTGACCATCTCTACCTAAAACTAAGAGAAGAGGAGAGGGATAAGCATGAGCAAAGTGCAGTTTAAATGCCATTTTGACATTTTCACTCTGTCCCCTCTTGTTTTATTGTCTCAATTTCTTCTGTTTGGTTACAGCACTGTCCACATTGGATTCCAAAGAGGACGTGCCAGTCAAAGACTCGCCATCAGCGAAATGCCTGACAGTAAATTCCCACTGGAATCCAAAGACTTCTTCTTTCCCTAACCCCAAGGGAACTCAATAGAGTATGGTAATTTCCTCTGGAGCACATATAGCAATGAGTAAGGCTGCGAGTCTGTCACAGGGTCATGGATTCCATGACTTTCTGGAACCTCTGGGACTTGTGGTCCCAGGACGCCCCTCACTCCGCCAGCAGTGGCAATGGGCCACCCCCTGCCTGCAGCGGGGGTCCCGGGCTGACCCCCCAGCACCAGTGGGCACCCAGCTGCCCTCCCCCAAGCACCAGCGGGTGCCCCGTAACCTGCCCCCCAGTACCAGTGTGCGCCCCACAGCCCCCCGTACCATTGGGTGCCCCGTACACCCCACCCAGCACCAGCGGGATCCTTGGAGCCCTGCCAGCACCAGCGGCATCCCCAGAGACCCCCAGAACACCCAGAATTTAGTAAGGGGTATATAGTGCAAGTTACGGACAGTCAGGGGGCCATGAATTTTTGTTTATTGCCTGTGACCTGTCCATGACTTTTACTAAAAATACCCATGACTAAATCTTAGCTTTAGCAATGAGTACCTTGGGCTTGGATGCTGAATTCATAGAAGTAGCAAACACAGTGATTCAAAGTATGTGTTTAATTCATAAAAGTCTAGGAGTATCACTGTGATACCATAAGGGTATTCAGTGCAGTTACACCAAACTAAAATGGACTGTTGCAATGGTGAATCATACCCTAGATCTCCAAACTGACTTTTTTACTGCAACTGTTGTTAAAGTAGCCCTTTCTCACAGAGATGCATGTAAAAATTGCTGACTTAGAACATACATACCTGCTTAGTCTTTGATGGTGCATTTACACTAAAATTCATGAGCTAAACATTAAAGTGAGAATCTGAAACCACAAGAGAATGGTAATTTACTTGAGAAGATCATAACGAGCACACAGGAGATGTTTCTTATTCAATGGCTCTATAATATGCTGGACAGGGAAGAATATTGGGCACCATTTATATTGCTATCCATCAGACGATTAACAGAGGACTTTGATTGGTATGGAAATATACTTCTTGGATTGGCCAAGGACTCTTCTTATAATTCATTCATCCTCGATGAGGAATTATATCTTCAAACCTGTGAGAGGGATTGAAACTTTGATGTATCTCAGCTCTAAAACTGCTATTTACCTGTACTTTGTACTGTTCCTCTCTTCTTGAGAGAGAGATGAAGACTATGCTGGAGTACACCAACATTTATAAGAGTGTGACTTGAAAAAGAAGGACAATATTTTACAGCAACAGTAATCCAGAGCACTACAGTAGATCTACTATAAAATGTGGTGTCCTGGGCATTTAGGGTAGGATTTTCAAAAATACTTCAGTGACTAAGGAACAGAGCTGTACAAACGATTGTCAGTTTGCTGACAATTCCAAAAATAAATTTAAATACACTGCCGTTTATCCGAACGGTCTGGGGAACATCCAAAAGTGTTGGGTAATCGGGCATTTGGATGAACAGAAAGGCTATTTTAGCTGCAGTTTCACTGACACAGAAATAGCGGGAAGAAGGCAGTAATGCTGGTGTTTGCTTAACACTTTGTACTGTATTCAAGAGTAAATAAACCAACTAACAACTTTCAGTTTATTAAAACACCAAACTTGCATTAAAAACATTGTAGACACAATTTACTTCTGATTAAATCAAATTAAACACAATTTAATTTGTCTTGCCAAGCTTCTGTTGCTGTCAAAATTGGATTAGGTCTCCGTAACTGCTCAGAACCACTATACAAACACAAATCCAATGATTAGCTCTAAACAGGAGCTTGCGGCTAATTAAGACTTATAAGTGGATGATTAACACAGAGCCAACATGGGGGGGAACACTCTCGATTGGGATAATTAGGATTCTCAGATAAAGGGAATTGAGATAACTCGAATTATACCTTAATCCCTTTTCAGTCAAACAAAAACCAAAATGTTTTGATATTTCTGGCAAGCTGGAAAGTAATATGTTTTGTGTCTGTGGAGTGGTTATAGATAGAGTTCCCGGTCCTCCACAATTACCAGATAGGGCAAGGATGTATTGCATTAGGGAGCTTAAAAATGTGTGAATTTCCTAGTTAGGGAGTACTCTAGTTACTGCTTAAAGCAGGTTCTCATTGTACTCATCCGTTTATAAACATTTGCATTGCCAATTCACCGTTAAATCTCCATGGATACAAAAGATACCATCCTCTCTTTGCGCACTAGATGGTGCTGTTTCTAGCAGCAATAAGACCCCTCAAGTTTCAATGAAACTTAGGAAAAGATGAGAAGTTCTGAAAATACCTTCAGAGGTTTACATATGCACATTTCATGCTGATACGCTCTGGATGAACTGTTTTACTATTCCCCTGTGCACATACCCCCCCATCTTCACCTGTGGTCTCCCAGCACAGATAACCCTGGCAAACTCTGAGCACAGGGATGGCAGTTATGGATCATCCCTGCAAACACATACACACATGTTTAACTTTAGTCCACTGCTCATTTATGTAGAGGTAAGCATGTGCACATAATGTTTATAGAGTCAGAGCCAGCAGTGTGCAAGTAAAAGGAATCAGAGGAAATGTTGACCCACAAGGCAGAGTTGAAGTTTTTTAACGTTTCAGTATTATTTTTCACAGAATATCTATTTTTCGGCAGATTTTGACCAGCACTATCCTAAACTCCTATACATCATGGCATATTCTTTCCGATATCCTTGAATTTGTTCACAGAGCCATATCCACTGTTGTATAAACATCATAGAATCATAGAATTTCAGAGTTGGAAGGGACCTCAGAAGGTCATCTAGTCCAACCCCCTGCTCAAAGCAGGACCAATCCCCAATTTTTGCCCCAGATCCCTAAATGGCCCCCTCAAGGATTGAACTCACAACCCTGGGTTTAGCAGGCCAATGCTCAAACCACTGAGCTATCCCTCCCCCCAGTGGGCAGTGCAGCAGGGCTAAGGCAGGCTCCCTGCCGGCCCTGGCTCCACACAGCTCCCGGAAGCGGCTGGCATATCCATCTCCTAGGTGCAGGGGCAGTCTTGGGGGCTCAGCGTGCTGCACCACCCCAAGTGCTGGCTCAGCAGCTCCCATTGGCTGGTAACCACAACCAATGGGAGATGCTGGGGGGGGGGGAAACTGCGGGGGCAGCATCTGCTGATGCCTGTGGATGCGAGCAATGCACAGAGCCCTCTGGCCCCTCCACCTAGGAGCCAGACATGCCAGCCACTTCCCGGGAGCCGCCTGAGGTAAGCGCCACCCAGCCGGAGCCCGTTCCCTGAACTGCCTCCCTCAGTTCTATCCATCCATCAAACAGGCATCGCAGATGGAGCATCAATGCAAATCTCCTTAGACTGCTGCTAGAAATATGTTCCATACCTGACATAAGGGCAGGAGAGGTTATCCATACTTACTCTTTCTTTGGACTGCTATTTCTACTGAGACAGACACCTGAGCTGGGGATAATGTAAAGAACTACACATTGGAACCACCAACTTATTTTACACAGGCTTGCAAATTGGTTGGTCTGGATTGGTCAAAATGGTCAGATGGAATGGTCAAAAATATATCGATTACAAATCACTGGAGAAAGCCAAACCCTTTACTTGTACATATTATCTAAGCAGCTTTGTATACTCTCATTTTCTTTAAAGTGGTCTACAATCGGGATATTGCAGGTTATGGTTTTTAAAGCTCTTTTTCCCATCTCAGTAAGTCCAAGAAAAGATTAACAGAACCAAAAGCCAACATTTTCCTGCCTTTTCTCGTAAGTCTGGCTCAGATACAAGCAGTATATTATATATGACAGCATGTATGCACAGACTATAAAGCTCAATTTTATACCTGAATGATTGAAGACTCCCTAACATTCCCACGCTAACTAGACTGGTTTAAAAATGTGCTTCTCTGCAGCTTCTACAAATTCCCTGAATCTTTTGCTGTGACTGAGAGAGTATGCACAGTACTTTGATTTTTACGTCTTAGAAGTATGATTACTTTCATGGCCTTTTTTTAATTCTTCCATAAATGAAGATTAATTTTAATCAATGGAAGCAACTGAGATCACGGCAGATAAGATACTTAGGGAGCAATGTAACATATCCCCAGCAAAAAAAACCAACAAAAAAAAACCCCTCAACCCCCCACCCTTATTTAAGCTATAGTCAAGTTGGAAAATACATAAAGAAAAAAAACATTAATACACATTGTAGTTTTTAAAAACATCAGAAATATTTCATTTGGATGCAAATTAGTTTGTAACCACAACATAAAAATTGCCCTGTGCATTTCTTAACTATGTGAAGTATAATACACTTATTAGATACATAGATTTATTTAGCAGTAAGTAAAATCTTAAATAGTTACATTTCCCCCACATTGTATGATGAGATCTCAAGCATGAGACTAGCATGGATACTATACTTGGATTCTCACATACTAAGGAAAACTTCTTATATCAAATCTGTCATTCCCGTTACAAATACAGCAGCTATTTTCCTGGAGTCCCAGGACCACATCTTGCTCTCATTGAACTAATGGGTGTTTTAGGCCTTGATCCTGCAAACACTTCAGCACATGCTACTATGAGTAGTCCACTGCTTGCACAGGGGCCACTAACAGGAGTAAAATTAAGCATCTGAGTAAGTGTTTGCTTTAGATTCAAGACATCTAAATGTAGGTAATATTTATCTAGCTACCTGGGGTATTTATCGCGTTACCATTATTGTATTATCTCAGCACCTCACAATTGAATGTATTTATCATCCCTGTGAGGTGGGAAGTGCTATTATCTTTGTTTTACCGCTGGAGGATTGAGGCCCAGAGAGACTAAGGGTATGTCAATATTTTTTTTAAAAGTGTGTTCTTAATTCGGGTTAGCTAATCCACATTGGTTAGCTGGGGTTAAGATAGTGTGAAGACATGGCAACTCAGCCTTTAACCCTGGCTGACAGCTTGAATTAAAGCCTACAGGGGAGCCTGTGGCTGAACTGGAGCTGCTAAGCCTAGTTAACAGCCAAGTTGCCGTGTCTACGCTGCTATTTTATCCCATGTTAGCAACCCATCTCTTGTTTGCACCATAGACCTACCTAGGGTGACCAGGTGTCTGGGTTTCGACAGGAACAGCCGGTCAAAAAGGGTCCCGGTGGCTCCGGTCAGCACCGCTGACTGGGCCGTTGACTGTCCGGGTGGTGGCTCCGCGCAGCAGGCCTGGCAGGCTCCCTGCTAGCCTCTGCACTGCACAGCTCCCGGGAAGCAGCCGCCATGTCCCCCCTCTGGCTCCTACACCTAGGGCAGGGGTGGGGACCCTAGGGCACACGGGACGGATCCGGCGCTGTGGTTAATTACATCCAGCCTGCGGCGCCCCCCGTGGGGCAGGAGCTGCTAGCGCTGGCTCGCTCCGTTGTGTGGGGGATGCCCTGAGCCTCCATGCCCCCCCCGGGCAGATGAGTGGCCTGCGATTGATTTGTTTCTGTGGGTCAATGGCCTGTGACAGAAGAAAGGTTCCCCACCCCAGAATCTGCACCCCCCATCCAGAGCCCTCACACTTCCCCCACACCCTAACCCTCTGTCCCAGCCCACAGCCCCTTCTCGCACTCTGAACCCCTCAGTCCCAGCCTGGAGCCCACTTCTGAACCCCAAAACCCTCATCCCCGGCCCAACATCAGAGCCCTCATCCCCAGCCGGAGCCCTCACCACCCCCACCCCAACCCCCTGCCCCAGCCTGGAGTCCCTCCCACACCCTGAACCCCTCATTTTTGGCCCCACCCTGGAACCACACCCCCAGCCCAGAGCCCATACCTCAACCCACACCCCAACCCCCTTCCTCCACCCAGAGCCCCCTCCCATACTCCAAACCCCTCAGCTCCACCCCCCAGCATGGAGCCCCCTCCTGTACCCCAAACCCCTCATCCCTGGTCCCAACCCAGAGCCCACACCTCCAGCCAGAGCCCTCACCCCCTCCCACAGCCCAGCCCACTGCCTCAGCCTGGAGCCCCCTCCTGCACTCTGAACTCCTCTTTTCTGCCCCCCCCCCATGCTGGAGCCTGCATCCCCAGCCCAGAGCCCTCACCCCCTCCCACATCCCCAGCCCAGAGCAATCACCCCCTCCCGCAGCCCAGCCCCCTGAGCCGGCCTGGTGAATATGAGCGAGTGATTGAGGGTGGGGGGAGCGAGAAGGGGCGGGGCCTCGGAGAAGGGGCAGGGCATGGGTGGGGCCCTGGAGGAGGAGGGGTGGGGTAGGGGCAGAGGTGGGACAAGGGAGTTCGGTTTTGTGTGAGTAGAAAGTTGGCAACCCTAGACCTACCCTAAGTGACTTGCCCAAGATCACAGAGGAAGGCTGTTGCAGAGGATGCTAACCATTGGACCTTCATCGCTCCCTGATCCCTTAGGTGGCTAAGCCTCCTCTGAGTTTGTAACACACTTTGGAGATGTAAAACAGTATTTAATGCAGCAGCTAAAATAAGTATTATTATCATGCCTGTTAGGTCAACAGTATTGTCATCTAAATGATGATTCTATGTTCAGGAGGGCAGAAGATGCCAGCTGCATTTGCATCATGCTCAATATGGTACAGGGGGCTCTTGTTTTTTCCCCTTTAAATACAGCATTTTGTTTGCAACACTGTGCGCGCGTGCGCGCGCGCACACACACACTCTCTCTCTCTCTCTCCCCTTCTATCTTGGCACACCATTTTGGGGCCATGGCTCTACGCAAAAGGGTGCCAAGCACATGCTACCATCCCTAGCTCAAACAGAGATCCCCCAGCAACATTTGCACCTCCTCTCCCTTGCCACTCCCTTTGAACAAGCTACATTAAACTGTGGCCAGGTAAAGAAAAGATCATGCGAAAAGATTGGCATTGGCTGGTGTGATGAAATGTTTTAGTGAATAAACTGGCTGTAAAATCCTGTGGCAGATGTCAGATTTCTGGAACAACAGCTTGGCAACATAGTCACCATAACCTGCAAACAGTGAAACTAACAGGTCAGCATGACCCAATGAATCACTTTAATTCAGAGTCAATGATGACTCAAGAAGTCTCCTATTTAGATTCTTATACCACATTCATCGCTGTAGTATCTAAGCCCCTTCCAGTAGCGCATTAAGCAACATGACTAACATCTGGGAAGTGGTGTTTGTTCTCTCATCTTCTCCCCGGGGGGTAGACTGTGTGCAGTGGAGTGTCTTGTTTGGGTAGGTTTTTTTGTTTTGTTTTTTAAAATATCTAAATATACCTTTTGCTACGTGTTCATGTTAGGTAAGACAAGGTGAAAGAAATGTGCTTTGTACTTGGAGTGGAAAGTGGTGTGGTTTATGATGGTCACTGGTTCCTTGGGAAGTTCATTCCACATTTCATATAGTTCCTGATGTGTACTGAGATCCTTGCAAGCAAATTAAAACAAGATTCATCATCTTGCACACAGAGAGTTATTCCTGATGGCTAATGCAATGAACAGGCCAGCTAAAAGTGTGATGAATACCACATGCTGAATATATGATAACAAATCTGTAGCTCCCTGATCCTCTACAGTTGTCACCATGCTGCATGCAATGGCTGTGCAGAACTTCATGGTGGTAGTGTGGATTAAAAAACCACATACCCTCTTATTCCAAACACACAGGCTTCTGTCACATGAGCAAAACCCTCTACTAGGAAAGGCAACGTGGCCTAGTGGATAGGGCATTGGACTGGGACTCAAAACCTGATGTCTATTCCCAGCTCTGCTACTAGCCTGCTGGGTGACCTTGGGCAAGTCAATTCCCCACTCCGTGCCTCAGTTTCCCCATCTGTGAAGTGGGGATAGTGCTACTTCTTTGTAAAGCCCTTGGAGATCTCCCGTTGAAAAATGCTGTATAAGAGCTGGGTGTTATTATTCCGATTACAGAACAACACAAGCTCTCTGAGGCAGGAACAGCACCTAGCACAGTGCGGCAGGACCTCTAGAGGCTACGTAACAAATCAATACAAACATTTTATGACTCTGCAATAACCACTTGTTCAGTATTTTGGGCCCATTCCCACTAGCAAAGGTTTTACTTCCTCACCCCACCTCCTCTCCGGCAGCTGTGGGTCCTTCCTGGTGCTAGCTGACACACATCTTCCCCGCCTCTCTAGTCATCCCTCGATTGCTCATGCAAGGGGTGGATGAAAGTGCAGGTACTGTAGCCCCATGTCTCACAGACACCCAGGCCACCTACTTGAGTCACACATTTACATCAGAATATCATCTTTCATCTAAAATAAAATCGCGTTTCCTGCCCTCATGGACATGGTCAGAAGCTTGACAATGGGACAAGGTGATGAGGTCATCTGAATTTCCACCCAGCCTGGCATCTCAGCTCTGATGGTGCTGAGTGACTCATTCATCTCATTCAAACTAGCTGCCAGCCAAAAAGGGGCAGGGCCACAGTGTTGGCGGTCAGGACCACAGGGCTATGTGGCTAGGATCCTGGATTGCTTTAATTCATCCCTTCCCCCATCATACCTCCATGCCCTTTCTCCCAAGGCCTCTTTGCATCTCTCTCCTCAGTTGCTTCTACCTCTCCCAGCCCTCCGGTTTCTTACTACCCCTCCACCTTTGGGTAAGTGGGCTTATCTAAAGAATGCCCAAACCCATAAACATTGATCCTGAACTTCAAGAGCCGGATTCTTAGCTGGGTTAAATCAGAGAGCAATACTCGTTTTAGTGGAGTGGCACCAATTTGCATGTGCTGAGGATCTGGCCACATGAATTTAGATGACCACGACCCAGATCTGGACTGAACCTGCTTCTGGTTTTGTAATACCAATATCCACAAAAACACAAACCAAAACCAATCTGGGTTTTGCCCATCTGCAGTACCAGCAGATTCATTTGGTTTCCTATCAAATCAGTGTTTGTTTGCAGTAATCTCATTCCATTTTAATTGCTTATGCACCGGCATCTATTTGACATTTTCTCCCCCCTCTAGTGATTTGGCTAATCAGTATCGGTATGCTGTGCCATCCTGAGTTTTGACTCTTTTGAGGATGTCAGCTGCCATCCTGGCACCCACCATTCCAGTCCCTCTTTTCTTTTCTTTTCAAGATTTAGGGACCGTTGTGTGGTTGTTAAGCTCCTGAAAATATGCCTCCACATCCAAATCAATGGAAAGCAACAAGGGTATGAGATTTGATTCCTTGCCTGTTCTGGAAAGAACATGAGGTGGGTATGGGACCATAGTCTTTTCAGCAGAACTCCTCACTGATTTGGGGAAGGATTCTGCTGAAAAAACGGGGGCACAATATGGCCCTATGAATCTCTGAAACCATGCAGTTTAGAGAGTGCATCAAAGGCCGGACTAATTACAGTGGGACAATTTCTACATGTGATATGCCACTGGGTATTGAAAAGGCTTAATTTATTTGTTTCCAAAGTGCTTTTGATTTCTTTGGATGAAAGCTTCTATCAAAATATTACTGTTAAACATGGTTTGCTGATATATGGCCAAACCCTGTTTGATTTTACCATGATCAGGGTTCAGTTCTGTGTGTCTGAACACTCGGAGTATGGAAAATTATCAAGACTAGCCAAAAGTGAAATGACGGAACATAGGAAATAGTGGGCATAAAGGATCATGTTGTTAATCTTTTCACAACTGGAATCTCAGTATTGATGGGTACAATTTACTGTACAATATAGAAGATAGACTGAAAGAATTTTCAAATTTACATTTACTCTTTGGATACAGAATTAATGTTCTGATACTGTCCAAGTAAACCCGTTAATTAGTAGATGAGTTAAAATTAATTAAAACGAATATGTCCTGTCAGAAACATAGCAGCTTTGTCACTCTTTTCCTTTCTCCCTAATTATTTCAATAGAATAATTCAAACACTGCAGTGCAACAACAAGGGGATAATTTTATTTTAATGAGTTTCCTCTAATCTGGGACCACAAACATTAAAATGCCTTACTCAATCACATGATAATTCCACCGTGTCATGCAGAACAGAGCGAAGGTTCTCTGGGTACCCTGCTTGAGCATTTACCTACCTTCATGTCTTTGGATTTCTTTTCAGTTGCACCTGAACTCTGAAATGCCTGAATTTACAGTGCTTGTTGTGGAGATGACAACATCCCTTGTAATGTATTTGACCCTAACTTGCTGGCATGTACTGTGAACCTTAACTTCGTTGTGATATAAATGGGAATACTGAATGTATTTATAAATCAGTGAGGCAAGATGCAGTGAGTGAATGAGCTAGGAAAGTGCTCAAAAATAGCACAATTAAATAAGTGTTTACTGATATCTGGCCATCCCCTGCAATCTTTACTCGAGCAAAAATGCCATTGAACTCAGTGGGAAAAACTCCATTTTCCGTTCACATTTGGCTATCTCGGGGACATGATATTCATGACAAATTTGAGAATATTCAGATTTGGAAAAAACATGTTGGACCAAACTTTCAAAAAAGTGCCTCTTATTTTACCTCTTATAAATGAAAGAAATAAAAATACAGTTATTCAGTACATGGAAAAAATGGCACGAGCAATTGCATCATTTGCTCGGATAAGTGAGGCAAATAGATTGACACGAACCATATGTAAACACGCAAAATTAGAAGCAATGAGGAGACTGGTTGAAAATTGGGCTATGCATGGAAATAACGGGGCCATATTGTGAATGGGAAGAAGAATGAGAGGAGTTGCCGGAACTTTGTAAAATGGCAACAATTTGTAGCACTCCCAGGTAATGATCCACCATCAGCCATCAAACATCAGCTGGCTCACAACACACGGTGTAGAGGACGTGTGGTATTCTACAGCACGTTGCTGTCCAGTGGCATCAGAAGTACAATTAAATAGCACTAGAGGAGCCTGGCACATACCGCAGCATCTCCGTGAGCTCCAGGCATTAACTGCATGTGGGTGAGGAATGGACGGGGCAGCAGGAGTTCAGCCCATATGATGGAAGTGAATGGCCCAGAACTGGCTACAAGGCAGTAGCAGAGGAGAACAGAGAGGTGGAGGAGACGCACACGACCCCTGCCTGCACGCGGGTTGTGCTCGAAGCAGAGGCCCAGCCAGATAAGAACAGCTCCAAGTAACAATCACTTACATGGCCCCACACAATGCCAAAGACACACCGTGATTGTAAGCAGATGTTTAATCATAGAATCATAGAATCTCAGGGTTGGAAGGGACCTCAGGAGGTCATCTAGTCCAACCCCCTGCTCAAAGCAGGACCAACCCCAACTAGATCATCCCAGCCAGGGCTTTGTCAAGCCTGACCTTAAAAACCTCTAAGGAAGGAGATTCCACCACCTCCCTAGGTAACCCATTCCAGTGCTTCACCACCCTATTAGTGAAAAAGGTTTTCCTAATATCCAACCTAAACCTCCCCCTCTGCAACTTGAGACCATTACTCCTTGTTCTGTCATCTTCTACCACTGAGAACAGTCTAGATCCATCCTCTTTGGAACCCCCTTTTAGGTAGTTGAAAGCAGCTATCAAATCCCCCCTCACTCTTCTCTTCTGCAGGCTAAACAATCCCAGTTCCCTCAGCCTCTCCTCATAAGTCATGTGCTCGAGCCCCCTAATCATTTTTGTTGCCCTCCGTTGGACTCTTTCCAATTTATCCACATCCTTCTTGTAGTGTGGGGCCCAAAACTGGACACAGTACTCCAAATGAGGCCTCACCAGTGCCGAATAGAGGGGAATAATCACGTCCCTCGATCTGCTGGAAATGCCCCTACTTATACAGCCCAAAATGCCGTTAGCCTTCTTGGCAACAAGGGCACACTGTTGACTCATATTCAGCTTTTCGTCCACCGTAACCCCTAGGTCCTTTTCTGCAGAACTGCTGCCCAGCCATTCGGTCCCTAGTCTGTAGCAGTGCATGGGATTCTTCCGTCCTAAGTGCAGGACTCTGCACTTGTCCTCGTTGAACCTCATCAGATTTCTTTTGGCCCAACCCTCTAATTTATCTAGGTCCCTCTGTATCCTGTCCCTACCCTCCAGCGTATCAACCACTCCTCCCAGTTTAGTGTCATCTGCAAACTTGCTAAGGGTGCAGTCCACACCATCCTCCAGATCGTTGATGAAGATATTGAACAAAAACGGCCCCAGCACCAACTCTTGGGGCACTCCACTTGATACCGGCTGCCAACTAGACATGGAGCCATTGATCACTACCCGTTGAGCATGACCATCCAGCCAGTTTTCTATCCACCTTTATAATACATAGGTCTCAGAGTGCTTCTTCTACTGACTTGGGTGCTAAACTCACAGACTTTTATTGGGTGACATATTCAATGGCTCTCTTTACTGCTGTGTCTAGGGGCTCTGCTCCTCCCAGTCCAGTCCTCAAGCCAGCAGGGCAGGAGAGGGGAGCAGTATGGCTGAGACACACTCCACTGCCCGGTGCCACAGAGGCTAAAAAGGGGGCAAGGAGCTCTCGGAAAGGGACCTCTGCTACCTCAGTTGGTTCTCCATGGATCCTGTCCCTCTCCTTTCCCCTCATTCAGAGATCGAAGGTGCCATTCTTGCCCAGGGGCAGCCCCTAGATGCATGGGCACAGGGGAAAGCACCATGCCTGGTGGCAGGATTTCTCAGCGTATGGCTCTCCGGGGCCAACCCTTGTGAAGAAGTGTCGATTAGGGCTGTGGGGGAGGGATAGCTCAGAGGTTTGAGCATTGGCCTGCTATACCCAGGGTTGTGAGTTCAATCCTTGAGGGGGCCATTTAGGGATCAGGGGCAAAAATTGGGGATTGGTCCTGCTTTGAGCAGGGGGTTGGACTAGATGACCTCCTAAGGTCCCTTCCAACCCTGAGATTCTATGTTTCTGTTATCCTGGCAGGGGGGTGCTTGTAGGGCCAATAGGCACCCAACTGACAGATAGCGGCTTCATTCTGGAGCTCGGACAAGGCTCCCCACCTCTCTCTGCCTGATTGTTAGTCACCCAGATAGACTCCTCCCCCTTAACCAGGCTTGGATGTTGCCCTGCTTCCTCGCAGGCAACGCCCCAGCACCTCCACTGCTCAATGTAGCCGTTGCAGACTCCCCTCGCCAGGGAATGGCTGGGGCTGGTGACCAGGGAGAAGTCACACAGCCGCTGGTTGCTCCTTATGGCTGGAAGCAGCAATCCATATACGCAGACTCACAATGGTCTTGCAGAGAAGACACTGGACTGGGATCCAGGCACTCTGGGTTCGATTTCCAGTTACTGACTTCCCGTGGAACCTTAGGTGTTACATTTAATTTCTCTGCGCCTCCGTTCCCTCTCTGTACCATGGTGATAGTGACAATTCTTTTCTCTCAACTTTTGTCTGTCTGGTCTATTTAGATTGTCAGCTCTTTGGGGCAGGGATTGTCTCTTACAGTGTTTGTATCTAGCATCCAGCACTGTGGGACATTGATCTCAGTTGGGGCTTCTAGAGGCTACTGTAATAAAAATAATTAATAATAACTGTTTTTTTAAAGTAAGCTAATTTACCAGGGAAGTTGTCTTCATCTTGCTCATCCTTTCAATTACTTTAGTTAACATACTGTAAATTAATGATTAACCTAGTACTTTCTCTTTTTTTTCCTAGAAGAGAAAGGATTATTTTCCAATAGTTATTGTCTCTAGAAAACAGTAAAAATAATAATTCGATAGTAACCAACTTTTAAAATAATAATAATAAATAAACACCTCAATGCTTAAATAAAAGATAAATCAACATTACTATTGCACTTTGAAACATCTGTATTAATTAAATTTAAAATGTTTTCATTTGTCTTTACATTTTTTATTTAGACACAGGCAGTTCCAAAACAGAATGCTTTCTAGCCCTACTTTCAAGTTCTTAATATCACCTCACTTGCAACTTGGCATTGTCACAGCCTGCACACACAGTAGGTATAATGAGAGGGTTAGGTGCAGAAAATGTGCTTGAGTAAATTAGCCTAGAGCAGAACCCAAACCTACACCCCACAATGCACTAGGACAGACAGCAGCTTCAAAGAGAAAATGCTTTCCCTAAAGGGATAGGGTAAAATTGGAGTTGGGTGAACCTCAAAGGAATTTTGAGCTCACAAACATTGCTTGTGTTTGGATTTGGAATTAAAGTTGGCTCCGATGGTTGGCATCCCCTCCACAGGATGTGAACTGCACCAGCCACAGAGAAAGGGAGCTTGAGGGAGAAGATTGAAATGCAGAGTTGAAATTCTGCTAAAATTAATGTGCATGATGATATAATTATAGCATTATTTACATTTAATTTGCTGTTTATTTTTATAATTTAAGAAAATATCCTCTCTTTTTCCTTCCCTTCTAATACTCTTCCAACGCTTTGTATTGATTCCATCTCTTTCCACTCCACTCCCCATCTCTGTCCTCTAATTATGTTTTAGACTAGATTCCCTGCCCCACTGCATTTGCACCTCCCGAGTAGAACAAAATAAGTGGAGACTACCCATAATCCCCTACTCTTCCCCTGTCCCACAGCCCATGGTGCAGGGAATGCAAAGAGGCCAGGGCACATTTTCCCAGCTGGTATATAGTCCCTTGGGGACATTAGCCAGCTGGTGCAAATTAGATCAACCCCTCCCTGTTGTTGTAACATGGGCCAGAGAATCAAGGTTTTTACTCAGGGTTCAACCTAGCAAGCTCTTCATGTGTATAGCTCCCAGAGATTTCAACGGGAGCTCCAGGAATAGAAATCTCGCAGGATTAGCCCTACATAGCTACATTTCTTCCACCTCTGGATTTAGCCTACTCAGAACAAAAGCACATGCAGGGTGCAAAATTCACCCAAATGGTTACCTACAACTTCCTTAGTATTGCTGAACTAAGCTCCAAGGCCCCGCTTACTCAAGGGAAATTTACAAAATAATTCTCCCACGTGAGAGAGAGCTGTGATCTAGACACAGCTCCAATGCCCAGACACATTTCATTCCTGTACAAGTTAAACCATGTGACAGTAACTCTAATAGAAATAGCAGCACAAGTGGATATGGTCATGAGAACTTTGCCTCCCGTCCGGCTCTCACTAATTCAGCTGAGCTGGAGTTTCAACCAGTGGCGATATTTTTTTCATTCATTTCCCCAGTATAGACGAGGCCTAACTTGTCTTTGTATAGCAAGAAATTGGAGGAACCTCCTGGGACACATCCTGCCTGCATAAAGATAGGGGCTAAGAACTGTAACCTCACAGGGGAAAAAGCCGTGCAAGGGCAAAACAAGATTCAAACAGCTCAGGGAGGGCAGTAACCACCATTATAAAAAGATCGAGGACACGGAGTGCTTCGGAGCAGAGGTGCCACCGCATAAGTCACTTCGCTCCATGCGAAGAGCACTCAGCTGCAACAAGTGGGCAGAGTGGTAACCCAACAAACACCGGAGCCAAAAACATCAACATCCCCAGGCCAAGAGTGAAGAAGAGAGACACCACGGGCAGGGTGGAGGAAGCAAGACCAATTGTTATTGTTAGCACATGCGTGTGACCTGAGGAGGCCTTCCATTTCATATCCATCTCCCACACACATTATATGGTGGGTCCAGCCAGCAGGCCATAAGGCTAATTGCTGGACCTACACAGAAAGAGCAGCACATGCATCAGCTCCCTCCAGTCTCCCCTTTCTCCTAAAGAGAAGAAACAGAGGGACTCAAATGTAGCATGTCCCCTACATTGTTTAACCTGTTTGAAGCAGCTTTGATTTAGCTCAATGTTGCTACTGAACATAGAATCATAGAGTATCAGGGTTGGAAGGGACCTTAGGAGGTCATCTAGTCCAACCCCCTGCTCAAATTGGGGATTCAATTAACAGTAATAATTTTTGTAGTGGTAATGAGAGTGGCCCATTTCAAACAGTTGACAAGAAGGTGTGAGTAACAGTAGAGGGAAATTAGTATGGGGAAAATTAGGTTTTGTAATGGGCCACTCTCATTACCACTACAAAAGTGATTTTTCCTCCCTTGGTATCCTACTGTTAATTGAATTGTCTCGTTAGACTGACCTCACACTTGGTAAGGCAACTCCCATCTTTTCATGTGCTGTCTATTTATACCTGCTACTGTATTTCCCACTCCATGCATCTGATGAAGTGGGTTCTAGCCCACGAAAGCTTATGCCCAAATCAATGTGTTAGTCTCTAAGGTGCCACAAGGACTCCTCGTTGTTTTGGCCAGAGCATGTAGAGGATGACAAATTAATTAAGTGATGGGAAGATAAATCATGGGACGCAAAGAGTTGCATTCATCAGGACTGCTTCACAGAGTGAAGAGAAGTAAATGCCAGTTAGGTGTTTGATATTGGGACAAGTGTTATTTAATAGCCATATTCACAACGTGAAGGAGGAAGTGCAGAAATCAGTGAAGTTTGTGGATGACACTAAAATGCTTGAGTCAGCAAAACTATAGGGCAATGTAAGAATCCTACACATTTTGACGTATTGGGAGGTTAGGTAGCTTTGATGGTGAATTACATTTTGCTTGAAGGAATAAATGTAAGGTAATGCACACTGGAATAGATAGGCAGCAAAAGCTGAAGGAGGAAAAAATTAGACTAAGATCGGCAACAAAAAAATGCAAGGATCCTAATCAATGTAAATACAATCTTCAAAAGCTAAAGTAGGTAGTATTATATTAAACATAGGAGTGCAGTGTTCAGAACATCTCAGCTTCTGTTACTATGGTGAATTCCGATCTCACCGAAACTATTTTGCAGCATCGTTCAGTCAGTCCTGCTACAGAAGATTCTATTTAAAGATACATTTTGATAGCCTGAAAATGTAGTACAAGGAATCTCGGGAAGATGTACATGTTTTTACATTTTTAATAATGTTATTTTTAAGTTTCCTGCAGCATATTGGAAGCTCTTTTTACAGTAACAATAAGAACAGTACTAACTTTTATCTAGTGCTTCTCATTATTATTATTATTTGTGTTACTGTAGCACCCAGGAGTTCTAATCACGGAGCAGGACACTGTAGTGCTAGATGCTGCACAAAAACAGAAGAGAAAGACACTCATCTGTAGATCTCATATCACTTAACAAAAGGAGGAAAGTATCATTATTCCTATTTTACAGGTGGGGAAACAGGCACAGAGAGGTGGTGCAGATAGCTTAAGGTCAGCTGGCTGGCCAATGGCAGAGCCAGGAATAGAACCCAATCTGGTCCCCTAGACCACACTACCTCCCCAGGGGGACCTTGAAAAAACACACTTGGTAAATGGTAAATCTACACTGAAAATGGATTTTAGCGTTTGCTGAAGCACAAGTGAAATCCTGTTGGCATACCACAGATTGGGTGGCTTGGACATCGTGCTTTCTGCAGGCTACAGGAGGACTACATCACCCGGTGCTCAATATTACTCTCAAACAGAAATAGGGCACTTATAAATGACTGGTGTTGTTGGGTACCTCTCCCTACCCCAGGACTTGCTAGTTTGCAAGATTCACTCCGTCACCCTAAGCATCCCCCAATAGTGAGGTCCTCCCGAACATGTTTAATTCAGTATCTTTCATGGTGGTGGTAATGTCTGCATATATAGTTGCTGAGACCCAAATTCAGGAATGCATTTGTGCATGTGTTAAATCCATCCCTGTTCAGCAATGTACTGGAACACATGCTTTACTTTGTGTTTAAGTGCGACTTAAATCTCTATTTCCCCATCTGTAAAATGGGCCTGAGGATACTGACCCTCCTTTGTAAAGTGTTTTGAGATCTACTGATGAAAAGTGCCATATAAGGGATAGGTATTATTATTATTAATAGGATTTAAGAATACTTAAGTGCTTTGTTAAATAGGTTGAATCACAACATAAGCCATAAGAACCAATGATTCACAGTAGGTTTCCTTGTCCTTAGTGCTTAGTAAAGAAGCTTTCACTGTGTATCTGATGGTAAATGAATTCCTCATAAGTACCACATAAGCCAATTACCATAAAAAAAGTTTTACACGTGGAGAAAGGAAAATTTAAAATCACACAATGCATCAACTCTTAGGATTACTGGCTTCTGTTCCTTTCCGTTTAAGGATGGAGGGAGAGTATTTTTCCCCACACGGAAATTCATTATTTTTCAGCAAAGTCCAACCTATTTTGAGAGTCTAAAATGTGTTACTAGCCTGTCCTAGCACAGCGTAACACAATTTCTTCATTTCACCACATATTCTTCCCACAACTAACCTAGCTGTAATGCAAACATTTGCTATTTCAAAAGATCATAAACTTTTAGACGTGATCTAATAGAATATTGGCAAAAACAAGGTGTCTGGGAAAGAGGAAGTTTGCATCTGTTTACCTTGTGTTGTAACACGTTCTATTTTAGGCAATGCTGCCTGGCAGAAGTCCTGTAAGAAAACAACAGCGCCGGTTAGCTAGTATAGTTAGCACCAGATCTACTGCCAACCTGAGCGAATGACAGTGCTAAAAACAGATGGCATTTCAAGTTAGCAAGTGGGAAATTTAAAAAAAAAAACTGAGGTGATAAATTCACTCATGCGGATAAAAGCTGAGCTGTTCACAACGATTCAGACTGGTGAAGAATCCCCTGCTATACTCCTTTGAAAGAGTTCACAAACCCATTGCGTCTGGCTCTTGGGGAAAAAGAAAAGACATGGGGCATAGACGTGCAATGACATTTTGAAAACAGGCAGTGACTTTTCAGGAATGTGCCTGCTGATTATTAAGCAAATAGTCACAGTTCCCAGCATGGCCAGAACGAGCCCTGCATCTCTGTTATGCGCAGGGATGTTCTCCCATTAATTTGTAGGTGTTTTAGACTCAGAACACGAGCTGGAGAACTGTCACTATTGTGGAGTTGTGGTCAGGGCTCGACAGCTAAAGTTTCATGATCCATTCCATTCTGACACTGACATGCTAACCCCTTCAAGCTCGTTTTCACACACACTCATTCTCTTTGAGGAAGAAATGGATCATGCTTATTTGCAACGCAAAAGGAGACTTTTTGGAACATTTATTTAAAAAAGAAACAAGCTTTTTTGTGTTTTTAAAATGCACGTTGTAAAAGAGACCTCCTTTTGTCTTTTAACTAATAGTGATAACCACAATAATATTCCACACTTAAAAGTGGCTTTGTTTGGAGTGTTTTGGGATCAGAGGATGAATCAAACATTCTTTGCTTTTAAAAATGTAAAACTTCAATGGACCAATAATATGTTTGAAATCACTGGCCCCAATTCTGAACCCCATCTCTCCGCGGACACCACACAGGAATGACAGCCTGGTGGGACTGAGGAAGTGGACATGCTTTACGCCCCCTTTGTATCTCCAGCATTCACAGGCTGTCACAGTCAGATTCTGTACCCTGGGATAAACTGGAGCAGCCTTAGTCTTAGATAGAATTGTCATCAAGGGACTCTCTGGCTGCTCTGAAGCGCTGGAGTATAGTGAGTTCTAACCACACATACCCAGGGCCGGTGCAAGGAAGTTTTGCACCCTAGGTGAAACTTCCTTGCACCAGCCCTGCATCCCCCCCAGCTAACGCCACCCGCCCAAGGCAGCCCTTGAGGGAGCTGAGTGGGGAGCCGGGAGTCAGGGGGGCAGCTCACCACCCCCCAAATCCTGGCACCCTAGGTGACTGCCAAGGGTCTCCTAGTGATAGCGCCGGCCCTGCACATACCCTGACTTTCCCAAAAACACCGCCCCTGGTGTGGCCGGTCACTAGGTGCGGCAAGTAAGGGCTGTGCGGAGCTGTTAGCCATCTCTGTGCCACCTGGAGCATCCCTCTGTATCGGGAATTCCTGGACGGAGAGCTCTGACTGCTTTCCAGGTCCTGTAAAGGGGGTTCGAGTTCAGCTCACCATGAAGGTTACTGTTTTGAAATGGTGGGAGGTGGACATACCCATAGCGGTTAAGAAACTATGTGAGGTTCATTTGTGGTTTCCACAAAATTGTTTCCTTGGAGTGGAGGGAAAGCCACGTTTTCCCCATCAAGGAATGGCCAGCAGGTTGTGTCTCTACAAGCCACAGCTCCCTGAAGAACCAGAAAAATCTTTGGGGATGGAAGCCCTAGGCCCAGGCCGCAGATGGCCCCTTCTGCTCCCTAGCAGCCCACCTCTTAAAGAGATCGTGCTTCTAAACTCTTGTTCTGTCCAACATGTCTTCCATGGGAGCTGAGTTAGGACAACACTGAGCACTTTGGAATATCCCTCCCAATATTCTTATCCTACCAAAAGGACAAGTAGGCAGAATCCAAGCTTGAAACCACAACTGGAGACAAATCCATAAGAAAGGCTTGTTAACGCCACATACACACGTCTCATCTTTTCAGGATCACCCGATTGCAGACTTAATCTCAGTAGTGGGGTTCTGTTGACATACCAGCTCCGGCAAATTAGGCATTTCCAATAAAGCCTCAATGGTTTAGCTTAGCCCATCTTAATTGTAGGGTTTAGGAAAATAAAAGGGACATAACAATACAGACTAACCATAATTAAATGCCATCATAGCTTCAAATGGGATTATTCTGTAATCTGAGTTAGTTTATGATGCCGTGGAAGTGGGACAAATGTGCTCATGTCTTCTTCAGTGATGAGATCTCGTCTTTAAATACCCCCCCCCCCAAATCTAAATCTAAAGCTATACACAAATTAATGGGCTAAATTTAACACAGGGTCTATGCCAGCTCTGCCCCCCCGCCCCAAGGTACTCAGTTCACCAGAGAAGAAGGCTGGAGCAATTTCCTGTTACTGGAAACAGCCAGTGCAAGCCAAGAAGTGGCCAGTGATGTGCAGAGAAGGGGCATGTCTAGAGATCTGAGATACGGACAGTGTGCTATTCAGGAGAGGGACCCCTATTTTGCTGTGTGTTTGTATAGTGCTTAGAACAAGGAGTTGGGAACTTCTAGGCACTTCTCCAAACCAAAAAATATATCATAAGCATGATGATTCAGCAAATCCTGTCAGCAGCCTCCACTTTCAGATCCCTGTTGAATCCCAACCATGATCGGGAGCTGTCGTAGCTAGCAGGAAATCTTGTCTCCTCCCTGAGATCATTTCCCCTGGGCCCATGGGGATGAGCTGTCCCAGGGAGGTGACAATATATTACATCTTATAAAATATCCTCACAACATGACATTGTGGTATTTCAGTATATCCGAAAACCCTGCTGGGGCAGACGTACGATTCCCAGTCTGAGGGTATGCCCTTCCTCTGATGGCTTCAAAGTTTTCCCATGAAATTGTACTATATGAGTGAAATTCTTGGCCCCACTGAAGTCATTGGGAGTTTTGCAATTGACTTCAGTGGGACCAGGATTCATTCTATGTATCTCTGACCTAGAGAAGAACTTGAGTGAGATGTGAAGACGCCAGCCGGTGCAGCCAAGAGTACCTGAACCGCTGAGGCCTGCAATGATTGTTTTAGGTTACTGGACATTCCCACTGTTGGCAATCGGCTACTTATCCCAGGTGTCTGTACACGAACGCAAGAAGCCTGGGAAACAAGCAGGAAGAATTGGAAGTCCTGGCACAGCCAAGGAATTATGATGTGACTGGAATAACAGAGACGTGGTGGGGTAACTGACATGATTGGAGCACTGTCATGGATAGGTATAAACTGTTCAGGAAGGACAAGCAAGGGAGGAAAGGTGGGGGAGCTGCAGTGTATGTAAGAGAGCAGTATGATTGCTCAGAGCTCCAGTATGAAACTGGAGAAAAGCCTGTTGAGAGTCTTGGGTTAAGTTTAGAGGCGAGAGCAACAAGGGGATGTCATGGTGGGCATCTGCTATAGACCACCGGACCTGGAGGATGAGGTAGACGAGGCTTTCTTTGGACAACTAAAAGAAGTTTCCAGTTCACAGGCCCTGGGTCTCATGGGGGACCTCAATCACCCTGACATCTGCTGGGAGAGCAATACAGCAGTGCACAGACAATCCAGGACATTTTTGGAGAGTGTTGGGGACAACTTCCTGGTGCAAATGCTGGAGGAACCAACCAGGGGCCGTGCTCCTCTTGACCTGCTTGTCACAAACAGGGAAGAATTATTAGGGGAAGTAGAAGTGGGTGGCAATCTGGGCAGCAGTGACCATGAGATGGTCGAGTTCAGGATCCTGACAAAAGGAAGAAAGGAGAACAGCAGAATATGGACCCTAGACTTCAGAAAAGCAGACTTTGACTCCCTCAGGGAACTGATGGGCAGGATCCCCTGGGAGGCTAATATGAGGGGGAAAGGAGTCCAGGAAAGCTGGCTGTATTTTAAAGAAGCCTTATTGAGGGCGCAGGAACAAACCATCCCGATGTGCAGAAAGAATAGCAAATATATCAGGTGACCAGCTTGGCTTAACAGAGAAATATTTGGTGACCTTAAACACAAAAGGGAAGCTTACAAGAAGTGGAAACATGGACAGATGACTAGGAAGGAGTATAAAAATATTGCTTGAGCATGCTGGAGTGTAATCAGGAAGGCCAAAGCACAACTGCAGTTGCAGCTAGCAAGGGATGTTAACAGTAACAAGAAGGGTTTCTACAGGTATGTTAGCAACAAGAAAAAGGTCAGGGAAAGTGTGGGACCCTTACTGAATGGGGAAGGCAACCTCGTGAGAGATGATGTGGAAACAGCTGAAGTACTCAATTCTTTTTTTACCTTGGTCTTAACAGACAAGGTCACTCCCAGACTGCTGCACTGGGCACCACAGCATGGGGAGGAGGTGACCAGCCCTCTGTGGAGAAAGAAGTGGTTCAGGACTATTTAGAAAAGCTGGACGAGCACAAGTCCATGGGGCCGAATGCACTGCATTCGAGGGTGCTAAAGGAGTTGGCGGATGTGATTGCAGAGCCATTAGCCATTATCTTTGAAAACTCGTGACGATCAGGGGAGGTCATGGATGATTGTAAAAAGGCAAATATAGTGCCCATCTTTAAAAAGGGGAAGAAGGAGAACCCGGGGAACTACAGACCGGTCAGCCTCACCTCACTTCCTGGAAAAATCATGAAGCAGGTCCTCATGTAATCCATTTTGAAGCACTTGAAGGAGAGGAAGGTGATCAGGAGCAGTCAAAATGGATTCACCAAGGGCAAGTCATGCCTGACCAACCTGATCGCCTTCTATGATGAGATAACTGGTTCTATAGATATGGGGAAAGCGGTGGACATGATATACCTTGACATTGAGAAAGCTTTTGATACGGTCTTCAACAGTATTCTTGCCAGCAAGTTAAAGTAGTATGGATTGGATGAATGGACTATAAGGTGGATAGAAAGCTGGCTAGATCATCAGGCTCAACGGGTAGTGATCAACGGTTCGATGTTTAGTTGGCAGCCGGTATCAAGCGGAGTGCCCCAGGGGTTGGTCCCGGGGCCGGTTTTGTTCAACATCTTTATTAATGATCTGGATGATGGGCTGGATTGCACCCTCAGCAAGTTCGCAGATGACACTAAGCTAGGGGGAGCTGGAGGGTAGAGATAGGGACCAGAGTGACCAAGACAAATTGGAGGATTGGGCCAAAAGAAATCTGGTGGGGTTCAACAAGGACAAGTGCAGAGTCCTCAACTTAGGACGGAAGAATCCCATGCACTGCTACAGGCTGGGGACCGACTGGCTAAGCGGCAATTCTGTAGAAAAGGACCTGGGGATTACAGTGGACGAGAAGCTGGATATGAGTCAGCAGTGTGCCCTTGTTGCCAAGAAGGCTAACGTCATATTGGGCTGTATTAGTAGAAGCATTGCCAGCAGATCGAGGGAAGTGATTATTCCCCTCTGTTTGGCACTGGTGAGGCCACATCTGTTGTATTGCATCCAGTTTTGGGCCCTCCACTACAGAAAGGATGTGGACAAACTGGAGAGAGTCCAGTGGAGGGCAACGAAAATGATTAGGGGGCTGGGGCACATGACTTATGAGGAGAGGCTGTGGGAACTCAGCTTATTTAGTCTGCAGAAAAGAAGAGTGACTGGGGATTTCATAGCAGCCTTCCACTGTCTGAACGGGGGTTCCAAAGAGGATGGAGCTCGGCTGTTCTCAATGGTGACAGATGACAGAACAAGGAGCAATGGTCTCTAGTTGCAGTGTGGGAGGCCTAGGTTGGATATTCAGAAACAGTATTTCACTAGGAGAGTGGTGAAGCACTGGAATGGGTTACCTAGGGAGGTGGTGGAATCTCCTTCCTTAGAGGTTTTTAAGGTCTGGCTTGACAAAGCCCTGGCTGGGATGATTTAGTTGGGGTTGGTCCTGCTTTGAGCAGGGGGTTGGACTAGATGACCTCCTGAGGTATCTTCCAACCCTGATATTCTATGATTCTATTATTCTATGACATTCATAAGAAGAAAGTCAGGAGGGAATCATAAAACCTGAACATCTTTAGGGTTGGTACTTGGGATGTTTTCAATTTTTGCTGAAGGAATTTCCCTACCCCAAGTTACAAATGTATCCAAACATGCAATGTATTTGTATATTTACATGTTAGAAATTCTGCACTTATAGTAGGGCAATTGCCTGTGGAGATGAGTTGATTTGATTGGCTCACAGTATGTTTTTAAAGAGCTCTGCCTCAGAACAAGAATACTCTTTAATTTCATTAATTCCTTTGATCTCACTCTGTCCTTTACAATTCCTAGATGATATTTTGTTTAGTACCATTTATCCTTAAACATAGCACTTTGCACTGAGGTAGGTGAACACTACAATATTTCGCAAAAACATACCAGCTCAAAGTCTGGGTGATTTTTCATTTTTTTTCTATAAAAACATCCAATTTTTTCTTGCAAAAATAAAAGTCACCATTTTTTAACCAGCTTCAATCACCTGTTAGAAATAGGTCAATTTCTTTTATATGTCATATTTTATTTTTCTAGGTACAGAGTATTTTTCCGATTCTGTCTCTTTTGGATATTGTACACTATTCATTTGTCTAGCCTGGTTATCAGAAATGTGTATCTGAAAGTGTAGCTCTGTTGGGATAAAGAAGTAAAAGCTCAGTCCAAATTTTCAGGACTGCACAATGTTAGGCACCTACCTCTATCTTTAGTCCTCTCCAGGAGGACGGCCCACAGGGGACAATGTAGGAATGAGGGACCCAGAACTGCAATTCCCATGATACACTGAGGCCATAGAGGCAGATGCAGACATTAATGTTGATCCAGCTTGAAACGATTTAGATTTTTCTCATGGAAAATTGAACTGAAATGTATCTTTTTCCACACAAAAAAATTAGTGTTAACAAAACTCTATCTTCCAATGGGAAACATTTAGTTAGAAATTTTTCAACCAGCCCTAGAATACAGGAAGAGCAGGGAGGATCTCAGCAGAAGTCCATTGAAATCAACCTAAGACTTTCCATTAATTTCAAAAGGCATTGGCTCAGGCCCTAAATGTCCTCTAAGGTCTTGTCCAGCTCTAATTTCTGTGGTTCCTTGAATGCTTGCGTATTAAAGGGATGAGTGGATTTCTTGAGCCCTACTCTGAACCAGACTTTCAAGACACAAGTCTTGCAATATCTGTTGCTCTTATGAAAACTCCAGGTGCTGGAATAAAGATATGATGGAGAAGCTCAGCTTTCATGAAAAAACAAAAACAAAAAACCAACAACAATTTCTAGCCATCATGATTGCCAAGAAAAGCTCAAAAATGTGCACCCCAGAGGCACAGAGATGTGAAGCAACTTGCCGAAAATCAAGCACTAGCATTGGCAGGGAATAGAACACGTCTCCTGACTGTCAAGTCCATGCTCCGTTGGCTGGCCGCTACAACAATGTCTACATTTCATTTAAAACTGCAAGGTCTGTATTTATTTCCGCAGCCAAATTTATCATCATTATTATGGGTTCCTACATATCATCTGCCTTGGATTTTATATCCTTATTGAACTATGCTGGAAGCAAAAATGTAGCTTTAATAATTAGAGAACTGTGACCTCAGGCTGTGATCGCATTTATTACATTTATTATTTAAAAAAAATGAGATACCTTTATTTATTCTCAGATGGGTATTACTGCAGTGCTCATCTGCAAATTTGCCAAGCTGAAAGAAACCACACTCAAAGAAGAGAGTCCATGCAAAATTCAAATTTTACATCAACAATGCAGCATAAAGTTTCATTAGGATTTTAATTATACTAAACCACAACAAAACACAGACACACACACACATACTGCCATATTATTCAAAAACAATAATCATAATCAAACTAAACAATCTGGTTGTAAAATATTTGATAATATAAAATAATTGCCGAAAGCACCAACCAACTGCAGAGCATGCTACGAAGACTCGACAAGAAAAGTAGTCAGGTCGGCCTGAAAATGAACCGCTGCAAAACGAAATATATATGATCCGACGTCTTACAAAAAGCCCGAAGAACGGTAACAGGAGAAGACATCGAAGAAGTGGAACAGTACATATATTTGGGCCAAGAAGTTAATATGCACCAAGACCTGAACGGAGAACTCTCGCGAAGGATTCGGGCAGGATGGTGTGCGTTTAATTCCATCAAGGACGTCCTCAAAGGAAAAATTGACAAGACCACACGTAAAAATATTTTCAATTCAGCAGTGCTGCCAGCCATGCTGTATGGCAGTGAAACGTGGGCACTGACGAAGAGAGAAGAGCAACGGCTGTTGGTAGCTGAAAGGGCAATGGAACGAGCTATGTTGGGAATCTCCCTTCTGGGTCGTATACCAAATGAAATCATCAGAGAACGCAGCGGTGTAAAAGATATTGTCGTGGAAAGCAGACATAACAAGATGCGGTGGGGGGGCCACACAGCACGGCTCACGGATAACAGGTGGACCGCAATCATTGCTGAGTGGTACCCGCGAGAACAGAAAAGACCCCCCGGTCGGCCTCCAAGAAGATGGGAAGATGACATCGTTAAACGTTTCGGACGAACGTGGAGAAGAAAGGCAAGAGTGTGAGAAGAATGGCAGACGTGTTGTGATCGGCGCAGTCTTAACGACAGCTGAAGTCCGATCGATCCAGGTGATAAAATAATATCATTTCCTCAATAGCAGAGTGATGGTAATTAATCTTAGATTTGATGATTTTACTGAGGCAGTGTAGTCTAGCAGATAAAGCATTAGACTGGGACTTAGGACCTGGCTTTCATTGCAGCTCTGCCATTGACTTCTTGAGTAATCTTACTCAAGTCACAGTTTGTCTTTGTGCCTCAGTTTCTCCCTCCGTAAAATGGGAAAAATGATATTGACCTCTTTTGTAATGTGCTTTGTGATTTACTGAGGAACAGAGCTAGATATTATTATTATTATCTAATTCTGTAACTTAAAATATAACGTAAAAACCATTGTTCTGCAGATACACCACTGTAGCGCAGATACTTTCTACAGTAAAGGAAGTGGTTCTTCAAACACTGCAGTTCATCCTTCTCTCCAAAAGGTGGTAATGAAATTGACAGAAGAATTCTTCCATCGATCTAGCTGTGTCTACGTAGGGGCTAGGTCAGCTTAATTACACAGGGCACGACGTTTTCACCGCCCTGAGTGATGTAGTTAAACCAACCTAACTTTATAGTGTAGACCAGCCTTTTGTCTGCAAGGTCTTTGGGACCTGGATTGCCTCTTACTATGTGTTTGTATAGGGCTTAGCACAATGGGGCCTCAATCACAATTGTGCTGGTACAAGAGTTACTATATTACAAATAAGTAACAGTGAGACAGTCTCTGCCTTAGAGAACATACAATCTGCATGACAGGCAGGATATAATAGGTTGAAAAAGTAAGATACAGGCCAAGAAGGCGGGGAGTTGCGGGTCAGTTGGGCTCATTAGTTAACGATCAAAAAAAGTTTAGCAGAAAAAACTCTGCCTGGGGATTTTCCTACAAATATTCACTTGTGCTCATGTGCATACAAAAACCTCACTCCTCTGAATGATGAAAGAAATAGGCCATGAATAGGAGTGAAGAGAGTTGTGATTTGAATATTCACCAATCCTCTTTCAGTGCGTGTGTCTTTGGCCACAGCAGCATAATCTAATTTCAAAAAGTCCTGAGGCCCTAATAAAACCAATTGTATAATAAGAGTGTATTTCTGGCTTGTCAGTTCCCAGAATTTCAATGCAGGCATTGCCTCTTTCAGGCTAGATGTGGGTTTCCCAGTGACATTTTTATGTTGATTGTAACCGCTAGCAGATGGATTCAGTTATAGTAGCTGCTACCTCTTCTTAACCATTTACACGAGGCTTCTTCTGAAACGGCAAAGCTCTACGTTCTATCCAATGGCAGCCAGCCACTGACAACACAGAAAAGGAGTAGGCAGTTTTTTTTCAAGAACTGCTCCTTCATTTAATGAAAGACAGGGCCACTTGCAATGCACACACCAGGACTTCCTCACAAACCAAAAATGAATATTCTCCAGACAGAAATTGTACTTTAAGTAAACACTGGAATATCACAAATCAGCTTCCCCTCCCCCGGTTAAGAACAGGGAAGAAGTCCCTAACTGAATGAAGCACCATGGCTGCCCCCCATTCTATGCATGTGGATGTCCTGAATGGTATTGAAAATGCCCATACTCATTTTAAAAATAAGGATCCCAAAATTGCTGTGACTAAAATCAACCAGCAAGGACATTTCCATTGCTCTGGTCTCCTTCAAAAATCTCTACAGATCTTTGGAAGTCTCTGTTCCCCGTTTGTATGTCAGCCACACCAAAGGATGTGGGATGCTGTTGGTAATCTCATCCGAGATCGATGAGCTGGTGCATAGTAGAATAAAGGGATTCTGAGGTGACACGTGTCTAATGCGGTACACTGGCCTGGGGAGGAGGTGTTCAAAACAACAAGCTGAATTGAGTTCTCGGTTACATGGGGGAAACAGCTCATTAGAAGTTGCACTTATGGAACTCAGTGCAGACTCTGGTCCAGTGTAGTTGAAACCACTGATCAAGAGGAGGAAATGTACGTGGCAAGACATTGTAATAGTTCACCAAAGCAGAGTTTCATCAACTACTGACTTTCTCTGGGGTGATTTTCATTTTATTTTGCATGCAGGAGGTAAGCTATTTAGAAGGAAACCTATTAGTAGAGCTGGTAAAATATTTTTTACTTAAAACTTTGTTTCCAAATTTTAAAAAATAGCTTTTTGATTAAATGGACATTTCTACTAAAAATCCATTTTCATCAAAAAGTATCAGGTTTTCAATAAAAAAAAATACAGATTACATTTTTGGGGTATTGGTGTTGAAACCCAAAACATTTTCCAATCCATTAAAATTTTGAAGAACATTTTCAATGACAATGAAGGGCTTTTGTTTTCATGGAGGTTAAAGAAAAGAGTCATTAGCCAACCAACTCCATCCATGACATTTTTATAAAGATTTTAGGACACTGCACATGTACATGAATAAATACTTCATTTACAAGAAAAAGGGCTTTCTATAGTCATGAAATATGGTATATATTAAGAACATATCCTTTACAGAGAGCAAACAATAAATCTGATGTCATACTGTATTATTGCTATATTTTCCTTTAAATAATTTTATTGTAAAAAGCCCTGATGTAGATCATTCCTTCCTGCAGAAAACCTGGTGGAGATAGCTAGAAAGAGTGGGGGAGCCTGGGTTTTAGCTTGGGGAGTATTCCTGGACTTAGCCCCTCATTTGAAAGGTATATATTGAGATGGGGGCAGTTTGGTAGCCTTGCGACCTTTTATATATTCCTAGGCATCTAGAGAGGCAGGAATCCCTTTTAATACTGAGCACCTTCCTGAGGGCCACCGTGCTCGGCATTCCATGGCAACATGGTGACTGCAAGGTGTGTGCTGTCATTGGCCAGAATGCCTGGAATTGCTCTGTAGTAGTTGAGTAGGGGACTTACAGAGAGGTAACACAGCTCTGAGCTGTTTCATCTTCTGTCCCCATTTCTTCTCTAGATGGGACAATAGTATGGAGGAGGCTTTTTTGCTCTACCTCTCCCTGGCACTCATTCTAATGGAAGAGTATTTGCATACATCAAAGAAAGGGATGTCGGGCAAAAGATGGCATGATCTGGAGGAATTAACACAGGTCTGAGACAGAAGGTCTTGAGTTCCAGTCCTATCACTGAATCCCAATATTGCAGATAATGTCACTACCTTTTATTCACAATCTGTACAACGGGTATAGTACTGGGGATCCATCTATCTTACAATGGAGAACAGTGCATAGAAGGTGTCAAATATCAGGGGGTAGCCGTGTTAGTCTGTATCCACAAAAACAACAAGGAGTCTGGTAGCACCTTAAAGACTAACAGATTTATTTGGGCGTAAGCTTTCGTGGGTAAAAACCCCACTTCTTTATATGCATTTTCACTCCTTGCATCTGAAGAAGTGGGGTTTTTAACCCATGAAAGCTTATGCCCAAATAAATCTGTTAGTCTTTAAGGTGCCACCGGACTCCTTGTTGTTTTAGTGCATAGAAGGACTGCAATACTGAGTATTTCATGTTACCGTTCCTTGTTTTTTAACAGTAAATATGACTTGAACTCTACTCCATTTGGTCGGCCTGCATAATTTTATCTCCTTAATTTATGAAGCCATCATTACTTCAACAAAGATGTTTAACACCACAGACAGGACAAAAGTATCAACACCCTATACTATAAACAGGATACAAATGTCATTAACAGTTCTTTAATTTTCAAAGAACAGAAAAGCCATTTTCTTCACTTAGAATCTCAGGGTTGGAAGGGACCTTAGGAGATCATCTAGTCCAACCCCCTGCTCAAAGCGGACCAATCCCCAGTTTTTGCCTCAGATCCCTAAATGGCCCCCTCAAGGATTGAACTCACAACCCTGGGTTTAGCAGGCCAATGCTCAAACCACTGAGCTATCGCTCCCCCCAACCACTGCTTGCAATTTTTCTAATTTTTTTTTTTTTGTCAAAACATTGGCAAAAAATGTGATCTGCATTGTGCTCCCAATGATGTTCTTGGTTGGGTTTTTGTTTTTGTTTTTTGATTTGTTTTTTGCCACTCAGTAACTAAAAAACATATTGAAACTACTTTGGGCTCAAAAAGCGAAAGTCAAGATTTAGCTGAGACTGAAGCATAGCCACACGCTTTAAATTGATACATAAACTGGTACAGACAATGATTCAGGCTTTGGGGATAAGTGTTCAAAGCACCCATCATGATGAATGGGATTTGATATTCAAGAAACTTGTTTTAAAAGCTTGCTTCAAGGGCCAGAATCTAATTCCAGATGTATGCAGTAATATAAAGGAAATATTAAACACAGCAAGCCTGGGATTCCTAACAGCTAATCTCTCATTCTAGTAATAATTCCACAACCCTAAGTCACAATTCATCTATGCTCAGGAACTCTTATTCTGAATTTTCTTGGCTATGTCTTTTCATTTCTGCATCAGCCAGGACTAAGGTTGAACCTTGCCTCAGTTTGAAGGATTCACAGGAGACTACACATAGCTCGAATGGTCCTGACTAGAAACAATAGTGAGAAAAATAAATAAATCTGATTTGCAAAGTTTTTAATAAATGAAAGCACCAAGATTGATTTGCTACGATTTGGGGCTCACGTTAGTCACAGGTATTTGGACAACAAAGGGGTATTTGTGAAAATGATCAGAAAACCCCAAAGGTACAAAAATTTCAGTATGAATTATTTGTTCAAAAATTCATACCAGATGGGTTCTACTCAGCATTTGCTTGTAAGCAGAAAGCAATGCCTACACTTATTTAATTACAATGGCACCTTGAGGTCTCAACCAAGATCAGGACCCCATAGTGCTGGGCCCTGTATACACATAGAATAAGAACAGTCGCTGCCCCCAGAGAGTTTACAGTCTAAATGAACAAAGACAGACAAAAGGTGGGAGGGGAAACAGAGGTGAAGGGACTTGCTCCAGGTAACACAGCAAATTATCACCAGAGCCAAAACCAGAGGCCAGGTAACCGGAGTCATAGTTCAGCCTTTTCTCCATTGAACCACGCTGCCTCTCAATGCTAAGGCTATGTTTACACAACAGCCTATGCTGGCAACACTTACATGGCTCAGGGGTGTGAATATTCCACCTCCCGAGTGACATAAGGTACACTGACATCACAGCTGTCACCCGTCAGCATAGAGCATCTTCATCGGATGCTCTCCAGAGGCACTGGTACGGGTGCGCTGCTGCAGTGCCGTACATATAGACACGGCCTAAGAAACTTCGGTCACCAACCACACACCATGGGAAACAGCAAATAGGCCAAGAGAACAGTTTGTGAGCAACTCAGAGTTGAAAATAATTCATTCTCTCAGACAAATAACAAATACATGTAAAGAAAATCAGGATCTGAGCACAGATGAGTCATTAAAGTCAAAGGATACTTGTGGCACCTTAGAGACTAACAAAATGCTGAAATAAATTTGTTAGTCTCTAAGGTGCCACAAGTAATCCTGTTCTTTTTGCTGACACAGACTAACACGGCTACTACTCTGAAACCTGTCATTAAAGTCAAAGGGGCTTCCTTTGTAATGAATGGTATCCTTAATGAATATTTCAAACGTAAGAGAACTTCTTTTCACCGCCGACAAAGTGCAAGTTGCACACAATGAAGAGGAGCTCCAGCAACTTTTCAACAGATTTGCGCTAGCTTGTGATGAATTTGGACTAAGCATCAGTCTAAAGAAGACAAAGATTATGGCACAAGGTGTGTTGACGGCACCAGAAGTTTTAATAGCAAGCACCACACTAAAAGTTGTGCGCATGTTCGGCTATCTAGGATCAACTGCATTGGAAAACTTATCTCTAGATGATGGGCTTGATTCTTGCGTCAGAAAATCAGCTGCCACATTTGGCCAACTGACCAGGCATGTGTGGGATAACAGGAAACTGGCGCTGAATATCACGGTACAGGTCTACCAGACATGCATTTTGAGCACGCTGCTGTATGGTGGCGAGACCTGGACCACTTACAGTAGGCATGAGAGAAGGCTCAATACCTTCTAAATAGTTTATTTCTACCTGTAGTTTTTGCCATATTCTAAATATCAAGCGGGAAACCAACGTTTCTGACACTGAAGTGCCTGAGGAAGCAAAACTAACAAGTCTAATCACTATTCTCAAACACAGACATCTCCCTTCACGTGGTCATATGTGTGGGATGGATGATGAATGCATTCCAGAGGATCTCTTGTATGGAGAACTTGTGGATGCCCCAAGGCCTCTGGGCTAACCTAGGCTCAGGATTAAGGATGTTTGCAAGAGGGACTTGAAAACTTTCAATATCAATACAGCAAGCTAGGAAGATGCATCTAGCAACAGTCTACAGTGGAGGGCTGCGCTGTACCAAGAAGTCAAAAAGGCTGAAGAGAGGTGGATTAGAGAGAGGACAGTAAAGAGGAAAGAGCAGCAGGCCTCAAGCGCCGGTAGGCGCTGGCTTCATCTTCTGGTCCCATGCTTTTCACTTGCACCATCTGTGGCAAGGACGGTTGCCTGAGAATGTTTTAGCCACTCCTGATGCTGTGGCACAGCACACAGTAACTGAACTGCTTTGGCGCTGACACGGCCGTCTTTCAAAATGGACAGTTGTCCTAAAGCATAGTTCAACCACTTCCAGACCCAAACTTGTTTATATTGAAGTCAGTGGGAAAATTCTCATTGACTCCAATGGGAGCCTAATTGAGCTCAGAGGCCCAGATTCAGCAAAGCATTTAAGCATGTGCTTACAGAGCTTTGCCCGAACCCTGAAGATACAGTTTAAGCAATTAACAGGGTCTTGGGCTGTCCCCTTAACCCAACTCTCTCTCTCTCTCTCTCTCTCTCTAGCTGTCTATAATCTAGTCCTTAGAAACAAAAGCCTACAAGACAAATTGAAATGGTTCAGCCAAGCACATCTATTTAGGAAAGTATCTCAAGATTCAGCAAAATCGTCTTCATGATTAATGCATCACCGTTGTCTGCTGATACCCTACGCTGCCCCCTGGAGCATTTTCCCATGAGGAGCTGCTGCCATAGTAGGTATATCTCAAATACTGTGAATATGGGATGTAAGTAGCTTTATTTTTAACATTTGAAGTCAATGGGCGTCTCTCCATTGACTTCACTGGCATTCGTGTCAGGCCCATTATGCGTCACCCTGATTTCCTCTCTATTGTTGCCATCTACTTTTATGACAACTAGTATTTTTTAAAGTGAGTATTAAAGAAGTTTTTAATCATTTTAAAATACAAAAACAATGGAGTTGCCCTGCAGAGCTCAACTTCAGGCCACGTCAGAGCTTTTGAAATTATCTGAAAAATCATCCAAAAAGGAGAAAAAGCAATAGGCTACAGGAGAGTTGGTGAGAAATTGAGAATCCACACATTTTGATTTTTAAAAATGAACATTTTCTGAGGATTTTTCCCCCTGTGCAGCTCTCGAGCTGGAAGAAAACTTTCCAAATTTGTGACCAAAAAAAGGGAAAATATTCATGTGATTTGTTTTTAATTTTGCAGTTTTCAGCCCCATCTGTTCTAGAGATCATCTCAGGAATGTTGGATAGCTGACTGAGACTATACTTGTTTATATTCCCACTCCTTTAAAAAAAACTGCAAGAGATTTTTGTTTAATTTGTAAAAAGAAAAAAATTGCTGCTTGACTGAAACTTTTTCTTTCTTTTTCTTTTTTCTTTTAAAGTTTCAGCACAAAGCATTTTTTTTCTTTAAATGGCAGGGTGAATTATAAATTTGTCAACACTGACCCTTCAAAGCTAAGGCCACTAATGGGAAATGATCTTAAAGGAATATAAATGTGCTTAAAAATAACTAAAGTAGCAGCCAAATCAACCATTTGCTCACCTCCTAAACCTTGAACCTTCTCTCAAATAATCAACGAAGGAGGAATATCTGCCAAACCGATAAGAATTAGTTTAGCTGAAACCACTCTCTCTGAAGTTCAGTATTTCAGGTAAATATGGAGCTGGCCTGTATTTATGTGTATTTTTAGATGCTTTAGATCAGATATGGAAAATTAGTTTCTTTCTGGCCTTCAGTCAGGGATGTAAGATTGAGGCCATATGGTGCTGTGTGGCAGCTTTGAATGTCTTCTGCAAACCACAGCATGTGTTAGTCAGCCCCAAACCACCAGTCTTATTAGATGCCTCAGATTCCAGGACCTTCAGCATCTATGGATAAGCCAGCCGGTCAGGCATCTCTGGGTAAGCTTGGTCAAACAACTGCTTCATCTCCAAGACAGGATCTGGTTTAAAAAAAATTAAACAACATGCTATGCTTCCCGTCTGCCTGCTGATTACATCTGTGCAGAACGGAAGATGTCAACACAGAAACCACAGCCGTCCACACTTCTCCCTATTAACCTGCACATCATATCTATTAGCACACAGATGTCTAAAGTAATTATTGCTTTGATAGTCTGCTGAGTCTGGGGCCACTAGATTAAGCTGTTAGTCAAAATGGTCTGAGATGCAACCCCCAGGCTTTGGGTATCGCTAAACCTCTGACTTCCAGATGCTGGGACTGGGTGAAAGGGGTTGATCACTCAATAATTGCCCTGTTCTGTTCATTCCCTCTGCAGGATCTGACACTGGCCACTGACAGAAGACTGGATATTGGGCTAGATGGACTATTAGTCTGACCCAGCTGGCCATTCTGAAGTGTTGTTGTGATCCTCTTATGCTGCAGTGATGTATCTTCATTGTTCAGTGCATAAGAACATAGGTTTTTCAGCACACAACAGTTTTCTTTTCTTTTCTAAATGGCAGAGTGAGTTCAAACTCCCTAAAACGCTGGCTCCTTGAGTCTAATGACATCAGTGGAGACCAAAGGTCAGATTTTCAAAGGAATTTAGGTGCCTAAAGATTCACATCGACCCCATGTGGGATTTTCCCATGGGAATCAACCGGAGTTAGAGTTAGATGCCTAACCTACTTAGGTGCTTTTGAAAAGTCCCACTTGGCAACTCTTTGCATCCTTAAGTGCCTAATACCTTTGAAAAACTGGCTCCGGCATAGTTGGGTAATAGATAACATTTTCAAAAGCACATAGTAGAGCTGATCAGAAGAAAGCCTGCATTTTGCAGAAATTTTCAAGATTTCAAAATTTGGTTTTGTTCTGCTTTGGAATCAACCTCTCTCTCTCTAATACCTTTTCAGTGAAAATGTTCTGACTAACTCTACTTAGCAGCTTAAGTCTCATTGGGAAAATAATCACTTCAAACAAAACTGGTGAAATCCACAACTTGTTCACGTCCTGAACAGTGCATTTTCCAGACTAAACAGTTACCATGGGATTAAGTCCCAAACTACATTGTTCATCTCCCCATGATCCATCCCCAAGAACTTTACAAGTTAGAGTCCTGATCCTAACGAGGGGCTGAGCACCTCCTGTAAGGTATTTGTGATTGGGTCCTGACCCTACTGACTGTTTCTTTGTCAGAGGTAGAAGCAGACAGCAAAGGGTTAAAGGATGTGGCTCGCATGCAGTTGGGCCCAGCTGTTAGGTATAAAAGGAGAAAGCAGCAAGTATTGATAGCTGTTTGTGGTCAGGTAGTGATGGTGACTGCCAGGATCAAGGGAAGTGCAAATGCTGTTCTCCAGCTTGAAACCCAAAAAGGACGTAACTTGTTTTGAAGGGTTTTGATAGACATTGCAGAGGGAAAGACATTTAGTAAAACTTCTATTGCACCCTGGGAATCGGAAGGGCATTTTGTTTCATTGGACTATTTATTCTACTCCATGAAGTGGTAGATTTAGAGCTTGTTTGGGTGTTTTCTTCTCACACCACTGAGAGTGTGAAATGTTCTCAGCTTGCCCTGGAATTGAGGGCACACAAGATCTTAGAACACTGAACTATTCCCCACCCCGCCTTAGATCTTAGAAGATACTCAGCCCTTAGAGTGATTAGTCCTTATGGGCCCAGTCCGGCAGCCCTGTTTTATCAAAACTCCCACTGACTTAAATAGGACTTTTGACTAAGTAGAACTACAGGATCAGGCCCTCAATGCATTTGTCACTTGACCAGCCCTATTAAAATTTAGTTGGCTTTGTAGTTTGATGTGACAGCTGTTTACCAGTGCAAAGGAAGCCTACACAACAGCTGAGGGTGGGAAGTGAAGAGAACTGCAATATCCAATTAAAAGTAGATAGGGGTTTTAGTTAGGCAGAATTACTCCAATTTTAATTTAGCCAGAACATCATGGTAGTACGTGGACTGCTGCATAGAGTGTACAAAGATCCCATAAGTGGCCAGGAACATGGTTTTATGACTCATCTAAACCCAGCACCTTCATCAGCACAGCGTCTCCTGCCACCATGTCCATAGTGACTCAGAGGGAAAAGAGCCACCTGTTGAATCATCAGCACCAAATATTTTCCTTTGTGATTTGCTTATTCACAACACTTTCCCCCCCTTGAGCTATATTATGTTCTGAAGCACATATTGTTTTGTTAATCACCTTCTAAAGATTTGTATTTATGTAGGACATGAAATAGCTTTTTAATTGTATTGCAGTATTAGGCTGCTCATTACAAACCCCTTGAGAATGAAAATCACCTTTGTAAGAGGAATACAACCAAGAAGACAGCACCTGAAAGAATCATGGCTGATGAGTACCTGATGAATGAGCAATTGCCCCGATCATTCCTGTAGGTAGTGTCTCACTGACTTACATGGGTCTGCTCATTGGGCCTAAACATATTTGTGCGTGCACGCACACACACACACACACACACGCAAGGACACGAACAAACACACACACACACACACACATATCACTGCAAGCAGCTGCAATGATTTTGCTATCTATACCCAAAAATTGAATCTCTTTCAAATGTAACACTCAACCCCACCATAAATTACTCCTTGCAGTCTGCACAAAGACTAAATGTGGTGACTTGCAGGGATATATATGTTCCAGCTGATATTTCAGGGGGGAGCATGCTAGAGATGAAAAGGTACAGTAGAAGCTCAGAGTTACACACACCCCGGGAATGGAGGTTGTTCGTAACTCTGAAACGTCCATAACTCTGAACAAAATGTTCTGGTTGTTCTTTCAAAAATTTGCAACTGAACATTGACTTAGTACAGCTTTGAAACTTTACTATGCTGAAGAAAAATGCTGCTTTCCCTTTATTTTTTTAGTAGGTTACATTTAACACAGCACTGTAACGTATTGTTTTGATTTCTGCTGCTGCCCGATTGTGTACTTCTGATTCCAAATGAGGGGTGTGATTGACTGGTCAGTTCGTAACTCTGGTGCTCATAACTCTGAGGTTCTGCTGTACTATTAAAATGAGCAGAATGGTAGGCTGGGCATTGAGATGGAACTCATGTGGTTCGTTTACATGAACTATTCTTGGAAAACTCAAACTTCACATTCTTGCAGTGTGAAAAGTTATTATGGTTTCACCAATTTTAAAATAAATTGACAGGAGTTTTTTAAAATCTTCCAGGCTGAGCAAAACCTCACTGCTTGCACCATAACGTGGCTCTTGGTCCAAAAACTGTTCTACGTGTTATGACCATTATAATTTTATTTTGGTCAGTAATAATAAAATAAAGATTGTAAAAAACAAACAAGCAAAGAAACAAGAAAAATCAGCAAAGGCAAGAGATGGAAAGTATGGAACAATTGGCATCTATTGTGCTATGTTCTTGTATGACAGACAGACACCAGTCTTCAGAATGGGGGAATGTTGATGAAGGTAAGAAGCTTGTCCCAGGCTAGGGGAATGACAGATATATAGCATTTATATCACTCAAACTGGCAACAGTTATTTCACCAGCTGAAGTCATACACCACTTTGGGTTAGCAATGTATCAGTATTTTCAAGCCATGGCCAGGCCACGTACTTTACTGGGAAACTTTCAAGGAAAAGCCAAGTGCTGTAGGGAGTGGTGGTAGTGACTCAGTATTAGTAGTGGGAGGCATGCTTCCTGTGAATCAGTTCTGGTGCTTTGGGGTGTTGTGCTGCTGGATTTGCTGTAGGAGATCTAATTGACCACAAATGGTTTTACAATAGTTCTCTTAACTCCGGTGTCCTGGCTTAATTCCAGGGTGGGTAATTACTGACTGCCTATAAGTCTGTTGCATTTTCAATCGTTGCTTTCTGCACTGAGGGCTTGGCTACTCTGGGACTTTAGCCGCCCATGTAACCGCACTGGTGTAGACATGATTTAGAGCAACAGAACAGACCCAGTTTCAAGTACACCAGGGCAGCTCTGTCCAAGACTAAAACCCCAGTGTAAAAAAGGCCTAAATTGCTGTGTAGCGTTTGCTCTACACTGTTAAACAGCTGCTGCGTTTTGCCCCCAACTAAGGGAGCTGCATAAGAAGATGATCTGCTGGTTAAAGATCTAGTTTATTCTTTATTATACAGGCAGAATGGAATGGAAGGATGATCTTGTGAATAGGGCACTGGACTGGAACTCAGGAGATCTAGATTCCATTCTAGCGCCACCACAGACAGATCTCAGGCAAGTTATTTAATCCCTCAGTGCCTCAGACCCCTATCTGCAGAATGGTCAGCAAACCCACATTTACAGGTGCTTTTAAAATTGTATTGCTTAACATACTGGAAAATAGAATGTACTCAGGGCTGTTTTGTTTTTTTGTTTTTTTTAATTAGGCATTGCAGGAATGTAGTCCTGAAGAAGCACGAAGCAACTGGAGAATTATAGCAACTATCCATTGGACACTGCTAGCATTTGCTCAGGTTTTTAAATTAAATTGTTGTATATTTTTAACAGCCACCTGTTTTCTTTACAAGTAAATAATCAAAACTCCTTCAGAACAGGGCACCACAAATGGACTGTTCTATTGGGGCTTGTAGATGGCTTCAGAGTAAGACCAAGCCAATCCCCGGTTATGCCATTTGATTTACTACAATTAGACAGGTTGCATGGTAGAGCCCCAGGCTTTCGGTTCCTCTTCAACTTTGTTCTCAAATGCCATACTTCCAACAATGAGTGCTTGCCTTGATCCACAAAAGCGTCTCTTCTCCAGGATATCAGCGAGGCTCGTGCTAAACTTAAAGTCGATAGGACTAGCACCTGCTTATGGGCTTTCCTGAATTAGGAGCCATGAGAGAAGCTTTAACTCTAGTCCTTATTTGAGGGAGCTGAGAGCCATGTTCCCCTTCTCCCACCCCAACTACCGTTACATTGTTACCGCAAGATCAAATGATGGACCCAGGAAGGTGACTGCCAGAGAGATATGGCTCACACAGCTAAAAGTTTACCTGGCTTGTTTTAGATGTATGAGACATTTCTGTGTCCCCTTATCCTCAAGAGTCATCTCTTGTTAGCATCAAATAGCTGCTCTCACATTCCATTAACATCACTATCGACTTTTTTGATGAATACCAGAGCCCTCATTCAAAATACAAATATAGTAAATGGGTTTTCCTGGCTGTGTGCAGAGTTTCTATATTTGCATTTCAATCTTATGAATCTTGTCATTTGTATGTGGCAAAAATATACTTGTTTTAGTTTTAGACAAACATTGCAATGGGAATTGTCAGGTATTCTCTTCTGAGTCTTTAAAGGGACTCTGTCAACATATTGTTCATATATTTTCAATAAATGTACAAATGTATTCCTAATAGATAGAACCCCAAATTAAGATTGAAATAATTTTAAAACTCTTGGTCCAGATCTTCGGGTTCTCTTGATCTGCTCTTTGGGGGGTGGGGTGTGAAGTGAGGGAAGAAAAGTTACAGGACTGCCATGACAACACTTTTTTGCCCCTCTTCCTGATACTGGGAGCCAGAGGCTGATCCAGACCTGACAGCAATTTAAAGCAACCTCAGGGTTCCTCAAAGTTACAACCAGCTGGTAACAGGCCCCTATAGGCTATGATGTCAGCAGGGATCTCAAGAAGACAGTATGCCCCGGTCACACCTTCTCCTGCCCCCCTACAGCAGGGTGGCGGAATATATGCAGACTCTGCCTTTCCTGAAGATACATCTATGCCCGGGAAATATTTTTAAACAGACAGCCACTGTCATTGCTTTTGCATGGGTACAATAGTTAACCCTTGCTCTGGAAATATTTCAAGAATATAGGCATTCGCTTCAGCTCAGGGTTGGGCAATACATGCGATGAAAACAGGTTTCTTCCATGGCATTTCCTGGTCCTCAAAGTGCGGATATGCACAACAGGGGAGAAAAATCACTGCCAAAGATTTTTATACTTAAAATTTGAGTTAAGTTTTGAGAAAAGGTTCAAGTCGCTTCTAATTGATTCAGCTCAGTTCAGTACTCTGAAAAAGTGTGAATTCAATTTGACCTGAACAATACTTTGCACCAGAAAATTTGGGACAAAGTTCAAAGTTTCACAATTGGTTTTAATTTGCCATTAAACACAGACATTTCTCATGGCTCTGCTCTCACACAGATCACATGCCAAAGGTGGCACACGAACATGGCTTTCCAGAGATTGTACAAGCCATCGCACTGTTCTTTCTCCCAAGTTTGAATGCTATCAATCAAAATATCTAATCAAAAATGTCTGTCTTTCTATGATACTTTTATACCCATTCCGGAGTCAGGTTTCATAATTAATTTAAGCCAGTTGAAATACTATGAGGTGTATCAGGAGAAGCAAATGGTGAACTTCAAAAGGTTTGGCCATTCGTTTATTTGGGTGTAAACTCCCCCAATTTTGGAATTCTTAACTGAAGCAGTTCATCTCCAATCCACATAGTCAGATCCCTGGAAGAGATCCCCTTTTGGACCCAGCAAGAAAGGAGAGAGAGAGCAGAATCAGATATCAATATTTGGAGGACCACATATGTATATATAAAACAACTCCCATGAGGCACTGAAGCTACATTTCACCATGGAAATTTTCCAGTTTTCAGAATATGTTGATTTTTAATTTTTTGTTGAAAACAATCCAAGTTTTCCATGGAAAATATCGATGGAAAATTATTTCCCCCATTTTCATCAAAGCTTTCCATGGAAAAAAAATCTGTTTTCTGACCAGTTCTAGTCTCTATGGACCAGATTTTTGAAAGTGTGTAGTCACCTCACAACAATACAGATAGACACTGAGAAGAATTTTCACAAGCACTGAGGTGCCTAACTCACAATAATTTCCAGGGGAGTTAGGTACCCAGGAACTTTTGTAAACCCCACTATGCACTTATCAGCATCTTTAGACACCTAAACACTGTCGGCAAATCTGGCTCTATACCTCTTCACTCCCGAGCTTCTCTGCTGAGACAAGGATACCCACTAGTGCTAATTTTTTATTTGATATGGATGCTTATCCAGCAAGAACTGCACTGAGGTACTCAGCTCGGCATAGACCAACACACATCACATATAACCCCCCGACACACACAGTTTTGGGGAACGCAGCTCCCTAAATAAGCGTACAAAGAAATGATCTCTGGGGCAGTTCAACCTCATTAAGGACTGTATCCAACTTGCTATCGATTAAAAATGACCTTGCTTGTATTGCTTGTATTACAGAATTGTAATTTGAGACCAACACAGTTGTCCCTTTCTAAAAGAGGAAGAATAAAGGGGTATTAGAGTTCTCATGCAGCATACAATTTTTCTCCAGGCGTGTTATTTTGTTGGCCTCAGCTTGTCATTCTTGATAACATAATAGGCAGTTCTACATGAGAAATAAGGACTTATGCCAATTTGGTTTTTTTCAATTGAAGTTATTACATGAAACAAAATATTTTTGCTTTTACATTATTCATAAATTGCCTCTAAGGGTCGGCATGTTCTTTAGACAGGAGTTTGGCTGAGGAGGACAATTAGAACTAAGACCTGTGACCTGATTATGCAAAGATGAAAGGCAGATTTTACGGGGGTCCTCCCTTCAGGCAGGGTTTCAACTCTTGTCCAAGATGTTTGTGGGGGTGCTCAGGCTGGCAGGTGTACGCTCTAGCTGGCGGTGTCGGTATGCACAATTTCCCCACTCCATTGGGAGCTATGAATGCTGAAATAAATGCAGTTCAGCTGCACTCCAAGCTCTTAAAATTCACTGCAACTTGAAAGCCAGGGAATTATCTGAACCATAGTCAGTCAGGTGCTGACAGGAGACATGCTGGCTCCTCCTAGGAAGACAAGTAAAAGTTTGCAGTAAAACTATGTAGGGCAAAAATATAGAATAGAATAATGAAAGATTAGGGTTGGAAGAGACCTCAGGAGGTCATCTAGTCATCTAGAAAAGCTGGACATGCACAAGTCCATAGGGCCGGATACACCGCGTCCGGTGTGTGGCTAATGTGATTACAGAGCCACTGGCCATTGTCTTTGAAAACTCGTGGAGATCGGGGAGGTCCTGGACAATTGGAAAAAGGCAAATATAGTACCCGTCTTTAAAAAAAAGGAAGAAGGAAAATCTGGGGAACTACAGACCTCACCTCAGTCCCTGGAAAAATCATGGAGCAGATCCTCAAGGAAACCATTTTGAAGCACTTGGAGGAGAGGAAGGTGATCAGGAACAGTCAACATGGATTCACCAAGGGCAAGTCATGCCTGACCAACCTGATTGCCTTCTATGATGAGAGAACTGGCTCTGTGGATATGGGGAAAGCAGTGGATGTGATATATCTTGACTTTAGCAAAGCTTTGGATACGTCTCCCACAGTATCCTTGCCAGCAAGTTAAAGAAGTATGGATTGGATGAATGGACTATAAGGTGGATAGAAAGCTGGCTAGAGTGTTGGGCTCAACAAGTAGTGATCAATGGCTCCATGTCCAGTTGGCAGCTGGTATCAAGCAGAGTGCCCCAAGGGTCGGTCCTAGGGAGGAAGAATCCCATCCACTGCTACAGGCTGGGGACCAACTGGCTAAGCGGCAGTTCTGCAGAAAAGGACCCAGGGATTCCAGTGGACGAGAAGCTGGATGAGAGTCAGCAGTGTGCCCTTGTTGCCAAGAAGGCCAACGGCATATTGGGCTGTATTAGTAGGAGCATTGCCAGCCGATCGAGGGAAGTGATTATTCCCCTCTATTCACACTGGTGAGGCCACACCTATAGTATTGTGTCCAGTTTTGGTCCCCCCACTACAGAAGGGATGTGGACAAATTGGAGAGAGTCCAGCGGAGGGCAACGGAAATGATTAGGGGGCTGGGGCACATGACTTACAAGGAGAGATTGAGGGAACTGGGGTTATTTAGTCTGCAGAAGAGATGAGTGAGGGGGGATTTGACAGCAGCCTTCAACTACCTGACGGGGGGTTCCAAAGAGGATGCAGCTCGGCTGTTCTCAGTAGTGGCAGATGACAGAACAAGTAGTAATGGTTTCAAGTTGCAGTGGGGGAGGTCTAGGTTGGATATTAGGAAACATTATTTCACTAGCAGGGTGGTGAAGCACTGCAATGCGTTACCTAGGGAGGTGGTGGAATCTCCACCCTTAGAGGTTTTTAAGGCCCGGCTTGACAAAGTTCTGGCTGGGATGATTTAGTTGGTGTTGGTTCTGCTTTGAGCAAGCAATTGGACTAGATGACCTGGGGTCTCTTCAAACCCTAATCTTCTATGATTCTAAGTACCTAGAAATTACAATAGAAACCACAGCCTTAGTGTAAATTTGCTACTTAAAATGCACAAAAATGAAAGGTTTGCTGTTTATCTGATGTACTGCGTTCCTACGATTGACAAGTGACATTAGTTCATCACATCATTTAAATTATTTGGGTCATGTCTGTATTTTCTGCTCTGGTATATACATTGAATACTCTAACTCCAGGGGTATCCAGATGAAGGAGGTAAGGCCACATTGCATAAAAATCCAGCAAAACATTTAATGTAGCGAAAGTCCATACACAGCAGCACCTGCTGCTCCTGGAGTCGGCAACAGCCCACACATCCACCACAAGAACACATTATTGCCATCCTATTCCCCCAGCCTCTTTCTCAAACCACGCCCAATTTCACACAGGCTAGCAGGGAGAAGGGTGAGAGTGGTGAGTGGGATGGGGAGGACATCACAATATGGTTGAGCTCAATGGCAGTTGCTGGTAGGGTAGGTTGAAGATTTTCTGTCCTAACTTTTTTTCCTCCAATGGAAAATGGAGTTTTGCCTAAATTAAACATTTAATGCAAAGTATCTGCTTCCCTCAACCATTTTCAGTTTCTCTTTGGAAAATTGAAAACTGAAAATTTAGCTCAAAACTCTGAACTTTCCTCTGAACATTTTGACAATTTTTCTTTTTCAATTTTTATTGAGATGTTTCCATGAAAGAAACTCAGCTCCAGTTGCAGGTGCTCATTACCTCTCAAGGTAGAGCCTAGGAGTTTGGAAACATGGGGTCAGAATTTGAAGAGAACCCAATATGCTGAGCACTTTTGAAAATCTGGCCATTTATGTGGGTGTCTAAATGGGAGCTGAATTCTCTTGAAAATTGGCTTCTATTTTGGGTGCTGAGCCATTTAAAAAAATGTAGCCCCATGGAGGCTGATCCTCCACCACCTTACATCTTGTGCAATCACTTACAGCTGTATGAAGTGCACATAAACCACTTCCAAATCAGTCCGCCAGTTTGCACAGGTGCAAACTGATGACACAAGGTGCAAGGCAATGGAGAATCAGGCTTATGTTTTACAAGGACTTTTTTATACCAAGAATACCGAGAGCATCCCAAAGATACCAGTTCTGTAACTGTGGTATCATTTTCAGACGATGTAAAAAGCTTTCATGTGTAATAAACTGGAGTTTAAGTGCTTAAAAAAACCCACCTGGCATTGAGTCTGGCCAATTGAAGGTGATGTGACTGCCTCTAAGCCATAGAAGCTTTCAATTCTACAGCTCTGATAGCTGAATAAAGAAAATGCAGCACTGTAAACCTGATCTGACAGCTAAAACAAGGATTAAACTTAATTACATATATTAACAATATGCAATTTTAAGACTGCATTAAATAATTTACTCTTGGGAGCTTGTAATAACTCTGGGTCTTTTCACATAGATTCATCTGCACAATAACACTTGTTAAATGCTTCTACATTCTGGAGACCAAAAAACCCTGAGTAAATGGCATAATTATTCACATTTTCTAGCTGTATGGTGCAGGCTGTTTCCATTTAGCATAATCTTCATTCAGTACCAAGGAATCACTCAGTACAACTCAGCAGTGACGTGAAAATTAAGATGAACCACACAGGAGAAACTTGAACAAAGAAAGAGATATAGGGCCTAATCCTGCCCAATGGCAATATTCCTAATGAAATCATCGGTTCACTTTCATTCCATAACAGCTATCTAGTGACCCCCAATTGTGGTTCCCATTCTTCTCTCCACTTATGGGCATCTACGATCTCACACCTGGTCTGGGGGGATATGCAAGGACTCAGTGCTATTTCATGATATACTCAACCTTCCCCCTGCCAAGTCCCATGGAAACTCATTTGTGGGGGCTCGGAGGGGCTTGAAAAACACAGCTTGGGTAGGGGGCCAGGCCTGGAGCTGGCCTAACTCTGAATTCTCTTCCCTCAAAGCCACAGGAAACACTGTTGCTCATTCATGAGACTCTGCAATAGCTTATGGTTATCTCCTGCCGGGGCTCCTCCTACTTGTACTGCCTTGTTTGTTTTTTTACTCTCAATTACTTGTAGTCTCATGTTACAATTCATTGTCTTTAAACATTGTATAAGGTTTGTATCTGAAATATATAGCTTATTAAATATGTTATAAATATGTTTTCCAAAATCATCTCTGTGCATGTCATTGAAATCATTAGAATTATGCCAATTAACATCAGCTGAAGAACATTATTTCTGAGAGGAAAGTGTTAGTAGTAAACAATCATTTCAAGTGGAGATGGTTTTCTGTATAATTAGGTGTATCAGATCAAATCCACTTATCTAAACTGACTTTCTGTAATTTGTAAAATGGGGTGAATATGTGTATGAAATTATATGAGACTATTTTGGGCCAGTTTATTTTGTATTTACAGCTCCATTCAATTTTTACAACAGTTTGGTCATCTGAAAATTCATCTCAATCAATGCAATGTGGGAAAGTTCATATTTTAGAATTTTCTGAGCATCATCACTACATCTGAAAAATGGAGGTAGTAATACTATAGCAACACAGAAAAATACAAATAATTTTAATGATTTTCATTTGTCTTTTATATAATTTTCACAACTCTGATCAAAATTTTTCATTGAAACTTTCTCCTTAATCACTGTCTAAATAGGAAATTTTCAAAAATCAGGTTTTTTTTAGCAGCTTAGATACATGGTGGGATTGAAACAATTCAGAATCAACAATGACTTTCAGAACTTTAATATTTTTAAAATAATCAACATTAAATAAAACATTTTGGTCTAAAAATAGGCATATATGATTTCACTTTTTTTCTTTGAAAAATCTTGTCCAGCTGTACTAACCTCCAATTTGTTTATGAAGTAATATATGTGAGCAGATTTATCAGCTGTAAACTCGGGCTGCAAAACCTGATGTTTTCTAACTTTAAGCAGAAAAGTCTTAAAAGCAAGAAAGGGAAAGCGATCAGATATGTTCTGCCACCCTTACTCCTAGGGGAAGAACTCCTGGCTCCACTGAAGTCAATAGGAGTTTGGCCCTTGACATTAATGGGGCCAGGATTTCACATGTGGAGTAGTACCTGTGGCAGATATTGCAACTCCACGCAGTATCTTTGGGAGGCCTTGCATTAAAGCTATGAATTGTTTATGTAGGACTGTGTTCTGGGTTACCACAGCTCCTCCAGGAATTAAAACCAGCAGGGTACAATTTGAGTGAGTCTCTAAGACTAAACATCTCCAGAGAGGTACTGGTTTGCATATATTAGGGTGGTTTGCATATGCTGTTTCAAGCTGGGATTTCCAGAGATGAGAAGACAAAGAAAGGACTTTTGCTATAAAAAGATGAGCTTGAATTGACACAAGGCTTTCTATCTGATCTAGCATATGGACAGGATCTTCTGTCCAAAGGCCCCAACCTTTGCAGAAGGGTTGGAAAGACTTTGGCCTACTAGGGCCCTATAAAATTGACGAGTGACTCCTGGTACGCTTTTAGGGACTTTTACTGGTTTTTACATGTTTTCTCTGTAACTTGTAATTGCTGGCAATACCCTGGCCATAGCCCTCGGAGAGAAAGCAAAGCACTCAGCTGGCCTTTAGGCAGACTGGCTTGCTGGTGATATCACCGTGTAAGGCAGGGAGCTGAGCAGCTTTAAACACCCCAATCAGAAGGGAGTGAGACAAGGGCCACTGCCCAAGTGACAGCAGAAGGCCTTGGATTTGACTGGGCAGTCCAAGAGTGAACCACAAAAGGCGGGGGGGGGGGGGGGGGGGGGGGGAGGAGGAATACAGCTGCAGTTACCCTGGAACTGTGACAGCACGATTCAGCATGAGTAATGATGGCAGAATTGAGCCCCAAGCAAGCAAAGAGCTTTATTAAGTCACAGACAAGGGCTCTGGAAAAAACAAAACAAAACGCAGATACGAAATTGGCATATGAGGGTGTAGTAATTTCTATTCTAGAGACAGAACACTCAGGAACTTGGCTAGTTTCCAAATGAAAGTGCTGTGGACTTCTTGAGACTCTTCAGTTACAATGCCTGAAATGGGCAAAGAAAGGAAGAGTGCATCTTTAATTAATACCCTAAGGAAAAAGGGAAAACATATATACATATACTGCTCATATCACATTTTCTAGAACTTTTCATAGTTCTCATCACAGAGTATTTTTATGAGATCACCTGCCTTGGAAATTTACTACATTTAAATATAGGCAGAGCTGGTTAAGAAATACCCTTGCTTACACCAGTTCTAAAGAGTAAGTGTGTTTTAGTCAAAGGGAATGTGTATATATGGTGGGGATAAATTGCACGGGGCTTGTTTGCATAGTCTGTGATTTGCATAGTGGCAAGAGCTTAGATGGATGAAAAAAGTCTAATGACTAAGTACCTTTATACTTTTTAATGAATTATGGTAGAAAAGCTTAGCAACTAAGCTTGATAGCAAAGTTTCTGTAATATGTTTGAAATACAATAATACAAAAATAAATAGCACTGGCAATTAGCTAATATATCTAAACAAAAGATAAAAGTAAAAGTGAGTTGATATGAATTTTGGGAATAATGCATCTGAAAGTGTTTCTTATAATGAATGTCCCTCTTCAAGTACTGTGACACAGGGACCTCTTGGCAAACAGTCCCCTGTTCCTTGCTAACAATTCTCACTTCAGACCTGACAAACTTACTATACCAAACACGTCTTACAGCATATTTATCTATAAAACATAATGTGTAAAATATCTTCAGAAAGCTCATAATTTGTCAAGACTCATAATCATTGCAAGATGTATGGATGAATAATATTTAAGGAATAATTTATATTGAAAATATGCTTTATGGCCTTGGAGTAGAAGTTAGTCACCTGGAGGTAATGTGTCTAGATGATGAACCATTCAAGCAAGAGGGAATTGTCACTGCTACCTAGTCAGCAGAGAAAGTAATGCAGGGTTCTATAGCCTACCCTTACCACAATCAATAACAATGGCAAACAATCTAAACCACTTAAGGCTAGAAAAGAAACATAGGTTCATCCTGCCTGTGAATAGTAACAAAAGACTGTTTTCACTATAACATAGTGTAGGGAAACACACTCTAGATCCATTCATTGAGGAAAACCCTTGGTGGAGGGGGATTCTTTCATAAATATTTGGATCCTGGTTCTTCAGAAACCAACCAGCTCTGCAATGGGAGGAAATTTAGCAGGAGGCAAAAATTCTAACCCAGATAGCATTGTTGTGTGTTATACACGCATTTATACCACGCGTCTCTGTTCAAGTAGTGCCCTCTTTGTTTCCAAGGGCTGTTCGTTTGCAGAATGATACGCCATAATTTTCTGCTTAAGAAGCACTAGCTTGTTGTTCTGCAGTATGCCACTGGCACTCTGGTAAGCCAAATCAAGAAGCAACAGACTATAATAAGTGTAAGGATTCAGGTCAGCAGCCAGTGCCAGCTGCAATAGCCTGTAAGCCAAGCAACCAGCCAGATGAACACAAGGACTCTGTGCTGAAATCTTCCATACGAGAAAGCTGAGGACTGCGTGTCTTTCTCTTTTGCTTTTAAAGCTCCCTGTCACCAACGCACCTGATCTACCTGTGTAACTGGCTAGATTTCCTGTCCTCATTACACTCGTGATCAGACTGAGCCTCATGCAGATGGTCACAGTGGTACTTGAAAGAATAATAATAATATTTATCATCCATTTTTCATCCACAGAGATTAAACCACTTTACAAAAGAGGGTAAATATCATTATCCCTGTTTTACAGATGGGGAAACAAAGATGAAGTGACTTGCTCAAGATCATGGATTGGGTCAGTGGCAGAGCCAGGAATGACACCTAGATTTCTTAACACCCAATCCAGTGCTCACTCTCTGTCTTGTTCTGTCCAGTTCTTTTCTGCCCATAATGCATATGTATGTCTGTAGGTGTTTCAGGCCCTCTCTGGGGTGGCTGGGGACCAGACCGCCCCGCTATACCGTCAGGTTTTTGGGGAATTAGCGCAGTCCGGTGCTGCAGAATCAGCCGTTCAGGCCCTCCTGGAGGGGCCGGGCAAACAGACAGTTACTAGTGAGCCCCGACCCTTGGATAGGGCGGGGCACCAACAGTTCGGGGCTCAGGCCCTTGGGCAGGGGCTGAGCACACAGTAGGTCAATAGGCCCTGGCCCTTGGTCAGGGCGGGCAATAAACAGTTCGGGGCTCAGGCCCTTGGGCAGGGGCTGAGCAAACAATGAGGCAGTAAGCCCTGGCCTTTGGTCAGGGCGGGGCAGTACACAGTCAGGGCTCAGGCCCTCAGGCAGGGGCTGAGCAATAGTAGTTCCCTAAGCCAAGGCCCTTGGTCAGGACGGGCAGTAAATAGTTCAGGGCTCAGACCCTCAGGCCGGGGCTGAGCAATCAACACGTCAGTAAGCCCTGGCCCTGGGTCAGGGCGGGGCAATAAGCAGTTCAGGGCTCAGGCCCTCAGGCAGGGGCTGAGCAGTCAATAAGGTGGTGGCAAGCCCAGGTCCTGGCTCTGGAGAACCTGGGAGAGGGGGAGACTGCCACCCACACGTTGGGTGGCAGGGGGGACGCAGGCCCACCCACTCCACTGCGTCCCAGCCCGGGGCCCTAGCAGCGGCAGACAAACCCACTGCTGAGTCAGGGGGGATCCTGGCCGCAACACACTGACCTGGGCTCTGGCAGTGCTGCAGCCAGACTAGAGTCGGCTGCCCCCGGGCTACTTCCAGCTCCCCGTCTATGGGTACCTGGACCAGGGGGGCGTCCTCCACGAGGTCGCAGACCATCGGCACCTCAGCGTCGCGGGCGGGCGGCAGGCCCGGCGGCTCGTCGGGGCGGCGGGCCGGGCGGCTCGTCGGGGCGGCGGGCCGGCGGCGGGCCGGGCGGCTCGTCGGGGCGGCGGGCTGGCGGCGGGCCGGGCGGCTCGTCGGGGCGGCGGGCTGGCGGCGGGCCGGGCAGCTCCTCGGGGTAGCAGGCGGGCGGCGGGCTGGGCGGCTCCTCATGGTAGCGGGCTGGCGGCAGGCCTGGCGGCTCCTCGGGGTAGCAGGCGGGCGGCAGGCCTGGCAGCTCGTCAGGGTAGCAGGCTGGTGGCGGGCCTGGCAGCTCGTCCGAGTAGGAGGCCAGCGGTAGGCCTGGCAGCTCCTTGGGGTAGCAGGCAAGTGGCAGGCCAGGCGGCTCCTCGGGGTAGTGGGCAAGCGGCAGGCTTGGCTGGCCCGGCCAGTCCTCCGGTTGGCTGCTGGTCTCCGGGGTCTCCCAGCTGGGAGCTGCACCACTGGCGTCCGGCCTCTCTGGTGGCTGCCACTCAACTGCGCTCTGAGGGCCGGCTTTTATACTTCCTGTGCCGCCCCCTGACCCTTGAGGGGCGGGGCCAGGATTCTCCGGCTCCGCCCACTTGGGTGTCTGGGGAGGCTCCTCTCTCTCTGGGGCGGCTGGGGACCAGACCACCTCGCTACAATGTCCCCATCGTGCCACACACATGCACACTGCGGAGGGTCTCCTGAATGTTATCCGTGGCCTCTGGACTGATCTATTGGTATATTCTAAGACACTTCCAAGGGGTAATCGAGAGATAACACCGCCCCCGCTTCCCCAAAACTGAAATCAAACACATCTACAAATCATTCAAACTTCTGTGTCTAAGAGGCAGAAAATTCTGATATGAGAGAGGAATTTTTTCCCCTAAAAGTGTATTTTTTTCAAATAATCTGTTTATTGTGCCTTTAGTTTTGGACCAAACTATAGAACTCAGGAAAAAAATAACCCCCCTTATAGCCAATGATTTCCCAGTGCATTATCAAGGTATATGATCCTGTACATCTTATTAGCCCAGGACTCCTGAAATAGCAATTAGACAGTAGCTTTCTTACAGTTACAAAACTGAACTTCTAGGATAATTTCAGCCTCATTACATTTCTAAAACTTTACTAGTATTAGTAAACTTTAGACAGTATTGCAAAGACATTATGGTACACACACACACACACAGAGCTTTCAGCTCTTGAGATACATACTACCTGCAAATACTTTGGAAAGATTTGGTTCTGGGACACTGGATGACACAACAGGAGTCAGAGATTTTACATCTATGTCAGCAATTCCAATCTCGTCTGGCTAGTAGCAATCAGTTGATTGGTATTTGTTCCAATGTGTGTAATGAATTGTTGGCCTCAATCCACTTCCTAGTGGAGAAGTAGCTACACCACACAAATCACCATTACAACTGACATTAGCTATCACTCTTGTTGGTACATTCAACAAAAAATGCCCAGGACACACAGGTTTCTTTCCTGCAGAAGTGGATCATAGAATCATAGAATCTCAGGGTTGGAAGGGACCTCAGGAGGTCATCTAGTCCAACCCCCTGCTCAAAGCAGGACCAATCCCCAACTAAATCATCCCAGCCAGGGCTTTGTCAAGCCTGACCTTAAAAACCTCTAAGGAAGGAGATTCCACCACCTCCCTAGGTAACACATTCCAGTGCTTCACCACCCTACTAGTGAAAAAGTTTTCAAGTCAAGGCAAAGGGAAAGTATAGAGAAGCTTACTCTACTACAGATTTAGCTGTGCCTATTCTGAGGTAAATCAAAGATGTCAGTCTCCCATGCTGGCCCTTTTCATGAGCAGGGCCCAAACCTGCCCACCATACTCACGGAAATAGCCCCATAGAAGTCAAGACGACTACTTAAGTGAGTGAAGGAAGCATGATTTCAACTTTAAAGTATCTTCTCTCTTTTTAAAAATAAAAATAAAAAAGGAAATATGCTAGCTTAATTCACATATGATGAATGAAACTCACCAGAACCCTTCCAACAGCACAACTTGTGGTGATGGCAAGAAGGCAGACTCAGAGTTACCTCACTGACTGTAGAGACGCTGTCTTATCCATTAGGTTTTTCTGTCCCTCCCACGAGAGCTTCTGTATAAGCGTGCCGCTCCTTTCCATTAGGACAAATTAGGCAATGGAAGGACTTTGTAGAGAGGGAGGATGATTTTGAAGTTAAAGGCCTGACTTAGGACTCCTGGGTTCAATTCTGACCACAGCGCTGTTCTTCCTGTGTGTGACCTTGGGCAGCTCACTTTCTCTCTCTCTCTGCCTCATTTGCCATCTATTAAATGGAGATACTAATGCTTCCTGTATAAGCTCTTTGGGACACAGACTCCCTCTTACTATGTGAATAGGGCAGTCCGCTATGTGAAAGTAGCACAAAGAGGCACTACTGGACTACAGATAGCAACAGTATTTTTACGAGCGCACATCAGTGTTCTATTTACTTCCCTTTCTTTGAAGAAGTTAGTAATTGTGTTATGCTTAAAGGTTCTGCTCCCACTGTTCCCAGTTCTGCTCCCACTGAAGTCAATAACAAAATTCCCAATGGTGCAATATTGGATCCTAAACTGTACGGCAGGTGATTGTTTGACAAACAGCAATCAAGCACTCCAAGTGTAAGCCCAACAATTGCATCTGTGGCTACTGCTTGTTGCTGGGTTTAAGTTGCCACACCCAAAGCCTAAAATTTCCAAATTCCTCTCAACTGAGATAAAGAAAGCCACACAAAATAATAAATGAAGAAAGAAACACAGATAGAAAGAAAGTAAAATAAAATAAAGCCACAGGAGTTCTGTAACATGGCAACTGTGTAACACATTCAATTTCCCTGGATTATTAAAAACAAAACATAAAACTCATCCAATCCCACTAGAACCTGTTTAATCTACTAAAATAACCCAACTGTCATATTCTCTTGCATATTTTACAGTGCATCCAATGAAAGCAATGAAAGGTTTGCTTACAATGAAAAAATCACAAAAGAATTTGCAGCTGTGCTAAGTGAACTGCACATTCAAGAAGTATGCATCTCTTCCCCCCTCTTTCACGTTCCCAAATGCTTTCCAGAACTCACTCATCTTGCACAAGAGGCAGACTTAATGTCAGATGCTGAAGGCTTAAATGCTTGTTTGGGGAGGGGCTGAGGGAAGCCTTCCATTCTGTCCACATAGAAATGACTGATTTGTCTTAATAGCTCTGCAATGAAATGATGTTAGGTATTTATTAACCCATACAAAATTCCGTTTAAAGGTAAAACAAATGAGATTGGCTTTGACTTTCTAAATGATCCCTAATAGTCTTGCATATGTCGTTCAGTTTAACATTGCTATTTTTCTATTCTGGAAGCACTTTCCTGCGTATACAAGGCCCTTTTCTTGATTTTGGAAAGGTTTGTACAGTGACAAGTTCTTTGCACAGTTTCCTGCTCAGTCAATGTTGCCATGCTGTAATATGTTGTACATGGGGCTACACCGTAAACCTGGAGCTGCTTGTGACATTTTATTATACATATCACCTATGTTATTAGTTATGATGATGATTGGAAAACGAATTGTTTTTTGTTTTGGTGGCCGAAAATCAATTTTTTTTTTTTTTAAAAACATCATTCGGGTCAACCTGAAATGACAGTTTTTTAGTTTTTCCCTCTAAAAAGGAAAAAAAACAAAACCCCATGTTTCAGGTAGAACAATGTTTCCATTCACTTTTTTTTAAACGTGACTCTAACTACATTTCTAAACAAAATGTTGTAGCTTTTTGTCATTTTCCCCTCCTTTGTTTTGGCCAAAACTATTTGGCAAAATCCACCTGAATTTGCAAACAGTTTTGGACTAACTAAAACTGCATTTTTCAGTAAATAAATGTGTCAATTTTTTTTCACCCAGCTCTAATAATTACTATTATTCCTCTCCCAACATTTGGGAGTGTGTATATACAGCTATTGAGGGAGAGAAATAATAAAACCAATCTGAAGACCTTGTTTAGTAAAACGATGCATTATTATACATAGTTATATGGCTTAATATCTCAACCAGTACAGTGTACCGCTATAGATCAGGCTGAAATAAAACCCCAGATGTGAGCATATCAATCTTAGGAAATGTCCATATTTGCATCTTGTTGCTCTATAATGGGCTGCAGCAAAACCTCAGGTCCAAACACCCCCAAACTTTGGTTATGAATTTTACATTCTGGCCCATCTTTATGTGATATGAGACTATCTTTCAGCAGCCAAATCTAAATCCTCAGTTTGCCAATGAGGTTATTAGCTATGTAGTCTCTTCTTTGGCCTTATTCCAGCTACTAGACAAGAGTAATTTGGTGGCTGCCCAGCAATGTTTTCATTAATTACACAGAATCTGGTTCTCCTGTTGCTCATCACTTTTTACTTTGTGTTTTCACCCACAACACGATGCACCTAAACTGTGCAAAATCAAGCTGAAAATATGCAGCTTAAACAGCAGGCCAAAACTTCAGTTGGTGTAAATGGACATCAGTGTCTTCTGAAACTCATTTTAGTGCCTGTAGGATGAGATACACTTCTGATACCTTGAATTCATGTATTAAATATGACTGTATATTGCTGTATAGCCTTTTTTTTAAACTGGAGGGGTGCATTGATGTCATTTTAATTACTGGAATTCTTACCCCTCCAGATTGCTGTGGGGCAAATGGAAACCAAGTTTTGAGATTTGCAAATCTGCTTCCAGTTCCCATTACAATTCCTTGGATGGCTTTGAAAATCTCAGCCTGTTTCAAACGAACAACCCTTTTTCCTAGTCTGGCCAGGGAAAACAAGTAGATAGCAAAGATGGAAGGAAGTACTTCATCCAGCTACTTTTACTCACCCCTGCCATGACACCCAACAAGGAGTGCTAAAAGAAAGGGTAGCTTTTAGAATGGATGGAAGAATATCTCCAAAGTGTTTGGGTTTAATGAAAAGTATAAAGCTCTGAAATTTGTGGGTGTTAAAATAGGCACCCAAGGGAGTTCTTCCATCACTGATGCCTGTAAGAGAAAAAGCTATCTATCTAACATACTTACATGACCAAGCAATTCATGATCTGTAATGTATTTATAGTCACAACATCCCTATGAGTTAGAGAAGTGATATTATCTCACTTTTATAGATTAGGAACCAAGGTATAGAGAAATTGAGCGTCATGGAGGCATCTATGATAGAACAGGGAATTGAACCCATAAGTCACACATTGGATACTAGTACCTTAACCATTAGACCATGCTTCCTCTGACAACAAAGCTAGAGCTGTGTTTGATATAGCCAGGGTATACTTAGACCACTTCAGATGGTCTCAATAATCTGCTATTTCCATTGCAGAAAAATGTAGCTAAAGAGGAGCCAGATCATCCCCCATACAGGGAAAAATTGCTTAGGGAACTGGACACTTCACCAACTGAACCTTGGGGGGTTCAGACCATTGAAGTGAGACAGAAAGTGTGACTTCCAAAAGATACAGGATGAACAATATGCACCTCCCAGGTCACCCTACCACCTAACAGTGGCACCCACTTAGGATCCTTGCTTTCATGAGACCTTGTATTCACTTTCATCCACACTCTTGTCCAGAGTGGTTGGGTTGGATGCAATGTTCAGAGATATTTGGATCTGCATTACTGTGCACAGAACATTTTCTTGGAATCATAGGTATATAATGCTGTAGACAATAGATCAGCATCCAACTCCACCCATCTTGACCACGCCATGATCTCCTGAACTTTTGGTAATGTAAATCCACAGTGGGGGATTTCCTGAGTTTCAGGAGAAAAGGAGACGATGCTTTTCTGAGCCTTCTCTGTGGCACATTCCAGCTAGTTCAATGGGAGTTACTTGTAGGGACCATTCTCAGTACCAGCCGCTGAGCTACACCAGTGCACTAGATATTGTCTTAGCCCTTTGTGAACTGCACTGAAACATTCAGGGCTTGACACTCTCCTGTGCTATGGTCCCTTTGTACCACGTAACTATAGCCAAACCAGCCACTAGGGGACTTGGTCCATACAGTGGAGCCCCCTGGTGGCAAAGGAGCTGGCCTAGGGGACTCTGACATCATCCTGCTCCCAGACTCAGCCACAGGAGGGTTATTGTAATTGTTGCTGGAACACCACTGTGCTCAGGCAAACCCCAGACGGTATATTGGCCCCTCGGGATCTTAGCTAGCTGATATAAATTAGGGGAGCCCTTAGGCTGATCTAATTTAGCTGCATTGGGCTTAGAAACAATGCTACAGTTGGGAAGCTAGAAAGCCATTTTAGAGCACTCCACTCAGCAGTACACAGCTTTCATGGATTCACTTGTGAATTTTAAAGGCAGGGCTGGAAGCAGAATCTAGAATTAAACTGGTCCGGCACATCCCATTGTCAGACCTTGTTTCCAGTTGCTTATAACTTTGCTAAGCTTAAATTGCTTAGGCAGATGTTTTCCTTGCCAGGTGTCTGCCTCTTGCTGAAATTGTTTGGAATTGTTCAGCCAAAATGGTTGAGTCATTTCCAAAAACCAGGTTAGAGAAAAATAGACAAAAATGGGGTTTCCCCACATTGAAAAATTCGGCTGGCTTTTTCTTTGAGAAGCTCTAGTGCTCCCATGCTTTGGAACAACACTTGAACTTTGGCAAGAGAGGTCACCCGTGTGTCCGGGATGTGCCTTTTGCTATCCACATGAAAATCCACCCCACATTTGGCCAAGTTATAAGCCTTTGAAAAACTGCAGCTTGCACATGCTCAGTAGAGACTTGCTAGAGCTTTGCAGCTAAAAACTCCAAACATTACATCCACTCTGAGCATGCTCCAGCCTGGGCTTAGAAGGACTTCCCATGTAATTGCAGCTCTAGCCTGCAGCGGCCCATGCTGTGGCTGAACATCAGACATGAGAGCAAGGAGCCTCTCTCTCCAGGGCTCTCCATGACCCCTCTACTGGGCCCAAGCAGTGTGAAAGTGGAAGCTGCCTGATTTTAAGGCAGAGGAGACAAAAGCCAGACCTGGGGGTAGGGAGTAGATTGGGATAAGGAGCCTAGGGTCAGAGACTGGGACTGGAGGTTGGCAGAGGGAGTAGAGATGGAAACTTGGCCTGGGAGATGGCTGTGGGAGATTAGGACAAGCTGGGCAAGCAAACTGGGACCCGGAACAAGTGAGGTGGAGGAAGGAGGTGCAGGGAATGTGGAGACAGATCTGACAATGATCTAGGCTGCAGGGAAAGAACTTGGACTGGTTTGGCACGGAGACTGGGACAAGGAGCTTGTGTGGGGAGAGGAGGAAAAACACTGAGATTGGACAAAGAACCCAGGGAGTGAGACTGGGACTGGAATCCAACTGGGAAAGTGGGAGACTGGAGGTCAGGGGAAGGAGAGACAGGTTGGGAGGGGCACAACTGGGCCAGACTGGGCAATGAAACTGGGAATGAGAGAAGAATGGAACTGGGATGGGGGAAGACTGGGAGGGGGATTCCAGGCCTGACTGGCCAATATGATGTAATGATGGAATTTTTGAAATTTTTTTCAGTTTGCTTCTTTAAAAATCTAGGAAATTATACAACAAGCTATGTTAAAAGAACATTATTAAAGTTGCAATGTCAAACACTCTCTAAGAAATGCCAGAATAAAGGTTGCCTATACAACCTTAATTTGACCCTCTTTATGAGAATCTTTAATCGTATAATCACATACTAATTTTCAAACAGTTTCCCTACCTCATTCAGTGCACAGGATGGAGCTGCTCTAGGGATGAATAAGGATTGTCTAGTACAGAAGTTGGAAGCTGTGTAGTGAATGAGGCAGGGAACAGCAGGAAGATAAAAGATGATCTCATATAAAGGTAATTGAAAGCTTCCCTGGAAAACCCGATTCTATCCCTGCCTCTGTCACAGAGATGCTGTGTGATGCTGTGCAAGTCACTTATATCAATTTGTTCACGGGTGGAAACTAATTGTGTGTTCCTCATTTTCTAGATGCCTGATTTGAGACCCTATGGTCTCATTTGCAGAAGTGCTGAGCCTTCCCAGCTGTAAATGAAGTCAATGGGAGCTGGGCTCTGAACATGTTAAGTGCTATATATTGCTAAGTATTGTGAAAAAAATGAAGTCCTAGATATCTGAAATTGGGCACCCAAAATTAGTGGATACTTCTGACCTAAATCTTTCTGTGCCTCAACTCCTCTTCTGTAATATGATGATAACAATACCCCCTCATCTCACAGGGGTGCAGTGAAAATGATTAAATAATGTCTGTGAAGTACTCAGATACTATAGTGATGAGCGCCACAGAAAAGCTCATATGGAAATTAATAATTCTGACTTCTGAACAGGGTTTGAATAACTTGCCATAAATAAGGCCAAGGTCCATGCACTGGACAACAACGAGAAACCAAAATATTAAATAGGTCCTCATGAAGTGAGCACCATCCATCTCGGAAAAAATAATACATGATATGTAATTAAAGATGGCATCAGCATGCATACACACCAGGGGGCAAATTAAGGTTGCAGAGGCAACTTTAACCCTGGCATTTCCTAACTTTTGAGTCCTTGACATTCCAATCCTAATTATGTTTTTTTTTACCATAGTTTTGGAGTAATATGTATATATGCTTTCCTGAACATACATTTGGCTGGCATTGTGGAAAATGCATTCCAAGAGCTAATGCAAAAATGCTTGAATTCTTGTCCTGTTTATAATCATTCTGGATGGGTGAGTCAAAGCTCAGAGAATCTTTGGAGATTCTCCAAACTCAGACTATGAAGGGCAGTTGATACCAAATTAATTTTTGACTTTCACTTTGAAAGAGAAGAAGGGGGTAGTGAATATATCCCTGGGGAGGCTTTTTCCAAAGGGAAGAGTAACCTAAATATCTAGTGGATATCACTGTTGATACATCAAACACCACTGAACTTCAAGAGTATTTGAATGACTATAAAGAGGGAAACATTTTCTAACTCCAGGGTGACAATTCAACCTCATGATTTCTGTTTATAAAGACAACATGAAGAAATCGCAGTGCATCATAATGGAAATGTGCCCCCCAATTGCTGAAGTTAGGAGTGGCAGCTGGGAAGATGGCATATTTTTAATCATATTCTGTTCTTCTCTAATTCTGTATTTTTACAGCACATTCAATTTCAATGTCCTTTAGGGTTTTAAATAAGTACTAATTTATACAGTGGCCTCTTAATCCCAAATGGTGGTAAATATCCAAGCAAATACTTAGATTTTTACTTGTATTGTAAGCTCTTGGGGGCAGAGATAATCTTTTTGTTCTGTGTTTGCGCAGTGCCTAGTACAATGTGATCCTGCTCCATGACTGGGGCTGGCAGGTGTTACTACAATACTCTTTTCCATTAATAACAGAAAAAGAATATATATATTCTGACTGTATAAATATCTGTCTACTGTATGTTTCATTCCATGCATCCGATGAAGTGGGTATTAACCCACGAAAGCTTATGCTGAAATAAATTTGTTAGTCTCTAAGGTGCTACAAGTTTTTCTTTCTTATTTTCGTTTAGAAAAAGAAGAGGCTCCTAAGAATGAAGAGGCAAAGATTTCCTGCGATCTGGCAATCGCGACAGCCCAAGAGGTACAGGCAAACAGTGGTTGTAGAAAAGAATAGAAACACAACCATGTTAATTAATATTGCCATACCAGCAGACAGAAATATAAAACAGGAACAAGAAGAGAAGATAGCGAGGTGTGTAGAACTATGCTATGAAGTGGAACTATTATGGAGAACAAAGGACAAAGACAGCTCCCGTGATTATTGGAGCACTTGAAGCAATCCCTAAAGGTATGAATGAACAGCTCAAGAACACTCTAGGAGTACAAAACTTCACAATCAGTGTCCTCCAGAAGACAGCACTGCACTGCAAGAATTTTAAGGAAAGTTAAAGGAGAACAAGTTCACGTGAACACCTGAAATGCAGGAATTCTGTGGAGGGTTTAACAAAACTCTAGAATACACAAATCTATAGAGTTGTTTCATGGTCAGGATTTATTGGTGACTCAGGGGATAAATTTAGACAGTAGATTTCCCCTTTTTATGCTTAAAGATCCAGTATATTGTGAAGGCTATTTGTTTAAAAAATACTAAGGAATAATAACAATAAGTAGAGCTGGTTTAGAATGTTGATTCATCAAAATTGAAACATTCTGTGAAGATGGGTCAACTTTGACCAATGTTCCCCGTTAATTGGCCTGCCACCTCATCCACCTGTCTGCTGCGCAGCTCAAGCTTCCATGCTCCTGGCACTTTGGCTGCCTGACTGGCGGGACGATGGGAAGTCAAGACCCTAGAAACCCTCAGTTCTCAAGTTCCCAGTCTCGCGACTCCTCAACAGCCCAGGATTCCTGGGTCTGTGGTTCTGGAGCAGCCTGCCAAGCTGACTATCCCCAAGTCAGGGACACCAAGTGCTATCAGTCCGGGAGCAGCCAGGCAGGATGATCATCCCAGAGTTGAGGATCCCTGGGCTTTCCCTTTCACTGAGAATTTCAAAATTGTGTGTGTGTGTGTGTGTGTGTGGGGGGGGGGGGTTGTTTCAAACTGGAGTGAAACCCAATGTCTAAATATTGTAATCCTCCGTGAAAAGGAAAGGTCTTCCTCCACACAGGTCTAACAACAACGAATATAACAATTGTATTCTCTTATAGACGGTCCTGAACCCCATCCCATATCCACACTCAAGGGAAGTTCACACTTGGATTAGGCCCGTCTGTGTCAAGTTTGCTCTCAAATGTGTGAAATGGGGCTCTCCAGGCTTTCCTTACTCTGCTTTTGTGAGGATTTTAGTACTCACTAGTCAGCACTAGTTTGCTGGTTTTATGAGGTTGAGATATTGCAAAATCTATTCAGCTAGCTTTGTGGGTGTTTATTTATAGATATTTGCCTCTGTGATTTATTCTCCATCAAATTATAATTACTAGTAACAGATTTAATTGTCATCTCAACTACCTGGCAATTACCTCCATGCTTTCATGAGGTGATCACTCCAAGTTTAGACTGAAATTGAGTGGTTCAGCAGGTTTTCTAGATCTTTGTTAACCTTCATTAGTCTTGTTTCAAATAAAGAGATGTGCGCGTGTGAAGGGAAAATTATACTTTGTACTTTCAAGTATAATTTATAACACATCATTGTTAAGAATTATTGATGGTATCAAGGACTGCAGAAAAGTCACCAGCAAAATGGCTGATGACATTTGGATGTTAGTGTAGAAAGGAATGCTCTCTGAGGGCTCATTTCCATTAATATGTTTAGCCTGTGCTTTTCAAAGGAGCCTAATGGAGCTCAGTATCCAACTCCCATCGGCTTTGAATGGAGCCCTTAAGCTTCTTAGCAAATTTCAGCCTTAGTTACGCAAGTCCCTGTAGGCTTCAGTAACAAAGACAAAGTCCCATCAGACCCGAACCCTATAGCAGGGAGGCATTGCTTGTGATCTTTGTAGCAGTTAATGTGAAGAAAATGAGAACAATGAGATGATGGAAAACAGATGGAGGGGGTCCATTCCTGCTCACTCTGAAGACACTCAGGCCCAGATACTCAAAAAGTATTTAGGCACCTAACTCACTTTGATTTCAATGGGGGTTAGGAGCCTATCTACCTTTGAGGATCTGGGCCTTAGAGCTAGGCCATTAACTTTAAGGGGATAAGATATAGGCCCTGTGGTGGGCTGGCTGCCCCACACAGGGAGAAGAAAGGGTTAAAAGCAGCACCAGGGAGGCTGCACAGAACCCACGAATCAGGAAAGGGCTTACTGAGCCCACCTATAGTGGGAAGGCTTGCTGGAGCAGCCAATCAGGGCTGGCGAGGGCCATATATAAAGGGCTGCTCAGCAGAGCAGAGGGGAATCTCTCCCTGGAAGGTGACGGGGGAGGACTGGCTGCCTGGAGAAGCACCATAGATAGAGCAGTGCTGGGCAGGGGCAGCAGAGTGCAAGGATGAGATGCTGGCTGACCACTGCCAGGCTGGGGCCCTGCTACAAGGGCAGAGAGGGTGGTAGGGCTACAGGGGAAGTGGCCCACGGAAAAGAGGCAGCAGGTTGGAAGAGGGCAGTAGGTGGCCCCCGCCCCGGCACCTCACATGCCAATGAGGAGATTTTCCCCGTTCACTGGCACTGAAGATCATCACTGCATTGAATCTGATGGACATGGCTGTGCCTTACTGAGAGATGAGTCCTATACTGCTAATTATGAAGAACTTCGTTTTTAATTTTCATCTTGAGCATCTTCAAACTCCTACACGTTAGGCTGTGCTGCATTATGTAACAGTGATACTAACTCCTGCCATTGGACAGGGCTATAACCTTTTGCAACTTTGACCCATGTCATATGACTGGAGCCAAGAAAGAAAGTTCATTCTCTTTAGCACAACTTGCTTTTGTCTGGACTTGCCTACTTTTGGCTCTCGACAAGCAGCCACTTCTCTTCAGAGACTATATTGGAAATATCCTGTGGATTGACTCCTAACGTTACGATGTAGGACATCTGTTCTTGAGTTATTAGTTGCCCCAAGGTAGGGTAAAGCAGGACACTTTGATTGATTATTTATTGACCATCTCACGCTCACTAGAGCAGGTTAAAAATCTTTTACAAAATCTTGAAAAAACCAAAAAAACCCAACAAAGAGTTTCCCTTTCCTGTGAAATTTTTCACGATTATTTCTGTCAGGGCCCAGACCAGCTAGGACCAGCTGCTGGCCTGCTCCCTGACTAAATTCACTGCTAGGCAACCAATGAGCCTTGGAACTGACAGAGTAGCCACAGCCCCTAACTCCCACATCCACAGCTACCTTGCCTGCTTCCAGCCCTTGTTCCAGTCCCTGCACCTGCCCTGTGCCTGTCCTACTCCGACCTTGTTTCTGAATCTGCTCCAGCTCCACCTACTGACCGCTCCTGCTCCAGCCTCTGTTCCCTTCCTTGGCTCTGCCTTGGGGTTACCCTCTGGCGCTGGTGTTTGGCTTCTGTTCCTCTGGTGCAGACCCTTGGCTCATTCCTGGACTCTGTCCCACGAGAGCCAGCTCTAACCAGTAGGCCAAACTCTCATTTCAGCCACTAGGCCTGACTGCCCACAGCCCGGGTGGTCACATTTTTTTAATTTCTTTGTGGTGCGAAAAATCCCACTTTTTGATTTAAGGAGGGGAAACAAACCATTCTCCCCTACCCCTTTCTTCACGAGAATAAAAAAGAAAGATTTTTTTTTAATCTTTAAAATTTAATCTCTTTAATTTTAACATAGAGATTTTTTATACCTAAATGAAACACCAACAAAATGTTTTTGATATTTTTCTTCCGTGTTTTTCGCTTTTGGATGAAACCCTCAACATGTTAAATGAAAATGTATTTTTTTTTCATTCAAATTTCCATTTAATAAAAAAGATGTTTTCAACCAAGAAAATATTTTGATGGAAATTTTTTTTTAACCAATTGTAGAGGAAATTGCCCTCCCCTGCCCTTCTCAGGAGAATGAGGAATATCTTAGTCCTCTCCACTATCTCTTCATGGTGAGCAGGGAAGAAAAAGCTAGTCCTAGTGCCTTGGCTTGTGGAGAAGATGGAAACCCATGCTATGCTCTCACCTTGAATACTATGTGCAGTTCTGGTCATGACTTACATTATAAATGGAAAAGGTACATAGAAGAGCAACAAAAATGATTAGGGGTATGGAACAACTTCTATATGACGAGAGACGGAGACTATTCAGCTTAGAAAAGAGATGACTAAGGGAGGATACAATAGGGGTCTATAAAATTATGAATGGTGTGGAGAAAGTGAATAAAGAAGTGTTATTTACCCCTTCATAAAACACAAGAACTAGAGGTCACCCAGTGAACTTAATAGGCAGTAGGTTTAAAACAAACAAAAGCAAGTACTTCATCACACAACACACAGTCAACCCGTGGAACTCATTGCCAGAGGATGTTGTGATGGCCAAAAATATAACTGTATTCAAAAAAATAATTAGATACGTTCATGGAGGATAGGTCCATCAATGGTTGGATGGTCAGGGATGAGATCCCATGTTTTGGGTGTTCCTGGGCCTCTGACTGATGGATGCTGGGACTGGATGACAGTGAATGGATCATTTGATGATTGCCCAGTTCTGTTCATTCCCTTTGAAACATCTGGCATTGGTCACTGTTGGAAGACAGGATACTGGGCTAGGAGGACCATTTGTCTGATTCAGTATAACCAATCTTATGGTCTTAGGTTAAAAAATCAGCACCACTTCACTTGCCTTCCTAGGAAAGGGAGAAATGACGGGCCTCTCCACAGATACAGAGTAAAGAAGAACTTAACACCAGCACTCCAGTCTGCTGGAGACAACAGCGGGGTGAAGTGTTTTCTGCTCCCTGTTCCCCTCCCATGCAGAGAGGGAGCCACTTCACCCGACCACTGGATATGTATGTGTAGGGCCTACTGCCATCTTGTCTCTCCACACCCAAGCCCTCTGCCACCCCAAGTGGTAGATGCAGAGAAGAAAGGCCTATTCAATAGAAGCGCTGGCATGGGAAGGATAGCCCCATATGGAACTCCTAGCCCTTTATTGTGGTGGATGATGGTTGTCATATGTACGTGGGGATGGAGAGGTAAAGTGGAAAGAGTGGAGTTATCTGTTGGGCTTTGCTATAGGATTCCTAGAGGAAAATATTTACATTATCTTTCCTTGGCTGGTCTATTCCTTTGACAACACTTAATTCTTTGTACATAGCATTACCTTGGAGCTAGCATTAGCATTACTCGACTGAGCAGGCCAAGAGCCAAAGTGTCAGTAATAAACGAAGAACTGAACTTCAGGAACTCCACCTGTTTATAGTTCAGAGAATTTCGAAAGCTCGTGTAGTTCTCTGTACAAGAAGAGGGCCACACTTTGGTTTCAGATAAAGAAAGTCATGTTTTTAGAAAAGGCAGAAGTTCAAGGGCAAGCACATGACTTGCCTTCGACTAACACAAAACAAAACAACTGATCTCGGGTGAGTACACCATGTCCACGGAGCTCCGTCAGGGGAGGGAAGCGGAGCAGTCCAGCTTCAGGACAAGAGTACAATGCAGATGGCGTATTCGCCCAGAAAGAACAAGCACAAAACCAAATACAACACCGTCCTCTGGGTTTGGTTTTGTGTCTTTTCCCTCCTCTCTTTAAACAATCATCTCTGCTTGGCGGCTGAAAAAAGGGAAATAAATAAACTGAAACTGAAACTGAGAATTGGCTATAAAGCGAGGACATCTGTGAAGCTTGCAGGGAAATTTACATGCTTATAAGGTTTCAAGTTACACATTTTTTGTTGCTTAGTAACCAGCATCAAAGTTTCCTTTCATGTTTTATTTTCCACTGTATCCCCTGTTTATAGTTTAATTACTACTGTGACATCATAATCCCACCATTGAACAGCTGTCAGAGAGTCTGACTGCTGAGCAAACAGTCTTTTACAATCTCTACTACACCAGGTTAATTTACTAAATAGATCAATATTTGGTTTGTAGTCAGAAGGATTAGGACATGGAAGTGCCTTTTGAAAAGCCTCCTTATCTTCCCATCGCCCAGGCACACCTGAGAATTTTGTAATGAAAAGCAGATTCCCATAGCAAAACAGAAAAGAAAGGCGCATATAAAAGCTGCCCCTGGTTCCTGCAAGTGGCTTTACAAGGAAAAAGCTCTGTTTAAAAGTAAAAAGACACTTTGTTTTGGAATTGGTAACGTATTTAAACATTTCTGGAGCCGTTCGTTGTTTTAAGACTGCTTACTGAGGGCATTTTCCCCTTCATGTACTCTTTGTAAATGGATGCCAGGCCTGCAGGGGGTGGGACTGAATGCAAAGAAATTATTATTGGAACCCTTCCTTTTGGGGCAACAAAACAATCGCTCTGTCTTCTCTAGGACTTGCAGCATCCTAAACATGTGCTGCATTTCCAGATTTAGTACCCTGCTCCCACTGACGGCAATGGCAAAACTCCCATTGGATTTGGAGGTACAAGACTGGGTCTGTGATGGGTTCGGTGATAGAGATTCCCTTGGGACTGTCACCTGATGTGCTGGAGTTACCTCTGAGTCCATTTTCCCTGCCAGCTTGGGACTTCAGGCTGGCTCCTAGCCTACTGCAACACAGACGCAGGTCTGAGTCACGCCCCTAAAGCTGCAGACTTTAACCAAAAACTGCTCAGCAAGGCACCTATCTCCAGCACCCAGTTCCCAACGGGATCCAAACCCCAAATAAATCTGTTTTACTCTGTATAAAGCTTATACAGGGTAAACTCATAAATTGTCCATCCTCTATACACCTGATAGAGAGATATGCACAGCTGTTTGCTCCCCCAGGTATTAATCACTTACTCTGGGTTCAATAATAAACGAAAATGATTTTAGTAAGTATAAAAAGTAGGATTTAAGTGGTTTCAAGTAATAACAGACAGAACAAAGTAAGTCACCAAGCAAAATAAAGCAAAAACACACAAGTCTAACCTAATACATCAAGAAACTGATTACAGGTAAAATCTCACTCTCAGAGATGTTCCAATAAGCTTCTTTCACAGACTAGACTCCTTCCTAGTCTGGGCCCGATCCTTTCCCCTGGTACAGTCCTTGTTAGTTCCAGCAGCCATCTCAGGTGGTAAGCAGGGGTTTTCTCATGACTGGCCTCCCTTTGTCCTGCTCCACCCCCTTTTATAGCTTTGGCACAAGGCGGGACTCGTTTGTGTCTCTGGGTCCCCACCCCTCCTTCTAAATGGGAAAGTACGAGATTTAAGATGGATTTCAGCATCATGTGACATGGTCATATGTCCCTGTGAGACCTCATTTTTCATTACCCATGGAATGGATCACACGTACACAGGAAGGATGGCAGGTAAATAAACCCATTCACAACCAATTGTCCTAGTCAATGGGAGCCATCAAGATTCTAAGCCACCATTAATGGCCCACACTTTGCATAATTACAGTAGGACCTCAGAATTATACTTCATATTTCTAGCGTCAGATACGAGAATGATACATGCATACAAACAGGATGAACACACTCAATAGCTTTCTAATGACACCATACAAGGGGTATTTAGCATAAAGCATATTCCAGTTATGTCATATTCATAAGTATATTTCCATAAAGCACATGGAGTGCAATGTCACAGGGTCCTTATTCCTTTCATATGGCCTGATTCTCATTTAGAGTCAGGCTCCTGAACGCTGCCAGAGCAGTGCAGAAAGATCTTCAGATAAATAAGAATCAGCCTATACCATGTGACAGATTACCCAGTAATTATATGGAAATTGAAGCAGGACTTGAGTACAAAGAGTTCTGTGGCACCTTATAGACTAACAGAGGTATTGGAGCATAAGCTTTCGTGGGTGAATACTTGAGTACAATTATAGACAGAGGATTAGGTGGGGGTAAGATCCTCCCCACCTTCCCCTGTGTAGCAACATTAGGCCTGCCCACACCACAGCTCCAGGTATAGATGTCCAATACTCTCTGAAAGTAAATGAGTGGGCAGTGGTGAACAATGTGTGGAGCTGGGACTCTCAGCTGGCCTCTCTGCCTAGCTGACTCTGCTACAGGGAGTATGCTGCCTCCTTTCCACAGTACAGCTGTCATAGTATAACAACCTCTAGTGCAGGGGTCTCAAACATGCGGCCCGCGGAGTTATTTCCTGCGGCCCGCCATAGGCGCCGACTCCACTGCCAGCCAAGCTCCAAACATTACTGAGTGTTTATATTTTATTAAAACCCCTCTTTGCATTACAGTTTTTAAAAAGTTAACACATTAATATAGTATTCTATTAAAAATCACTCTTCATTTTTGACTATACTTTTGTATCATTGTATGAAAAGGTTTCAGTGATGCGGCCCTCGGGCCAATTTACTAGTTCTCATTGTGGCCCTCGTGGTGATTTGAGTTTGAGATCCCTGCTCTAGTGCAACAAGAAGGCATTGTGTCTCTGAGGAATCTGCGGCACAATGGGCTACTTCTGGGGCTGTGCAGTTTATTTATGCTTAGATTGTAAACTCGAGGGGGGCAGGAACTGTTTTTTGGACTGTCTTTGTACAGCACTTAGCACAGTGGGGTCCATTGCCCAGGGATGAGGCTGATAGGCTCTTGTCTCCTGCAATACAAATAAGAATAATTCTCAGGGTTGTGGCACAATCTACCCCACAGTTTATACCACAGAAATAGATGTCTATATTTTAAAAGCATTAATAATATAAATGAAATACATGAAGGTCACTGTTCAGGGGAGTGCGTTATCACTGTTGTTATTGACACATACGTTTCCAAGGCATCCATTATCCTAGGACGTGTATTATGTCATGGTAGCAGGGTGAGATGACTTGTGTGTGGGTCACCTTCCTGTTTCCTGCTCCTTGTTCCCCTTTCAGCGGGCAGCATATTTCATTGGTTAACAACGTGGTCTCCTGTGGCAAATGAAGCCCACAAGGTCGTGCCAAGATGATCAAACATGCTTCTAAGTCCTTGCCTCACATACATTTTCCGTGGAGTCCTGCATGGATATGCTTGCTGAAACTCACATATTTCCTAATCACATCAGCTGGCTTTGAGGATAGCGAAGGGGTAGGATGAACCTCTTCTGTCAGCATAGATAACTGAGTCCTCACAGGTCAGCTGAAGAGCTGATAGTGTGGGAGGTTCTATCATACAAATCATATAAAGCACGACTTATTGCAATGGGGAGTGATGTATCTTAATATTTCTCCGGTGTGCGAGCTACAAACTTCTTCAGAGTCCCATGGATCCTCTCCACTATCCCATTTCCTTGGGGGTGGTCCACAGCAGACTGTACCAATGTATTGTAACAATATTTGTCTATGCTTTCATGGGCGAAGACCCACTTTGTCAGATGCAAGTGGGTCTTTGGCCACGAAAGCTTATGCTCCAATCTATCTGTTGGTCTATAAGGTTCTTCAGGACTCTTTGTCGCTCTTGCAGATCCAGACTGACACGGCTACCCCTCTGATATTTGTCCGATAGCCTTCAAACTCTCTTGATACAAAAGGTGTCCTATTGTCTGAAACAAGGCTCTCTGGTGGGTCAAATATAGCGAATAAAGCAGTTAGGTAAGAAATGAGCTCCTTTGAGGTGCCTTGTGGAATTATGAATGCAAAGGGGTAATGTGAGTAAGAGTCTGTAAGAGTGAACAGTGTGTAGCCACACAGTCCAGTCCAGGGGTCAGTAACATCCACTGCAATTGTCTGCCATGGCCTGTCTATGACTATTCTGGTCTCTCAGAATACATCTTCCCAGGTGTCAGGTCTCAGGCCTTTACCTATCCTGGGCTGGAATTTTGCAATTCTTTCACTCTCAGACCAGGCCCTGGGCTACAGTACCCAACTTATCAACCACATTTACCCAGCAGGTCTGACCGAGTTCTGAAACCTGAGTTCTTCTCTTGAGCCATTCATTTTCCTTCCTGCTTGTTTTTCCTTACAGCCCCCTATACCAATATATGAATCCTAATAACCAAGTGAACACACAGTATTCATCAATTACTGCAGGGAAGCTCCTTTTCTGTCATACATACTTACGTTAGGCAGACATCAAATTCCTAGAGAGGGAATTGCATTCTCTCCTCCCATCGCTCAGAGTGGAATTCAGAGCAGTGTTACCAACTCTCGTGATTTTAACATGAGTGTAATGATGATTAGTAGTTTCTCTTACAGCCCGATTTCATGGATGCTGGAACTAGGGGAGTTGCCGTACCCCCTGGCTTGAAGTGGGTTCCATTGTTTACAGGGTTTACAGTTCGGTTCAATAGTTCTTAGCACCCCCACTAAACAAATTGTTCCAGGGCCCTGCCCGGTATCCTGGAATCATGTCATGATGTGAGAATCTCAGCTTTCATTTACAAGTAAATTAAGTTGCTAGCCCTCATGATGGCTGCACAGAAAAACTTGAAAATGTGAACCCAAAAAGGCTCAAAAAGCAGAATGCAAATAAATAAAAATAAAAAGACCAAAACACCAACACTTATTTTTGTTTTAAATCTGATTTTTAAGACAACATCCTGATTTTGGGGAGGGCTGAACTCATAATTTTTAACACTTTGGGTTGGCAATATTGAGGATGGCAGTACACACTCTTTGCCCTGCTTTGCCCTGGTGTACATGGCAACAGAAGGAGCAGGGCAAGGGAGATTCTGGCCCTTTGAGTGAGCACATAGCAGAAGCAGCTGATAGCTATCCAGGAGCTACAGTCAGGCTTCCATGAATGTTGCTGAAATCCATAGTAAAGGGCAGCTACAGCCTTTACAATGAGAATGGGATGTCTTTTTTAGTTCTGTGTTTGTACAGCACCTCGCACAATGGGGTGCTGGTCCATAACTAGGGCTCTTGGGGGCTTCGGTAATTCAACTAATCCATAAGAATTCTCATGGGCCAGCAAAATGAAAAAAGGTTGGGGAAACAAATATTAACCAGACTTCTGGATAATTAGTGTGTCATTCAACACTGCATTCTCGGAGTAAATTACTGCACAGAATAATTATAGTTTGCCTCCATTGGAATGATCAACTGAACTCTTTGCTTTGTGTAGAATTGTAAATCAGCATCCATGGAGTAATACAGGGACTCGAATGCACGGGCAGTACAGATTCACATTCACGTCGATGGCCCAAAACCAACATACAGAAATCAGGCCCAACTGTGTCCTTACATTCATACTAGTATCAGTTACTGACTTTGGTGAGAATTGGGCATATTCTCGCCCTAAATTGTGGTGTACGCTAAAATCACTCTTCCGAAATGAAACCCTCGATTCAGTTCGTAAAATGATGAATGTATTGACAAATGCATTATAAAATCTTAGCACCACATCTCAGCATAGACTATGAAGCAACACTCCTCATAGACATGAATGGAGTTCTCAGGAATGATTATTCTGTATTATTGGCTAAGCACCTGCAGTGTGGCGAGTGGTGCATATTATGCAAAAAGGTCTCTTCTTTGAAGAATGTATGAGCACCAGGCCACATCCTCATCCCTGCCCCTTCCAGCAGCTTTGCCCCGCATGCACAGGGGAAGCCTTGGATGGTATTACCTGACTTCTATGTCCCTGATTCCAAACCCTTTGAACGTAGGAGTCATGCTGGGAGACAGGCTGGGAACATGAGGAGGAGTGGCCAGAGAGTTCTGCAATCCAAGAACGGACTAGTTTTGTGACCCTCGGGTCTTCCTGTCATCATAATTAAGAGTAGTTAAATTAGGCTGGGGGTTGAACCCAGATTCAGGATGGAAAGTTGTCACCCTACTACGCACTGCCATACGTGCACAGAGTGCAGCTTGGGACAGAGTACACAGAAGGCTCTGGGACGCTTAGGGAAACAAATGGTACAGTATAGCTCACAGACATTCAAGACAGAAATGATTTATGGCATTATCTAATCATTCTCCTGTGCCCAAGGAGAGTTGTTGTGTACAGTATGTTATCCAATGCTTTCGTCCAGTCCGCTCTTAAATCAACACAGGGTGAGACAATGAATTCAAAGAGGCATTATTTCATGGCTTCCAAACATTTGCAAAGTCCTGGGCTTTTTTCTATTGCATGTTTTGTTATAAATCGGTCGCATGACATTAACAAACATTAAAAGAAAACACATTTGAATGGATTATAAAATTATCAAAGGATAACTATTGTTCAGAGTACTAATAGAGCTGATTTCAATATCGAGTAATGCTGGGGGGCCTGAATTAGACACACTGTGCATGAACCAACAACACTGAAAAATTAGTTTGGTTGTATTTTTGTGTAGTGAGGGTGTGAAGCAACCAATCTGGATTTTGTACAAACAAAACAAACAAACAAACAAAGAATGGAGGCCCAGAAGGCACCACATCATTTCACTTAGCACTAATATATTGTCTGCACACACTAGTCTGAACAAATAGGTCCCAACAAGTAAGACATACCTGCCAAAAATCAAAGGAATGCCTCAGCTTGTGGGAAAGAAGACAGGCAGGGAAAAATGATGCATTGAAAGGGGGATTTAGGATCAAAGTGACCCCAGCAGTTATGCCAAGACTTTAGCAAATGATTAGAGAGAGGTAGGTTTGTGAACCCTCCTGCCTCTCTATGCCAAATTCAGAAACGGCTCTCAGGCTGTCAAACATTATGGTGACTGTAATGAGATTTTTAAAAGGGCCTTTTGAGATCTTTTAGGCGCTCAGCTCCCATAAACTTTTAATCGCCTAGGCAATTTGGAAAATCACAGCCTTATCTCTTGAAAAGACATGGACTTCCAGCCTTGATCATGGACACTTCCTTTATCATACCATCAATTTCTGAGCAGAATTCTCCACTGAATTAAAAGAGGAATTCCATGTAAAAGGACATATGACCTCTTGGCACTGTATTTTTACCCACATTTTCAACTTTAATCCCACTATGCCCAAACCGTGGCTATTTGCGAATACAATTACCTTCTCCTTTTCTCTTTATAAGTTCCTGATGTCGGATGCTTCTCTCAGCATAGCAAGAGATAGCAAGATTTAACAACACAAACAACAAAAATCAAATGAGAAAGGTCAAGTTATTATTATTTTAGTTAGTAGTTTATACATTTTTTGTAACGTAACTGAACTCTTTGAAAGGATAGATCATTCAAGAGTAAGCGTTTCATATAAAGATGGAGAGGCCACAAGGCAGATGCATAAAGGGATTTTTACTAGCAGTGGAGTGAATCTTATAATAGCTGGAAGTCCACTCAGGGGTGGATCAATATCCACAAATCTGTATCTGCCCTATAACTGGTCAAACTATTAGTTGTGAACAATTTATTCAGTGAATTTAGCCTTTCCCCCCCTTGCTTGCCTGGGAACAGCTCAGGACATTTATAACTTGTTATTCAAAACTATTCACAGTTTTAACTCAGGATGGTTAAGTCTCCGGCAGACTGTGAAGAGCTACAAAGGGATCTCTTAGGGTGACTGGGCATATTGGAAAACATAATCCCACCTATACATATAAAATGATGGGGGCTAAATTAGCTGTTCCCATTCAAAAAAGAGATCTTGGAGTCATTGTGGATAGTTCTCTGAAAACATCCACTGAATGTTCAGCGGCAGTCAAAAAAGCAAACAAAATGTTGGGAATCATTAAGAAGGGGATAGATAATAAGACAGAAAATATCATGTTGCCTCTATATAAATCCATGAGACGACCACATCTTGAATACTGCATGCAGATGTGGTCGCTCCATCTCAAAAAAGATATATTGGAATTGGAAAAGGTTCAGAAAAGGGCAACAAAAATGATTAGGGGTATGGAACAGCTGCCATAGGAGGAGAATTTAATAAGACTGGGATTTTTCAGCTTGGAAAAGAGAAGACTAAGGGGGGATAGGATAAAGGTCTATTAAATCATGACTGGTGTGGTGAAAGTAAATAAGGAAGTGTTATTTACTCCTTCTCATAATACAAGAACCAGGGGTCACCAAATGAAATTAATAGGCAGCAGATTTAAACCAAACAAAAGGAAGCATTTTTTCACACAACACACAGTCAACCTGTGGAACGCCTTGCCAGAGTATGTTGTGAAGGCCAAGACTATAACAGGGCTCAAAAAAGAACTAGATAAATTCATGGAGGATAGGTCCATCAATGGCTATTAGCCAGGATGGGCAGGGATGGTGTCTCTAGCCTCTGTTTGCCAGAAGCTGGGAATGGGCGACAGGGGATGGATCACTTGATGATCACCTGTTCTGTTCATTCCCTCTGGTGCACCTGGCATTGGCCACTGTTGGAAGACAGGATACTGAGCTAGATGGACCTTTGGTCTGACCCAGTGTGACCATTCTTATGTTATGTTCAAGAATAGTTTTTACAAATATATTTGCATGGGGAGATATAATTGCTTTCTATAAACACATCAGAGGGATAAATAGGAGATTGGGAGAGTAGTTATTTACATTAAGCACCAATGTGGATACAAGAACAAATGGATGTAAACTGGCCATCAACAAGTTTAGGCTTGAAATTAGGCAAATGTTTCCAACCATCAGAGGAGTGAAGTTCTGTAACAGCCTTCCAAGGGGAGACGTTGGAGCAAAAAACTTACCTGGCTTCAAGACTGAGCTTGATAAGTTTATGGAGGGGATGGTAGGATGAAACTGCCTACAATGGCATATAGCCAATCTGTGATTGCTAGGAGCAAATATCCCCAACAACTGGAGATGGGGCACTAAATGGTGAGGGCTCTGATACTACAGATAATTATTTCCCAGGTATTTGGCTGGTGAGTCTTGCCCACATGCTCAGGGTCTAACTGATCACCATATTTGGGGTAAGATTTTCCCCCAGGTTAGATTGGCAGAGACCCTGGAGTTTTTCGCCTTCCTATTGGGCATGGGTCACTTCCTGATTTAAACTAGAGTAAATGGTGAATTCTCTATAGCTTGAAGTCTTTAAATCATAATTTGGGGACTTCAATAACACAGCCAGAGGTTAGGGGTCTATTACAGGACAGGGTGGGTGAGGTTCTTTGTCCTGTGATATGCAGGTGGTCAGACTAGATGATCACAATGGTCCCTTCTGGTATTAAAGTCTATAAGTCTATGAGATATAAATTGTTCATAAGCTGTTCATTGAAAAGGCAACTAATGTTCATCTCTTTGCAGATGGACAGGAATAGGCATACACATCACTGACATCTTATTCAAGGTATCAAAAGAGGAAATTGAGAGGGAGGAACCCTCTCTCATAATCGGAAAACAAAAGGACATTCAATTAAATTGAAAGGTGGCAAGTTTAAAAGGAAATATTTTTACACATAAAACTCAGTCTGTGGAACTCATTGCCACAAGATATCTTTGAGGACAGGAGCTTAGCAGGATCCCACAAAGGATAAGACATTTATATGGATAATAAGAATATCCCAGAGGCACAATAGGATTAAAAATAATCAAGAGTTTGGGGCAGGCATATAAAAGTTCTCATGTTCTATGGCTTCAGCCAACTTCTAACTATTGGAGGCAAGGAAGAAACTTTCCTTGGGAACAGGTTATTCCACAGCTGCCTCTTGTGGGGGTTTTTTGCACCTTCCTCCGGAGCAGCTGGCACTGACAACTGTTAGAAACAGGCTATCGGACTGGATGGACCTGCCAGTATTGCAGTCGTTATTTTTTCTGATACCCTCAGCCAAGCTGGTCAGTTTGGAGCTGGCAGAGAATCCATCTCCAAGGTACCTAAGAGGCCCCCTGATCAGTAATGGCAGCCAGTGCTACTCTGCAGTTCCCAAGGTGTAGAGGATCTTACCCAGGTCCTCCATATTTTCTTCTCTGTGAATTCATCACTCCACACACCCTGTGTGCACATGAGCTCTGCCCCATTTCAGTTTATTCTACTGTTTATGTTGGATTCAGCAGTAAAGCTGGGCTGCCTTGAAAATTCCCTGCCTTGTGATACTGTAATTGTTCCCAGTTTTAATCCTTTAAATTGTTTTTTTAATATAAAAACAGCTTAGTGTGATAATTATGGTTATAAATAGAGTCATTATTTTAATAAAATCAGCTTTCCAAAAAAACCAACAAAGCTTAAATGCAACAGGACTCTCGAAAGTGTCAGTTTTCCCATGAGAACTAACATTTACACCTTTCTAATACTGAAAATACAAAAATACATTGCACTAAGGCCTTGTCTACATTAGGCCTTGTCAACGCTAGAAAGGTTTTGGCAATACAGGAACTCTTCACTTAACGTTGTCGTTATGTTCCTGAAAAGTGCGACTTTACGCGAAAGATGTTAAGCTAATCCAATTTCCCCATAAGAATTAATGTAAATGGGGGCGGCGGGGGGGGGGGGGGGGAGTTAGGTTCCAAACAATTTAATATTGGTACACAGCAATGATGATTGTGAAGCTTGGTTGAGGTGGTGAAGTCAGAGGATGGGATATTTCCCAACGAATGCCTTACTGCTAAATGATGAATTAGCCCTCAAGGGTTAACTCATTGTTGTTAATGTAGCCTCACACTCTACAAGGCAAAAGGAATGAAGGGAGGGGAGACAGCATAGCAGACAGAGACACACACCCTGTGTGTATCTGAGAGAGAGAGAGAGAGAGAGAGAGAGAGAGATGTGCATTTCCCCTTTAAGTATGCTGATCCCTGTCTTAAGTACACTGCCTTGTTGATTAGATCAGCAAGCTGAGACCCACCTCAGCTGCTGCCTCTGGGACTGTCATGTGTCCCCCCTGCTCTATGAAAGATGGGGTAAGCGGGGTGCAGGAGCAGGAGGACACCCTGACATTAGCCCCACTATCCCTCCCCACCACCCTGTACAGCAAGCAGGAGGCTCGGGGAGCAGCTCCAAGGCAAAGGGCAGGAGCAGCACATGGCAGTGGGGGGAGGGACAGCTGAACTGCCGGCAATTGATAGTCTGCTGGGCAGCTGCTGCACAGGGAACTTAGGGGAGCGGGGAGCTGATACGGGGAGCTGCTAGGGGGGCTGCTGGTTCACCTTGGTTCCAAGCCCCCACCAGCTAGCTGCAATGGGCTGCTCTTCCTGCAAGCAGTGGACAAAGCAGGCAGCTGCCAAACGACATTAGAAGGGAGCATTGCACAACTTTAAACGAGCATGTTCCCTAATTGATCAGCAACGTAACAACGAAACAACGTTAACCGGGATGAGTTTAAGTGAGGAGTTCCTGTGTAGCTATACTGGTCCTGCTGTACAGGCAAACAGTTCTAGTGGAGATGCAGCTTATGCAGGCAAGAGAGTTCTTTGGTGTGTACGTGAAGACTTTTTCCAACACAGCTATGTTGGTCAAGAATGCGGAAAAAAAAGTCACACCCCCAACCAACATGGTTATACTCACAAAGCTTTTAAGAACAGGCCAGGTCTTAACTATATTGGTCAAACTGCATCCACACAAGGGCTTGTTCCAATCTAACTATCAGTCAAAAAATCAGTCCCCTGACTTACCCAGTTGTACCAGTACAACCATAGACCATCTCATAAAAAGCTCTTGAAGGCCCCAAACCCAGAAAGTTATTCTGCACAGGCAGCTCCCTACACCCAAGTGGAGTGACCAAAGTGGAAATGGGACAAACAAATATGTAGGGTATGTCTACACTGGAGAAGCAGGTATAATTTGCTGCTAGAAAGAGCAGTTAGCTGTGTTTGTGTGGGCATCTTAGCCACCCCAAGTGCATACCTAGGATTTTAGATAGGATCAAACTCGGGGTGTCTAGCCCATTCTTGCTGCCCATACAAACTAAAGTAAGGTGAATGATCTGCAGTAAATAATTTTTCTGTGTACCACTTGGCTGTGAACAGCATCGGGTGTTTTTGAAAGTACTTGGGGGTTTTTGCAATAATTTAAAATTCATTGCAAGGCCTCAGTATTTGGAACTGAAAATTGAGTTGTTGCGGATTAATTTTGATTGAATGCAGAAGTCCATGGTATGCTTCTATGCCCTGACTGGATGAGCATAAATCTTTGGGCTTGTCTACGCTGCCTTGCAGTTTGGACTGCGGGGGTGTGAATCAAAGTGCTTGAGCTGTAAGTCTCCCATGTGGATGCTGTGGTCACAAACCGAAAGGTTCCAAGCACCTGTGAAGTAGTTCTCTTCAAAGAGGATTACATTAATGAGAACTAGGAACCCTTTAGTTCGGGCCTGTGGTGTCCAGGCCAGGGAGTTACAGCGCAGCACATGGATAGAAACAGGCTTTTGGTATGAATCCATTTGCAAAGTCAAAATTCCCTTTCCAGAAATATTCTGTAACATTCACATCTAACCTGCTGTGTGCATGAATATTCTTGCTAGTAACTTCATTTTCTAGAATATTTGCAGAAGAAGCCTGATCCACAGCTCGTTTCTTTGTCAACAAAAGCTGGCAAATAGCAACTACAATAAAAAAGTTTCACCAACATTTGTGTTTTGGTTGAAAAGCCATTTTTTGTGCAGAAAATGTTGAGACCAAAAGGTTGAGACCAGCTCTACCTGAGAACCAGCGAGTAAGCTGGGGACAATGGATAACGTCACCCCTAATAACCAGCAAAGCTGGATGGATATGCAGCTTGGAGTATGCTGTGCCTTGTAGTGGAATTACTTCCTCCCAGCACAGCAGGGGAGCACTGGAGAAAGCGTGACTCAGAGCCATGTCTCGGAAGCACAGTGTGTTCCAGGGCTATTCCTGGGGTGGTGTGGGTTTATACACCCTTCCCCGCTCTGTCCCCTGCTCAGGGCTAAAGGCACAATCTAGCCCCACAAAACAATGCTCGGAGGCAATGTATTTCCCAGGGAAATGCATCCCTGGCACTGTACTTGCAGCATTTCAGATGCCAGAGGAGTTGAGAAGAAAAGGGGACCACACTCACAGACCGGTCATTTTCCAGCTTCATTCCAAAAACCTGGGAGAGCTCAGTTGAGGGCAGATGAGCAGAGAAATCTGTGGTATTTGCTGGTTGAAAATTACTATATAGCTCAAGACACCTATCTGGTCACTCATTCTTGCCTGTTCCAGTTAGCTGCAGGGATCTTACATATTGCTGGTGCTGGCAAGATTTGCCATTTTCTGGGAGACCCACAGACCATAAAACTAGTCTCATGCAATCCCCCTGGGATACTGGGCAGCGTTTTTGTTGGGAACTAAGCCACACACGCACTCGCCAGGTGCCACATAGCCACTGCATGTGTCTTGTGGGAAAGCAGACATCAGCCAAGATAGCCATAGCCAGAAAGAGAAATCCTGTTCTTTCCACCCAGATGAATGGAGTGGCTATAAATATAAATGTGTGGCCAATAAAACTGTGGTCACATTAATCACACACAAGGGCTAAAAATGCTTGTCTGGCCAGTGTGCTGCTAGCAGAGGGCCCATGGCCCGGCACAGCTGGGCAGGATCCAAGGTTCAGAATGCCTGCTCTCCTCGAAATCATCTTAGGAGATGGACATTAGGAAACAAAGATATTTGAGCAGTTGTATATGTGACTGGGCAAGCACACAGCTTGGGAGCTATTCACCCATCGCCATTTTTATCAAGAAGGGCATTAGACAGACACACTTGGCCTGATTCTCCGTATGGGCCCAATCCAAAATCTACTGCAGTCAATGGAAGAAAAATCTGTTACCTTCAGTGGGCTTTGGATCAGGGTCAAAAATCAACTTTCTGTCTGTGTAACTCCACTGAGGCAGATTCCCGGCTGCCCTCCACTCTCTTTGTACCAGGCAGGGTAGGAACCTGCATTACCTCAGCACAGTGTCTGAAGAAGGGTGGAAAGGGGATATATGGCTACTCTTCGTTGATGGGTGACATAGATTAGAGCAGCCGTTGCTAGCTGGCATAGAATAGAGCAGCCCCCATACTGCTCTAATTTATGTCAGGATGGGTGCTGGAGCAAAGCCAAGAAGAGAATCAGAGTGCTCCCAATGTCCACCCACCTCTGCTGCGTTGAGCAGATTTTGGCCACAGCAGGAAATCTGGCCTGTTGATTTCAGTGGGGTTACTTCTGGATTACAGCAGTGTGAGATCAGAATCAGGGAGGGTCTGCATCCTGACTTGGTTAACGTACTTTTTCTTCCATTTGTGCTCACAGTGAAGCCTCCTGCCTGGGTGGCACAATGCTACATGGCATTATAACTGGTCACCAATTTTTTTCCCCTCACCTGCAAAAAAAATTTGTCTAAAAAAATATTTTTGGCCAATGTTTTTCTTCAAAATTTTTGGTGTTTTGATCAGAAATCCCCAAACCTAAACATTGGTTTTCAAAAACAAAAAAGTTCTGTTTGGGGGGGGGGGGGTTGTATTTTCAGTGAAAATCTGAAAATTTCTGAGAAAAAATGATTTCTTTGGCGAAAATTTCCATTTCATGTTAATGCCATTTTCACTGATTTTCTTAACCAGTTCTACGGGACATTCCTTATCAATACAGCACATGACTTCCAACATGTCCTTGTTTATGCACACACCCACACTGTTCTGGTTTTAACTAACAGCTCATATCGACATCATTCTTAGAAGCTATGCGCTGAAGCCAAATACTGATCTCAGTTACACAAGTTGGAACCAGCAGCAACTCCACTAAATTCAGTGGGATTATTATGGATTTACACTGGTGTAACTGGGATCAGAATCTGGTTCTTGCTTTTCCAGTTTTCATCATACCTCCCGGGAGACCAAACCCAGGGGAAAATAGGTAAGAGAAAGAGGGGGAGTTGGCCTTCGGAGAGAATTAGTGGATATTTGAGAAAAGGAGAAGTGCCTCCATACCCTGCTTCCTGATTTAAAATGACATTTCTTTAAGGAGAAGAAGCCACCAAATAAGAGCATTTTCAAGTCATTTTTCCTTTCAGACCTCCTTTTTTAAAATCAGAGTAATGTGACAATGTAGGGCTAGATCCTCAGCTAATGTAAGCAGACTTAACGCCATTGAAATCAAGCTTTTCCCCCGTAACAAGAACAATGTTCACAACATTAACCAGTTCCTTCTCTTCCTTTCCTTCACCCCAAAACCCTCCCAGCAAAAAACAAAAACAGAGAAAACCGACTCAAAGCAAAGTGTCTATACCAGAAAAGGGAGAAGAGACCAGGACTGCATGAAGTCCACTAGGAACCTCAGTACTGACAACATATTTTCTGTGAAGGTGCTTAGATAGTATGGTGACGAGTGACAGCACGAAACAGTAGGAAGGAGTTAAGCAAACGTAACCACAGAGGTTCTATCTGGTGTTGGATATGGAGTCATGCAAATCATGGAGGTCTCACTTGATTCAAGGGAACATTTTCTTTAGTGTCTGTTCACTTTGGCCCGCATCAACCCATTCCCATGGAAATAACCTAAGGGCCCAGCGGGGAGAAAAATTCTCAGGATCTCCTTGACGAGTTTTCCCTGAATCATCCCATCAGGAGCTTGGGTGTCTGTTTCTTCCTGGAGCTAGGACCATTTCTACCCCCAAATCTTGAGCTTCCCCTAGGATCTGTGCATAATCTGGGGGAGAGACATGTGGAAGGGGGTGATCTTCAGGACGTCAGAGCTATCCATGCAGAGACTATGGGACTCTGTGCTGGCTCTGAGGTCCTCTGCCCTCCTTCCCTGCCAACTACCCAATCCTTGACTTAACAGGCAGATTTCACATTGCATTCTATTGCAACGACATTTTCCCCAAAGATCTATTTCAGCAGCGTTCCCAAGCACGGAAGGTGGGCGCAGTAAAGATGGGAGAGGTAGAGCATTTCAGAGTAGAAATATTTTCAGTTTTGATTTTTTTTGCCAAAACCTCAGAATTTCCCATTGAAAATTTAGATGGAAATATTTTTTTCCCATTTTTGTCAAAATTTTCTGGGGACGGGGGAAAAAAACAAAATTATTTTTTGATCATGTCTTGTTCTAAACAGAATCTCTACAGTGAAGCAGATGGAGAAATAAATAAATAAATAAATAAAGTAAGTAGCTTGAGAGATTAGATTATGCTGCTGACACTTCCCACAGGTGGGGCATTTTGAATTTCCCTTCACCCTGAGGTTACAATCGAACCCATTAGAGAGTCTTATATTTTATTTGAACTATTATCTTCTATCTCAAAGTTGCCACCTTCCACTCAGTTTCCTATTGAACCCATATGAAACCTGACCTTACTCCAGGTTTGAAGGTAAAGATATTAATCGGCACAGGTGCCTTTCAACATTTCACTAACTTCACTGAGGCTGCTCTGAATTTTGGGTTTGTAACAAAAGCCCCAGCAGCCGCATTTGGTGTGCCTGCGGGTGTCACTGCGAACATCTGACACCGCTCTCGCTGGGTGAGGAGATGGGGAAAGCATGACTCGTTGGAAGCAGATTTTCAGAACAGCTTGACTCCCATTTACAGCATTGCTGCTCATACCAAGCATGAGACAGCCCACAAAAATCAAGAGATTTAAAAATATATGTAAATAAATTTGGGGTTCTTTTGATTTGCTTCCTTGTTTTTTAGCTGTTAGAAGTCGTCACTTAGGGGGGTGGATATTGGTATGAAGTCCTGTGGCATGGACTCTTCACTCCCTGGTCCCTCTGTGAGGTGGTAATTGCTGTTTAGTTTCTGGCCTTAGCCATCTGTGGCTGGGGGAGGCAGGGGTGAAAGGATAGGGCACATTACAAGTGCACATTGTATGTTGGACTGTGATATGCAGGTGCAGTATTGCCACCTCCAGAATTCAAAAATCATGGCTCAGGCCACCAAGAAATCATGAGATTGGCTTAAACATCATAGAATCATAGAATCTCAGGGTTGGAAGGGACCTCAGGAGGTCATCTAGTCCAACCCCCTGCTCAAAGCAGGACCAACCCCAACTAGATCATCCCAGCCAGGGCTTTGTCAAGCCTGACCTTAAAAACCTCTAAGGAAGGAGATTCCACCACCTCCCTACGTAACCCATTCCAGTGCTTCACCACCCTATTAGTGAAAAAGGTTTTCCTAATATCCAACCTAAACCTCCCCCTCTGCAACTTGAGACCATTACTCCTTGTTCTGTCATCTTCTACCACTGAGAACAGTCTAGATCCATCCTCTTTGGAACCCCCTTTTAGGTAGTTGAAAGCAGCTATCAAATCCCCCCTCACTCTTCTCTTCTGCAGGCTAAACAATCCCAGTTCCCTCAGCCTCTCCTCATAAGTCATGTGCTCCAGCCCCCTAATCATTTTTGTTGCCCTCCGTTGGACTTTTTCCAATTTATCCACATCCTTCTTGTAGTGTGGGGCCCAAAACTGGACACAGTACTCCAAATGAGGCCTCACCAGTGCCGAATAGAGGGGAATAATCACGTCCCTCGATCTGCTGGAAATGCCCCTACTTATACAGCCCAAAATGCCATTAGCCTTCTTGGCAACAAGGGCACACTGTTGACTCATATTCAGCTTTTTGTCCACTGTAACCCCTAGGTCCTTTTCTGCAGAACTGCTGCCCAGCCATTCGGTCCCTAGTCTGTAGCAGTGCATGGGATTCTTCCGTCCTAAGTGCAGGACTCTGCACTTGTCTTTGTTGAACCTCATCAGATTTCTTTTGGCCCAATCCTCTAATTTGTCTAGGTCCCTCTGTATCCTGTTCCTACCCTCCAGCGTATCAACCACTCCTCCCAGTTTAGTGTCATCTGCAAACTTGCTAAGGGTGCAGTCCACACCATCCTCCAGATCGTTGATGAAGATATTGAACAAAACCGGCCCCAGCACCGACCCTTGGGGCACTCCACTTGATACCGGCTGCCAACTAGACATGGAGCCATTGATCACTACCCGTTGAGCACGACCATCCAGCCAGTTTTCTATCCACGTTACTGTCCATTCATCCAGCCCATACTTCTTTAACTTGCTGGCAAGAATACTGTGGAAGACTGTATCAAAAGCTTTGCTAAAGTCAAGAAATAGCACATCCACTGCTTTCCCCTCATCCACAGAGCCAGTTATCTCATCATAGAAGGCAATTAGGTTAGTCAGGCATGACTTGCCCTTGGTGAATCCATGCTGACTGTTCCTGATCACTTTCCCCTCCTTTAAGTGGTTCAGAATTGATTCCTTGAGGACCTGTTCCATGATTTTTCCAGGGACTGAGGTGAGACTGACTGGCCTGTAGTTCCCCGGATCTTCCTTCTTCCCTTTTTTAAAGATGGGCACTACATTAGCTTTTTTCCAGTCATCCGGGACCTCCCCCGATTGCCATGATTTGTCAAAGATAATGGCCAATGGCTCTGCAATCACATCGGCCAACTCCTTTAGCACCCTCGGATGCAGTGCATCCGGCCCCATGGACTTGTGTTCGTCCAGCTTTTCTAAATAGTCCCGAACTACTTCTTTCTCCACAGAGGGCTGGTCACCTCCTCCCCATACCGTGCTGCGGAGTGCAGCCGCCTGGGAGCTGACCTTGTCTGTGAAGACAGAGGCAAAAAAGGCATTGAGTACACTAGCTTTCTCCACATCCTCTGTCACTAGGTTCCCTCCCTCATTCAGCAAGGGGCCCACACTTTCCTTGACTTTCTTCTTGTTGCTCACATACCTGAAGAAACCCTTCTTGTTACTCCTAACATCTCCGGCTAGCTGCAACTCCAAGTGTGATTTGGCCTTCCTAGTTTCACTCCTGCATGCCTGAACAATATTTATATACTCCTCCCTGGTCATTTGTCCAATCTTCCACTTCTTGTAAGCTGCTTTTTTGTGTTTAAGACGAGCAAGGATTTCACTGTTAAGCCAAGCTGGTCGCCTGCCATATTTACTTTTCTTTCTACACATCGGGATGGTTTGTTCCTGCAACCTCAATAAGGATTCTTTAAAATACAGCCAGCTTTCCTCGACTCCTTTCCCCGTCATGTTATTCTCCCAGGGGACCTTGCCCATCAGTTCCCTGAGAGAGTCAAAGTCTGCTTTTCTGAAGTCCAGGCTCTGTATTCTACTGCTCTCCTTTCTTCCTTGTGTCAGGATCCTGAACTCGACCATCTCATGGTCACTGCCTCCCAGGTTCCCATCCACTATTGCTTCCTCTACTATTTCTTCCCTGTTTGTGAGCAGCAGGTCAAGAAGAGCTTTTCCCCTAGTTGGTTCCTCCAGCAATTGCACCAGGAAATTGTCCCCTACACTTTCCAAAAACTTCCTGGATTGTCTGTGGACCGCTGTATTGCTCTCCCAGCAGATATCGGGGTGATTAAAGTCACCCATGAGAACCAGGGCCTGTGATCTAGTAACTTCTGTTAGTTGCTGGAAGAAAGCCTCGTCCACCTCATCCCCCTGGTCTGGTGGTCTGTAGCAGACTCCCACCACGACGTTACCCTTGTTGCTCACACTTCTAAATTTAATCCAGAGACTCTCAGATTTTTCTGCAGTTTCATACTGGAGCTCTGAGCAGTCATGAGATTTTAAGCCTATTTGGAGTTCTGTTTATTTAACTTCTGGCTTTTGAACCTTTGGGTTCACATTTTCAAGTTTTTTTTCCTGATCACGAGGCCAAGAAACTCACTTTTTAAAATTTTAAATGGAAGCAGAGATTCTGTTGTATTCAAACGACTCCAGGAAGTGGGGCTTTAATAAAAACATCAAGCACCAGGACATATAATAAAGTTGTGAAAGTTCACAACACATATCTATCGCACAGCCCCATTGTTGTTTTGTGTAGTTGGCAGACATAGGAGAAACAAGTATTTACTAATAGGAAAAAAAAAGGATTTACTCTAATACAAGTACACATATGAATGCAGAAAGAAAGTGCTCTGCATTTCCTTAATGTTTGCAAAATGAATGTGTAGATTTCAAAATAAAATAAACCTTCCCTTATTTATAACTGATTGATAATGCCCCTTTGACCTTTTTCGAGAGGTCTGTGTATTTTGGGGGAAGGAAAGGGGCAGAGGAATATGCACTGACTTTCAAAACCAGACAAGACAGCAGTTATAATTACAATTATGCACGTGTTTTTTTATGAACTCACACCAAAAGCTGCTTAAGTTGGTGGCTCCTTGAGGTTGCTGAGGCTGAAAGTGCCACACATTTAAAAGCATCCATTGTACACCAGATAATGTCTGTGTTTCGAAATGCTTGTTTTGTCCTTTGATGCAAAATGATTTTATAATGTCTCTCTAGCGCAGCCCCTGGAAACCTATTTTTTTCTTTGTAAATTAAAAAAAATTGCACTCATGTAAAGGATTTGGAGTTTTAATTTTTAAACTGTGTTCTAATTATTTTGTTGCAAATTTCACTCAGGCTGCCTTGCACTTGAAGTTGGCTGTTGCTGCTGTTGCTTTTTTAGAGCTATTATTCATTTCACCGATGAAAAAATAGCATGGAGAAAAGGCATAGAAGCAGCACAAATTGAAGCCTGTGTTACTTGAGGTTTACTTTGAAAACTCCTTTACCGTGATTTGGTAAGATCTGGATTACGTTCTTTGGAGGTATTTGTTTGAAATATGCTGTAAATATCTCAGCTTGTTTTTTTCTTGCATGACTTCAGTGTTTTTCTGCCTATAGACACTGTCTCAAATCATGAAAAAAGAAAATAAGAAAGAAAGAAATACTTGTGGCACCTTAGAGACTAAATTCCTAACATGAGAAAATATTGATGGGTGCTGAGAATTCTCCTCTTGAGAGCTCTGGAGGCAGGAGGTGATCCATGACTGCTGCTTACCCTGCAAAATGTGTTCAGTTATCGGTTACCTCTGAGAGTCACAATCTTGTCCTGGTTTCCTCCTTGCTCCAGGGAGAAAGTGAGCGTCATCACAAGTCCTTTTGTTGGTTCATATTACTCCCCACTCTGCGCTGGCTCCAGTGTACAGTGTTGTGGGCTTGGTGGGACTAAGACTCCAGACATGTGTCACCAATGTCTGCTCCCTCCCCACCCATGCCAGAGGGGGAGTAGCAGCCCAGCAGTGAAATGGAAACAACGTAAACCTTTTGCATTTTTTTTCTGGTTTTTTTTCTGTAATTTCCACCAGTTGTACTCAAATGTAGATGTTATTGACTCATTTTTAATATTACCAGTTGACCTTGATTAAAATCTGACAGAAGCAGGAAGGTAGATGATTTACAGTCTTTAAATGCAAAATGTTTGGTTTTCCACAAGTGAAATAAACAAAATGACTAGAAACCAGTGTTCCAGGAGACTGTTTGCAGGAGTAAAGCTTCATCCAACTGAGTAACAAAATCAGAATCAGATCCTTTGGGTTTGATCTTGCTCCCAATTCAAGTCAATTGGGAGACTCCCATTTGAAGATTACACCAGTGCAATAGAGAGGGAACTATTTTATTCTGCCCTCCATTATCCTTATATGAGGCTAAACCAGGGGTCTCAAACTCAAATTACCATGAGGGCTGCATGAGGACTAGTGCATTGGCCCGAAGGCCGCATCACTGACTCCGCCCCCTCACTGCCCCCGGCCCCGCCCCCACTCCACCCCTTCCATTAGGCCCCGCCCCTTCTCTGCCCCTTCTCCACCTTCTCCCCTGTGCACACAGCTTCCCACTCCTCTCCCCTCCCTCCCAGAAACCATGGAGCTCTTCCCTGCGGCCAGCCGGGCTCCCCACACCCCACCCCCGCCCCCCCATTTTTATTTTTTTTAATTTTTTTTTTTTACCTCCAGGCAGTTCCCGCCCACCAAAGGGGGGGCGGGGAGATGCAGCCCGCGGGCTGCGTGTTTGAGACCCCTGGGCTAAATTGTGCTTTCAGGCCTCAGTTCAATTAAGCTTGTGCTTAAATCCATTTCTACTCATGAAAGCACTTGTTTGTGCTTAAATTTAAGCAGGAGCTTAAATCCTATTAAATTCAATGGAATTTAAGCTCCTGCTTAAAGCTAAGTATATGCTCAAGGTTTTTCCTGAACAGGAACGTTTCTGACATAAGGCTTCGGTTACACCAGTGTAAATCCTACGAAACTACACTGACCTCACTGGAGTTATTTGAATGATTGTTTGCAATGTTGTTGTAGCCATGTTGGTACCAGGTATGAGAGAGACAAGGTGGGTGAGGTAATATCTGTTATTGGACCAACTTCTGTTAGTGAAAGAGACAAGCTTTCAAGATCCACAGAGCTCTTCTTCAGGCCAGTAGAGCTCAGTGGATTCATAGATTCATAGATTCTAGGGTTGGAAGGGACCTCGAGAGGTCATCGAGTCCAGCCCCCTGCCCTCATGGCAGGACCAAATACTGTCTAGACCATCCCTGATAGACATTTATCTAACCTACTCTTAAATATCTCCAGAGATGGAGATTCCACAACCTCCCTGGGCAGTTTATTCCAGTGTTTAACCACCCTGACAGTTAGAAACTTTTTCCTAATGTCCAACCTAAACCTCCCTTGCTGCAGTTTAAGCCCATTGCTTCTTGTTCTATCCTTAGAGGCTAAGATGAACAAGTTTTCTCTCTCCTCCTTATGACACTCTTTTAGACACCTGAAGACCGCTATCATGTCCCCTCTCAGTCTTCTCTTTTCCAAACTAAACAAACCCAATTCCTTCAGCCTTCCTTCATAGGTCCAAAACAGATATCACCTTAACCCTCGTCTCTTTTATTTGAATTACAACACTCTAACCAAGGGCAGAGTTCGGCCCATCAAAATGCAGGTGCTTACTACAGATAACATGCATTTAACATGTTATTGTTTAATATTGTAAAGAAAGAATTTGTGCATAATCATCACATGTTGGATACTTGTTGTATTTTCAAGTAATATCTGGCTACTAAATTTCAAAGCAAGTTATCAGCCGGACTCTCTTCTGAGGCATTGGCTATTTGGTTCACTGCTAGGTACCTGGTTTGCTTTTCAGAATGAAGTATGCTAACGGGAAATGCCTTGAAGTCTTAGTTATTTTTAGGCAGAGCGCTGATAGGAGAGGAAATAAAATTATTAAAATCAGATCACACTTTTCTAATGGCTTGTAGGCAGCCATTTTGCTGAAACTGAAAACAGAACCCTCCCAGAATCCATCAAGATTCAACACATATTTTTACACGTCAGATTTTAGACGACAGACAGATGATTGAATTACCTCCTCTAATCCTTCCTCTCTTAAAACAATCATCAACAACAGCATCAACCCCTCAGCATTGATTTCCATTCATGGCTTTTTTCATGGGTTTGGATAGTAGCACTATGTCGCTGAGAAGGAAAATCTGGATGTGGGTCCCCTCCACATGCAGGTCTGGCAGAGAGTGATCTGGGCCTAAGCAGAGAAATGAAGGTTCCTCAGGTAGGAGCATTTAGCAAAGGTGACAAGCCACCTTAATCTGAGTAAGTAGAGGCAGATCCTCAGCTGGGTATATTCTGGTAAATCCACTGAAATCAACTAAGCTATGATAATTTACCCCATCCAGTGGAATCAATGGAGCTATGACAATTTACCCCAGCTGTGACTCTGACCTCCCGACTTCCCTGGGAGCTGCGACATGCTGCTAACATTAGGCTCCCTTTAAAAAAAAAAAATTATCTTGGCTTAGAAATGTGGCTGTTCTTTGGTTCTTTACCCAGAAGTTTGGATTCTTCTCCAAAGCTCATCTGAACTATCTAGACTTTAGGGGTGAAACCCTGGCCCTGCTGAAGTCAATGTCAAATCTCCCATTGAGCTCAACAGGGATGGGATTCCCACCGAGGTGACTACAGAGATGGGGGGAAGTCTCACAAGAACAATGTTTTAAAATCAGAGTATTTCCTAGTTCCCACCAGCCTTTCTCATAGTGTTTTGACACCCATGCTTCTGGTCCAAGCCAGACCTTAGAAATACAGAGGTGGGCCACATGTAAATAATGAAATAAAAAGGGAAGGAAACTTTCACTAGCCTCACTCTAAGTTCTCTGAGTTCTGGGCGAAGTCCAAAGGTTTATGGAGGTCTTATTGTAAGCCACACTGATTCACACATCCCTATCCAACAAAACTCCAAAGCTTACATCCCCTCCACCCATCATTCAAAACACCCTCCCATTCTGCTTAAGGCTATGATAACCTTAATCACGCTGAGAAGAAATCTACTCTGCACGTAGTCCCATTGACTTCATTGGGGAAGGTACTATTTAACACAGGGGTTCTCAAACTGGGGGTCGGGACCTCTCAGGGGGTCGCAGGTTATTACACGGGGGGTCGCGAGCTGTCAGCCTCCACCCCAAACCCCACTCTGCAGCTGGCATTTATAATGGTGTTAAATATATAAAAAAGTGTTTTTAATTTATAAGGGGGGGTCGCACTCAGAGGCTTGCTATGTGAAAGTGGTCACCAGTACAAAAGTTTGAGAACCACTGACTTAGCATGAGAAAGGATATTACAATCTGGTCCATAGTGATGTTACATCTACTTTACAAGATCTAAGGAGGGGTGGAGTAAAGATACAGCAAGAACTAGCTTCTTAAGGATTAGGAACAATGTAACCTCACCATTGCATACTCTGAGTTTTGCCATTTTTCTTAGTTTATAGTTACCCCTTTGGAAATGTTTTATGAATTTGGACATTTTAAAGAAGTTATTACGCCCTGTTGAGTTATTAGCACCTCCTTGAGAACTTTATGACTTCATCCATTCAGAATTTCTCGCCATGGCAACAAAACTTTAGTATAACAATACTGCTAAAATGCAGTGTACTTGTTTCCTCTGTATATCTTAGGGAAAGACATTAAGTAGGGGGGGAATCATGTTTCCTTTATTGTAAATTATTTCACAATTGTTTCCTTTGAATCTCTAGACCTGCTCTGTTTTCAATAAACTTTACAAGAAATTTAACATTTCATAAAGGCAATAATTAAGTGCATCGTATATGCATGAATCATAATGAAAGGGGATTAGATAACATTAAATGCTCATATAAAGGCACTTGACATTTTATAGTTGGTAGTTGTTTCCTAGTTTAAACAAATGTTTGGATGAAGTAGTGCTGCTGTAGTTGAAAGGTTCTTGATTGGAATTACATGTATTAAAATTACATCTATGTAAGTTGGCAATGAAGCAAAGGAGCTATGTCTATTTACACCAGTTGACAATCTGGCCTTTTGGTTACCGATCTGCACTTGTTAAAGTTGCTTGTACCGACTGCATACAATAACTTACTGTGTGTTTGTACAGCACCTCCCCTAATGGGACCTTGATCTAATTTGCCTCTAGGTGATACCGCAATATATAAATATAAAATCTATTAATTATTAATTATTATTATTTTAATACACTTTGAAGACTTTGAAACACTAAATAATAGTAAAGCTATTTCATAATCCTCATGAGAGTCTGAGTGTAGCTTCTTTTTGTTCTGGTAGCCACAACATATTTTATTTAAAAAAAAATTCCTTCATTATTTAGTGAATGGCTTATATGAGCATTCCAACCCACGAGTTGCTCATGAATTCTTAGGCCTTCTCTACACTACAAAGTCTTGTCGGCAAAAGCTGCCCTTTGCCGACAAAACAGGGGAGGTGTACATACTACGAAGCTACTTTTGGTGGTTAAACTCTGCTGTTTTGCTGATAAAATAAAACCAGCTCAAGGAGAGGATGAATTCAAACTGGAACAGGTACAAAGAAGGGCCACTAGGATGATCCGAGGAATGGAAAACCTGTCGTATGAAAGGAGACTCAAGGAGCTTGGTTTGTTTACCTTAACCAAAAGAAGGCTGAGGGGAGATATGATTGCTCTCTTTAAATATATCAGAGGGATAAATACCAGGGAGGGAGAGGAATTATTTCAGCTCAGGACCAATGTGGACACAAGAACAAATGGATATAAACTGGCCATCAGGAAGTTTAGACTTGAAATTAGACGAAGGTTTCTAACCATCAGAGGAGTGAAGTTCTGGAACAGCCTTCCAAGGGAAGCAGTGGGGGCAAAAGACCTATCTGGCTTCAAGATTAAGCTAGATACGTTTATGGAGGGGATGGTTTGATGGGATAACATGATCTTAGTCAAAGGTCAATTAATTGCCATCAGTGGTAAATAGGACCAATGGTCAATGATGGGATGTTAGAAGTTACTACAGAGAACTTTTTCCTGGGTGTCTGGCTGGTGAGTCTTGCCCACATGCTCGGGGTTCAGCTGATCGCCATATTTGGGGTCGGGAAGGAATTTTCCTCCAGGGTAGATTGGCAGAGGCCCTGGAGGTTTTTTGCCTTCCTCTGCAGCATGGGGCACGGGTCACTTACCGGAGGATTCTCTGCCTCTTGAAGTCTTTAAACCATGATTTGAGGACTTCAATAGCTGAGACATAGGTGAGAGGCTTATTCCAGGAGTGGGTGGGTGAGATTCTGTGGCCTGCATTGTGCAGGAGGTCAGACTAGATGATCATAATGGTCCCTTCTGACCTTAAAGTCTATGAGTCTATGAGAGGCATAAAGCCTTCAATGGCAAAGTTAAAGCAACAAAGTGTCAGTGTAGACACTGCTGTTTGTTTTGTTGACAGAACTGGATTTCAACAATGTGACGCATGACCAGAAAGGGTTAAGTATCCTGCAGGATAAATGTCTCAAATTCAACCCTTGAAAACATACGGGGAGATCACGTTCAGAATGTCACTGTATTCGTCTCTCTTTGAAATGCACAGCGAATCGTCTGCGAAGGGTGGGAAAACAGGCAATTGCCTTATATTAATCTGTGTGGATAATTACCAGTGAGGCTTAGGACATGGGTCCACTTCAAAGTCTCCATGAGTGACTATTGCTTGTCGAAGGACTCCAAGCTGTCACAAGAGGGCCTGAAACTGTATAAAGATATTTGGGTCCCAATCCTTTTTATCTTAGATCTGCTTGAGGCTTTATGCAGGGGAAGCCTAAGCCATAAGGAATGAGATCCCAGTACTGCCTGGACCACCCTGAATATAAACATTGGACTATAACCTATGAATCTATAACCTATGGACTAAATCTAAAAGAACTCGTTGCAAGTACAAAGCTCACCATCTCTGCTATGAACCTGAATCTCAAGAATTGTACCCATGTTTGTATGTACACCGAACTTTTAACCAATTCTCTCTCTCTATTCTTTTTAAATAAATTTTAGTTTCGTTAATAAGAATTGGCTGTCAGGGTGTATTTGGGTAAGATCTGGAATATTCATTAACCTGGGAGGTAATGTGTCCAATCCTTTGGGATTGGTAGAACTTTTTTATATGATGAATAAGATTTTCAGTAATCCTCATCATATTTGACTTGGGTATCTGGGTGAAGGCCTGAGGCTGGGTTACTTTAAGGGAACTGTGTTGTTGGCTTCTGGGTAACCAGTGAGGTATTATAAAAGCTGCTTTGTGCTGGTTTGGTAAATCTAAGTATTGGAATATCCACCAGCTTTGGGGATTGTCCGCTCCATTCTTCGCTGTTCACCCTAATTGAGTGCTCTCAGTTGGTTCCCCTGGGACTCCGGTCACAGCCAGGATCCCACAATGCCTGCCACGACCACTCTGCCCACTGTTTTGATCTCTGCTGCCCTGCACTGGTCTTAGGGTTGCCAACTTTCTACTCACACAAAACTTAACACCCTAGCCCTGCCCTGAGGCCCTGCCCCCTGCCATGCTCCTTCCCTGAGGCCCCATCCCCCACTCACTATATTCCCCTCCCTCCGTGGCTCGCTCTCCCCCACCCTTACTCACTTTCACTGGGCTGAGGCAGGGGGTTGGAGTGCTGGAGGGGGTGTGGGCTCCAGGGTGGGGCCAGAAATGAGGGGTTCAGGGTGTGGGAGGGGGCTCTGGGCTGGAGCAGGGAGTTGGGATGCAGGAGGGGTTGAGGGTTCTGGCTGGGAGTGTGGGCTCTGGGGTAGGGCTAGGGATGAGGGGTTTGGGGTGTGGGGGGCCAAGCCAGGTCATGGGGCTGAGGGATTCAGAGTGCGGGAGGGGGCTGTGGGTTCAAGCAAGGGGTTGGGGTGTGGGAAGGGGCATGGGCTCTGGCTAGGGGTACGGGCTCTGGGGTGGGGCCAGGGATGAGGGGATTGGAGTGCAGGAGGGGGCTCCAGGTGTGGGTGGGGCTCAGGGCTGGGGCAGGACTCAGGGTTGGGGCACAGGCTTACCTCAGGCGGCACCCGGTCAGCGGCACAGCAGGGCTCAGGCAGGCTCCCTGCCTGTCCTGGCTCCGTGCCGCGCCCCGGAATCGGCCGGCAGGTCCAGCTCCTAGGCAGGAGGGGCAGGAGTCACCGCGCTCTGCTCTCGCCCGCAGGCTCCGCCCCCGCAGCTCCCACTGGGCATGGTTCCCAGCCAAGGGGAGTGCGGAGATGGTGCTTGGGGCTGGGGCAGCGCGTGGAGCCTCCAGGCCCCCCTGACTAGGAGCTTGACCTTCTGGCCCCTTCCAAGAGCTGTGCTGAGCCAGGGTCCCTTTTCAATCAGGCGTTCTAGTCAAAAACCAGATTCCTGGCAGCCCTAACTGCTCTCTGTGTCGATGCAAGAGCTGCTAGTGTGGATGCACTCTGCCGACACCAGTGGCTAGTGTGGACATGCAACCGCGGTTTTAATTGAAGTGCTTTAGCTAGAGCAGCATAACTTTTCCCGACAAAACTTTGTAGTGTAGACAAGACCTTAGTCATGACGCTCGCTTTGAGTATTTGCTGCTCACAATTAACTTTTCTCAATGTGCGAATGGTCGCTGAAGGCATTTGATGTCGTTTCTGATCCCTAACTGGTTGTCTGCCAAATCCACAGATTTCTTTCAAGTTTACTGAAGTCATTTGAATGAATAAATGTGATGCTTACCTTTTTTTATAAAACAAAATTTACTTGTATGAATATTTTCAAAAGGTAAATAAATGGGGTTCTAAGAAGACCTGGCTAGAAAATTTCAAATGTTTTTAATCATAACAAAAATAGGGGAAAAAATTGAGAAAACGTGGGTGATTTTTCCCTCCGCTTTTCAACCAGCTCTAGTCACAAACATCATCCAAGTGAATTTGTTGTTTGTAGTCAAATAAATATTCATGATTTTTTTTTCTCTCTCTTTCTCCAGATTTAGCAGAAGTGCCACTCTGGCACTATATTATACTTAAGATGGCACTTCCATTCTTAGCCCCTCATTTCTGTGTTTTACAACTTTCCTTCCACAATTACATTTTGGCTTCATTTTTATTTCTCCAAAATGTGAAGAAATTCTGTTAATCGATTTTTGTGTTACTTAAGTGACTGTAGGGCTCACGGGGAAGTGTACTCAACAATTCTGAAAAACCAGGCCCAAGGAGTCTCAAGTGGTGCCCACATAAACTTGGTCACCTATAATCAGTGGCCACCATCTCTAACCGCTTCTAACCACTCTCCTTCCTCTAACATTACTCTGCTTGTGGGAGGTATAATTGAACCCTAAAAATAATGACATATAATAGCATTGCATCAAGGGGAAATGACCCTTAATAAATATGTTATGATCATGTCTGCTCCACTCCACTATCAATATTTGGGTAGGAGAAACATGATTCTTTAAGCACAACTTACACTCAATACCAAAAACTACATTTTACGCAATATATCCCCATTATCTCTCTCTGACACCAAAATAACTACATATAATTCCACATAGCTCCCATGATACAGTCCTCTCCCATTGCCTTCGAAATGTATAACAGTATCTAGTACGGACAACTGGATTAATGCACTCTTGAGAATTGCCATATTTGGACATGTGGCATTGAAAGGCAAAGACAAACGAGATATAGCGCCCATTTCTTGGTCTTTAATTCATATTGAAACAACCCTTAAAATGGGAGTCGCTTCTTTCATCCTGGGGCTGGAGTAGACATAATGGACAAGATTTTCAACAATAGTTGACTAACTTTCAGGCATGTCAGACTATATTTAGGCATCTAAATAAATCACCTGATTTTCAAAAGCGATAGGACTTCCAGAGGAGCTGATGGGTACTCAACCCGTTTGATAAGCAGGTGTCTAGTTAAGGATTTCGGAGCCTAACATTAGCACTTATGTATGTGAAAATCTTGGCCATTGCTTCCCAGGTTCCCGGGGACAAATGTGCTTACCTCTAGCCATAGGTGCTGGAACTAGGGGTGCTACTGCACCCCCTGGCTTGAAGTGGATTCCATTATATACAGGGTTTACAGCTTGGTTCAATAGCTCACAGCACCCCCACTATAAAAATTGTTCCAGCACCCATTCCTGCAGCCCTTACTGCTTATTTTCCATCAGGTGTAGTTTTTGCTCACCTTCAGTGCTTGCTCCCTAGATGTGCTGGGGCATGAGAATGAAATGAGCCTCTCTCTCTCTCCCCGCCCCCGCACACATACCCCCTCTTGCACTCAGGGAGTACTAGTTTCAGCATCTTGAGGGCTTTCTTTCCAGGAGTGCTTAGTGAAGAGGAGGGGCTGCTTGCGCTAAGCCCTCGTCACTAGGACACCTGTGCAGAAGTCCCAATATTCTGTCCCTTTATGTTGATTTCATGCATTTTGGAATGTGCCTAATAGTGGGATACAAATTACAGCTAGTTGGGAATTTTTTGACATTGTTTCTTCTCCCCCGCAAAATCATCAACACCAAAACTGTTCCCAAAACAGAGTTCATTTCAACAAATCTCCTGACTAGAAATCTTTGGGGAAAAAAACCTTTTGAAATTGCTAAAACATCTCATTTCAAAATGTTCAAACCAGAAAGTTTGGGTATTTTTAGTCAAAATGATTTTTTGTTTTGAAATTTTAGTAAATTTAGGCTTTAAAAAAGGTTTAAAAGGGGGAAAAGGTCAAAAGTGAAACAAAACGTTTTTGAAATTATTGACAGAAAACATGTTGATTAAGCAAAAACAGTTTATTTTCCAGATATTCAGTTCATGAGCATTTTTGAGATTAAGTTTTCATCCTTATTCCAGGTGTGAATCTTTTCCTGTATCTCATTTTCCCCCGTTTTAAGAAAACCATTTTTTCTGTTCACCCCTAACGCTATACTGCATTGGGTTGGTACGATAGAATATTTGGAATGAATTGCCGTTTCTCCATTCATTTTCTAAAAAGTTTGATTTCCTCAGAATCTTTTCCCCATGCTATTTATAAACAAGCATTGCGGTTATTCCCACTAAGCAATAATCAAACCTTTGAAACGAGATGCTAGGAAAAAAGCTATAGTGGGTAGGTGGAACCATCCAGGCAATAATGTCTGAATTTCACATATTTCATAATCTAAGCAGATGGTGGTAAAAACTATTTCCATTGTAAGCCAAGTTTTGCCAGCGCAGGAAACCAGACACACACAAGCTGGCTATATTTCTGCCATACTCAATAGCTGCACAGTTCTGTTTGCAGAATCCACTTACATCCCTTGTCAATGGAAATAAATATGCTTTTACAATTTTCAGAATTCTGCAAATGCTGCTTACAGGCACACTCCACACCACATCTAACCCAATTAATATGAAATAATTCACTATTAAGTGCCAGATCTGGGACTTTCCATTGAGGGGCACAGGGAAGGAATGAGCAAGGAGCACCTACCTTGTACAGCTCATGCAACGGCCTCTCACAACTACAAAAGAACCGGGTTTTGCCAGCAGATGGATAAAACGATATGGGCCCGTAAAAAAATCCAACTCCCTCTAAAAACTCTGTGAAACGGTTTTACTGTATCATGTACAGTATGCATAATGTCACAGCACGATTTAAAGGGCTTCTCTGCCTCACTCTGAGATGACTGCATGACTCACTGGTCATGTAATCATCCCAAATTGATGCTAATAAAACCTTTATAACAATGCACGACACCATTGCCATCATAATGTATTACACACACACACACACACACACACACGTTTACTTACCATGAAATGTACATATTACATTGAAAATATTGTGTGTGCATGCAAGTGCAGTATCTTCTTTCACGGGACATTACCCAGACCAATTCATCCCACTGACTGGAGCAAATCCATTAAGTGAAAAGGCAGCCATAGCATTTCAGAGATTTTAAGGCCAGAAGGTACCACTGTGATCAACTAGTCTGACCATCTCCATGATACAGGCCACATGATTTCATCCAATAATTCCTTCATGAAACCCATCACTTCTCTTTGAGCTCTAGTCTAGATGTTAGAAAGACATCTAGACTTGACTTAAAAACTGAAAGGAAAACTTCTGGGGATTGGTTATTTTGGTAGTCATACACAGAACCATGGAATCATAGGACTGGAAGGGACCTCGAGGGGTCATCTAGTCCAGTCCCCTGCACTCATGGCAGTACTAAGTATTATCTAGACCATCCCTGACAGGTGTTTGTCCAACCTGCTCTTAAAAATCCCCAATGACGGAGATTCCACAACCTCCCTAGGCAATTTATTCCAGTGCTTAACCACCCTGACAGGAAGTATTTCCTAATGTCCAGCCTAAACCACCCTTGCTGCAATTTAAGCCCATTGCTTCCTGTCCTATCCTCAGAGGTTAAGAAAATTTTTTTTCTCCTTCTTCCTTGTAACAGCCTTTTATGTCTTGAAAACGATTACCATATTCCCCTCTCAGTCTTCTCTTCTCCAGACTAAACAAACCCAATTTTTGCAATCTTCCCTCATAGGTCATGTTTTCTAGACCTTTAATAATTTTTGTTGCTCTTTTCTGGACTTTCTCTAATTTGTCCACATCTTTCCTGAAATGGACACAATACTCCAGTTGAGGCCCAATCAGCGTAGAGTAGAGCGGAAGAATTACTTCTCGTGTCTTGCTTACAACACTCCTGCTAATGCATCCCAGAATGATGTTGCCAGTTTTTGCAACAAGCGTTACACTGTTGACTCATATTTAGCTCGTGACCCACTATGACCCCCAGACCCCTTTCCTCAGTACTCCTTCCTAGACAGTCATTTCCCATGTTGTACGTGTGCAACTGATGGTTCCTTCCTAAGTGGAGAACTTTGCATTTGTCCTTATTGAATTTCATCCTATTTACTTCAGATCATTTCTCTCAGCTCCCACTGAAATTGATGGATGGGATGACAGGGCCCCTGTTTTGTTGGGGACAGATACATAGGCAGATACCTATTTTACACAGAGGGAGAGATGGGGATACTAAAAGTCTGTGAATACAGAGTTCACACGCTTTCTGACAGTATCCTTTCCATATTTTAGGCAAAACATTTTTCAGTTTGCTTCATTTTTTGGTAAGAGAGAGAAGACACTGAGTATTTGATTTGCGTTTACACTAAGATCCCTTTATACCACTCTGGCCCTCTGAAAGGGAGTGGCTGACCCTTCATATCAAGGTGTCTTAGTATAATTAAGCATCAGACCCTCAAGTTGCTCACTTGAAGAAAACCCACCCCTTTTAAAAAAATCTACTGCACATTTCCTCAGACTGGATTTTCCCCTCCACAAGATAGGAATGACTCTCATTGACTTCAGTGGGATTTACCTGATGGGTGGCAGAGAATCAGACCTCTGAACTTTCAAATCCTAGTCCATTACTGGTTCACATAGCAGGCAGGATCATCGAGATATGTGCCAATGCTTGAACAACACAGTACAGTTTACATCCATGATCCACGCCAAACGCCTTCTGTACTTTACTGGCAAATACCCTGGGATCCAACTGGTGCATTTGTGACCTTACATGCACCAAAAGCACTTTTTAAAAAACACCATGAACGCTATATACATTCTCAAGTAAGTACAAGTTATACTGTGTGTTGTCGAGAAAAATGGTGACCGCATTTTCTATCTCCCTTGTGAGACTGTTTTAGTTCCACACACTGGACCAGAGTCTGAACTCCTTCCTCACATGGGCGAGCAGCTAGAAAGAAAGGATGGTGGTCCAGTGGTTTGGACACCAGCCTAAGTTTTGTGAGCGAGTCCCTGCTCTGCCACAGACTTCCTATGTGACCCTGGGCTATTTACTTAGCCTCTCTGTGCCTCAGACCTCCCTGTGTACAGAGGGGATCATAGTCCTGCCCTGCCTCACAAGGGTGCTGTGAAGATAAAAAAAATGTAAAGACTGTGAAGCTCTCAGTAATCTTCTGATGAGAAACACTAGATAAGAGCTGGGTGTTGTTATATTGCGTGGGTAAATCTATTGATGCCATCGGGATTCCTCCTGAGAGTCACTGCTCACCAATTGCTATTAGCATCTTTTTTTATGTCCCTGAGAAATGGCAAGAATGCCTATGTCACCAGTTTATTTCACAAAGGAAAAGGGGTCTGGGGAAGAGAGCATGAAACTAGTGTAAGTGAGTACAACAGTAAGTGTGTTTGATGGGCGAGGTTCTGCTGTCATTCTCCCTACTGAAATAGCAGCAGATGTCATGTTACATGCAACTTCTTCAGCAACAAACATTCCACCATCTTTAATTTTCACTCACGTCTACTCGGGCCAAGGAGTCTGTAATGTTTCCCTCCACCACCACTAACCTGGATTGATTTGCCAGATTATTTGCCTAAATTAATACTTTTAAAACTTTTTTTTAATATCTTTGCCATCAGACCCAATTGTCAAAAGAGAGCTTTGATAAGATGCAGTACTTTGCAAGGAAATATCAGGAGAGAACTGAAAAATATTTGTACTTCAATTGTGGATGCTTTTCCTCTGCCTTTTCCCATCTGCATACATGCTGCTTTCCAGTACTTTCATATATGATCCTATTTAGAACTATTCTAGAAGACAGAAAACTCGATCTCAGTACTGAAATTTCAACCCACCAGAATCATTGATGCATTCAGATATGGCCTCAACATTCATCCATCAGAATAGATATTCCATAAAAATCATAGCAGCCAAGAAGTTGTTTAGATTCTTACAGGTTGTCTTACATACTGTGGTGTGTAACCAATTAGAGAAACTACAATGACTTGCAGCCTGCTTTGGGACAAGTGTCATTGCTGTCACCTTTTCAAGTAACACTCAAGGAATTTGTTCCTCGGTAGTGTGGTCTTTGAGCAAGGACCCGCGCACTGTAGAGAGACTTTATATGGCATTGTCAAGGAAAGGGAGCATTCCTCACAGCCTAAGAGAAATGTCAGCATGTGACTCCTACGGATTCATTTGCACCAAGTTCATTTCAAAGCTAGGTGCATTCGCCTACATGCAGGGCTCAGAAAAAGCTTCAATCCCAACAAAAGAGAAACTGAGTTATGAGTTTGTCAGCAAACTAATCCCATCTCTGTACAAAAGCAGGACTGTTCAAGCAGGAAAGTGTCACGAATTGCAAATGGGTCAGAGGAAGAAGTAGGCTAGTTCTTGTGCCTCTTTGCCTAGGGGGTTGGCAGCAAAGTCCGCCGCTGTGCCTTCAGTGCCATGGCAGGGAAATCCTGTTTACAAAGCACAGTAGTCATCCCCAAGCCAAGCCAAACCTGTGTTCCATTTAAATCAGGGCACAGTTAAAGATTTTTATTTAATTCCTGATGCGAATAATAATTTAAAAAATAGGGTCCCAATTCAACCCATTGCTATAGAAGGCAGATTATCTCACAAAGTCCGTTCCAGTTTTGGGATAGGGAGTCCAAGGTCACATCAGCAGGTCATTGTGATGTGCAGCTGCTCGGCCTCACTGCAGTTTGGACACAGCTTTCATGAAAATCTCTAGTCTTTAATGGCTTTCACCACCAAGATGTTAATCTCCTCTACCAGTATAGTTTAGACTCTCAGTACCAGTATACCAATGTTACCAGGTCTTAGACCCCACAATGCTTCTTGCTACTGTATGACCAGAACAAGCTTATTTCCAGATCTCACATACTTACAAACTTAAGACCTGGATCACTCAAAGGTATTTGTTATTTCAGTGCACATATTTACAAGAATCACCTTGATTCTAAATTTAATTTAAGTACTTTCTTTGGAAAATGATTTTCCTGAAGGGATTACCACATTTTCTGCAAATTTAACTGGCCTTATAAATTTAAATACTTGTCTTTTGAAAATAGAAAAATGACATTCAGAGTGGTATTCCTGACCCATCAATAGGAAGGAAATCCAGTGGAATGTCACCCATTCAGCCCTTGGGCTGAGGTATTTATTACCATTTCTGTAATGCCTTATTGATGGGGCTTCAGCGTAAAGGCTGAAAAAGGTCAATGTCAAAAATAATGCCACACATTCTGTGGGCTAATTTTGTTGCTGAAAAATGGCATTTGAAACAGAAGTGTACATTCAACAGACTAACATGTCCTGCGGCCTCACTCTGCGTTCCTCAAACACCCACAAGTTCCATTCTCTGATGCAGTTTGTGGGAAGCCTTTAGAAACAGTTTAGGAAACACTGCTTTTTATCGCCTAGTGATGCTCCCTGGATTGGAAACTAACACCCGGAGCAATTGTGGTGCATGAGAAATAGATTTTGCTTGCTCAGGAGCATTTGTGATGCGTTGAAAAGAAGATCTTTGACTAAGCAATGACTAATGTTTCAATGATCCTGTTCTTTGTTAAATTAGTCTTTGTAATCCAGAGATCCACTACTGAGCTGGCCAGGAATTTTCATGAAGATCCTGGTGTTTGTCAAAGTATCCACTGCTTCATCACAGATCTTGTTCTTCAAAAAAGTGTCCAATTGTCTCAATTGTTCCACTCCTGAACTGCCTGAACAATGTTACAAAGACCGGGATCTTTGAAATTGTAGCCACTGTTCTCACAAAGACCAGGTTCTCTGTGCAATTCAACAGAGGAGCTCCTAAGACATTTTCAAGATGAATAGGAGCCTCAATGCAGGAGCTATTCCTTACTGAACAGCTGCTGCAATGCATCACAAATGCTCCTGAACTAGCAAAATCCATTCCCAGTGCACTATGCCAGCTGCCAGTTTTGGAGGCAGGAAACATTACTGGGGGTAACCAATGTTGTATTCTTCCGCAAAACTGTTTAGAAAGACATCCACGTTAGAGCTGATAGGAACATTTTCAATAAAATGGTTCTTTGTCAAAATATACTGTTTTGTTGAAGCCAAAATGTTTTGTGGAATTATTCTGACAGGTTTTTGACAGGAAGAATTCTGAGGTCTAGAGTGGACTCTAGTTAGTTAGAGAGAGAGACCCACATAAAAAAATCAGAGCTTTTTGATCTGAAAACAGATGTTTTGATACAATTTCATTTCATGAAAACATTCTCAAGGCTTTGTCTTTGTTCCAATGTAGAACAAAGACACATTTCAAAAGTTGTCGTGAAATGGAATTGTCGTTGTCCAAGCTGTTCCAGTCTACGTATCACATCAGAGAACAGAAATAGCCAATGTAAATTCTGTTCTTTGCTGACCAACTGCAGCACATAACAATTCAATTATGACGAATAACCCTATTAGTTTCTTTTTGTTAAACAACAAAATAATTAATAACCCCTAGGACACCCCAAAACTCTCACTATTAGGGTTTTATTTTCCACTGTTTGTAGTCCTTAAACTAGAGGGCTTAAAAAATCATGAGACACAAAATGTAACTTTTAAGGCCAATAACTGATTGATTATAACTTAGAAGCTGATTAATAGACTTACTTAAAAATCCACAGAAAACTTAAGCTTTACTCTGACATTAGGTGCTTAAAATTTGGGATGGATGCACTATTTTTCATACAAAAAACACAGGCTGAACTTCCACTTCCTGTGGAAAAATTTGATTTAGCATGAACTGCATTTTCCATTGGAAAATCATTCTGATTGAAAATTCCAACCAGCTTGAGGTGGGTGCCATTTTGTCATCTACTGACTGGATTTAGAGTTTTGTGCATTTGCTCTGGGAACTGTGTGTGGTGCACAATTGTTATACTCAGAGAAGTATTAGCTGTGCTTTATTCAGTATCACTTAGAGAACGACACCTTCTCTGTTCCCAGATCGATTATTGTTTTAGTTTAGCTCATGGTCACTATTGTTCAACCTTGATTCCAGGGCAATCTTCCCAGACTGGGTCTGAGATTGTCCAACTCAAGAGTTGACCGGCTCCATATCTGGTATATCTTGGGTGAGACTCCATGCTCCACCTCCAAGAGGCACAGCGCAGCCCAGGGAGAGGGGGGCTAAGGCTGCTTTAAGGCACCACTTTGCCCTCCCAAACCTGGGCTGCTCCATTGCTCCCCGTATAACTTACACAGCCTTTGGGGCCTATGTCAGTGGCAGCCGCCTCCCAGGGCTGCCCTATGCTTATAATCTCCACCGTGCTGCATGCTGTGCCCCCTCCCCTAAACACACTTTCCCCACCCTCCAATCCTGCCCCCAGCATGCCCCCCATACACCACGGCTTGTGAGAGGGTTGTCCCAGGGCAGCTTTGTACCTGCCTCTGCAGGTCCTGTGACAGGGAGAAGATAGGGCATTTCAAATCCCCTTATGCCTCTCGAGTGTAACAGGGCTGGAGCAGACCAGAGGAGCTCATCCCTTGTATTTCGTTGAGCTACACAAAAATGTTTTCCCCCGTTTCAGCCTAACATAGACAGTGTTTCTTCACTGAAATTATTGTAGGGTTGAAGCCAGTGGAGACAGATGATTGGGAAAGCAATTTTAAAGGGGCAAACCTAAGGCAATCCCTCCACCTCCCCCACCATTACATTGAGTGAGTGTTTACTTCTCAGCATATAAATGGTCAGTGTTGGGATTTCCAGACTAATTGCCTTAGTTACATTAGAGGTGTTAGAACGTCAGTTGAAGGTCACACACTGCCCAAGGCTTTTCATTTCTGCTCATCCAACAAAACTACACAAGAAATGCCTAGTCTGTTCATTTTAATGTTTTTAAACTGGTGATTAATTACAAGTTAATCAACTTAACGCAGTATTAAAAATAGCATAAAACCTAATCATGTTTCAGTTGAATGAACTGCATTGCCCAGATAGGTTCTGATAAAGTTAAGTAATGTTTGGATACCTTTCTTTAAAATCATATGGCCAATTAATTGGACTGCATTGAAATCCAACAAGACATTCTGAGCAGAGCTTTTAAGTGGGACATTTCAAGGGACATCACTTATTTTAGTACAATTTTCCTCTAATACAAACACATTTGGTCTTCCCTCATTTTTCTTCCTGAAGATAATTTACATAAGAAAAAATCATGGAATGGAAGCTAGGGAAAGAGTTATTTACACTAAAGGGGTGAATCACACAACATTTTAAGTCGGTGGCATGAATAGCTTTTTTTGTGACCCTCACTTTGGATCATTATCAGAGGGGTAGCTATGCTAGTCTGGATCTGTAGAAGCGACAAAGGGTCCTGTGGCACCTGTGATACAGCATGGCCAGAAGGCAGCAGGAGAGTGATCTAAGGTGAGGAGAAGCCTTATTCCCTGTAGATTAATTAAAAGCACCTGAAACCAATTAGAGCACCTGAAACCAGTCACCTGATAAAATCCCCCTGCTTCAATCAGCCAGAGGAGGAGCTGAATCAGAGTGGTTTGGTGGTGGAGCAGAGAGCAGTTTGGAGGAGTGAAGCAGAGTGGATTGGTGGTGGAACAAAGAGCAGTTCGAAGGAAAGTGGAGGAGAGTTTTGAGAAGTGCTGCAGCAGGCTAAGAAGACCAAGATCCTAGGTAAAGGGACACCTGGCTTGTGCAGAGGGAAGGCAGGAAGCCCCACAAGCTGAGGGTCAGGAGAGGGAAGTAGCCCAGGGGAAAGAATCACTGGTACAAGTGGTTCACCTACTATCATAGGGCCCCTGGGCTAGGACCCAGAGTAGAGGGCAGGCCTGGGTCGCTCCCTCTCCACTTCCCTTCCCTGGGATACTAGTAGGATAGCTGTTATCCCAGTTCAGGGGCAAGAAATGACACCCTGAAACCCCCCCACAAGAAGAGAAAGTGCGGGACCCATCATAGTAGTGCCGGCAATTTGCCACATGTGGTGTCAGAGGTGGGATCTCCGCACTGGGACTTAAACCAGGGTTAGCCAAAACAATCCAGTCCTTAAGATGGACGACATAATCAAGGCCCTAATACAAGCCACCGCGGCCCAGCAGGAGTCTACCCGGGTCCAAGCAACCGCCCAACAGGAGGAGACTAGGGTACAGCAAGAGACTAATCGTCTGTTGATGAGTCAGGCTGCCCAGAACCGAGCCCTGCTGCAGGAGCTGGTGAACCAGATGAAGGCCCTTATGGAGCGAAGCCAGAACGGCGATGGGACCCGGACTATACGGGCCAGCCACTGCCTACAGAAAATGACACGGGAGGATGATGTGGAGGCATACCTCCTGGCTTTTGAGAGAGCAGCCCTGCGGGAGGCCTGGCCCCGAGACCAGTGGTCCGGTATCCTTGCCCCGTTCCTGTGTGGGGAGGCCCAGAAGGTATACTACGATATGGCCGCAGAGACTGCAGCAGACTACCCTCAGCTGAAGGCAGAGATCCTGGCCAGATTCAGAGTAACTACGGCATTGCAAGCCCAGAGGTTCCATGAGTGGCAGTATACAGAGGACAAGACACCCAGATCGCAATTGTTTGACCTGATCCACCTGACCCAGAAATGGCTGCGCCCTGAGGCCCTCAGCTCTGAGAAGATGATGGAGCTCCTGGTACTGGACCGGTATATGAGGGGGCTACCACCAGGCCTCTGGGCTTGGGTTGGCCAGAATGACCCCTCCACCTATGATGAGTTGGTCTCCCTCGTGGAAAGACAGCTAGCAGCCCGTGAACTGTTCCAGACCCCAGGGGGTGAAACACGGCAATCCAGGAAGCCAGCCCCAAACCCAAGGTCCCAGACCGCCGAGAACTACAGGAGAACTATAACTGGGAGGAAAGACATTGAGGAATGGCCCGAGTCCAAGAAGGGACCTGGGGGTTTGGGAAGAGAGGGCTGGGGGGGGCCGACCAAATAGCCCCAGGCAGAGGGCGGCAACCGGGATAAGGGGTCGGTGTTACGAGTGTGGGGAATTGGGGCATATAGCAGCCCAATGCCCCAACAGGGAAGAGCCTATGCAGTGCAATCTGGGGGATCCTGGGGAACAATGTGGCCTAATTGGCCTGGTAGGGGTCGCAACGACCCCGCATGGGTATACAAGGTCAGTAAAAATGAATGGTATTGTGACCACATCATTAGTAGATTCCGGGAGTGGTCACACTGGTCTCGGGGAAGTTGGTGGGGCAAGACCAACTAACCCGGGCCAAAACCACAGGGGTAACGTGCGTTCATGGCACCGTAAATTTCTATCCCACAATCCCAGTACGGATTGAGATCCAGGGGAACACTACCAGGGTAACTGTAGCAGTGGTCCCTAGGCTCCCCTACCCGGTCTTAATTGGTAGAGACTTCCCTGGGTTTGAGAACTTACTCCCCCCAGTAGAGCCAAGGGAGGGTAGCAACCCCTGGGCTGAAATGGAGGCACCTACAGATAGCTTCACCCCAATTTTTGCTGAATTTGCCACAGAGCTATTCTCATCCCCTGGGAAACCCCGAAAGTCTAGGTGGGAAAGGAGGACAGAAGTGAAGAAGATGTTGGAACTTGGGGTTATTGAAGAATCCCACAGCCAGTGGTCCAGTCCTATCATCTTAGTACCCAAGCCTGACGGCACCTGGAGGTTTTGTAATGACTTCCGGAAGTTGAATGAAGTATCCCAATTCGATGCCTATCCAATACCACGTGTCGACGAGCTAGTTGATCAGTTAGGCAAGGCCCGATACCTAACCACTCTGGACCTGACTAAAGGATATTGGCAAATTCCCCTGGCCAAGAACGCCAAGGAGAAGACCGCTTTCTCTACACCTGATGGCCTGTTCCAATACACTGTCCTCCCTTTCAGACTCCATGGGGCCCCAGCAACATTCCAACGACTTATGGATAAATTGCTGCGACCCCATGCCAGGTATGCCGCCGCCTATTTAGATGATATAGTCATCCATAGCCCTGACTGGGAAACGCACCTAGTAAAAGTAGAAGCGGTACTAGACACCCTGAGGAAGGCTGGCCTCACTGCCAACCCTCTCAAGTGCGTGATAGGACTAGCTGAAGCCAGATACCTTGGGTATGTAGTAGGGAGAGGTTTGGTAAAACCCCAATGGAACAAAGTGGAGGCAATACAAGATTGGCCTTGGCCAATCCATAAAAAGCAGGTCAGAGCATTTCTCGGGTTAGTAGGGTACTATCGGAGATTCATCCCTCATTTTGCCACAAGAGCAGGGCCATTGACTGACCTGATAAAAGCTCGGGGCCCCGAGATAGTAAAGTGGTCTGATGCAGCAGAAGGGGTGTTCGCAGATTTAAGGACAGCCCTTTGCTGCCATCCTGTACTCATAGCCCCAGACTTCAAGAAAGAATTCATTCTACAAACAGATGCCTCGGAGGTAGGGCTAGGAGCCGTCCTTTCACAGATGGTAGGGGAGGAGGAACACCCGATCCTGTACCTCAGCCGGAAGCTCCTCCCCAGGGAACAAAAGTACGCCGTCGTTGAAAAGGAATGTCTGGTGATAAAATGGGCCATGGAAACTCTCCGTTACTACCTACTGGGGCGGCGATTTACCCTGGTGACAGACCATGCCCCGCTCCAGTGGATGCACAGAAACCAGGAGAAGAATGCAAGAGTGACTAGATGGTTCCTATCTCTGCAACCTTTTCATTTCCGAGTACAGCATAGGGCCGGAAGCCAACACGGCAACGCAGATGGCTTGTCACGAAAGCATTGCCTCTCGTCCCAAGTTGCCCAACCCCATGGTGTTGAGCAGGGGGGGAGGATATGTGATACAGCATGGCCAGAAGGCAGCAGGAGAGTGATCTAGGGTGAGGAGAAGCCTTATTCCCTGTAGATTAATTAAAAGCACCTGAAACCAATTAGAGCACCTGAAACCAGTCACCTGATAAAATCCCCCTGCTTCAATCAGCCAGAGGAGGAGCTGGAGCAGAGTGGTTTGGTGGTGGAGCAGAGAGCAGTTTGGAGGAGCTGAATCAAAGTGGTTTGGTGGTGGAGCAGAGAGCAGTTTGGAGGAGTGAAGCAGAGTGAATTGGTGGTGGAACAAAGAGCAGTTCAAAGGAAAGTGGAGGAGAGTTTTGAGAAGTGCTGCAGCAGGCTAAGAAGACCAAGATCCTAGGTAAAGGGACACCTGGCTTGTGCAGAGGGAAGGCAGGAAGCCCCACAAGCTGAAGGTCAGGAGAGGGAAGTAGCCCAGGGGAAAGAATCACTGGTACAAGTGGTTCACCTACTATCATAGGGCCCCTGGGCTGGGACCCAGAGTAGAGGGCAGGCCTGGGTCGCTCCCTCTCCACTTCCCTTCCCTGGGATACTAGTAGGATAGCTGTTATCCCAGTTCAGGGGCAAGAAATGACACCCTGAAACCCCCCCACAAGAAGAGAAAGTGCAGGACCCATCATAGTAGTGCCGGCAATTTGCCACACACCTTATAGACTAACAGAGGTATTGGAGCATAAGCTTGAGTGGGTGAATACCCACTTCGTCGGATGTTACATCAGGTTCCATATTTGAGCCTTGGCAGTTTGGGAGGTACGGTTCTGAGAAAGTGGTTGGTTTTAGTGAATGATGAAAAAGGTTTATTTTTAAAAAAAGCTAAACAAAACTGTCAGTCACTGTATGAGGAAAGCTATTTATCACATGATATAGAGGGATTACACTTCATTCTTTATTGCTACAAATATGCATTAATTGCTATATTTAAATGCTATGTTCAAGAAAGTCAATACTTCCCTCGTGTGAAAGTATCCTATATAGCTGGAAGCAGTTTCTGTTGACAGTCTGGACTTGGCAAAGCTCACCTTGTTACACATCCAAGTGTTGGAGGCTAATTTTGTGAGTAACATTTGGGTTCCAGTAGTAACACTTTGTATCATTGACATTTTTTGCCTGAATCAAAATTAACCTTTCATCTTTGTTGGAAGAGGGACTGGGGAAGATGTTATTAATTAAGACTTATCATCCAGATTTTCCAGTACAAGAGAACTTGGCAAGTTCTTGCTTAGGGCAACTAGGAAATACCATTTGATATTTTTCCCCAAATAGCATTCCTTTTAGGTGGAATACAAAGATTCCATCAGCGTGTCAACTGGCCACAGGTGCAGCAGAAAGGAACGATGCTACACCAGCTGGGGTGTTTTTTGAAGGGGGGGACCCTCATTTCAAAACTCATAACTGGATCAATCAAATCTCATTCCCCCCAACTTATGTCTGGACTGTAGTCAGTTTCAGAGGGACAACCTAGCCTCCCTCCATCTAGTCCAGGCCTGCACAGCTCGTAAAGCGGCAAGGGCCATATTACTCCAAAGAAAACAGCTGAGGCCTGAAACCCCCTGGCCCCGCAGAAACACGCCCCCCCCCCCAGCGCCGCTCGCCCCGCAGAAACAACCCCTCCTTCCCCAGCGCTGGGGTGTGGAAGCACCCACCGTTAGCTTGCCCCACCCCGCCGCTTGCCTACTCACCAGTGGCGTAGCCAGGTTTAGAGCACAGGGGGAGCGGCGGCGCTATAAAAAGGCGCCTCCCTGCTCCCCGTGTACTCACCTGGTGGTGCTTTAAAGGGCCCCGGGGCTCCAGCCGCTGCGGACCCAAGCCCTTTAAAGTGCCGCCGGAGTTCCGGCAGCGGGGCTCCAGCGGCGCTTTACAAGGCCCGTGGCTCCCTGCGGCTGCAGGAGCCGCAGGCCTTTTAAAGCGCACCCCGCATCCCGGCTCCAGCAGCGGGGCTCGGGCAGCGCCTTAAGGCGCTGCTTCTCCTCACAGGGGGAGCGGCCGCTCCCCCGCCATCCCCCCTGGCTACGCTACTGCTACTCACCACCCCGCGGGCCGCAGAGTGAGCCCATGCGGGCCGCATGTTGTGCAGGCCTGATCTAGGCTGTATAGTTAATGAACCCTTTTCAGGCTCACTTGCATATCTGCCTTACACATGTGTGTTATATTCCGGTTACCAGTTCTCTTGATATATTTTAGCTGCTCCCTCAAAATTATCCTCTGTACAAATATACATAGCACGGTATGTACTCTATATGCTCTCACACTGACCTTCGCATACATCACAAACTGGTTCTGTTTCATTTGGATTGCAGTTTTGCCTAAATATTTGTCTTTATTTTTCTAAGATGCATGAAAAATTGATCTTGCTGAGTATGAAACAAACCAGGCTCTCTCTAGTCCTTCCAAGCGACTCATTAACATCTTCACATTTACACTAAACTGGGGTTTATTTCAGTTTTTCTACCTGGATTCCTAATATTTATGCAGAATGTATCAAGTCTCACAAACATAAAAAATGGTTTCAATAATACACTTATTTGATGTTTGATCCTGCTTATGTCCCAGTGAGATCTCCTATGGGGCTTTTTTAAAAAAATTGCTAAACATGTTCAAACCGCACATCTATTTTATACTATTATTTTGAAATGAAGATTGCCTTTCATATGGAAAAAAAATGACTTGCTTCCTGCACCATTAATGTTGTGTAAAAGAAAACCATGTTTAGGGACATGATTTAAACCCACCAATGCCAGGAAACTCAGAGTTAGGGCTGAAATTTAGAAAAAATAAAAACAAAAGTGAACTTTTTTCTATGCAAACTTTCATGTCAATTATGAGCTTCTGAAAGGTTCCACACTGGCACAACTGGAAACTTAAGCCTTTCATTGAATCCAGTTAAATGAAAAGGCTCTTACTGACTTCAGTAGGCTTTACATTAGACCACTGGTTCATGGAACACAAAGAATGGGTAGTGGCAGTGAAACTACTATGGTGAGATACTATCGCAATAGGTGCCATGGAAAACCCTAAGACAAAACAGATAGTGGAAGCTTCTGATACTCCTACCATAATCCCTAGGGATTTCCACCTTATGAATGAGAAGGCAGTTTAGTATCAACGCATATTCAGTTCTTGTTGCTCCCAGAGAAAGGTGCTACCATTCATGAATAAAGGGAGCAGAATTTGGCCCTCTGTAAACACTATTTGCACGTGTGTCAACGCTGGGGTGGCCACCTCTCTACTAGGAACAGGACAGTGACTGACCAATCTCATACTTGGTTCTAAATGACTTAACTCACTACTGCCCTGGGCCAGATTTTACCTGGTGACCCAGAGATGGTGGGCCAGATTCACTAACTGCTTTGTGCTATTCCAGTGAAGCAAAAAGCATCTGTCAATCCAATTTAACATGCAGATTAAACCTGGTTTATGGCCAACGAAGCACAGAGCAACGAGACCATCTTAGTGAATCTAATCCTAGAGGAGGTTGTGTAGGATTTACTAGTTCCTTGAGACATCCACTCCACCAAAGATAACAGCCTCTGGCAGAGCTTCTCTTCAACACTTACCCTGTTATACAGAATTCTCAGCGGGGTTTGATTCTATGCATTAGACGCCGTAGAGCCCAAGCCAAGTACAACGAGGTTTGTTAACAATGCAGTGCCTCTTTCACATCATGTTTTGGTCAGTTTCATTTGTCTTTTTAGGGTATGACACCGTAGTCTTAGCCTGAGATCCTGTACGTGTCTTTGCCCAAACCCTGCACTTTCGTGTTTGCACTTTGAATCCATGCTTGCATCCACCGATGGGGCTATGGGTTAAAGCCGAAGCTTTAGCTCAGGCTGGAACCCACCCGCTGTGCAGTGAGGACACAGGCAAGATCACTCAAGTGTTGAGAGTCATCCAATGCATGTCCCACAATTCCCTCTGATGGGCAGACAAGTAATCCTGCAATTGACACAATTGACAAGGATAGATCCTGGAGTGTCTCCGAACAAAGAAATATGCTACCACACACACGTGCTGAAACAGTGAGGACACAGTAACACAGGTAAGGCTTAACAATGGGGGTACTCACACCTAATCTAGGCTAACATGAGTGCCAATTACCCAGACTAGTGGTACACCATAGACATATCCTAATGCGTATCATTTTAAGAGGAGAGAGAGAGAGATTCTTTCATGGAAGCATTCGGTACAAGAATTGATGCAATAGATCAGAATATTTGAGTCCTCTGCCAAAAAGAAAAAGAAACATAGCCATCATGATTTATATTTATTTGTAGATTTTTGGACCAATATTAGTATCCAACTATGAAAAGATATGTTTATTGAGTGAAATCCTGGCTCCACTGAAGTCAATGGCAACATTCCCAGTGATTTCAATGAGGCTAGGATATCACCCATTGCCTTTCAAAGTTGATTCGTGTTTTAACCTCATCTCTTTTATTCTATTTCAATAACACTATTGGCATGATAAGCTATGCACATCTCGCCAAAGTTAATACATAAAATGTGTGTGTAGGTTAGGATTTCACAGTAGTGATAGGATTACTCGGCTAATGTCAATGAGAGTGAGAACAGAGTTTGAACTTGTGTCTCTTTTATTATGATGGTTCCTTGCTGATCCAGTGTGGGTTGCTACATAGTCTGTATGTTTCTTCTGTCTCTTTCCTAGAGCTCGTGAAAATTTTCTATAAAACCGTTTTTTTCCCAGTGAAAAAGATGGTTCTTTCACATACATTTTCTTATTCTAGGTTTTTCATAAAAACAAGACTCCAAAATTCCATGAAAATTATTGGTGGTGCGGGGGGGGGGGGGGGGGGGGAGATATTTTTTAATTTCTTTGTGGAAATATATACCCTTTTCCAACCAGCTCTCCTAGTTGTACAGGTCATTTTTCTCAGTTTTTTAGTGAAAAATATTCTGCTCATTCTGAGAGCCTGAGGAAGTCTCTTTCTGTTAATACTTTGACCATCTTTCTGTTCTGTGTTGGCACAGTACTTAGCCCCACGGGGCCCTGGTCCATGACTGGGCTTCTAGACATTACCACAATATAAATAACCAGACCTTTTAAGATACTTTAAAAATTCATGGGCCTGATTCTCCACTAGTATCCACCTTGTGTAGCTATTTGGGGTGGGATTTTCCAACAGGCTTAGCACTGGCCTGCTTGTGCTCTCGTTGAAATCATTGCTAAAACTCCCATTGACTTAAATGGGAGCAGAGGTTAGCCTTCGCTGATCACTTTCTGAAAATTCCATCTTTAAGGTCCTATCCGATACCCATTAAAATTAACAGAAAGACTCTGATTCTTTGATGGGCCTTAGATCAGACCCTTACATCTGATCAAAGAGAGTGCAAAATGCTGATAAATCGTTTTACTTTCACATTGTCCGGATGTTAATGATTGCACAAGGTATAAAGCCGCGCAGAATCAGACTCCATCTTTCCATACTGTGACATCAGAAATATCTGTACAGCCAGCACTCTCTGCTAACAAGCCTGACTGTGACCCCATCCAGCCTGCAGCCATCTAACAGCGTTTTTTTCTGATGAGTTGCCTGAAACGCAGCAAGCAGCATCATAATCTCACATGTATGCAGTGCCAGTCTTCCTGAAGATCGCAGCGCACCGTGCAATCTATGGATATGGATACCTATCGTGCGTCTATAAGCCAGGCAATACGAATCACTTCACCTAAAATGTACAGACAAACAGACTAGTAAGGCTGCTGATAAATTAATTTGTATGAGAGTTTTGAATTCAGTGCTATCTTGAAACGAGTGTCATAAAGCTGTCCTGTTCCCCTGCAATGGATTCAGCGTCAGCCACTCTCATGGTGTGTTTAACAAATGCAAGGGACTCAAGCGGCAGATTAAGGAGTGTTCTGGAGGAGTTAAAAAGATTTGCACATTTTCACACAAGCAGGAAGCACCTGATTACATGCCAGGCTCCAGGGAGCTATTGGAGACAGGACAAAAGAACAGCAAAAACCTGCACAACCCGGAAAGAAACAGAACCTGACTTTTTAAAAATGGTTTGTTTTACTGTACAGCTTGTTCAAAAAAGGAGCCTGGAACGCGCATGCACAGTCTCTCTCTCTCTCTCACACACACACACACACACACACACACACGCGTGCAGCATTAAAACTGAGTGGACTTTCACCTTTGTGCAGAGAGTTCTCAAAAGTTCTATGTATCCCTTAAGCCTCTAAATGGGACTGAGTGCGTAAGTCTTGTGTTGGATCACCCATTCATGGAGAACATCAGCTTTAAAGAGGCCTTAAATCCAAAAATGAATCATTGTTAATAATAGACTCATTCATAATAGTATTTGAATGGGTGCGTGACAACCCACAAGAGCATCACAGGACATCCATTTTCAAGGGAAATAATAACTATAATTATCATTTTCCAGTTATGATTATAAACCTGGAGAGGCGTCAATACCTGGGTCTGACAGGCTGTCAGAGAAAGACATGCTCCTAGACACGAAATAAACATCAAGCATTTGGTGACGTGCCGCATGGCTGAAGGTGATACAAGGACAATGCTGAGTGAAGACACTCCTCTGTTCACTTCAGCATGCCACAGGAGAGTGAGATCTGTAAAAGGTGGGGGAAAGTGCTCCCTCCTGTCCTAATGCTGCACATATTGAAGTCAGCTGTAAAATTCACAGTGATCTCAATGGGTAGGGTTACACTGCAGCTGGGATTGAGCCTGCCAGGCTGGGTAGACAGACTCATGCTCGCGGGCCTCCAGCTAGTGCAGTAGAAATAGCAGCATGGGCACATTGCAGCCCTCAAGTCCACCCTCACCTTAGGCTCAGAGCCAAGCTACAGCCTGAGCGGTTACGTCCGCACAGCTATTATTAGTGGGCTAACGCAAGCCCTGCTAGCACAAACCTGTCTACCCGGGCTGGAAAGTTTGCTTCCAGCCACTGTGTAGACCTGCCCAATGGGAGCAGTTAGGCCAATGCAGAGTGCTTTTGAAAACCCCACTGTAATTGCATTGTTTATCGGAGATTTCGGCACCCTATTGTTTTTCAGTTCAGTATCTTTTACATTCCTTCTGCCAAAGGTATTTTCTAGTTAAATACCAGAGTCAGCTTTCATATTTAAACCCGTATTAATAAAATAAAGGATTATTAAACTAAAAAGGCTTTTGAAGGAACAAACTTCGGCGGGTTTGGCCAAGGAGCATTAATGAGAAGACATGTCCAAGCTCAGCTCCATGCCAAGCTGGAAACAAAATCCCTTTTTCGGGTCATAAACACAATTTTGGCAAGGCTCAGCGTTGTATTTCGTGAAGAACTCATCCTTCTCTATCCTATGACATGAAACAACAAAACCCTGGTTTGGAACAGTCTTTTCCAGGCAGGCTTTTATTGATGATAGGGAACATGTCATTAGCAAGCCGCTCGTTGAATCCAAGTCTGCACATAGGTCTGTGCTTCAAGTTTCTCAGATGTAACAGCTAGAGGTAATGATCTATTGACTAGAGCTGGTCAAAAAAATGACAATTACTTTTCCCAGATTTTTTTTAAAATTTCCTATGAACATATTTGGGTTTTCAATGGGAAAAAAACCCAGAAAATACTCAGATTTTGAAAACAGTTTTTGGTAAAAATGCTCAATTTCCAGTAAACAAAGATTGTTTTCAAAAACCCAAACATTTGTACCAAAACCTGAACCAAAATATGCTTTTTTTTTTTAACCAAAAAGTTACTGGAAATTGTTAGCCTTATACTGGGTTGACAATTAACAGTAACTGATGGGGAAATCTCCAGCCTTGACCTTGGATGGCAATATTGGAACAGCATCTTGCAAAATAAAATAAATCCAAGTTTAAAATAAAAATGGCCTTACTAGGAAAGAGAATGAAAAGGGAAAAATATCAAACTGTGGCTTTCCTGAAATCTGCACTAAGATCTTCACGCCCCCTCTGGGTCAGGGTTGTGTAAAGGGCCCTAGAAACCTTGCAATGGCTGGAGCAGGATTCCCTCAGTGCAGGCACTAGGTGAGATATGTGCAAGGCTGTGCTCTGAGGACACCTCGGGAGTCCTACTATTGGGACCATGACTGGAGGTGTGAGGAGATATGTCAGGGCAGGCAGTGGAGATTCTGGGTAGCACAGTGGTCCATAGGGCAGCCCCTGGAGGCTGACATAACTTAAACAGGCCCTTGGGGCTATCTAGATGATTGATCCTCCCTCAGTCCAGGTGGCAGAGGAGAGGAGGCCAACCAGGCCGCTAAAGCATGAGCTATGATGGGAACTTAGTCTGGAAAGCAGGCTTGCTGAAGATCCTGTGCGCCCAATCTCAGCCTAAATGGAAGGATGGGACGCTGCAGTGGTTGGCAGCCTGGTCCAAAGAGACTTGTCAGGAAGCAGGGGATGAAAGGGAAAACTCTCAGGGCAGATAGTGGCCTGGGGTCCAGATCAGCAATTTTCCCAGTTTGAGCACTTTCCAGGGATGTTCATCCATGACAATGGTTCCTTGGCAAACTGCCCTTTGCTAGCTGATAGATCCCTTTCTCTGATTAATCTTCCCTAATAATTCTCTACTGTGACATTGCACTCCATATGTTTTATGGAAATATGCTTATAAGTGTGAATATGATGTAACTGGAATATGCTTTATGCAGAAGGTCTCTTGTAATGTATCATTACAAAGCTTATAATCTACTGAATACATTCCTTCTATTTGTATGAATGTATCATTCTTGTATCTGAAGCTACGAATATGAAGTGTAACTCTGAGGTCCTATTGTAATTATGCAGTGTGGGCCATTAATGGTGGCTTAGAAGCTTGATGGCTCCCATTGACTAGGACAATTGGTGGTAAATGGTCTGTTTACTTGCAAAGCTTCCTGGGTGCGTGCGGGACAGCCCTGGAAGAATGGAGGCTGGGGTCTCACAGGACATATGAACATGTCACCTGATACTGGAATCGATCTTAAGCCTGGTGATTTTCCATTTAGAAGGAGGGGTAGGGACCCAGAGAGACAAAAGATTCCCGCCTTATGCCAAAGATATAAAAGGGGATGGAACAGAACAAAGGGGACTGCCAGTCATGAGAAAAGGCCTGCTTTCCATCTAAGATGTCTGCTGGAACTAACAAGGACTGTACCAGGGAAAGGATTGGGCCCAGACTAGGAAGGAGTCTAGTCTGTGAAAAAAGCTTATTGGAACATCTCTGAGAGTGAGATTTTACCTGTAATCAGTTTCTTAATGTATTAGGCTTAGACTTGTGTGTTTTTGCTTTATTTTGCTTGGTGACTTACTTTGTTCTGTCTGTTATTACTTGAAACCACTTAAATCCTACTTTTTATACTTACTAAAATCATTTTTGCTTATTAATAAACCCAGCGTAAGTGATTAATACCTGGGGGAGCAAACAGCTGTACATCTCTCTCCATCAGTGTTATAGAGGGCAGACAATTTATGAGTTTACCCTGTATAAGCTTTGTACAGAGTAAAACAGATTTATTTGGGGTTTGGATCCCATTGGGAACTGGGTGTCTGGGTGCTGGAGATAGGTGCCTTGCTGATCAGTTTTTGGTTACTGTCTGCAGCTTTGGGGGCGTGGACCAGACCTGGGTCTGTGTTGCAGTAGGCTAGCGTGTCTGGCTCAACAAGGCAGGGTTCTGGAGTCCCAAGCTGGCAGGGAAAATGGGCTCAGAGGTAATTTCAGCACATCAGGTGACAGTCCCAAGGGGGCCTCTGTGACCAAACCTGTCACACCTACAACTAACATTTTATGGGTCTGGAGTTTCCTGTATTTTCAACAGTCCTAACCCTAACTTAGGGTTTACTCAGGTGGATGAGCATTTACCCATATGGTCCCATTTTGGCCAATAAATCTACTTGTGTAATTAAGGGTTCACTAAGGAGACTACACCTGGCTCTTACGCTCTCTCTGTAAATAACTATCTTATTAGAAAAGACTTAGGATATGTCTACACTTTGAGCTGGAGATGTACATTCCTGCTCAAGGAGACATACCATGCTAGTTCTGACATACCGCTGCTCACACAATGGTAATTACACTCTGTTTTTAACATGCTAGCTTGATCAAAGCTAGCATGAGTATGTCTCCTCAAGGCGGAATTTTTATCTCCAGCTTGAAGTGTAGACACACCCTAAAAGAGCTTGTCTTGTTTAGCCTAGAAAAATAAAGGATGAGAGGGGATATGATTGTTCTCTATCAGTACATTGAGGAGGTGAGGGGTGGTAAACACCCAGGAAAGAGAAGATCTATTGAAGCTAAAGGACAATGCTGGCACAAGAACAAGTGGGTATAAATGGCCATGATTAAAATGTAGGCTGAAAATTAGAAGGAAGTGTCTATCCATCAGAGGACTGAGGTTCTATAACAGCCTTCCAGCTAAAAATAGGGGGCAAATAACTTGACTAGTTTTTCAGCTGGAACTTGATATATTTATGAAAAGGATTGTACAACATGATTATGTCCTATGTTCCTGCCCTCAGACAGGGCCTGATCCAAAGCCCATTAATGACAACAGAACAACTCCCATTAATTCCGTCGCAGTCAAAGGCCTTGTGTATGCTAAAGGAGGAGAGTGGTGAGGAAGAAACATGAAAGCTGATGTTCCTATTACACTCTAAAGTCCTGCCACATGCATCCTTCTGTCCTGGGCTGAAGGAAAGCTCCAACAGAGAATGGTGTGGGGAATGTACTTCCATGAGCATATATGTTTAATGAAGACTTCAGCGGTGCATTATACCAGGTGGTGCCAAAGTATCACTTTCACTGTGGGATCCCCTTTTCCAAAAAGGCAGTATCAAGTTTGCATAAAGCCAGGTGGGGAACAAGTGATCAAGACCCAGAGGAAAGAAAGCTGCCACCACAGATATGTGGACTACTTGACAAACCACAAATTAGTACCCAGTCTCTGAATTCCATGTTTCCATGCCCTGGTGCTTTGTCAACCAGCACTGGTCCAATAGCTCTTGCAGTCTTCATAAGCAGGAGTCCCTTTCTATTACTAGTTATGAAGGTGGGGGAGAGAGGGATTATACATGATGCCAAATATTTTAGAAGTGGGGTCCAAGAAAAAAAGGCATGCTTTACCACACCCTTCCTTGCCTGACAAATACGGGATTGTGGTGAAAGGATACATGGCTCAGCCACAGAGTGCGCCTGCCACTGCTCAATGCCTTAGTGAAGTAATGCAGAACTTTCTCATGTGAATGAGGAATGCTGATCTGACAGCCAGCCTGGCTGTCAAGCACTTTAGCACTTTTGCAAAGACATTTAGTAAACATGCTAGAAGAGGAAAACTACCGGCTGTGCTATGTAAAACAAGGGGGAATGAAGGAGGTGGAATTACTCTAGGGAGATGCCTAGAATGATCGTCCAAATATAACTCTCTGCAGTTAAGTATAATGTAAGCAATGATATAAGAAACTTTGCTTTCTTAGTGGGGTAGATCAGCTAATGGAGTAATTGAAGAGTTATCACTCAGCTGTTTTGGATTACAATAAATGAATCATTACTTTCTGCCTGGTCTAGTAACAGGTGGACTCTGTTTATTATTCATTGTTTAAGGGGAGATCCTGTTTGGAATGAGATTGTAAATTTTACTCTTGCTTTCACCCTCTTTGACTTTAATGATTTTATTTGGAAGCTGGCTCTTTTTAAAGCCCTTTACCTTAGAAATAGCGTAAGGAAAGGCTCCATCATTCTAAGTCATTAAAATATGTTCTTTTCAATTCTGTGTATTTTAATAAAGAGTACTATATCAGAATAATTCACTGCAAAAAGACAACACACTGTTTCTGAAAAATGCTGACCTGAGTTTCTGTAACCTTTTTATCTATCCTACTTTTGATCCTTGTTGTCTGGTCCTATCACTTTCTCTTATATATGGATGTGATTTTTAACTCACTTTCTTCTCTAGTAATTTCATTGTTTTCCCTTGCTAATAGAACCCCATAGTCAGGTGGTTGTTTGAGTTACAAATGGGAGTTCTTCAACTCAAGAGAGGCAAGAGTGAATCTTCTGGTAATTCTAACACTAAGGAAGGAGCTCTTATATGTGTAGTGCCTCTCTGAGTTAAAATCATAAAAGATTAGGGTCGGAAGAGACCTCAGGAGGTCATCTAGTCCAACCCCCTGCTCAAAGCAGGACCAACTAAATCATCCCAGCCAGGGCTTTGTCAAGCTGGGCCTTAAAAACCTCTTAGGATGGAGATTCCACCAACTCCCTACGTAACCTGTTCCAGTGCTTCACCACCCTCCTTCACCACCCTCCCAGCTTCTCGTCCATTTTCTGCAGAACTGCTGTTTATCCAGTCAGTCCCCAGCCTGTAGCAGTGCATGGGATTCTTCCTTCCTAAGTGCAGAACTCTGCACTTGTCCTTGTTGAACCTCATCAGATTTCTTTTGGACCAATCCTCCAATTTGTCTAGGTCTCTCTGGTCCCTATCCCTACCCTCCAGCAGATCTACCTATCCCCCCATCTTAGTGTCATCTGCGAATTTACTGAGGGTGCAATTGGTCCCATCATCCAGATCATTAATAAAGATGTTGAACAAAACTGACCCCTGGGGCACTCTGCTTGATACCAGCTGCCAACTAGACATCGAGCCGTTGATCACTACCCATTGAGCCAGACAGCTTTCTAGCCACCTTATAGTCCATTCATCCAATCCATAATTTTTTAACTTGCTGGCAAGAATACTGTGGGAGACCCCGTATCAAAAGCTTTGCTAAAGTCAAATCGCAGAAATAGCTTTTATGTCTAGTCATCTTCTCTAATAATCAAATAGTTTCTACTTTTTTTTTTTAAGCTTCCTCGACTAAGTGAAGCAAATATATTGCTCATTAGGTGTTTGAATAGACCACATCCTTGTCTGAGGTTGGGGTACCCTTAAAAACATGAAACCCTTTCATGCTCTCTTCCTTCCGCTTGTTATTTTAAACCCATGAAAGAACTTCACATGAGTTGCTGAGCTAGAGCGTCTGTAATAGATTTGCGTCAGGGGAGGCAGAGGAAGTGCTTATGAAGACACAGTTCATAACTTGTGAGAAGAACTTGTCATTGTCACGTACCTTTACTTTCCAAGTAATGACTGCACAGGTTTTAGGCCAGGCCCTCAGCTACTGTAAGTCAGGGTAACTTTGTTGAAATCAATGGAATTACACTAGCTGAGACTGGGCCGAATTTCAAATAGTCCCAGTTGGTGGTTCAAGCCCCTGGAATGATGATACTACAGATCATAAAATAAAAATGTGAAAAGAGAATGAACAACAGACACCACGGCCTCAGTCTTTTCCTTTTCTTTTTTTACTCTGAGCGGAGTTTGGCTGAGTCAGCCCAGACATAACGTATTTTCCCCCATCTCTCATTCTAGGCTTTTGGAGCCAGATTCTCATGTCTGGTACCTCTGGGTGGGGGAACAAGGTGGGTTTATGCCACTCATGCAACTCGCTCCAGCTGGGGACTCTATAACCTAAGCTTTCAAGTACCACGGGGATGAAACCGTACAGAAAGCTAGGTAGACTGATGGGGCTGCTCTAAGTTGTGCTCAGCTGCCTATAGCCCCAAGGATCCACTCCAAAAGTGCAGCTTCAGCAAAGGTTGGTGGCACTCCAAGCTGCTCCTTCCTGAGGCCTGTCCCTGTGCTCATAAGAGGGGGTTAGTGGGCCTGGCCTAGGGTCTGTCACACCAGCTCTTTAACTAGAAACTGCACTCCGTTCCGTGATGGACTGGCCTCCTGTGGCTTCTATTGAAGAGCCCACAGAAACAGAGATCGTTTGAAATGCCCCAGTGAACTGTGATATCTGGCCATCTCGAACGGCAAGACGCTGCCACTAGCAACCATAATAGCAAGGAAAAATGGAGAGGAGTTTCAAGGTGTGCAACAATTTATTTCACCCTAACACCCGACACAAATCAGAGCGTGTTGTGTTGGCTCTTTTGGGGCTGGGGTTGTCATTTGTTATGAGTGCACAGCTGTCACAATGGGCGCCTCACCTGGCACCACCGCAGTACAGCTGTTTAATAGTAACATACAAAGTTGTAGTTGTATACAAAATATTCACTACATTAAGTAGGTTCTTTACAATACGATTACTTCACTACTGAGGGCACTAAAGAAGCCGGACTCTGAGCTTTCAGAAGCCTCTGTCTTTGTGTGTGTCGATAGGGGGGAGGGATAGCTCAGTGGTTTGAGCATTGGCCTGCTAAACCCAGGGTTGTGAGTTCAATCCTTGACGGGGCCATTTAGGGATCTGGGGCACAAATTGGGGATTGGACCTGCTTTGAGCCGGGGGTTGGACTAGATGACCTCATAAGGTCCCTTCCAACCCTGATATTCTATGATTCTTCTATGATTCTACACTGCAATTGGGAAATGTGATTGCAGCATGTGTCGATATACCTCATCTAGCTGGATCAAAGCTAGCTCAGGTACCATGAAGAGTGCAGCCCCGGCAGCATGGGATATGTAGGCAGGGTCGAACTAGATTAAAGCTAGCTCTGGTATATCTACATGTGCTGCAATCACACCTCCCTGTTGCAATGTAGATTGTCACTTAGAGCTTGTCTACATGGTGTGTTAGCCTGTACTAGGAAGATGTAAATTTAGTTCGAACTAGCGTGTTGTGCATCAACAGGCACAACTGGTGGTGTGCACTAAGCGTTCCGTATTGTAAATTAATGTAGTCCTGTTTCAAATACTACATTAATGTGCACTAAAGAACTTCTAGTCAGCACCACCAGGGGCCACACAGGCCTGTTAATATGCAACCTGCTAGTTCACAATAGCATTTATATGCCTCTCGTGTGGACTAATGCTCGGTGGAGACAAGCCCTTCACCTCACCGAAGGCATAATTCTCCATGGGCTTTCCTTTGAGCTTTGCCCTCCTGGCGCTCTCCTAAACGACAGCCAAGAAACTGTTTATATATCTAAGAATCTTTTCCCATGATGTCCTGCCAAAGGGAGAACTACTACACTGACTTTCACAGGGAAGTGCAATTTCTTGGTCTCAGAGAGGTTACTTGGGAAATATTTCATTTTTCAGCTCTCTTTTTCCACCACTGAGGGAGGGCGTTTAGCCCTCCACCAGAGAGGGAGGATTGTCCAATCCTTAGAGCACTGGCATGGAGATTGGAGACCCAGGTTCAAATCTCTGCTCCATCACGGACTTTTCGTATGTGCACCCTGAGGATCAGTGCTCTGTAACAACCACTCTTTGGGACTTGAAAATGTTTTGCTTAATTGTCTCCTTCTAGCGCTGGTACAAGAGAAATAACTCTGACAAAATACTGACAAAAGGAAGAAAGGAAAGCAGCAGAATACAGACCCTGGACTTCAGAAAAGCAGACTTTTGCTCCCTCAGGGAACTGACGGGCAGGATCCCCTGGGAGGCTAATATGAGGGAGGGAAAGGAGTCCGGGAGAGCCGGCTGTATTTTAAAGACCCCTTATTGAGGGTGCAGGAACAAACCATCCCGATGTGCAGAAAGAATAGCAAATATGGCAGGTGACCAGCTTGGCTTAACAGAGAAATCTTCGGGGAGCTTAAACTCAAAAAGGAAGCTTACAAGAAGTGGAAACTTGGACAGATGACTAGGGAGGAGTATAAAAATATTGCTTGAGCATGCAGGGGTGTAATCAGGAAGGCCAAAGCACAACTGGAGTTGAGGCTGGCAAGGGATGTGAAGGGTAACAAGAAGGGTTTCTACAGGTATGTTAGCAACAAGAAGGTGGTCAGGGAAAGTGTGGGACCCTTACTGAATGGGGGACGCAACCTAGTGAGAGATGATGTGGAAAAAGCTTAAGTACTCAATGCTTTTTTTGCCTCAGTCTTTACAGACAAGGTCAGCTCCCAGACTGCTGCACTGGGCAACACAGTATGGGGAGGAGGTGAGCAGCTAGAGTGACCAGACAACAAGTGTGAAAAATTGGGACAGACGGGCAGGAGGAATAGGCACCTATATAAGAAAAAGCCCCAAATATCAGGACTGTCCCTATAGAACCAAGACATCTGGTCACCCTATGAGCAGCCCTCTGTGGTGAAAGAACAGGTTAAGAACTATTCAGAAAAGCTGGACATGCACAAGTCCATGGGGCTGGATCTAATGTATCCAAAGGTGCTGAGGGATGGCGGATGTGATTGCAGAGCCATTGGCCATTATGTTTGAAAACTTGTGGTGATCGGGGGAGGTCCCGGAAGATTGGAAAAAGGCAAATCTAGTGCCCATCTTTAGAAAAGGAGAATCCAGGGAACTACAGACAGGTCAGCCTCACCTCAGTCAGGGCTGGATTAATGCAGGGGCTTTAGGGGCTGCAGCCCAAGGCCTTGGGCTAAGGAGGGCTCTGCAGGCCAGATGCAGCCCGCTGCTGCTTATCATCAAGCCCGTGGCAACTCTCTGCCAAAGTCCCCCCCATCCCCAAGGGCTGGAGCCGTGAGCACTGGCTCGCCGATGTGCCACTGTGGCCCCTAAGCTGGGGGCATTCAGGGAATCTCTGTGCACTGCCCCTGCCCCCAGCACCGTCTCTGCAGCTCCCATTGGCCGGGTACCATGGCCAATGGGAGCTGTGGGGGTGGCGCCTGCGGCATCTACAGGCACAGGCAGTGCGCACTGTGAAGAGCAGCCTGGCCCCTCTGCCTAGGGGCCGGACATTCCAGCCACCTCGGGGAGCAGAGCAGCGTGGAGGCAGGGCAGGGACGGATCCTGCCTTAACCGCGCATGCCCTCCTGCACCCCAACCCCCTGGCCCATCCCTGGCTCCACCCCAGAGCCCACCCCCCAGCTGCAGTCACTCCCGCACCACAATACCTTGCCCCAGCCCTGAGCCCACTCCCCCACTCCAAACCCCCAGGGACCCCACAAAATCTAATAGCCCCAGGCCCACAGGAAAGGTAATCCATCCCTGACCGCAGTCCCCAGAAAAATCAAGGAGCAGGTCCTCAAGGAATCCATTTTAAAGCACTTGGAGGAGAGGAAGGTGATAAGGAACAGTCAACATGGATTCACCAAGGACAAATCATGCCTGGCCAACCTAGTTGCCTTCTCTGATGAGATAACTGGCTCTGTGAATATGCGGAAAGTGGTGGACGTGATATATCTTGACTTTAGCAAAGCTTTTGATACGGTCTCCCACCATATTCTTGCTAGCAATTTAAAAAAGTATGGATTGGATGAATGGACTATAAGGTGGATAGAAAGCTGGCTAAATCATCAGGCTCAATGGGTAGTGATCAATGACTCGACGTCTAGTTGGCAGCTGGTATCAAGTGGAGTGCCCCAGGAGTCGGTCCTGGGGCCGGTTTTGTTCAACTTCTTCATTAATGATCTGGATGATGGGATGGATTGCACCCTCAGTCCTTGGATTATACTAAGATGGGGGTAGAGGTAGATATGCTGGAGAGTAGGGATAGGGTCCAGAGTGACCTATTGGAGGATTGGGCTAAAATAATCTGATGAAGTTCAAAGACAAGTGCAGAGTCTTAAACTTAGGACAGAAGAATCCCATGTACTGCTACAGATTGGGGACTGACTGGCTAAACAGCAGTTCTGCAGAAAAGGACCTGGGGATTACAGTGGACGAGAAGCTGGATAGGAGTCAACAGTGTGCCCTTGTTGCCAAGAAGGCTAACAACATATTGGGCTACATTAGTAGGAGCGTTGCCAGCAGATCAAGGGAAGTGATTATTCTCCTCTATTGGCATTGGTGAGGCCACACCTGGAGTATTGCGTCCAGTTTTGGGCCCTCCACTACAGAAAGGTGTGGACAAATTGGAGAGAGTCCAATAGAGGGCAACGAAAATGATTAGGGGACTGGAGCACATGATTTACGAGGCGAGGCTGAGGGAACTGGGATTATTTAGTCTGCAGAAGAGAAGAATGAGGTGGGATTTGATAGCAGCCTTCAACTACCTGAAGGGGGGGTTCCAAAGAGGATGGAGCTCGGCTATTCTCAGTGGTGGCAGATGACAGAACAAGGAGCAATGGTCTCAAGTTGCAGTGGGGGAGGTTTAGGTTGGATTTTAGGAAACACTATTTCACTGGGAGGGAGGTGAAGCACTGCAATGTGTTACCTAGGGAGGTGGTGGAATCTCCAGCCTTAGAGGTTTTCAAGGCCCGGCTTGACAAAGCCCTGGCTGGGATGATTTAGTTGGGGTTGGTCCTGATTTGAGCAGGGGGTTGGACTAGATGACCTCCCGAGGTCTCTTCCAACCCTAATCTTCTATGATTCTATAAGACATGACAAATAATTCTTCCATTCTATTCAGCATTGACAAGACCTCAACTGGAGTACTGTGTCCAGTTCTGGGAAAGAGGTGAATAAATTGGAGAAAGTCCAGAAGAGAAAAACAACAACAATGATAAAAGTCTGGAAAACATGACTTATGAAAGAAAGATTGAAAAAAGGAGGTTTGTTTAGTCTGGAGAAGAGAAGAGTGAGGGGAACATGACAACAGTTTTCAAGTACATAAAAGACGGTCATAAAGAGGAGTTGATAAATTGTTCTCCTTAACCACTGAGCATAGGACAAGAAGCAATGGGCTTAAATTGCAGCAAGGGTGGTTCAGGTTGGACATTAGGAAAAACTTCCTGTCAGGGTAGTTACGCACTGGAACAAATTACCTAGGGAGGTTGTGGAATCTCTTTCATTGGAGGTTTTAAAATAAAGTTTAGACACGCACTTGTCAGGGATGGTGTAGATAATACTTAGTCTTGCCTCTGTGCAAGGGACTGGATTAGATGACTTATCAAGGTCCCTTCCAGTCCAACATTTCTATGATTCTATGGGGTAGGGTACAGCAATCATCAGACACTCTGGAAACAAACTCTCCCCACCCCCAGTTTGGATAACTGGAATTATAATGTCCTTATGGCTTGGTCTTACTTCAGAGTGACAAAGCTGGTTCCTGTACCTGACCCAATCACCCATGCGTCCCATGCCATTAATTTGACCGTTTGGTAGCATGATTCTTTACATCGCAGTTGCGCCAGCCATGTAGATCCTGTACATTGCAGCAACTCTGTTTGCTGACATCTTTGGCAGTTCTGAGTACTTTATTTCTCTATCTGTGGTAGCAGCGCAAAGGGGAAACAGGCACAAGCAGCCATTCAGGATATCTCAGTCCCATTTGCTCTGTGAAATTCTGATGGGAGTCAGGAAACCCCAATGTAAAACCCCTCTGTGAAAGGGGTTTTACACTGATGTTTCCTGATTCCCATCCGGATTTCATGGTCCCATTTCTTAAATAGAATTATGAACTCTTTGTTCAGAGCTAATACATCAAAGTGCCAGTAGGAAGTACTTGGTCTCTTACTGTTTACATTTCCAAAAGGTAAATAAAGCTTCTAGACTACGCAGGGCTCATGGAACGAACAAGGAAGCAATTTGTCCATTGGGTTTTAAAGGCAGCTGAACACATGCCAGCAACAAGGAGCCGGTAGTTATCTGACCTATTACTCCAAAAATGTATAGCTCAGCACAACCTGGCTAAAAGGGAAGATGAGGGATATGGACCCCACAGCCCTAGAAGTACAGCTGAACTCTTTCTGCCTCTGTGAGAAGCCCTTTCCCCCATCCCCTTATAGATTTCAACTATGTGCTTCCCACATCTATCCATCACAGACCAAATTGGTCAGTCCTGGGTCTCCAATAATGCTAACGCCTCAAAATTAAGCTAATGAATTCATTTATTATATTAATTATATTACTAGAGACCCTGACCAAGATCGGACTGTGCCTGGCACAATGGACCCCCCACCCCAAACACATCCCTCAAGAAGAAGTGGAGAGATGTTATTACCACTGCATGGAGTACTAATGAGCATTACTGGCATTATATGGTCAGTACTGGCATACACACTTTGAAAAGAACATTGACAGATTGGAATGGGTTCAGAAGAGCTACAAGAATGGTTTGATGTCTGGAAAACCTGCCTTACAGTGAGAGACTAAAGAATAGTTGCATCTATTTAGTTTACCCAAAGGAAGGTTAAGATGTGACTTGACTACCATCCATCACTACCTACAAAGTGAGAAGGCTTCTGAGAGCAAGTGGCTCTTTAATCTGGCAGATGAAGACAGAACAAGTGGCTGGGAGCTGAAGCTAGACCAATTCACATGAGAAATAAGGTGAATTTTTTTTTAATCGGTGAGGGGAATAACTATTGGAAAAAACACATGTGATGGATTCACCAGAACTTTACATCTTTAAATCAATACTGGGGTGCAATCCTGAAGTCAGTGAGAATTTTGCTTTTGACTTCTGTGGATACAGGATTGCACCCAGAAATTATAGACTTGATCACGGGGTGAAGTTCTCTGGCTTGTGTTATGCTGCAGGTCAGACTGGATGATCAGAATGGTTCCACCTGGTCTTAAAATCTTGGCGTAATAGCAGCCTCTGCCCCAAAGAGCTTACAGTCCAAGTCGACAAGACAGACAAAGGGTGGAAGGAGAAACAGAGGCAAAGTGACTTGTCCAAGGCCACACAACAGGTCAGTGGCAGAATCGGAACCCAATTTCTCCTGACTCCCAGCCTACTGCGCTATCTGCTAGACCACACTGCCTGTATGATTTGTAATGCTTTACACATTTGTATGGGGAGTTTAATTAGAACTTAGTCATATTTAAATTCGCAATAGAATTTTACTCAGATTCTCTGGGCCACATCTGTAACTGGTGCAAATTGCTGTAGTTCACCTGACTTCAATGGAGCTATGCTGATTTACATCAGACGAGGATGTAGCCCTCTGTGGTTAATCACTATGGGTGACATTTTCAAAAACACCTATGTGACTCAGTCACCTAAATTCCATTGAAAGTCAAAGGGACTTAGGCACATGGGTCACTTAGCTACTTTAGAAATGTTTAGCCTTAGGCTTCAATTCATTTCAGAAACTTGGAAGATAAGAATTACAGGTTGTGAGCACATTAGTTCAGGTTGCCTACATGTTTCCACTATGAAGGATCCTTTTCAGTTGTTAACTTTCCCCAATTTTACTTTTCTGGCTCAAGTTTGATACATTTGCTCTTCTTTTGGAAGTTTCTTCAAAAGTGGAAGTAGCATGGAAGGAGTGAAAAAAATATAGTTTTTCTTCTAAGAAAAAGGATTTGTCTTTTTTCCAAACAACTCTAGCACCGCTGCAAAATGACAAACTTAAAATTTAATAGGGAAACAGAAGCATACGCAACCTAGGGACTTTCATTGGTCAAATGATAATCATTGGTCAAATGATAATCAAATAGATTGATTTGGGCTGAGTTATAAATGTTACAAAGAAACCCAACTACTTTATACATTAAAAGTATAAAGGCTGTGTAGTAAGATGAGGCCCTGAAGCATAAACCCTTGTATCAGAGGCCCAGTATGAGGCCTAAGGCCTGAGCTAAAGTAATGGTCAAGACTTTGCTAACAAAGCAAAGTTAAGCTGTACTCCAAAGGCAGGACCTGCTCACAGAAGTTGGCAAGGAAAGGGCTGGTATTGCAAAAGTACACAAACCTAAAAGGTACCAGAACACTTGTACATTCCACACAGATAACAAGGAACAGGCTGGCCCATCCTAAAGACAGGGGCAAAAGGGTAATATGATGGATAGAGTTGTTTTGTTCGAACCAACATGTACAAGGTGGGAGGTGGCACCTTACTACGTAGAAGGGGTTGTACCTGGTTACGTAGAGGGGTTGCACCTCAGTACGTCAGGAGTGATGTGTAACTTGTTTGTACCTGTGTATAAGAATTCACCCCCGAGGAGTTGTCTTTGTCTGGCCTAGGGGGCAGTGGAAAGTCCCGCCACTGACTGAGCCGGTCCATTGCCAGGGGGCACATATTTCATAGTATGTCTTGTAGAGTCTACGGGAAACTATTACTGTGCTTCGTTTGACAATAAACCTGGCCAACGTGCCTTCGTACCTTACTAGAGTCTGTGGTCATTGGGGGTTCTCTTGAGTCTGCTGTGTTAGTATCTACGCAGAGCTGGGGCAGCACACAGAGGGAACACACACGCAGCCGACTGATATCAACATTGAACAGAGCAGAGCACCACACCGGTAGCCGTCTGACAACAGGCTGGAGGCTTTCTTCGGACAACTAATAGAAGCTTCCAGATCACAGGCCCTGGTTCTCATGGGGGAACCTCAGTCACCAGAAAATTCATGGAGTATGTCCTCAAGGAATCCATTTTGAAGCACTTGGAGGAGAGGAAGGTGATCAGGAACAGTCAACATGGATTCATCAAGGGCAAGTCATGCCTGACCAACCTGATTGCCCTCTATGAGGAGATAACTGGCTCTGTGGATATGGGGAAAGCAGTGGACATGATATACGTTGACTTTACCAAAGCTTTTGATATGGTCTTTCACAGTATTCTTGCCAGCAAGTTAAAAAAGTATGGATTGGATGAATGGACTATAAGGTGGATAGAAAGCTGGCTAAATCGTCGGGCTCAACTGATAGTGATCAACGGCTCAATGTCTAGCTGGCAGCAAGTATGAAGCGGAGTGCCCCAGGGGTTGGTCCTGGAGTCAGTGTTGTTCAATATCCTCATTAATGGTTTGGATGATGGGATGGATTGCACCCTCAGCAAGTTCACGGATGACACTAAGCTGGGGGGAGAGGTAGATATGCTGGAGGGTAGGGATAGGGTCCAGAGTGACCTAGAGAAATTGGAGGATTGGGGTAAAAGAAATCTGATGAGGTTCAACAAAGACAAGTGCAGAGACCTGAACTTAGGACGGAAAAATCCCATGCACAGCTACAGGCTCAGGACCGACTGGCTAAGCAGCAGTTCTGCAGAAAAGGACCTGGGGATTACAGTGGATGAGAAGCTGGATATGAGACAGCAGGGTGCCCTTGTTGCCAAGAAGACTAACAACATATTGGGCTGTATTAGTAGGAAAATTGGCAGCAAATCGAGGGAAGTAATTATTCCTCTCTATTTGGCACTGGTGAGGCCACATTTGGAATACCGCATACAGTTTTGGAGCCCCCACTACAGAAAAGATGTGGACAAATTAGAGAGAGTCCAGCAGAGGGCAACAAAAATGAGTAGGGGGCTGGGGCACATGATTTACGAGGAGAGGCTGAGGGAACTGGACTTGTTTAGTCTGCAGAAAGTGCGGGGGGGGGCGATTTGATAGCAGCCTTCAACTACCTGAAGGGGGGTTCCAAAGAGGATGGAGCTCGGCTGTTCTCAGTGGCGGCAGATGACAAAACAAGCAGCAATGGTCTCAAGTTGCAGTGGGGGAGGTCTAGGTTCTATATTAGGAAACACTATTTCACTAGGAGGTGGGTGAAGCACTGGAATGGGTTCTCTAGTGAGGGAGGTGGTGGAATCCCCTTCCTTAGAGGTTTTTAAGGCCATGCTTGACAAAGCCCTGGCTTAGGTGATTTAGTTGGGGTTGGTCCTTCTTTGAGCAGGGGGTTGGACTAGATGACGACCTGAGGTCTCTTCCCACCCTAATCTTCTAGGATTCTATGAAAAATAATGATCTCCCAACACCCCATTGACACATGAGTACATAGTTGAGTGGATATTTGTATTGTAATAGGCAGAGTCTCAAGATGCTCTTCGGTGAGTGCTCCAGAAAGCAATGTGTGGATTAGTTGGTAGGGTGCTAGAGTGGCACTCAGGAAACCAGGGTACTATTCCTGGCTATTCCACTTATCTCCTGAATGAAATTAGATTCTGTCAGGAGACTGGGTTGTCAGTGGTCTTGCCTACCAATCAGAGCAAAAGGTCAAGACAGAACCAGGAATTGGAGCTGCAGGTCAGAACCAAAATTACCTGGTGTTAGGAAAGGGAGGAGATGGGCTGGGTCCAAGGAAGGAACAAAGCTAGGGCTGGGTCTGAAGCTGGAGCAGGCGATGGAGAAAGACAAGCGCGGGGAGGCAGATACTCTACAACTGTGTGCGTTGAGCTGCTGCTGGGCATAAGAATGGGCTTCTAGCTTCCTCAGCCAATCAGGCAGGGTGGTCTATCAGGCAGTCTTGCGGACTCATTAGGATGTCAGGAGATGGAGCAGGTACAGCTGCAGTCCCTCACTCTTGACAGTCAAGTGTTTTCACCTCTTTCTTTCCTCACATCCTTTGTCTTGTGTATTAAGAGAGTGTAAACTCCTTGGGGCAGGGACTGTTTCTTTCTCTAAACATGTACAGTGCCTAGCACAATGGAGGCCTGACCTGAATCTGAGTCCATAGGTGCTACAGCAGGATTACGCATAGGTTCTATTTTAGTTCCCTGGGGCTGTCGCTTGAAGGCCCACCTGCATCACTGTGTGTGGCTATGTTTGCATAGTGCTGTTCTCTTCTTCCCAAGGGAATATTTTAAACAAACAGTACAGGCTAGTCCTAACAGTGCCATTTTTTAAAACCTCTGGGAAAGATTTCCCAAAGGGACTGCATACAGCACAGCAGCCAAGCAGCTATTCATATTGCCATAAGTGTTTGCAGCCTCTTACGGGCTGATGCTTTTCAGAGTCATTTGTTGGTGGAATTTAACAGCTTTAGAAAAAAAATCCATACTTTGCCTGCAATGCAGGGGAAATGGTGCTCTCTCTCTTGCTGTTGGACAGTCAATTTAAAGGGGCATCATCACATAGTGTAAGTAAGTTATGATGCAATAGGGAAAGTCAGCTGATTTCTCAGGGGCATGTTTTGGCTCCTCGTGCATTGGGGGACAGTGCAGAGCATCCCTTGCTTTCTTCCTCCCTACCCTCTGGCACAAGGATCCGGGATTTATATTAGACTAATCTGGAGCAGAATTTGGTTCATATTCTTTAGCATGAATCAAGCCGGCAAAGGGTGAAAGATGGTGTTAAGATTTAGGGATTTCCCCTGTCCCGGTGTCCCATTTAAACAGATGTTTTCTAAGGACGCAGAACCCAGCAATGGCACCCAGAAAACCTTCTTTTCATGTGTTCTCCTAAAGTCAGCTTAATCTAGGTCAGCTTCTCCTACATGGATGTGTGCTACATGTGTGCACCCTAAAGAAACCCAGATCCCATTAAGCATTTCTCATTAATTAAAAAAAAAAATCTTTTAGTTGAAAGCAGCATATAAGAGAAGGAATACTTTCCATATGGCTTTGCCTTTGAGACCAGAGGGATCTGTCATCCTCCAAATATATACCCTTTCATTTTTGTCTGCAGGGCTAATTGAAGCCAAGAAGTGCTGATCAGCTGCCCTCACTAAAAAGGTTCTCGAAGTAAAAAGTGTTCTTTGTGGGTCGGGTCCAATGCCCAGTGAGGTAAATGGGAAGACTTCCCTTGGCGGGCTTGGGATCAGGTGCTAAGAAAAGAAGTTAGGGATTGCACCTGAAATATGTTACAACGAAGGGTTGGAAGGAGGGGAGATGACACTATTCTGCTATCAACGTACCGGGAGGCAGGGATAAGCATCCTGACTGCATTAAAGCCAATCACAGCATTGCTTAGGCTGAGTCCCGGCCTGGTCTCCGCAAGACAGGCAAGGGGGAAAAGGTCATTCTTTGTTTCATTAAGGCACATCTCTGCCATTCCAGTGGTATAAAGTAGGTGGAAATGGACCCTGAGGAAGCCCTCCTACAGAAGGGCGCTCCCCCTCCTAGAGTACAGCTGTTGGAGAAAGCCTAGCCTGCCCCTGCTTCCAGTCCTGTTATAGAGGGAGTGGCGGGGCCGTTTGAGTGTGAGGAGTGAGAGGAAAAGGGCAGGGAGGGTGCCAGGATGGAACAAGGCCAGAATACAAGGTAGTGGAGTCATTCTCTGCTTCCCAAGGCCCATACAGATCGGTAAGAAGCAGAGCCTGAGTTAGGCAGGCCTGAGGCAGCTCTAATTGGCAGTAGAGGCTAGCCTGGCCCTTAAAGAGCCTCAGAATATAAGTCACTCCCAAGCCTTCCATCCCTGCCACACGTGTAGGGATGGACTTACTAAGAATCAGAACCAAGGGGTCAATCCTTCTTCTAAGGCCGTGTCTAGAGTGTGGTCAGGGGTGTGACTGCAGCACAAGTAGACATACTCGAGCTAGCTTTGGTCTAGCTAGCTCAGGTACCAGAGCAGTGAAGCCGCAGCAGCACTTCCGTGCAGGCTGGTCACCCATGCAGTCACCTAAGGCTCCACGTGGACTTGTAAAGCCCATGCTGAAGTGCCCGCTGCCACAGTTTCACTTCTCAAGTCCCTGAGGTAGCCAGAGTACATCTACATGAGCTGCACTCACACCCCAGGCAGTAGAAATATACCCTTGGAGACAGACCCTGTTCCCATTGAAGCCAACGGTAGGGGGTTGGCCACTGATTTCAGTCAGAGTGGGAACTGGCCCCGACGCCTACCAGAGTTCAGATGTTGCTATGTTACAAAAGCAGAGAAGGAAATAGGGGAACAAGGGCAACAGACAGGAGACCTGCCATTGGTGGCAATGGAGAGAGATGGCCATCTTTGAGGGTAAGGAGTGGTGTCCTTAGCCTCTGTTTGTCAGAGGGGGGTGATGGATGGCAGGAGAGAGATCACGTGATCATTACCTGTTAGGTTCACTCACTCCGGGGCACCTGGCATTGGCCACTGTCGGTGGACAGGATACTGGGCTGGATGGACCTTTGTCTGACCCAGTACGGCCATTCTTATGTTCTTAAGCCTCAGTGTTAAATGAGCTGGTGATTTCCCTGGTGGCTAAACCCAGTACATCTTACTCAGGTGCATAATCTCTCACAGATTTCAGTGTCAGTATGGGACCCCCTAGAACTAAAATGGCTTCATATCCCTCTGCTCACCAAACCTCAGGGCTGTGACAACAAAGCTCACCCTCCCCTTTCCCTTCTCCTCAGCCTGGTCAGCAAGGGTGGAACCCCAATTATGGGGAGGTAGGAAGCATCCCCTGCTCTCAACTGTAAGCAAGTGGTCAGGGATGGGACAGAGAGAGGCATTAAGTTGTGGGAGAATCTGACTTGTCATCAAGAGCAGTAGGCCAGCTGCACAGTGAGAAATGAGCTGCTCCATGAAAGGCAGTGAAGTAATTTATTCTCTCCCTGGAGCAAGGGAGAAATGTAAACTCATCCTCTGGTCTGCTCCTGGGTCATGCATCATTTTGCCCTTTGCTCCAGGAAAATGGCAAGGTTACAGCCTAAGCATCTGCGATATCAGCCCTCTATTTCTAACTGTCTGTAGCATGGCTTAAAGAGCTTTGCAAAAGCCAGAGTCCTGTGCGGAATACCATACACAGCTTTCGTGTTATTTCATACACTCGCAAATTCAACTCTTCTAAAACCGTTTTTGGTTGTTTTATCCCAAAATGCAGGCCAGAAAAGAGCCCATTTTCTGCCTGAGACTGATTCCAACCACAAAACATATCACCAAATGTGCAAGTAAATCACTGAGCCAGAGGGGATTTTTCAGGAATGCTGCTGCAATTTATGCGCGTTTGCAGTGGTCAAAGATGTCTGATAAAGAGGACAAGTCATTTCCCAGCAGGACACAGGGCTGGATGAGTGGAATCTCTCATTTTTCAACAAAGACAGATGCTTAGTTCCCAGGATGCTGCCTCATGTTGGTTGGTAATGGTCTTCCAAAACATCTAAGTATTTGGAAGCTGCACATGTTTGGGGAGTGTCAAAAATGTATTTATTTTTTAAAAGTTGTGATATTATAAACAGAAATTAGATTGTAATGTTGATGGCCCTTGGGATCCAGGGATAGTTATACTTTGTCATGTGGATGCCATAAAAAAAATAGTTCTAATGTTTACACCATGCTTTTTAAAGTGCGTGTTTATTGCAAGAAGTCAGATGTTGCAGAAAAGGCTCTTAACATGAAATATGCACGCTGGTATAGGGGCCTGAGTGTATTGGCGAGTGTAAAAAGAGTAATTTAGCAAAGGAATGACAATTGAGGTGTTTTGCCAAGACAACTGCGTCAGATTTTTTTAAATTATACAATTAAATAAATGAATAACTGGATACAGAATTTGGTTCAATGCCCTTGTTTTCTCCTTTCTCTGTAAGCAATTTCATAGATTAAGGCCATAAGGCACCATTATGATCATCCAAACTGACCTCCTGCATAACACAGGGCAGAAAATCTCACCCAGGGATTCCTGCATCTACCCCCAGTGACTGGCAGTTGGACTAGAGGATCATTTTTAAAAAGGCACACAGTCTTGATTTAAAGACGCCAACTGATAGAATATTCAATGTGGACCAAGTATGTCATAGACTCAGAGTATTAGGGTTGGAAGAGACCTCAGGAGGTCATGTAGCCCAACCCCCTGCCTTTTTCCAATCGTTCGGGACCTCCCTCGATCACCACGAATTTTCAAAAATAATGGCCAATGGCTCTGCAATCACATCAGCCAACTCCCTCAGCACCCTTGCATGCATTAGATCTGGACCCATGGACTTGTGCATGTCCAGCTTTTCTAAATAGCCCCGAGCCTGTTCTTTCACCACTGGGGGCTGCTCACCTCCTCACTGCAGCAGTCTGGGAGCAGACCTTGTCTGTGAAGACCAATGCTTTTTTTGCCTTGAGTATTTCAGCTTTTTCCACATCATCTGTCACTTGAGCATCTTGGTGTTTACCCTATGGTGTTGGATTTTGTGTTACTTGGAATGTTCTTAAACATGAATTGGTGCTGAAGGGTTTTGAATAAAATTAGAAACGTATACACATTTGTAAATCCTGTGAAAAGAACCACAGAAAAACCATGTAAAAACCTGTCCATAGTCAGTGCAACCAACTAGAAACTGAATTTCAATTTGGCCGGTATATATTCTTTGTTATTGTTGGTTTGCAAACACTGGCATCATGTTTTCTTCATATTGGCCACAAACCAGAAAAGCACTAAGCACATGCTTAAATTTAAATCAATAAGACTACTCATGTGCTTAAAGTTAAGCACATATTGTAAGTGCTTTTCTGGATAAGGGCCCATGTTTTCAGAAAGTAAATTTCAAACCTCAAGATAAAGATGAATTAAATCAAGAATTAAATATCCACACAAAAAAACTTGTGGATGGAAGCAGAGTGGTTTATAAAGGCTAGAATATCCAGTTAGGGAACACATATAACACTAAGTAACTTGACTCAAACAGTACACTCTGAATATCAACTAATTAATAGACTGCTCTTGGTGAATAGTTCATAGCTCTAATATGTTCATAACGAACTGTTCAACTATTTCAAATAATGAACTCCAGAAACATTCTAAACTGTTCATGCATAATTCACAAACAGAAAACCAGGCTAAATGTGTTAAATTCATTGTACATAATTCATTTCTCATCGATGAGACCATTAGATATGTCCTCTCTCTCCCCCACAACAACACTCACAGAGACAAATTCAGACTGGAAACAAGGCATAAGTGTTCAACTGAAGGAGTAATTAATTATTGGACCAATTTACAAAGGGGTGTCCATCACCGACAGCTTTTAAATCCTTTTAAAAAAAACAAAAACAACAACAAAAAACACTTATTTGTGCACTATGTTTGCTTCTGCTTTTTCAATTTTTATTCACCCGATTCCACAAGGGGTTTTTCTTTATATGCAGGCAACTTCCTGAAAATGATACAGGAAATGTGTCTGGGAAAGGGTGTACATGTGTGTGCATGTAAGCGAACAGTTCTGCTTAGTAGGATAGCTGCCTCTGTTGTCTTCTGCAGGAATATGGACTGCTCTGTCCAGTCCTCTGAATGCTGTCTCTCTGCACAGTGCTGAAAGTTTCATGTTTCACCAAGGCTGATGATCTAGCTCACTGTAACCATCTTGTTAGCATGGTTTTAGCTGCACACTGCGTCTAATCTCTGCCTTTTACATTACCATGTTGCAATGGGCCTGAAGGCTAACTCACTACAAGTTTGCAAGTCGATTGCTATCCTTGTCGTTTCTATTGTTATTTTTCCACCTCATCCACACATCAATAGAAGGAAGCGTGGCCTAAAGTTTAGTAGGGAGGACAGGGTATTAGCAGTTTTGGGTGTTTATGTTAGGTCTATGTCTTCACTGCAAAAATCAGGTGTGTTTTTACATTGAAGTAGCTGTCCCACTCAGCCTCACACAGGCATATCATCTCTCACTGCCACAAGGATGCAGAAGAGCGTTATAGCCCATCCAAATCAATCATATGAAGCACTGATCTGTGGCAATGCTTCATCAAGATCACCTTTGCCATTCAAGCACACAGTGGCCTTGCTTGCTGATATTTTCTAATCTGGAAGTAATACAAACATTTCTGAGATAATTATGTTAGAAAGTGTGCACAGATAAATCTAATGCTATCCCATGTTTTAGACCTGGTTTTGCAAAGAAAAACACTAGGAGAAGCTATCCATTTCCCCCCTGGGGATACTACCTGCAGTTCATCCTTCTTGTACCCCTTATAGCTCCCCTTGACCTGCAAAAGACAGAATCTAGCTCATAATTAGCTTGTTGACTGTACTGATCATTTTATAGGGGCACACAGAAGGGGAGAGAAGCGCTATATTATATATGTTATATCACTATTTATTGTTAACTCATGAGGTCAACAGACAGATCCTTGCAAAGACCGGGGAATGATCAGTGTACTGGATATTTTAATTCCGTGTTATCATTTTGTAATACGGAAAACTTTAAAATTTATCAGTAATTTCACATGTTCTAATGATTAACATAGTGAATGAAGGGACCCAAGTACCTGCCCTGTTGCTAACCTGGCAATGACCCACTGACTGCAAAAGTCAGCCTGAGTGGGAGTGACTTTTTAGCAGCAATGAATAAGCATTTCCAGCATGTTAATTTCATTCCTAGAGCCAGTACATTCCTACACACCCTTCCCCTGGAGATAATGCTTCTGATCACTGCTCTGCTATATGAGCAGCACCCAAAAGATGCGCGCGCGCACACACACACACACACACACACAAAAAGGTAGCTAATTACCTATGCATATATATTACCTCACATTACAACAATATTTTGGGGGTGGGGGGAGGGCATATAACCCTCTGTAGCCTACATTCTACTTTACCTACAGTTGACTGAAGGTATTTAAGCTGGGTAAGTATAAAACAGGATAGCTGTAGCATTCTCCTGTGAAAGAACCACGCGGCTGCAGTTCAAGGGCTCTTTGTTGTTATATCTTTCAGTCTAAGCATTTTCTGAATTAAAGAGCATGGGCATCAGAATAACCACATACCCTCTTATGAACTATTCTGAGCATCCACAAAGACCTTTAATGTAACATTATATTTAAAGAAAAGAGATACCAGTGCTAAATGTTCCCTCTAGGAAAGGCTCTCTCATTAAGCCATTAACCTGTGGATTGCATAGGATTGTTGGATATTTATTTATATATTTTCTGTCATATTTGCTCTTGGCAAAAAAAATCAAAATCGATTGTGCCGCTTTCCTGGCCTGCTGTGCTTAATTTTCCGTGATGCTGAAAACACTGGATTTGTAGTCCTTTTTTGGCTTGACTGTGGTTTCGTCTTCCCCCGCACCTTCCCCTATTAAATTAAAAATCCAAATACCCAGGATTTTAGAACACACACAAAAAGTTTAATTTCAAGAGTTTAAGTTACACTCTTAAATTACTCACATCAGCTACATCTGGCGTGGAAATCAACAATATTAAACATGACAACCAAACTGGGAGCCAAAGGTAAATTAAAGCAAAAATGGGATGGTGGCAGGCCTTCACAGAATCAAATTTTCAAAAACATTTACCCAATTTGCATGTGCAAAATATGAGCCAAAGGATTTGTTTGGTTTTAAAAAGAGCCCAGTACCCAATTGTGTGCCAATATTTATGCCTCTCTCATCTGCTCTAGCCTACAAATGTTTATATTAATATGGGGGGGGGGGGAGAAGAGGAAGGAGTGGAACAAAAACTACAGGGATGAATCTGATGAGTTTGAAAATAGGAACGTATGGGAGACTCAACCCTCCAAGCTGGTTGCCTGTAGCCATGCCTGTTGTGGTTTACAAGAGGTTCTCCTCCTAAATCCGAGGCATGGTGTTCCTATTTTTAGAATATAAAATTTGGATCTTTCACACTTATGGCAACTGTCCTTATTGATGCTAAGGCCTATGCTTGGAAGCTGTCTCATTTGCATCAGCAGTGGTTCCAGAGATAATCTGAAACATTGCAGGGAGCTCAAAGGCCTCCCTTAAGGGGTCCCCTTTCCAGCTGGAAGATTGTTAGGAGGATCTCGTCAGTCAGCACAATTGCAAGGGGAGAATCAGAGGGATATGCCTGCTTTTTAAGCTGATTTATATACTGATTTGTAGATTTGTAGTGTTTGCTTTCAAGTTCTGGTCTTAGGGAATTGGGCCCACAATATGTCCTGTAGTATATTATGATTGTGTAATAACACATTTTCTTATATTAAATACTACCTGTGCTTTCATAAGCTTGGCAAAAGAGGACATGGTCTTCCTGGAGGCAATATGCTGAATCAACGCATAAGTAACTGAATAAACTATTATTTATAATAGTTTAAGATACAACCGCATTTGCTTATTAGAGTTTTGCTCCACTCCCTCAGACAGAGAGAAACACCTACAAGATCTCTATCAAGCATTCTTAAAACTACAATACCCACCTGCTGAAGTAAAAAAAACACAGATTGACAGAGCCAGAAGAGTACCCAGGAGTCACCTACTACAGGACAGGCCCAAAAAAGAAAATAACAGAACGCCACTAGCTGTCACCTTTAGCCCCCAACTAAAACCTCTCCAGCGCATCATCAAAGATCTACAACCTATCCTAAAAGATGATCCCTCACTCTCACAGACCTTGGGAGACAGACCAGTCCTCACTTACAGACAGCCCCCCAACCTGAAGCAAATACTCACCAGCAACCACACACCATACAACAAAAACACTAACCCAGGAACCTATCCTTGCAACAAAGCCCGATGCCAACTCTGTCCACATATCTTTTCAAGTGACACCATCATAGGACCTAATCACATCCGCCACGCCATCAGGGGCTCGTTCACCTGCACATCTACCACTGTGATTTATGCCATCATGTGCCAGCAATGCCCCTCTGCCACGTACATTGGCCAAACTGGACCATCTCTATGCAAAAGAATAAACGGACACAAATCTGACATCAGGAATCATAACATTCAAAAACCAGTAGGAGAACATTTCAACCTCCCTAATCACTCAGTGACAGACTTTAAAGGTCGCAATTTTGCAACAGATAAACTTCAAAAAACAGGCTACAACGAGAAGCTGTTGAACTAGAATTGATATGCAAACTAGATATCATCAACTCAGGATTAAATAGAGACTTGGAATGGCTTGGCCATTACGTTAATTGAATCTATTTCCCTTAAGTTAACGATCCTCATTCACACCTGTGTGTCAACTGTCCGCAATGGCCATCTTGTTTATCACTTCAAAGGGGTTTTTTCCCCTGCTGTTATGGTTCCTCTCAATTAATTAGCCTCTTAAGGTTGGTATAGGCACTTCCACCTTATCATGTTTCTCTGACTGTATAAATATCTGTCCACTGTATGTTCCATTCCATGCATCCGATGAAGTGGGTTCTAACTCATGAAAGCTTATGCTGAAATAAATTTGTTAGTCTCTAAGGTGCCACAAGTATTTCTTTTTGCTGACACAGACTAACACGGCTACTACACTGTAACCTGAATAAACTATGTACATCATAATTTACAAATATAAAAGATCAACACTAAGGCACAGACTGTGCTTGGACTTGCACAGGGATTCAAAAGAAAGGGAGATCCCATGAGAAGCCTCCCACCCTTTATCTATGCATCCCTTTATCATGAGAACAGCGTAGGGACGCTCAAAAGTTTTTTGTCTCAGTTGTTTTTTTGACAGAAAACTTGTTCCAGTAGATGAACAGAAAAGGATCAGGATATCATACAGGAAGATCTGGATGACCTTGTAAACTGGAGTAATAGTAATAGGATGAAATTTAATAGTGAAAAGTGCAAGGTCATGCATTTAGGGATTACTAACAAGAATTTTAGTTATAAGCTGGGGATGCATCAATTGGAAGTAACGGAGGAGAAGGACCTCGGAGTATTGGTTGACCACAGGATGACTATGAGCTGCCAATGTGATATGGCAGTGAAAAAAAGCTAATGCGGTCTTGGGATGCATCCGGCAAGGTATTTCCAGTAGAGATAAGGAGGTGTTAGTACCGTTATACAAGGCACTGGTGAGACCTCATCTGGAATACTGTGTGCAGTTCTGGTCTCCCATGTTCAAGAAGGATGAATTCAAACTGGAACATTTACAGAGAAGGGCCACTAGGATGATCCGAGGAATGGAAAACCTAACTTATGAAAGGAGACAAGGAGCTTGGTTTGTTTACCTTAACCAAAAGAAGGCTGAGGGGAGATATGATGGCTCTCTATAAATATGTCAGAGGGATAAATACCAGGGAGGGAGAGGAATTATTTAAGCTCAGTACCAATGTGGACACAAGAACAAATGGATATAAACTGGCCATCAGGAAGTTTAGACTTGAAATTAGACGAAGGTTTCTAACCATCAGAGGAGTGAAGTTCTGGAACAGCCTTCCAAGGGGAGCAGCGGGGGCAAGAGACATATCTGGCTTCAAGACTAAGCTTGATAAGTTTATGGAGGGGATGGTATGATGGGAAATTAATTGATCTTTGACTATTAGTGTAAATATGCCCAAGGGCCTGTGATGGGATGTTAGATGGGATGGGATGGGATCTGAGTTCTTGCAGAGAATTCTTTCCTGGGTGTCTGGCTGGTGAGTCTTGCCCACATGCTCAGGGTTCAGCTGATCACCATATTTGGGGTCGGGAAGGAATTTTCCTCCAGGGTAGATCGGCAGAGGCCCTGGAGGTTTTTCACCTTCCTCTGCAGCATGGGGCACGGGTCACTTGCTGGAGGTTTCTCTGCCTCTTGAAGTCTTTAAACCATGATTTGAGGACTTCAGTAGCTCAGACATAGGTGAGAGGATTATTCCAGGAGTGGGTGGGTGAGATTCTGTGGCCTGCATTGTGCAGGAGGTCAGACGAGATAATTATAATGGTCCCTTCTGACCTTAAAGTCTATGAGATGTATCTGCTTTTCCTGGAATATTTTTGGGGTGGATAGCGGGGGTGAGGGGGCAGTGGGGAGATGGCTTAAAATTTTGAGTTGAAAATGGAAAATTTTCAATTTGGAAGAATCAGTACAACATGTTTCCCAAATCAACATATTTCATGTTGCTATTAAACCTCATCCTCCTGAGCTCCCAGTGCCTCTCAGGAGTTGCAATTTCTGTGCTCATGTCCCCTTTCTCCTTTCTCTCTCTCTCACGATGCAGCACAGCCATGTAACTCCCAAGATGGGTCAGCAAGAAATGACACCATGTTGCAACATGAGGTGTAGTCTAGCCAGGGAGAATGTATCTGTAGATATAGTTTATGTATGGAGGAGAACTGGACACGGAGCATCTGAACGAGAGCTCCCTGTGAGGCATCGTGGTAACTCGGGCATACATACTTGATGTTGACTCAGCCCCAAATGAAATATTGTGTTTCAATTTCACATATTGAAAGTTTCAGTTTTTTGGAATTCTGGTTTTGGACAAAGTCAAAATTCTCCACAGGAAAAAAGTTCCAACCAGCTCTACTACACACCATTGGGTGCTGAATGACTGAAGAGTGCACCCTCTCAACCTCTCCAAAGGCTCCTGACTGCAGACCTCGTACGGAACCACAGCAGAAATCTAAGTTAACCCTGCACTAGCAGTCAGCTGAGGAGGCTGACAGCAGAAATATACCTGTCCTTCAAAAGGGAGGAATCTTCTTGAGGCACCGTATGCTTGGCTGATGCAGGGTGCACATAGGAATCTGTTTCAGACCTTCTTGTGCCAGTTTTCCTGGATGGAGCAAGAGTGGGTAGAACGTAAAATAGCACACAGAGTTCTTTGGAGAAATAAATAGTATGTATACAGGGCTAGAACTTCAGCTGACAGACTGGCATAGCTCCTTTGGCTTTAGTGGATTGACAATTATTTACACCAGCTTTAGATCTGGCCCTTAATTACTATACCTGTGAGGGTATGGACATTTGCACAGCACTGAAAATACATAACGTCGCTAACAACAGCACATTACATGAAGTGTGAAATGATCATAAGCTCCATGTTGGAGGATTTACTGCAGCATCCCACCAGATTGACAGTACGTTACCAGATCTGTAACATTCTAAGCAGAATTTTTAAGAAGTCATTTCATTTACTTAGGGGGGAAGAGAATAGCCAGAGCTTTCAAAATCTCTGCTTTAAGTGCAAAACTTCACTCAGCCTTAGCTATAGATCTACGACCAACACCTCCATAATTTAAGCTCTGGAGAGAGCAAGCACATCAATGGTTTGTTCAAAAATAGCCAGGGGAGGAGGAGCAGCAAAGCAGGCATTTGTCAAAGAAATACTATGGGAAGATCAAAGTGGAAGTGCCTCCAGCATGTTTGCGGTCAGCCTAGATGAATCCATTGTCATCTTGGAATCTATTATTCATTAAATTAATCACAATCATCTTTCAGGTTTCAGAGTAGCAGCCATGTTAGTCTGTGTCAGCAAAAAGAACAGGAGTACTTGTGGCACCTTAGAGACTAACAAATTTATTTCAACAAACTTTCGTGGCTTAGAACCCACTTCATCAGACGCATGGAATGGAACATACAGTAAGCAGATATTTATACATTCAGAGAAACATGAAAAGGTGGAAGTGCCTATAACAGCTTTAAGAGGCTAATTAATTAAGAGGGACTATATCATCTTTCAATATCTAATGTACACTGCAGTGTATCAGTGATGGTAACAAGACAGAGGGATTCTCATCCAGAGACTGAGATTGTTTTATAATATAGTGTTCTGGGAGCATGACTCCAAGCAATGGGTTTATTAAAAAAAAGGCAAAACTGCAATATCCCATTGAAAGGAAACTGGCCCCAGCAGAGGCCAGAGACTTGGTCTGATTCTCATTTACATTAAAGCCACATTAAGGCCTCTTTACGCTGTCAGAGCAGTGTAAAGGGGGCCTTCGCGTAAATGAGAAACAGTACCTTCCTATCTGATGGTCGGCCTAAATCTGATCCTTGATCGGATTACTCTTGCAGTCTATTACAGCTGTGAGCTCTGATGCAGCAACAGTAGCCGTTCATGCAGAAAGGTGAATTAGACACCTGGAATTAATTATGTCTGATGCATATGTGGAAAAAAAAAGTAGCACCCCAACTGTGTCAATAATTATTGGGTTATTTAAAGTCCTTATTTACAGCTCAGTTTGGCTGATGTCACCTGTTGTTCACACTTAAAGAAGTTTGAGTAATTTTAAATGATACTGCCGTTCCTTCCTTCTACAGTAATTACAGCCCTCAAGCTCTCAGTGCTGTCTATGATTCATGTTGAGGAACTTCCAAAAATGACCTGAAATATGTGACAGTAGGTAGTGGTGAAAGTAGCATGGCAAAATTTTAATGTCTTTAAATTAAACGTACTGAATGATGTCTCACCAACAAAACTGATGCTCTGGGTGCCAAGGAAAATGCACTTTAGTTTGAAGCGGTTATATACTGAATAATCAGATTGTTACTGAGCGAGAGAGAGAGAGAGAGAGAGAGAGAGAGAGATTGAGAGATTACATTTTTAGATTTTGGGAAAAAAAAAATCTTTGAAATTTTGAGTTGTAATTTAACCTTCCCCCCCCCTCAAAATTAAAAAAAAAAAAGTCTGCTAATTTTTGTTTCACTTAAAAAAAATCTTTAGTTCTATCTTTTTTTGTGTTGTGTGTGTATAATATTATACACACACACACACACACCCCTACCTCTCTCTCTACTAGCATAGAGAGGTGTAGCTTAAGGTGGACACGCGGGGGGGGGGGGGAAGGTGTTGCTACATTGTACATCAAGAACAGACACACAACTTCATAAGTCCAGACAGAAGTGAGAAGCAGACCAGCTGAAAGTATCTGGGTAAAGATACAAGGGAAAAAGATAGCAGTGACATCATGGTATGGCTTGTGTGTGGATAATTTGAAAGACTGTAAAGTGCTCAGACACTACAGTGCTGGGGCCATAGATAATTCTACTGCTCCTTCCAGCTTAGTCATAGTCATCAGTAGTTCAAGTATAAAAGAGGTCACTACAAGAGGGTGAACAGCAGAGAATAAAGGTTGAGATTAAATTCAAGGTAAGTCTACACTGCACACCACAAGCCATGTCATGTCACAGCAAAGAGCAGGCTGTGGCCACGCTACACTGTGTGGTTATACAGGACAGTAGAAGGCTCTAGCAGGGGAAGGCAGTGGGGAAAGACACCAGCAGCGGGACACTACACTGCTGACAATAGCAGTATAGCTGGGCAGTGCACTGCTTGGGAGAGTAGAGAGCTGTGTAGGGTACATACCCCTAGGGCTCAGGTGTATCTTTATTCTACTCTAACCAATGCCTCACCATTTACACTCATGCTAGGGGGGCATGCAGCATATGTACGCTCCACACCCCTGAAAGGAGTGTGCCATGTAAACATACCGCCAGCGGCTGGGTTGTGTGGGGAGAGGAGGGAAGGAGGATGTGGGGCAGGAGTGTAGGCAGGAATGGGCTGTACTGCAGTGAAAACAACCCCAGCAAGTCAGCTGCTTTTATGAAAGGCTGCAGTGTGGACCCCACCTCAGCCTGGAGGATTTGGCTGTTGAATGGAAACAGGGATGGGTCCCCTCCTTGCCCCCTTTAGAGAGGCTTGTTCAAATCAGTGATACTAACTGGGAGTGCTGCCTCTGCTCACCAGTCAGATTGTGGCTGGCCCCATCACAGGGGTATGGGCACATAACATCACTTTCGATTCCCTGAACTAGCCTGGTCACAATCTAGCCCTGTGTCCATGCCTGTGACCCACTGCTGTGGGGTGTTACAGGTCTCTCTCTGGGCCTGGTTTGCAGAGTCTGTTACAGCCCTAGTTAGGGAGCCTTTGCACTTAGTTTCAGAGTCCTCAGTTTAGTCCCAAGATGGCGGCCAGCACCTATTCACACTGTAATCGATAGAGGTTCATCATTTGCTGATGCTTCTCTTCATCCCTTGGAATTTTTAGGTTTCTCGCTCTGGGACCATTTTCTTTCCACAGCTTTTAAATATTTAAGGAAATTGATTTGCTTAAAAGCACTGATGAGGCGGCTGAGGCAGCCATGTTGGATTTGTTCCTTCTGTGGAGCAAATCCCTGTGGCCACTTCCATGGGCCTAAAAGCTTTCTGATAGCTGGGAAATGGCAGCTTATCGAATGGGTCCAATCACAGTGCTCAGCTAATGGCACTGTTATGTTTTGAATTCCTATTTCTAGTTTGTGAACTATTTGTGCTTTGGTAAGAGCCTTCTCGCAAAGGCTCAGCAGGCCCCACAGGAAAGTCATAAGGCCTGATTCTCATTTACATTAAGGGTCCTTTCTGCTGTTCTGGTAGTGGAAATGGGACATTATAACAGATGCCGCTGTGATGTATGCTGCAAGAGGAGAATAAAGGGGCCTTACCGTAAGGGCTAAATTGGGTTAGGGTCTTTTCTTTATGAGATTACAGTCTTTTGCTATTGAAGTGACTAGGAGTGTTGCACCTGTACAACTTCACTCTAGGGGTGAACTAGGAAGAAGGATGAGTGGGTGATGGTGAAGTATTTTTTATGTAAATAGAATACACACTTGTATTACTGAGTAACGTTTACATTCATGCTTAAGTATTAAGGGCAAAATTCTGTCCTTTATTGCAGGGGTTAATGGGGAGGGAAAGGCAGGGGAATGTCAAGGGAGCCATTTTGCCTGGTCCCTAACACACCTGAGCAGGGTCAAAGCACTGTCAGCGATACCTGTACCTGCTTTATTTAAATACACAGGCATTCATCAGTCTGTTCAAAATAAAAAAAGAACACAATATTCTTTCCCATGCTTTACCCCAATTTTTCTAAGGAATTTGTTTGCATGTCCTCCCCCGCCCCCAGAGTTAAAATAAATCATTATAGGAGAGTTAATTAATTGCCAGGTATTTGAAGCTGCACATTGGTGTCATCGTATCAGTATTACACATACATCATAGGCCAAATTGATCTCAAATCACCCTTGTGTAAATGAAGAGTAACTCCAGTAAAGCACTACTTTATGTTGATGGACATCACAGTGGGGTTCTAATGCATGTCTATACTAATTCATAGGGCTACTCTTGATTTACACCAGGGTAACTGAGGTTGACAGGGATTCAGAATGGTGCTCTGATTTGCACCAGAGATGCTGATTGCAGTAAATGCCAAATTCTTCCCTGACTTGCATTTTGCTTAGTCATTTATACCTGTGCAAAGTGTGTGGAAGGCAAGCAGGATGTGGCCTTGACAGAGATATTCACCCAAATTAATTCCCTTTCCCTCTCAGGATTTCTTTTTGAAGTGTAATTCTCCCTCACTCTGCCAGACCAAGTCACCTAATTCATCTACTGTCTCCCTCCGGAAATCCTGATTTTAAACTATAAATAGGACGGAATTCTTCTTTCCAGATAACAATCATCCGTGCAGACAACTCAGCCTAATTACATCACATCAATACCCTCTGGTTGGTAGACAGTCAGAAACTAGCCAATAATATTCTTTAAACAATGGAAGTTTTCCATTCCAAATTCTCATTTATATCTTTACTATTAATCTTTGTCTAACCAAATGCCTTGAGAAAACAGGTTTTAGACTCTTTGTGCTCAGTGGTTTTAAAGGAGCCACACACACAAAAAAGTTTGCCCTGGATATCAAACTTATTTATTGGCAGTATTAAGCTGCTGGTTTGGATCATTTCAAATGAATACCACTGTTATGATGAGCAGGCAGGCCAACAATAAAGGAAAGGGTAATCGAGAAACATAGTTCACTGGTTGTTTAAAGGGCTTAGGCTGAAGGGGAAACAGACAAATATGTACAGTAGCATGTTTATGAAAAAGCAACCAATGGACTATAAAATTCCTCTAGGCTGTATGTGCAGGGTGAGGTCAGAGTCAATATTGGGATTAGATGAGCCAAATAGACGTTTTGCATGAAGGCATGTTAATCAAGGTTTAGTGGTGACAAAAATGGTATATGGGACTACTGAATACACTGCTCCACTGCTGGTTTGTTTGTCTAACAGGACACTCCTTCCAACCTTGAAATTACAGCAAGGTTTTATAGAGAGAAAAGGAGTCAGGCTACATTTCCCCCCTGACATTTGGAGGATCCTGTTTGTACTGATTTATTCAGTCATAAAAACTTATCTTTCTGAAAAGGCCTGTCTGGCTATGGCTTCTGTTCTACCTGAGGGACGTAAGAATAAGAGGAAGGGGCATGACACTCAATCAGTTGCAGGTGTCTAGGCAAATGACAGCAGGAATTTAAGGACATGAACCCGTTCCTATTGAAGGCATTGGACCTGATTCTCAGTTACATTTGGGTACCTATACACCAGTCTGGTAGTGTAAGGTGGTTACATTTACCCCCCGCCCCCCTTAAGACTCATTTACATCATCATAGCAGTGTAAAGTGGCCTTAGTGTAAATGAGATTCAGACCCACTGATCTGAATAAGAGCAGGAGTAGGCATAATGGGACATTCCTTTGCCATTCTTGTAAAGAGACTAGGTTAGATGCTTAGAGAGAGGATGTGAAGCGCCTAGTGCTAAATTCTGCCCCCGTTTAGGCCATTTAAGTCCCGAGTAACTCCACTGCCTTCGTGACTCCGTTATATTTGCGGGCTTAGGAATGCTAAATTAATGGTAAGAATTACCCTAAAAGCCACTGTCAGCCCTCTTGGCAAGCTCACTTTCACAACGCTAAGTCCCTAGCGGCATGCTCCATTCCAGCTACCTGCAGAGCTCAGCTGGGCACAGGGACCTAGGGAATAGCTCTATATTGTTCTGGAACGTAGCGCTTTCACATGCTTCGTCATGCTCCCAGAATGCACCAGGGGGCTTGTTTTCAGAGGTGCTGGGCATCCTCGACGCCCACCAAAATCAGTGGGCCCAATCCTGCTCACATGTAAGTTGTTGGTAGTAGGATCTGGCCCAGAGGCAGTGCGTGTGTGCCTCTAAAAACCTGGCCCTTAAGAACTGTGGTGGTGAACTGTAGTGGCACACCAATTTAAGCAGGGCTCAGAAAGCACTTGAATATTTACTCTGCTCTCCATTAAAGTCCTGATCCAAAGCCCATTTTGACTTCCTAATTTTGTTTCTATAATGTCAAAATATTTCATATCCAACAGCCTTCTGTTTTGACTTTATAATTTCAATTAGTTTTGGTTCAACTTTAATATACTACAACATTAAATAGAATAAAAAATTGAAACAAGTGAACTGACATTAGTTAAGTGAAATGATTTTGTTTTGACCGAATTAAAGTGTTTTGAACTTAATATATGTTGCTATTTTTAATTCCAAAGGAAATTCTGAAGTTACAGATTTCCCCTCAGAATAAACTGGCATCCAACTAGCTCTCTCCTGAATATTCCAAGGTAGGGGTAGTATTTTCAGTAGTATTAGTAGAGTAAAGAATTTGGGATTGTCAAATGTCACTGGAGTAGAAGAGAAAAGTTATCTTCAGTTGCATGCCGAGTTAATGCCAATACTGTGTGTTATGCTATGGGATAGGATTTATTTTATTATTTAATATTGTAGTGGCTGGGTTTATTATTTTCTTCTGTCTTTTAACCTTCAAGAATAATACCTAAATTGAATGTCTCTTGTTAGAGCATGTCATTAATCTAATCTGAATCAGGTACATGGAAATGACTTCAATAAAAAGGCTACATTTTTTAAAATAAAGGCAAGCTGTAAGTCTACATGGTGCCCCAGAGAGTATGTAATCCTGTTCCCACTGAAGTCAGAGAATTTCCCATTGTTTTCAATAGAAGCTAGATCGCACCTAGTGATGCAGAAGTGGAAGTGTCAAAATATTATAAGATAGGCAGCTCTCATATTTCCAACCCATGCTTGGAGACAAACACACAGAGACAAGCAACGTAATTTAGGATTGACTGTCTAATCAAACCAAACATTTTATGGTTTACCCATCGCTACTTAAAGAGAAAACAAATTTCACATTGCATGAAAATAATTCAAAAGATGCATTTGGATCAAGCCAATCAAGGCTTCAGTAAAGCATATGCCAAGCCTTCTACCCCCGTGAAGGGAAAATAAATGCTGAAAATACATTTTACAGTGTTATGACCAAATGGCCTAGCCTGACAAACCCACTCCCTACCAGGAATAGTCACGAGACCAGTGACGTCAGTAAGCAGTATGGGCCAGATCTGCTGTTATGTGCTGTTCCTTTGTCAATGCAAAGCAGCCAGCGGTCTCATTTAATTGGCAGGATGAGATGTGTTTCTGGCAGTGCTCCAGGTGTCAAAGCGCACTTTGGGTACTTACGGTAAGTGACTGTTTGGGAGTTGGAACAGCCTTCTCATACTACGTGCCAGAACAGCCTTCCTGCATGACCTGAACCCTAATTTCTGGCTGCTTTACCTCACCAAAGCAGTGCAAAGCAGCTGGAGCAGAAAAGTGAATTTGACCTGCAATTCTTCCTACCATCATTAGAGGGAAGGACTGCTGACCCAGTGGGACTAACTGAGATCTCAGGTCAATTCCCTTCTCTGCCACAGACTCTGTCTGACCTTGGGCCAGTCACTTAGCCTCTCTGTGCCTTAGTTACCTCATCTGTAAAATGGAGTTAATTGCTCTTCCCTACCTCACAAGGGTGTTATGGGGATAACTACGTTAAGGATTGTGGGGAGCCCAGATACCACAGTAATGGGGACCATGTGAATACTTAAGATAGCCCCATTTAATCATAATCTTATTTACACCAAGGTTTAAATCCTCCTTACACTGCCAGAGTGGTGTGAAGAGCTGTCATTTACACCCACTTTACAACCTTAAATAAAAAGTCCCTTTATACTGCCAGAGCTGTGCAAAAGTCCCTTAGCTTGAATGAGAATTTGCACATTTTCTTTCATGAGCCTTCTCATGATAGTCACTAAGCACTATGCTTAGTAGTAAATGTTTACAGGACTGGGCACTATATTTCTTCACACATGGGGAAACCTTACTTGCTAAAACTTGGTGGTTCTTGGTCACCAGTCAAACAACTCTTGACACTAGTAAGTGGCAAAGCTTTACTTGGTAATGGTTTTTAAAAACTTTGTCAACACCAACAGATTAGCCGCTGTAACAACAGGCCTGATTCTCCAGTGTCCTGCACCCTGTGCTATTATGTGCACCTTTGACAAGAGAGTGACAAGTGAATAGAACATCAGAATGGTAGCAGGTAGCGCATAACCCCATGAGGATTAGTCACGACGTCTCAACTTCTTTCTTTAAGCAATAGACGCACAAACTATTTTTTTATCCAGCAGATCGAGAGACGTGATTATTCCCCTCTATTCGGCACTGGTGAGGCCTCATTTGGAGTACTGTGTCCAGTTTTGGGCCCCACACTACAAGAAGGATGTGGATAAATTGGAAAGAGTCCAACGGAGGGCAACAAAAATGATTAGGGGGCTGGAGCACATGACTTATGAGGAGAGGCTGAGGGAACTGGGATTGTTTAGCCTGCAGAAGAGAAGAATGAGGGGGGATTTGATAGCTGCTTTCAACTACCTAAAAGGGGGTTCCAAAGAGGATGGATCTAGACTGTTCTCAGTGGTAGAAGATGACAGAACAAGGAGTAATGGTCTCAAGTTGCAGAGGGGGAGGTTTAGGTTGGATATTAGGAAAAACTTTTTCACTAGTAGGGTGGTGAAGCGCTGGAATGGGTTGCCTAGGGAGGTGGTGGAATCTCCTTCCTTAGAGGTTTTTAAGGTCAGGCTTGACAAAGCCCTGGCTGGGATGATCTAATTGGGTTTGGTCCTGCTTTGAGCAGGGGGTTGGACTAGATGACCTCCTGAGGTCCCTTCCAACCCTGAGATTCTATGATTCTATGATAAACTCCATGTTACCCCTTTAGGAGTTTCAGTAGACTTTGGATGCTATTCTTAAAGTTTATCCTGCCAAATTGAGCTCTACAGGACACTGAACATTGATTTAATTCCTCTGAATATTTGATGAAAAAAAGTCATAGCTTTTAAGAACAGTCAGCCTCATGCAGAATAGCTTCTTCTACCTAGCCATTATTGTGGCGTTTAAGCAAGCTATTGAACAGTTCTGAATCATAATACTTTACTTATTTCTCGAGGCAGTGTCTCAGCTGCCTCTAGGAACAACCCATACGGTGCAGGATTGTAAAATCACATTTATTTTGTTCCTGTTTAAACTCTGAATAATTCCCTTGATTGAGGTGGTGATAATCTTTTGAATACTATTGTTTTTTTTATTATAGAAATGCCCCAGATGTTCAAACAATTATCCATGCCAAGCCTCACAGCTATGGGAATGGAGATCTTATCGTACACGCCTCCAAATGTTTAAGTAGTAAGTCAATATGAATACGTCCTTATTTTCTCAAATTTACACTGCAGCACTGGTCCCCTCTTTAGCAATGAGTAAATAGAAAGCCTGTTTGCTTGCTGTAGCTTATCATAATCTCCCTATTCATTGGGGAGACCATTTATAACAACTGCTGAAATGACATGAAGTAGCCTTTTATTAAACTCTTGCATTGGGCCCAGCTGTCCCCTCCTGTTGGAAACACACGCTGGACCAGGTCCCGTTTTCAGGAGAGCTCTGTAGGCTTGATGCTGCTCTTGTTGAAATCCAGGGGTGTCTTTCCATTGACTTTGCTGGCAGTTGAATCAGGGCCAATTGGGGAACCTTGCAGAGTTTCCTGAAGTCTCCTCTTTCTGGGATGGGGTATTGCCTTAAGGCAGAAGATACAGCCCCCTACCCCACCAGGGTGTCATCAAAACCAGGTAGGTCTGGGGGGGAAAAATACGCTTGAAGCATAAGCAGAGAGCCTTTTGTCCCCCTACTCCAGCTCCATTGAAGCCAGTACTCTGACACATTCCCAAACTTGCCGGTTGCCCTGGCATCTCCCTTGAAGGGGGTTTCCACAGCTCGGAGGAAGGCCTGTACAAATGGGAACTCGACGGTATTACTTGGTTGCCAAGGAACATGATGGGCATCTCCTGAGGTCCAATCTTTGTATGGGCCTGGGCCTCCCACTCACCAAATACAGACCCACAGGGGCCTCTTCAAAGGGGGCAAAGGGAGAAGGAGAATGTGCCATGGAAGGGTGTTGTGTTCCTAAATCCCATAGGCACTTAAGTGTTTGGCCTTAGTCTGTCCTCCTCAGGAACCTGACACTGCCGAAAATACACAAAACAGTCTTTTATTAAGCACATGCATTGGGCTCAGTTGTCCCATCCTGGGGGGGGGGGGGGTGGCGGGAACCACACACACTGGCTGAGGTGCTGTGTTCAGGAAAACAAAGCCCGTTGGCATCGAAGGAAAGGCATCCAGCAATTTCAGCAGGCTTTGGATCACAACCCAGTTGCATTACACTGAAAACCTGGTCCCACTGAAGTTCATGGCAGAGCTGCCAGTGACTTCACCAGAGTCAGGATTGGCAGTGAACTCCCAAGTGCAGCTCAGAATGGGGATTGCCACTCTGCCAAATAATCAGTCATCAGTTTCTTTGCTGCCAGAAGGAATTTCCAGTTTCCTAGGGTGCATCTCAGATTTGCAGCAAAGGCCAACCAGAGATCAGCAAACTTTGTACATGCCTTATAATAGAAAAAAAGATATACAATGCCTGCAGTGGGGTTTATTAATAGCTAACCCTGCCTTCTGGAGGACATTGCTGTGCTTTATAACCACACTTCAAATGCCAATAATTTTTCTAGTCAGCTCTATACTGTATCCTGATAAGAAAAAAAAAACACAAACAGTCGTTTTAAGCCACTCCTGATGATACGCCTGTAAACAAAGGGGACCTAATTAAACCCGATTGTTTGCCCTGATAGCGTTTCTCCATTGTTGCAATGTCCTGGTGAAATTGCTCGCCGTGCTCGTCGCTCACTGCTCCGCAGTTCGGTGGAAAAAAAAAAATCTAGATGAGAGTGCACAAAATGTATCTTTAGTGACATGTTGCAACCAAGGCTTTTGTATGCCTTGAGGAGGTTTTCCACCAACAACCTGTAGTTGTCTGCCTTGTTGTTTCTGAGAAAATTTATTGCCACTAACTGGAAGGCTTTCCATGCCTTTTTTTCCTTGCCACGCAGCGCATGGTCAAATGCATCATCTTGAAGTTCATGAATCTGAGGAACAACAAAGACACCTTCCTTTATCTTAGCTTCACTTAACCTTGGAAATGTTCCACGAAGGTACTTGAAAGCTGCTTGTGTTTTGTCAATGGCCTTGACAAAGTTCTTCATCAGACCCAGCTTGATGTGTAAGGGTGGTAACAAAATCTTCCTTGATTCGACAAGTGGTGGATGCTGAACACTTTTCCTCCCAGGCTCCAATGACTGTCAGAGTGGCCAATCTTTCTTGATGTAGTGGGAATCTCTTGCACGACTATCCCATTCGCAGAGAAAACAGCAGTACTTTGTGTATCCAGTCTGCAGACCAAGCAAGAGAGCAACAACCTTCAAATCGCCACAAAGCTGCCACTGATGTTGGTCATAGTTTATGCACCTCAAAAGTGGTTTCATGTTGTCATAGGTTTCCTTCATATGGACTGCATGACCAACTGGAATTGATGGCAAAACATTGCCATTATGCAGTAAAACAGCTTTAAGACTCGTCTTCGATGAATCAATGAACAGTCTCCGCTCATCTGGATTGTGAACGATGTTGAGGGCTGCCATCACACCATCGATGTTGTTGCAGGCTACAAGATCACCTTCCATGAAGAAGAATGGGACAAGATCCTTTTGACGGTCACGGAACATGGAAACCCTAACATCACCTGCCAGGAGATTCCACTGCTGTAGTCTGGAGCCCAAAAGCTCTGCCTTACTCTTGGGTAGTTCCAAATCCCTGACAAGGTCATTCAGTTCACCTTGTGTTATGAGGTGTGGTTCAGAGGAGGAGGATGGGAGAAAATGTGGGTCCTGTGACATTGATGGTTCAGGACCAGAAGTTTCATCCTCTTCCTCGTCTGACTCAAGTGAGAATGATTCTGGTGCATCAGGAACCGGCAGTCCTTCTCCGTGGGGTACTGGGCGTATAGCTAATGGAACGTTTGGATAATGCACAGTCCACTTTTTCTTCTTTGACACACCTTTCCCAACTGGAGGCACCATGCAGAAGTAACAATTGCTGGTATGATCTGTTGGTTCTCTCCAAATCATTGGCACTGCAAAAGGCATAGATTTCCTTTTCCTGTTCAACCACTGGCAAAGATTTGTTGCACAAGTGTTGCAGCATATGTGTGGGGCCCACCTCTTGTCCTGATCTCCAATTTTGCAGCCAAAATCAAGGTGATAGGCTTTCTTAACCATAGTGGTTATACTGCGCTTTTGTGATGCAAAAGTCACTTCACCACAAACATAGCAGAAGTTATCTGCATTGTTCACACAAGTACGAGGCATCTCTGCTCACTTTGGCTAAACAGAAACGTGTCCCTTTGCAAAATCAAACAGTGACAAATAAGAGAGCACGGCACTGTGTGATTTCTAGAGCTGATCTAGGGCAATTTGTTCAGCAGAGTGATGTAAGCGTCGTTATGATTGCATCATCCATGACTTCTAGGAATAACATGATGCAATTCATATCATGTATGACGCAATACCAGCTTCAGATTGCATCATTCATTGTTTTGCCTAAAAAGCAAGTACTGTCCAAACCCAGTCATAGATTTATTCATAGATCCAGTCAAAGATGTATTTTAGTCATTTCTGGTTTAAATTGAGATCCCTTCCCTTTATCACTCACTTATTCTCTGCCATTCCCAAGTCAAGGGTCGTATATACTGACCCAATAGCATGTCTTGAAAACTAGAGCCAATCAACAATTTTAAGCATCATTTTCATTCTCAGTGACCCAGAAGTAGTAAAGTTTGACTACATTTATTTCAGAAGCATTTAGGCTGTAGAGAAGTGTAATCTTAAAGCAAGAGCAGTTGCAAGGAGACTGCTGATGACATGCTGTACAATAGAGTTTTGAATATCCCATGACTCCTAGGAAAATGCAGGACACTCTTAAAAAGCAACAGGATCACTTCTAAAAACGGACTTCCTCCATTTTTCACTTTTCTTTCTGGGCAACCTTAGTTCAGCTTTTATTCTTAAGTGAAACTGCATCTATTTACCCTGGCTGAGGAGCCTGCACCCAGACAACAATAAGGGACTTGCAAGAGGTGAGGCCCAGCGCTGCATTGATGCTTCAGCCTTTTGGACAGGAACTTCCCCAGCCACAGCTGACCCAACCAACCATGCACATTCCTTGTAGAGGGGTTCTCGGAGGAGAAGGTACTACAGCTTGCAACTGTAGCGCTGTCTCCTGGTTAATCTGCACAGGTAAAAAGTGGAGGTATAGAATCATAGAATCTCAGGGTTGGAAGGGACCTCAGGAGGTCATCTAGTCCAACCCCCTGCTCAAAGCAGGACCAACCCCAACTAGATCATCCCAGCCAGGGCTTTGTCAAGCCTGACCTTAAAAACCGCTAAGGAAGGAGATTCCACCACCTCCCTACGTAACCCATTCCAGTGCTTCACCACCCTACTAGTGAAAAAGTTTTTCCTAATATCCAACCTAAACCTCCCCCTCTGCAACTTGAGACCATTACTCCTTGTTCTGTCATCTTCTACCACTGAGAACAGTCTAGATCCATCCTCTTTGGAACCCCCTTTTAGGTAGTTGAAAGCAGCTATCAAATCCCCCCCCCACTCTTTTCTTCTGCAGGCTAAACAATCCTAGTTCCCTCAGCCTCTCCTCATAAGTCATGTGCTCCAGCCCCCTAATCATTTTTGTTGCCCTCCGTTGGACTCTTTCCAATTTATCCACATCCTTCTTGTAGTGTGGGGCCCAAAACTGGACACAGTACTCCAAATGAGGCCTCACCAGTGCCGAATAGAGGGGAATAATCACGTCCCTCGATCTGCTGGAAATGCCCCTACTTATACAGCCCAAAATGCCATTAGCCTTCTTGGCAACAAGGGCACACTGTTGACTCATATTCAGCTTTTCGTCCACTGTAACCCCTAGGTCCTTTTCTGCAGAACTGCTGGCCAGCCATTCGGTCCCTAGTCTGTAGCAGTGCATGGGATTCTTCCATCATAAGTGCAGGACTCTGCACTTGTCCTTGTTGAACCTCATCAGATTTCTTTTGGCCCAATCCTCTAATTTGTCTAGGTCCCTCTGTATCCTGTCCCTACCCTCCAGCGTATCAACCACTCCTCCCAGTTTAGTGTCATCTGCAAACTTGCTAAGGGTGCAGTCCACACCATCCTCCAGATCGTTGATGAAGATATTGAACAAAACCGGCCCCAGCACTGACCCTTGGGGCACTCCACTTGATACCGGCTGCCAACTAGACATGGAGCCATTGATCACTACCCGTTGAGCACGACCATCCAGCCAGTTTTCTATCCACCTTACCGTCCATTCATCCAGCCCATACTTCTTTAACTTGCTGGCAAGAACACTGTGGGAGACTATCAAAAGCTTTGCTAAAGTCAAGAAATAGCACATCCACTGCTTTCCCCTCATCCACAGAGCCAGTTCTCACATCATAGAAGGCAATTGGGTTAGTCAGGCATGACTTGCCCTTGGTAGCCAGTGGTGTAGCCAGGTTCTAACACCATGGGGAGCGAACACATTAAAAAAAAGGTGCCACCGACCCGACCTGGGTGAAAGAACCCAGGCCAGCAGCGGGACCCCGGCTGGCAGGAGCCCAGGGGGGAAATCCTAGAGCCGCGGCTGGCTGAGCCGCTCAGCCCACCCCGCTCTGGGATTCCCCCCACGGGCTCCTGCCAGCTGGGGTCTCTCAGCCCGCTGCCAGTCTGGATGAAAGAACCCAGGCCATCAGCGGGCGCTTGGTGGTGCTAGCGGGGGATGTCGCTCCACCTCCACCCTTTCAAAAATTAAAAAGGCGCCACTTTTGGAAAGTGCGCTCAGGGGGAGCGGCCGCTCCCCCGCAGCTATGCTACTGTAGGTAGCTGAATTTCTATTCCTAATCTAGGCTTACCCACTCCCCACCTCAGGCCCTCTTCCTTCGGCAAGGACCCTGATCGCATGGAGAGCTGGAACACAGGACTTTCCACAGAAGGCTGGCTTCCCCACCTCCGCTTCCACGCAGGGCGAAGGAGGCTGTACACACACACAGGTCACCACCCGGCTCAGTGTGTCTGTCAACATTAAACCAGTCACTATAGCCACAATAACGGTGCATTATCAAACGAATACATGTCAGTTTCTCCCACGGGAGATACAGCTGCGCGTGGACCAGGCACTGCACATCATAATAGCAAATCTGGAACCTTGCAACAAAGGGAATGTGACGTAGGGCTGGGGTGTGACTTTAGGAAGAGCTCTGAGCCAGGGGTACTGCATGAACTGCCCTATCCCACGAGCAGCCTCCAGGGGGATTGTGCTTCAGCGATACACAATCCCCCCTGCTTCCCCTTGCTCTGAGGTGGCCAGGGGATTGTACTCTGCTTATGGCGCACCTGCAGCAAGTTACAGTCACCTCCACTATGCCAGCTCAGTGGCCAAAAATTCAGCCCCTCTGCCCACTGCAGAGGTCTAAGTAGCCTGCCCCGAAGCATAAGAGGAATTCTTACTTCTCCTTGCTCCTTTGTATATCAGTCAGCCTGAGTTGCAATCCAGCCCACGCAGAGATGTGCTCTCTCCAGGATACAGACATACCCTTAGAGGAGAATGAGGGTACTATGCCGTCAGCCTGGGCTCATCCCCAGGTTTTAGCTTTAACTCCCCTACGCTCATCCCCATAGAAAAGCCTCTGACCCAGGTCTGGCTATGCTTTAAGCACTGGGCTCTCTTACCCCGCTGGGGTTGTGGCTTAGAGCAGGGGCTCTGGGGCTGGATCTCCCCCACTTTGCAGGGAGAACTCAGGGGCAGTCACTGACGTGCTAATCATTCTTCCATTCCTCCTGAGGACAGACTTGTTCTCCTGCAATTAACTTGCAAAGACTCCTGGAGCATCTCAGTAGAGAAGCATGGGATCTGCCCCCAGACACACATGGGCGAGTACAAAAACAGTAGAGACAGTAATGTGGGTAGGGCTTTCAAATGACAATGCTCATATCCAGTGAGGTGGTCAGACTAGAAGATTGCAGTGGTCCTTTTGGGGCTTGGAGTGAATCATAGAATCATAGAATATCAGGGTTGGAAGGGACCTTCGTAGGTCATCTAGTCCAACCCCCTGCTCAAAGCAGGACCAATCCCCAATTTTTGCCCCAGATCCCCAAATGGCCCCCTCAAGGATTGAACTCACAACCCTGGGTTTAGCAGGCCAGTGCTCAAACCACTGAGCTATCCCTCCCCCTGGGATGAATACCTGGGTGCCAATCACCTAGGTGAACTGTGCAGTGTAGACATAGCTTAAGTCACTTCAGCCTTTTCTTTCTTTGAGCCATTGTTTGTGCTTGTATGAGAACTACTGTTTGCTCTGCCTGTGTTTACAGTGCACAGATTGGTGAATGTGCTTCAGAACGGGAAGTGAATGCATGAACTAAGGTGACCTCAATTATCTAGATATGCTTGTTCCAGGTATGTGACACTAGAAAATGAAGTTGCTAGGGTTAGTAAGTGAGACATCTACAATCCCTTTGCTTCAGTTTACAGGCCCTGAATAAAGTGATCCCAAACACTTCTGTGCCTGTAATTAGAGAGTTTTTAAGAGCAAGGGATTCCTTTCTGTCATTTAGATTAAAAACACACAATCCTAAAGGGGTTCACAGTGCGTACCATAAAAATCAATATGCAAGTGTGCACTATGCATAAAACGTTTTAAAACTACAATAACTCATCCCTTATTCATTCTCTTGCTCAGAAGATATTAGATCACAGTAATATTTACATGGCCAATTTGCCTTTTATCCAGAGAAAACTCAAAAATCCATCTCAGACTTTACAATGTACAAATGAAATACAGCCAGCTCAAGAATGGAGAGAGACTTCTCACAATGCACCTATGGGATGATGGAAATGTCCAACCGCAGTGGGGCAAACCACCCACTCAGAGTGGCATGACATCTTGAACTTCCATACAGAAATAAGAGGACCAGGGCTTCTAACGTCTCCTCACAAAGAAGTTCTGGAAAGGGCCAGATTCTCAAAGTGGACACAGTAGAGTTTTCCCAGTTTATATTAGCTGAAGTTTTAGTACAGTCACGTTTATTGCATTACATTCATCTACCCAAGAAAGATTAAGGTCTGAAACAACACTGCCAGGACTGTGAACTTGTGGTTCTAAGGAATCTAAGCATTTGAGTAAGATGATTAGATCACCAAGCCATCCTCTCTTCCTAATAGCTCCTTAAGTTTCATTTTATTAATCATTGAATAAATACTGCAGGGAGTAGTTCTGCACTGGCAATGGGAGTGACATGATGAGCTATCACTCTAAGGCCCTCTGCAGCTCATATTTCCTAGATTCCAAATGCAGATCATTTTAAAGTTATTGGGGAGTGCAAAGTTGTGGTCAGTACTAGTAAACTGTGTGTTATTTCCCCGCTCCAGGGCCAGAAGCCATCAGCCAAAATTCTTCCCAAAGCAATTTTACAGCCGAGTTATAAATCTTTGAAATCAGAGGTTTGTAACAAACACTGATGGCATCCATCTGGGAGCAATGAGTCTCACACTGGACATTTTTCTAATAGCTCAGAGCCGCTAAACAAAAACAAAAAAAGGTTGATGCAAATGAAATGGAACAAAATGTTTATTAAGATCATTATCTTGTGGTTTTCCCAATATCCTATAAATGGGGTGGCGGGGGAGGGAACATGTGCACATGGGGGGGAGAAGGGACGGGGCATCTGGTGCAAGTCAAGAATTCGCATTGATCAGGCTTAATGTGGAAAATTCTGATTCATTAGAGGCCTAATAGTCTTCAGCACTAGCCCTTTAGCATGGTCTTCCTGATAAAATAGGACCATAAGCACTACATTGAAGATCCAATGCCCCGCACAATGCTATCTATTTCAGACAACATCTGGTGCCTCCTTAGCATAACTAGATCTAAGGAGGCCTTTTTATTATCAGCAAGTGAATCTGTTTACATGATTAATAAACACTTCCCTGAAGTAACTCCTCTCAAATTGCAGATGCATTCCCTGCAGACATCTGTTGCCAAATCCAAAATATAATTATGGTTGAAGAATTCTAAATGTTGCTTCTTTTGTCTTCTCAGATGAGTCTAAGTGGAGCTGGGGAGGATTTTGATTGGAGCCTGCAGTTACTGGTAAGGCTTCAGTTATTTTATTTATTTATTGCTGTCATTACACAGGTTTCCTGGACCCTCACACACTAGACAACCTGGCTAATCAGATGCCGTCTCCCTTTGTCTTGAAGTTTGTGGCCTCATTTTCCAAAGTGTGGGCAATCAGCAACTCCAACTGAGCATCACTGAGTGCTGCTGAACACTTCAGAGAAAACCCCCAAACACTTATTTAGGAGGCTACCTTTAGAGCAATATTTCTGATCATCTTGGCCTTTATGTATCTAAAGAAGAACTTGCAAAAACAGTGCTGCAGTTGACAGATGATCAAACCCTGCCTTCTTATGTTGATGTGCAGGTGTCTGGTTAGGTAGCAGGCCTGTGCCATGAATATCACCCTGTTGGTGGAAGGCAGAATGCCTCAGGAAGTCTGAAGCAAAGGCACTTTGTAAAGGACATTGCTGTTCCTCCACAGAGGAACAGGTCTGTGCAGAATCTGCAAAGATATGCTAGAAATCCAACCATGACCTCCAGGCAGCAAACCAGAGCCTCCTGGGGCCATGTGCACCAGCAATCTCTACTCCTTTAGCTTAATACCCAAGGGAGCTCTAGGCTGGAAGCCTGCACAGCTGGCTCAGTGCACTTCCAGGTATGAAGCTCCCAACTACCTCTTCTTTCTCTAGAGCAACGGTGCAGGCCTTTTCCTGTGACTTTTGCCAAGGATAAGTTAACTCTAAAACTAAGTTTGTGTCACACAACAGAGACAAACACCGACGTATTCCTATTGCGGCAACTGGGACTTTTACCACCTCATTTTCTCTTCCTCGCCGGTCTCCTTCCAAGTCTGGCAAGAGCACAGGTCCCATTCCTTTAAACCTAAATGCTGTGCCTAGCTAACCACTCACGAGTCATGTCTGACACAGAAGGGACAGCTATCAAAATGCTACATGTTCTTCTGCTGCCAAGATCAGCAGATGCTCCCTTCTAAGATCTAGGCAGGTCACTTTTTGTAATCCCAAATGGAAGGAACACTGCAAAAAGACACATGAAGATCTTTTAGTGTATGGAAGTCTTTAGCCCCATGTTTTATGCATGGGGAAGGGGAAGACAGGGAAAAGGGAAGCATTCACCATCTCCCCCGGGAACCAGTGGTAAATCTGCCAAACACATAATGCAGTCAGGGAGAGGTTGGCTCTTTAGGGCAGTAATTGACAGGCAGGGGAAGCATTGGCAAAATTATCTGTGAAGAAGTCAGAGAAGGTGAGCTAGCTCAAGATACACAAAGTTCTCATGGAATGCATGGTGGGGCTTGGTGGTCCTAACTACTATCCAATCCAAAGCAGTTGGGGGCGAGGGAGGGGGGACCTCCACCAATAGTATGAGAACCTCTAGGAGTTCTCTCTCTAATGCCATGTCCCACAAGGGTTTTCCAAGGAAGAAAGCAAAAACCCTTCCATATCTTGTGGCTTTGCATGCTGCCTCACACTGATGCAACCATTGACCTCAGTGCTGTGGGCACACCTCAGTGCTAGGAAGAGATTTGTTTGCATGCTGGCTCATGCAGGAGTCCCTCTTGCAAAGATTGAGAGAGTGCTCATTGATGTTCTTATTTGCTTTCTCCTCTGCAAGCTGTTCATTTCCAGTTGGTTTGCAACAATGCTTTAGTTCAAACCACTTGAAGCGGATAACAGCTGGTTAACCCTAATATGCAATGTTAACATAACAGCAAGGCCAACCCACTGTGGCATAACATATCAATATCTTAAAAATGAGAGCTGATTATTTTTTGAAGAACATTGTTTTTCATCCAAAAATGCTAGGATCTTTTAATTGTTTCAAAGTTTTTCATGAATTTTCTTACAAGTTAATCAATATTTGGAATCACATTTTAAATGAAAAAAGATTGACTTTTTCCAACCATAATTTTTCATTTTTGAAACAAGAATTTTTCGATAGAAATTTTTTTTTTAAATGCCAGCATATAGCTAAGGAGACAAAAAATTAAATAAATGATGAACCGACAATGGAGAAAAATCAACTGAAATAGCAGTTTTTTAAAATGCCAAATAAAATCCCAAACCCCAAAATAACTAAAAGCAATTTCTATTTTTTGGGAAGCATGTGTGATTTTTCTTTTTTCATTTTTCAAGTCAGCTCTACTTAAAATATTATCCTCAATCAATCAGTTTCTGTCAGATGAACTGAACCAAGAAAAAATAAAGACAGATCTGGTTTATACTTAAGATGACCTGGAGCTGTGATGCTTGAAAGTGGATCAAAATCAGGATCTTTACCTTTGAAAGTGCTAGATTGAGGTGGGGGGTGGGGAGCGTCTTTGGACTATGGTAAGGATGCAGCCAGCTACCAAGCTCTTTTCTAAATTTCATTGGTGTTTGGGCTCAAGGGTTTAGGTTCAGGCTAGTAGCCATATTCTTCTGCAAATAGTGTGTTAGCTCCTAATAGAGAGAGAGGGTGTCCCATGCACAGCTTCCCTCCCATTCACAGTAGCATGGCTCGCCTCCCCTCCTGTTAGTGATCAGAATACATCCTTGTGCCAAGTGCAGCAATTGTTTACTTGGAAAAGTATTAGGAAAGCACAGAATATATTTTTGAATAGTGTTGATTGGCACCACCAACCAATGTTGGTGAAAGCAAATGTGTCAAAAAGGGTTTTTATCAAAAGGCCAGAAGCCCCAAATTCTGCCCAAAATATTTTAGACCAATTTTTAAAAAAAGATTTTCAACAAAAACCTATTTTTTGTGTCAAATGACAGTTTCCACAGAAATTTCTTGTTTAACCGAGAAACAAATATTCCACCAAACAAACAAAACAAAAAAAACACACCCAACAAACACCCCCACCCCCAAAAAAACAAAGGTTCAGCCAGATCTAATTTTAAGCTTATTCTTATTGATATTTAAGAGGTGGAAACAGAGTTAGAATCACGTGACTGGCCAGATCTCAGTGGATCACCAGGACATGCTTTGTCGTCTACAAGTGGCCCACAAAACCCTAAAATAGGTCGCACGAATGACTGGCTTGGTGGTCTGGTTCAGTCTGGATTAGCACCCAAAAGCTTAGTTCCCCAACTAAGCAACCTTATCCAATCATGTTTGGGTTGCAAATCTCATGGGAGCTCTCCTTTGCTTCCAAATTGCACGTAATCAGGATAATAAACAGTCTGCCTAGGGTTGCCAACTTCCTAATTGCACAAAACCAAACACCCTTGCCCCAGCCCTTCCCCGAGGCCCTGCCCCTGTTCACTCCATCCCCTCCGCTCCCACCACTCACTCTCCCCCACCCTCATTCACTTTCACCAGACTCGGTGAGGGCTCTGGCTGGGGATGCCAGCTCTGGGGTGGAGCTGGGGATGAGGGGTTTGGGGTGCAGGAGGGAGTTTGGGTGCAAGTGGGGGCTCAGGGCTGGGGCAGCGGGTTGGGGGCGGGAGGAGTGAGGGCTCTGGGAGGGAGTTAGGGTGCAGGAGGGGGTCCCGACCTGGGGCAGGGGTGCAGGAGGGGGTTGGGGCTCCAGCCGGGCGGCGCTTACCTCAGGCAGTTCCCAGAAGTGGCCAGGATGTCTGTCTGGCTCCTAGGTAGAGGGGCCAGTGGTTCCTGGCCAATGGGAGCTGAAAAGCCGGTACTCGGGGCAGTGAGTGGAGCCCCTGTGGCTGCCCCTGCGCCTAGGAGCTGTGTGGCGCCAGGGTAGGCAGGGAGCCTGCCTTAGCCCTGCTGCGCCGCCGACTGGACTTTTAGTGGCCCGGTCAGCGGTGCTGACCAGAGCCGCCAGGGTCCCTTTTCAACCGAGCGTTCCAGTCGAAAACTGGATGCCTGGCAACCCTAAGTCTGCCTCTTTCTAGGAGTAATTTTTTTAGGGACCTTCCTCCCCACCCTAACCACACTGTCCTCAGAGTGATTTTTGCTGTTACACTTTGCCACAAAGAGCAGCCACATAAAAGTCTTTCAGAGCGGCTGTGACTATGGTAAACAACGAAACAGGAACAGAAGTGGCCATGAGACAGTGCAGAGACCGTGTCTGTTCATTCTCTGCTTCTGAACTGTACTCCAGAAGGGCTGCTGGTGCCCCCAGACAGCAGATATTTAGACATTTAAAGCTGTAGTACAATGAAATCAAAGCCATAGTACTTAAACAGCTACATAGAGCACACCATTATTACTGGTTTCACGTGTAGTACTAGTTTGTTTGCACTGCTCTGTGCAAGATAGAGCAGGAGGATTAGAGGGGTGTGGCGTAGCACCTCTGTGCGTAAACACAGTTTTGATAATCCACAGAGGAAGAATAATTCAGAGAGCTATGTGAAAGGTAAGGGTGTCTTAGCATTACCATAGTTCAGGGAGATCGTGTCCCTTTCGGGTTTCTAGGAGCACCAGTCTCCAGTCTGCTGTGTAAACTCAAGTACTGCTTTGTACATCTGCAGCACGTGCTGTTATTTTCAGTGCCCTCAGTTTATTTCTATTGGCCTTGCATCGGACTATAAATCACATCATGAAACACTCCACCAGCACACTGTGCAATGTAAGCTGTCACACAACCAACAGCTCGAAAGGATTCAGTTACCTCCACGACTCATACGCGCGCGCACACAAACCCCTGCAAGACAGACCATTTTTTGCACCAGCTCTTTGCAAATGCTTTATATTGACCATTGTGCTTGCAGATTAACTCTGATCCAGAGAGAGAGAAAAAGGCCAGGTGTCTCCACAAGCCTTCAGTGCTGCTCTGTGATTGCAACAGCTCTTCAGTTCCTTCATCTGGGCCTGATTCTCAGGAATAGCAAGGCCCCTGTATGCTGCTCTGGCAATGCAAGAGGGGCAGTAGTCGTCCCCTGAGAATATCCCCCAGGCAGGAGCCTCCCTGGCCAGCATAGAGCCAGCATAAAAGTTCTACCTCCACCCTGGTACCAGTGCATTCACCCCTTCAGGATAGGGGACCATAAAGGGCCCACCTCCATGTTTCCCCCTTGTGGGGCAACAGGGCACTACTTACCCCACCACAGGGTCTCCAGTTGCTGCCTCTGAAGGGGTCTGGTGCAGGGCTGCTTTAACCCTCTGACTAAGGACACTGAAGTCCTACCCGGTCCAGGGTATTAAAGTCCAAAAATAAAAGAACGCTGAGAACTCAAAACAGGGCCATACAAGGAGTCTTCAGCAGGACCCCACCCTCCTGCTCTGGGCTTGTCCACATGCAGGCCCTCCTTTGGTTGGTCTCCTTGGGCCCTCATTGACCGTGTCCTTCACAGCACGGAACTGGTATGCCCCTTCACAGGCAGCATCAGCCCTGGCTTGGGTGCTCTGCTCCACGGCTATTCTCTGGTTCCCAGGACCCATAGGGCCCAATGAAAGCAGAACATGTTGGAGAAGCCCTGAAGTTGTATGGAACATAATTGTAGCTGGCATTGACCTGGGCTGGGTACGTGGGGGTGGAAAGCTCCAGCCACTCCCCTCCCTATCAAGAACTCAAATAGGAATCAGACTCAGTCAGTTTGGCCCCTTATGATGATCAGCTCTGTCTAGTGCCTTAGAAAACTGGATCCCAGCCATAGGCTAGAGTCACTCATTTTCCCCAGGATCCTTCACTTCTCCCCTCTTATATACTGCACTATGAACAGCCCTTTAGTTTAAGCTATACACAGGTATACCATATATACTCCCACCCTATACATACATGGTAATAATCGGCAACTAAATAATTCAGCTAGCTCTGGGACCAAATCTCACAAGAGTTCAGTTCCCATTTAGGCACCACACTGAAATAGCTAGATTTTCAACAATACCAAACACTTTCCATTGTTCTCAGTGGATAATCAGGGTGGAGGTGAGGAAGAGAGGGAAGGCAAGTGGAATCTTCATTGTTTTCAGTGGGAGTTAGGTGCTGAGCTCTTTTGAAAATCTGCCCCTAGTGCCCACAAAGTTAGAGGCCCTATCTGAAAACTTGGCTGCTAGCAAACAGTATCAACTAGAGAACTGGTTACACTACCCTAATTCTGCTCACAGAAGGCCTGCTATGGTAAATGGATTGTGTGCTTTGTACCTGTGTACCTTAGGTAGAACTCCAAGATAACAGGAGGCACTAAGGGATTTAAAAAAAATAGTATGAAGCCAAGAACCTCACCTGTGCAGTTTGTAAGATTGTAAGGCAATGATTAACATTTCTTCTGATTACCAGCAAGTGTTATAATTTCATGCTGTGGTTTTTCCATGAGTTACCTGGTTTTCTGCTAACCAGCTGAGTACCTTTGGCTGTATATAATGATTTTTTTAAAATAACCTGGCTAAAGGAAAATTTAACAGATTACTGGTTGGAGTACTTTCCTAGGAACTAACACAGGATATTTATCACCTCCTTTCCCATAGATAGGGGTCTCCTTATTTGGAAGGTATACTCCATCTGCAGCTACATTTTCTAGATATTGACCCGAATCCTACTTTCATTAACACTGGCTTAAATCCAAAGCAATTCTATTGATGTCAGTGGATTTACTCTCAATTTGCACCAGGGAAAATGAGAACAGAATTTAACCAGGGTAAATGGAACTTTCTACAGGGGATAGTTGAAAACTTTATCAACACTTTTTCTGACAATGGAAAACCCCCAAACTGAGAAATTTTCATTTGCAGCGGTTTTTGGCCAAAATTTCTCATTTGGTTTTCAGTTTTTCAATAGAAAGTCAAAATTTTCCACAGCAAAGAAACAAGTGTTCTGACCAGCTTGGTTTTCCTACATTTGCATCTGACACGAAAGGGGAAAACAGTAATATATGGTGCAGGGTGGGAGGAATAGTAGCAGCACTTTTTAAAGGGATGTGCACTGTTTTTTTTTAAAAACAGCTGTGTGGAACTGTGGTGCCATTGGTCACGTTAGTGTGGTTGATGTATAGCTATTGAGAAGTCTGAAGACAAATTGGAACAAACAACTGTTTTGTTAAAGTAATCGTTCAACTAATACAAGCAGGTTAGTGAGCCAGTTCTGGCAGTGGTCTCAGAATTCCACCCCACCAAACTTTTCTACAGAACACGTGACTGAAGAGCAGTATCACCTGGCAAAGTTTATTAACTGCTCAGTAACCCTGACAGCGGGTCACTTCCATAGCAGTATCTGAAAGCTGATTAACCCTTTTGTATGTTTCTCACAATTTCCCACTGTTCAATATCAATGAAAATGGCCGATTGGCTTGCTTTTAACACGGGTGATGTTCACAACATGGCCAGACCCACCGTAAGTCTCTTGCTTGCTACGAGAAAATGCTTTCCAGGTAATCATAAAGAGCATCACCACCACAGAGCAAGCTACACCCTGAGAAGAGAGAGTGAAAATATTTGCTTCTCATAGAGCCCTGCCCAGATACTAGCAGGTTAACAGGCATTGCAGTCCGCTTTCAGTACTACAGGAATAGTCACAGTAAGTGTAAGAACTGTTAAAAAGGAACTCACCGGCTGGCACACCCCCTTGTGGCGGTCACTCCAGCCCTGCAGTAGTCAGACTCGTCCGGAGACTCGGCACCTCCAACCAGGTCACATTCAGTCCCATCCCTTCCAGGGTATCAAAGTCTCACAAAACAACAAGCCCATGAAATTACATGAAGTCTGTAGCCCATGAGTCCTTATATTGGGGGGCTTTCACACCACCTTCCTTGGCGTCCAGTCAGTTCTTCCTCTACTCTAGTTTGCAGTCCAGGGATCTGGTAGCAAGCAGCTAAGTTTTGTTCCCTCAGGCTCCTTGCTGCCTCCCTGTACTCATTCCTTCCCCAGCCTGTCTCTAGACCCTTTCCCCCAGACCCTTGCTGGCTCACTGCTCTGCAGACTCTTCGGCCCTTCTGTGCCTCTTCAGAGTTCTCCCCAGTGCCTGTACCAAATAACACTTCCCCCGGCTTTCTTCCTCATGGCCCAGCTCCTTCTCTTCCTCTTCTGAGGCTTTCTATATCTGCCCGAGTCTCTTTCCCCCAGACACCCAACTCCTGGTGCCTGCTTTGTCAAGGCTCACCACAGTATTCCACTCCATCCCTGCATCTCTGATAGTCCTTTGCCAGAGCACCCTCCTCAGAAGAGGATCCTGAGGGTTTCTCTTCCCTCCTGACTACCTTCTACAATCCTGAAATCCTTCAATTTCTCTCTCTCTCTTTTTTTTTTTAGGTCACCCAACTTCTCTCAGCTGGGGCTCAGTCTTAATTCAGTCCCCCCCTCCAGGTGCAACCAAGTGCACTAATTTCTCCCTGGCTGCAGTTAACTCTTTCTCTGCCAGCGTGGAAGATTCACCTTTTCATAGAACTTAGGTAGACAGATCTGATGTCAGGGAACAGAGAGGAGGTGGGTCGTGGGTACCCAGCTAACTAATAGGTAGACTGCAAATAGCCAACAAGAAAGAAAGAAAAAAAAGAGTGAGTCTCAGGTCATGCTAAATGCAGGAAGATAGAGGGTTCTTCATCATCTAAGCCAGGGGTTCTCAACCTTTTTGGGCTCAGGACCCATTCGAAATGTTTATGGCCTGTCGTGACGCAGTAAGTCTGGGGGTAGAGGCTGTGGGGTGGAGACGCTGGGGTGGTTTTGGTCAGGTCCTGCCCCGCTGGGAGTGGCGGCTCCTGGGCTGTGGAGCTGGCTGGGCTTGGCTCTCCGCTCCGGATGTTGCACCTCTGTGGTTGCAGCACCGCTCAGGCTTGGCCCTGCTCCACCCCAGACTGGACCCAATTTGTGTGAGTGGAGTGGTGAGCTGGCTCATGAGGACGCAGCGCCACTCACTCAGATGTGGCCTACCTGAACTCCTGGCATCATGGCGACTGGACAGAGGTGATGGCATAGCTGTGGAGGGTGAAGGGGGGGACACAATTTGAAGGTTCTGTTGTGAATGCTGGCAGCCGAGGTGACACGTGAGGGGGGCAGAGCTGAAATTCAGCTGGAGCTGTCCAGAGCAGAGCCCTGGTCAATATTTTCAACCTGCCTGAAGTTTTCATTGTGTGTTGGGGGAGGGCCTGGGGGGCTCCGGGAAATACTCTAGGAGAATTTAAGCCCGTGTGTGTGTGTGTGTGTGTGTGCGCCATAAAGCCTCATGGGCCGCAGCACAGGCTCCCAGTCCCTCGCTGTGCCTTCTTCAGTGCAATGCAGAGCAGCTTTCCAGCGCCTCCTGGCTTCCAGCCCTCTGGCCAGCCCCACCTTTGGCTGCAGGATCCCAGCCCCCTGGCTCTGTGGTGAACTCGGTGAGCTTGGAGAAGGCAGGTGGGCCTAGTTCTGCCTGCTCAGCTGCATGAGGTTGAATGCAAGGCCTCCCTCTCTCTGTAATGGGCAAGAGGATCACTCTGCTAGGGAGATGTGCCCTGTGAGCCAGCTGTCTGCCAGGGGGTAGCTCTCAATGCCTTTCACTCCTGGGGCAGGGCCCTGCTCTCCATCCCCCACCTTCAGCGGATAGTTTGGGCTTTCTAGCGACCGCTGAGCCCATGTCCTGTCTGTGCCCCTCAGCCCCCATGGCCAGGGGCTCGTGCGGGAGGCAGGTCTCCCTGGCTGTTGCTGCTCTCTGTGCCCAGGGCAGGCACTGGCAGGAGCCAGGCTGCATTGGACCTCCCTTTGCACTCTCTATGGGCTGCGGGTCAGTGTCACACGCCCCCCCACCCCCCCCGCAGTGCGCAATGCCTCTTTAACCTCCTCCTGCCTGTGCTGCAGCCGGGGGACAGGAGGTGTCTGGGTTATGTTGGTGGCCAGCTGTAGGTGGAGGGGTCGGCTGCTTTTCGGGGCAGTGCAGGCGGGAAGGGACGGGAGCTGCTTCCAGCCACAGAGGGGAGGAGCGGGAAGGGAGGAGCTCTGCAGACATGGGCCAGGCAGCACCTGGGCAGGGCAAAGGGAAGGAGGGCAGCAGACCTCACTAGATAGTTCTGATGAACACTGGCAGAAATTGGGCTGGGGGAGGGGGCGCATGAGTCCCCCTATGCCTCCCTGCACTCACTTCACCGGCTGGGCTAAACCCGAGGGCCACTGAGAGCCCAGCGGTGGCACTGCCTGGAGCAGGGAGGTGAGCCCAGCCAGCCCTATGGGGCAGGAGCTGCCCCCTGACCCTTTGAGACACTCAGGTGACCCACTTGTGCCAAGTGTTTTGTTTCATGCAGGGCAGGAGATGGAGAAGCAGCCTAGCTACAGGCAAACTAGAGAAACTCACCTTCTGAGCCGGAGATCGTCACCTGCGTGTTTCTAGTGATAACTATGTCGTGGTAATTAGGTAAATCACAATCTGAGGCATGTAATCCACTTGTGTGCGGTATGGGAACAGGAATCTATAGGATCCAACCAGCGGTGAGCAAATCCCCACAAACTCGGCAGGTTTGTTTACAGCCGCCGTCCAAAAGCTCAGCTGCTTGTCTGAGACAGCGCTTCCAGCGCAGGAGTCGGGCTGGGAATGTGGCAGGGTCAGTCTGTTTCACGGGGATCCCATCAGGAGTTCCTTGCTCAAGCGGGGGAGGAAATACCATCTGACTATTTTATTTTGATTTACACAACACGTGCGAGAGGTGTCTCTCCACTGTGCTAGATGCCTTTGATGTTTTGTAGCAGGGTACCTACCCCGCTCCTGCCCTGAGGGGCTTGAAACAGTCCAGGAGAGGGCTGGGGCTGGGCTGATTGGCAAAGCAGCCACAGCTGTGGCCACTTTAATCAGGGCCCAGCTGGCCCTTGTAAGAGGGCAGTGGGCCTGGAGCAGGCAGACTCGCTCTTTGCTTTCAGAGAGGGAGGGACCTGGCTGCTAGAGCTGAGCAGGGTACCGAGACTGGAGCAGGGCTGGGGGAAGGCCAGAGGAGCTGGGGAGCTCTGGCCTGAGAACCCCCCAGGCTGCAAGGCCTAGACTAAGACCAAAAAGGGGTACTGGAGTTGCAGGGAGCAGCCCGTGGTTAGGCAGAGGCAGCAGGTCCAACCCCCTTTGCCTGTGAAGACTGGCTAATACAGATTGCAGTTTGCCCCAGTGAATGGGGGCTTGATGATGACTGGCAGTGGCCCATAGGCTGAGGCGAGGTAGGGATAGTGGTTGGGGGTTCCCCTGGGAGGGGAGACCTACACTAAAGGGATACTGCCAGGGGGGCAGCACCCCAGACAGAAGGGCACCAGGAGGGACATGGGGGGCCAGCAACAAGCAGGATATTGAACACGTGGATAACTAGCATGAGGTAAAATTGGATTTTATACCAAGAGCCTCTTGGTATAGGGGGTGATTTGGGTGGAGAAGGGGTATCATGAGTGGAACACAGCTGGACTTAATCATAATCATCGGCGAGCATAACCAGCTAGCTTAAATCAGGGCATCACTGATTCTCCAACCATTTTCCTTCATACAGATCTAGTCCATTCATACCTTATACATGGCATTTCTGGGTAGAATTGATTGGGTAGGCTCTATATTAAAATACAGCAAAATGTCTGATTTACTAGCATCTACACAAGGCCTAAAGCCATAATTAGCGTTCTGTCCTGATTAAACTCTTTTGGATTATTCCAAGTCTCAGGTGAACCTGAGTGTAATTTTTTTTTTAGCAGAACATAGAACATGTGTGTGAGATCAAGTTACATCTCCCATGACATCACAGTAAGCCTGGAGCCCATTCATCAAATCCAGTGGAACTAAGTTACACACCTCCCTCCCTCTGGTCACACCCCTTACAGCTGGCCAGTTTTGCTGTTCTTTATCATCAGCTGGAACTGTGCAAGGGCCTTATTGGGGTTAAGGATTCTGGCTTCTTATTTTTAGCTTTTAAAAATTATTATTGTAGTGCCTTGGAGGCTCAGTCATGGACCAGGACCTTTTTGTGCTAGGAGCTGTACAAACACAGAACAAAACAGAGTCCCTACCTTTAATTCTGTATTTGTGACTTTTTGCAACTGAGCTGGGGAAAGATGTTACCTCATCACTTTAGATTAAATCCTACCATCTGAGTGATAAAGTTCACAGAAGCTGTCTACTTGCATACAATTAAAAACAGATCCTCTGGCACAAAACAGACAGGATCAACTTCATTAGCCATGCCAGTCATTGCGTTATCACCACCTGTTGCACCAGCGTAAGTAAAAATGAGTACAGAGTTTATCAATACAGCCTTCCCAAATGATTCAATCACTGACGAGGAAGAAGAAAAAAAAAAAAAAAAAAAAGCCCAACCCTTCAATTTCCAGATAGCAAAATTGTCTAAAAATAAATCCTTAATTAAAAGTGTCCTTGAAAACAGCACAGAATGTTACAGAAGTGACGAGCATCCTGGCTTCTTAAATTATTGCAGTAATTCACATGGTAGTTTGTCACTTGTACAGATTGGAGTAGACACGACCTCAAGATATCATCCAGTCCATCCCTCCTCACTTAAGCAGGATTAAGTATGTCTACACCTAGACCATCCCTGACAGCTGTTTGTGTAATCTGTTCTTAAAAACCTCCAATTATGGGGATTGCACAACATCCCTTCATAACCTGTTGCAAGTAGAAATATGGGACTCTTTTCACAAGTTAATATGCAAATAATTCCCCCCAGGCATTATGAGCAGTGAACTCCATTACCTGTACCTGAGAACAACTGCTTAAGAGTGCTGGGGAACTGGTCGTGCACAGCAGTGGGTTCCACACAGCCAGTTAGTGTGCAGCACGTTAGAACACTGTAGACCCAGGCTTCCATGCAGTAGGTGTTCACCCAGACATGTCCTAAGGGTATAGCTATACTGCAGCTAAAGGCCTGTGGTGGCTGGCCTGTGTCAGCAGACTCAGAGTGGAGGCCAGGCTCTGAGACCCTCCCCTCAGGCTCCAGCCCCAACCCAAACATTTACACTGCAATTTTACAGCCCCACACTAGGTTTTGAGGACAGGGACAAGGTGTGTGTCTGAACCTATTTGCAGCCACTTTTATGCTTGCAGTCACACATCTTACAAGATGTGCCAAGTATTCAACTCGGTCATTTCTAGCCACACATTCTTTCAGTGGTCATTCACACGTTCCTTCGTGGAGAGGTTAACGTGCATAAACCTTACTTTTTCTGATTTTCACGGTGCGTTTATTAAATGAAAGGACTTCATAAAACCAATCTTTAACACGAACCATATGTAAGCGGGCTGCAACTCACCCCTGCAGCGCCTCCTGCTGGTCAGTTGGGAATTAGCTCATCCAGCCTCCGGAGCACCCCCTGCAGGCCAGTGTCCCACCTGTTACTGGCCCCATGTCCCTCCCGGACCTGGCGCTCCTTGTCATCAGGCGCTGCCCCCGGCAGTAAACCCGCTTTCTGGGTCTCCCCCCCCAGGGGAACCCCCACCCCTCGTTCCCACCTTGCCTCAGTCTGCGGCTACTGCCAGTCAGCAACAAGCCCCGCACCCTGGGGCAGATTGCAGTGTCAGAGCCAGTCATCACAGGCAAGGGGGTTCTGACCTGCTGCCTTCCTCTACTGCCCAGTACCTCTATGGACCTGGGACCAAGCCCGGGAGTCACCAGTCTGGAGCTCCCCTGGCTCTTCCCCAGCTCTGCTTCACTCCCAAGCACCTTCTCACTCCCCACAGCCAGGCCTGTCTCCCTCTACAGCTAGAGGAGAGACTCTGCCCCACTCCTGGCTGCCCTGGCCTTTGTAGGGCCAGCTGCATCTGTTTGGGGCATGGCTCCCAGCTGAGGCTGCCCTGCAATCAGCCCAGCTTTTCTCCTTGTCAGCCCTCAGCCCCCTCCCAGGGCTGGCTTTAACCCTAGCAGGGGTGGAGCGGGTGACCACCCCTGCTCCTTTCATTACAGTATGTATTAATCAAGCAATTGTGAATAAATCATATAGTAACAATAAATCTGTTATTTTGTATCCTTTGAATAAAAATATTGGTTTCTCTCTGAATCTTGACATTTCTTTCTGGCTAACTGATTTTAAGGCTCTTGATGCTATATCCCAAATACGGCATTCTGTATCTCCTATTTCTTGTATTATAAGGACAAACCATTCTGCATGCTTTACATTCTTTCCTTTTGTGTTTGAGCCATGTTTACCTGCTATTAGTATAATGTCCAATTTGTATTACAGTAGCACTTTACTGGGAGGTCACAGTGCTAGTCTTTTATTCAGTTCTTGTAAAGCGCCTGTTCTTGTCCCAAAGAGATTACAGTCCAATTTACACTATATATTTTCATCTGTCTTGGTCCATCTATAACTATCTAGATCTATTCTATATTTATGTCTAGTCAATCTAGTTGGGAAGTTTTTGAAGATTATCATGTCCATCCTCAGTCTTCTGTTCGCCAGACAAAACAAACCCTTTTTTTTTCAATCTTTCCTGACAGGTCATGTTTTCCAGAACGTTAATAATTTTTGTTGCTCTCTTCTGAACTTTCTCCAGTTTGTCCACATTTTTCCCAAAGTGTGGTGCCCAGAACTGGACACAGTACTCCAGTTGAGGCTTTATTACACTGAGTAGCATGAAAAAAATATTTCTTGTGTCATGCTAATACATCCCAGAATGTCTTGCTAATATATACTCCTCCTCCTAAGACATTCCAGAATGATGTCTGTTTCCCACCCCCCCAATATTATTACATTATTGACTCCTGTTTAGTTTATGATCCACTCCTTCCTAAGCAGTTATTTCCCATTTTGTATTTGTGCAATTGATTATTCCTTCCCAGGAGTAGTACTTTGCATTTGTCCTTATTGAATTTCATCCTGTTTGTTTCAGACCAGTTCTCCATTTTATTAAGATCATTTTGAATTCTAACCCTGACCACCAAAGAGCTTGCAGTCCCTCCCAGCTTTATAAGTGTTCTCTCTATTCCACGATATAAATCATGATGGAGATATTGAATACAACTGGATCAAGGACTGATCCCTGCTGGACCCCACTCAATATGCCCTTCCAGCCTGATTGCGAACCATTGATAACTACTCTCTAGGCTATAGTTCCCTAAGCTTATGAAAAGGACATGTGAGATCGTATCCAAAGCCTTACTAAAGCCGAGATGTATCACCTGTACTGTTTCCCCCCACTCCACAAAGCTTGTTACTCTGTCAAAGAAAGATATTAGGTTGGTTTGACAGGATTTGTTCTTGACGAATCCATGTCAATTGTTACTTATCACCTTATTATCTTCTAGGTCAGGGGTTCTCAAACTGGGGGTCAGGACCCCTCAGGGGGTCATGAGGTTATTACACGGGGGGTCGTGAGCTGTCAGCCTCCACCCCAAACCTTGCTTTGCAGACAGCATTTATAATTATGTGAAATATATTAAAAAGTGTTTTTAATTTATAAGGGGGGGTCACACTCAGAGGCTTGCTATGTGAAAGGGGTCACCAGTATCAAAAGTTTGAGAACCGCTGTTCTAGGTGCTTGCAAACTGATTGATTATTTACTGCATTATCTTTCTGGGTACTGAAGTTAAGCTGACTTTTCTATAATTCCCTGGGTTATCCTCATTCCCCTTTTTATAGATAGATACTATATTTGCCCTTTTCAAGTCCTATGGGATCTCTCCCACACTTCATGAGTTCTCAAAGATAATTGCTAAGGGCTCTTCACCAGTTCCTTAAGTATTCTCGGATGTAGTTCATCAGTCCATGTCGACTTGAAGACATCTAACTTGTCTAAGTAATTCTTAACTTGTGCTTTCCCAATTTTAGTCCCCGATCCTCCCCATTTACACCAATGTTCATTGTGTTAGTTGTCCAATCACTACTAACATTTTTGGCCATTGCTGCATTTTCTGTTAGTCTTTCCCTCCTCATTGAGGGATGGTCTTACCCTGTCCTTGGTCTTCCTCTTGCTTCTAATGTACTGTAAAATGTTTTCTAGTTACACTTTATGTTCCTAGCTAGTTTAATCTTGTTTTGTGCCTTAGCCTTTTTAATTTTGTTCCTACATGCTTGGGTTGTTGTTTTTTAATATTCATTCTTCAAAATTTGTATGAATCTTTTTTGAGTTTTAGGTAGTTGAAGATCTCCTCATTAAGCCAGCATGGTCTCTTACCACATGGATGTAGAGAGGCTGAAGGTGGTTTACAGGAAAGGTGTATGCAAAAAAACCCCAAACACTTTTGCAGGAGACACTACTTTTTTGTGAATGTCTTTTACGCATCTCAAAACAGGCAAATTCCATCAGAAAAAAAACAACGCATTTTGCTGTGTTGCATCCAACTCTAATTTTGAGGCTCAATTCTCCACTACCATGCAGTGTGTGTAGGCATGTACACCATGCAAGGGGAGTGTAAGAAGTTACCAGTAAGAATATTCTAGTTTGTATTCCAATAGAGCCGAGAGGCCCCAATTGAGATTGGGGTCCCAGTGTGCTAGGCACTGTACAAACATGTAAGAGACAGACCCTACTTCAAAAAGATTACGATCTAAATAGACAAGGGAAGGATGGGAAATAGGAACACAGAGAGGTGAAGTGACTTGCCCAAAGTCACAGAGCAGGTCAGTGGCAGACCCATGAATAAAACCTAGATCTCCCGAGTTGTATGGCAGAGCCCTACCCACTAGACCACACTGCCTTCCTAAAACAGGCTGATAATGATTGACACCTATTTGGACAAGTATCAGTAACTAACTAAGGGGCCAGGCAATGAAGAATTAGGTCCTTATTTGTTTGTTTGGTTTTTTTCAAACTATGGTGAACAAGGAGGTTGTATCCCGTGCTTTCTGTAGCAGATAGCACCACAGTTATTCATACCCTTTTCCTCGCCAAGCAGGACTTCAGCAATGCACTCAAGACCATTTGTGATGACTACTCAGGGGTGTCTAGAGCTGAATGCAGTGATCCTCCCACCTCCTGAGCAGTGTATGCCAATATGAGCTAACACAACCGTTTCTCTGTGCTCTGCACTGCCTGCCTGTTCACTTCTGAGCATAACCAAGGTGTCGATTACTAGCTCTACAAGTCGATAGTAGGCAAATATAACAGAGTCAGCCCCATTCCTGGGCTGAGTTAGGGCAGCATTGTCCCCCCCCGCCCATGTCCATGTGCCCTAAAGCTGTCTTAACCAGCCATAGAAGGATCCACGGCATGCATATAATGACTATAAAGTCTCCTATGCTCTTCCTCCAGCTCCCTTGCTCCTGGTGCAGCAAGCGTAGTTGAAGGATAGGGGACGTGGCCTGGAGAGCCCTACACCTTTATAATCCCCCTTTTCTGTATCAGCCCTTTGAAGCCACAGTCAGCTGGCTCTATTTCGAGCCACATTCAGGCTGCTTTAATCTACTCCAGAGACTTCTCTAGGGCCTAGCCTACCTAGGACAGGCAGGGGGAAGAAAGGCAAGGTTTGCACACAACCTTCCGTTCAGTTCTTGCACATAGCTGAGCACTGTGGCCCCTTTCCGCCTTCCCCTTCAATATCAGCGGTGACCCCCATGCTGATGGTTCCTGTGACAGATCTTTCCAGGGGTATCAGGCGATGGTTCTCACTTGCAGAACCTGATTTCCCTTTGTCCCGCTAGACCCTAACTTTGGTAGCCTCCACTGCATGAAGTGAGGGGATAACTACGCAATCAGGCGTGTGGCTGATGACCGTCAGCATGGCAGGGTGTGGGCTTATTTCAGGTTAGCTTGCACCTGTTCCTAATCCATTTCAGCTAAACCAGAATAAACCTAGTTTCAGTGGCAATAAAAGTGTCCACACAGCCTTTTGCACTGGCTTGACTGAATCAGTTTGAAATTACACCATAAATGAAATCAGGTCAGTCATGCATGTAGACCAGCCCACACACAGTGTTAAACACCCGGTGTTAAAAGTCATTTTAAGGGTTATTTCTTTCTCCCTCTGGAATTTCTCTGCCATGTTAGAACATGATCTGAACATATTCTCTGACTCGATTTGACCAATTTCACTCTGTTCCTTTGCCATGTGTCTCATTCCCTCATTTATTACTTAGGAAATCAACAGCTGCTGGCCAGAAGCCAAACTTGCCTACTATTAATTGTGGGCAAACTGCTCACTCAGAGATCTTATCAGTTCATTTTCTACTCCTTATAGCAATTGGCATTCATGATTGGTGATAAGGAAGGAGAATAATTAGATATATGTGGAGCGCTGGCACTGATGGGAATCTACTTGGCAAATATCAGCACAGCAGAAATCACAACTCCTCCTATAGCAGACAGAGCTTGTGTACAGCATTTAGAGAGCTAGGTTGAGTCTTTGAACTACTCATACACCTGACTGGATTCCAAATTAGCTGTAGGAACCCAGGAGAAAATAAATGATAGGGAAAGGGTGACAATGAAACTAGGAGCGACAAAGAGTCCTGTAGCACCTTATAGCCTAACAGACGAATTGGAGCATAAGCTTTCGTGGGTGAATACCCACTTCTTCAGATGCATGCAGTGGCACTTCCCACTGCATGCATCTGAAGAAGTGGGTATTCACCCACAAAAGCTTATGCTCCAATTCGTCTGTTAGTCTATAAGGTGCCACAGGACTCTTTGTCGCTTCTATAGATCCAGACTAACACAGCTACCCCTCTGATAATGAAACTAGGGTTTGGGGACACTGGGAATCAACAATGCTTTTGTTTGTCTCTAACCAGCTCCTTCCCTCAAAGGTCTGATCCCTTAAAGGGGAGCACAGTAATCTTGGTCTTTGCCCCTTTGCTAAAATAACACTCAAGGACCCTACATTTGGGGCAAACAGGCACTACTGAAAGCTGCATACCACAATGCCACAGCTGAAACAGATGTGTAAAAGTACACGCCCACCACCTCACTGTGAGAGGGAAAATCCGCAAATTTTATTTCAACGGCTGTTATTCTGTCCAGATGATAACTGTGTGCGTGTGTGCACGTTCATACATGAAGACAGGCATGTGTGTGTTTCCAGACTCTGTCCACATTTCCTTCCACTCAGATTGCCTCAGGGTGGAGAGTATGTCTGATAATACATCATGCGAGCAATGGCACTCATCCTTTGACACAAAAAGGTCATAGGGAAGCTCTACCAGTCAGGACAATTGAAAACGAACAACAGATGGGGCTGTTCAAAGGAAGGAATGTTCTTCAAACATAGAGTTCCTGTTAAAAGTTCAACAAGAACCTTCAGAAATATTTATTTTATGAACGAAGATTAATAGCCTTCAATTTACTGCAGAAAAAATGAGAAATTATTACATCGGGAGAGCGTTCCAGTCGTGTCTGCTATGATAAATGCCTAATAAATACAGATTTGGAATTTGACATGGTCAGATGGGGAAAGCCTCTAAAACACTGACCACTGGACTTTTAAAAAAATGGCAGTAGCGTATATTTGAAGTGCTTTTCATCTCTATTCCTTCTCTCCATATCAAAGGAATATTGGATTGGTTCACCTCAAAGGCATTCCAAAGTCAGGGCTCTCTCCTGGAATGCTTGGTTCTGGGAATACTGTACTGAAAGTCGGATAAGCGTTCATTCACACTTTTAAATGAGTTTGCTTTGAAAGTGTTCATGCCCCTTTTGTGCTGGTTCTCTGAATATCTTCTCACAAGAATGGCTACCCCAGTAACCAGTTCAAAGCCAATAGTGCTAAATATTGATGGAAAGCTGAGTTCCAATTTATATCCCTGAATATTCTCCCAGGAAAGCTGATCCTAAGAGTCATCCTGATCTTATCTGTAAGCAGAACTATACCATGTGATCTACCCTTCCTGTGTAAACAGCTCACATGTTAAACACGAAATATTTGTCAGGACCAGGTCACAAACAATCTATAAAGAAAAACAAATTTGTTGTTATTACAAAGCCAATAACTTTTAAAAACAAATAAAAGGATGGGATTTATACTGTGAATTCTCTGGCCAGCTCTGCATGGGAATGATGAAGGCCAGTCTAGAAAGTGGGATTTAGGAACTCCTCAATAACATAATTCTTCTTCTTGGGCTACATTTGATATCAGGATCGTGTCCCTCCACAATGTAACCGCTGAACCTGGACTCAGTGTCTTGGAGAATTACCAAATGCTCGCTGTGACATTACACTCCATATTCTTTATAGAAATATGCTTATGATATAGATATCACCTAACTGAGGGGGGCAACCTGGGACACGTGCTCTCTCCATGTGTCTCTACTTAGGGTGACCAGGTGTCTGGTTTTCAACTGGAATCTCCGGTCGAAAGGGGATCCTGGTGGCTCCGGTCAGCACCGCTGACTGAGCCGTTGACTGTCCTGTTGGCGGCTCCGCACAGCGGGGCTGGCAGGCTCCCTCTTAGCCTCTGTGCCGTGCAGCTCCCAGAAGCAGTCAGCATGTCCCCCTCCGGCTACTACGCACAGAGGCAGCCAGAGGGCTCGACAGGCTGCCCCTTAATGGGAGCTGCGGAGGTGGTACCTGCGGATGGGGCAGCGTGCAGAGCCACCTGGCTGCGCCTCTGTGGAGGAGCTGGAGCGGGGACATGCTGGCTGCTTCTGGGAGCTGCTTGAGGTAAGCGCCAGCCAGAGCCCTCACCCCTCTCCATATACCAACCCTCTGCCCCAGCCCTGATCCCTCACCCGCCCTCCAAACCCCTTGTTCCCAGTCTGGTGCACCCACAAACCCCTCATCTCCAGCCCCAGCCCAGAGTCTGCACCCCCAGCCAGAACGCTCACCCCCTCACACACCTCAACTCCCTGCCCCAGCCCAGAGCCCCCTCCCATACTGCAAACCCCTCAGCCCCAGCCTAGAGCCCCTTCCTTCACCCCAAATCCCTTATCCTTGGCCCCACATCAGAGTCCACACCCCCAGCTGGAGCCCTCAGCCCCCCTGCACCCCAACTCCCTGCCCCAGCCTGGAGCCCCCTCCTGCACCCCAAATCCCACATCCTTGGCCCCACATCAGACCCTCCATCCCCAGCTGAAGCCCTCACCCGCTCCTGCACCCCAGCCCCCTGAGCCAGCCCAGTGAAAATGAGCGAGTGAGTGAGGGTGGGGACAGCAAGTGACAGGGGGGTGGAATCGGGGGCAAGGGCGGGGCAGGGGTGTTCAGTTTTGTGTGAGTAGAAAGTTGGCAACCCTACTTCCTTCCTGCTCCTGCACTTCCTGAGAGAGGCAGACAGTGGCTGCAAGGTGGCGCTATGCCACGGGGGAACCCCAGTGCCTGGAGAAACAAGTGGAAATCCATTTTGTTCTTGACATTTCTTGTGCCCTCTTTTAGAAAAAGCCACAGAGAAGGTTGGTAGGTCCAAAGCCAGGGTTATATCTGATGTGCCCACCCGAAAGGGCTAGAGAGCAGGAGTGAAGCAGTGCAGTCCAATGGGTTGGCGGGGATTCAGAAGGCTTGAGTGCCATTCCTAACGTTGTCCCTGTGCTTCTGTGTGACCAATAATCCGATGTAACCTGCTCAGGAATTTCACTTGACACTTTCATTGTCATGTATTCTATCTGTGTGATGTGGGTTTCTATCTTTCCTGAAGGCTGTTTTGTCACCCAATTGGATATTAGTTCTGTTCGATAGGATGTAGTTCAGATTTATTGGAGAATTTAAGACAAATGACCATTTCCTAAAGTCGTCATTTCTCACTTCAGCTTTGCTTTTCCCCCACGCCTCCATGATGACACAGAGAAAGTTCAAGTGCAGTTCTCTCAATAGGAGAGAACTCTTCAATTTATTGAACATGCTAACAAACAAGCAGCAGTGATTTTAATCTCTCCTCTCTGATTTCCTCCCCACTCTGTCTTGTCTATTTACATCACCAGCGTGTCAGGACAGGGACTGTCTTTGTATGTGTGTGTCCAGCACCAAACACAACGGAGCCCAATTTCATTGAAGGCTTCTAGGAACTACCACAATCCCAATCATAATAACAGCGCTCTGCCCCCAGGCTCTCCAGCATAAACGTTGGGATTTGCCCCCACACTTCCTGGCCACCGAAGACTTGTGCTAGGGTTTTTTCCAAGTTCAGGTTTTCCTTGAAACAACCTTTTAGACGTGTCTGGAATCTTGCCTCATGCTAATAGAAGGGAAACAGAGAGATGGAGGGGTGATTTGTATGTTTTATGCTCTATTCTTAGTTTATCTGGACTTTCACAACAGAGACAGTGGAGTGGTAACAATTTCACATCAAAGGCCACTGGTTTGTTAATCTGAGGGGCTTTTGTTTTTTGTTTTTTTTTGTAATTTCATTCAAATATAAAAAGATTTTGCCAGCCAATGTAATATCAACCAGCTCTGACCACCTGTTGCATTGCTGGGGTAGCTCAGTGCATGCTTTAGTTGTCAGGTTCCTCCACCAGGTTTCCTTGATTGTATCAGTCAGGATGGGTTCAGATTGCCAACACACTGGCACTCACATTCCTCTCTGGGAAGTCCTCCTCTCTGCATGACTCATGGATTCTGAAACGCATGCTAAATGGATACGTGAAGAATCCCCCTCCACACTCTGCAGGCTTCCTCTTAGTCATGAGCTAAGCATGTTTCACTCTGGGACTCTGCCAAGCTATGAACTTCTGAGGGAAGAGTGGCTTGCAGGGGAACAGGGACATCAAGCACTTAACAAAACACTGACTCACAGATTCAACCTCCCTCCATGTCAAGCCCTGATAAAAACTCAGATGTTTCAAAGTGGAAAAGTGGTGTAGTTTCTCCATGGTCATAAGCTGCCAGATGCTATTCTTTAGCCAGCTGTGAAGGTGCTGCCCTGGGACTCAGGAAATCTGTACTCAGTCCCCAGCTGTGACCTACACTGCCTGTGCCTCAGTTTCCCCCTCTGTAAAATGGGGATAATAGTAGTTCCCTACTTCACAGAGAGACTTTGATGACAAAATGTCTGAGCTGCCACCATACTACAGGAATGGAAGCTATATGGGTTAGTGAGCTTCTGATTCCTTTGAGGTATTAAAACAAAGAAGTGGTAAAATGTAACTAAAGATGGACAAATATTGGAAGCATCCAGTTATTGAAACTCGTCTGAACTGCTTTGGTCAAAAAATCTTACAAGAAAAGGCTTTTTTACAGCATTTCTAGTACTTCCAGGTGGATCAGGAATATTGCAGGAATAGCTTCTCTTGTGGTATTTTGGCTGACAGTTCTTTTCAGCTAATCTTTGCTGTTGTTTGTCATGCTATTAATGTACTTGGTGCTTTGTTTCAACTTCTGTCCCAAGAAGTTCAGAGAGAAGTGAAGATTTAGATAAAGAACAAGAAAAAGTTTGGCTGACTAAAAACAGTTGCATTTGGGTTTGGGGGAGAAGGTTTGTGTTAGTTATTTTATACAAATAACAACACTGTGCTCTAATATAGCTCTCTTCATCAGTAGATCTCCAAGCACTTTACAAAGGCAGTCAGTATAGTTATCCCCATTCTTCTAACTTCAACCACAGAACTGGAGAATAAGACTTACCCTGTAGCACTGTTGCCTAACGCACATAGAAGGCTGTGTTGTCCCAGCCACACTAACTATAAAACAACATAACTTTGCTAATATTTTGGGGTCTATCTGACCCCCATCATGCAAAAAGATTGAAATACAATTTTTGTGTGCCAAACCTATACCTCTTCATACATTAAGCATTCCCAAACTAAGACATCAAATGTGCTAAGGGTAAAAACTTTGTATGTTCAGAACTTGTCACCAAAGTAGTAGGCCATTTACTATCACATTGCTGTGTTTGTTCCCTTTATATTCTTGTTTAAGCAGGAGTAGTTAGACCTCAACACCTGTATAGTATGCAACTTTTTAAAAAATGTGTTTGATCATGGGGTCAGTTAGACCCAAATATAAATACTGTGTAGTGTGCTTCTGAATATAGGAAAGTTTTAACTTATTCATAGTTTCATAGTTCACTGGTTACAAGAAACTCAGTTGTAAATGCATCCCATCCTTTTCCCAATCTAGTTTCAAATTAATATTTTAGTATTTTGAAATGCTGAAAATGCCAACCTTTCAATCAAAGTGGGGCGGGGGGGTGACAGTTATCATTTGGACATTTCCAGATCAAAAATGTGGGGAACAATTCATTCTATGAAAAATTATATTTCAGTGTTTTATTCTGTTTTGGGATGAAAACAAACAAATGGGTTTTCCAGTGAGAAACCTCTCTCGTCAATTTCTGCAATACTTACAGACAGATTGCAACCACCATTGCAAAGTGACGCAAAGTACATGTAAAATGCTACTAAATCTGAACGATGATGATCATTATTATTAGTTTGTTTCATTGTAATGCCTAGAAGCCCCTTGTGATGGTCCAGGATCCTACTGCACTATACAAACACAGAACAAAAAGACAGTCCCGGTCCCAAAGAACTTACAGTCTAAGTATGACTTACACCTGTGCACAAGATGAAGGGCAATGGAAAATCTGGTACAAAGACTTTCACATTTTCATTCTTTGCCCATCCACACCAAAAACCTAATTCTGTGAGTTAAGCTTACTCCATTGTGGAGAAAAAATGGTGCCACGTGATTTATGTGACCAATGACAATGAAGAACCACAGCTCGGATTTCAGATTGTGAATGAAATTTGTGAAAAATGTTGTTGAATAATAACAGATTAAAGACAATTGTGATCTGCTCATGGACATTCCACAAACACAAAATGAAGTGAAATTCCACTGATAAATTATTGATTTATTCAGTTCTACCAGCCATGCTGCACAAACCAACCTACAGTAATCTCAGAACTCTTTAACACTGTGGATAGAAATTTAAAGCTGTATAGTGAGCTGGCTAGATCAGCTCGTTGTCAGAGGGGATGGATTTCCTTTCTTAGCCTTAGCTAGACCTAAGGCTCAAACCCAAAATACAGAGTTATGAAGTGGGAAAGGGAAGACATAAAAAGGCTTTGGGAATTCCTCCTCTTTAGCCTCACAGGTAAGGAATCCGCTGCTCTGAATGGATGTGCACTAAGAATGGAAAGAGTTCATGCATACAATAGTGCACATATTTTACTTTGAAAAGTAAGGAAAACCAATTATGATCTTTAAGAATCCTAAAACTAATGGGTAACATTCTGTCCTGATTTACTCAGTGCAAATCCCATTTATCAAAATGGAACTGAATTGAATATAAATTACAGCAAAACATGGCCCTCTGAATTCATCGTATATTAAGTTTAATCCACTTTTTGTACATATCTATCTTCCAACAGTCTATCAAAATATTTCAGATCTTTCCTTTCAAGTCTAAGTTCTGTTCAGATGAAACATAGGCAGAGTTGTTCAAATCTTTCCCATCAAAACCCTGCAATTAGAGTTTTGTTGAGTTATTCATTGTGAAAAATATTCTTTGCAAATTTGGAGAGTTATCCTAGTCATGAATTCTTCATGAGCTGATCCTGGTTTCTGCTAACTCAGTGGTTCTCAACTCTTTCTATACAGTGACTCCATGTTACAACACAAAAGGTTTGGGGATCCCTGTCCCATCAAGAAAGGGGCAGATGGCTATTCCTTCCTGCTCCCCTGACCTATTCATGATCTCCGTGGAGGGCTTGACCCCCAGGTTGAAAACGATAATTTGGTAATATCCCTTTAAATAGTTTGGGAGCCCTCTAGTGGTCTCCCCTGTCATCTAGTGCAGAAACCACCAGAACTTAACTGCGTGGCAGTACGTGCATATAGTCCTAGAAGGCCTCACAACACACGGTTAGTAAACACAGTTATTTGGAGCTCAGCTGTGTCCCTGTGTTTCCTCATTCTTAATGTTGTATAAAGAGCAAAGACACAACCAGAATCCCTTTACTAATCTACTTGCTGTGCTCAAGTATTCACTGGAGAATTTTGATGAACGACTTTCAGCTTAGGAACAGTTTGTGAACCCTGCACTTTGCCTATTCGCTATTTTTTGCTCCTGCTCTGCAGCTGGTTATTTTGTAGCGTTGTTTCCCTCCCTGACTGGATGACTTAACTTTTTAAATGAGAGGAAAGTGGATGCCAGCGGCATGTAATGAATTGTGCTAAAAGTTGAGAAGCTGCTGGGATTTTTGGATCTGTTCAGGAACACCCAATAATTGTCCAAGCAGCTGACCATAAAGACCAGCATGATGCCGCAGCTAACAGCAAACCAAACTGGGGACTTTATTATGAAAAGTCACAAACAGGTTACTTTCTATAGTCAGCCAGCTCTGTCAGAAGCCATGTGAAACTCAGCTTGGTTGGGAACTGAGTATAAAACCCCAGTTCATAGTTTGTGAGAAACTGTGAGCCCTTTCAGGAACCAACCTGAAAGATCTCCCTTGTGAAATTTCTTGGGCCTGACACTGCCTGTTCAGCAAGAAACTCCTGTTGGTTTCATTGAGAGTTAGGTTTATCCCAGGCTACAGGGAGAAAGGAAGGAGGAAGAATTTTGTCTCTGTATTTCCTGTGCCAATTCAGATATTTCTTGGGATCCTGGTTCTCCCTCAGCCTGGGAATCTCCCCTCTCTCTTACCCACACAGTGCAGGACCCGCTGCTGACAGGAGTCAAGTTCTTAGCAGACTGCCCTGCACTCCGCCATCCAGAACTCCGCCAGCGGACTCGCCGTGCGCCAGATCACAACACGGCTTGGTTCAACTGCCCCTCCATCTGTACGGAGGGATGGGCAGGTCAGATTTCAGTGGTGTTGCGACCATGCAGCCAGAGTAATGCTTTGGACAGCTCCGGAAGCAGCTGTACTGATTTAGTGCAGGACCACTGCTTAAAAGTGCTCAGGCCATGGTCCTCTGGCTTCAGGGACTACGGCATTTTAAGCAAGAGCAAAAACCTGGAGTGCAGAGGGTTCAACTCCAGCCCTGACTCGCCCTAGTTGGCACCACTGTTGGCTGCTCTGACCAGAACCAGGAAGTGCAGAAGTTCATAAAGTGAAAGAGCTCTCTCGCTTTGATTCTCCATGCTACATGGCAAACTACTTACCCTGCAGTGGGGTCTGGTTGGTTCTGCGATTCCCAAAGTGCATCACACTTGGCCAGTTCTTGGAAGTATCTGTTGATTACAAACTCTACGTGCTAAAATATGCAAAGAGGAGATTTAAAATGCAAGGATAAGCAATCAAAGCTTGCAAAAAAGAAAACACATTTGTTGGCAAAGACTCACTGGCTGTTGCATAGGAATGGAATGAAGCATTCTGGCTATCCCATTTTTGTAGTGTGTTTACTATAGAGATATTCGCAAGATAGACACTCAGCATTATTAAAGAGCTCTGGCATGGTTTAGAGGATGACCCCAATTTGAGTGATGTGTCTTCTTATTGTCATAGCGACACACAAATTGGCTATGAATCTTCAATGAATTGTTATCATATGGGTGGATCATGAAGGTGCCAGAAGATTTCTGCTTTCTGCAAAGATATTATATTATATTATAACAGTTTCAAGCCCCAATTTTGCAAACATTTATGCATGTGCTTAACTTCAAACACACTAATAGTCCTGGTGACTTCAGCAGGAGTACTCACATGCTAAAAGCTAAGCAGGTGTGTGAGTGTTGGTAGGATCAGGGCCTGAATCCTTAGTTATTAGAGCTGGCCATAAAATGTTTGGTTTCTTTTCCCAGAAACTTTAAAGGTTTTTTTTCAATGAAAAATCAATAACCAAAATATTTGGCAAAACCACAAAATATTTCCACTTGGAATGCTACGGTGGTGCCTCATGGGAATTGTAGTTCAGAGAGTCCAAGGCCAGAATGGACCATTGTGATTATTCAGTCTGACTCTCTGCATAACACACACCATATAGCTTCTCCAAAATAAGTCAAGTGTCTCATACTCTTTCTTCACTATAGGCCAGGCTGTCTGTCAGACTACATCTTCCACAATGCTCCACCATTTCCCCCTCTTGGTGAGGGGAGGCAATGCATCATGACAGGTCCATTGCCATAGTGCATCATGGGACACAAAGGCCAGCTGGGAACTCTGGCCCAGAGAGCAGAATGCAAACATGAGTCAGCCAAACCACAACTCCCAGGAGGCAGCAGCAGCATTTCAGAATAAAAATATTTCCATTTTCAGCCAAAAAAATGGAATGTTTTTCATTTTCAGGCATTCAGTTTATGACAAATCAAAAATTTCAGCTGATTGGAGATACTTTTCTTGAAATAATTGTTTCATCCAAACCCAATTTTCTGTCCTATTAGTCACTATCGTTAATGCTTTTTACTGGATTTGTAACACATGGTAAATAACTAATCACAATATTTCACAATACTAATAAACGAGCCCCACGTAATACAGACAGGTGATGCCACTATCAAATTCAGTAATCTCAGGCAGCCATCTGCAATCGGTTGCATAATGCAATCATAATTACTATTATTATGTCAACTACACTTATGCAACACCGAGAATAGTTACTGGGGAAGCAGAATCTGTGTCTAGGGGGAAGCTCGAAGTTTTGATTTGGTTTTGGATCCTGGAAAAGCTTCAGAGGCATTCCAGGATTAACACATAATTCTGCAAAAATGATCAGCAGCAAAATAGTCAGCGATATTGAAACTCAATTTGTTATATTTAACTTAAAGACCTAAAATACAAACGAGGCAGTTCACACCTCTTAGAGCTATTGTTTCAGGCTGTCTGCAGATTCAGGAAGTCAACACTGCCTCAATTTACACTTGGTTGACATCTTTAAGGTTTTCTTCATAACCATGAGGATTAGCAGTCTTTCGGGCAGGTGGGGCTCATTAGCCCTGGAAGGCAGCCCACCTAGGAGAAGGAAAACTCTGATTTAAAACCTCCGCTGCCTTGTGGCAATACCCACTCATGGGAAAGGCTAAGGGAGTCAACCCTGAAACCAAATCCGGTGTCGGAGTCCCGATGGCGGTCTGACATTGTCCTCAACGTCATTCCGGCAACTCCTGCCACGCCACTGGTGCCAAGTTGTATCGACATTGTCTTTCCCTTGGATCCATCAGTTGCGTGGAGAGGGGGGTTCTGCTGCATGGGCAACAGCTGTTCCTCCATATCACCCTGCCCTGGCTTGCGCCCTGGAGAGGACACTCCAGCTTCGCCTCACAGCGTCGACACAACACGGGAAGCAACAGTTTACCGATTATAAGCCCCCTGCTTGATTGGCGTAGAGCTGGCGCCAGGGGTTGCTTCCGACGGTGGGAGGGATCACCACGTCTCACTGGACAACTATCGCCTGCCTCAAGCTGGGCAGCCCCCAGCCAATAAGGTGTTGTCCCGACACAGTTCACCTGCTTCACTGGGTGTGTGGGGCTTAGTGTACATGAGTACCCGACAAGTGGACTGCAATAGACGCTGCACAGCCATCAACTAAACATTCCCCATGGGCGCATATCCATCGTCTCTCGAGACTAACGGACGCCAACAACAACATAGCACTCTAAACAAAAAATCTTAGATTCTGCAACACAACTCTGTAATAAAGTTTAGCTTCCACTACCATGAAATTGTTGCATACCAGTGGTCCAGGACATGAGACAGACTGCAAATGATGAAGGAATGTGAACATTTTGGTTCAGATTTGCTGATGAGAAAAGCTGGTGGGAAGAGATAGTTTGAACCAGTAGGAACCATTTAGGATGATGTGAGGCTAATGACTCAGAGGTACAGAGCTACAATAAGAGTAAAGAATCATATTTACCATTAATAGGGCAATTTATATCTTCACAGCTCTGTGCAAACTTTAATTGCACTAATCATTTATATCTAAATGATCTAAATCATTTTATTATTTGAACCATTTAAATGATTTTTAAATTGTTTATTATATATAACATCTATCTAATTAATCCTCAGAACATTCCTGGAGGATAGAAAGGTCATTAACCCCACTTCTCAGATGAGAAGACTGAGAGACACAACATTTTCAATTCTGGTCAGTGCTGGGATTGTCCTGGTCCTACTGAAGTCCATAGAAGTTTGGAGTCAGAGATAGTCCCGCGCTCATTGAAACCAGAGTGTCTTGAGATCAGAATTAGCCGCACTCGGTGTTTCTGCAAATCTCACACAGAGTGATTTTCCAACTACACAACAACTTCACAGAAGACTCAGAATTAGAATGTAGGAGTTCCTAGTCTTGTGCTCTAACCGCTAGACCACATTGCTTCTCATGAAAACTGTCCCGTGATAAGGCATTGAATTGATAGCCAATAAATAAAACCTGGATTTTTATGTTTCAAGCTAGTGTCCAAAAAGTTTCAAAACACACAAAATATTTCTTTTTCACAATCAGTTATAAAGTGGAATCAGATTGTCAGTTCCACAAGATTTCATAGCACTACCCATCATGCCATGTGCTATAGGAAATGATAGCAGCCTGTTGTTAACTTGAGGTTAGAGCATGTTAGGTATGTTTCTGTGCATTAAGGCCCTTATTTGGCAAAGTGTAGTGAAGAGTGTGCCTGACTGTTTTCACATGATTAGTTCCAATGAAGAGCAGCACAGGTAGGGGAATAATCGGGTCAGTTGTACATTCCCTAGGTTTTGTAAGATGCTATATGGAGCATTCGTGCACGATCTTGCCCAGCTGGTCTTTTAACGGGAGTCAGGCTCAGCTGTACTTGTGATGCAGTAACTGTCTCCCTACTAGTTTTTACTGGGCAGCTTAGTTGCAGTGATTGGACCCAGCAGGAAAAGGGTCAGGAAGGCCTACAAAGACTGCAAACTCTGTTGAGTGAGAGATAGGGGAGAGGTTTGGTTGAGATACCTGCTCTTGTGGTAGGGTCTTGTAGGAGTCAGATGGAAGGAGAAGCAGGGAAAGCAGCTCCTGCGGGGAGCCGTGAAACAGAGGCGAGACTCCAGGCGAGGCAGTCCTAAGTGTTGATGTTCAGCTGAGGAGTGGCGCACAGGGGAAACTTAAGATGGATGAAGGTTCAAGCCTGAGGAAGACAGAAGTGTTTGAAGTTTGTTTTCACTGTGTATTTGTTGGAGAACTCCAGCAGGGAATCTTGTAATCACTGAAAGAAGGGTGCACCTTGCGAGAAACATGGAGCCTGGGAAGACAGAGAAGTCATGAAGCCCTGAGACAATGGGTGTAAGAACCACTGCAGCCTAAGACCTGATGCAAGGTCATTGAACTATTTGTTGCTAGGACTTTGTTACTCCAGAAGGTGAAATGTTCTGGCCAGAGGGCTGAGTCACAAGAAGAAGCAGATCACTGCAGGGCCAAAGTGGTTGTTGGCAGGCATACTAGGTGAGGAGAGCCAGCTATGCTACACCGATCCATGACGGGGGCTGCTGGTATCAAGCAGAATGCCCCAGGTGTCGGTCCTGGGGCCAGTTTTGTTCAATATCTTCTTTAATGATCTGGACGATGGGATGGATTGCATCCTGCCTCAGCAAGTTCACGGATGACACTAAGCTGTGGGGAGACGTAGATACACTGGAGGGTAGGGATAGGGCCCAGAGTGACCTAGACAAATTAGAGGATTGGTCCAAAAGAAATCTGATGGGGTTCAACAAGGACAAGTGCAGAGTCCTGAACTTAGGATAGAAGAATGCCATGCACTGCTACAGGCAGGGAACTGACTGGCTAAGTGGCAGTTCTGCAGAAAAGGACCTGGGGATTAAAGTGGACGAGAAGCTGGATATGAGTCAGCAGTGTGCCCTTGTTGCCAAGAATGCTAACAGCATATTGGGCTGCATTAATAGGAGCATTGCCAGCAGATCGAGGGAAGTGAGTATTCCCCTTTATTCAGCACTGGTGAGGCCACACCTGGAGTATTGTGTCCGGTTTTGGGGCCCCCCAGTACAAAAAGGATGTGGCCAAATTGGAGAGAGTCCAGCGGAGGGCAATGAAAATGATTAGGGGGCTGGGGTACATGACTTACAAGGAGAGGCTGAGGGAACTGGGCTTATTTAGTCTGCAGAAGAGAAGAGTGAGGGGGGATTTGATAGCAGCCTTCAACTACCTGAAGTGGGGGTTCCAAAGAGGATGGAGCTCAGCTGTTCTCAGTGGTGGCAGATGACAGAACAAGGAGTAATGGTCTCAAGTTGCAGTGGGGGAGGTTTAGGTTGGATATTAGGAAACACTATTTCACTAGGAGGGTGGTGAAGCCCTGGAATGGGTTCCCTAGGGAGGTGGTGGAATCTCCTTTCTTAGAGGTTTTTAAGGTCAGGCTTGACAAAGCCCTGGCTGGGATGATTTACTTGGGGTTGGTCCTTCTTTGAGCAGGGGGTTGGACTAGATGACCTCCTGAGGTCTCTTCCAACCCTAATCTTCCATGATTCTATGATTCTATGCTGGCTGAGGAGTCTCTCTTCTACAGGGACAGCTTAAACTAATCTGATTTACAAGGCTGTATTTGTTCCAGTGTGTCTTTTATTGGGTCAGCTTGTGTAGAAATGTTTAATTGGCATTTGCTGAGCTCTTTTGAAAGCCTGGCCTCAAATGTCAATGTGCAAGTTCTTGGGAGCAGAGTTCTTCTGGAAGCCTGGCCCTGACTGCGGATGCTGAGCACTTGAACGTTTTGCATCGGGCTCTTTTAGGGGAAAACCAAAAACTGCTCCCATTCAACCGACGGGCCTTTCTTAGGAAAGTTACCCCATCCACAAAAACCTTGACACTGACTAGGCTGCTGGTAGGCTGAGACCACTGCCTATCAGCTGACTATATTGTCTCATTGTTTCGTCTTGGTCTGTCTGTACCGTGTCTATCTGTTTTCTCTTGTCTTATACTTAGATTGTAAGCGCCAGGGGGCAGGGACCATCTTTTTGTTCTATGTTTGTACATTACCCACCACAGTGGGGATTATGGTAATTGTCTGGGGCTCATAGGCTTTACAATAATACTAATAGTTAATAATAATACTATCCAACAAATGAAACAGAATCAAGCCACGTTTTATATTTGTTATAATTATTTCACTGTTCCTACAGATAGCTTCCGTGCACGACAAACCACTTACTTATACGCAAAGGTGTTATTTTAATCACAAAAATGTTCTTCCGTTCAGTTGAGCTAAGAATCCACAAATCCAGATGCTTCTTCACAGCTTATCATCCATTTTTTGGGCTGTGTAGCTTTCCTGTATCTTTCCAGCTGCTCCACCTGCACCGTGTAACTTTTGGTGGAAACAATAATATACTGCTGCAGATTTATGCAGAAACACAGCTACAATATGTGGGTCTAATTCATCTGACATTGTCTAGTGTAATTCCACTGACTTCAGCAGAGTTACTCCCAATCTACACAGCTGTAATTGAGACGAGAATCAAGCTCTGTCTCCTGGGTTATGAATCTACACTGTAAATTGATATTTATTTTCCTATAACAAATGCTCATGTGAAATGGAATAGTGTGCAAGACAACTGTAATGATAAATCAAGACTAGGAAAAGTTTTTGGGCTAATAACTAGTACAATAATGCTTTTATATATCCTTTCTCTGTAAGGATGCTATACATAATACAAGGATAAAGAGGGGCTGATCCAAGGGGAATCTTCCCTTTGACTCCAAGGGGCTTTGAAGCAGGCCTAGAAACAAAGAATAAAATGTCAACACGTTTACTGACAAAGCAACATTCAGAGAGAACAATTGCAAAAACAGGAACGCAGGGGCTGATTAGCCCACCCTAGTATGTTTTATCTTGCCATTGTCAGATTTGGGAGGAAACCCCACTAAAACATTGGGCTATGAAATGCATTATTTGGGCACGGTGAGCACTCAGTCACCTGAATTTGAAAGACAAGTAGTAAAAAGAATATGTAATTTCGAAAGCTAAACTTTCAGGGTCAAATTTTTCAGAAGTGCTCAGTTCCCATCTAGGTACCTCAATAAGTCGTCAGATTTTTCCAACCGAGCTCCTGCTACGGCACCGAGGTCCAACTTTTCAGAGGTGCTGAGCGCTCAGAAGCTCCTACTGCTTTCAATGAGAGTGGCTGGGTGTTCAGCACTCTTGAAAATCTGTTCCTAAAGTCTTACTCATTTACATATAGCCCTGGTCTCTTCCCGTGGAGTAACCCTCTATCAAAGAGGATATTTTTCAGTCATAAGTGTGCTCAGTGCAGTAACACTTACCCAGACAGATGTTTTTTATCATGTGCTCTCTGGCAAAGCCTTCCACATTAGGGATTTTATCTCATGCACTGTGAGCAGTGTCATGCACATCTTAAAATACCCCTGTGGATTGGTTTATGTGGGTATCGCCAGCTGCCAACTCAAACAATGTATGACTGAAACGGAGAGGTCTTTTCATGGGGATGATAAAGAATATCCTGTGGCAGCTCATTTGAATGTACTCCACCAAGATGTTTCCACTCTCCAAGTTCATTGGAAATGAAAAAGTCAGATTATCATACAGAGCAGGGACGGTTCAGACACAGGCTGTCTTTAAAGAAAGCTTGGATGTGGGATCTCTGCCTGCTCAGTTTATTTTTACTTGGTCTTATTTTTCCGAACGGTGTGAAGGAGGAGGAGGAATTCTGCCCTCCTTCTTTCTTTCAGGGTTTCTTTTCCTGGTAGTTTTCCTCTTTAAAAGGCCAGATTCTGCTCTAAGGTGAGCATGCACCATCCAAGTAACCTCCTCCTTCATTCCCCTGGGCAGTAGGAGGTTCAGAATAGCAATTTGGGGGGCAGATCCCTAGCTGCTGTCATGTTGAATTGATCTATTCTACTCCAAGAGCATCAACCAGCTCCAGCAGCGGTTGTGCTCCTTGATGGGTTCTGTCCCAGGTCACTTCTCAAGACTCCACACCACTCCCTGCACAGAGCGGTGTGGTGATGACATGACTTGTCCCTGATGTCTCCATTACAATAGTGGTTGGGTCTTGCACTGTCTGAATACAGCTGGGTGGCTTGGGTTAGGGCTGGGTGCCAAAGAATAGGAATAAACTCAAACTTTCTCCCAAACTAAAAAAAAATAAAAAAAAAAAAATTAGTTTCAATTTTAATGTATTTAATTGTTTGCTTCATCTTTCCTTGTCTCGTCACTTCTTTGTTCTGTTTGGAAGCAGACTTAGCTAAACTAAGGAGGGAGAGAGGGATAGCTCAGTGGTTTGAGCATTGGCCTGCTAAACCCAGGGTTATGAGTTCAATCCTTGAGGGGGCCATTTGGAGATCTGGGGCAAAAATTGGGGTTGGTCCGGCTTTGAGCAGGGGGTTGCACTAGATGACCTCCTAAGGTCCCTTCCAACCCTGAGATTCTATGAAATTAGGGATGGGTTTGAACTAAAGTCTAAATACAAAAGCTCTGCCTAAACCCAGCTGGGAGAAATTAAATGGTTTTGATTTGCCAGGGGGTCTGTGAACATTTCCTTTGATTTCAAGCCACATGAGTTTGCATCCCCAGAATTACGCTTTCCACAGTGATAGATATGGGTTTACACAAATAAAAAAATCTCAAGCTGAAGCTCAGTTGCCTCTCTGGAGTTTCACTTAATTTTGCACAATGATATGCAAACCATGCAAGAAGTTGATGCAAAACCATCATTCATCTTGGGTTTCTTTAAAACTTATCCAAGGTTTGCCTAAAACATCCTCAAAGTTTCATGAACCAAACTCCAAACCAGGTGAATTTTTTGCAGTGTTTGGGGTTTTGTTGAGAACATGTTTTCATAGCTCTAAAAAGCTGAATGAGACGCTGTTTTGACAGATTTGATAACCGAGTATATGCAGGAGGTGACATGCTGGAAATCTTGTGAGATTTGCAAACTCGTTTTAAGGACTCAAGAGGTTTGGATTCGATTCAGTTAGACATCTGAACTTTTGGGTGATCATTTAGAATGAATTGCCGAACATTTGAGGCACATCCATCCCTAATCAGAGTAGATCTATTTTTTGATCGATTGAGTGATAGGTTTGCTATTAATAATAATGAATAGCAATTTACATTCTTCTTTGTTCTGCTTTGAGAATAGCTACCAAGAATGAATTATTGTAGATGGACAGGGCCAATGCAAGGATATTTTGCGCCCTAGGTGAAAATTCCACCTTGCCCCCCCCCCCCCGCACATCGGTTCATTGAGGGGCAAATCCCAATGAGCCTTTGCAGACCCCAGGGGCCAGCTGTGCCCAGGGGCTGCTCCTCAGACCAGGTTCCCCCATCCACTCCCTCCCACTTCCCACCCCCTGACTGCCCCCCTCAGAACCCCCAACCCCCCCGATCCTTGTCCCCTGCCTGCCCCCTCCTGGAACCCCTGCCCCTAACTGCCCCCCAGAACCCCAGCCCCTACCTAAGCCTCCCTGTTCCTTGTCCCCTGACTGCCCCCTCCTGGAACCCCCCCCACCCTAACTGCCCCCCTAGGACCCTACCCCCTACCTGTCCCTTGACTGCCCCAACCTTCTCCACATCCCCGCCCCCTGACAGCCCCCCCCAGAACTCCTGACCCTTCCAACCCTCCCCCTGCTCCCTGACTGCCCCCCGGGACTCCCCTTACCAGGCCCGCAGAACCCGAGCATGGTGAGAGGGGAACCGGGGGGGTGTGCCTGCCCGGGCTGCGGTCCGGCGCGCCCCCCTCGGGGGCTCCTGCAGCAGATGCTTGCGGGTGGCGGCCCCCATGCGCCCCCCCCCCCAGCTCCCCCATTGCTGTGCTTGGGCTCTGCGGCTCCTGGGAGTGTGAGCCACCGTCTCTGCCCCTCCCGGGGAGCCACAGAGCCCGAGCACGGCAAGGGGGGAACCGGGGCACACGGGGTTGGCACCCACATGCATCTGCTGCAGGAGCCTATGTGTGAGTAATAATCACAATCAATGACTAGAGGACAACCCTGCACTGGAAAGAGTTAATAAGGACAAGGTAGCCAGAAGAGTTGGTGTTCCTGGGAAAAGGACTGCTGTTTTGTTGTACACACCATTTTGAAAAGGAAATGATTCTGAGCGCCACTGTAAACTTTTATTAGCACCATCTTTAATGTTGGGTGTTGTCAGAACTGAAAGCAAAAGAACAATCACAGTCATGGGGATTATAGAAGGAGAGGCAGGTGTACAAGAGAAAGCAAGCAGATGATACTAATTAAGAAACAATGTTCTAGTGGAGGAACACATGAAGCAGCAAACAGCTTTTAAAGGTTATGTGCTGAATTGAAGCTAAAGCAGCTGATAATACCTGATGCTATTTATCTGCTGTTGTACTGCAGAGATGGGAACATAATTCCTGTTGTGTGATATGCCATTGAGAGGATATTTTCCGAGAACTTTCCACAATGTGCAGCGGCAGTCAAAAAAGTGAACAGAATGTTAGGAACCATTAGGAAAGGGATAGATACAAAGACAGTAAATATCATAATGCCACTATATAACTCCATGGTAAGCCCATAGCTTGAATACTGCGTGCAATTCTGGAAAAGTACAAAGAAGGGCAAAAATGATCAAGGGTATGGAACAGGAGAAGAGATTAAAAAGATTGGACCTTTCAGCTTGGAAAAGAGATGACTAAGGAGGGATATGATAGACCTCTATAAAATCATGAATGGTGCGGAGAAAGTGAATAAGAAAGTGTTATTTACTCCTTCACACAACACAGGAACCAGCAATCATCCAATGAAATTAATAAGCAGCAGGTTTGAAACAAACAAAAGGAAGTGTTTCTTCACACAGTGCCCAGTCAGCCTGTGGAACTCATTGCCAGGGGCTGCTGTGAAGGCCAAAACTATAAAAGGAATGAAAACAGAACTACGTAAGTTTGTGGAGGATGGGTCCATCGATGGCTGTCATCCAAGATAGTCAGGGATAAACCCCCATGCTCTGGGTGTCCCTACCCTCTCACTGCCAGATGCTGGGAGTGGACAACGGAGGATGGATCACCAGATGATTGCCTGTTCTTTTCATTCCCTTTGAAGTACCTGGCAATGGCTACTGTCAGAATACGGGATCCTGGGATAGATGGACCATTGGTCTGACTCAGTATGGCTGTTTTTATGATAAAAGCAGATTAAGCAAGCCACTGCAGAAAAATAAAAGTGCTTTTTTTTTTGCCTCTTGAACATAGTTTGAGGTTGTTGCCCTCTCTCTGACTTATCATTGACTTCACTGTAACGTCCTGGGAATTTCTCCTCTGGATTCCTGGCCAGAACTTTGGAACCACAAAGAAGAATTTGTTCAAAAAAAAAAAATCATAGAATCATAGAATCTCAGGGTTGGAAGGGACCTCAGGAGGTCATCTAGTCCAACCCCCTGCTCAAAGCAGGACCAAACCCAATTAGATCATCCCAGCCAGGGCTTTGTCAAGCCTGACCTTAAAAACCTCTAAGGAAGGAGATTCCACCGCCTCCCTAGGTAACCCATTCCAGTGCTTCACCACCCTACTAGGTTTTACACTTAGCCCATTGTACACTGTGCTTTGAAGCCAAAGTTTTTGGAAGTGACTAGTGATCTGGGGTGCCTAGCCTGAGACACCGTAAGGGAATCTTATTTTCAGACAGAGGGGGGCTCAGCACTTCCTGAAAATGAAGCCCCTTCATGATTAGTCAAGATGGGAACCCAAAATCCCTTCTAAAAACTTGGGCCTGGACCACAGCAGCCACATTTGAAAAACTGGAGAATTTAGTGACTGCTGTGGTACAGGCAGGCTCCCATAAAGATAATAACTGTCAAAGGGCTGGAATAATATGATCATTTAAAGTAACATGAACCATGCTGGCATCATTGCGAGGTGGAATACAGAGAGCCAGGTTTGGAAGAGGCCTCAGCTGTCAAGATTAAGACTGGCTGAAAACACATTTTCTTAAATAAAAACCACAGTGTGGTTTGCCGTTATTTGTTATGTCAAATTATTTGTTCTCACATTGGTTACTCATTACTATTTCATCAGCCTCGTCAAATCTCTTCCATTAAACCACTTTTTGATAGAACCTGACTTTTATAATACATCAAAATTTGGAAAAAAGCAAACCACCAAAAACCTGTGTTTTTTTGGGGTGGGGACAGAGAAGGAGGGGTTGTTCAAAACAACCCCCCCCCCCCCGCAAAAAAATTATTTTTGGGGGGCTTGTTTTTTTATGAAACTTTACCAAAAAAAATTGACAATGTGAAATGTATTTCTTAACAAGCTCTACCAATTAGAACGTCACTGCGAATTTGTGAAAATGTTTGTGACTCTTGCAAGTTTGACAAATGAATTTTCATCTGAAAGTTTATTCATCTGTTCTTTGTAACTCACTTTAAATCATTTGTTATTCTTTAGTTTAAAAAGTTGTAGCTGTCATCCGGTCAGACAGTAGACACCATATCAAGCAGCTTAGGTGGCAAATCATGTTCCACACATAATAGGAGGTAACATGGTCCAATGCCTCATGTACTGGCCTGGGAATTAGAAGCAGTGGGTTCTATTCATGCCTCTACTATTGGACAACTTTGAGCAAGTCATGTCACCTCTCTGCACCTCAGTATCCCCATCTGTAAAGTGGGGATAATGATGCTGAGCTCCTTTGTGAAGTGTTTTGAGATCTACAGGTGAACACTGCAATATAAGAGCTACTAATATTATCATGAACAGTTCACCAAAAACCCACAGGATGAAAACTGTTTCCCCAGACTAGTCAGCGAATAAGTAATAGACTGATAGAAAAGATCACTTTGTGCAGGAGTCATGAATAGAAATAGGAGTTAACTTCATAACAAATATTATTCACAATGAGTGATTCAATCACTGTAAAGAAGACTGTGGCCACTAAAGATATTGGGTGCTGGAAGCATCATGGAAGAGAAACCAGCTGTCACATGGAGAATATTTGCCCTCCTACCAACTTGACGTACTCCGTTATTATTGCAGCCACTGCAGCATGGACTGAAGTGAGGTCTGCAAGAAAGATTGACCTGAGTATGTAAAAGGAAAAAGACACCCACGCTGACTGGCTTTATCTTGGGTTGTTCCCTTCTGGAGATGAGTCTTTTGATGTGTGCTTTTTCTTTGTTTGGTGGGTTGAAAAAACTTCAGGCCAAAGCCTCAGCTGTGTAAACTGGTTTCAGCCGATTTATAGCAGCTGAGTATGTGGCCCACTCTTTGGAAGCCATATAACTAAATACAGAATATAATTCTACAGAAAAAATAATGGGCTTTCCTGGCTTTGACACACACAGCATATTGTCTGCATCTTATTCTAATGTTGTATTGTTGCTACAGTTTTACACATCTGAAGAACACTGGAATACACTCAAGCATCCCTGTTTGGCAAACGTCTCCTATCATCCTTTAAGGGTGAGCTTCAGCGGGCTGTTTTGAGTGGCAGTCTCTGGAGAGAGACAATGGGCTGGAGAGTGTGAAAACACAAATATTCAGCTCTTTGACACTTCTGTGCACACACACAGATGCTGTCATTTGATCTTCATCAAGCTGGTCTATATTTTCAGTGGGAAGGGATATTTGGACTCTAAATATATGGTTCAGTAAAATTAACATTCCGTATCATAGAATCATAGAGAAGTAGGGCTGGAAGGGACCTTGAGAGATCATCTAGCCCAGCCCCCTGATAGGTATTTGTCCAACCTGTTATCAGAAACCTCCAGTGATGGGGATTCCACAACCTCCCTTGGAAGCCTATGCCAGTTCTTGTATTGCTGGAAAGTTTTCCCTAATCTCTAACCTAAATCTCCCTTGCTGAAGATTAAGCCCGTTACTACTAGTCCTCCACTCAATGGACATGGAGAATCGTTGGTCACCGTCCTCCTTATAACAGCCCTTAACATATTTGAATATTATCAGTCGTCTTTTCTCAAGACTAGACATGCCCAGATTCTTTAACCTTTCCTCAGAGGAGAGCAACACAAATGATAAAAGGTTTAGAGAACCAGATCTATGGAGTCTGTCCAATTTTTCCACATCTTTCTTAAAGTGTGGCACCCAGAACTTGACACAGTACCCCAGGTGATGCCTCACCAAGGCTGAGTACAGCTGGATAATTACCTCCCATGTCTTACATATGACATTTCTGTAAATACACCCCAGAATATTAGCCATTTTTGCAACTGCATCACATTGTTGACTTGTATTTAATTTCTGATCCACTAACCCCCCGGATCCTTTTCTGCAGTACTATCACCTAGCCAGTTATTCCCCATTTTGTAGTTTGTGCGTTTGATTTTCCTTCTTAAGTTCAGTGCTTTACATTTGTCTTTATTGAATTTCATATTGTCAGTTTCAGACCAACCTCTCCAATTGGTTACGATAATTTTGAATTCTAATCCTGTCCCCCACAGTGCTTGCAACCCCTCCCATCTTGGTGTCATCCTCAAGTTGTATACAGTATAAGCGTACTGTCCACTCCGTTATCCAGGGTGAATTTGATTTAAATCATGGATTTCTACATACAAGTGCATTCTTGTTGGTTGTTATAACCTTAATACATATTCTTCACAACTCAGAGATAGATGTAGATTTCATTTTTAGAAGGTACACACTATACATTTTTAAAGTGATTTATTTTGAAAACTTTTCAGATTAGTTTTACAGCTATATCAGAAAATGAATGATTGTTTGGTTATTTCATTTACCAAAGGTAAATGAAGCAGATATTTATGAAGTCATTGGGAGGTGAACTACCTCCAATTCAACAGGTTAATCACTAATATTTGGAGGATTTTCTTGCCATGCTGAATTAGGAGGAGAACATAACCAGACAGACATTTAAATTGTTTTATTTAACTAAAACAATGTTATGTATTCTGGATTTTTTTCTTCAACAGCAAACATAATATTTTAACAAAACAAGCATATGAATTTTTGAATTTAGTTAAACATTCAAGTTTTTTTAAATCAGGTTTGTTTTTGTTAAAATTGTTTTTAACTAAAATAGCTAAATGAGATATTTAAAAAAAAAAATTAAATCGACTATATCAGCCAGGTCAACATGAGAAACTTAAATATTGGCTTCTGCAGCTAACTCAGCCATTTTCACCTTCATTTTCCTGTTTGTTCATAATCTGAAAAAGAAAAACAAGCTTTCCTGCTTTTTCAGGTCCCAAACAATTTCTCAATTTGGAGTGAATTAGTCCAAAGGAAGAAAATATTTTTTCTACACCGGCAGAAGAAGCTACTGCTGTTAAACGTGAGATTATCACTTCAACAGTCTCTGAATTCAAGTGCTTAAGTGACTTCCACCAGTTCACTGGTGTGACTTTCTTTAAAACATCATCAGCAAACATATATTTCTTGAATGGTTCTTATTCCTAAACTGGGTCTCTTTTACGGCCTGCTGCCATTATAGGTTTTCCCTTCTAGTGAGAGAATGGTATGGTAGATCTCATATCAATGAAAGCTACACTCAGAAAGACCTCAAGACTTCTGGAATATGCTGCTCAAACAGTTTCACTTTTGTTTCTACTGCCTGTCCCTCCCGTCTCACATTTTTCTCCAGACTTCTTCTCCTTGTCCAGATCCATAGGCGCCAACTCCGTGGGTGCTCCGGGTCTGGAGCACCCATGGGGAAAAATCAGTGGGTGCTCAGCACCCACCGGCAGCTCCCCGCCAGCCCCAGGGCCCGCGCCCAGCTCACCTCACCACTGGGAGACGTTGCGGGGCCCCGCCCCCGACGCCGGGCATCAGCCCCCACCGGCACCGCCGGAAGTTGGTGCCTGTGTCCAGATCTATTCTGCCCCCAACAATCTTCTATTCATTGAACTTTTTGAAACTTTGCACTTTTAGAGAGAGGTAAGGGATTAACTCTGTGTACACAAATTTGAGAGGGACAATAGGGTTGAGGTCTGTTATTTCTCACCTCTATATATTATTTATTTATTTATTTATTTTGAAACATTTTTGCTGTTAACAAGCATGTTATCTCTGGAGACACAAATCCACAGTTTGAGAACTGCAAACTAAGCGTCTCTGATGGTATCTTCTAGGCTGAGCACTGAGTCCCATTGGGCAGATAGAAAGATTAACCTAAATAATCTTTACAGAAGCCCCTGGAACCCCATAAGTTTCGGTCATTAATCCATGAACTATTGGAACTCATTTACAAAACTTTTCTTAACCATTACATGAATATATTTTCTCAGACAATAGAATTAGAATTTATAATCTCTATTCCATGATGAGATATCTTTGAGCTATAATGTATCTTAATTAAAACTATCTTTAGATAGGTTTTTTCCTCCAAAAGCATCTTATCAAAAAAATCTGATTTAAATAAAATAAATCCAATTTTTTGATATTTTTTTAAAATCATTGACTGTTATCCACCCTGCCATTATCCAGCTTCCTTTTGAAAACCTCCCGTGAAGAAGCTTCCACAACCTCCCTAGGCAGTCTGTTCCATTACGAACAGTGTTATGGATGGTGATAAAGACATCTTGAAAGCAATGGCAGTATGTAGAAATGTAGCTGACATGGTCAGAAGTAGCATTGTTCTGTTAGCCCTTTCAACCTTAGTAGTTGTTTTACATCACTGTGTTTTCAAGGCTATCTGAGAAAGGAAAGGGGACATCCCTCTCTCTCAGTCTAAGCCCAGGGGTACACTAGGGGAGGGGGTTGATCTACGATACGCAACTTCAGCTACGGGAATAGCGTAGCTGAAGTCGGCGTATCGTAATCGACTTACCTGGCGATGAGGACGGCGGCGAGTCGATCGCTGCCGCTCCCCCGTCGACTCCGCTTCCGCCTCTAGATGAGGTGGATTGCCGGCGCCGACGGGGAGCGCGATTGGGGATCGATTAATCGCGTCTTAACGAGACACGAAAAATCGATCCCTGATAGATCGATTGCTACCCGCCGATCCGGCGGGTAGTGAAGACCTGCCCTAAGTCTGATAAACTCAGGACAGACAGCTGCAACGGGGTGGGGGCTAGAAAACAGGTAACAGGTCAATCAGGTTCAGCTGAGAAGGGGATACCAGAGATCAATTAGGATCAGCTGAGAGGGAGTTACCTGAGGTCAATTAGGATCAGCTGATTCCAACTAAGGGCTTTTTAAACTCTCCCCCCTTGGGCGAAGGGGAGGAGAGAGAGAGGGAAGGAGTGAAGCTGCCAGCAAGGAGCAAGCCTCTCCAGGAGGGGCAGTGGCATTCCCTCCCATAAGGGAAGAAAAACAAGCCCAAAAGACTGGCTGAGAGAAGGATGCGCTGCCCTGTGCATCCTAGAAGGACTGTTTTACCCAAGCCCGTCTCACCATGGTTAAAATCAGCTGAGGCTGGTGAGACCGAGAAGGTGCCTTGCCACACTAAGGTACTGATCACCATGGTATCTACCTATTATTTGTAAATGAAAGCTGAGAGATAACATCTGCATTTCTAGTTACCCCAAAACAGGGGGAACTAGAGGGAAAATTAGCAGGGTGTGGAGGACCCAGAGGACATCTATGTTGAATGTGGGCCACAACAGATCTATGCTGATTTACACCAGCTGAGGATCTGGTATTTTCTCCCTTTTCTTTAAAAATCTTCCCCTGAGCGTAATGTGGTGAGGTGCAGTATAGCCTGGCGAGAGACATCCAGCACAATACTGAAGTACTATTAAAATAACAGGCCTCTTCTTTTTTCTTGTGATGTCAACAGAACTCTGTTACATTATTGTCACAGGCTGATCTGGCATAAACAGCAACCGTATCTTACTAGCATGTGGCACCAGTGGGAAGAGCATTATTGTATATTCTGCCCTTTGGGGCCCCATTCAGTCCAAAGGAACAAAGGCAGCACTTGTTAGGAGGCATAAATAGCCTAAGTAGAGGGTTCAGGCTGTCCCACATTTGCTATCGAAAGTGCATGTTCTTGGGGAAAGTATGCACTAGCTAACGCACAGACAGCATAGGGCATCTGACGTGAGCTGTACAGCAGTGCCATCACTGGGAGGGTTTGAAATACAATTGGTGTAAATCTCAAACCATAAATTAACCTCTTACGGTAAAGCTGGGGAGATCTGTGTTTTCTCCAAAACCCAATTCTCTGCCCCTTACGTTGGTGTAAAGCAGGAGCGACTCTCTTAAAGTCAGTGGCATGACAATAGTGTAGAGATAAGGTAAGAGAAAGGAAAACTGGACCCAGAACTTCCAGTGGTCAGAGATCCCAAAGGCATGTATTGCAAGGGTCCAGAGGACCAGCTCTGCAGATAGTGTAGCTCCATTGAGTTCAGTGGAGGTGTGTGGATTTAGAGACCAGGTGGGGTTCTGGTCAAGAGAATTAAAAAAAAAAAGTGAAATGCTTTTTGAAAAAAATCAATTTAACCTTTTCCCTCCTTTTGCCACTGAAAGCAATACAATGAATGATGCCCCAGGTGTCTTTCCTCCACTTTTTTCTTTACCCACTCCAGCTTTTCGACCCTTCCTCAGCTTTGGAAAAGTTACAAAATGGCAAAGTTCAGGGTGAAATCCAAGCCGTACTGGAGTCAATGGGAATTTTGTCATTGGCTTCAGTGGGGTCAGGATTTCATCCACAGTGTTTTCTTTTCCCCTTTACTACTCTGGAACTTTTCCAACATCGCAGAAATTTAAAATATATACAGAGCAACAAGAATGAAAGAAAAACTCCCAGCATCATTTGCGTCTATTTCATTGTGGTAAAATGAGGGGTGCGGTGGAGTGAAGGCAGGGAGTGAAAAACAAACAGAAATGGGAGGACAACTCTCCCAAATTTCTGCTTTCAATAAAGATATTAAAATAAAAGCTTTTTGTGAAAGTTTCCAGTTTTAAAAAACGTTGAAAGAAAAACTTAATCCAGATCTGTTTATACTTGTTTTACACTGTGATTTCCCCACTGACTTCAGTGAAACTGTTCCTGCCTTACACTGGCATAAGTGAGGTGAGAAACAAGCCCCCTGTGCATTCAATGGGTCTGATTCCCCTTTGCCTTCCATTTTGTATCATCATTAGGGCTGGTTAGAAAAACTTTGATGCAACGGTTTTCTATAGGAAAATGACGTTCCACTGAAATCAAAGTGCTTTGTGAAATTGTCAGTTTTGCAGAAAAATTAAAAATAGTTCCCACTTTTGGAACAAAATGTTTCAATTTTTCATTACAAGTTGGAACAAAGCCAAACTTCTGCAACTCGAAACATTTTGCAAAACAGAATTTCTATCGTTTAGAGCTGTGCAACTGGATGTCTAACAGTGCTATTCTTACTTCGAGGCATTTTACTCCCATTTTGTTCATGTATACTTGACTGCACATGATGTAAGGCTGCAAAGAATCAGACCCCTTGAATTTCTGTCCCTGCTCCAAAAGCTGTTTTACTTCAATAAAATGTTGATACCTCCTCAAAAGTAATTCATCGTAATGGGGATAAATCCCCATCTTTGAATAAGCAAATATTTTAACATATGGGTCTAGTTCTGAGCCCCAGTATAAAACAAGGATTGCACCGCTGAAGTCAATGGAATTTCACTAGTGTATGTGGGGTCAGATTAAGTAATGATAATATACTAGTAATAACAGAATTTGATACTTGGATGCAATAGATTCAATCCTTAATCCTAAAGAAATCTGGGATCAGAACAACCACCCTCCTCCCTAAGAAACCTTCTAGCAGAAATTAGTCTAACTGGCCCCTCAGAAATCTGGATGATGGTTCAAGTCATTCAAAGTAAATAGCCCATCACCATTAGAAATGCAAATAAGTATAACTATGGTTAATCAATAATTTCCCAACACATTATGAAACAGGTTTTTAGGGGGACTTATTTGGATTTAGCCTCACTTTAATAACATATTAAAATGTGCAAGAATGATGCCAAACTTCAGATCTAATTTAATTTTCCAGAGTCTGGTTGGAGTATTTTGTTCCCCCAGTGATGAAAAGAAACGGAGTAAAAAGTAATCCTTTTCTTTTGCCGGTTGCCAATCAACGTTCTGAATGTCTCTCTTATTTTCAGAAATCAGAAAAAAAGAAAAAGTGACTGAACACAGAAAGGCATTTGACAGTCCGCTGGCCACAAGCCAAGTGAAGAACTGAGAAATAACCAGAGTCAGCTTTAGTCAGTCGTATGCTGCCTGTATCTGCCTAACGAGGCCATCCTTCCATGTGCAAGGAGAAGCTCTAAAGCTCCAAACCTTTTGAGGGTTTATTTTTTTTCCTTTGAAGGCTTTTTCCTCCCCTCCCTGCTACATCCTCTATAAGGGTGTGACTGGGGTCCCAGTAGGGGCCAGCTGTGGTCACTCAGTTACAGTGAACTGCAAAGAATGGGGCAGACAATCCCCATAAAACTGGTGGATATTCCAATACTTAGATTCACCAGCCATCATAAAACAGATTCTTTATTACCTCACTGGTTACTCAGAAGTCCAAACAATACAGCTTCCTTAAAGTGATCCAGCCTCAGGCCTCTATCCGGGTACCTAAGTCAAATGTGATGATGTCTGAGAATCTTATTTCATCCTATAAAAGAAAAGGATCGGACACATTACCTACCAGGTTATTGAATATTCCAGATCTTACCCAAATACATACTACAGCCAATTCTTATTAACTAAACTAAACTTTATTAAAAAACGAGAGAGTATGGGTAAAAGATCAATATACATACAGACATGAGTTTAATTCATTGAAGTGCAGATTCATAGCAGAAATGGTGAGCTTTGTAGTTGCAAAGAGGTCTTTCAAAAATAGTTCATAGGTTATAGTCCAATGTCCAAATGTCATATTGAGGGCGTACCAGCATAACTGGGACCCCAGTCTTGCGACTCAAACTTCCCCCGATGAAGCCTAAGCAGATCTGAGATGACAGAACCAGTACCCAAGGATCGTTTATATAATTTCATGTCTTCTTTGACAAGTTGGGAGTTCCTCTGGGAACAAAAGGTAATTAGGATGACTTTGAAGGCGGTCCATCACCGGTATTTAGCTATAGAATTAACATAAGGCAATTTGCTTGTTCCTCCACCATTCACAGATTATTTGCTATACATTTCAAAGAGAGATGAATATAGCGATATCCCGTGTTTACAATTCATTTAAATGCTAGGATGTTCTTTTGACCTCTGAATTATCAGAATATAGCATAGACAGGGACTGTTGATTACATTGTCGATCCTACTCATACATATGTAAATACACAAAAACAAAAACATTATCTCCCCACATGTCTTTTGAGAGTTATTTATTTTGCAGGATGTTTAACCCTTTCAGGCCATGCATCACAAAGTTTCAATGTTTGTAAAATGTACAGGTAAAACCCAACGTACCAAATTACCACCAGACAATATTTAATATGTTCCATGCTCATTGAGGAAAATCAAACATTTTAAAAGCAAATGTTAAGAAGAGGAAAAGGCCATCTGGCCCCATCTGCCTCCTCCATTCCTTTGGTTGACCATAATCCCAGCTTCCTGTTTTTCCACCATGACCTTCAGTCTCTTTCTTCTCAAGAAACAAATCTAGTTGTCTCTTGAACTCATTTATACTCTTGGCTTTAATCACCTTCCTACGTAATTCATTCCACATGTTTATTAGCTTCTGGGTGAAGCAGATCTGCCTGAGTTTCCAATCTCCTCTTATTGTGGATTCCAAATTTTTAGAGCTGGTTGAACTTTTCAGAATTTTGAGTTTTTGATGAAAATTAGATTTTCAAGTAGGTCTTATAATTTTGGGGGCAGATTCTGACACCCTCACTCAGGATGAGATTGATGGAGACATTGGTGGAGGAAGGTGGGCTGTTCAATAGACCAGACCCAGAGCTGGTGCAAAATGCTGTAGCTCCATTGATTTAAGTGAAGTTATGCTGATTTGCACCAGCTGAGTATCTGGCCCTTCTATGTATCTGCCTCTCCATTTTGTAAACCCTTACAAGTATAAAAAATTGTTAAGTCTCTCCATTGACTTTACCAATCCCCACCATGATATTGACAAGCATCAACAGAGGCCAAGTTCCGAACAGACATGAAGAATGAACTATCCAGTCTGTACCATAGATGGTCTCTCCAGACCTGAGAGGAGGCACATGGAAAGAGGCTTATACTACTGTTCTTCATGCTTTACCTGCTATGTGGATCATAGAATCATAGAATCTCAGGGTTGGAAGGGACCTCAGGAGGTCATCTAGTCCAACCCCCTGCTCAAAGCAGGACCAACCCCAACTAGATCATCCCAGCCAGGGCTTTGTCAAGCCTGACCTTAAAAACCTCTAAGGAAGGAGATTCCACCACCTCCCTAGGTAACCCATTCCAGTGCTTCACCACCCTACTAGTGAAAAAGTTTTTCCTAATATCCAACCTAAACCTCCCCCTCTGCAACTTGAGACCATTACTCCTTGTTCTGTCATCTTCTACCACTGAGAACAGTCTAGATCCATCCTCTTTGGAACCCCCTTTTAGGTAGTTGAAAGCAGCTATCAAATCCCCCCTCATTCTTCTCTTCTGCAGGCTAAACAATCCCAGTTCCCTCAGCCTCTCCTCATAAGTCATGTGCTCCAGCCCCCTAATCATTTTTGTTGCCCTCCGTTGGACTCTTTCCAATTTATCCACATCCTTCTTGTAGTGTGGGGCCCAAAACTGGACACAGTACTCCAAATGAGGCCTCAATAGTGCCGAATAGAGGGGAATAATCACGTCCCTCGATCTGCTGGAAATGCCCCTACTTATACAGCCCAAAATGCCGTTAGCCTTCTTGGCAACAAGGGCACACTGTTGACTCATATTCAGCTTTTCGTCCACTGTAACCCCTAGGTCCTTTTCTGCAGAACTGCTGCCTAGGCATTCGGTCCCTAGTCTGTAGCAGTGCATGGGATTCTTCCGTCCTAAGTGCAGGACTCTGCACTTGTCCTTGTTGAACCTCATCAGATTTCTTTTGGCCCAATCCTCTAATTTGTCTAGGTCCCTCTGTATCCTATCCCTACCCTCCAGTGTACCAACCACTCCTCCCAATTTAGTGTCATCTGCAAACTTGCTAAGGGTGCAGTCCACACCATCCTCCAGATCGTTGATGAAGATATTGAACAAAACCGGCCCCAGCACCGACCCTTGGGGCACTCCACTTGATACCGGCTGCCAACTAGACATGGAGCCATTGATCACTACCCATTGAGCACGACCATCCAGCCAGTTTTCTATCCACCTTACCGTCCATTCATCCAGCCCATACTTATTTAACTTGCTGGCAAGAATACTGTGGGAGACTGTATCAAAAGCTTTGCTAAAGTCAAGAAATAGCACATCCACTGCTTTCCCCTCATCCACAGAGCCAGTTATCTCATCATAGAAGGCAATTAGGTTAGTCAGGCATGACTTGCCCTTGGTGAATCCATGCTGACTGTTCCTGATCACTTTCCCCTCCTTTAAGTGGTTCAGAATTGATTCCTTGAGGATCTGTTCCATGATTTTTCCATGGACTGAGGTGAGACTGACTGGCCTGTAGTTCCCCGGATCTTCCTTCTTCCCTTTTTTAAAGATGGGCACTACATTAGCTTTTTTCCAGTCATCCGGGACCTCTCCCGATTGCCATGATTTGTCAAAGATAATGGCCAATGGCTCTGCAATCACATCGGCCAACTCCTTTAGCACCCTCGGATGCAGTGCATCCGGCCCCATGGACTTGTGTTCGTCCAGCTTTTCTAAATAGTCCCGAACTACTTCTTTCTCCACAGAGGGCTGGTCACCTCCTCCCCATACCGTGCTGCGGAGTGCAGCCGCCTGGGAGCTGACCTTGTCTGTGAAGACAGAGGCAAAAAAAGCATTGAGTACTCTAGCTTTCGCCACATCCTCTGTCACTAGGTTCCCTCCCTCATTCAGCAAGGGGCCCACACTATCCTTGACTGGATAGAAGGCTCCAGACTACAAAGTGTTTAATCTGGCTCCTTTCAATAATTTGTAAGCAACAATATTTATTACGACATGGCTGTGTTCTGCAATAACCTGGACAAACCTTACTGAATTAAGTTTAGGTATCATTATAGACCAGGGATTATATGTAATTCCATGGGGGAAAAGGGACCACAACTCTCCAGGAACCAAGAACAGTGAGGGGTAATTAGACAAATTCACTCAGGTTGTAACACCTCCCAAGAGGTACTCCCACCTGGAAAGGTGTGCATATACGGTCCACACTGGATTCTCAAGTTCCACTGGTGAGGCTGACAGAGCAACATGTTAGCTGTCCATGTGTTTGGCTTGTGAAGGTTGTAGTGCGGCTTCTATTCTATTCTACTCTACTATCTACTCAGTGTTTTGGCTCTGTTTGGGGTTTAGAGAGAGCACTGGGTGACGACACCCTTTGGTGTAAATTGGCATAAATTGACGTTGATGGAACCATTGCCGATTTACACCAACTGAGCTTCTGGCCTACTTCGTTTAGATTGCGACGGAGGAAGGATTTGGACTAAGACTGTTCACTCGGCATGACTGCAGCAGGTACTGTACATCTCCATGTTAGATACACCTCTTTGCATCGGGTATTTTCCGTTCACTTGCTCTGACAGTGAAATACAGGGAAGTAACAACTATTTTCTTAACATTTGAAGAGTTGCCCTGCTTAGCTTAGAAACACGAGACATCCACAGACATAGTGAATTGTCCACATCAGCCCCTTGGCACCTCCTCCTGCAAATGACACTGTTTGCTATGGAAAAACAATTAACAGCAGGGAATGAAATTTGCTTTCTCTAATCGGTGTAGTGACGAAAGCTCCCCTAATGCATGCTTGTATTTTTGGAACCATTCAATCCTGGCACTAATCCTCTGCATTCTTTAGAGTATGCTCATTGATTTAACCACCATAAGATGTAATTATATTGTCCGCAGGTATGTTTGTCACATCCCACGCTGCCATACCTTCAAGGCCATTGAGTAATTACTCCACAGCACAGAAGGATTTGAGTGAGCATTTAAAGCTGTATTGTCACTGGCTTTCAGATGCCCTCTTGCTTTCTTCTCCGCATCACATAGGAGACACAGTTCACCAAGACTGTCCCTTACCGAACTCAGACCACTTGGGTAAGTGACAAGGACGCACATGCAGGTTTGAACCCCAAAAATATGGATTTCAAAGGTTCGGGTGTTGGAATCCAGATCAGAATTTTGCGACCTAAAGCTCAAAACAGCCATCACCCACTGGCACTTCCTATGTGAGGGAGGGATAGCTCAGTGGTTTGAGCATTGGCCTGCTAAACCCAGGGTTGTGAGTTCAATCCTTGAGAGGGCCATTTGGGGATATGGGGCAAAAATTGGGGATGAAGGGGGGAATGTCGTGGCCCCAGCAGTAAGAGTTCCCGTCCCTCTGATACCAGCAGAGGAGGTGTGGTTCTTTCCAACACAGAGTTCCACCCCGTTCGGCAGGCTTAGCACCTCATTCTACAACCCTGACTAGCACAAATGCAGGATTTGTTGGGGAAAAGCTGCAGCTCTTTCTGTTGGCATGGACGGGCTAAGGAGAAAGCGAATCCAACAGGGATGTGGATATCTAGGAATGCATATGGCCTTCATCACTGTAGCACGTCATCATTAATGGATTCTCATCTTCCCCACACCCTGGCAAGGTAGGAGAGTGCTCTTCTCCCTACAATAGCACAGGATACATGACGTCACTTGCCCAAGGTCACCCAGTAAGTTTGGCCCAGATTCTCAAAGATATTTAGGCACCTCGCTGGCTCTTTAAGCACCAATCCCACTACTTAGGGATCACCGACATTTTCAAAACTGCAGCTCAGTTGTCTCCTAACCTCGCAGGTGCTGACGTTTCTACCACTTGGCAGTCGCCACGCCGCCTAGGCCCTGATGCTGCCCACAGCTCCTGGGCAGTGCAGCACCTTAGCTGAGTGAGGACAAAGCTCCAGAGGCCCCAAAGCAGGATTCCCAAACTAGGCAGGAGAACGCCTAGCCCATCAGCAGGGCCCAATCCGGTAGGCGAACTCTGAGCACATTTAAGATCTGCTACCTGTCAGGCCCTGCAGCAGGAGGGCCGGAGGCAGCCTGTGACAGATGGGGAGGCAGCAAAGCACCCAAACAAGAGCCAGTGGGGGGCACAGGGAACGTAGGGTGAGAATGAGAGAGATATCAAGCATGAGCAGAAGACAGAGAGATGACATTGGTTGCTAGGGCATGTACTACATTAGAGGCTGACCTAGGTGAGGTACCTAACTCCAGGAAAGAGTTTGCAGCTGAGGAGCCCACGTGGAGGGAACTGTCTCTCTCCGGCCTGTCAGCCAAGCATAACAAGACAATAGCTTAGCACTCCTCACTTTCCCCCCACCCCCTTTCTAGGTACTTCACTCCTGCCTCTATCTGGTGACTCCCTGCTCAGCTCACTGACTTCTGAAGATCACTTTCTTAGGGATTAATTATTGTGGCACTAGAAGAAGTGGCTTGACTCTCCCTGGGCATCGTATGTGGAGCCTGGGCAGCTAGCGCTGGTCTGAGGATTGTGCTGGATGGGAGGCCACATAGAGGTTGGGTATTGCAACAGGGAGAGGACCAATGCCTAAGAGATGGAAACTGAACCCAGTCCTCCTGAGTCTATCCATGCACTATCCCGCTAGACCATCCTTCCCATCCTAAGCATTGCAATTCTGGAAAGCGATGAATAGATTGTGTGAATGTTTTTAATCAGTACTTCATGCAGCTCTATCTTATTGTAAAGCATAGTCACTGAGACCAGCTGTGCCACCAACACAAATAATTTGAGCTCTTCAAATTGCCGTTTAAATTTGACATAATTCCCTCCTCCTCCCCCCACCCCATATCTACTCATTTGCGAAATGGTTTAAAGTAAGGTAACATTTTGTGGCAATGGGAACCAGATGAATTTATAACTGCTGTTTGTAAAAATAGCTGAGATGGCCCATGCGGTCAGGAGGAATCTGTGCATATGAAAAATAAGAAATTGCAGTGAAAATGAATGGAGAAGAGCCTGCAGATGTTACGGGCTGGGATTTGTCAAAATAACTTAGGGGGGTTAGGTGCAATTGACTGGGGGTTCAGCATCTAACTAGGGAGGAGCTCCCCGTGAGCATCTGCAAAACTACCTCATTATCCTCTTTCCAATCCATCCACTCCTTTGCCATGATGCCTACAGAAAACTTGACAGTGATTAGGCCCCTGGTGTACTAAGACCACTACCTAACTTGTGACCTATATGGTCTCATCATTTCTTTGTACTCCTGTTGCTGGTATGTATATGGCTGTTGTCTCTTGTTTTATACTTAAATTGTCAGCTCTCTAGGGCAGGACCATCTTTTTGTTCTATGTTTGTACAGCTCCCGGCACAAGAGGAACCTGGACCAGGGCTGGGACTCTTCTACACTATGATAATATATATAATAAATTAATAATAATTAGGGCCCTTTGAAAACTGTAGCCATGTGGTCTTCTTCTAGTGCCACAATAATTAAACTGGCAAACAAGTAAACAGCTATGACATTTGCAAGTCCCAACAGCTTTCTGCAACTCAGTTTACAACATAATAACAGCGGTGTAATTAAATGATGAAAAAGCTATTCTGGCCCATTGTTAAGAGTTGGTTCATTACTGAAGTGAGATTTTAGAGATTTTTATCAGAGTTTAGATTATGAAAAAAATAAGTGCTTGGCTAATGATTACATATGAGCAAAGTAGGGCATGCATCTTAATTGCTGTGATACGATTTCATTGCTATGCTATTGTCAGATCAGCAAATGAATGAATTAATTATGGGCTCACTGTAGCTGACCTCAGGTTTCTGTTAAAATGAACCTGCCTCACACAGCTGAGTAAGTCCTGGGGACAGAGCCCGGGCTGTTACACATTGGCATATCTCCACTGGCGTATCTCATGAGAGCTGTATCAATTTACAACAGAAAAAACAACCGTTCTGCTTCGGCTGATTTTGTAGGATGATGTACAACCCGAGGGCCCAGCCTATAGAGGAGAATGAGAGGATGAGGCAAACAAACAAAAACTCCCATGAAGTGCCATGGCAATATTTCCAAATCAAAAACATTTTTCAGTATTCTAATTTTCTCTGAAAAATCTAAAATTTTCATGGGGAAAAAAGAAATCTGATCCGCTCTTCATCTGGCCTATTGGCACTTAAAAAGAAAATAGGGCTTGCAGGAGCAGCTATATAGTTTATAACATTTTCTGAGGTGCCTGAGGATACAAGGTGTATTATAAACCTTGATCATTATTAATTATTCTGATTATCAAGGTAGTGTATGAGAGAATACATTAAACTAAAATCCTGCAATGTACAGGAGGGGTGTAGTTTTCCTGAAGACCTACAAGCAGTTATGCTCAATGATATTTTATACTAGCACAGAGTCTGTTTTATTGTATGTATACCACGGAAAACATAGGACCAGATTCTTGGCCCTCCCTAAAATCCCTTTGCACCATTCCAGCAGTGGAAACAGGATTTAATGCTGCCCGAAAGGGGCCACTGTGGATTCCCTGCCGTGGAACATCGTGGTGGCCTAGTCAGTTTATCCCCCTCTCTCCTATGCCTGCAGGCTGTTCTGGGAAGGCGTGCACTGCATTCTGGGAGTCCTGGGATTGTGGAATACTCCATGGGGAACTTCTCCAGCTGACATCAGTTAAAGCGGCCCTGTGGCTATTCTATCTTGGGGTTGGGGGCGGGCCCCCCCAGCCAGCTCCAGAATCAGGGGCGTGAGCTGAACACAGCTGAGGATTGAGCCCATAATGCTGAAGAGGAATATTTAGGCAAAGAATATTCAAAACAAAGTCATTATCAAAGTTTCACTCTGGGTAATAGGCAATGAAATGAGATCTGTATAACACGTAGTTAAAACTGAATACCAATGGGATTATGAATCCTTTGCCTTGAAGTATAGCATGTTGGCATGAAGTATGAATGCTATTACCGAAGAGTTATTTCATTGCATGACAATTGAAATAAATGTTGTAGAACCATTTACATATGTACCTTTGGATCTTATAGTCCCCTTACTTTGATAGGATACAGGCAAAATATTTTTCATAACTTTGAAAATCTCTTTTTTATAAATCTTTTTAAAAATTGAAAGTACAATGTGTTTCCTCACTATAATCAATCTCTCACTCACACAAACACACACACATTGGTTTGCTGTTGTAGGGTCACACATGAATGCTAAATCTTGTCACTTTGTTTTGTTCTGAAAAATGAATGAAATAATTACATGGAATCTGAGAACAGATTAGAGTAAAAGAAATTCAAAACATTTTGTGTGGATTCATACGGGGTTAATCACAATGAAAGGATTCCTTAGATTTGAAGTTTTTTGAGGTTAGACACTATCTTTTGGTTCTGTGTCTGTACAGTGCTTGCTCAAAGGGGTCATAGTCTGTGATAGGTCTCCTGGACACTAATGAAATACAAATAAATAATAATAGCAATAATTAATAATATAATTAATAATGAGAAAATCTAGAGCAAGATATAGGCCAGGGACTGAATACAAGATCTCCTCATCTTCCAAGGGGTATGGGTGCAATATTGTACAACACTCCATGAAGTGTTATATTGCAGCTAACATTGGTTTAAATGTTTCTGTTGGATTTTTTTCTATGGAAAATGGCTTTTTGGACAAGGGACATTTTCATGAAAAAGTCTATTTATGTTGAAATTTTGTGGGGAGGTCAGTTTTTCAACAAAACAAAACATTTTGAAGAAAAATGTTGGTGAAAACATAAGTTTTTGTTTTCAGCAAAAATTTTCACGGGGAAAATAAATCATTTGCAAATTGGCTGCTGCTTTAAACTCATTCTTGAATCCACTATAATACCTTCCAGAATGATTTATTTCACCATGGTATCTAGCATTTGTTCACATAGGATCAACATTTTAAAATGTCCTCAACTTTATCTTCTAATTTTCGAGAATTAAGGTTGGGCATTCAGCTTTAGGTACCAACATTTTGAAACAAGCAAAAAAATATGATTTAAATGGAGGAGAAAAAATTATGCAAACAAATTGAACAGTTCAATATCTAACTACCCATTTAGAATACACAAATGCTATTTCCTTGAACAATTCAAAGAGTTGAGGGACAGCTTGTCAAATCTTTTCAATCAATTTTTTCCCTTAGAACAATGACCTTTTTTGAAAGTGAAAATGTTGTGAAAATATTTTTCTGTGAAAAGAAAACCAGGACATTTTGGCTCTGCTCAGAAAGTCATCAGAAGTTCACAAACAACCACCTTCCTCCAGTTCCCACTTCCTTGGAAAAGCAAAAGTTGACTCTGTGAGGTTGAATGAACTTTCTGAGTTCAGCTTCTCATTCAATGCCTGAGAGTTCACCCCTCAAGGATAGCAAGCAGAATACATTTCAAACCTATCTGAAAAAGGTGCATATTCAAAATGTTAGGTAATGCCTCGTGCGTGAGAGGAAAAAATGGCTACTTAGTTTCAACATCTAGTTCACTTGGATAAAGGAGGAGGAGGAGAATATGCTAAACCGGATTTTTGTACTCATCTGAAATCAAGTTTGTGCACAATTAAACTAGAATTGGAAATAGGTAAATTATTTTCACCCAGTAATTTATTGAATAAATTTAATCATTTTTCTCTGTTCAAAATATGTGCAAACATGTCAGTTTTAACAGATGTGTTAGTTATTCCAGACTGTTGAATGAATATTTTTGGACCATATTGGGCCACCTGTGAGCTATTCAGTTTTACACTCTTTCACTATTAGTTAGTCATTATTAGTGCTGTGTGATTGGTCACATGGTATTACTGTTTCTGACCTTGACTGGATGAGTGAAACTTTTATAACAGGCGGAAGATCAAAGATATTCCAAGATGACATAGGGACCATATCCAGCATGAAACACACATTCCATGAACATTCATGTGGAACGAAAAATGACCATGAACAATTCCTCTGTGAACTGTGGTGTAATGAACATTTCAATGGAATTGCAAGCTCTCTCTTGAAGAATGAGGGGGCTTCTTGGTTCTGCTCTGCAGTGAAATGTCTGAGAGCAACAGTCCCCCTGGAAAGAACTAGCTTAAGGAAAGGTGTTCCTCACTGCCTTAGGAGCAGCCAGCTTTGTCTCTCTCTGTTTTAGGGTTCTTGTATGTAATCGTTCTGAATTCTAAGAAATAAAATAGTGATACATTGCAGCATTGCAGCAAGAGTATTTATATTTTATCTAACTTCTCTCTGTATGCTGTGAACATAACGTTTATTTATGAAAAAAATCACTAGAAAAGTTCACAAATCAGGCTGGTCAAAAATTTTCTGTCAAAACTACTTTTCAACAGTTTTTTTTTGACTAAACATTTTTTTTCCCACAAAAGGTGTCTGCTTTCTGCTGACAATTTCAGTTTTTTGTTGTTGAAAAACTGAATGCCCGAAAACCAAAATATTTCAATTTAGAACTGCCATGGGGCCTCATGGGATTGTAGTTCAATTTCTTCATGCCCCCATTCTCCTTTATCAGCCAGGCACTACGAAACATCTCCCAGGAGGGAACACGGCTAGGGATTCCCAGGGCGAACCTCTCGTTTTGCCAGCTGACTGGGAGGAGGGTGGTCTAGCCTAGTGGCCGGAGGGGGCAGAGCCATAGTCAATCATTGGGAGCCAAAGCCAAGGGTAAAACCAGCAGGTAGAAACTGGATACCAGAGCCAAGGGTTGAGCTGAACTCCATAGTCAGGAGCCAGAGTGGAAGGTCAAACTGGAGGTCAAACCGCCAGTCAGGTTGGGTGGCTAATCAGGCAGTCTGCCTGCCACAGTCAAGCTGTACTGAGGAGGCTGCCTGGAGACTAGTTCTGCTGCGGGCCTTGACTTCTGACACCCTTCCCAAGAGAAAAAAAATTGTGGTGCCTCATGAGAGAGACCCTCCGGCCAGGGAGCCCGGCCTATAGCAGAGACTAGGAGAGTGAGGCGACGGAACTACGGCGCCAAGGGAGCGCTGTGGCAGCATTTCCAAATCAAAACAGTTTGATTTTCAGTCACAATATTTCTGCTTTGGGTATTCAACTTTCTGCTGAGAAATCACATTTTTTTGTGAAATTCTCCCTCCAGCACCGATTTTTGACCAGCTCGGTTCATAAATACCAACAAAGGAAATTAACAGGTTTTATTCAAATGAATGTTCACAAATATTTTTTGCAGTGTCCGTCAAGCTCTATTCAACATCAAATATAGGTGTTCTCCAAAAGAAAGCTAAATACAAAGACCCTATCTGAAGCCCATTGAAGTCGATGGAAAGGCTGTCAACTTCTGTGAATTTTGGATAAGGCCTATAGGCATCTGGAGTTGGAAAGAGTCATCCTCCCATTTGCCAGTTCTGACAAGATCCATTTAATTCAAACACTCTTCATCCAAACAGACAGCAAATATCTGATCGGGGAAAAAAAAGTGTGTTTTCATTTAAATTGTATTGCTTAAGTCGTCTCTCTTGATTTACATCATGTTGGGTTGTGCCAAGTTGGTATTTTTATTAGTTCAGTTAGTGAGTGAAACTAGTTGAAAGCTCTGAAAGAATTAGAAACAGACTGTGTTTTTAAAATATTTGGGAATTTGCAAACCCAGAGACGTCACTGACCGAACAACCTTTCTCTTTCTTTGTTCTTTCCAATTGATGTAACATTTATTTGATGACGACAATGAGAGTGCAAAGGCTTCTGCTGAGGCACATACGATCATGGGACTGGATCAGAGGGAGAGAGCAGAAGAACATTAATCAGTCTCCAGTGCATTATTAATTATTATTATTATTATTAGATTTATTTTAATGGCTAAAGATATTAGCTTTGTGCTGGATAAATATCCCAAAGCCTGTGAGAAATATATATCATGCACTGACTTTCTTTTTTTAGGTTTGCATTTTGCAGACCAGAAGACCTCAAAAAGGTATTGAAGTTCAACCTGGATAAGAACCCAAAATTTTACATGATGATCCAAGTTTATTGGTGCCTCCTGGGTCTGAAAAACGAAGCTGGAATGCTCATGACTCTCATGAGAATGCAATTACTTCCGGCTTCTGTTTGAGCCAGAAATATTCTGAGAACAGTGTCGCTTACAGTACATTAGCACTTTTTGCTTCTGGTACCAACATTCAGAGAACGTTTCCAAACCTCTAAACAGGTTTGGTGGAAGTTTGGGGCAAAGATCCAGGGAGGCAGAAGGAGAATTTTCACTGATCCAGACTGGCTTGATCATCTCCGGAACTTTGTTTAGGAATTGATGTCATTTAGAATGTTTAGCTAGGGCTTGGCAGGACTGTAACCTCAGCAGGACTGTAAACCCTGAATTTGTTGCATGACTGCCATAAAACAGGATATCATGCTATAACACGCTGGCAATGTTTTAAAATAAAAGTACAACTTGGGATCATGTTCGTACTAGAATTTGGGGATAAATAAATCAAACCAATTATTTCCAGATCCATCTGTTCTTTCGATGCTAGAGTCATAGGAAGATGTCTTTGGAAATGGATGCAAAAATCTAGACTGAGATTTGTCATAGCCTGTGATGGTCATCACTGGTGAAAACTGTCAGACAGAAAGAGGACTTCCTCAGTTTGTTACATCTACCTTGAATAAGGAAAGGACAAAGGGATTTTCAAATAAAAAGCCCAGCATTGGTCTAACTATCTTCTGTTAAAATCAATGGTGTTTTACTTTTAACTACAATGGGAGCAGTGTTCAGCCAATACTGCACACTTTGGACAATCCCACTGTGACAGGTTGGGCCCCCCTTTTCGGGGTGCCATCGGATATGCTGGAGTCCCAAGGTCAAAGCAGGACCAGCCCCAACTAAATCATCCCAGCCAGGGCTATGTCAAGCCTGACCTTAAAAACCTCTAAGGAAAGAGATTCCACCACCTCCTTAGGGAACCCATTCCAGTGCTTCACCACCCTCCTAGTGAAATGGTTTTTCCTAATATCCAACCTAGACCTCCCCCTCTTCAACTTGAGACCATTGCTCCTTGTTCTGTCATCTGCCACCACTGAGAACACCCTACCTCCATCCTCTTTGGAACCCCCCTTCAGGTAGTTGAAAGTAGCTATCAAATCCCCCCTCATTCTTCTCTTCTGCAGACCAAATAATCCCAGTTCCCTCAGCCTCTTCTCATAAGTCATGTGCTCCAGCCCCCTAATTATTTTTGTTGCCCTCCGTTGGACTCTTTCCAATTTTTCCACATCTTTCTTGTAGTGTGGGGCCCAAAACCGGACACAGTACTCCAAATGAGGTCTCACCAATGCTGAATAGAGGGGAATGATCACGTTCCTCAATCTGCTGGTAATGCTCCTACTTATACAGCCCAAAATGCCGTTAGCCTTCTTGGCAACAAGGGCACACTGTTGACGCATATCCAGCTTCACGTCCACTGTAACCCCTAGGTCCTTTCTGAAGAACTGCTGCCCAGCCACTTGGCCCCTAGTCTGTAGCAGTGCATGGGATCATTCCATCCTAAGTGCAGGCCTCTGCACTTGTCCTTCATGAACCTCAATAAATTTTTTTTGGCCCAATCCTCTAATTTGTCTAGGTCCCTCTGTATCCTATCCCTACCCTCCAGCGTATCTACCACTCCTCCCAGTTTAGTGTCATCTGCAAACTTGCTGAGGGTGCAATCCACACCATCCTCCAGATCATTAATGAAGATATTGAACAAAACTGGTCCCAGGACTAACCCTTGAGGCTCTTCACTTGATACCGGCTGCCAACTAGACATGGAGCCATTGATCACTACCCGTTGAGCCGAATGATCTAGCCAGCTTTCTATCCACCGTATAGTCTATTCATCCAGTCCATACTTATTTAACTTGCTGGCAAGAATACTGTGGGAAACTGTATCAAAAGCTTTGCTAAAGTCAAGGAATAACAAGTCTACTGCTTTCCCCTCATCCACAGAGCCAGTTATCTTGTCATAGAAGGAAATTAGGTTAGTCAGGAATAACTTGCCCTTGGTGAATCCATGCTGACTGTTCCTGATCACTTTCCTCTCAAAGTGCTTCAAAATTGTTCCTTGAGGACCTGCTCCATGATTTTTCCATGGACTGAGATGAGGCTGACTGGCCTGTAGTTCCCCAGATCCTCCTTCGTCCCTGTTTTAAAGATGGGCACTACATTAGCTTTTTTCCAGTCATCCGGGACCTCCCCCAATCGCCATGAGTTTTCAAGGATAATGGCCAATGGCTCTGCAATCACATCCACCAACTCCTTTAGCACCCTCGGATGCAGTGCATCCGGCCCCATGGACTTGTGTTTGTCCAGCTTTTCTAAATAGTCCTGAACCACTTCTTTCTCCACAGAGGGCTGGTCACCTCCTTCCCATACTGTGCTGCCCACTGCAGCAGTCTGGGAGCTGACCGTGTTCGTGAAGACAGAGGCAAAAGAAGCATTGAGTACATTAGCTTTTTCCACATCCTCTGTCACTAGGTTGCCTCCCTCATTCAGTAAGGGGCCCACACTTTCCCTGACCTTCTTCGTGTTGCTAACATACCTGTAGAAACTCTTCTTGTTACTCCTCACATCCCTTACTAGTTACAACTCCAATTTGGATTTGCCCCCTCCTGGGGGAGGGGGAACTCAGTTTCCTCAGAGCCCCGCTCTTGCCTCTTTACTGGCTGGTTAAATGAGGGCTTAATGGGCAAGACAGACTGAAGTCATGCAGCAGGTTAGGGGCCATTTACTTGATGTTTGTGCCACGTCTAGAACAGTGGGACCCCGATCTTGGCTGGGGCTTCTATGTGCTACTGTAAAATAAATCATACAAACATAAGAACAGCCATCCTGGGTCAGACCTAAGGTCCATTTAGCCCAGTATCCTGTCTTCCGACAGTGGCCAATGGCAGGTGCCCCAGAGGGAATGAACAGAACAGGTGATCATCAAGTGATCCACCCCCTGTCGCCCATTCCCAGCTTCTGGCAAACAAAAGCTAAGGACACCATCCCTGCTCATCCTGGCTAATAGCCATTGATGGACTCATTCTCCATGAACTTATCCAGTTCTTTTTTTAACCCTGTTATAGACTTAGCCTTCACAACATCCTCTGGCAGAAGGTAAGGGTCTGAGTAATGAAAAGAGAGAGAGAGCAGGTGTGAAGAAAAGAAGGATGGAGTGGAGTATCATGGCCAGGGCAGGTTTATCAGCAGATGGATTGTGGTTATTATTTAATTAATAAATGGACATATGCCAATCTCCTAGAACTGGAAGGACCTTGAAAGGTCATTGAGTCCAGTCCCCTACCTTCATTAGCAGGACTAAGTACTGTCCTCTGACAGATTTTTGCCCCAGATCCCTAAATGGCCCCCCTTAAGGATTGAACTCACAACCCTAGGTTTAACAGGCCACTGCTCAAACCACTGAGCTATCCCTCCCTCTCCCATTGCATACTGTGTAGTTAAATATAATATTGAAATGCCAGGAGTACTTGGCATTGAGTTCTGTCTGGAGAAGGAAAGCCATGACTTTCAGTTGTCATTAAAAGTGAAATCACTTAGGAGCAAATTCAGCCTCACTTCCTCATGCTGAGTAGTGCCGATGCTTGGACAGAGAGGAAGATGCTACTGAGCAGGGCAGAATCTGATGGCAAACAAGCCATCTTGTGATGAAGGGGTGGGAAAGAGCCATTAAGTTGGATGCTCTGATAAGCAAGCGGAAGAGAGCAGCACCTTCTTAGCACAAGGCCGAGTGGTTTGTTCTTTTTTGTTACAAAGCCCCAAACTTGTGGCAAAGAGAAACCCTGCTTGCTAAGGAGACTTGGCAGCTCAGCTGTTTCCTACTCCAGTTAGTTGGCTGTGTTTTGTAAACGTCCTAGGTTAAGAAAGCTTTAAAAAAAAAAGAAAAAGGGAAAAGGGTAGAACCCAGCAATCATGAGTCATCAGGGCCTGAGAGTTATTTAGCAAATAGCATGAGTCTAATTACCACACAGGCATTAGCTGCTGTGAAACAGCATGAGACAGCATGTTCTTCATTGAGCACAGCGGGAAGAGCAGCAACGGCTCAATGGGGGAATACACTTACACATTGACCTCCCACTACCCATTCACCTCCTGCTGCAGAGGAGGGGAAATGAAGCATCTCCACTGCCTGTGTTTTGAAATGAATGTGAGAACCAGCACTAGCAGCATTGACTCCACTTCCCCTTCTTTCTCTACTCATTTTGGGTCTGTATTTGGCTGCATTTCTGACAGAGACTGAGTACAATGACAGGCCTAGTAAGCCCCTGCTTAATTCAGCCTCATGTAGTAATAAAGAATGAGTCCAGGGCTTTATTTTCCCTCTTTACTTCCTCATAAGCCAATTGTTCCCCTCATCAGTGCAGACACAGTCTTGTTCTGCAGCCTCCTTGTTCCAGTCCAGTTCCCTTCCAGGAGTCCAACAAGCACAGAGTGGGTCCTGCATATCGCACCATGCTGCAGCGTAGCCACATCACCGGTCCTGGCACACCTTAATGCTTCAAAGCCACTGCATGGCAACACAAGCAAACCTTAAACTGGTTGTGCCCAAACCATGTCTGAAGCACATCTCTACAGAACGAAAAACAAAACCAAAACAACAGCTTTTGGCAAAGGCAGCATTCGTTAAAGCTGTTGCCTAGAGCCCAGTTTTCAAATAAACACTGGATTTGTTTCCCGACCTGACAATTTCAAGTGAACCCTTGAGGAACAGCCGTTAAAGAAGCCTTCTTCACTCCCTGGATCCCATTGCTCTCTCTTTTCCCTGTGAGCCTGGCAGCAGAAGCTAAGAATGTGAATGCTGCCAGGGATGAAAGTAATAAAGAATGAGGGAAAGGCAACTCCCCCTTTTCTGTTCACTCCTCTACTGACTTGATGTAGCAATAGTCTTCTGCTGGTCCTAAGAAGGCAGTGTGGCCTAGTGGATAGGGCCTAGGACTCAAGACACCTGGAATCAATTCTTGGCTCTGCTGCTAGGTAACATTAAGCAAGTCGCTTCCCTTCCCTGTGCCTCAGTTTCACTTTGAGATCTACTGATGACAAGCACTCTATAAGGTGGTCTTATTATTACTCCTTTCCTGATGCAGTGAGATCCCTCTTCCTGTTTTAGCCAAAGCATGTACACTTAGAAAATACTGGGTTAAGATGGAGGTATGGGTGCAGCCTCACAAAGACCTTCTGCTTCCTATGCCCTTCAGAAATATTGGTACTTGAAGACGCTTCCCAAACATTAAACAACAAGGAAATTGGGGGGAGGGATAGCTCAGTGGTTTGAGCATTGGCCTGCTAAACCCAGCATTGTGAGTTCAATCCTTGAGGGAGCCATTTAGGGATGTAGGGCAAAAATCTGTCAGGGGACAGTACTTGGTCCTGCTAGTGAAGGCAGGGGAGTGGTCTTGATGTCCTTCCGGTTCTATAAGATAGGCATATATTATACATGTTCATACATACCCCTGAAAAGAATGTCAACATCATAACAAATATTATATAAGATTACGAACATAGTGAAGTTGCTGCTTCACACACACAAAACCACATCACCTTAACTCAGCCCTTGTAGGAACAGGGAACACTACCACTCCCTTTTTGTCCATGGTTTGTGTGGCTGATGAGGAAACAGGAAACCTGGGTTCTATTCTTAGCTCTGTCTTGCTGTATCACTTTCAGCAAGACACTTCATCTCCCTCATTTTCCCCACCTGTAAAGTGGAGGTGAGTACTTATCACACAATGGGGTGTGAAGTTGGATTGTTTGGTGCTTGTAAATTGCTTTGAAGTTTGTATTGGTACAGAATTAGGAAACCTGAAAAGAGGGAACAAAAAACCGCATATTATTCTTGTGAACCAGCACATTATAACAAAAGAATATTAATTTAGAGATTCGTTGATTTTTTTCTGGCCAGAAGAGACCAATATGATCCACAAGTCTGACTTCCTGTATAAACAGACCAGAGAACCTCATCCAATAATTATTTCATATTTTCTACCAAATCATTGATATAGATGTGACTTGCACCCCATATGCTTTATATAAATATGATTATGAGTGTAAATATGACATAACTGGAATATGTTTTATGCTAGATATGCCATGTAACATCTCTTTGCAAAGGTTATGTTCTACTGGATATATTCATCCTATTTGTATGCATGTATCATTTTTGTATTTGAAGTTATGAGTATTGGCTATGTACTTGTTTGATTCTAAGTAGCCTCAGTGAAGCAGTTGGTCAGCTTCTTGAGAAAAGACTATTGTCAGTAAGTGCCCAATCAAGAAACACTTAAGTTCACAATGAACTTTGAGAGATGTCAATCCACATCTGAGCTTTCCTGGGAATGTGGCTTGGCCTGTAAAGTTCTGAGTCATGCATGGACATGTGACTTGCCCATGTGACTCCAAAACTCCATCTTGCAGCTGGATTCTGCATGGGAGAGAGGAAGGGGTTTCCACCCACAAGAGAAAGTCTATTTAAGCCCCTGGAAACCCCTCCTTTTGGTCTTCAGCTGGCTCAAGAGGTAGCCTCTCCACCCTCAAAGGATACCTGAAAGAAACTGGAACAAAGGTCAGTAACCACTGGGGTGTGAGTGATTGCTGGGCCCAGACTAGAAGGAGGCTAGTTTGTAAAATAAGTTTACTGAAACATCTCTGAGGGTGAGATTTCATCTGTAATCACTTTCTTACTGTATTAGGCTTAGACTTGCCTGTTTTATTTTATTTTGCTTTGTAATTCCATTAAATATGGGCTAGACTGACTCTGTATAACAATATTTTTTTTTATCAGAATGTGATGCAGGACTAAGTCAAATGCCTTACAGAAGTCTATCTATGTTATGTTAACACAGTTCCCTTTATGAACCAAACCTGTAATCTTATCAATAAATGATAGCAAGTTTGTTTGACAAGACCAGTTTTCCATAAAACCATGTTGAATGCTACTATCTGTCAGAGGCAGGCTAGTCCTTTAAGGGAAGTTGTGCTGAGACATGCCTGTGATGGAGCAGCTACCTCTGTAAAAGGAATGGAAGAAGAACTCTGCAGAACTTGTGAGAGGGGGCACCGCTGGGATGGTGAGTCTGTTTCATGTGATAGAAATAGTGGGCATGATGATAGACTCTTGAGAAGAAGGGGAAAGTGAGACTGGCTGTGAGCTTTAGAGATTCTTTAGTGAGATGGAGCCAAGGCCTTCATTGGCTTTGAGATGTTTGACTTCCCAAGCTGGTGGATGGAGGACCAGAAGCAGACCCAGGCTCTCCTGCAACTGGTAGGGAACCTACTGAGGCAGATGGAGGTACAGCTGGCTCTGTAGGGGTGATTGGCAGCTGTGGTGTAGCAGCTATATGTGCTGGAGATCCTACTGATGAAGGTCAGTGGCCCTGGTATGAAGAGGGAAAGAGGTCTGTGGACACTAGAAGGCCGAAGGCTCGGCTGCTGGTGTGTCATGTCTGTTGGGGAGCTGGACGTGTAGGTGGTAAAGGTACTCTGGGAACGAGGGCACAAACACAAGTGCAGAGGCCCTTGGTGATTTTCTGCCTAATGCCACAGACTGGGTGGGGTAACACATGTTGTGGGATAGCAGGGCATTTGAAAAGGCAGTGCCATTTTAAGAAAATGAACAACAGAGCAGAATGGCTGGAGCCTGAGGGTTAGGCAAACCTGGGGTAATTCATGAGGGCTGGGGAAAAGGCCACAAATGAAGTAGTGGCGTGCAAAATGGAAGTGGGGATGATGGTGATGCCCCATACAGCTACTCAGCACACCTAGGTGGCTGAAGAAACTGGGAGGAGGGGATTGCTACTGCTAAGACTAACCAGGGTGAAGCCGGGTAAGCCCTGAGGAAAAGACCAACTCTGTGGCTATGGCAGCACCTGGCACGAGTGGCAAAGGAACCTATGTGGCACTGGAGGGTATGAATGTGAGGGGCCTAATCGCCATAGCAAAGAGGTACCGGGGGAGTTGTCAGGCCTTCCTGGAAAGGGACTGACTGCGCTGATCTGGACCCTACCCTTGTCCTAGGGCAGGGCAATATTCTTGAGGCGGGAGGTGTCAGGCCCACTGGCCCTCAAAAGGCAGCTGGGCTCAGCCAGGCCTGTGATGGATGAGCTCCCCCGGTCAATCCTTATCAGCTTGGGATTATGTCGGTTGGGGCAATGAGTAGATTCAGCTGTGAAGAAGGTGGGCGATTTCCCTGAAACCTGAACAGAGTTAGCTGAGGGAGAGCTTCAAGAGAGGGCTCAGCTGGCAGGGAGCTAGGCCGAGGGAGGGTGTTTCCTGTGCCTGGGGTTGCCAACTTTGTACTCACACAAAACCAAACGTCCTTGCCCCACCCCTCCTCTCATCTGAGGCCCCACCTCCACTCACTCCATCCCCCCCTCCCTCTGTCGCTTGCTCTCGCCACCCTCGCTCAGTGGCTCCTTTTCACTGGGCTGGGCAGGTGAGGGCTCTGGCTGGGGATACGGGCTCTGGGGTGGGACTGGGGATGAGGGGTTTGGGGTACAGGAGGGGGATCCAGGCTGAGGGGTGGAGCTGAGGGGTTTGGAGTATGGGAGGGGGCTCCGGGCTGAGGCAGAGTCTTGGGGTGTGGGAAGGGATATGGGCTCTGGGCTGGGGGTGCGGGTTCTTGGGTGGGGCCAGAAATGAGGGGTTCAGGGTGTGGAAGGGGACTTGGGACTGGGGCAGGGGGTTGGGGTGTGGCTCTGGTGCAGGGCTGGGGATGAGGGGCTTGGGGTGCAGGAGGGTGCTCTGGGCTGGGACCCAGGTGTTCAGAGGGTGGGAGGGGGATCAGGGCTGGGACAGGGGGTTGGGGTGGGTGAGGGCTCCGGCTGTGGGTGCAGACTCTGGGGTAGGGCTGGGGATGAGGGGTTTGGGGTGTAGGAGGGTGCTCTGGGCTGGGACTGAGGGGTTTGGAGGACAGGAGGGGGATCAAGGCTGGGGTAGGGGGTGAGGACTCTGGATGGGGGTTCAGACTCGGGTGGGCCTGGGGATGAGGGGTTTGGGGTGTAGGAGGGTGCTCTGGGCTGGGACTGAGGGGTTTGAAGGACAGGAGGGGGATCAAGGCTGGGGTAGGGGGTGAGGACTCTGGATGGGGGTTCAGACTCGGGTGGGCCTGGGGATGAGGGGTTTCAGGTGCAGGAAGGTGCTCTGGGCTGGGACTGAGGGGTTTGGAGGGCGTGAAGGGGATCAGGACTGGGGCAGGGGATTGGAGCATGGAGAGAGGGTCAGTGGTGCAGGCTCCAGGCGGTGCTTACCTCAAGCAGCTCCTGGAAACAGCGGCATGTCCCCCCTACGGCTCCTACACTGAGACATGGCCAGGTGGCTCTGCGCGCTGCCTTGTTTGCAGGCACCGCCCCCGCAGCTCCCATTGGCTGTGGTTTCCAGACAATGGGAACTGCAGAGCTGGCGCGTGGGGCAGGGGAGCATGCAGTGCCCCCTGGCTGCCCCTACACGTAGTAGCTGGTGGGGGGACATGCCACTGCTTCAGGGAGCCTTGGGGAGTCATGGCAGACAGGGAATCTGCCTTAGCCCCGCTGTGCCACTGACCGGACCTTTAACTGGTTGACAGTGCTGACCAGAGCCGCTAGGGTCCCTTTTCGACTGGGAGTTCTGGTTGAAAACCGGACACCTGGCAACCCAACCTGTGGCTGGCATTGAAGGCAGCATGGGGGAGGGAAAGGAAGAGGATCTGAGGCAGGCCTTGGAAAAGGGAAAAACCCAGCCAGACAGATGGGGTAAGAATCTAGGCTGGGAAGAGGGAGACGGGAAGAACTCCAGGGAAGAAGCCCTGAGGGTTGGCAACCCTGGGAGGTGAGTGCCCAAGGGGAGAACCCTAAGAATGCTCTATAAAAAGAGCGGGAAAGAACTCTCTGCAGAGCCCAGATGTGGAGTGAAGAGTCTGTAGAGAACTGAGCCCAGGAAAGGTTGTAGAATTGATTCTCTTATGTTTACTTTGGGAAGTGCAGCTGAAGATGAGACCAGGTGGGTTGGAAGAGCTTGAATGTATCATGTTTAATTTGTGAGGCCTTATTTGGTTTGGACTTTGGCCCGGTCACACTTGGTTCCACTACCCCTTCTGGAGAAGCCAAGTCACCACACAGAAGCCTGAAGGAGGAGACAGGTCTTGTCATGGTGAGTCTGACATGGTCCTTTAATTCTTTTTTTTTGACTGAATCCAATATAAACCTTTCCTTAATTTTGCCCTGGGTCAATGTTAGGCTAATTAACACATCATTGCTTAAGTCATTTCATTTACCACTTTTAAATAGTGGTGCAACATGAAGGACTTTTCTCCAGTCCTTGGGCTGTCCCAATGTCCCAGGATTGGTTAAAAATCAACATTAATGGTTCAAATAGCTCCTTGGCCAATTCTTTTAGTACTCTTGTGTGCAAGTTATCCAGTCCTGCAGATTTAAAACTATTGAAATATAACAGTTGCAGTTTAACATTCTCCCTAGATGCTGAAGCATAGAAAGTTTCATTATAACTGTGAGATATGAATACGTCTTTCTGAATGAAACACAAATTTATTGAATACTTCTGCTTTTTCTGCAGTACAGTTGATAATTTCACTATCCTTGTCTATTATTGACCTATAGCATTGCTAGGATTTCATTTGTTCATGATGTGTATTAAAAATTTCTTATTGTTCTTAACTCAATTGGCTGGAGACTCTTGACTGATGCTTCTAGCTTTTCTTTATCAATTTGCTGCATTTCCTAGTTGCTGACTTGTACTCATTGCTATAAGCCTCTTTGTTTGTTTTTTTTTCATTTGTTACATTTTATGTTTTAATTTTATTGCTTCTTTCACATCCCTTCTTAAACATGATGGGTTTTAAAGAAAAGTCGTCTCGCATAACTGCAGAATTGTGGGAGTTTGGCGCATCTAATAAAGCATTCTTAATGAATTCCTAATTATCATTCACATTTTTATGATTAAATATTTTCTTCTACTCCACTTTGCTCATGATTGGTTTGAGACATTAATAATGGCTGCACCTTATAGCCAGGGGTAGGCAGTGGGAGGAACTAGGGAAAAGGCATAGTACATCAAATTAACTTTGTGTTTTCTGCCCAAAGGCCTTCTTCTAGGCTTGTTTATGGCTTTTTTTTTTTTTTGAACCTGTGTAAACTCTTTACCAAATGATACACCTAAATCCATAGAATGTGTAATTAAAACATGTTTCTTGAGCTGGGTGCTTAAGCTTTTTGGTTTGATGCCAATCCTAAATTTGTTAATTTTGCCAAATTGGCATGAATTCATGAAATGTTGCAGTGGTGCTGAATCTGAGTTTTTATGCCCCCAAAAAACTTTGTTCGGAAGATTTTTGTGTAGTTCTGTGTAACATCAAATGGGTTGACTTTGAGCAATCCAAAAAAAATTGGTGGTGATTTCCTAATAGGACCTGATGGCTAACTGAGTAGGTCTATAAAGAAGTGAGGGGGGTATCCGAAAGATCTAAAATAGAATGATGATTCTGAAAGGCACACAATCGTATCTTTTGAATCAATCTCTGGTTTATCTGTCAGTTTTGATGCTGTTGCTGATAGACGTAACTACAGAATTATACAGAATGCTGAATGTATTGTATTGGGGGTTTAATATCAAATGTTGGTTTATCAACCTGATTGATACAATAGCTTAGGGCAGGTTTAAAAATTTAAAATACTATAGCTGTGATAGAAGTTTTGGAGACATTATGGCTTACTATAGAAATACTTGTAACAAAATTGCAAGTCATGCATTCCTTTCTGTAGATCAGCTACAGAACATAACTGTCAGTTGCTGCTCCCAGCTAATGGGATTACCATTAGCTCACATGCTAGAGGTCTGTATCTTGTGCTAAGGGTTCTGTGTGAAATCTAGAACTAATGGAAATAATCTCCCAGGTCCAAAAGAAAGTAAGTTTGTAGCCCTGTTTTAAGGTCAGACTATTAAATAATAGGGAGTAAAGATTTTACTTAATATACATAGAATAAACTTTTTAAAAATAGACCTAAGAGCTCTTTAGTATCTCAATACTTTGTGAAGAACCAATATCCAGTCAAAGGAGCTGATTTTTTTTAAACTTCATCATTAACACTCATGAACTTTCCATAAAAGTACTATCAAGTGTTATGAATAACATGCTCACTTTAAAAGACACATTTGTTCAGTCAACTTGTCATCTGTGTACTTATCTTGCTCAAATTCCAGAACTGATGATTATGAAATCTGCATCTGGATTTCCCATACCTTATTTCTCCAGCTCTCTAGTGTTTGGAGAATATGCCCATTTCAAAAAATGAGCTATTGCACATCTGGCTGCTAGCAATAATTTATCAATGGATGCTACCCCAAGTCAATAACCTGCTTTGGACTGTACCCTAATACTATGAGTTCTGGGGCAGCAAAACTTGTTTATCTGAGCTATCTTTGAAATTGAATGAATCAAAAGGGAAACACTGCAACAATAGTCACAGGTAGGTACATTAATCCAATCCAGCTGTACATTGGAAATATGTTTGCACCATCAGAGAATTTGGCCCCAGTGTTGGGGAGAGAGACATCAGAAGATGCTTACAAACTGATCAATTTACTCTACCCTACTGTGTGCTGCAAACAACATTCTTAGAAATCGTTGGCAAAGCTAACTTGAGATGTTAGGCAACCTTGCCTGTTACCAACTGGCATTAACCATTTTGCAATCCCTGCTGCAGACTCTTCTTCAGAAGCTACATCTATAAATATTTTCAGCTTTCGAGTGAAGGTGGCTCTGCAGCTTGGCTTCCTTTCTGCAAGGAGAGGAGTTATTATCTAGGTGTGATAATGCGGAGAATCTAAATAGCAGCAAGCACCATCTCTCCCATGCACCGGGAGGAGCAGGGCCAGAGCTCCTGGCTTAGTCAGCCACAGGAGAACGTTTCTCCTCTTATGCGGGTGTTACACAAATGGATCTCCGCTGACTGGAGAAACTCCTGACTTACACCAATATACCTCCTACATGTATCAGGTCTGCAGAGGGGAATTCATTTCAAGCTTTGACATTAATACAACAAAACATCCACACCGTCCATCCCCCACACCGCCCCTGGTTTTTGATCACCTGTAGAGATGGTTGACATTTTGAAATTCAATTTTTTTAATGTGATTTTGTTAATCTGCCCCACCCTACAACCCTCACACAGAAATGTATTTGGTGGATATTATTTGGTCAGCTCTAACGATTAAGAGGAAAAGAAAGTTTCTTTAGGAAGTTAGATCACAGAGGCTTGCAAATGTTAAAATAACCCAAAAAGTGGTGGGAATGGGGGGGAGGAGGAGATCATAATATGCTCAGCACTGCATTGACTTACACCTCTGCATCTGTTTGGGGGGTGGTCTATTTATAGGTGGTGTGTCCCTAATAGGTCTAATCAGTAATATTTGAGCATTAGCCCCTCGTCTCTGAAAGGATGTTAGCAGAGAAGATTTAGGGCCATTCACTTTGATTTACATCAGCTGAGGATCTGGGCCCCTAATGTCTTTCAAATGAAAATCAAGCAAGGTGGGGGATAACTTTTATTTCTCTTGGCCCTGTACAGTCATGTCTCCGTGCACTGCCCAGTGGCAGCCAGGTTCAGAACTGCCATGTGCCTAGTGCATCATACGACAGACCCCCTCTCCAGAAGGGGAAGCACCAGTCTCATTGCCTGTGACCTACTCCAATGCCCATCCTCTACTCTCCTAAAAATAGTCCCCCAAGCATCCAAGGGAACTGGCTGAGCTCCCTGCTGGCCCCAATAATCCAAAGCGACAGTATATTCCTTAAGTCAAAAAGGGGCAGGCAGAGGGAAAGCAGGTTTAAAAAGGCAAATGATTCCTGTCTTCACCAATAAAATGAAGGGCTTACGGGCAATCTCACCAGCATGCATGTCTGTTTCACCTGAATTTAGGTTAGGATAACTGTGGATGATGCGTGAGAGTGAATGTTTGACTTCCAGATTCCAGGGAGTATGTGCAAGTTTGGCAGCTTAGCGCAAAAAAACAAACAAAAAAACCCACACAACTTTATTTATAAATAGCCATTGCTTATGGAGTGAGAAGTAATAAATAGAGAACACCACAAAGCCTCTTGCAGAGTCGCTTCAGATTACAAATGAAATTTAAAGCAGACGGAAATGTAGGGCCCAGCGTTTCGTAGTAACAATCCTGTTACGAAGCTGGGTTGGAGCTATAGATAGGCAACATTGAATGCCAGGACAGATTCCTCTACTCCTGGAAAAAAGGGCTTCGTTTGGTGATCACAGATGCTCAGGATCTTGGGGCTTGTATCTGAGACTGAATCCTGATTACCATCCCAATTGCATGTAAGCAGCCTTCTTCCTTGTTGTGAGGTTACTTCTGCCCATCTCCAGGCCTTGCCACCCAGGGATTCCAGCTCTGTAATATGAGGCATCATACAGTTCTACCTAATTCTTCATTGATGATGGGGATGGTGCAAATGTGCTTCAAAATGTCAGGAAAAGGAGCACTTTCACAACTAAACTGTACCTTCTCTGATGCAAGGAATCTCTCCTAAGCTGTGCTAGATACTGTACAAACTCTAATCCTGATCTTGATTGTGGCCTCTAAGAATTAGCCAATATAAATTTACACTAGTGTTTGGAAAGTGGTGGAAGAAGTGTAAACCAACAGCAATAGTGAAAAAGTACATTAAACTGAGAGGGGACACTGGTGGGATACTGCAAGAACTTCCACTTCATTTGGAAGAGGAAGTAATCAGCATGGGAATTCACAGATGATGCTAAATTGGGATCAGTTATGAAAACCAATGTCCTAGAGAAATTTAGAAATATGGCTGAAAATTATGATCTTGGCGGGGTGTGGGGGATATAAGATAATACAAGTAGAGGAAGAGAAATCCAAAGGTGTATGTAGGGTACATAATAGACAGTGAAATCCCAGTCCTGGAAAGTTATGCGCCTTCTTAACTTTCAATACGTGAGGATTGATTCACTTGATCTTTTACAGGATCAGGGCCTATTTTAGCTTGCATTGTGATAGGTCAACAAAAATGCAGGTTTGGGTGTGTACAGCTTGAGACACTCCTTGCATCGGAGAATTTACAGTCAGAAACACCACGTTGCAGAACAGAAAGGTAACAGTGCCGCTATCTCTGGTGCAACTGTGTCTAGAATATTGGATACCATTCTGGCTACCTTCTTATTAGAAAGATAGGGATAAATGGGAAGGCATTCAGAGAGTAGTTAAACATGCAATTGGACTATGAAGGGGTTGATATCTGAGAGAAGATGTCAAGAACTAAATATATTCCAAGTAGCTTGGCTAAGAGGTGAATAAAAGGACTGATATTTAAAACAGTTTGCAAATATTTGAAGGTAAACACACCAGCTGCGAGATGATATAATTGATCTATTATGTGAGATTATAATTTAGGAGTCATGAGGTAGAAGGACATTTAAACTGGCAATTGGGAAAAGCTGCTTGTCACTTTTCTTCTGTATTGGAAAGTAGAGCTGCCTCCCAAGGGAAGTAGTGGAAACCTAGTCACTTCGATGCTTTTAAAATTATACCAGACAATTAGACTAGACATATATCCAAGTGCACTATGGAGCTTTTAGTGTGCGGTAGTGGGGGCCACACTGCCACTTTATTTAGTGCATGGCAGGCTAGTGTGCTCTGGATTCACACACTAGCTTGCTGCACGGTCACTGACTGTGGACAAGCCCTGATGGATCACGTGACCAAGTGTACGTCTTCCTATGACTTTTCTCAAGTACAATTTATAAAACAATGACTCTTGCGCTGATTAAAACAAAAATTGCTGACACTCATGGAAAGAATTTGGTGAGCTTACAGTTGATGTGGGATTTGCCCAGATCACCAAGCCTCTGCCTTGAAACACAGTTTGAATGTACAGCATCTGTTTCCCCCCCTTTTCACTATAATGCACTAGACTGGGACTTGGAACCAGTGATCCTCAAATGTTTGGAGAAACAAGTGGTACAAATGTCTGTAAACAGGGGCCCCTATTGAAATCCAAGCTTTTCTGTCTAAACTAATTTATTTGTTTGAATTTAGTAAGTCTTTCCCCACTGATGGCCTTATTACAGCAAGGAAAATTTTGTTAAAGTCACAGATTCTGGGTTGTTTTTTAAACACTCATTTGCTTGTGAAGAAAAGATTCCTTTTCCAAACAGCGTCCAATTTTGCAATTATATGCTTAACTGCATCCGAGAACTAGACGCTGAAGAGTTTTGTTTGCTCTAACTTTAACCAGAAGGACACAGTTGTGTGGTACCTCCAGTTTGGGACAATACATGTACGGTACATTTAGTTTAAAAATAGACTTTTTATCTTAGTGGTAGAAAAAAACCTGCTGCATAATATAATATAAGCTAGAGACCCTAACCATGATTGGGACCACCCCATTGCACTAGGTTCTATACAGCTACCACATGCGATGGTCTCTATACTGATGAGCTTGCAGTCTGAAACTATGATAAAAATGGAAGAGGAAATACAGGCATGGGGCAGGAAGTGATTTGCACAAGGTCACAAAGCAAGTAGTTGTCAGAAATGGAGACAGAACCCAGGTCTCCTGACTTCTAGTCCACCAGACTACACTGCAAAACAAAGCCTGCCTTCAAAACATCCATGATGACTTTGAAAGATCCTAGAAATGAGGCTTGCTTGCTAAATGACATGTCCTCCTTTTTAACACTGGAGTGAGTTCAGGGGGTCACAAATTAAGCCACATCAATAGCACAGGATACTGATGCTTTCTGTTTATCTACAATGCAGATAGAGACTAACTATGTCAATGCAACGTTCCCCCGTCTCCCCCGGCAGCAGGAGCTCTCTGTAGTGCCATGGAGAGACTATCTTTGTAGTCAATGGGAAGCTAATTCTTCATATCCATTCAACCATTTCCTAACCATTGTGATGCAGTACCATGACCACTAGGAACTCGACTGAGACCTCCAAGTCATCACCCAATTGCCAACTGAGCACCATCAGATCGATAGCTTTGAAACCGTCCTACAGAGGTGACCCTAACCCTAAACAGCAATCTGAATGTGTGTTTGGGAAATAGTATTCTATAGTTTCAAATCTAGTTAATTTCAGCTAGAGATAATCCATGCGGGGGTGGAGTAAAGCAGCAGATTTCAGAGTTTTGCTTTCAGCAATAACAAGGAAAACCATGCGTGAGCTAACACAGCATCATGTTAATTCCCACATGGATTCTGACCCAATCCTGGCTGCTGATAGCTACAAACTGTTCCTGAAGCAGGAACTCCAGATCGTTTGTCACATTGCAGGGAAGATCGTATTTTCCAGCCCCTCCCCCTGTATCACTCCACTCACACATGTGCTGTTTGGTCACTGTTTGTTTGAATGCTCCTGCTGCATCCACTGCAGCTTTCCCTTTAGCTGTTTGGAATAACATCTTGTGCCAATAGGGCACCGCAAGAATTATTATGTCTTCCAAAATATGAAAGGCCTGAAATGACAGAAAAAGCCTTTTGCAGTGACGGTACAATACACCCCCTCCACATGGCAATTTATGAATTTTTTATGAAGCAGGGGAAAGGTTTTCATTTGAAACTTACCATTGCCTCAGCATTTCTGTAACTATGATTAACAAGGCTGTGTGAGAACTGATGCTTCCTTTCACAGCATGGGTAGGTTCACTTCAGGGCTGTTACCCTTTGTCCTTGATATTCCACCATTATTAATTCTGTGTTCCTCCACAGAGCTAATTTAAACAATGAATGGTCTGTTCTTGTCCTGTTTCGGGACTCCTATACCTTCTGCTGTTCTTCAGGGATGTGATCATACCCTCCCAGGCCGTTCCAAAAGGAAGCATTCCCATGAGGAAGTGACGGTCAATGCTCTTGAGCGGGCAGGCCAGCAGGTCCAGTATCAGAAGAAGAGGGATGACACACATGGACAATGGCAGACAGGCGGAGAGGCTGAGGCTCCCTGCCCAGGTGGAGGACAGCGCTTCAGTGAGGGAGACGGCACTTGCAAATCATCTCCTGGAATGGTGGCTAAGGGAGGAGGGCAGAGGTCCCCAGAGACCTGTACCAGCACCCCCTCTCTATCATGGCTGCAAGAGCACCAGCCTCTCCTGCCTCTCCCACGCCGTGGCATGATGCCCCAACAATGTACCTTCAGCCCAGAAATCGCTTGGACAACTCCACGTCAGGGAGGCCCAGGCATTCCCAACTCATGAGGCGATGGGCAGGACAAGTAAAGGCTGGGCAGCCTGCCTTCTTCCTCCCCTCTGGTGGAAACCTTCCCCACCCACATCACTAAGTAAGGGCTAGAGAAGGGAAAGGAGAACGAGGGGACATGCAGTGATAGGAGGGTTATGTTGGGTATTGGAGCATGAAATAGTTCTCTTTTGGGGGAGGTGTGGTTTTGGAAAGGCAGCCAGCTTACTCAAGGCTGAGAGAGGCTTACTGTTTTAAGACCTGCTTACAAATAAAGCACACTATCTTTTCAAGAAAGCTTAGTGCGATCAGTGTGTTGCATCACACAATCCTGATTTGAGGTAATAAAGCTAAAACATGTTAAGGAGTAATTAAGCATTGCAAAGCAAACAGCATTCCTCAATTTACCTCGGTACAGCAATTCTACTGCCCCCCAACCACAACAAAACTCACTTTTCATCATGTCCTCACTTACCACGCATGGCGATCAAGACCATCCCCTCCCAGTACTGCCCCCTCCCAAAATGTTTCCCCCAGCACATTCATACAGCTACTACTCCCCCTCTTCCATTGGGCCAGGCAAGTCCATAACGTGAGCGAACAAAGCATCCCTTATTTCTGCTGTAACCACCTCCCATGGTGGAAGCTTCATGTTCTGGCTTAGGGTACCGATCCAGCCTCCCCTCACTGTCATAGGGCCAGTCAGGGGATAATGGCTCACCTCTGTCTTCACAAACAGTGTGAAGAGCACAGCAAGCCCCAGTAACGTGGAGAGCATTGACCTTTGCATCCAAACGGGTTTGTAGACAACGAATGTGCTTTTGGCAGATTGAATTCACATTTAACAACCATTCTACACCAGCTGAGAGTGTAATTAAACGTTTTTGTTTTTGCCAGGGCCCTTGAAATCAGAGTATAGTTTCATAAGCCAAGGCTCTATGTACCATAGGGTTCCCTAGAATAACTGGGGACAGTAACACTGTTTGTCTGTCATTTGGTGGGAATAGTGTCCCAGCCTGTACATGAATGTAGACTGCTGAGTGGTGGAAAAACTCTTGCATCATGAACTTTTCCTGTGCAGCCCACATTAATGTTGATAAATTTGCCTCTGTGGTCCCCTAGTGCTTGCACAACAATGGAGGAGAACCTTTTGCAGTTTATAGACACATGTGATCTTGGAGAAGGGTAAACTATGGGCACATGAGTCCCATCAATAGCACTGCTGCAGTTAGGCAACCCCATTCTTTTAAAGCCAGCAATCATCTCTGGATATCTTCAATACCCACCACCTTCGGATAACCCACAATCCCTTGGTTACCTCGGCCACCCCTCTGCCCACAGGCAACTTTCCAATCCCAAACTGGCAACAGACCTGTGGCAGTGTGTGGTAGTCAAGTCCAGACAGTTATAGCAACCAGCTTCGGGATGGGCAAAAGTGACCTCATATGTCTTTACGTTGGAGGGTGGGGGAAAGCTGCTCACAAAGCTCCAAAAATGTTGCTCTCTACATGTCAAAGCTCTGGACACACCGCTGGTCACCCCAGGTCTGCATGGTGATGTGGTCCCACCACTCTGTGCTTGTGGCCCTGTGCCAGGAATGATAGTCGACCTAGTGGGCATCAGCAGTTATGCCAGCTATACTGAGCAGCATCCGCCAGTGAGAATCTGCAATGCCAGGGTATTCAGCCTGAAGAAGAACTCCGTGTAGCTCAAAAACGTCTCTCTCTCTCACCACCAGAAGTTGGTCCGATAAAAGATATGACCTCACCCACCTTGTCTCTCTAATAGCCTGGGACTGACACAGCTACACCACCATAAAAGGCTGCCTGCTTCCTCCGGAGTTTTAAGATCCTGGTTAAAGAAAGCTGGCATACCATTCAAGGAGGAAAAGACACAATCAAAATCCAAATTGCATCAAGATAGCTTAGCATTGGAGTTGCCCACGCATGATACTAATCCAGATGGTGAATGTCGAAAGATCATTGGCAATTGTTCATGTTCATGGTGTGTGAGTCAAAGGATAAGGATTGAACCTCCACGTAATTCATACATAAAGGTCCCAGTTTCCTTCTGTCATTTCTTACCAGTGAAATGTTGCCTTTGTAGGATAAGAATGTAAGAATGGCCCTGCTGGGTCTGACCAATGATATATCTAGGCCAGTATCTGCCTGCTGACAGCAGCTAGTGCCAGGTGCTTCAGAGGGAATGAACAGAACAGGGCAATTTATCAAGTGATCCATCCCCTGTAAACCAATCCCAGCTTCTAGCAGTCAGAACTTTAGGGGCACCCAGAGCATGGGGTTGTGTCCCTGTCCATCTTGGCCAATAGCCATGTATGGACCTATCCTCCATGAGCGTATCTAATTCTTTTTTTTAACCCAGTTGTACTTTTGGCCTTTTCAACATCCCATGGCAATGAGTTCCACAGGTTAACTATGGACAGTAGTAAGGAGCTGTTCAACTATAGGCTGAGCGAGTGCAGAATGGTGGTAGAATGTGCCTTTGGAAGTTTAAAAGCTCACTGGTGCTGTTTGCTGACTAGGTTAGACCTCAGCGCAACGAATATTCCCATTGTTATTGCTGCTTGCTGTGTGCTCCATAATATCTGTGAGAGTAAGTGGGAGACATTTATGGTGGGGTGGGAGGTTGAGGGCAAATCGCCTGGCGGCCAATTACGCACAGCCAGACACCAGGGCAATTAGAAGAGCACAGCTGGGTGCGCTGCGCGTCAGAGAGGCCTTGAAAACCAGTTTCATGACTGGCCATGCTATGGTGTGACAGTTGTGTGTGTTTCTCCTTGATGCAAACCCGTCCTCTTTGTTGATTTTAATTCCCTGTAAGACAACCACCCTCCCCTCTTCGATCACAGCTGGGAAAGGAAAGAAAATCCCTATTGTTTTGAATCCATACATTCTTTATTTAATTTAAAAAAGTGAGAACAGACAAGGTAGCCTGGGTGGGGTGGGGAAGGAGAGAAGGACAAGGCCACATTGCTTATTGTAGCCACACTGCAAATCAAAGCTGTTTTGAATGACAGCTTTTTGTTGCTTGGGCCATTCTCTGGAGTGGAGTGGCTGGGAATTACCTGGGCCCACCCCTGACTGTGTGACCTCCATCCGCTGGTGTGACCTCACATGCCCAGTTCATGCAAGATCATGCTCCTCAAACTGGCATCCTCCATACATGATACCAGACAAAGCCATGTCTGGTTTTGTCTCAGTACTGTACAGGGGACAAACCATAGACAAAACAGGATGGTCTGGCTTAAAATCAAATGAATGGCCTGCGTAGGTGTAACCCGTGCTCCTCTGCAACTTTCCACCTGAAAGGATTGAAAAACTATGCAGTTAATCCTACACTCACTGAAATCAATCCCCCAATGTCCATTACTGTCAGTGGGAAGCAGGGGCGAGGCCATACGCTTGCGCAATCTGCACCATAGAGAAATGGCTTCGCAATGGCGTATTTGGTTTCACACACTCTGGATGACGGCACATTAAAGGTTCTTAGAATAACAGGTATTAATGCTAGGGCTGCTTGCGCCCCAGGGGAAATGCCAGCTGAAACTGCTCACTGGTTCCACTGGGCCAGCTTTTACTATTGTAAAAATCTAGATAATTAAACACACAAACCAGGCCGGTAGGTCTGAAATGGTTGAAGAAATGGTTGTAGGGGACAACCTTGGCTCGAGTGATCATGAGCTAATTCAGTTCAAACTAAATGGAAGGATAAACAAAAATAAATCTGAGACTAGGGTTTTTGATTTCAAAAGGGCTAACTTTAATAAATTAAGGAAATTAGTTAGGGAAGTGGATTGGACTAAAGAATTTATGGACCTAAAGGCGGAGGAGGCCTGGGATTATTTCAAGTTAAAGTTACAGAAGCTATCAGAAGCCTGTATCCCAAGAAAGGGGAAACAATTCATAGGCAGGGGTTTTAGACCAAGCTGGATGAGCAAGCATCTCAGAGAGGTGATTAAGAAAAAACAGAAAGCATACAAGGAGTGGAAGATGGGAGGGATCAGCAAAGAAACCTACCTTACTGAGGTCAGAGCATGTAGGGATAAAGTGAGACAGGCTAAAAGGCATGTAGAATTGGACCTTGCAAAGGGAATTAAAACCAATAGTAAAAGGTTTTATAGCCATATAAATAGGAAGAAAACAAAGAAAGAAGTGGGACCGCTAAACACTGAGGATGGAGTGGAGGTTAAGGATAATCTAGGCATGGCCCAATATCTAAACAAATACTTTGCCTCAGTCTTTAATGAGGCTAATGAGGAGCTTAGGAATAGTGGCAGCATGACAAATGGGAATAAGGGTGTGGGGGTAGATATTACCATATCCGAGGTAGAAGCCAAACTTGAACAGCTTAATGAGAGTAAATCAGGCGGCCCAGATAATCTTCATCCAAGAATATTAAAGGAACTGGCACATGAAATTGCAAGCCCATTAGCAAAATTTTTTAATGAATCTCTAAACTCAGGGGTTGTACCATTTGACTGGAGAATAGCTAATATAGTACCTATTTTTAAGAAAGGGGAAAAAAAGTGACCTAGGTAACTACAGGCCTGTTAGTTTGACATCTGTAGTATGCAAGGTCTTGGAAAATTTTTTGAAGGAGAAAGTAGTTAACGACCTTGAGGTCAATGGCAATTGGGACAAATTACAACATGGTTTTACAAAAGGTAGATCGTGCCAAACCAACTTGATCTCCTTCTCTGAAAAAGTAACAGATTTTTTAGATAAAGGAAACGCAGTGTATCTAATCTACCTTGATTTCAGTAAGGCATTTGATACAGTACCACATGAGGCATTATTGGTTAAATTGGAAAAGATGGGGATCAATATGAAAATTGAGAGGTGGATAAGGAACTGGTTAAAGGGGAGACTACAGCGGGTCATACTGAAAGGTGAACTGTCAGGTTGGAGGGAGGTTACTAGTGGAGTTCCTCAAGGTTCAGTTCTGGGACCAATTTTATTTAATCTTTTTATTACTGACCTCGGCACCAAAAGTGGGAGTGTGCTAATAAAGTTTGCAGATGACACAAAGTTGGGAGGTATTGCCAATTCAGAAAAGGTTCGGGATATCCTACAGGAAGATCTGGATGACCTTGTAAACTGGAGTAATAGTAATAGGATGAAATTTAATAGTGAGAAGTGTAAGGTTATGCATTTAGGGATTAATAACAAGAATTTTAGTTATAAGCTGGGGACGCATCAGTTGGAAGTAACGGAAGAGGAGAAGGACCTCGGAGTCCTGGTTGATCACAGGATGACTATGAGTCGCCAATGTGATGTGGCCGTGAAAAAAGCTAATGCGGTCTTGGGATGCATTAGGCGAGGTATTTCTAGTAGAGATAAGGAGGTGTTAGTACCGTTATACAAGGCATTGGTGAGACCTCATTTGGAATACTGTGTGCAGTTCTGGTCTCCCATGTTTAAGAAGGATGAATTCAAACTGGAACAGGTACAAAGAAGGGCCACTAGGATGATCCGAGGAATGGAAAACCTGTCGTATGAAAGGAGACTCAAGGAGCTTGGTTTGTTACCTTAACCAAAAGAAGGCTGAGGGGAGATATGATTGCTCTCTTTAAATATATCCGAGGGATAATACCAGGGAGGGTGAGGAATTATTTCAGCTCAGTACCAATGTGGACACAAGAACAAATGGATATAAACTGGCCATCAGGAAGTTTAGACTTGAAATTAGACGAAGGTTTCTAACCATCAGAGGAGTGAAGTTCTGGAACAGCCTTCCAAGGGAAGCGGTGGGGGCAAAAGACCTATCTGGCTTCAAGATTAAGCTAGATACGTTTATGGAGGGGATGGTTTGATGGGATAACATGATCTTAGTCAAAGGTCAATTAATTGCCATCAGTGGTAAATAGGACCAATGGTCAATGATGGGATGTTAGAAGTTACTACAGAGAACTTTTTCCTGGGTGTCTGGCTGGTGAGTCTTGCCCACATGCTCGGGGTTCAGCTGATCGCCATATTTGGGGTCGGGAAGGAATTTTCCTCCAGGGTAGATTGGCAGAGGCCCTGGAGGTTTTTTGCCTTCCTCTGCAGCATGGGGCACGGGTCACTTACCGGAGGATTCTCTGCCTCTTGAAGTCTTTAAACCATGATTTGAGGACTTCAATAGCTGAGACATAGGTGAGAGGCTTATTCCAGGAGTGGGTGGGTGAGATTCTGTGGCCTGCATTGTGCAGGAGGTCAGACTAGATGATCATAATGGTCCCTTCTGACCTTAAAGTCTATGAGTCTGTTGGGTGACTACTTCCTTTAGAGCTGGCCAAGAATTTTTCAACTTCTTCTTTTGATTTAAAAAACTCTTGTCGGAAGCAATTTCTGGTCAAAACCAGCAATAACAATTCCCCTGAATAGCCAATAGAGGGGAGGTTAGAGGACTCCCATGGGAGAGCCAGGTTCAAGTGCCTACTTTTTCCTGATGGAGAACTGAGACTTGCTCCTGATTTTCCCACGTTCCAGGTGAATGACCTTACCACAGAGTTTGTCACATACCCTGAGCTACTAGAAGCCCCAATAAAATCTTTTTCCCGTTTCGTCCCTGACATGTCTACTCATTTCACGTGGATCATTTCCTCTCATTATTATGAAGAATTTATTCTTCTTGCCCAAGCTTTGTTATAACATTTGGAAACGTTGTAATAGCCCTGTGCGTGTCTGCCTGAGTACAACAGCTCTGTAATGCTGAAGGCCATTTCTTAGTTTCTTGAGATCAGACGTTGAGATTTCAAGCCCCCGATCCCCATCCTGTAGTCCGATTGGCAGGGATGGAGCACTGGACGGATGCTGGGGGTGCAGAAATCCTGCATGGAGTCTTGTTGAAGCCGATAGAACTTCAAGCCAGTAAAGGACTCCGCTAGGGCAGCTCAGATGATAAAACTGAGGCTTCGGCTTTTATCTTTACAGTTGGTGGTGGCCAATGTCCTGGGGCAGAAACCAGTACCCTCCGCCATAGCGGTGAGTCTGAGTGGGTTTCACAAACAGTTAGTGCTATGGATGTCTGTAGTTTCAAACGTACATTACTCGTCCCATTTCCCACATGCCCCCCCCCCCCCCAAAAGTCCCATTGAAATCAAACAGGCATTTGGCTTGCTAGGGAAAACAGGGTTAAGTCCCAGTTGCTATCATCTGTGACTATTATATCATGTGAGACTTATATGGATGTTACTTCCTACGTACGTTTTCATTAAGTGAGAGAATTTATTAAGTTCACCAGTTTCCTGGCAAATAGTATGTAAAGCGTGTTAAAAGACTTGTTAATTTTTTTATTATTTTAAGAACATCGGTGCCGAGAGGCCCCATCTAAATATGCGGTCCCATTTGTGTTGGGTGCTGTACAAACACGTAGCGAAAGAGTCCCCCACAGTCACTGCCCCTGAAGGGCTTACAATCCAAACAGGCACAGAGATGTGAAGTGACTTAGCCCAGCTCGCATAGCAGGTCAGTGGCAGAGTGAGAAGAGAATGCAGGTTTCCTGACTCCCTGTCAACCCTGCCGCTGGGAACGAGCCTCCCAGCCCAGGTAGACAGACTGGCGCTGGCTGTGCTTGAGCTAGCGCACTAAAAATAGCAGGGTGGACATTGCGGCACTGGGCATGGCTCAGCGAGGTAGCCACCCAAATCCAAGCCCACCTGACTCTGAGCTCGGGTGCATAGCCTGTGTTGCAAAGGCCACACTGCTATTGTTAGCATGCTAGCCCAAGCAGAGCCAGCATCACTCTGCTCCCCAGGCTGGGCAGCTCACTCCCAGCTGCAGTGTAGACATACCCAAAGAAGCTAAGTGACATGCCCAAGAAAGCAAGGACTTGAGCCACATTTATCCAAGTCCTAGGGTAGTGCTCTAACCAATGGTTCATTCTTCCTCTTTGCTGGTCGCACACCATGGGTGGAGTCTTTGCATTCCCCTATACATATAGAATACAGTGCACTGAGTTCTTATCGAAGTAGACACATTCTCAGAAGTCTTTGCATTTCCATTAAAGCTTTTGGGGCCTGATGCAAAGTCCACCAAAGCCAATGGGAATCTTTGCATTGACTTCAACGTGCTCAGATCAGGCCGCATGGATGCAAAAGGGCAGATGGATGCAAAATTTGAGGAACTTTCTCCTGGAGTTTCCAAGCTAAGAAGAGATTGGAAAAGATTTACAGTCTGTAAGTGAATAAGATAATGTTTTAAAAGCTGAACTGGAGTGCTCCCAAAATGCATGTTAAAATGATTACAGGAAACATTATTTTTTTCATGTAACCCTAGAAGTTATGGTGAACCAACTCTCAGTGAAGAGCCTTCTACCGCAAAGAGAACCACACAAGATGTACCTTACACCTGCGTTGACTTCAGTGGGACTCCACCCAGGCACAGGGAAAAGTCTGCTCGTGTTGTTTCCATGAGCATCAGGGATAAGACAACATATTATGTAAAGAGGGGGGTGAGACTTTCAGAACGGACTGGGTTTAGCAACACAAATCCAGTTAAAGTGGCTAAATCCACAAGCCAGTTTTGAAAATGTCAATCAGGCCATTGAGGGTCTCTCAGAGGAGGTGGGATACAGGCATTAGTGGAACTTTGGCTGGACTTTAAATCTGACTCACTCTTCCAGGCACAGCAACTTTGTCATTTTCCTGGTTTGAGTTTTTAAACACTCTGAGATTTTCTGCAGAAGGCAAATGAAGCTAACCAAAGCCATTAATTATCATGTAATGTTTTGGGCCAATCCCACAGCCCTTGCTTGTGTGAGTAGGCCCATCAAGAGCAAGAGGCCATTTGCATGAGTAAGGATTACTCGTGGGAGGAAGAGTTGCAAGCTCAGCGCCTTTCTGACTCCTAGCAGAGTCTCATAACCGTGGGGGTAGCAGCACTGGGAATCAAGTCAGTGTCTGTGTTTTGTCCTTTTACAAAATGTTTTTGAACCAATATTTTTAAAATATACTCATTTCAAATTAAGATCATATGAAGGATCTCTTTTTAACCTTTTGTGTGCAATTTTAAGTGAATAAACATTTCTTCCACAGTAACTGCAGTAAGAGAAGCAAAGAGAAATAACAGTTTACTGTTATTTACTTTGTTTAACTTAAACAATTAAGTTCTAGATCACTTGGGCTCTGTGGTTTTGCATAGAATCCACACTGTAGATCAAGTTGTTGATGAGCATAGTCTAATGGCTGCCATCTTGGTTGACCTTGGGATTGAACTACTGATCTCCAGAACTACAATCAAGAGTCTCAGTCGTTTGAGATAAAGAATCAACCTCACATGTTGAGAACTGTAATAAACTCAAATCCTCTGTGACTCAGGCACTGAGGGGGAGATAACGGCCCTGGCAAGTGGGTTACACATAATTCACATAACTCGGCCACAGGAAAATGCCTTTATGAATAGTGGGAATCTCGTTAATGAGAATGAATCGGACCGAGATCCTAAGTTCATTGAAATAATTGATTTCAATGTACCTCGGATCAAGCCTTTGGTTCCCTTAGAGGGTGTAAATATGACTTGCCACTACTGCTATGATACAGACTAACCAGCATGTAATTTAAGTGTCCTGCAGCAGCCGCAAGGTGTCTGCCAGCTTCGGCTTTCAGAGTGGATGGGTAAAGACCTGATTTAAATCCCAGTGAAATTAATGGAGTTGGACCAGGACCTAATAACTTAAGCTCTGATCCTGCAAAGACCTATTCACTTGCTTATCTTTGTGTATTGTGAGGAGTTTAAATGACATCAAGGGGACTATTTAGTGAGCAAAATTAAACACATGATTAAGTCTCCCCAGGACTGGTTCTTGCAATTAATATACACCTATAGGGCTTGTGGGACAGGAAAGAGTGCATGGGGAGCTCAACGTAACGTAAGCAAATCTTGTGCTATCTATGATTATCATTTATTACCACAGCAGGATTAAACACGGATGGCCACTCACGTTCATCATTCTTAGCCAGTAATATGAATATTTCTTTAGCGGCATGCAATAATCCCTCCCATCCAGCATTTCATCAATTAGTCTTTACTAAGTTTTACTCAAAGAACAATGCCACATAACAGTTGAAATTCATTATCCCTAAAATATCCTGAGGGTTTTCAGTTTCATCTAAAAAGATAACACAGTGAGGGAATGATGATAGCACTTCTGTAGCTATATTTGTGTGATCTAGCGCGTTACCCAAACAGCCTCACACTGTGAAAAAGCTGAGAGAGCCTCCCTATCTGTATTAAAGATACATGGACTTGGTTTGTGTCATTGCAAACCCATTACAACATCTTGGCGTTGAGCTTTTCTTGAACTAAAACATTATTGGGTTTGTGTTCCACTTAGGCAAGACTATCACAGAAGCAGGGCTGAGAAGGTGAGAGAGACAAATTGGCCCTAATCCAGCAAAGCACTTAAGTATGTGTTTAAGCACATGGACAATCCCTCATGAGTTAATGGGACTTCTCAGGTGCTTAAAGTTAGGCATGTGCTTAAATGCTTTGCTGAATTGGGGTCATAAACTTACATTATCCAAATATCTCAAAGCATCTGAATAACCTGAATATTGGAGAACTGAAAATTTGTTTCTATGTGACTTATGGATGAGAGGAAATGTATCTGAATTTTAGTTCATAGATCTGAAAGTGTGGGTCTGTCTGTGTATCCATTATATACGCTATATGTCTATTACACACTGGTGGCAAAGATTTTTGCTTTTCTTTTGATGTGAAAACCATCTATCTCTAATGCCTAGCACAGGCTTTCTTTCTGCAAGGAAAAAATAATCCCTTCTTTTTTGATTGAATGAACATTGACAGGGTTATTGGCCTAGTTGATAAGGGGAAGCAGTAGATGTGATATATCTTGATTTTAGAAAGGTTTTAGAGTTATAGCCATGTTAGCCTGTATCAGTAAAAACAACGAGGAGTCCTTGTGGCACCTTAAAGACTAACAACTTTATTTGGGCATAAGCTTTCGTGGGCTAAAACCCTCTTCATCAGATGCATGGAGTGGAACATACAGTAGCAGGTATAAATACACAGCACATGAAAAGATGGGAGTTGCCTTACGGAGTGCGGGGGTCAGTGCTAACGAGCCAATTCATTTAAGGTAGATGTGACCCATTCCCAGAAGTTGACAAGGTGTGAGTACAGTCTTTATTCAGACCTAATTTGATGGTGTCAAGTTTGCAAATTAATTCCAGTTCTGCAGTTTCTCATTGAAGGGGGGAAGGATAGCTTAGTGGTTTGAGCATTGGCCTGCTAAACCCAGGGTTATGAGTTCAATTCTTGAGGGGGACATTTAGGGATCTGGGGCAAAAAAATCTGTCAGGGGACAGTACTTGGTCCTGCTAGTGAAGGCAGGGGACTGGACTCAATGACCTTTCAAGTTCTAGGAGTTCCAGTTCTAGGAGATTGGCATATCTCCATTTTTAAAAAAAAAAAGTCTCTGAAGTTTTTTTGTTGAAGAATGGTGACTTTTAAGTCTGTTATTGTGTCCAGGGAGATTGACGTGTTCTCCTACTGGTTTTTGAATGTTACCATTCCTGATTTCTGATTTGTGTCCATGTATTATTTTGTGTAGAGACTGTCCAGTTTGGCCAATGTACATAGCAGAGGGGCATTGCTGGCACATGATGGCATATAGCACATTGGTAGATGTGCAGGTGAATGAGCCCCTGATGGGGTGGCTGATGTGGTTAGGTCCTATGATGGTGTCACTTGAACAGATATGTAGACAGAGTTGGCAACGGGGTTTGTTGCAGGGATTGGTTTCTGGGTTGGTGTTTTTGTTGTGTGGTGTGTAGTTGCTGGTGAGTATTTGCTTCAGGTTGGGGGGCTGCCTGGAAGCGAGGACTGGTCTGTCCCACAAGGTCTGTGAGAGAGAGGGATAGGTTGTAGATCCTTGATGATGCGCTGGAGAGGTTTTCGTTGGGGGCTGTAGGTGATGGCTAGTGGCGTTCTGTTATTTTCTTTGTTGGGCCTGTCCTGTAGTAGGTGACTTCTGGGTACCCTTCTGGCTCTGTCAATCTGTTTCTTCACTTCACCAGGTGGGTATTGTAGTTTTAAGAATGCTTGATAGAGATCCTGTAGGTGTTTGTCTCTGTCTGAGGGATCGGAGCAAATGCGGTTGTATCTTAGGACTTGACTGTAGACCGTGGATCGTGTGATGTGTCCTGGATGGAAGCTGGAGGCATCTATTTTTGCATTTGCTGCCCTGGTTTAGCTGAAAGATGTATAAATGTTGTCTGGTGGGACAGCTGCTCTCCGTTGGTCACACAGCCAATAAATAACTCGTTCAAGGGCATTGGTGATGATTTACAATTCCTTAACAGGCTGAGTGTTTCACATGGCAACAGAGGTCTAATTTATGGGGCTTGGCTATTCTGTTCTGAGTGGCACTCAGATGTAAAGGTTTGCAGGGTGGACTGGTGGAAGGAACAGGGCGTTAAGTGAGCCAAGTGTACTAATCCCACTCCTCTTCTGCAAACTAAGGATAATGATGCTCACCCACATATTGCCCAGGTGCCTGTGAGGATTCATGAGTTAACGTCTGTACAGTGCTATGAAAATAGATAGTCAGATCTTGAAAAGGTCAGATCCACACGTAGGCTGCAAAGTGAGACTGTCATGCAAAACCTAGTACATATGTTGATAGTGAGGCTTTTTCATTCCGTTTGGTCGTCTCAGCAGCTGCAAGCCTTAGCTGGGGTCAGACTGTAGGGACCACTAGCAATTATTTACACGGCTTGCTTGTTTAAACAACAAAAGAATCCAGTCCCTCTATCCAATAACAAGGAGGAACACCCCCCCCCCCCCACACACACACACCGAACAAATCATAATAGAGTGTAAGGATGTTTTAGAACCTGTTTGCTAATAGAGACACATTTGAAAATGTATTGACATCACTCACAGCATTGGACAGTGGCCCAGAGATTACCGAAGGGACAGCAGCTTGTTCCAATCAAGATTATAACAGCAGTGCAAAAGACAGCCTCGCGCTGTGTGCGCGCACATGTGTGCAAAATACACATACTCACACTGGCTCAAGAGCAATAACCACAGTATTGGGAGCATGTTAAATGCAAGACCGACTTTAGTGCAGTGACCAGCCTGAATGCAGACAACAATCCAGAGCAGTATGCTACTTTGAACAACTCTAACTATTCCTTTCTGTTGCCCACTTCCACAAATGGGACTGAGTTTTGTATCCATGGTTGTCTCTTGATTTATACTTGGATTGTAAGCTCTTAGATGCAGGGACCATATTTTTGTAGTGTTTGTACATCACCTAGCACAACGGGATCCTGGTCCATGACTAGGTTTCTAGGCGCTAGCTATGTATTTATTAAATGCAAATTAATAATTTGGGCTCAAATTGTGCTATTCAGTAGGAATAAAAACCAGCTGCAATGTTTTAAAATGTTTAGATTTCAATCAGCTACAGAACTGCTTGCATTTTATTGACAAATAAAAAATACAAAAGTTGTATTCTGGAAAAAAATTAAAGCCCATCAAATTTGATTTTGTTACTTGAAGAAAAAAAAAAAAAGATGCTTCATTGAGAATGTACTTATGAGCTCTGCTTAGTCAGGGCTTAAAAAGCATGACATTTTTTTTAGTGCCAAAGCAGTCAGGGAATGAAATTAAGGAGTAATATTCTTCTGCAGAAATATTCCTTTCCTATTTGATAAATCTTTGCCATTCTGGCTAGGGTGCTCTCCTCTTGCACTTAACTTAAAAAGAAACCTAACCCAAATGGAGCTTTCAACAACTTAGATGAGGAGAACAAGATATTCCAAACATTCCTGAGAGATGTCACTACTGTCCATCCCCATCATATGGAAGTTACTCAGATAGTGGAAGGCAGAACAAAACATTAAGACAGAATATTGAGGTCTCCCCACATAGAATCATAGAACCATAGACGATTAGGGTTGGAAGAGACCTCAGGAGGTCATCTAGTCCAACCCCCTGCTCAAAGCAGGACCAACACCAACTAAATCATCCCAGGCAAGGCTTTGTCAAGCCAGGCCTTCAAAACCTCTAAGGATGGCGATTCCACCACCTCCCTAGGTAACCCTTTCCAGTGCTTCACCACCCTCCTAGTGAAATAGTGTTTCCTAATATCCAACCTAAACCTCCCCCACTGCAACTTGAGACCATTACTCCTTGTTCTGTCATCTGCCATCACTGAGAACAGCCGAGCTCCATCCTCTTTGGAACCCCCCTTTCAGGTAGTTGAAGGCTGCTATCAAATCCCCCGTCACTCTTCTCTTCCGCAGAGAAAACAAGCCCAGTTCCCTCAGCCTCTCCTCATAAGTCATGTGCCCCAGCCCCCTAATCATTTTCTTTGCCCTCCGCAGGACTCTCTCCAATTTTTCCACATCCTTTCTGTAGTGGGGGGCCCAAAACTGGACACAATACTCCAGATGTGGCCTCTCCAGTGCTGAATAGAGGAGAATAATCACTTCCCTCGATCTGCTGGCAATGCTCCTACTAATACAGCCCAATATGGAGTTATCCTTCTTGGCAACAAGGGCACACTGCTGACTCATATCCAGCTTCTTGTGCACTGTAATACCCAGGTCCTTTTCTGCAGAACTGCTGCTTAGCCAGTCGGTTCCCAGCCTGTAGCGGTGCATGGGATTCTTCCATCCTAAGTGCAGGACTCTGCACTTGTCTTTGTTGAGCCTCATCAGATTTCTTTTGGCACAATCCTCCAATTTGTCTAGGTCCCTCTGGACCTATCCCTACCCTCCAGTGTATCTACCTCTCCCCCCAGCTTAGTGTCATCTGCAAACTTGCTGAGGGTGCAATCCATCCCATCATCCAGATAATTAATAAAGATGTTGAACAAAACCGGCCCCAGGACCGACCCCTGGGGCACTCCACTTGATACCGGCTGCCAACTAGACATCAACTAGACATTTTCCTTTTTCCAATCATCCGGGATCTCCCCCGATCACCACGAGTTTTCGAAGATAATGGCCAATGGCTCTGCAATCACATCAGCCAACTCCCTCAGCACCCTTTGATGTATTGGATCTGGACCCATGGACTTATGCATGTCCAGCTTTTCTAAATAGTCCTTAACCTGTTCTTTCACCACTTAGGGCTGCTCACCTCCTCCCCATACTGGGATTCCCAGTGCAGCGGTCTGGGAGCTGCCCTTGTCTGTGAAGACCAAGGCAAAAAAAAGCAATGAGTACTTGAACTTTTTCCACATCATTTGTCACTAGGTTGCCTCCCCCATTCAGTAAGGGTCCCACACTTTCCCTGACCTTTTTCTTGTTGCTAACATACCTGTAGAAACGCTTCTTGTTACCCTTCACATCCCTTGCCAGCCTCAACTCCAGTTGTGATTTCGTCTTCTTGATCACACCCCAGCATGCCTGAGCAATATTTAAGCAATATTTAACATCTAAGGAGGAATCACCCAGGGTTTTAGGACCTTACTCTCATTTACACTAAGGCTCATTTTTGCCCTTTATATTATATTTTACATTCTCTGTGAGTCCCCTTTACACTGCCCAGAGTGGTGCCCAGAAGGCTTAGTGTAAGCGAGACTCAGGCCCCTGAATCTTTCACAGATTCTTTAAATTGTAGTGGTCCAGAGTACTGGGTTAGTACTGAGGGACCTTAGTTGCAGTCCTGGCTGTGTTACTCACCTGCTGTGATTGACTCAGGTAAATCATTTTGCCTCTCTGGACCTCTGCTGCCCCATCTGTAAAACAGAGATGATAATTACCCGCCTGTGTTTGGTGTGTGGAGTTATGTGGATGAAAAGCACATTGAGCTAGGACGTGTATGAACTAGTTATTCTTATTATGTGCTGTTGTCTTTATAGGGTTCTGCATTCTGCTTAGAAACCTGAAATCCTCATTCAGGCTTTGAACTTTGGGAACCTGTGATGGGGTGTGCAATTAACTGCCCAGGCGGCATCTGAAGATGGATACAAGGAGCAGGCCACTAACTGGAAATGGTTTTCAGCTGGGCAGGAACAGGAGGGGCCTGTATAAAGCCCAGGAGCAGTGAGCAGCCAGGGTAGTAGTTTACAGTAACTCCCTGGGAGGAGGGATCTTGGGCTGGCAAGCCCAAAATGAGGGGGAAGCCCAGTAAGTAGGAAGAAGCCCAAGGAAACAGCAAGAAGGAGTAGGACCTTACAGACCTTGTCTGCTTGTTATATATTCCTTGGCCTGGAACACAGTGTAGAGGGTGGGCCTGGGTTCCCCCACTAGCCACTGGGAAGTGGCACAGGGTATTGGAGACTCCAGCTGGACAGCTGGTCCGGAAGGACTTTGACTTCCCTGGAAGAGGAGGACTTTTGTGACCTGGCCAGAGGGCCAAGCCATGATCAGGAAGCTGCAGCTCCGGGAGTGAGAGGGGCCAAAGGGTGAAAGATGATGGATAGAGACACTGCCAGGGGAGGCAGTGCCTGGCAAGAGCTAATCCCCAGAGCTGCCAGGAGGAAATGCCACATGCAAGGGTAACAGAACCCTTCTCCCCTTCAAATGAGACCCATTGCTGAACCATCTGCCTGACCTGGGTTCTGTAAAATCAACCAACCTTTTCTCCCCCACTCTCTGATGGGCTGGTGAGTCATTTTAGACACTGCTTATTGTTTAACTCATTCTCACTGTAATCTTTGGAGGATTATATCATCTGAGGAAAAGGTGACTGAAGAACTGAGTTAAAAGGCAGGGGATAGTGAAGAGAGAAGGGTCAAGGTAGATGGAGGATGAGAGGACAATGGTGAATGAGAAGACAACTGAGGAAGGATCGAAGGGAACATGCATAGAGAATAGCGCGAGGAAACAATTGCGAAGGCCAAAGAAGAGAAGGGAGAAATAGTGTAAAGAATTGAATGAATGTGTGAAAGAAGAGAGAGAAAAGAGAGAGAATGGGACGCTGACGTGTAAAAGAGATGGGAAGTTGCCTGGCCTTCCTATTACTCCGTAAGCACATAGTTATATACATCAGAAAATAAATAGAAATGAAGGTGCCTCTGTAATTACTTACTGTTGAGAAATATTGGATGCTGTTCTCTGGTGAGTGATTGAATCGGTCGGGTCATCACAGAGCAGCAATGGGCCTAGCTGATTTCAGAGGCGGAAGTGAAATTGCAGAGGAACCCATGAGTTTGTGATTGATTGCAGCTACATTCTGTCTTCCATTATCAGAATATTTGGGCTGGACGTTCTCGGCCCTGCACTGACTGGCTGTTTCCTCCAATCTACCCCGCCTCCCTCAGTCTCTTCAGCTTAGCTTCAATCCACAACTGTCCCTCCTTCTCCCTTCCCTCTTCTCACCTGCCCTGTCCCGCTCACCCCCATGTTCCTTCTCCCTTCCATTGTCTTTCTGTTTAGCTTCTCCGCTCCTAACTACTCCCCTCAAAAAAACTGTGGCACTAATGTGTGTTCTATCCCTCTCCCCATCCTGTTTAGATTGTATCCTGGGTCTGCAAGCTGTTTGTGGGAGGGACTGTCTAACACTCTATTTGTGCAGCACCTACCACAATGGGACTGAGCCATTAAGTTGGCATCTAAGCACTACCATCATAAGTCTGGATAGAAAAAAATAAATGCACAAAAAGCTGTTGCCTGTTCAAACCACACTAAGGTGGTTCCCTATCGAAAACACCAAAACCAACACCAATTGAATTTCACTGAGCAAGCAGGGATTGCTGGAGTTTGGGAGCCACCTCTAACCAAGAAAAAAAAAAAGTATCACAGATCATTCCAAAGTTATTTCCATTTCACAGGGTTCAAAATGGAAGGACTTTTGGGGGGGGAGAGGGAGTCAAAAATATTCATGAAATTATTAGGAAAAAATTTGAATTTTCAAAATTCTCCCACTTGTTTCCTAATTTTTTTATGCTATGGGATGAATAATATCCAGGGTTTTCTAGGGTTTTTTCCCCCCCTCAAGTTCCCCACTCTCCCACACACACTCTGATGTTTCAAATCATCCTCACCTTTGGAAAAATTACAGAGTTGGAAACATGAAAGAAAAAAATAAGCCAGAACCTCACTTATTCTATTTCAGTGATGAAAAAGGAAAGGGGGAAGGGGACAAAAGCTTGAAATTTCATAAATATTTCCAAAATCAAAACAATTAATTTTATCCTGAAACAAAAACATTCAGAATTTCCCATAGAAATCTTTAATGTGAAATAAAATTTTTGCATGGAAAAATTGCATTTGCCATGGAACTCCAATTTCTGGCAGGGAAATTTTTCAGTTGAAAAAATGTTGACAAGCTGTGTTGAGGGGTCCAGTGGAGAAGCTACCCGGGGATGTGTGGAATAACACCATGGCCTGCTGTCCCGGCTGCATTACCTCTTGCTGGCCAGCACTGCCCACTTTTACAGCAGTGTACCTTCAATCAGCATAGATCTGAGGTGAGGCCTTTGTCTATTCTTCCTCCTCTTTGGTTACACAGGACCTGCTGTCCTTGAGCAATGTTGCAATGATTGAAACTGATAATCCAGCTACTTTTTTAATCCAGGTGATTAAAAACCTGAGCCTGGTCTTTAGCCCAAACCCAGAAGACACCCAGTTAAATGCAGCAGGTCAGACATTGCTCGTCCCTTGAAAAGTGAAGCTGATGCTATTTACTATTTCCCAGGCACTGAGTTTGTTAGCCACGCAGCGCTTCCCGCTCTCTGTAGTGCTGCTTGTAAGAGCCACAGCGGGTGACTTTAAGAAAACAATCCATGTAGGAAGGTATGAAACAGAGGAGAAATGCGCCCTCATTTCTGAAATCATATAGTACAATTCACTGGGTGAATGTATGACTGATAAAGAAGGTTGTTGACTGCAGGTGTGTGCACTTACTCAACTGGTTCACCTGGCTGGAAGGGGATTCCCCCTCCACCTTCTAGAAATATGTAAATCCCTTTCTTTATTTCTAAATAATAATTTTAAAAAACCTAGTAAAGTGTGTGTGTATCTATCTATCATGTATGTATGTATATTTGTGTGTGTGTATATACACACATAGCATAGGTTGAGTCATTTAGCTAGCTAGCCAAGAAGAGCTCACCCCAAAATGAAATGTAGTTACTACTTAGAACTTGATTGTTCTCAACTAATCAAACTAGGAGGTAAGTTCTGGGAAGTTTGGGGTGAAAGCATACATTATCTGAGTTTTAATGTAGGAGCATGTTAGCCTTTGTTGAAACTTGATTGTGAAGGGATGTTTCCTACACATATCATCCGACTACCTAATGAGGAGCAAATATCAGAAGTTAGGTAGTTCAATATAGATATGCCTTCAAGGACTGTTACGTTTGCTTTTTGATCTGACGTTTATCCAGACTCATAGGGTTAGCTAGCTGAAAAATAGGAGAAATATTTTTTGGAAAATTTTCCTTCTTTTGTCAAAACTTCAATTGGCTCTAGATCTAGTCAACAAACAGTGGAAATGTTCACAAATATTTGGTGTAAATTTATTCCCCCCCCTTTTTTGGTAATTTTAAAAATTTTGAATGTCAAATGGACATCAAATTTTGAAATTTAAAACAAATTTGACTGGTTCTACTCAGAACAAACCTATTGCTCCAGAACGGGAGGTTGAAAATCTCATGCTGTGTTCTTGCTAGATTTTACTACTTCTGCTTCTCATTTAATCTGAAATCAAGATGTGGAGATGCTGAAATAAAGGATGAGGGAGAAGAAAAGTTAACTACAGCGGCTCAAGAAACCAGAATTTTTCCCAGAGAATATTCTGTGGGGAAAAATTCCCTTTCAAAAGTTTTTCATTGGAAAATTTTAGTTTCTGTGGGCCATTTCAAAATACAATGAAAAAATCATTTGTTTGAAATGTCAACATAAAATTAATTTATTTTTATTTTCCCCATTTCCTCTCACTTTTTAAACTTCGTCCAACTTATTCCAGATGGAAAAAGTGTGAAAACAAACACAAAAATGTCCTTCATTTTCTCACACTTTTTGATTCCTCTCACTTTTTCCATGGGGGTGAGGGGCAGGGAGGGAAAGATGGTGGTGAGTAATAGAGCGAATTAAAAGAAAGTAAAAGGGGGAAAACAACCTGTAAACAACCAAACTGAAATGGAAAAGAAAATGTTACTGTTTCTAAAAACCAAAACCAACCATTTTAATTTCATTTTGAAATACCAGTTCAAAATGAAACATTTCATTGTAAAATGTTGATTCAAAAAAATAACAGTGCATTTTGATTTTTCCTGATAAAATAAAATTGAAAATAACCTCAATCAATGTTTTTACCATAGATAATTTTGATTTAGATAAAAATCACACTTTCTGATGGGGAAAATTTTTCAGTTGAAGAGAATTGTCCTGCTCCAGAATTAGCTTTTTGAAAGGAAAAGTGTGGAAAGTCAAAGGCTGGCTGTTATGGTGTTTGAACTAGTTTGCCCATGCATACTGAGAACTCACATCCCATTATTTCTTACAATAGTCAATTGTTTCTTGTTCTCATTATAAAATGATCTAGTTCACAGCACCTTCCACCTGTTGAAGTGCTGATTTGCAAACGTGTAGGGCAATAGGGGCACCGGAGTGTGAAAGGGGTAAGATGGTAATGTGGGAAACTCACAGCTAGGTGGAGATAGAGAGAAAACAGGGGACAAAACCCAGCTACATACAGGTGCATGAAAAATGCTCTGAGTCATTCTCTCAATAGATCGAGACCTGTATTTGTTCAATTTTGTTCCCATTGAAGTCAATGGAAGAACTTCCATCGATTTCAGGGGGAACTGTATTTTATACTGGAGAGACTGCAGCTCCTAGGCATTACAGCAATAATAATAATTAATAAAGATTTGCAGATGCAAAAAACAACTAAGAATGGCAGATATCGGCTGCTGGCATGTCTATCTTACCAAGTCATGCAGGGAACAGTAAACATCCTACTGAGATAGATGCATACATTGGGCATGGGGTGAGTCATAGTACAAAGGTCAAGTTAGATTTTTCTTATTTGACTGATATGATAAAATCTAGTGCAATGCAGCTCATGCTTTGTTCATGCACGGTTAATTTTTTGTGCTGTGTCCTTTTGTTGATTCTGTACACGAACAAGCCTCCCCCCCCCACAAGTGCAGAAATGATTTGATCATAAAATTAATACTTGCAGTGTTGTTGTTGTTGTGTTGGTCCCAGGATATGAGAGACAAGATGGGTGCAGTAATATCTTTTATTGGACCAATTTCTGTTAGTGAAAGAGATGAGCTTTTGACCTCCACTGACTTGAAGAAGAATTGTCCCTTTCACCAACAGAAGTCAGTCCAGTAAAAGATATTTCCACACCCATCTTGTCTCTCTCATAAAAATAATAGACGGAAGTGTGTTGAGCACACAGAAATGAACTGTGATGTCTTTGTTTTCTGTGTAAGGCACTTTTCAAGTTGTAAGATCTCTGCCAGTCTTCAGAGACAGCAGCCTGTTGTCTTCAAAGTGATTTTGAATGTACACAATTATTTGTAAGAGTGGAGTGTTTCTGTTTTACTCTGTAACAGTTCACTGGGGGTATTTGATATCTGATTATCAACATTTGAGGTGATGGGGATTTATAATTGGTCATGTAAGTCACATGGTATTGGACACTGTCCCTATCCCCTGACTGGACACAAACAAGCCTGCCTAACTGCTGTCTACTGAGGTCAATGGATGGACTCCCGTTGGCTTCATTGGGGTCTGGATGAGGGTCATAAGGAGGAGGGCTTGAAGAAACCACTGAGGTGTTGAATCTCTCAGGGAGGGGGTTGGTAAAAGATGAGCAGGACTTGGAAACTTTAGAAAACATTAAACCTGTTCCTTTCTGGGCCATACAGGCCTTTGCCTGAACCATCATTCCTAGAAAAATGAGTTGGCTTGAAGATTTATGGGCTGGGTGCAGACTTGAAATTAAATTTCCTCTGATCACATGCACACAAATGAATTGTGTGTGGTCCTGGTGGAGAAAGGTGTGGTCATATCCTCATCTGACTCATGTAATTGCCTCTGCACCAGGGCTTTGATGAGGGGTTGTGGAAAGCCCGCTGTGTCAAGCAGGGTCCCATCCCAGATAAATCAAACTACAACCAGTGTGAATGTACTCGAGGGGGTGAGTGTGACGTTCACTTTCTGCACATACTGGTTTGAGTTAGACTGGATTGCTCAAATGATCACAGGGAGCGAATGCTATTGAGGGCCAAATTCATTTCAAATCAGGGCAAATATGCATATGTGTGTACTCATGTACTGATCACGCAGTCCAGGTCATGTCAGAACACTATTTGCGTTATCGCAGATTAATCTATGATTGTGCTTGCATTTCAAAGAGAAAATATGCTGAAGGTCCTGATTCTTTAAGCTTCTGGGTTGGTCCCATTAGACGGCTCATACCCTTGATTGCTTTGCTGAATGGAAGTCCAAGACTCTAGAGTCTTTGATTTCAATGGAAAATAAATAGAGTTCCATATGCATCCACTAGATTAGAATAAATAGCAAAAGGGAATGGCTTACTAATAAACTGATATAATAAAGGGAATTAGTGGATTATTCCCCAAATTTAGGAAATACACTACACCTCATACAAGGGATGCTTCAAGGAACTTTGAAGCTCAGATTCTCAGCTGGTGTTAAAACAGGCACAGCTCCATTCATATCAATTATTTGAATGGAGCAATGTCACTTTACACCGGCTTGGAATCTGGCCCAAAGTTCAGTAGTGCAGTTTATTGTGTTGGGATCTCTTGTAATGCGATGTTGGAAAACGTGGTACTGTCTCCTCTGTGTGGAGATTAAGAATCCCATGGAAATTTCAAAAGAATGCTGTCCTTATTCAGATGATGTCTATATTGTGTGCTAGAGGACCATATGTCTGATAACTTTCATTCCAGAAACTGCTGCATTTCAGTGCTGTGTGAAGTGATTCCTGTACACGTATAAAGCATTCTGAGATTCTTTTCAATGAAAGGTGCTATATAGAAAGCAAATGATTATTATTAGGAAGTAGGGTACTGAGTCTCTGACTTGATTCCAAACAACTTGACCTTCATTGACACAGCACCCCTTTGACACCATGACTTTGATCACTGGTTATTATCTGCGTATTATTAGTTGTGACTAATTTCTCCACTTTCCTTCAGTGGAATTTTTAACGTGAGCTGTTCTCATACAGATTGGCAGATTGCATGACACTGCATGCCTTGCTCAATGAGGTTAAATAAAGCTTTGTTATGACTCAAGTGCTTGCAAACCATCTCTGGCACTTAATATTTTAATTACTCCTTTTGATTAGAACTGCTTTTCATAAGCAAATAAGCATGCCAGTTTGACAAGCTGCAGGAATCGTTTACAGAGCCTACCTTACTTGTTAGACTTCAGATTGGGTTGGGAACTGCAATCATTGTAATTACGATTGAAGTGAAATTCCAGATCTCGATGTACCAGTAGGTAAATGAATAATAGCCATAAACTGCACCCTGTACAGTCTCGCTGTGGAGGTGAGAAAACAAAGCCAAAGTGGAAGTAAACAAAAGCAGGAGTGTAATTAAAGTCATTACTGAATTTAAATAAATATTTCACGGGGCTTCGGGCCTCGTCCAAATTCCAGTGAAGTTAATGGGAGTCTTTCTACTGATTTCCTGATCCTAACCCAGTGGATCTTAGAGATTCTGAGCATTGCAGGTAGTTTAAAATGAAACAATTTAGGTTAGAGTTCTTTTAAAAGGGGGATGAGAGGAAATAAGAAATAGATGATCCACGTCTTTCTTTATAAAAAAAAAAAAAAAAAAAAAAAAAAAGAGAGAGAGGCGAAAACTTGAAAACCTAGTGACACGTAATGTTGAATGCTAAATTTTCAAAAGAAATTTTTAGGCCAGATCCTCAGTGAGTGTAATCAGTGTAACTAACGTCAATAAAACTCTGCTGATTTTCTCCACTGAGGATCTGGCTGCTGATCATTGAGATTGTGTTTTTGTTGTAGCTGTTCACTTTCCTAGCACAAAATGATTCACATGACCCTTTAATTTTTTCCATGGGGATGGATACCCTGTGACAACTTGGAGCCTGGCTTGACTTCAGCAGAAATCCGCCCACATGGAATGATTTGCAGGATCCGGCCATAGTTACGTTCTAGGGACCTTGATATGTATGGTTATTAATAACCACTCTCGGTCATCCTTTTGTATCAACACAAAAATAATTTTAAAAAATTACATTTAAAAAGTACAACTACTGAATGAGAGCAGATGCTTCTTAGAACTCCAGGTGCCTCATCCAAAGCCCACTGAAATCAATGAGATGCCTTTCATTGACTTACTTCCCTGGGAGCTGGATCAGGGCCAAGGATGGGACCCGCAGACTGGAGAAAGGATAAATTCCCAGACAAGATGAATTTAGCCACTGAGGACTGGTTCCTATTCCCATTAAAGTCTATGGGAGAGCTCCACTCATGCAGGCTCAAGTCCAAAAAGGAGAGAGAGTAGAACCAGGGTGTGTGTGTGGGGAGCGGGGGGAGGAGAGGAGAAGAGTGTTGTTTTGTCTCCCTCCCTCAGGGAGTCTTTTGCAGCCTGTTAAGGAAGCTCAAACTTCATAGTAGGGCTCAATATCCTGGTGTTATAAAAGCAGCACAGGATTAGGTAACAGATAATTACAGCCCACTATTTGCATACACTGTAATAAATAGGGTAGCTGAGTGTAGCAAAATCAGACTTTGAAGTCATCTACCCCAGGGCCAGGGACTCCAGGGCTCCCATGATCTGGCTCCAGAGTTGCCCCGACCCATGGGGACTGCCCTGCAGTCGGGATCCTGAGTTTCCAGGGTCTGTCTAATCAGGTCTCCAAGGGCTTGCAGGATCCCTGCTGCAGAGCCATCTGGGAAACCCTCTTACGGCTTCCAAACTCCTTGCTGTGAAGTGGGGGACCTGGAGGTCTTGGGCTGGGTTTCCAGGGTCTCCAGTTTCAGGATACTTTGCCATGTGGGCTCCCCCAGGGAGGGTACCCCACGGCCGCTGGCTGCCAGCAGGGCTGTCCCTGAGCAGCCCCTGGAAGTCCTGACAGTGGCTACATGAAATTGTCATGATTCTTGTCCGTTTCAGAATCTTCAGTGCGTGGGGAACTTCAGATAAATTGGTGTAATGACAAATCTGGGAACAAAATAGAATTTCTGCTTTGAGGGAATTTACGAGTTTTAGACCACTCTACCTTTGGGCAGCACTTACAGACAGACCCAGTCCACCCACTTTAACTGGAAGGAGAGGGAGTCAAATGGTGGTAATCCCAAGGTGTTCAGTGTGAAAGATGTTACAAATGGAGAGAGATACAGGTGACTAGAAATTACCACTATTGGGCTATTCCTGTTCACAGTTACAGGGACTGTCTAAGGAAACATTAGCAAAAAGGAAACTTTTTTAGCATCCTGGCAAGAATTAACAGTCAGAAATTGGACTTTACTCCTGTAAAACAGGTTATGTGTAGTCATCTGACTGCTGTGTAGCTTTTTACCCAGTGTGTACAGTAAATCCCTGAGAACACTAAAAGTCAAGCCATAAAGAATAAAACACGTTCATCGCTGCTATTTACTCATTGCTGAATGCTGGTGTGCTCTTCCAACACTGCGCCTGTATACCGGAAGCCTGAGGGGAGTCAATCTGAGCTGTCCTGGGAGAGTTTCTGTGTCAAAGGAGAACTTCCAAATGTGTGGAAAGCAGAGGAAAGACTGTCACCTCATTTGACACTGTCTTGAGGTTTGTTTTTAAAGGCCCCCTTTTAAAAAAACAAACAGATCTTTTCTGTTTGTTTGTCTTTCTTTTGTTGCTCTTGGGAGGCTTCTTAGGTCTTAAATTGTGGTATTTTATGAGAAAGCTTGAAGCTGAGAATCCTTTCTATCTGCGGTGGCAAAGCAGTGCTAGATCATCTAGCTCACTGTCCATCTGCAGAGAAGATTGTTCCTTCTCTCTGACAGAAAAGGGTCATTTTTGGATTCTTTTTTCACCCACCCACAAACTGTGGGTCCGATTGTATCCTCCTGTGAAATCTCCTACTAACCCCCCCCCACCCCACTATTGTAATTCCCAGTCATTCCCCACACAATGCAGTATAACTACTGCAAGCACCACTACCTGATTCTCATTTACACTCTCACTTCCATGCCCACTTTGAAGGTCGAATCGGGCCAATAGTGATCCATGCTATCGAAGGATAAGAGCAGCCATCCTGCGCGAAACCAATGGTCCATCCAGCCCAGTTTCAAAAGGAATTATGAGAACAGGGCAATTAGTGAGTGATCTATACCCTGTTGCCCAGTCCCATCTTCTGGCAGTCAGAGGTTTAGGGACACCCGGACAGGAGGGGACGGAGAGCTGATCTGTTTACTCTGTTTTTTTTGTACATTCCCTTTTTAAAATATGAGCCGATTCTGCTCCCTTGGAATTACCGCGAGATGCCCAGACTCCGTGGTCCTGATGTTCAAAGGTGACTTCTACCCTCATTTCCCAGAAGCTTCCATTAGAGGGTGGGACGCCCAACCAGCCGAAAACCAAGCTTAGCAGGGGCAGGACACAAGACCTCGTGGGAATCATTTGTAGAAGCACGCACAGATTGGGGAACCAGTCTCCATGAAATGCTAGAAAGGCCAGGAGCTATGCAGTGTAAATCAGACCCCTGCAGTCCTCCCCTGGGCATGAGCGCTGCTCAGGCAGGGCCTTGTACCCAGGCAGAGCCCTGTTGATGTCCCTGGGGTCTAGAGAACACTCCCAGAGCAGGCTTTGGGAGCCTTGCCTGAGTAAGGACTGCAGGATGTCTTGGTTTTGTTTTCCTAAAATGTTCCACAACTTTTCTTTCCTCATTGAAGCCAAAAGAGCAAGGACCCAATTCTGCTCACCTCCGGCATGAGTTGTCCCGATGAGCCCGACTCTGCATTGCTGCAGTGTCACCCGGCACTGTGCAGCATTATTCACACCAGTGTAAAGGATCTGTGTTACACTGAGGCGAAGGACCCTTAAATGTAAACGTAATTCAGGCCCCTTTTAAAGGCCTCTTTGAACGGCCGGAGTATGGGTCGGGTCGGCAGCTCCACTTAAAGCCTGTTGAGCAGCCTGGGCTTGAACTCAAGCCGCGCACCTGAGTGAAGCCAAGTTGCCATGTCTTCACTGCTGTTTTAACCTGAATTAGATAACCTGAGTTAAGAACACACCTGTCCCTCCCCCCCCCCCCCCCGCCACTGGCCAGTGGGTAAAAGAGAAGCGGGCGCTACCATTCCAGTTTGGAATGGTCTTACACACCCTTTGTATTGGTGTGGTTCCTCCTGTACAAGGGACAGGGTGACGCAGCCTCAAGTCCATTGACTTTAACAGGACTGCTCTCATGGCTAAGGGAGGAGGACTTGGCTCAGAGAGTTAAACTAGCTGCAGAAACTCCTAAGCCTGCTTTTTTCTCTAGCACTAGCTGCGCATTTAAATGTAGTTTGCTGACATTGTACTGAACCGTACGTCAATGCACCTGCTGACTGTTGTGAAACTAATGCTGTGCAACCTTTGTGTGATGCAAATAACCGAAACAGCATGGAGCCCGGAGGCAGCTGCAGATGAGAAACCCATCACAGCAAATGTAGGAACATGTGGCAAAATTACTGCCTGGTTTTATTTTCTTGTTTATGAAAATCCTTCTCGGAGGATAAAGCTGACCCTTGAAGCATGTGTTTCCCCCAATTTTGGGGCTGTTATCTTGAGGTTGAAGAGGGTAAAGTCCCTTGATGTTCAACCCGAAAGCCAATGGTCTGCTTTGGCCCCTGGGTAACTCCCGTGGTAGGAAGAATGAGTCTTACAAAATCGCCCATGCAAGATGAAGTACGGTCATTCAGATGGGGGTGGCAAGAAAATGAGCTTTAACCCATGCTAATGAGCAACCTGTCATCAGTTTAATACTTTTTAGTGCTACTATAGCGACTGACCACAGATCATCACTCAACCAGGAGAGTGCACAATGTGCCTACCTCCTTCTCTTGAAGTGATGCTGGAAAACCATTCATAATACTCCCCCACCCGCCCCAATGAATGCCCCCCGCTGATGAGCTCAGGAATGAGTCAGAGGCCTGAACACACTGAGGAAGATGACTGCTCCACTTGCCCTGGAGTCATGTCTGAAAAGTTTAATGCAATCTCTCCTGCTTATTGACACTGCTTATATGGATGTCTAGCTTGTTTTGGAGGTGATCTAGCATCTGATGAGGTCACTTGAAAACCAGTTATGTTAAAACATCAAAATCCAAATTATAGCTTTATGGAGAAGGTGGCATATGGGGACAAGTATGGGAAAGTGGTTGTATATAGGGAAATATACTTGAGAGTATCTTTCCTTTCTGATTTCCATGGGTTTGCTTTTTACTGGGGCAGGAGAGTGCTATCCCTTGTGGAGAATAACCGTGAACTGCGTCTGCCGCAGGAATTTGCCTGCCATTGCCCTGCCAGTAACCTTATTCCTGACCTGGATTAGATCTCAGTTTGCTGGAATGAGATCTGACTCAATATGTGCAGTAGTCTAACTTCATTTACATCCTCTTCCATGAAGAGAACGACCACGGTCCTGATTTAGGCCATCAGCCGGATCGCCAACACTCATTAGTTGTTGCTCACATGATGGGGTTACCTTTAGAGACGAGCATCCTCACTTACTGAGTGCTTCCGGGAGTGATTTTAACAGAGCGCCATTTGTATGCATAGCCGTAGAAATGAATCCAGGGAAAACACCCTAACTATTGTTCTTTATACACCTGGAGCACAGGCCAGCATTGGCTGGAGGCCTGAAGCTTTCCCTGGGAGTTGGGGGAACGCAAGCCCAAAGGTAAAATCATGCTCTGCCTTGGCCAGTGTGTGTGCGGGGCTGGTCTTGTGGGTAAGGCACAGGATGGGAAGGTAGGAGAGTTCTGTCCTGTTTTCAGTTCTGGCAAAAGCTTCAGGTGTAACCTTGGACAAAACTGGTCCCTTAACTGAAATAAGAGTCTGTGAACATCTCTGTGCCTCAGTTTCCACATCTGCCACTCAGTGCTTGTACTCAGCCCCTGGGGTAAGGCGCTATAGGGAAAGGCACAGGGAAGTTATATGGTAACTACTATGCTTAAACAAATAGTAACATTTACCTCTAGCAGAAGAGCTTCATTCTAGAGCAATATGTTTTGGTGGATGAAGACATTTGGTAGACACAAATTACTGCCCATGATCCTGCACACCCTTCCCCACCCAAACAGTCCTGGCTTGTGTACATAGTCTAACCGATTTCACTGGGAAATGCTTGTACAGGGACTTGCAGTGCAGGGCTTCTGACTTTGAAACGAAAATAAGAAATTACACTGGGCAATTCTTTTCCTAATCAATATGTCAGAAGTGAGGGATGGTTATTTAATAACTGATACAGATCACACGCCATGTTAGAACCTGACCCTGCAAACCATTCTGCTGAGTTGTGTTTACTCACCTGAGTTGTCCTATTGAGATAAATGGTAATACCTGCATGAGTAAAGACTCCTTGTATGCATAAGGGTTTGCAACAACATCTGGGCCCTAGTGAGTAGCACTTCAAGATAACCGTGATGTGATCTCTGCTTTGCTAAATAAAATTGACCTTTATTTTTGCTTACCCGATTTGGAAGGCTAGCTGGGTAAACATTAAACTTTATCAAATCTCAAACAGCAATGACTGCCAAACCAACGAGGATTGTGTGGCTTCATTGTTGCTTTTTCCCCACCATGGAGGATAGGAGGAACAATATATCGTTGGGAATTCTAATAGTAGATAGCTACATTCTGCAGCTATTAAATAAAGGCCGGTCCTAACCCTGTAATATTTGCAGGCATCACATACCCACGCAGTGCTCGGTGGAAAAGGGGCACAGCGTTCCACAAAAATAATGATCTGGGGCTTGTGCCAAAGCAATGGGAGTTGGCATTTCTTAAAGGGCTCTTCAATTTACTTGAGGAAATCTTAGGACTGAACTGCATTGTAAATGGCTCAAGAGAGAGGCACATCCAGGAAAATATATATGGCATTATTTTTCCATTGAATAACAACTTTTATTGGCTTAAAAAAAAAACACTGTAAAAAGTAACATGATGCACAGTAAGGGAAAAGTTGCTGCGAAAGCTAGCAGTGTAAAATCTAAAACTCCTGGAGAGGGTCTAAGGAAAAGATGGAGAGGAATATTAAATTGCATTTACTAAGGTTCAGACACTGCTTCCTTCCCCAGACCTGAAGAAGTGCTCTGTGCCGCTTACAGTCTTGTACCTTCCACCAACAGAAGTTGGTCCAATAAAAGTTATTACCTCACCCACCTTGTCTCTCTCATTCCTGGGAACAACAGATCTGTACAACAACACTGTAAGCAATTTACTAACTCCGTTGCTTTGATAACTTAGGGCCATATCATCCCCAGCATGGGCTACTCCCATGTAAGGGGAAAGAAACTCATAAAAATTCCTTCATATGTTTCCATCAGGGGCTTTTGGAGCATTGCATTTGCCTCCTGAATCCTCTGTGGAAACGGAAGGGTGTTTGGCCCCACAAACAAGTAAAGTCTCTAAGCTGTATACATGGAGTCAGGCAACCCGGTTCAGTTCCCAGCTCTACCCAGCCCCATATTGTGTGACCGTGTGCAAGTCACTTCACATCCCTTTTCCTCCTCCCACTAGAGCTGGTCAAAATATTCTTTTGGGACAGTTTTTTCTGCCAGATCAAATAGAATGTTTCACGGGACTGTATCCATTTGCTGAAATTTTCAACAGGAAAAGATTTACTTCAGCTTTATCGCTTTGACCTTCTAGAAACTAAATGCTTTGATAAGGTCATCTTGAAGTTTCTGAAATGAAATATTCCTGATTTTGCTGGTCTGGCAGTACATTTTGACTGTTCATTCCAATTCAGAACAAAAGGAAATTGCAAAATGTCAGAATTACCTATGGAAAGAAATTCTGTGTCCCACCTGGGTTCCACCTTCCATCCTTTATCTTGTGCATTGAGCCCCTAGGGGCCTTTCATGAGGTGCTTGCACCAAAGCTGCTTGCAATCTTTTCATCACAAGATACATATTTAAAGAAAAAAATGTCTTTTCAACCGAAATGAACCATGTTACAATTTTCCTTTTTTTTTTCAGTGAAATACTGGAAACTGAAAACTGATTTTTTTTTTCTGTAAGAGTCGGATTTTCAGTGACAATTGTGATTTGGGTAATTATATACTGCCCTTCTTAAGCTACCTACACTCATTTTAAATAGGATTCAGCAATGGTGTCCAGGCTTTCCAGCCCAGGAGCCAAATGGACTATTTCAGAAAAATTACAAGTGGCCCCTTGACCTTTTAATCATTTCCCTTTGTTCTGGCAGAGCCAGTGGGACTTCCGTCCCGCTGTCTTGGAGCTCATACAGGAAAACAGCAATGGAGTAGTCAGAGCTACTCTCCCTTTCTTTTCCTTTCCCGTGCAAGGAAGCTGGCTGCTGAGCAGTGGCAGTCTCAGGGAAGGCCAGGGACATTAGCTGCATAAAGTACTCCCAACACCCACCAGAGCTGCTCCTGGGACTTCAGCTGACGAAGCTGCACCCTGTAATAATGGGTATGTCTACGCTGCAATTAGGCACCTGCGACCGGCCCATGCTAGCTGACTTGCAGCTAAGGGGCTGTTTAATTGCAGTGAAGATATTTGGGCTTGGGCTGCAGCCCAGGCTCTGGGATCCTGCAAGGTGAGTCACTTAAACAGCCCACGAGGCCAAGTCAGCTATCGCAGGCTAGCCGTGGGTGTCTAACTGCTGGGTAGCCATATCTAATGAGTCTGTTTCTAACCGTTCCATCACAGGGCTTAGCTCAGGAAACACATTTTCAATTTATCAAATACCAATTTTCTTCTTAAGTGTCACTCCCATGCCCTCGGGCTACAATTTAGTGCCTTGAAGATGACAAGTGACCCTGAGCCACTGGTTGTATATCACTGGGATATAGTATTCTTCACTTCCTGTCCTAAACAGGTATGCAGTACTCTTTAACATTGGTGTTTCATCCAGAAGTGCCTACATTTAAGCCATGGTAAAGTTATCTAGCTATCTACACAGAGAGTTAATGTGGATTAGCTCTAGATGGATATTAACAGGAAAATCACTTGATAAAATGATTTGGGATCCAAGAGCTCTATTAATGTAAGTTATCATATGTGCTAGCAGGAACATTCACCAGGCCCTAGGAAATGACAGGGTGGTTTTACGGCTAATGAAGACGTGATTAGCAAATGTCTCATCCTGGTTTATTAATCCACAGAATATTTTTTTCCTAAAAGAAAATGCCATTATCATCTTGCACTCAGATCATATTTCAAAACAGTTCCCTCGTGGAACTGAAAATCCCCACGGCATTTGTCATCAGTGCAATGCCTGAGTCCTGCCCGACAACCTGCCCCCCTCCCCACACCACCCCCCATAACAGACTTTCAGTCTATGTTTAGCTTTATGGGGCTTCAGTTTACAAGTAAGCAGGAAAACTTCGGAGGATATTTAAAGACCACTGTAATTTTAATCTCACTCCCACCTGTTTTTGAACTGTGCTATCCCATTCACTTCAGTGGAGTTACTCCAGATTTACACTGATGTAAGTGATATCGGAATCAAGCCCCCTGAATTGGTCCTGTCCTTGGAACGATAGTAAAATTAAGAAGCCAGTCATGCTCCTACATGTTCAGAAACCAGAATGCAGTTAATCATCCCACACAACTGTCAGTGGGATTTCAGCATTTCCACGTTTGCATGCCCTGGGTGCCTGACATCGGTTTCCCACCCAGCTCGGTCTCTGAGGCAGACTGGCTGACATCTGTGCTGGAAGGGGTAGGGGTGATCCGAAGCCGTACCTCCTCAAGCCCACAGGGACTGGGATCTTTGAAAAACACGATGAGCTACATCTTGTTTTTATCACACCAGCGTTTCCTGTCTAGTCGTCTACATGTCAGCATGATCTGTGTGCACCCGCCCAGCCATTTCACACACGGCGCAGCAGCTGCCAGTGTCCCCCCCCCCCCTCCATTGCTGGGAGTCGGGGTAGGGAGGAGTGAAAAAGAATGAATGAAGATAATGGGTTGTCCTTAAAGGGAACTGGTTTAAAAACAAAGTGAAATCCACGATGAATCCTTCAAGAGAAACGGCAGTTCTGCAATCATAGTTATTTAACACTGAGTGACGTGCTACTGTCATTCGCTATAACGTTTTGCGGTTTAACACCTCCGGCTACAGTGACACTGGCTCTGTTTTTATGGTTACCGTGGTTCTCTGCCAGATTTAGACTTTTCACCCAACAAAAGAAGCCGTAGCAGCCAACCTTCACCAATACGCTAAGTGAAAACATAGTTCATCTAACAAAATAAGGGGAAGATTTTCAAAGGCAGAAATGGGAGTTAGATGCCCAGCTGCCCTTTGTGCCTTGTTCAATCTCCCTCTAAAATAGTATCATTAAAATGATTTTTGCAATCTGTGTGACAGCGGCAAGTGAAGTCTAGAGGGTGTGGTCCCCGGGGCACGTCAGTGTTCTGTGCTAAGGAACAGATCTAGGGCTGGTTGGAAAATAAGATTTTGTTTTTGTTTCACATTGGGACAAAACTGAAACCGTTTGAAATTTTTTTGCAAAAGGGGTGACGGGGGGAAGAGAGATACTGCCATCTTAAAATAGCCAATAGCCCAGGCATATCAGCTCTCACATGGAGTGTGGGAAATCCAGATTCATGTCCATGCTTGCTTGCGCGCTCTACCTGGAGCTAAGAAACCTTCATGATGACAGTTGTGTCAAAACCAGTACCTTTATGCAACACGTTACGGCTTCAAGAAGTTCGCATTTTCCAACGGAAAAGTGTTTCATCAAAATTTCCCGACCAGTTCTAGCCACATCCTCTGCTGCTACAAATCGGTGTAGCTCCGCTGAATCCCACGGAGCTATGCTGTGGTACAAAACAGCCTGCATAATTTTCACAAAATAGCTTTTTGGTGTGCTTGAGGTACAGATGTAGAAGGCATGAAATGATGACGCAATAAGGTAGAGAGAAAGAGAAGAGAATTTAGCAGCAGATTTGCTATCTGCTGCAATCTTTGCAGCTATACTGTAAGCCAGCCAAATCCTCAGCTGGTATAAATCAGCATAGCTCCGTAAGCTTTAATACATCTACACTAGTTTACACCAGAGGAGGATCTGGTCCTTTAAAAAAAAAAAAAAAAAAAAAAGTCAGGGCAGATGAAAGGTGCCAGATTAGCAACCATGTTCACCAGCAGGAGAAGCATAGTAGAGAGTACCAGTGTCAACTTTCTCACACGGCTACTCCAGCACACTTCAGCTTTGGCCTGTCTCCTCTCTGGGTCTCCATGATCAGTCAGGCCCTGCTGCAGTTTTGAAGTCAATGGGACTATTCATGTGCTTAAATTTAACCAAGTGCTTAAGTACTTCTCTAGGTGTGGACTTTGGTGCTTCTCCTTTTTGCTGGTGCAAGGCTGCTAATTAGTTGTAGTTGTGGTGGTAGTTTTGTGATGTGGAATCTTTTCCACTAGGAACTTCCTAAAGTAAGATGACAAACTATTTTGCCATAGGCAATCAAGCACCCATCAGATGGTAACAACTTTCAGTTCTTACTGTACCAGTAAACCCTGATGAAAGGCCCATAATGTAGAACCAACCTCCTGAGCCATCAGAGTCCCTTTGCAAGACTATGGGACAAAATGCTATTCTATACAAATCAGTAATTCTGTACTGCAGCAAAGTCTAAGATATTGAGTATCAAGCTCTATTTTTCATCGCCGCTTGTTGACCTGGTTTCTTCCAGCTATGGGTGCTGTTTGAAATCCTAGAACTAATCATTTCTCACTTATGTCTAATAAAGTTTAACATATTATTTCACTATCACCCCACACATAACACACACACCAAATTAATTGTTATTATGGTGCAAATGCTGTGCTTGCAGTTTCTTGGAGAATTGAAGCTGCTACTACTACTAGAGTAAGTCTAACGGGATATAAACTTTAAAGATATTCCATCCAATGTGTTATTGGCAAGACTGGTAATAGGCAGCACAATTGCCTTTGGAAGAAAGCTTTAAATACACCTCTAACAGAAATACTGTAGTGCTAAAGTATACATCTATTCGACATTACTTCAGTACACATTGAAAACGTGTTCCTTTAGCCGAAGGTGATTGTGATGGGTCTCTGGGCCAGTTATGTAAAATAGAATAGATCCATTGACTTAATTGGAGTTAAGTCTATTTACACTAGCTGTGGATCTGGCCCACCATAAACAAATATTCCTTTAAAAATGCGTTGCTAAGCGGTTTCCATCTAAAAATGTGGAATTTTGTGACTACTGAAAGTGTGATGACTGCTATTATTTACTGGTGTTATGGTAGTTCCTAGAGGTCCCCATTATGCTAGGTGCATGCAGGAAAAAATAGTTCACGTCCCAAAAGGGGGAAGTCAGGATCCAGCAGGTGGAGAAAAACAAACAAAGAGGTACGAGATTTGGGAGAGAGGACGTGGTGACTTTAATAGGCTCCTCTCTCAGCCCTGCTGTGTAGCTGCATAGGGCACTAAGGCGGCAGAATGAGATCCCTTACTCCCCGGAGTGGGCTACTCACAGGGTGGTACCAGGTCATGTTACTCACATGGTGGTGAGCTGCTGTTGAGCGGCTATACCCCCTTCTGCCCAGAAGGGTGGTAAGTGAGCCGTGTCTCTGCCCCCCGATAAACTGGCCAGGGTGCTAGAGCCAGCACACGGTCCCAATCTGGTTCCTAATCTACTCCTGGAACAGCAACGCTATGTGCTGCCCCTGACGTGCTGCCCAATATGACCATGTATCTGCATGAACTAGACAAGTGCACAATTTGTGGGAATAATAAATCGGATGCAGTGATCTTGCAACAATGGCATTGTGCAGTAATTATATCTAAGCATTAGATAAATACATATTAGATTTAGATAGAATAACATGAGGCAAATGTCTTTTACGATACGACCTATTTTAAGCTAGGAGTTATGAGTAGTATGAGAGAGGCTTGTGGAAGCTGTTGTAATGCTTAGTTAAATGAAAACAGAATCTCGTTAATGACACTGACCTTTTAATATACTGACTCATGATGACTGTAATGCTCAGTCCCTGAGAGATCCTTTCCAAGTAATTCTGTAGGAACTGTGCTATCCATCAGAGGTGTCAGATGGAGAAACAGAGATGGGTCAAATGTAGTTGGAAAAATTCAGCTGCTGTTGTATAACTAGAGGCCTTTAGGTGAAATAGGTGTTTAGCAACCTGACCAGCTCTGTACATTGACTGGGAGCTGATGCAACTTATTCTTGTAAAGAATACTTGACAGTCAGTATCCATGGAGAACACGATATCACAACTACTGATCAGCTCACTGTTGTCATAGATTCTGTTGGGATTTTGAAAAGGCACCAAAAGAGCTAAGGGCCAGATTTTCTAAAGTGCCCAAGGCCAGATGTTCATGTGCTCAGTACAATGGGGGCCCGATTTTGCGAAGTGCTTAGCACCCAGCAGCACCCATTATGATGCTGTATGGCCAGATATCCCTGCCTCACTCAGTGCATAGGACAGCCAATGCTCCGAGAATGAATCATGGTTGTGTAGTTAAAGAAGCTATTGTCTGTAGGACCCTTCATTCATTGCAGAAGATGCAAAGTGTGCAGCGAATAAGGCAGGGGATTGCAGGACGAGAAAGGATGGTCTCATAGTTAAAGCATTGAATGCCACACTGCATAGTTGGATTCTATCCCTGCCTCTGCCACAGAGTTTCTGTGCGATTCTGGACAAATCAAATAAACCAAAACATTCTCATTTATCTGCTAATTGTGTGTTCCTCATTTTCTGGGGACCATGAAACACCTGGAGCCTGATTTGCATAAGTGCTGAAAATTAACTCTCGCAACTCAAGTCAATGGGAGCTGTGCTTTGAACAAATAAAAGCCAGAGGCATCTCACATTGCGCAACCAAAATTAGTGGACACTTTTGACATAAAAGTCTCTGTCCTCCCCAACTGTAAAGTGGGAATAATAACCACCTCACAGGGGACCAGGAAGAGAAATTAATTCATGTTTGTGAAGTACTCATGCAACAGTGATGAGTGCCATAGAAACCACCCAGAGGGAAATATATAATTCTGCATTCAGTGCAGGGTTTGACTAGTGTGCAGTAAATGTGACACAGAGCCAGACATTGAAGAATGGTAACAGACAATATTGTATAGCTGCTTATTTAGTGAGAACCACACATTTTGTGCACTGAATAAGCCAGGGATCTCATGGAAAAACTAGTATGTGACAATATGATTTAAGACTGTCTCATATCATGTACACACAAAGGAGCTAGATTAAGGTTGCACTGGCAATATTTTAGTGTTGTTTTAATGTAGTTTAGTGTGATTTCCCAGGTTTTTAAAACAAGAGGACTAAATAATAGAAATTCCATTCTTTGGCATCATATTGACAGGAACAGTCAGCATGGATTCACCAAGGGCAAGTCATGCCTCACAAACTTGACTGCCTTCTATGGTGAGATAACTGGCTCTGAGGATATGGGGGGGAGGGATAGCTCAGTGGTTTGAGCATTGGCCTGCTAAACCCAGGGTTGTGAGTTCAATCCTTAAGGGGGCCATTTAGGGATCTGGGGCAAAAAATTGGGGATTGGTCCTGCTTTGAGCAGGGGGTTGGACTAGATGACCTCCTGAGGTCCCTTCCAACCCTGTGATCCCATGATATGGGGAAAGCGGTGGATGTGATATGATACAGTCTCCCACAGTATTCTTGCCAGCAAGTTTAAAAAAAAGTATGGATTGGATGAATGGATTATAAGGTGGATAGAAAGATGGCTAGATTGTCAGGCTCAACGGGTAGTGATCAATGGCTCGATGTCTAGTTAGCAGCCGGTATCAAGAGGAGTGCGTCAGGGGTCGGTCCTGGGGCCAGTTTTGTTCAACATCTTTATTAATGATCTGGATGGTGGGATTAATTGCACCCTCAGCAAATTCACAGATGACACTAAGCTGTGGGGAGAGGTAGATATGCTGGAGGGTAGGGATAGGGTCCAGAGTGACCTAGACAAATTGGAGGATTGGGCCAAAAGAAATCTGAGGTTCAACAAGGACAAGTGCAGAGTCCTGCACTTAGGATGGAAGAATCCCATGCACTGCTACAGACTAGGGATCGAATGGCTGGCCAGCAGTTCTGCAGAAAATCACCTAGGGGTTACGGTGGATGAAAAGCGAAATATGAGTCAACAGTGTGCCCTTGTTGCCAAGAAGGCTAATGGCATATTTACCTGTATTAGTAGGAGCATTGCCAGCAGTTCGAGGGGAGTGATTATTCCCCTCTATTCGGCAGTGGTGATGCCACACCTGGAGTATCGCTTCCAGTTTTGGTCCCCCCACTACAGAAGGGATGTAGACAAATTGGAAAGAGTCCAGTGGAGGGCAACAAAAATTATTAGGGGGCTGGGGCACATGACTTAGAAGAAGAGGCTGAGGGAAGGGGAGTTATTTAGTCTTCAGAAGAGAAGAGTGAGGTGGGATTTGATAGTAGCCTTCAACTACCTGAAGGGGGGAGGGGGGTTCCAAAGACGGTGGAGCTCGGCTGTTTTCAGTGGTGGCAGATGACAGAACAATAAGCAATGGTCTCAAGTTGCAGTGTGGGAGGTCTAGGTTGGATATTAGGAAACAGTATTTCACTAGGAGGGTGGTGAATCACTGGAATGGGTTCCCTAGGGAGGTGGTGGAATCTCCATTCTTAAAGGTTTTTAAGGCCCAGCTTGACAAAGCCCTGGCTGGGATATTTAGTTGGGGCTGGTCCTGCTTTGATCAGGGGGTTGGACTAGATGGCCTCCTGAGGTCTCTTCCAACCCTGATATTCTATGATATTGACATGAGCATGAGCAGGGTTAGAATCTTTAGCTCCACCACACAAACCTCTGCCACTGTAGATAATGGAGTAACTGCTAGCAGCAGTAGGTTGTCACCCACTCTGTGGGCTAGCACTAAAAGGGCGATGAGACACACAGTTTTCCAGTGGGTTTCACAGATATGTGATGGCAGCAGAGGAAGTGGGTTTGGTTCCAGATTCTGGAAGGGAATGCACTCTAGTGAGCATAGATCCTTCTGGACCTGTCTCATCCATGCTTGCTACCTTCTACCTCCCATCCCTCCTCTCAGTCCTCCTTCAGCCATGTCTCAAATCTTCCTCCGCAGTCCCAGTCACCACCTGCCATGTCTCCTCTTGGACCCATTTCCCAGTCCCCCATCTTTCCCTGGCTCCTCATCTGTATCAAACACCCCTTGGCACCTTCCCAGCTCTTCATCACAGTCTCTCTCCTGTCCCCCGACTCCTTGTTGCAGTCTCCCTCTTGCCACCCCGCCAAGCCCTGCCCCTCACCCCTCTGCATTCCAGTTAGGCTGTTCCTCATTCTCTTCCACACTTCCTGGGCACCAGCAGAAGGAGCCTTGAGAGCACAAGAAAGACACGTTCCCTGCTCTCAGTTCTGGTGCTGGTACTGCATCAGTCCTTGCTAGTCAGGAGGAACAATTACCGGGAAAGTCCTTCTCAGTTACACTATATCTTGTGTTGTGGAAACTATTCTGATCTAGTAGTATTTGATACCCACTGGGGTAAATGACTACATGAGATACAGAAAAATCTGGCCCCACTGTGTTTATCAGTTCATGTTTGACACACTACAGAGAAAATCCATGCAAAGAAGAAAACTATATAGAGAAGAAATCTGATATCTTCATGCCAGGTTGCTATTATTGGGTACATCTACACAGCAAAATAAAATAAACCCTGCAGCATTGTCTCTGAGTCTGGGTCAACAGAGTTGAGCTCATGCTACATGGCTAATAATAGCAGTATAGATTGTCTGGCCCAGGCCCCAGCCTAGCCTAAGTCTACACTGCTATTTGTAGCCATGTAGTGTGAGCCCTGTGAGCCTAAGTCAATTGACCAGTGCTCTGAGATGATCCACTACACTTTGTAGTTTAGGTGTACCCATTGAAACAGCACTCAGGATGAAGGGCCAGAATCCATGTACTGTGTAAAATCCTAATAAGCAAAGTGACACTCCGCCAGCGCTGTGCGTAATAAACCCACGTGCTTAACTCTACATGGTGTCCATTTTCGTTCCGTCACAGGACATGATTCAATGCCCATTAAAGTCAATGGCAAAACTCCCTCTGATTTCAGTGGTCTGTGAGGAACTCATCTACAGAATAATGAAATCCCAAGAGACACCCTGTACAGATGGCCTGGATAGCATGAGCTGATTAGCAATTTGGTTTCAATTTCCCTGTTAGGCAATGGTTTAATAAAGGCCATTTTCGAAAAGGTCTTTCATAATAACTGGAGGATGTTACGTTAGTGGGTACACTTTCAGAGGCAAAAACAGCTCCAGAGGCATCGGCTGATCAAACTATTTGGCTCACTGGACAGTGCTGCAAACCAAAACAAATAGACCCAGCCTGCAAGCAGCAGTAACAGTCTTGTCATTAGTTCATACTTTTTCATAATAAAATAACACAGGCAATCCCAGCAAAATGCTCCCCACCACCCTACATGAAGACACATGCCAGCTTTCACAGCAAATTACCTTCCAGGATATGATTGCAGGGCGGGGCTTTCCCTGCGGGACAAAGCGGCGTAGGTGTGCATAACACGGAGACTTCCCACTCACCTATATTAGGTTGGGTCACAATGTGGCCTGCCCCTCTGCAAGGTGTAGGACAAGACATGGAACTTTTTCCTCTTTATCTTGGGCCTCAGAGCCAGGCGCAATGTGGGTGGAGAACACAGGGAGGGTCCCCTGTCTCCTAGTGCTCCTGTGGTACCAGATTAAATGTGGGAAGAGATTACTTCAATGGAGCTCTGTTGATTTACACCAGGTGGGGATCTGGCCCTTTGACTGTAACCTTTCTTTGGTCTCTCTCTGTAGAGCAGCTAGCACAAGGGAGGGCTGATTCTCATAGACTTTAAGGTCAGAAGGGACCATCATGATCATCTAGTCTGACCTCCTGCACAACGCAGGCCACAGAATCTCACCCACCCACCCCCGGAACAATCCTCTCACCCGTGTCCCAGCCACTGAAGTCCTCAAATCATGGTCCAAAGACCCCAAGATGCAGAGAACCCTCCGGCAAGCGACCCGCGCCCCATGCTGCAGAGGAAGGCAAAAAACCTCCAGGGCCTCTGCCAATCTACCCTGGAGGAAAATTCCTTCCCGACCCCAAATATGGCGATCAGCTGAACCCCGAGCATGTGGGCAAGACTCACCAGCCAGCCACCCAAGAAAAAGTTCTCTGTAGTAACTTCTAACATCCCATCATTGACCATTGGTCCTATTTACCACTGATGGCAATTAATTGACCTTTGACTGAGATCATGTTATCCCATCAAACCATCCCCTCCATAAACGTATCTAGCTTAATCTTGAAGCCAGATAGGTCTTTTGCCCCCACTGCTTCCCTTGGAAGGCTGTTCCAGAACTTCACTCCTCTGATGGTTAGAAACCTTCGTCTAATTTCAAGTCTAAACTTCCGGATGGCCAGTTTATATCCATTTGTTCTTGTGTCCACACTGGTACTGAGCTGAAATAATTCCTCTCCCTCCCTGGTATTTATCCCTCTGATATATTTAAAGAGAGCAATCATATCTCCCCTCAGCCTTCTTTTGGTTAAGGTAAACAAACCAAGCTCCTTGAGTCTCCTTTCATACGACAGGTTTTCCATTCCTCGGATCATCCTAGTGGCCCTTCTTTGTACCTGTTCCAGTTTGAATTCATCCTTCTTAAACATGGGAGACCAGAACTGCACACAGTATTCCAAATGAGGTCTCACCAATGCCTTGTATAACGGTACTAACACCTCCTTATCTCTACTAGAAATACCTCTCCTAATGCATCCCAAGACCGCATTAGCTTTTTTCACGGCCACATCACATTGGCGACTCATAGTCATCCTGTGATCAACCAGGACTCCGAGGTCCTTCTCCTCTTCCATTACTTCCAACTGATGCGTCCCCAGCTTATAACTAAAATTCTTGTTATTAATCCCTAAATGCATAACCTTACACTTCTCACTATTAAATTTCATCCTATTACTATTACTCCAGTTTACAAGGTCATCCAGATCTTCCTGTAGGATATCCCGATCCTTTTCTGAATTGGCAATACCTCCCAACTTTGTCATCTGCAAACTTCTGGATTGGTGTCCCTAGGCACTAACATAAATAATAGGATCAGGGCTTAAGAAAGGTTTGTCAAGCTTGCAGGACCTGCCTATTAGCTTTACATTTTGAGAAACAGACATTTCACAAAGCTCTTCAGTTATTCTATCCAAAAACATAAATGAAAAACTCTTTATCTTTATAGGATAAAGGGTGTGTGTGTTTGTTGGCGAACAGGTCTCATGCAGTGCTCAAATAGATTTGATATACTGCATCCTGTGTAATAGATGTTAGAGCGGTTCCTTTCTCTTTTACGTTTTATTGAGTATTTATGTTCCTTTCTATGCTTTGGGGGGTGGGGGGAGAATGAAGCTTTTGGATGCTCCAGACACTCACCCTCATTCTGAAAATTGCCATATCTGTGAGTGGGAGGGGGGGAAAAAAAGGATTTACAGGGCTAAGAATGTTAAACTGGGAAATAAGTCTTTTTTTAAAAAAAAACATAAACTGGAATGAATTAACACAAGGCTGCAGACATTTCTTCACTTAGATTCTGGGTCTTTCCAGAAATAGGCAGCAGGTTTAAAATAAACATAAGGAAATACTACTTCACACAATGCACAGTCAACCTCTGGAACTCATTGCCAGAGGATGTTGTGAAGGCCAAAAGTGTAACGACAGTCAAAAAACCCCAAGCAAGTAGGTAAGTTCATAGAGGATAGGTTCATCAATGGCTGTAAGTAAGGATACAATTTTGTCATGGTCATTTTAAGCAAAAGTCACAGACAGGTCGTGGGAAATAAATAAAAATTCACAGAAGGCCATGACCTGTCTGACTTTTACTAAACATTAAATGGGGGGCTGACTGTCAGATGGGGAGGACTAGCAGCTCCAGCCACCTGCTGCCCGTGGTGGCAGCTGACCGCTCCGGGGCCCCTACCATCCATAGCGGCAACTTGAAGCTCCGGGGCCAGCGGCTCAAAGCTGTGGGGCCACCATCACCCCCAGCGGCTGGGAGCAGCAGAGGCCCTGCCACCTTAGGGTCCGGGGCTGAAGCAGAAAATGTCATGAAGGTCTCTGAAGGTCACAGAGTCTGTGACCTCAGTGACAAAATCTAATCTTTTGCTGTAAGACAAGATGGGTCAGGGATGCAAACCCATACTCCAGCCCCGAAACCTTCAACTCCCAGCAGCTGGGAGTGGGCGACAGGGGATGGATCACTTGATAATTGCCCTGTTCTGTTCATTCCCTCTGAAGCACCTGGCATTGGCCACTGTCAGAAGACAGGATTCTGGGCTAGGTGGGCCATTGGTTTGACCCAGCATGGCCATTCTTACACACTTAATTATGGCTTAGATCCAACTCCTATTGAAGCCAATGGTATTATCCCCATTGACCTTAATTGGATTTGCATAAGTCCTATATGAACAAAACCTCCCTCCAATCCACTAAAAATGCCTTATGGAACAACTAGAGTTCCAAACCGAATTATCTGCTTTCACAGAAAGGACTTCCGTCCATAGAGCAAGGTAGTAGGTTAATGCTGGTAAGCATGTGTTTGGACATCCATTTTGGCTGATGAAGACTAAGCTAAGAACCTCCTATGTGCCCAAGGACAATTAATATCATGGCTACGGTTTTATGCCTTAAAGACATTTTAAATATTGGCTTCCTATTGACAGTGAAGCCACATGGATTTTACCAGGTTTGTTCAGGCAAAAAAAAGATGGCCCATCAGTTAGGACATGAACCTAGGGGAAATCTGGGTTCAGTTCCTAGCTCTGCCACAGACTTGACACTGGGCAGGTCGCTAAGGGCTGGTCTACACTAACCCCCCCCCCCTTTCGAACTAAGATACGCAACTTCAGCTACGTGAATAACGTAGCTGAAGTCGAAGTATCTTAGTTCGAATGAAAAGATACTTACCGCGGGTCCACACACGGCAGGCAGGCTCCCCCGTCGACTCCGCCTACTCCGTTCGCAGAGTAGGATTACCGGTGTCGACGGCGAGCACTTCCGGGTTCGATTTATCGCGTCTAGACAAGATGCGATAAATCGATCCCAGAAGATCGATTGCTTGCCGCCGAAGCAGCAGGTAAGTATAGACGTACCCTTAGTCTCTCTGTGCCTCAGTTCCTCATCAATATACCAGAAGTACAAGCACTTCCCTACCTCACAGGTTGCTCTCAGGATAAACAGGTTAATGACTGTGTGGTGTTCAGATAGTACAGTGATGAAGGCATACAAGAACCTGAGATAACGAGCTTTTTTTATATTATTTTTTCACTGAAATATTACGAGGCCATCATGTTGTGGTGTTTACTGTACATTGTCTGTTTTCATAATGCAGAGCTCAAGCACTGGTTTTACTGGTGAAGGATGGGCATGGATGTCTTGACCAATTATCATCACCACAGCTGGTGGGATTAAAAAAAGAAACATTTTCCCCATCATTTAATTGAAAAGTTTTCTCTCTTTTTCAATGCCTCCCGCCCCAAATTATGAAATGTTTGTAAATTCCATAAAATGTTGACCTACTAAACAGCTGGTTGAAAATGTTCTCAAAATTCACTGAAATACTGGCAACTTTTGTTTCCCTGTTTGGGTGTAGGGCAGGGAGGTTATAGAGTTTTTTTTTGTTTTTTTTGTTTTTTTGAATTTTGAAATTTCATTAAAATTTTAAAGAGGCAAGTCCTAATCCTATTTGGGCTGATAAGTATTTTAATGGGGATGGGTGTATTTTGCCTGACACAGTATGAACTGTCCCACAATGAAAAGGAAGCCCCAATATTTATCAATGACCAGATCAAACTTCTGTTCAGCAGCCTCAGCGTAGGGTGGAGGCTAGCTGGGCTGCACCAAAGCCCCGGGCGGGAACTGGGGCTCACAAAACAGTCGGGGAGTGGGGCAGCTCTGCAGAAAAAGATGGCAGAAAGCATTAACTTCCCTGGGCCAATGTCCTGCGGCTGGCAGCAGTGGGGCTCCCCTCTGAGGATTCATGGGCTGTGTCATGTGGGGGCAGGGAGGGCTACACAGGTGCTTCTCCCCTGACAGCTCCTCCTGCTCCCGTGGTCTACTTCTAAGTGTCCCCTCCTCACCCACACTCCTCTGCTTCTGGCAGTTCCTCCAGCCAAATCCAACCCACATCAAGTCCTCATGTTCTCTGCATCCCATCTCCATAATGACCCCACCCACAGACCCACTCCCCCCTGGTGTCCTCATTCCCCCATAGTCCTGTGTCCATACTGACCCCCCACCCCCCCCGCCACAAACCCATTCCCCCTTACGTCCTCATACCCCCTCCCCCCATATCCCCTCTCTCAACATAATTCCTCACAAGAATTCACAAAGCCTTGGGAAAACATTAAACAGGCATGTTCTACTCTGTGTATTATAAATACAGATCTGTTCTCACCTGTCCCCTTTCCCTCCCCATCCCTGCCCCCAGCACAGCTACACAAGCCAAAAAAAGTAGATCCAACTTCTGCTCGGATCCTTTTATAAGGTTGCTATTTTACACATAGTATTTACTTTGCTTACAATAAAAAGTTATATGCAGCTACTACCTCATTACAGGCCAGTTCCTGCTTCTAATGAGGTCAGGGTGAGTTCTGCCATAGACTTCACTGTGAGATGGATTGGATCGTGTGTGTGTGTGTGTGTGTGTGTGTGTGTGTTCGTTCGGGGGCGAGTGAGGAATTCACAGTTGCTGTGTGAAGGAGTTTGCACATATGAACCCTCCCCCCCCCCCCCCCACACAAATCAATATGTAAATGGAGCTAAGGTATTCCAAATAAGCTTTGTATCACTTACTCACACTTGGTTCCAGTTCATTTGAAAGGTGTAAATTAAGCTAGCAGGTGGCCCATTTTCTTACACCCTTTGGCTCAATTCTTTGCTTGCTCCCTTCCTCCTTTCTCGCCCTTTGTTGTGTTCATTATTTCAACTCAGGCACCCTTAGAGTCTAATTCTGATCTCAGGGACAATACAGTAAATCCAGAATTATTCAGTAACTAAAGTCAGTCTGGTCCTCACACTCATTTAAATTCAGTGGGCCCATTTCAAAAGTGACCTATAGAGTGCACGTGTAGGGTTCATCTGCAGCTAGAACCCACATTTATTTACAAGTAAAATATCAGATTTTAAGCTCAGATGTTGGTCCTTCATCTTCTCAACTGTCTCTGGATGGCCTTAGAATTGAGTGGTTATAACTTTTTACATGATACATGCATTCAGGTACTGTGCTAAGCACTGTACAAATATACAGTTCATTGACGGGATTCTTTCCTGAATTCAGTCAAACTCTCGTTATTATAGGTACACTTTCCAGAGTGTTTTTTTAATTATGAAAGTGAATTTGCTGTTGATGAAAGTGAGGCACCAGTGCATTGGCTTGCCATCGAGGTTGTGTAGTTAGGGTCTGTGCAAGTTATTCTCTCTACTGTGGATAGATCAATACTCACTTTGCAAGGTGAATTATAAACCGCTTGAATTCATACCATCATGTGCTGTTATCACACTTACAGGATCCCAACGGGCCTGGTTTTCACAGGTTTAGAACAGTTAGTCCCATTGACTTCAATTGCAGTTGTGAGTATTCAGCATGTCTGAAAAATCAGGTCTAAGTTACTGAGGTGTTCGACTTCAGTGACAGTTTGACATTTTTGATCTTTATTGTCTCCGAATGTTGGGTGTGTTACTTGTATAATAGTAGAAAGAGGGGACTGTGATTAAGACTCTGGTCTCATAGGAGCAGGAACTAAGGATACGGGCATGCTGCTGCACCCCCTGGCTTGAAGCGGTTTCCATTATATAGAGCATTTACAGTTTGGTTCAATTGCTCTCAGCAGCCTCACTATACAAACTGTTCCAGCATCCCTGCCTGGTCTAGGACTAATGTAATCTGCTTCAATTGCCAGCTAATCCAGATTTCTTGTGTGACCTTTAAGTCACTTAGGGTGAAATATTCAAAGCATCGAAGGGTATATCTACGCTGCAATAAAACACCCAGTCCGTGCTAGCTGACTTGGGCTGCATGGTATAAAATCACAGTGTAGATGTTCAGGCTTGGGCTGGAGCCCAAGCACAGGGACACTCTCCCAGAGGGGGGAATACATCTCTTCTAAAATATATGTTCTCATCTAGATCCAGCAGGAATTATTTCGGGGAAGTCCTATGGCCTGTGTTATACAGGAAGTCAGACTAGATCACAAAAGTCCCTACTGGACTGAGAAGCTGTGAATCTGGGTGTAACAGGATGGCCTGTACTTTTAAGAGCCAGGAGGCCTGGAGCCACTCCTGCTCCATCTGTACAGAGCCCTATGCGGGAATAGGGGCAGGAATCATCAGCACACTCCTTATCCTCATAGCTGGGAGCACCTTGCAGAAGAGCACCAGGAGACTGGAGGATAGAAGCTGCCTACTCTCGCTGGTCAGTGAGCTTGAAGAATAGCGACAACATCGACAAACACTGATCCCCTCCGCCTAGCTCCAAGGCAGAAAATAGGTAAACTGGGTACAAAGCATACAGGCTGGGTACATCAGACTGTAGAACTTGCCCTGGGACCAAGCAAGGTTCTGGGCAGGGGAGGTATGTAGTCAGGTGGCTTGCTCCATTAAGGGCCGGGGCCAGCCAGACCTGTCCAATTAGCCTTGCCCTGATACCCCTGTGTGGAGTGTTGGACTTTAGAGGGAGAAAGCTCAGCAGGTAGGGACTGGCTGGGGAGGAGAGAAGACAAGCTGCTCCTGTGGTAACCAAGAAGCCTGGCTTGAGCTAGGGACTGTCTGAAGGCCACGGCTTGCCAGAGGCCCTTGGAAGGAGGGTAGATCTGGCTGGATGATCAGGTTGATTGCCAGTGGGGCCTGCATCCAAGGAAGGGGCTGAAAGCTGAGTTTCTTGGATGGTGCTGTTTTTGGACTTGGACTAAGGTACTCCATTACGCCGGAAGGAGTGAGAATTAAGATTTGCTGGAGAGACAAGTCACCCCAGCCCCCAGGGGCCCTAAGGAAGAGAATGTGGTAGAGAGACTGCAACACCAGAGGCACTCGGGGCAGTGAGTCTTGTATACATGATCTACTCCCATTTCAGTCCCCTAGGCACTGAACCACACTGCCTCTTGGGTAATGTTTACTGAGGCCTTGTAGATCCCATTAGCCATTGGCATATCAAGTATGTTTTGTTATGATTACATGTGCCACAGTCAGAAATATGCAGAGCTAGGCCCCACCTTTGTGGCACCATGTGGGGGTGCACACATACAATGCAGTGTATGCTAGCAAACGGGGGTTCCTTTTTTGGCTGTTTCCCATGCTCCGCTCTGGTATCATGTTTAATGCTATACGAACAATAAGGCAATGAATGTTCTGTGATTTCACCTAGTGTTCCAGCAGATCTTCCGACATGTGCTGTCCCCTTTGCAGGACAAACTATGAGCATTTCTGAACGTGACGGTTCCTTTTTTTTTTTCTCATCCCAAAGCTTCTTTACAGACATGAGGAGCACAGTGTTGCTATTCATTCCTGTTCATTCAGCCCAGCCTGGTCATGTCCCTGCATCTGATGCCCACCACCTAGTCAGTGGTTGGCCTCTAGGTCTCATTGACCTTGGTTGCATTTACATTATTTTCTTTGGCATTCTATCATCTGCTTGTCATCTACAGTGTCCCCACCACCATAATGTTTTTGATTGTAGTCAGTCCTGTACTCTGACCTCACATCCTACTCTCCTAACTTCCTCATTCTTAAAATCATTCCACTTCATCTGCCAAAGAACTCTCATCTCTACTACCTCCAGCCTTCTGATGTCTACCTCATTTAATGCAGTTGCTTCCAGACCACAGAGCAATAGTATTAGTACACTGGTTTGATACATTTTCACTCGGGTAGCCAAATCTAGACTGTATAAATATCTGTCCACTGTATGTTCCATTCTATGCATCCAATGAAGTGGGTTCTAACCCACGAAAGCTTATGCTGAAATAAATTTTAGTCTCTAAGGTGCCACAAGTATTTCTTTCTTTCTTATTTTCTTTTTGCAAATCTAATGTGTTCATCAATTCCTAATTTTGTCAACTTCTGCTCAGCACTTATGGCTAAGGCACATCTCCTTTTAACCTCATCCTCCTTTAAAGGGTCAATGGAGAGAGTGTTGAAATGTAGTAGTAGTGAAGTTGTAGAACAATTAGACTGTTGTGTACCTAGGAAGCTTGATTAGTACTGATGGTTCCACCAAGGATGACTGTGTGGGAGAGATGATGAATTCCAGTATAGACTGATTGATTGTAACGTGTTGTTGCAGCTGCATTTGATTTATTATGTTTACATCATACACACAAAGAGAAGTTAGTATTTTCATGTGTTTTATTTCTTTGTGGAAGGTTGCAATATAACACTACTTTTAGTCTTAGAATCCAGAATGATAACAGACAGTAACCAAAAACACAGAGAAAAAGCAGGCTGCTCTCTAAAACAGATAGGTACAACTCATTCCCTCCTTGTTCTAGGCTGGCTCTTTCCAAACTAACTCTCATTGCATGCTTCCTTAAAGAGTCACCTAGCCAGCAAACAGGACCAGGAAGCCCCTCCCCCTTTAAAGTAATATTTTGTCATTCCAACAGAGTCCTCAATACGCCTCAGCAAATGTGTAGGTATAAGGTATACTGCAAATAACATGATATAAAAAGTTTGGGGGATTTTTATTTAGATGGAGGATTGGGTGGGATTGAATCTTGTGTTTTGTGAGAAATTCCCTGAGTTCAGAAAAATTGTTTTGGAACAGAATGAAACCAAAAAATTTCAAAGCTTCCCATGAAGCAAAATTCTGAAGGAAAAAAATATATATTTTGGGTCAGTCAAAACATTTTGTTTCAATAAAACTGAAATCTCATTCTAGTTCTGACATTTTCAGTTGTTTTCTAAAATGTTACTGTAACAGGGTCAGCCTCTTCCATGGGCAGAGGTCACTCTGTGGCACCCAACTCTGTCCCCTCTTCAAAACTGCATACAGACTTCTCTTTGGGTTAACGTGAGCCCTATCTGGGGCTGGTTTAATAACAAAAACAATCCTCAAGGTCTGAAAACCATCACCACAACACAAAAGTTCATACTTAGCTCTGGTGACTTCTATCACAACTAGAGCTTTTCTTCTGCCCCCATCTGTTCTCTCAGCCAGTCCTCCCAGCTCTTAGCTGAAGCCCAGCTGTCTGGTTAGGATTAGGGTTTCCCACAACAGCTTCCTGCTCACTGAGCTCTGGCCTTCAAACTCCCCTGATGGCAAGAGCTTTTCTCACTCCCTGACCCTCTCTCCAGCTTCCTGCTGTCCTTTATAGTGGAATCACCTGATCCAACCCCGGTGAGCCTCTTTAGTACTCAGGGTTGGCTAGCCCCAGACCCTCCAGCCTCTAAGGGGCAAGCCACCTTGTTACAGTCACGATAGGAAAGCAATTTCAAATTTAAAAGTCATTTTGAAATGACAAATTGAAACATTCTATTCCAAAAAAGTCAAAATGGGACATTTTGACCTTTTCAAAATGTTTCTCTCTTTTTTTCCCCTGAAACAAAATTTCTTCAAAATTGACACATTTCCACAAAACCTTTTGCTTTTGACAAATCAGCATTTTCCAGTGGTAAAACATACCACTGGAAAATTCCTGACCAGCTCTAGTTAAATCGCAGAAGGGTCAGCTCACCCTTTCATCCTTTGGAGTGGGTCAGGGGACTCCAAAAGACATCTTATAAAAATTAATATCCTGTCTGGAATTCCCCAACATTAAAGAATCCCACAACACAGCAATAGTTTGACCAGATAATATGGTCATTACAGATTCAGCTTTACTATATCTACATAGTTTTTAAGGAGATAAGAAGGTTTTTAAGGAGATAAGGAGGTCATCTAGTCCAACCCCCTGTTCAAAGCAAAACCAACACCAACTAAATCATCACAGCAGGGCTTTGTCAAACTGGGACTTAAAAACCTCAAAGGAAGGATATTCCACTACCTCCCTAGGTAACCCATTCCAGTGCTTCACCACCCTCCTAGTGAACAAGTTTTTCCTAATGTCCAACCTAAATCTCCCCCACTGCAACTTGAGACCGTTACTCCTTCTGTCATCTGCTACCACTGAGAACAGTCTAGATCCATCCTCTTTGGAACCCCCTTTCAGGTAGTTGAAAGCAGCTATCAAATCCCCCCCTCATTCTTCTCTTCTGCAGACCAAATAATCCCAGTTCCCTCTGCCTCTCCTCATAAGTCATGAGCTCCAGCCCCCTAATCATCTTTGCCCTCCGTTGGACTCTTTCCAATTTTTCCACATCCTTCTTGTACTGGGGGGCCCAAAACTGGACACAGTACACCAGATGAGGCCTCACCAATGCCGAATAGAGGGGAATGATCACGTCCCTCGATCTGCTGGCAATGCTCCTACTTATACAGCCCAAAATGCTGTTAGCCTTCTTGACAACAAGGGCACACAGTGGACGGGAAGCTGGACATGAGTCAACAGTAACTCCTATGTCCTCTTCTGCAGAACTGCTGCCTAGGCATTCGGTCCCTAGTCTGTAGCAGTGCATGGGATTCTTCTGTCCCAAGTGCAGGACTCTGCACTTGTCCTTGTTGAACCTCATCAGATTTCTTTGGCCCAATCCTCTAATTTGTCTAGGTCCCTCTGTATCCTATCCCTACCCTCCAGAATATCTACCACTCCTCCCAGTTTAGTGTCATCTGCAAACTTGCTGAGGGTGCAATCCATGCCATCCTCCAGATCGTTAATGAAGATATTGAACAAAACCGGCCCCAGGACCAACCCATGGGGCACTCCACTTGATACCAGCTGCCAACTAGACATGGAGCCATTGATCACTATCCATTGAGCCCGATCTAGCCAGCTTTCTATCCACCTTATCTCTTCAGAGTACTGCATTAAAAAGAGGAAAGACTCTCCATCACTGATTCCTTCTGGCCTATATAGATGTAGAAATGAAATAGACTGCTGGCCAGATTCTACTCTTATTTACACCAGTTTAAATTTGGAGTAGCTCTGTTAAAGTTATTTTGGCTTAATTGTTCTATGATTGTGTACCACCATTTACTGCAGTAGAGTTACTCTTTTTTATGCTAGTGTAACCGAGATCAGAATCTGGCCTTGTGTGTGTGTGTGTGTGTGTGTGTGTGTGTGTGTGCGTGCGCATTTGTGTTTCTTTGGGAACAGAGTATTTACACAGAGATAAAGCCAGATTCCAATGTTAGTATCTTCAAAGTATACCAGAAATAATGCCATTGACTTCAGTGGGGTCACACTGTGTTTACGCCAGTCTAACTGAGATCAGAATCAGGCCCATAGAAAATCCAAGGGATATTTTAGGAGGGCTCTGTCTCTTATGAGTCCCACCACTGACTTTTTGAACAAGTGGCGATCAGACACCGAGGATGAGTCTACACTGCAGCTGGGAATGAGCCTCCAAGCACGGGTAGATGGACTCATGCTAGTTCAACTTGAGCTATCACGTTAAAATAGCAGCGTGGCCATAACGGCGCTGGCAGTGGCTCAGCCTAGCCACCCGAGCTCAAATCCAGAAAAGCCAAAGCTGCCCCAAGCCACAACATTCACACTCCTATTTTCAGCGCGCTAGCTCAAGCCCAACTAGTGCAAATCTGTCTGGGACTCCCCGCTGCAGTGTATCCCCAGAGTGGAGAAGTAAACACACACACACACCTCCCCAACTGAGAGACTGTCCGTGGAATTCCAAACATCTGGTGTAGATTATGGCATTGGCCTTATTGAAATAATTATCGAATTAATCTCTTCACTTTCTCTTTCCCTCCTCTTTTCTGTTCGCTGCACCGCCCTGTTCCCAGCTGCAAGACTGACTTTAAAATGCTTCTGGAACTCCTCCCCTCCACGGGCATTTGGTACATAGGAAAACATCTTCATTCTATCTTAAAGAAACACGCTCAATGTCTATAGTGTAACTCTTGAGCCAATCATAAAAACTGCAACATGTTCATTTCTGTGCCTTCGCTTTGCTGTTCTCAGTTTTGGAACAAGCAAACAAACCAAATAACATATTACTTCTGGACTTTCCAATCTACCTTCCAGCAGACCAGCAGGTAGGTCAACATGCAAGTGTGATGGGGATTGAACCAAGGACCTCCAAAGCTAAAAGGCATGAGTCTTTACAGATTTGAGCTAAAGAGCTTTCTTAAAGGAGTCACCTATAACGGCCTTGTATCCTCTGACTGGCAATAGCGGATCACATATGAGCACATACATCAAGCAGCTTCCAACAGCTCATGACACCCCTGAAGTCTTGGGTAGAAGTGCAAGACATTAATGGCATCCTTGGAGCTTCTTTGGGGGTTGGGATGAACTATGTTGTTCTGAAAAGGCTGGTGACAGAGTTGGAAAGTGATTAACCCTGAAAATGTCCAGTGGTGAATTTGGGGCACAGTGAGAAATGCTCTCAAAGCCATCATTGGAGTCAGGTTAGACATCTGGTGAGAGCTAATGTCTCATGATGTTGTTAGAGGAAAGTGTGCTCTCACATACTGAACATATGACATGTACTCCTGAGTTCTAATTCTGGCTCCGATTCTGAGTTTCTCTGTTTTCTTGGGTAAGTCATTCAACCAACTCTACCTCAGCTTTCCTGCGTGTAAAACAAAGATGATCATGTTTATTAGTTATCTCAAAGTAGTGTTGTGAGGATTAACTAATTAATATTTGTAAAGGACTGTGAAGATGAAAAGGGGCTCAAGAGGTGGGGTGGAAGGAATCAGACCAAATACTTTGTGTTTGTGGCAAGGAAGTTTATCTGAATGTTTTATGCTGCACTTCTGCATTTTCCATTAGAAGGTCTCAAAGCGCTTTTCACACATTACTAAATTAGGCGGCTTCATAACCATCCTGTCAGGTCAGTAAGTGTTATCTTCTATTTCTAGAGACAGAAATTGTGTCAAATATCATATAGCGCATACCCAGCAGATCCTAGAATAAACCCCAGATCACTTTACTCTCTTGACACTAATCACTAGACAATATTTCTTGAAGCGCTACTGACTTGTGGACCAGATGAGGAGGACAATCCTTTCTGTTGATTATCGCAGGACAATATGGGTTCTGAGGTGGCTGGATGACTAGACATTTGAGACATGAAAATATCTTGTTTATGCACATTATGCTGCAATACAATGATGCATCACAACTATCATGATATGATATAGCATAATAACATGGATGGAAGACCCACAGCTGTGCAAAACATTTGTAATGAAACCAGAAACATGGTGAAACTTCACTGGTTTCGATTTCTGTATAAACCAAAATCTGACTCCTGCTGACTTTAGTGTGGGAAATATTAGGCCTTCATTTTTCTCCAAAAGTTTTCCAAAGTTCATGATCTCAAGCTTAGTTTTCAGCCACTCTGGGTCAAGTTATGATTTCAAGTGAAACTAAACCAAACAGTGGTGGTGCATGGCTTGCACACCAACACTGGCAAACTAGGTTTGGCTTTGAAGTTTTACTCAAGTGAATTGAAACCATGAAAATGGGCCACATAGACTCATAAAGACTAGAGAGAAAAGAGCTTCGAAGTTATTTGTTCCATCCCCGGCCATTTCAGGATTGTTCTTCTGAACTCCTAGGTCTGAAATCACTGGGTCAGATGCCCAGCTAATGTAAATCTGCATGGTTTAAATACAACTACATGTACAAGGACCCTGTGAAATTGGAATTGTGAAGAACATATTGGGAAATCTTCATTCAAATTGCATTTCCCCATTTCTTAGACTGTATTCTGCATGTGTCTGTAATTTCTTTTAAAGAAATAACTAAAATAGGAGAATATTTTTTAATTGTGATTTTATAATACTCAGGTTACACCTAGTTTGATTTTATGCAGCCTAACATTTAGTGCACAGATTAAAATGCAGCTGGTTTATGTTGCTGCTGCTGATGACGATGATTTAGATTGTGACAGAGCACACGCTTTGCTGAGTGCTTTCCAAACATAGAGGAAAATTACTTAGGGCTGGATCCTACTCCCATTAAAGTCAATGGCAATATTCCTACGGACTCCCATGGGATCAGGTTTGAGCCTGTCTGTTGTCAATTCTTTTTCTTAGATATGTATCCCAGTGCCTAGCACAGTAATTGCCCAATCGCTGGATGGAACTTCTAGACACCAGAACAGTACAAATAATTATTTAGATTGTACAATATTTGAGGCAGGGACAGTCTTTCTTCTTTGTTTGTACAATACATGGTTCAGGTGCTGGTGCTGGACTAGGGCACCGAGATACTATCGCAATCCAAATAATTAATAAACACACAGTCCTTGGTCTGAATATGATACAATCTAAGCACAGAGCACAATATAGGTGTTCGATGGTTAGCAAAATAAGTATGTAATAGAAAGAGCTGGGCTTAGAAACCAGAGTGGGGTGGAAAAGGGTAAGCATAGAAAAGGAATAAAATAAATAAATAAAATATATTTGTTTTACTCAAATTTTTATTTAAATTTGCTATGGGGAAAATACACTCTCATATTTTTAAAACTTTTTTTCCCACTGGAAAAATGGAGGGAAAATAACAAAGTGAAAAAAGAGGGCTTTTATTTCAAATTCAAGATTTTTCATATCACACTTTTCCATCAAAATTTAAGATTATAATGAAATCAATCATGAAACATTCAAAATTGGTTTCAAATTAAAATTGCAACCAGCTTTATAAGAAGCTTTCTTTGGGTATGTTTTGATGAGTGAGCAAAATCTCTCGCCACATCAGTCATAAACTGGGGGCTAATATATGCAGTTCTGTGCCAGTTTTAATATGGAATCATAGAAGACTAGGGTTGGAAGAGACCTCGGGAGGCCATCTAGTCCAATCCCCTGCTCAAAGCAGGACCAAAGCCAACTAAAGCATCCCAGCCAGGGCTTTGTCAAGCTGGGCCTTAAAAACCTCTAAGGAAGGAGATTCCACCACCTCCCTAGGTAACCCATTCCAGTTCTACACCACCCTACTAGTGAAATAGTGTTTCCTAATATCCAACCAAGACCTCCCCCACTGCAACTTGAGACCATTGCTCCTTGCTCTGTCATCTGCCACCACTGTGAACAGCCGAGCTCCATCCTCTTTGGAACCCCTTTCAGGTAGTTGAAGGCTGCTATCAAATCCCCCCCTCACTCTTCTCTTCTGCAGACTAAATAAGCCCAGTTCCCTCAGCCTCTCCTCATAATTCATGTGCCCCAGCCCCCTAATCATTTCTCTAGCCCTCTGCTGGACTCTCTCCAATTTGTCTACATCATTTCTGTAATGGAGGCCCCAAAACTGGATGCAATACTCCAGGTGTGGCCTCACCAGTGCTGAATAGAGGGGAATAATCACTTCCCTCAATCTGCTGGCAATGCTCCTACTAATGCAGCCCAATATGCCATTAGCCTTCTTGGCAACAAGGGCACACTGCTGATTCATATCCAGCTTCTTGTCCACTGTAATCACCAGGTCCTATTCTGCAGAACTGCCACTTAAGTAGTTGGTCCCCAGCCTGTAGCAGTGTATGGGATTCTTCCATCCTAAGTGCGGGACTCTGCACTTGTTCTTGTTGAACCTCATCAGATTTCTGTTGGCCCAATCCTCCAATTTGTCTAGGTCACTCTGGACCTTATCCCTACCCTCCAGCATATCTACCTCTCCCCCCAGTTTAGTGTCATCTGCAAACTTGCTGAGGGTGCAATCCATCCCATCATCTAGATCATTAATGAAAATGTTGAACAGAACCGGCCCTAGGACCGACCCTTTGGGCACTCTGCTTGATACTGGTTGCCAACTAGACATCGAGCCGTTGATCACTACCCATTGAGCCCAATGATCTAGCAAACTTTCTATCCACCTTATAGTCCATTCATCCAATCCATACTTTTTTAACTTGTTGGCAAGAATACTGTGGGAGACCGTATTAAAAGCTTTGCTAGTCAAGGTATATCACATCCACCACTTTCCCCATATCCATAGAAGGCACTCAGGTTGGTCAGGCATGACTTGCCCTTGGTGAATCCATGTTGACTGCTCCTGATCACTTTCCTCTCCTCCAAGTGCTTCAAAATGGATTCCTTGGGGACCTGCTCCATGACTTTTCCAGGGACTGAGGTGAGGCTGACCAGTCTGTAGTTCCCTGGATTCTCCTTCTTCCCTTTTTTAAAGACAGGCACTATATTTACCTTTTTCCAATCATCTGGGACCACCCCAGATCGCCATGAGTTTTCAAAGATAATGGCCACTGGCTCTGCAATCACATTAGCCAACTCCCCTCAGCACGGTTGGATGCATTGTATCCAGCCCCATGGAGTTGTACTCGTCCAGCTTTTCTAAATGGTCCTTAACCTGTTCTTTCACCACTGAGGGCTGCTCACCTCCTCCCCATGCTGTGTTGCCCAGTGCAGCAGTCTGGGAGCTGACTTTGTCTGTGAAGACCAAGGCAAAAAAAGCATTGAGTTCTTCAGCTTTTTCCACATCCTCTGTCACTAGGTTGCCTCCCCCATTCAGTAAGGGGCCCACACTATCCCTGACCACCTTCTTGTTGCTAACATACTTGTAGAAACCCTTCTTGTTACCCTTCACATCTCTTGCTAGCTGCAACTCCCGTTGTGCTTTGGCCTTCCTGATTACACCCTTGCATGCTCGAGCAATATTTTTATACTCCTCCCTAGTCATCTGTCCAAGTTTCCGCTTCTTGTAAGCTTCTTTTTGTGTTTAAGCTCACCGACGATTTCTCTGTAAAGCCAAGCTGGGCGCCTGCCATATTTGCTGCCATACAGCATTAGAGGAGGGAAACCCTTAACATAACCTGCAAAGATCGCTGAAACCAATAGCTGGGTCAGAGGTTAGATCTTCTTTTGTTCCTAAAAAATAACAACAACAAAGTTCTCTTTATTATATTGCTGTAATAAAATGAGTGAGTAAACACAGATGGACTGAGCTGATGGCCTACAGCTCAGCCCCAAGGGAGCAAAGTTTGAATGTAAACAAGCACACAACTCAGTTGAGCTGCTGCGTGCTCAGTTTAAGAGAAGACAGATACAAAGGTGTCAGGAAACTGACTGGTTTGTCTTGTACTGTCTTATTCCTCATGGATCATTAGGCTGAAGACATTTTTCTTCTGATGCTACTACAGTAATTGCTAAAAGCATTATCATCATCATTATCATCATCCAAAGAGGTTGCACAGAACGAGCACATGGCCGTGTAGCAAAGCAAGACTCACTGGTGCAGCCCCTCCGGCTGGTTGTCCGGGAATTAGCTCTTTCCAGCCTTTGGAGCGCCCTCTCCTGGCCGGTGTCCCGCCTGCCACTGGCCCTGTGTCCCTCCCAGACCCCAGTGCCCTTTACCTCAGGGTTATGCCCCCGCAGTACCCCCTCACTCTGGGTCTCCCCTCCCAGGGGAACCCCCAACCCTCTAAACCCACCTTGCCTCAGTGGCTACTGCCAGTCACCATCTAGCCCCCGCTCACTGGGGCAGACTGCGGTGTAATGGCCACTCATCATTGGCTAGGGGTTAGGACCTGCTGCCTTTGCCTATCCTCCGGCTGCCCCTCTGCAGCCCCAGTACCTTTTCAGAGGCCTTCACAAAAGCCTGCAGACTTGAGGTTTACCAGGCTGGAGCTCCCCAGCTCCCTTTGCCCTATTCCCCAGCACTCTCCGCTTCAGATACCTTGTTCTCAGCAGCTAGGTCCTCTCCCTCCAGGGCTAGAGTGAGACTGCTCCAACTGCTGGGCCCCCAGCCTTCTTATCAGGGGGGAGGGATAGCTCAGTGGTTTGAGCATTGGCCTGCTAAACCCAGGGTTGTGAGTTGAATCCTTGAGGGGGCCATTTAGGGATCTGGGGCAAAAATTGGGGATTGGTCCTGCTTTGAGCAGAGGGTTAGACTAGATGACGTCCTAAGGTCCCTTCCAGCCATGATATTCTATGATAAGGGCCAGCTGGGCCCTGATTGGGGTGTGGCCCCAGCTGTGGCTTCTTCCCCATCAGCCTGCCACAGCCCTCTCCAGGGCTGATTTTTAACCCCTTGTTCCCCAGGGCCCCAGTACATGAAAACGCGTAGTACACAATTGACATATATGTTTCTCAGAAGGTGCGGGTAGAATTTTCCTTACCAGAAATCAAGACGAAAAATGGACAGTTAATTGGTTACCAGATGGTGTCTCAAGGTGCAAATGGAATGAGCTGTTTAAGCATGAGGATTCTTTTGGAAATTGTGACATTTTGTTCACCTAGATTTTTTTTTTTTAATCGGTATAACCCAGATGTATTTCTTTATCTTAGCTACTTATGTGGCCCACATTACAATAGTATCGGAGCACCCACCGGTCTTGATTGCATCTATCCTCAGAGGCATGCCTGTGAGGATGGGCAGTTAGGCCTCTTTTATGAATTGGGACTTCAGATGGACCAAGAGTATGTCTGCACTGCAATGTAAGCCCAGGCTTGTGGGACCCGAGCTCGGTATTTGCAAGCCCGCTCTTGAGCACCCACACTGAGTATTGATCCTAGCTTTAGAATTTCTGGCCCTGGATCTCACACTGACCCTCATGCATCCAAACTGCAGTACACAGACCCGAGTCAAACCAGCATAGCCCAGGCTTCTTCGTGCTCTCCCCAGCCGTAGCTGCTCTACCCCTTTCTGTGTGGTGCCCTGTGAGCATGACTGCCCTTCCTGCAGCACTTTACAGAGTGGCTGCAGCTTGCCAGCACATCCTACCAAGCCATCTTTCGGCTCCGCATGCTCCCAGTAACCAGAGCCAGCAACACGCAGAGTTGCCATTTGAAAAACTTGTCCTGCTGGAGCTTTCGCTCGTGTGGCAGGAAATGACCAGAGCACCCAGGAGATGCTGCTGGACTTTCTGATCTACTGAAGGCACCGGCTGGAGGAAGGAGGGGAGGAGGACGCAGACATGGCAGACTGGAACTGGCTGCTCATAATGCTCAGTATGCTGCTGATTCCCCCCCCCCTCCCCGCCAAGTAGACGGGCACTTCTGGAGCAGGGCCACAAGCACAGACTGGTGGGATCACGTCATTCTGAGGACCTGGGGTGACCAGCAGTGGGTCCAGAACTTTCACATGAAGAAAGCAACATTTCTGGAGCTTGGGGAGAAGCTTGCCCCCACCCTCCAGTGTCAGGATACATGCCTGGGGGCAGCCAGGCCAGTGGGGGGTTGCTATAACCATCTGGAGGCTGCCTACCCCAGACTGATACAAGTCTGTTACTAACCAGCTTAGTGTTGGCAAGCTGACTGTGGGGATCGCGGGGGAGAAGGTGTCTGAGGAAATCAGGCCTGTGATTTACCCAAAGGTGGTGGGCGTAAGCAATAACCCTGAAATAATTGCTGGTTTTGAGGGAATGGGGTTGCCTAACTCTGCTGGGACCACTGATGGGACTCATGTGCCCATAATTTGCCCTCCGTGAGGAACAATAGTACATAAACTGCAAAGGGTACTACTCCACTGCTAAGCAGGCCCTTATTGACCAGAGGCCGATTTATGGATGCTAACATGGGCTGCACTGGGAAAGTTCATGTTGCCAGGGCTGTCTGTGCAGAGGGAGACTACCTTCATGGACAGGCTGGGACACGATTCCCACCACATGACATTGTCATCAACGGAGTAACTGTCCCCACTGTTCTCTAGGGAATCCCTTTAGCCCCGGCTTATGAAACCGTACCCTGATCTCCAAGGCCCCGGGCAAAGAGGGTTTAATTGCACTCTCAGCAGTGATCGAATGGGGGCTGAATGTGTATGTGACAGAGAGGAATCCCACCGGCGCTGTTTACAGAACAGTTTTTGGATCCCAGTGTCATCAGTGCTGTCTGCATTACTGTGCCTTGCTGTGCTCTTCAGAATCGCTTTGAATCCAAAGGTGAGCCGTTTGCTCCAGGTGAGCTGTGAAAGTAACAGATTGTGGAACTGGCACCCAGCTACTCAGCACACTTGGAGCAGAACGCGCACCGGCCACAGAAATCAGGGTTGCCTTGTACGCCCATGTGACAGTGCAGGGCAACAGCAGTTGTGCCAGCACCAGTCACCACTTACATTGTCCTGAGGGGCAGAACGGTGCCTGATTAACAGATTGGGGATGGGCTGGAGAGTGCTACCAGGCTAATTAATCCGTTTGTGCGGAGAGTGGAAAAGGCACAGGAAGAAAGTGCTCAGGGGGGAAGAGAGAGAGAGAGAGACTGGCAGGCTTTTACGAGTCAGAGCCGGGAGAGAGCTCTCCGGTGGAAAACACCTTCTGTCTCGCCTCTGCTTGGCTGAGTGAGCTAAGTGGGTGCTATTGTAAATACAGAACTACACCTGTTTGTAAGGGTGGTGGGGAGAACACTGTGGATACATTGCACAAGCAGGTCTCCAAGTAGTCTGCAGCTTGAAAAGAGAGAGGACTGGGACAGCACCCTGTCACAGCCCGCATTATGGACTCCCGAGGACCAATGGAAGAAGGAGAATGTATTAGTACAGCAATGGTAACTGTAAAGTAAGCATTATTTCTCTGTGCTACAGATGGGAGGTGAGTGGCATTAATTTTTAATTATGGATGAGATAACCACTTACGCAGTGGGGCCCAGGGAACGATCATTGGTGTGACATGAACTGTGGAGGTTCAGCCTGGATTGATCGGAAAAGATATACTGAGAACTTGTGTGTTGATACATCTTCCCAGTTGTGCCTTATCATGTCCTTATCTTTAGTCTTTCAAATACACATAGTATATGATGTGATGCAGGGATGGTAATAAACTTCCTTAATTAAATAAAAGCCTTTCTTTGTTAGCATGGCTGCATTACAATAAAAACAACATTAAAGAATTGTCAGGCAGGCCAGCTGCTATTAAAACACCCAAACCAGTAATAAAATAAGGTGTGCAACACAATGAACAATGAAACCAGTGCAAACAAATAAGTCCCCTATTTCTGATTATCCTGGGCCCTCCATTCTCCTTTTCCTCTCCACCATGTTTAACATGCACTTGGCATTGCTATGGAGGCTGGCAAGGGGTACATTTGCCCTGTATAACTAGCGTTCAGTCCTGGTTGCATGGCCCACCCAGCCATGGTATTGTCCAGTACGTTCCTGGTCTGCAGAACATGGTACCATGGCTGGGGGTGAGGAGGGGGGAATCAGGACGTGGGGAGGGTTGAGCAGGAGTTTGAACTCGTGTGTCCATTAGCACAAGCAGCCTCTCAAGCAGGTCTTTCTGCTGCACTCCATCTTCCTCCCTTAAGCAAAGTTCCTGCTCCAGGAACTGTCTTACCTGTCTCTCCTCACGTTCTGAAATTCTCTCCTTGTGCTCTGAAGCCTAGCTGTGCCTTTCCACTTGCCATGAATCCTTCTCTTTGGTATTGTACCTGCTTGTGGTCCCTATCCAGGATGTCCACCATCTGTTGGTCATGGCTACGCTTCCGCTTTGCCTGCTTCGTGATGGGATTGGACTGCCAAGGTGGAAGGCCCTGAAAACAGACATCAAACAGCACATTATTGTCCCAGTTCTTCAAAAAAGGTTCAGTACATCCTCAGAGAAAAGTTCCCATGGAATCTCAAGGCCAAAAAATGATTCTTTGTAAAACTCAGCTTCAGTATATTCTCAGAGCAACGCTTAAATTCCCATAAGCTCCATGGACATAATGGATAGTTAACCAGCATGAAAATCCTGCTCACAGAATAGTATGGTGAAATTGATCAATGCTATTTGTTTAAAAATTGCAGAACATTTTAGCCTTGGTGTGGGTAGGCGGGTGCAGTTGCTGTGGTTTATTACCTAAGGGTTCTCAGTCTTTTCAGGCATTCCACATTCTGGAGGATGTAACAATCCTGTCGGTTCCTAAATGGCAAAGGGACTTTCTAGTCCAAGCTACCAATGGCAAGCCAGCAGTGTATGCCAGACAGATTTTCAAGCTTATGATGACTGAGCAACACATCTACTAGTGGAGTAGGTGGGTGTCCTATAGAGGAGGGTCTGGAAAATACACCCCTGCCCGAAAAGACACCCATCCTGGAGTTCCGACTATGGGGAAAGTTTTTGAGCTATCAGCACCTGTGATTAGGTCAAAATTCATGGGGGAGTCAACAGGATGCTGCACAGACATCCACGTGGATTACTGCCCTCCCTGTACGATGCAGAAAACTCTCTGCATTCCTGAAGTTATGGGTGATGATACACTCTGCTCTGACTACATCCGCCTACGGATGACATGGGAACACTCATGACAATATGGACTCTCAAAGAACTGAACAGCCATCCCTTCCCAAGCATATTTCTGGACTGCATACAACTCCCCAGATCATATTTTGAATAGGGATTTCATCACCCAGGCATGACCTGCCGTTTAGAGGTGGCCCATTGTCTTGTGGTGTGACAGATTTCTCCAGCACGGTGTACTGAAGGCGATATACGGTTATTACTTTTAGCACCCCAGCACTCTTTTGTAAGAACATCTATCCAGTAAAAATGTAATGTTTCATCTTGTTTAACTGTTGTTTGCACTTCCCAATCTCCATTTTGAATTCTACCTGATGTTGGGGTGGGGAGGATGATGCCAAAGCTCTGGTATGCAGCCCTCCATTAGCAGATAACGCTGCTCATGTCCTACAAATTGCATTGGGTCACAAACTGCAAATCCCAGCCATTCCTATATTAACAAACAAGAAGCCAGAAACTTATCAGGCTCTGCGGCTACTTCTGCCTCTTCTGTTTCTGCTGCCTGCTCCATGGAGGGCTGCTGTTCTGGGGGAGTCATCAAACAGCTCTTCCGCGTATGGACGAAGGAAGTGCTGCAGCTGCGTCACCCACAAAGGCTCATCAGTGGCTGGTGTGAGCACCAGAGTCACTTTGCTAGCCTAATCCGTGGGCTCCCCTCCAGTACTGTACTAGATTCAGGGGTCAGAAGGTCGCCATCCTGGCTGACCAGGCTGTCGTGAGCTGCTGGGGACTCAGTGCACGGTGCAGTACCAAGCACCCAGTCAAAGTCCTCATAAACGAGGCAGGATGACGGGGAGTTCCCAGAAGTGTAGTTCTCGTCCCTGGCTCTCCAGTAGTCACTTTTGAGCTGCTTAATCCACTCCTTGCACTGCTTGCTGGTCCGTTGAATGCCAATGCTGCTTCTGTACGCTCTGTCTCGATACATATGGTCATTTCTGGTTCTCAGTCTGAGCCCGGGCTTACATTGCAGTGTAGCGGTACCTAAAGTGACCTGTCCAGGACTCACAGGGGAGTTTGTGGCAGAACAAAGAAATGAACCCATCTCCCCCAACTTGTAGGCTAGCACCTTAGCCACTGGGCCAAGCCCTTTCACCTACTTGAGAAAGAAATCAGAATGAGGCAGTCATAGCAATAATTCCTGGGGCATATCATCTTTTTTTTTTTTTTTTTTTAAGCTTCAGATAAAGGCTGAAGACCATTTGTCCCTTTTGGTTTTGTTTTTAGTTTCGATTATTGGAATACACTTCCAACAGCTAGGTGTGTATAGTTCTGGTTGGGTGGCACGGTACTGCCAATAAAATATAGTGCCTGAATATTGCAATGCCTGTTGAAATCAGCCTTCGATCACCTTTGGATCACCCATGCCCAACACCCGTATTCCAGCCCTGAAATGTGAATGTATACAAAACAAACTCTGTTTAACAACCCCAAAGAACATTTTTACATTCCAGGTTCATTTTTGTTTTTAAAAACTGAAGGGCTCAGTATGTGCCTGCAGCTACATTTTACATGTAAGCAGTGGCGTAGCCAGGTTTAGAGCACAGGGGGAGCGGCGCTATAAAAAGGCGCCTCCCGGCTCCCCCTGTACTCACCCCGGCGGTGCTTTAAAGGGCCCGGGGCTCCAGCCACTGCGGAGCCCCCGGGCCTTTTAAATCCCCACCCAGCCCGGCTACGGCAGCGGGGCTTGGGCGGCGCCTTAGCACCGCTTCTCCTCACAGGGGGAGCGGCCACTCCCCCTGCTCCCCCCTTGGCTACGCTACTGCATGTAAGTCCTTTGCTGCTGCTCAACATTTGGGCAAATAACATCCCCAGAGCTACCAGATGCACCATGATATTCCATTGTAATTTCAATAAAACATTAAGGCCCCAATTCAACAAGACACTTAATTACATGCTTAACTTAAAGCACGTGCGTAAGAGCTATTAACTTCTCTGAATAATTACGCTTTCTTGACTCAGGGACCCAAGTGCTTTGCTGGATAGAGAGGGTTTGCTGAATCAGGACCTAACAGAATGCATCAGACCCAGCCGTAAAGCAGTCTGTGGGAGCTGGAAACATGTCCAGGGGAGAATGGATTACAAAAGCAATTGTAAATTTAGATCATTCCTGCTTTGAAGGGTTTACAATCTTCTGCTCTGTCTGTACAGCACCTAGCACAATGGGGATTGGGACCTTCCTCACTGCTATAAGAAATAATAGGAATAATGACGGGGGCAGTTTAAGTTACACTTATTCAAAATAGCTGAGACACATTCATACCAGGCTTCAGAATCAAAATGGCTTAAAATGGGTACAGGTCCTTGAATGTCAAGCTACTCTGGTGGGGGCTCCTCTGTATTATTGCCTTTAATATATTTGTTTGAGTTCACTTTAGACTATTCATACTGGCAAACAGCCTAATAATATATTTGAAACTCAGCTGAATGGCAAATGAGAACATTATGTAACTGAATGTTTTGTGAGCACCGGTTTCCCAAATGTCTGTTACTTATTTTTCTTCCACTATGGCAATTTTTCATTTGTCTTGGGGACTATTTTTATGAATGGCGCTAGCCAAATTTTTCACAGTTGGGTGCCTAAAGTTAGGCACCTAAATCCAAAATATAGGATTCTAAATAAAAGTGGCCTGATTGTCAGAAGTATTGAACAGTGGTCAATGGGAAAAACGGGCTTTTAAAACCTCTGAAACACTAATCTGTTTAGGAGTCTGTGTATGGATTTTAGTGCCTAATAGGGCTGGTTAAAAAATTTCCATTGAAATGTCTATGACAGAAAATTGGGTTTACAATAAAAAATTTGTGTGTGAAAAGTATCTGCTTCTTTAGAAAATTTGATATTTTCTCAGAAAAAGGAAAGAAATATTTTTATTCAAAATGGTGCTGTAGTCCCTTATAAGGACAGAAGGACATACTGGGTCAGACCAAAGGTCCATCTAGCCCAGTATCCTGTCTTCCAACAGTGGCCAGTGCCAGGTGCCCCAGAGGGAATGAACAGAACAGGGAATCATCAAGTGATCCATCCACAGTCGCCCAGGCCCAGCTTCTGGCAAACCGAGGCTAGGGACACCGTCCCTGTCCAATAGCCACTGATGTACCTGTCCTCCATGAACTTATCTAGTTCTTTTTTGAACCCTGTTATAGTCTTTGCCTTCACAACATCCTCTGGCAAAGAGTTCCACGGGTTGACTGTGCGTTGTGTGAAAAAATACTTCCTTTTGTTTGCTTTAAACCTGCTGCCTATTCATTTAATTTAGTGACCCTTAGTTCTTGTGTTATGAGAAGGAGTAACCAACACTTCCTTATTTACTTTCCCCACACTAGTCATGATTTTATAGACCTCTATCATATCCCCCCTTAGTCGTCTCATGGAAATTGTAGCTGGGCTTCCATTCCACTCCATGGACTTACTGTATCTCCCATGATGCACCAGGGATGCCTCTGACACATGCTCTTTCCTTCTGCCAAAAGAGGAGAAAGTGGTATATCATGGGATATGTAGTCTGGTTGGAAAGCGTGTCCCATAGAGGAGTACGGGAGTAGAAGGCACTCAAAGTACAACTCCCATGAGGCACTGTGGTGCCACCACCATTTTTGGCCAAAATACTTTGCTGAAAAGTCGAAAATTTCTACAGAATCTCCTCCTCTTATTTTCTGACACTCTATGGTAACTAAGTTTAGGCATCCAAGTGTGAAAATTTTAGCCAGTGTGTGTAAATCCCCTCATTTCAATGGGAGCAGAGTTAGTCCAGTGCTGAACACTTTTGAATGTCACACCCATATTTAATGAAATATATATTAATTGATTAAAACATAAATGTTGCATTGAAGAAACTTCAAGGAGATCTATGGAGCAAAATACTAACAGAGTTACAGGCACATCCTTGTCCTATTGAAGTCAATGATAACTATGCCTGTGGTTTAATTGATTATTGCTAAAGTGCTTTCAGATTCTTGGACAAATGGTGCTATAGCTGCTCAATATTATTATTTAGACAAGAATTAGTTCATGGTCCTCTCTGACATTTGGGGTCAAATTCCAGCATCCGCATGCTGCCTTACATTGTTGAGCTACTGTGGTGATGGAGACCATATCATAACCTAGATCAAACTGGAATCTAGACTGGCTGTTACAGATTTCTTCTGTGATTTTGTTTTATCCTCTTGGTGTCTCAATTTCTCTATCTGTAAAATGGGCTTAATATACTTCTATACATCATAGAGCCATTGTGGGGCTCTCAGATATTATAGTGATTGTCAGAAACAAGCTTATTAGTGAAGCGAGCCTTAAAACTAGGAGCTTTTGCATGGATTATAGAACCTGATTCTCTTTGTACATTAATGTGGCTCCATTCAGCTCTCCATTACAGCACTGTAAACCTATTAATTTCAGTGAAGTCACTCGAGATTTATATTCCTCAGAGCAGAACAAGTCCCTGTTAGTTTGATTAGGAAGGAAGCATGACAGAGGTTTGGATGCACTGGAAATTTCTGATGCCCACTTCTATGGTGCTGATCTAGAATATAGATGTTTGGTTACTCTACACATTAAGCACCCCGTACAGCAATTTGATTTGGGCCCTCTCAAAGGATGGAATTGTTCACAGGGAGTCTCAAAGTGTGATGTGGTTCTTTGTTATTTTACAACTCTGTCTAGTATCCACATTGTTGGAATGAGTTTCCTATTTAAATCAAAAGAATCACTGAGAGCCTAGTCAGATGTTCAGAGAAATCTCAAAGCCCATCCAGAAATACTTACATGTTGATTGAAATTAAAACTATGAAAATATTAGAAGCAAATGAATACTGCTCTAAGGTTTACCAAAAAACAAAAACAAAACCCCCCAACAGTGGTATGTGTGTGGTCTATTTGGTACCAGGACATTCATAAGAACAGCTGAAACACTGAACCAAAACCATTACTTTTAATTTCCTGAGAGACTTCTGCCACACCACTGTGCTGGTCCCAAACCTAGCTGTGAAGAGGAAGGTTCAAGAACTTCAAACTACTGTTGGAAATTTCTGGAAGCACAGGGAATTGGGGGAATTTCCTTCCCATCCTCTTCAAATCTTTAAAAAAAAAAAAAAAAATCAGCTAAAACTACCTTTTTTAAAGCAAATTAAATAAATACAGGGATAATGTGCAGATCTCAAATTAAACAAATAAAATAAGTTAAATTAAATAGGATCTTATCTCCACTTAGCTCCACATAGCCCTGTAGGACTTTAGCCAAGATAGCTGCTCTGAGTGAGCTCATGCGAGCTGCACAGCTGTTGTTAAAGACATAAACTAGAATTCCTTTATGAGGGTCCCCTTCTGTACAAACCAATAACCTCTCCCTACTCCCTTTCTTGTCCTATAAATCTCCTATCCACACCAATGAACACCCACCCACGCATAGGCGCCGACTTTACCCGGGACCAGTGGGTGCTCACGCCCCCCCCCCCCAACTCTACCACTTCCCTGCCCACATTCCAACCCCTTCCCCAAATCCCCGGCCCCGCCTCCTCCCCTGGGTGCACTGCATTTCCCCTCCTCCCCACTCCCTCCCAGGCTTGCCGCATGCAAGCCTGGGAGGGAGGGAGGGGGGGAGAAGTGGAGCGGCAGCGCACTCAGGGGAGGAGGCGAAGCGGAGGTGAGCTGAGGCGGAAGGGGGCGCAGGGAGGGCCGCAGGAAGTAACCCGGGGGGGGGGGCAGAAGAACCACTCCCTGCCCCAGCTCACCTCCGCTCCTCCTCTGCCTTCACCCCTGAGTGCGCCGCCGTCGCTCTGCTTCTCCCCCCTCCCTCCCAGGCTTGCCGCGGGAAACAGCTGTTTGGTGGCAAGCCTGGAAGGGAGGGAGGAGAAGTGGAGTGGTGGCGGCATGCTCAAGGGAGGAGGAGGTGGAGCGGAGGTGAGCTGGGATGGGGACCGGCTGGGAGCTGCTGGTGGATGCTCAATTTTTCCCCGTGGGTGCTCCAGCCCCAGAGCACCCATGGAGTCGGTGCCTATGCACCCACGCTCACTCCATGAATCTCCCCTACATATACCAACCAATTCCTTGTCCTCCCACCATAGGTTTATCTACACTGGTGAATTCAGTAGTGTTAGTGTAACACTGACAGGCCCCAGGCATCGGGGGCAGGATTGAACCTAGGACCTTGGGAGCTGAGTGCATGAGCCTCTACTGCATGAGCTAAAAGCCACATGGTCCTTAGCTAAGGCTGTAGAGCAGACTCATTTAACTCTAAGTGGTCTCGGTGCCACTAGATGGGCCAGAACACCACACCCAGGTGGTGTGTGGGTTACATTAGCACATGTGCTGTGTGGCTACTGATCATGTTACACCTGTCTTGTGTCCATGTCAGTCTCCATGCCATCAGTCTGCAATGCTTTCCTCCCTCCCCTGAGTACTAATAATTCACAAGAAACGCTGAAAAAGAAAGTAAAGATTAAATATACCGGTCATCTTTTTCTTTAGGAGCTCATGGAGTGATTCATAGAATCTCAGGGTTGGAAGGGACCTCAGGAGGTCATCTAGTCCAACCCCCTGCTCAAAGCAGGACCAACCCCAACTAAATCATCCCAGCCAGGGCTTTGTCACGCCTGACCTTAAAAACCTCTAAGGAAGGAGATTCCACCACCTCCCTAGGTAACCCATTCCAGTTCTTCACCACCCTACTAGTGAAAAAGTTTTTCCTAATAGCCAGCCTAAACTTCCCCCTCTGCAACTTGAGACCATTACTCCTTGTTCTGTCACCTTCTACCACTGAGAACAGTCTAGATCCATCCTCTTTGGAACCCCCTTTCAGGTAGTTGAAAGCAGCTATCAAATCCCCCCTCATTCTTCTCTTCTGCAGGCTAAACAATCCCAGTTCCCTCAGCCTCTCCTCATAAGTCATGTGCTCGAGCCCCCTAATCATTTTTGTTGCCCTCCGTTGGACTCTTTCCCATTTATCCACATCCTTCTTGTAGTGTGGGGCCCAAAACTGGACACAGTACTCCAAATGAGGCCTCACTAGTGCTGAATAGAGGGGAATGATCACGTCCCTCGATCTGCTGGCAATGCTCCTACTTATACAACCCAAAATGCCATTAGCATCCTTGGCAACAAGGGCACACTGTTGACTCATATTCAGCTTTTTGTCCACTGTAACCCCTAGGTCCTTTTCTGCAGAACTGCTGCCCAGCCTCTGCAGATGCCCCATGTTCTGGCTGGTGCCACATACCCCAGCTGAGAAAGGCTGGTCCAGTGATTAGGGCAGTAACTTAAGACTCAGCCGACCCAAGCTCAATTCTGGGGTGATTGTGGCAAGTCACTTAGTCTCTTTGGCCCAGCTCCACAAAGGTGTTTAGGCTCTATCTGCCATGGAGAGTTAGGAACCTAAACACCTTTGTGGACCTGGGCTGCTGGGCCCTCGTTTCCCATCTGTAAACCTACCTGAGAGTGGTGGTGGAGGGTGAATACATTAAAGATTATTACGTGTTGCAATACACTGAAGATTGTGAGGCACTCAGATACATGGTAATGGGGTGAACTTCCTCATTAAATCATCCTGCAACATGCAGTGGGTGGCACAGAAATGCCTGGTTACTGCAAAAGGCCCAAGCTAAAGCCAATTGGAAGACTCCCGTTTTCTTCAATGGGCTTTGAATCAGGCCTGGAGACTGCTGAGCCTGAACCAATCTCTGAAGGGAAAGTGCTCTGCCGGGCAGCTGTTGCATCATCTCAGCCCTGTAACACCGAAATGAACGCTTCCCAGGGTTTCCTGCCTTTGTTCTGTTATTGCTATAACTCTGCACTGCTAAGTTAATCCCCTCTCTTTGCTTTCCAGTCTCAGGCCTTCATCTTCTCCCAGAAAAGGCCGAACCTGCCTCATGTCAAGCAGGAAAGTTTGCCAGCATTGCCTGGCCTGCTTTGCTCTTCTCCAGCACCGCTGGAACTGCCATCTCAGGCTGTGGAATGAAGTGAATTGTGGTAGGAACTCTACTGCCCGCTAATGAATAGAAAAGACTCAATGGGGCTGATTATCGTCGATGCTAAGGCCTACTCTACACTTAACAATGAGACTGACCTGGCTATGTTGCTCAGGGCTGTGAAAAATGTCACGCTCTGAGCACTGTAGTTAGGTTGGCCTGACCCCCGATGTAGATGCAGCTAGGTCAACATCCATCAACTTAGCTACCGCCTCTCAGAGAGGTGGATTGAACCGCACTGGCAGAAAAACCACTGCCGTCAATGCAGGAAGTGTCTAGGCTACAGCGGAGTAGCTGTGCCGCTGCAACTGTGCCGCTGTAGCACTTGCAATGTTGACGTAGGCCTGGTCTATGCCTAAAACGTAGGTCAACCTAGCTACATCGCTCAGGACTGAAAAATGTGTCGCCCTCTATGGCATTGTTAGGTTGCGCTACCCCCCCCCCCCCACACACACACACACTGTAGATGCCCTGGGAGTGTGAAGGAGCCTTAACGTGGGTGTACATTTGACATGCCACGGGGCCTGAGTATAAATGAGAATCAGGCCCAAGGCCAGCACAAGAGAAGCTCCATGATGAGGAGCAGAGATTGTGGTCCATGCTTGGACAGCAATGGTACCTGTAAGCTCTTTGGGGCAGGAGCTATCTTTTTGTTCTGTGTTTGTACAGCTCCAAGCACATTGGGTCCCTGGTCCATGACTGGGGCTCTTAGATGCTACATAATCATAATGGCTGTTGCATTTGATACCTAGTTACTATGACAGTGGGAAAGCCATAAACAGACAGATCTGATTAAATGCCTCCATCTTGATCACAAGGATGGATACTTCCACAATCATTTTCCTCTTTGTGTCACCAGGATGTAATTTTGAAAACTTGGCACCGTAGAGCAATATTCTGTGCTAAGGGTACATGAATAACAGCCCATTTGAAAGAGAACAAAACTAGAGGGATATGAATGAGATTAGCACCCAAACCACAACTTTAATCCAGTACAGGAGGCTGTCACTACCCACAACAGTGAAATGATTCAACATAAAGAACTGTGCTCTGTGCCATAGAGGCAAACTTCCATTTTCTGCAGACACTCCCCTGGCACACACACACACTCTTCTGACTTGCATCCAAGTATCACTTAAGGTACATCGTCACAGCCCCATGGCAGCGCGTCTCCTAGCCCGGGTTCGCGGGGCTTTCGCTGCCACACTGCAAATAGCTGTACAGACATTGTGGGTTGGGCTGGAGCTTGGGCTCTGAAGCCTAGGGAGGGGGTGAGCGTCAGAACCCAAACTTCAGCCTGACCCGCAACATCGAAGCACTGTCTACACAACTATTTTTAGCACAGGAGCGTGAGCCCGAGTCTGTCAACCCAGGCTGGGACACTCATGGCCGTGGGCTGGGTAGAAGGACCCTTAAAGGCCCCAAACAAAGGGAGGGCCCCATGGTACTAGGCACCGTACAAACACGTCCGGAGATGAAGCCTGAGATGGGGGAAAAGAGGCACAGAGAAGTGGAATGGCTTGCTCACGGCTGCTCAGGAGATGAGAATAGAATCCAGGGTCCCTGACTCCTACTCTAGTGGCCTGGTCATTGGACCCCACTGCCTCTTTAATGCCTAGAAGAAAGGATTAGGAGTTTTCACTGGCACCCATCCCCTCAAGCTTTCTGTTACGCAGAAATAATATAAAATGACCAACAAAAATACCCTCCATCGATCTATTTTTGAGGCACTCTTGGAATCGCATGTCCTATTTGGCACTCCCTGGGTTCCATCCAATCAATGCAAACAGGAGAACAAAGTGGAGGGTGACCAGACGTCCGGTTTTTAAAGGGACAATCCCATATTTAAGCCTTCCTTCGAGTTTCCCGACTTTTTCTGTCTCCCCTCCATCAGTACGGGTGGGTCCCTGCTCGCCAGATGCCCACGCACCAGCGGTGAGTGAGTGTGTGTGTGTGTGTTGGGTGGGGGGGGGGGGGGGAGTCCAGCGGCTGATGATGGGGCTGGGTGTGCAAGTCTGGTGGTGGGGTGAAGATGCAGCATGCGGGGCTGGCCGCTCCCCCTGCTGGTCCATCAGCACAGCCCCTGCTGCGTGTCAGCTCTCGGTAGGGTGGCCAGATGTACCGTTTTTAAAGGGACAGTCTCCGTATTTAAGCCCTCCTGCAAGTGTCCCGACTTTTTCTTGAAAAATGGGCAAATTGTCCCATATTCTCTGTCTCCGCCACATCAGTACGGGTGGTTCCTGCTTCTGGCTGGATCCCTGCTCGCCAGACGCCTGCCTACCAGCAGTGAGGGGTGGGGGGTCCAGCGGCCGATGATGGGGGTGGGTGTGCAAGGCTGGTGGTGGGGCAAAGGTGCAGCACACGGGGCCAGCCGCTCCCCATGCTGGGTGTCTGCTCTCAGCCAGCAGGGCCCCGCCCCCCATCCCGTTTCCGGCCAGCACTGGCTGCGCTGTGAGCTGCTGCGGCTGGTGAGTGCGGGCAGGCGCCAGGCGGCAGCCGGTTACGTGTCGCCTCTGCTGCCCACCGGTCTGCGCTTCACATGCTCCCCCTCTCACTGTCCTCTCCCTGCTTTGCCCCTTCACACCCCACCACACAGCCCCGCTGCTCCTCCGTGTCTTCCCCCGCCCCCACCGGCAGGGCGTGTCCCGCTCCCAGTGCTCTGCGGAGAACCAGCCGCTCAGCTCACCAACCGCCTGGCCCTTCCTTCCCCCACTGTCTGTGGCTGGGCCGGCGCCCTGAGAAAGCCCAAGACCCTCTGGCCAGGGGCGGTGGCATGTGCTAAAGCCCACAGAGAGCTGGCACGGGGCATCCTCTTCCCACCTCAGCTAAGCTCTGGAGTGTGTCGGGGGGGAAGCAATTTCCAGCCTGTTCACGCCCCGACCCTGCAGGCTCCACAGCAGCCCCCCAGGCAGGGGCTGAGCACCCTCTTCAGCCCCCCACCCCTGCCACCCTGGGTCCTGCTCCCAGGGAGGGTGGGGCTGCTCCATCCTGTCCCCTAGGGGCTCAGTCAACTTGATGTTAATTTGAACGTTTGTACTGCAGAGATTGCTGTTGAACTCCCTTGAATACGAGTAATTTTACCAGGTGTCCTGTATTCAGCACAGGGAAATATGGTCACCCTCACAAAGAGAGACAGCAAGGAAATATTGAGGCAGTAACTGAAATGTGAAAGCATTGCAAAGCATGGCAAACTCAAGAAACCAGGGGTTGTTGGGCTAGCAAATGATGCAGACAAACGACCCACACTCCTTGTAACTTTGGATTGGCTTTCAGTATCATGAATAATTAACAAAAGCTCTGGAAGTTGTTCAGATTTGTTCTTGGTATAAACCCATTGAAGGCACTGTGTTGGAGGGGGCGGGGTGTATCTATATATGTGTGTAAATTACATTTAGGCTCACATTGAGGCTCCTTTACACTGCCAGAGAGGTGAAAAGAGGCCTTAATGTAAATGAGAATAAGGGAGCTAGCTAGATGTGTGTGTATATATGTATTCTCTGCAGCTTTAAATATATATTACATACAGCTGGGGAAAAAACTGTTAGAAATCAGAACCTGGCCCTAAGATATCTAACTAGTTTTGAACCATCAGCCAGATTTTGTTTAGGTTCAGTTCCAGTTCTGAGTTAAGGTGCATACTGGTTGTTACCCCATCTCCCCTTTAAAGTCCTGCATTATTCTATTGTGACTGGTCTTTCAATGACCAGTTTAAGAGCTCAAGATGTGAATCACTGAGTTTGTTCAGTGCCTCACAAGTCAGGAACCAGTTTTTCTGTCCGGTTAGCTCGGGCTTGTAATCCATGACGATCCAGCCGGGAGCTCGTGTGGCCAGCTCTGAATAACACTGCACACATCCTGGTCTGAGGTGGGGAGGTTGTTTAGCTTTTTCTTTAATTGTTTTGTTTTGACACGCCTCTGCACTTCCTGGCTTGGAGCAGAGATGGAAACAGAAACACTGAGATGCCACAAGAAAGGCCATTCTCTGATTATTTCTAGGCTGACTAAAACAAGGGAACTCTCAGGAAAGAGCCTGATCTCTTTTAAGATTTCCAACCCGAAGGATTTCATGTACAGCATCCCAGTTGAAATGTACCCCTGGGTACTACATTATTACATTGTACGTTCTTTGGGGTGGGGGCTCTCATTTATTTATGCATTATTAGTATTTATTATTACTGTAGTATCTAGGGACCAGCCAAGACTGGGGCCCATTGTGGAAGGCACTGTGCAAACATGGAGTGGTAGGCAGTTTCTATGCAATAGAGATCTGTTTGTACCATGCTTAGCACAGTGGACCCTGTCCAGGTTGGCCTCTAGATGCTACCCCAATATAAATGTGACATAGTAATAACAATCGCTGGATTTGTTCCTGTAATACCAGGGTGGCAAGGGTTGGACTAAATGCATTGGTGCTCTTGGCAAAGTTCGGGTTTGAATCTCCTCCTGGATTGCCCTCTGCTCCACTCCTCTGCCTAGCCCATCCAGTCCCTTACCAGCAATGGTGTGATTTCCCCCTCCTCCTGAGAGAGGCCCTGTCCCTTCTCACTCATCTGTAGTGGGTGCTTTCCGTTCCCAAGTACCTCTCAGAAGCTATTGCGCCACCCACAGCAATAATGCTTCCATAAAGGGACATCAGCAACAGGAGCAAAGGATGCTGGGATGCACCAGAGACCACACCACTGAGCTGGAACAGGGATAACATTGTAGATGAATGAGGGGAGACTGGCTGAGCAGAAACTGCTGCTAGAAAACAGCAATTTGTGCCTGGCCTGCCCCAGTACTATTTTGCATTCAGATAGTACAGCATAGGTCTCTGTCTATGCCTGGGACTGGTATTTTGAATTCAGGAACGTGGCCATAAGCAGGTCTTATTTTATTCGTTTTATTAGCTCCTTTTCCTCCCTCCCCCCCCCATATATCCCAGTGTAACGGGGTGCATGACATGCCCCTCCGGTTCAGCCCTTCTCAGAGACACTTCATGCTGCTGCGACATCCATGCTCTTTATTTGTGATCAAGTCCCCACCACCAGCTTCCAACTAGAGGAGACCCTCGCTAGAGCGCGCGTCTACACAGCGCGAATTCGGTAATAGTGCGGTGCCACATATGGATCCCAAATTAAATCACTGTAATTGGAATCCATGGTAACACCCCCCCCCATTAACGTGGTACTGCACATGGATCCCAAACCCCGTGTTCTAGCGAGGGTCCGGTGTGGATACAGGCTTTTTACAACAGCTTGGCCTACCACAGGCCTGGCCAGCAACAGACCAGGCAACTCTGTCGGGGTCTGACCTTCACATCCTGGGGTCCACCCTCCCCTTTTGCTCTCACTTCCTGCCAGCCTTATAGCTCCTGCTCACAAGGCTGGCCGGTATGGTCAGTGACCAGGCAAGCATCAGGCTATCTACCCAGCCCCAGCCCAATCCCCCTGATTGGGGATGGAGAGGCAGGTGCTGATTAAGGCCTCCCTGCCATACCCAGCTTTCTAGATGGGGTGCCCGATTTTATGACTAGACGGGCACCTGACCATCTCCCTGGCTTGAGTCTCAGACAGTCACAGTTCAGTCCCTGCACCGGAGGAAAAATAAACGGCACCAGCCCTTTTCCTGGTGCAGTGGTGCTGACCAGCGTGTTGGAGGGGCAGAACCTAGGCTCCACCTATTCTCCTGCGTCTGCCCACCCACCCACATGAGAGCCCTATGGCAGGGCTCCCCACGCCACCTTGTGACAGGCTGTGCAGGTTGCCAGAGAAGGGGAGTGAGCGGTTGCTCACCCTTATTCCAAGGATGGTGCCATTGAAATCAATGGGGGTACCTGTAAATGTGGTGCTAACCCATATGCGGAAGAAGCCCTACATGAGACAGGAATCCTGCCCGGGGGTGCGGGGAGTGTGTTATCATATTAATAAGGACAAGAGTTGGTCCAAAAACCAGACTTTTTTGGTGACATTTTTAATAGAAATTTTGGAATGTTCAAACTTTTTTGACCAATCTGTAAATGGTTGAGACTTTTTTTGCAGAAATATTTTTGTTGAAATCTAGAAAATTCAAACATTGTAGACCAAATCCATGATAGAATTCGCATGCACAAGGGGGCAGGGATAAGGTTTTACTTAACCTTAATTTTTCCATTTCCTGACTTTTTTGTGCTCTGATGTAGTGTTTTTGGGTTTTGTTTTGGTTTTTTCATGGGGTCTCTATATAATATCTAGCCAGTTATCTTTATATATATATAATGGTGTGATCTCAGAATAAATCATGTGACCTCAGAATATATATATGGGGAGAGGGTTGTAAATATATCACTTTTGTATGTTTGCCTTTCTGCTCAAAGTTACTCTGTTCCTTGCTCCATACATTGGCATCAGGCATATCCTATGTGAGCATGATTAAGATAAGATTATAGTGTTACTGAAGGTAATCTACCATGGAGAAACCTTTAGCTCTAGTAATTAGCTTCCCTGTTTTTTTATTTGGCAAGGACAGCAGTAGCAAAATGCCTGGAGACCTGATCCCTCCACCTTGTGTGGGAAACCGTGAGGAGGAGGAAATCTCTTTGAGCTTCTCCTTTGTAGAGATTTCTTTCCAATCATTCTAATTGGGAGGGACACACAGACACACACACACACACCCCAAACCTCATAGGTCTGTCCTGTGTCTTAAAAAACATTCTTTGTCCGCTCCTTCGTAACATGGTTCTGAGGATGAAGCATCTGCTGCTGCTATGTATAATTTGTATATGATGGTATAGGATACATAACTCCTAAATGTGAAAAATAGGACTGAGGCCTTAATACTGAATCCGGACCACCTCCATCTATTGAATTCTAGATGTGTTTTCAGAAAACAAACAATGGTTATACGCTAAGGATGAGCCTTCATTTTCCCACAGGAAAAATACAATCTCTCAGGTCCTGCATTACTTAAGCAAGCAAAACTCCCATTGAAATCAATGGAACTATGTCAACACAGATTTTAAGCAAAGGGAATTTTGCTTTAAAGACTATTGGCTCAGAGAGCCATTGGGTCAATTAGTTACAGGAGCAGAAAAATTGGCTTATAGTATTTTTTCCTCCTCACCAAAGGATGCTTATGGTTGAATTCTGCCTCTAGAGACACATTTTTGTTTTGTGAAGATTTTTTTTAAACAGACGTAGCAATCTGGGGTGTATTTTCTCCTTGCTGAGCATAAATAGCTCTAATAATAATTATGTCTTAAATGTATATGGAGCCTGATGTGCGAAAGGGTCCCACCCATGCATTTATTTTGCACCTTTACCTGTACTCTGCTCACTAATCTCTCTGAGGACGACTTTTCATGCTATGAACCTTTCAGCAGCTTCCGGACAGCTGCCATTTAAAAAAGGAAACAATCTCTCATGAGTAGATGCTCTGGTTTATACCAGCAATGTGGCAGAAACTCGGATCAAGGCACTGCAGAGATAATAGTACAGGGATTAGTGCTTTGGGGTTTAAACCAATATGTAACTATTGTGGTACCTCTACACAGCAAAAAATAAAAAACAAACCCACAGCAGCATGTCTCAGAGCCCAGGTCAATGACTCAGGCTCGTGGGGCTAAAAATAGCAGTACCAACACCAACTAAATCATCCCAGCCAGGGCTTTGTCAAGCTGGGCCTTAAAAACCTCTAAGGATGGAGATTCCACCACCTCCCTAGGTAACCCATTCCAGTGCTTCACCACCCTCCTAGTGAAATAGTGTCTCCTAATATCCAATCTAGACCTCCCTCACTGCAACTTGAGACCATTACTCCTTGTTCTGTCATCTGCCACCACTGAGAACAGCCGAGCTCCATCCTCTTTGGAACCCCCCTTCAGGTAGTTGAAGGCTGCTATCAAATCTCCCCTCATTCTTCTCTTCTGCAGACTAAATAACCCCAGTCCCCTCAGCCTCTCCCCATAAGTCATATGCCCCAGCCCCCCACCATCTCTTCCTAGCAATCCTTCTTCCTGGAACAACATCCCTTGGTCGAAGAATCCGAAGCCCTCTCCCCAACACCACCTACATAACCATGCATTTACCTCCACAATTCGATGGTCCCTACCTGGACCTTTTCCTTCAACAGGGAGAATGGACGAGAAGACGACTTGCGCCTCAAACTCCTTTATCCTTCTTCCCAGAGCCACATAGTCTACAGTGACCCACTCAAGGTCATTCTTGGCAGTATCACTGGTGCCCACGTGGAGAAGTAGAAAGGGGTAGCAGTCTGAGGGCTTGATCAGTCTCGGCAGACACTCTGTCACATCCTGAATTCTAGCTCCAGAAAAACAGCACACTTCTCGAGTTTCCTAGTCTGGATGGCAGATGGATACGCCATCCCCCTTAGATTCATAGATTCTAGGTCTGGAAGGGACCTCGAGAGGTCATCGAGTCCAGCCCCCTGCCCTCATGGCAGGACCAATTACTGTCTAGACCATCCCTGATAGACATTTATCTAACCTACTCTTAAATATCTCCAGAGATGGAGATTCCACAACCGCCCTGGGCAGTTTATTCCAGTGTTTAACCGCCCTGACAGTTAGGAACTTTTTCCTAATGTCCAACCTAAACCTCCCTTGCTGCAGTTTAAGCCCATTGCTTCTTGTTCTATCCTCAGATGCTAAGATGAACAAGTTTTCTCCCTCCTTCTTATGACACCCTTTTAGATACCTGAAGACCGCTATCATGTCCCCTCTCAGTCTTCTCTTTTCCAAACTAAACAAACCCAATTCCTTCAGCCTTCCTTCATGGGTCATGTTCTCTAGATCCTTAATCATTCTTGTTGCTCTTCTCTGGACCCTCTCCAATTTCTCCACATCTTTCTTGAAATGCGGTGCCCAGAACTGGACACAATACTCCAGTTGAGGCCTAACCAACGCAGAGTAGAGCGGAAGAATGACTTCTCGTGTCTTGCTCACCACACACCTGTTAATGCAGCCCAGAATCATGTTTGCTTTTTTTGCAACAGCATCACACTGTTGATTCATATTTAGCTTTTTGGTCCACTATAACCCCTAGATCCCTTTCTGCCGTACTCCTTCCTAGACAGTCTCCTCCCATTCTGTATGTGTGAAACTGATTGATTGTTCCTACCTAAGTGGAGCACTTTGCATTTGTCCTTATTAAACTTTATCCTGTTTACCTCTGACCATTTCTCCAATTTGTCCAGATCATTTTAAATTATGACCCTATCTTCCAAAGCAGTTGCAATCCCTCCCAGTTTGGTATCATCTGCAAACTTAATAAGCATCCTTAGGAGGGAGTCCCCGACCACCACAACCCATTTCCTCCTCTTGGGAGTGGTAGTTGTGGAACCCCGATCCCTAGGACAATGCATCCCATGCCTGCCGGTCAATGGGGTCTCCCTGTGATCTCTTCCCTCAGAGTGCTGTTCCAAACCATTCTCTGCCATAGTAGAATCATAGAATCTCAGGGTTGGAAGGGACCTCAGGAGGTCATCTAGTCCAACCCCCTGCTCGAAGCAGGACCAAACCCAATTAGATCATCCCAGCCAGGGCTTTGTCAAGCCTGACCTTAAAAACCTCTAAGGAAGGAGATTCCACCACCTCCCTAGGTAACCCATTCCAGTGCTTCACCACCCTACTAGTGAAAAAGTTTTTCCTAATATCCAACCTAAATCTCCCCCTCTGCAACTTGAGACCATTACTCCTTGTTCTGTCATCTTCTACCACTGAGAACAGTCTAGATCCATCCTCTTTGGAACCCCCTTTTAGGTAGTTGAAAGCAGCTATCAAATCCCCCCTCATTCTTCTCTTCTGCAGGCTAAACAATCCCAGTTCCCTCAGCCTCTCCTCATAAGTCATGTGCTCCAGCCCCCTAATCATTTTTGTTGCCCTCCGTTGGACTCTTTCCAATTTATCCACATCCTTCTTGTAGCGTGGGGCCCAAAACTGGACACGGTACTCCAAATGAGGCCTCACCAGTGCCGAATAGAGGGGAATAGTACCTGTGCAGAGAGCCTGAAAACAGTTTCTTACCTCTGTCTGCATAGAGGAGAACCCATGTACCCCCATTCTTCTGCTGGAGGTCACATGTTGCCAATTTTCTTCCCCGTTCTGCACTGCCCTCTCTGATTCTTCAGCATGCTGTGCCTGCAGTACCAAACCCTGACTTCAATCCAAAAAGTCTTCATTTTCTCTGACACAACACAAGGTTGATACTTGGGTCTCTAGTCCTTTAACCCGCTCTTCCAATATGGAGTCCAGCTTGCAGTTCGTACAGACGAAATCGCTTCTGTCCTCTGGGAGAAAGACAAACATGGCACTTCCTGTGCAGGTCACAACAGCTGATCACTCACTATCCGTATTGTCTTCCTTCTACGAGCCTCTTCAGATGTTGTATTTACTGCTCACAGAAGCCTAAAAGGCAAAAGCTCTGTGGGAACTCCCCCAGGTGAACTCCCTCTTTTTGCTTCTCCTCTGTTCGCAGCTCACTCGATTCGCAACCGGCTGCTTTTTTATAAGGCTGCTGGCTCGAAGCAGTTGCCCTGGCTCAAAGCCTTCCTTCCAATCAACCACTCAAGGCCCACCTGGAACAAAGCACTCCCAATGCACACTTTCCAAACAAACAAATGGTCAAACAGTCCCTGCAACTAGCACCAGTCAAACAAATGGTCACAGCAGACAGACACTCGGATATTCACCCCACCAGCTTACAACACAGCCCCCACTCCAATCCCCACTAATGCAGCACTCACTGTAGCTCCTCTAGGATGGTTCCCAGGCAAACTCTCTCTGTTCGCAGCTGGCATGGGCCAGTCACGGGTGTCTAATTGCAATGTACCTTAGAGACCAAACACAGCCTGTGTGGTGGGGGCATATTATCCTATGTCTCTCTTCTGCAGAGTATTTATACCTTCCTCGGAATCATCTGATGCTGGCCCATGTCAGAGACAGGATTCTGCACTTTGTGGATCTTGGTTCTGATCCAGTATGGCAATCCCTATGTCCCCACTGTCCCAATATATGGGAACTGCTGTCTTGAATCCTGGACAAAGCAGTGATAATAGTATTAAGGTTTCACATCTTGTAAGCCATCAGGGAAAAAAAACCCTACTTTATTTCCCTGAAGACCTGGGATTCTAGGCTTTTCATTCATTATAGGTGGGGCTGGTAGCCCCTCCTTTTATTAAAGTTGCCTGACACTTCCTATTCTAGGACGCTGGTTTTGTAGTTTTGCCAAACTGTAGCTGTTTCAACTGTGGGCTGAAATTTTTCATGCTGGGTGTCTGCCCCAGACTGAATTGTTTTGGAAAATTTAAGCCAAAACAGTTTAGGTGTTTCTGAAAATGAGTCTAGGGAAAATAAAGTTCTTCAATGTTAAAAAAAGGTCTCATGACTTTTCCTCTGGAAAGCATTCGCGCCCCCATACTTTGGAGCAGGCACTTGAAATCTGGCAGGGGATTGGCCTTTGTGTTGAGAGGTGTGTTTAGTTCCATATCTTGACTGGGGCTGACCTTTACTGTCTCTTACCTCTTACTGCCTTTTACTAACATGAGCCATCCGCACTTAGGCAAATAGTCCCATAGAAATCAATGTATGACTAAGGACTATTGACTTGAGTAAAGCTTGGCAGGACTGAGCCCTGATGTATGGTTAAAATATATTTGGTTCATTGGTTTGTTTTAATTAATGCAGAGAAGATATTTTCATTCATTTAGGCAGGAGAGCAGGTTTTGTTGTTCAGGCACTGAGCTGGGACTAGGAGCTCTGATTTCAATCCCCAGCTCTCTCACAAACTTCCTGTGGCCTGCAGGTAGGTCTCTTTGCTCCTGAGAACCCCTGGGTAAAATGGGTATGACAATTTTGTCTTGTCTATTTTCACTGTAAGCTTGTTAGGGCAGGGATCGTCTCTTAGCAAGTATATGTACAGTGTCTAGCACAGTGTGGGGCCTGATCTTGGCTGGGGCCTGCAGATGCTACTGGGATAGAAATGATAATTTAAAGTCTTTTAAATTCACACAGTATTTGAGCATGAATATACGCTGATGAAACTATGGTGCAACCATTTGAGAGTACAGTATGTCTATTACCAATCAGTTGAATGGAGCTGAGCAATGTAATCATTTTAATGTGGGTCCAGCACCCAGATTTCCCCTGCAAATAGAAATAAGCATGTGAAAACACAAATTTCTAACCACAAAAGGGCTTGTGTATGGGGCTGGATTTATGCAAGGACTGATTCACAGAAGGATGAAAGTTACAAAATGCCTCCAAATCAAAAGCGAGGCAAAAGAACATAATGTTCATACAAATTTGGTGCCCATTAAAAGCTTACTTCTGTTGGAATCTCAGGGTAGCCTGGAAAGCTGGGCTGTGTTGTTGTGGCGAGAACTTGCTGCTGCTATGAATGAAATCTATGTGTAAATAATGGGGCGAGTGAGCATTGCCAAAGCAGCTCATGTTGCTTGGCAGCCACTCCAGCTGTCTTCATCTAGCAAATGCAAATACTCTTGGAGACGGAAATAATTTTGCCAAGGGATCCTGATGAGTGAGACACGCACACACACAGATACCCACACACATGTAGCCATGCCTATCCATGCAAACTCACTTGTACAACCCGATGCACTCACACGTTTGCACACACCTTTTCACATTGGAGTACTGTGTCCAGTTTTGGGCCCCACGCTACAAGAAGGATGTGGATAAATTGGAAAGAGTCCAACGGAGGGCAACAAAAATGATTAGGGGGCTGGAGCACATGACTTATGAGGAGAGGCTGAGGGAACTGGGATTGTTTAGCCTGCAGAAGAGAAGAATGAGGGGGGATTTGATAGCTGCTTTCAACTACCTGAAAGGGGGTTCCAAAGAGGATGGATCTAGACTGTTCTCAGTGGTAGAAGATGACAGAACAAGGAGTAATGGTCTCAAGTTGCAGAGGGGGAGGTTTAGGTTGGATATTAGGAAAAACGTTTTCACTAGTAGGGTGGTGAAGCACTGGAATGGGTTACCTAGGGAGGTGGTGGAATCTCCTTCCTTAGATGTTTTTAAGGTCAGGCTTGACAAAGCCCTGGCTGGGATGATCTAATTGGGTTTGGTCCTGCTTTGAGCAGGGGGTTGGACTAGATGACCTCCTGAGGTCCCTTCCAACCCTGAGATTCTATGATTCTATGATTGTTTGCACATGTGTACACATACACCCCCACGCAAACACATTTATACATGCACACACTTCACATTTGTGCCCCCCACAAACACACACTCGCCTACTGATTCATGCTTGACGCTTTTCAAAGCACAGGAAAAGAACTGTGGAAAATGTGAATCAAGTGCAGCCAGTTGAAGTATAATACATTTAAATCAATACCAGTACCAATAAAATTTAGAAGAGCAAAAGATAGCATGGAATAAGGATCAAGGCTCCATGAAACATGGTATTAACATGTTTCAAACTGAGTGAATGGAATCCAAACAACAGATTTCTTTAATTCTTTCCAGGCCAGATTTGCTAACTCAGGGTAAAAGCCTCCTCCACGGAATAATTGGGGCCATTCTTCTCCATACAAGAGCAAGGATAGAATTTCTGGGATTTGGGCAGAAGGGGTCAATATCTACATAGGCCCATAGCTCCAGACTGTTGAAGACATTTACCCCTTATGCATCGCTATTTGGAGGCACAGGGTGACCAGTTGTCTGTTTTCGACCAGAAAACCCAGTCAAAAAGGGGTCCTAGCGGCTCAGGTCAGCACCATTGACTGTCCGGTTGGCGATGCTGCGTGGCTCCCTGGAAGAAGCTGGCATGTTCCCCCTCTGGCTCCTAAGCATAGGGGCAGCCAGGGGGCTCTGCACGCTGCCCTCGCCCCAAGCATCGCCCCCACAGCTCCCACTGGCTGGGAACTGTGGCCAATGGGAGCTGCAGGGGTGGCGCCTGCAGACGGTGCAGCACGCAGACCCATCTGGCTGCGCATCCACGTAGGAGCTGGAAGGGGGGACATGCTGCTGCTTCCGGGAGCTGCTTGAGGTAAGCACCGCCGGGAGCTGCTTGAGGTAAGCACCGCCGGGAGCCTGCACCACTGACCCCCTCCCATGCCCCAACCCCCTGCCCCAGCCCTGATTCCCCTCCTGCCCTCCGAACCCCTCAGTCCCAGCCCAGAGCACCCTCCTACACCCCAAATCCCTCATCCCCGGCCCCACCTCAGAGCCCACACCCCCAGACGGAGCCCTCAACCCCCCATACCCTACCCTCCTGCCCCAGCCTGGAGCCCCCTCCCATACTCTGAACCCATCATTTCTGGACCCACCCCAAAACCCACACCCCCCAGCCCAGAACCTGTATCTCCTCCCACACCCCAACCCCCTGCCTCAGCCCGGAGCCCCCTCCCATACTCCAAACCCCTTGACTCCATCCCCCAGCCCAGAGCTAACCTCCTGTACCCCAAACCCCTCATTTCTGGTCCCACCCCAGAGCCTGCACCCCCTTCTGCACCCCAGCCCAGTGAAAATGAGTGAGTCAGTGAGGGTGCGGAGCGTTAGCAGCAGATGGAGGCAGGGATGGAGTGAGCGGGGGAGGGGCCTCAGAGGCGGGGCAGGGGCAGGGCAAGAGTGTACGGTTTTGTTCAAATAGAAAGTTGGCAAAGATGCAGGTTGGGGCTGTGTGGCTGATCTATTGCTAACCTCCACAGAGCCACATTTGGGGCTAGTCCAACCGTGGATTGACTGCTGCCACTGCATGGGGTGGTGGGGAGGATGCCTCCTTCCCAAGCTCACAGATATCCCACTATGCCAAGACCAGATACTGAGACTTAGGACTGGCAGCTGGGGAGAGGGTTTGTCTCCCAGAGGGGATACTCAGTCTCCACAGAAGTTGGGAAGGTCCAGACTATGCTGACAGCGACAAAAAAAAAAAAAGATAAAACCCTATTAAAACCACATTTCCCCCCAGAACTCTTTGCAAACCCACAGGTTCCACTAGCTTCTGGGGCAGGCTATCAACATGGGGTCTTGCTCTGACCTTCGTCTACAGGGGACGATGATCACTCAATAATTTGTAAAAACAACGAGGGGTCCTTTTGTCACCTTAGAGGCGAACACATTTATTTGGGCATAAGTTTTCGTGGGCTAGAACCCACTTCATCGGATGCATGGTATGCCCAAATCAATGTGTTCGTCTCTAAGGTGCCACAAGGACTCCTTGTTCTCTTTGCTGATACAGACTAACATGGCTATCCCTCTGAAATCAATTTGTGTTGGGGCAGGAGGGGGAGGATATGCAGTCACCAGTCCTGTCCCAGCACTAGCTCAATAGAGGCATCGTTCGGTTGAGCAGCGGTTCACGGCCTTTTCAGGCTGGTGACCCCTGATTTGAAGTTGACTTTGACTTACACTTTTTACTCTTACTTTTATAGTAAATGTATCAATGCTAACAATGCTGAGCCTAGTTAATGTGTATGTGTGTGGAGAGCTTGACAAAGGACACTTGAAGGGTGAGAGTGTGCAGGGAATGGGGGAGGGAGATTTGATTTGCTTTGGACTGTAATAAAATTGTCATCACTTTACAGCACCTCTTGATTGCCTTTCATAATTCCTGGAGGCCCCACTGCATTAGCACACTAGATTGGGACTCTGGAGACATGGGTTCTGTTCCCAGCTCTGCTACTGAGTTTGTATGCGGCTGTGGGCAAATCGCTTTGCTTCTTTGTGCCTCTGTTTCCCTTTTCCTTTGTTTCCCTTTTCCTTTGTCTTTTTTGGAAAGCTCTTCAGGGTGGGGACTGTCTCTTACCCTGTGTAACTGCGTAACTTAGCATAACGGGGCCTCTTGGCACTATTAGAATACTAAAGAGAGTAATTCTGGAGGATAGCCAGCTGTGTGACTTTGGAATGGTTTATTGTTGGTTGGCAGGATGATGTAAATCTGGGCTGGCTATTGTAGGGACTGTGCAGCAAGTGGAGTTATTCTGGGTTTACAGTTGGATTACTGAGAATTTATTCAGTAGGATCTTCTTTGTTGGCAGGCAACACTTGAGGGTATGTAAACCAGGTTATGTTTTGCTCCATTGGTATCATACCCACAAATCGTGATCATATTGCCATATGAAAGGCTTTTGCCAAATAGCATGGGAATTTTTCTATAGCCATTTACATAACATGTTCAGAATCACACACAATCATTGAGTGTGTGGGTTTGTCTAGGATGCATATATAGATAGAGACAAAAACACTTGTGTACTAATATTTGTTTTGTATGTAAATATACACATTTAAAATATCTGACCATATTTGATATGGACTCATTCTGACAAGGGGAGAAGTTGCTGTGATTCTGTTTCTTGGTATTTGTCCATTTAAATGGCTTGCAGTTGTTTTGGACTTTTAGCTCCTAAGCACCTCAGCTGAGATATTTTAAAAAGAGAAAGTAAAAGATGAAAAGCTGCGAGGCAGTGTCTGAAAAGCCACTTCAGAGCCACATTGTGCAGACACGTTTATTATTATTTTTTTCCATTGCAGGAAAAAAATGGAAAAAAATCCATTGATTTACAGGAGAGCAGCTTTCAGTGTCTCACACTTTGTAATTACAAACGTCCATGGCTGTGACAACTCAAGAGTACATTGTCTATAGCCTCTCCCTTGCAGAAGGGTTTTTACATACTTGGGGTTGGTTATTTTTACCTACCTTCATTATTTCTTATGAACCTGTACTACTAGCTCGATATATTTAGGGCTAGACTGGAGATGATATCAATGGGGAAATTCCCTCTGACGTCAAAGGGGCCAGGATTTCACCCTGTGCCTTTGGACTCAGCCTTGAGCGTGTGGCAGACTATTCTATCCACATAGGTACTTATATTTGCCTCATTACCGTAGGATCTGGTTGCCTCATTAAGGGAATTTATCCTCACAACAAGTCTGCAATGTAGCAAAGTAGTACTCTGTGCCTCAGCTGCCCATCTGTAAAACTGGGTATGTGATTTGTCTGATCATGGAGGAAATCTATGGTTTAGCTAGGAACTGAATTTACGTCTCTTGAGTACCAGACTAATGCCCTATCCGCTAGACCATCCTTCCTCCTTTGTTCCCCACTTACTCTGTGGATGGGGAGGCGTAAACTCTTTTCAGGGTGCAACTTGCTTCCCCATTGCATCTGGCCAGCTGTGATGCTTTCTCAAGGCATCCAGAAATAAGTCATTTTGTTTCCCTTCTGCCGTAGCGAGATAGAGATTTGCTGCTGCTAAACTGTGCGTCAGCTCCCAGACAGTCCAGTCTCTTAGCCAGCCCAACAAACTCCCCAGGACTCTGCCTTTCCTTCTCAAACCCCCTGGAAGAGCATCTGATCCAGCCCTGTCACTGGGTACCCACAGAAATACCAACTCCACTGTCTACAAAGAGAGAGCACACTCCAGCCGGTTGGTTCAGCTGAGGATTCACACCTCCCTTTAGTACAGCAGCACTGAGAGGAATTTATAATAAAACAGGAATACGTTTATTAATAAAGAACAGAGATGTAAATGATACCAAGCATAGAGAATAGAAACAGAAAATGGTTAGGAATAAAACAAAAAAAATAACACACATCTAACAGTCTACATGTAACCTTTGTAGGCTCCAAGCTTTGTCTGATGCACTTTTCTCACCTACAGTTACACCAACCTACATAGTTGGAGATCCACCATTCATGGCTGCAAAGAGCAGCGCTGACCTCTTTGCTCCCTCACTGATGGACAAGAAGACACCCTTTTGCAGCTTCTTATATTCCCCAGAGTTCATTGTCTTTGTCGCAAGAGTCAGGATGATCCTCTGATGTTCAGACCATGCTGGGTCCTCCAATGTGCTGGTGCCATGTTGTTTGCACAACCTCCTGGTAACTGCTGTTTACCTCACATGCAAATGAACTGCCCATCGTCTCTGGCATCACCATGCTCAATTTACATTATAGACACAGGCAGACCGACAAAACAACATTCCGCTGTCAAGGACAAATTTGTTTATTAAATTTGCCCCCAAAATGTATGTTAGGGACATATTTCCAGCACACAGATGTAACTCTTTACACGCCATCCGTGCATACAACATGCAATGATATTGGTGACCGGTGTGTCACCAGCTTTTGTTGATATTACGCACAACACTCTTTGCAGGTAAATACTACCACAATAACATGTTAGGTGTAGTGAGTTTGTCAAGCCTGATAGGAATTTACAGAACAGGGGGCCTTCTGCCAGTTGGCACTGAGGGGCTCCCCGGGTCACACCAGCTCGGCAGGCAGATGCCTAGAGGAGGGTCTGAGTCATGGCTCCTCCCATTCCGCGCCCCTTCCTGTCCCTTCACTCACCAAGAGTCATGAAGCTCAGAGAAGTGGTGGTGTGTGTGGGGGTGTCTTTGTAGTTGATTTGCCTTTAAGAGCCCAGGTTGTGAGACACATCAGGAAGTGTAACTGGCTGGATCCTGGAGTGGTACAGGCAAAGTGATCTGGGGGCAAGCTGCAATACAAGTCTGTTTGTTGGAACCCCCCAGGGTTGCGTCTGCATTAGCTCTTTCTGGGTCTGATATCCAAACAGGGACACTCCCCCACAGCCAAGACTTGGTGCAAGCAGTCCAGGGGGCGGAATCTTCATACAGATCTGATAGGCTTTGATTGGGGAACATTGTTTTGATTCTGGCTGTTTTATCATCGTTATTCAGCATGGCAATGGCTGTTTATTATTTGCAACAGCATTTATATTTGTAGCAACACTGTTTAGATCACAACAAAATATTTGTTAGCAGGAATGATGCCGCTGCCTTGTTTAGCACAGCCTTCTGGGCAGTGTTTACATTCGTATTGATAATATTTTTTTCTAGAGACATAGCAGCAGTGTTTATCACAACAGCAATAGTGTTTATCTGACCAGGATTGCGCTGAAACAAGTTTAATTGTATTCGTATAAAACATATCAATGCTGGGGGCTGACGTAATGTGTTTAACATCAATATGAAGGTTGCTAAGTATTGTGCTTTCAGATGGAATTAAAGAAGCACGAGGACAATGGAACATATGGAACACATTATGTTTTTTATGTTAAGGAGGATTAGTACATTTGCTAAGATTCGTTATGTGCTGTAGGATGTGCAGCAATACTATGGATCGACAGCATTTTTTTCCTATTTAAACTTGAACCCAAATGTTTAGGGATTCTTTAGAAGCTTGACAGCTGGTCGTAGACTGCAAATATTATTCCAAATGTGCTTCTTAATGGGTTATAAAAGTAGCACACTGTGTAGAGTAGGGTCTTACGAGTGATAGGCTGTATATAAGGTGGTGCCAAATCCCCTATGTACTGCATCCATCAGACTATATTAGAGCTAGCAGAGTAATAACTGTGGTGAGGATCTGGATTTTATCTCTGCTTGATAGGGATGCCCTGATTAGCTAGTCTTCTGAGCTGGAGTGTGGTGAGGTCATGAAGGCAAATTCCATAGTCTCAATATATGGCATGTAACTGTATATAAGAGATGTTGTTTTCCACAGTGCTTGAACCCTTCAAGTTGACTCACTTTAAATCCAAAATCCCGCAGTGAAACAAGCAGAGCTATTTCCCCACTGCAACGATATTAACGCTTTCAGGCTGGAACTTTCAAAGGTGCATAAGGGAATGAGGTGCCCAACTCCAAATTATTTTCAATAGGATTTGGGCATCTGACTCCTTTTGATCCCATTTGTAAAATCTCACACTCATTTCCTACCAGGTTTTGCCCCACCCAAGTCTGATCTTCTCCAGTTTTTAGTGAGATTTTTCCTACTGCAATTAAATCACAATACACCATTGTCAAGCCATAGCAGTTGTTATACGTCAAAGCCGTGCAGCAGCATTTGCCTACACTGCTGATAATCTCCCTAACACAGTAAATTCAATTCCATCTTGAAGGCCTTTCCAGTGTAACCGTTGCATGACCACAGAATCAGATTTGGCAAAGGGGAAGGAACCAGGAAAAAAGAATAGCCATATTTCCTTTTTAAAATTCCTTGGGCCAGGTTCTGATCTACTTACTCACTGAGTAGAACCTTACTCCACAAATAGTCCCAGTGGAGTACGGTTCTCCTGAACATGAGTAAGGGTAGTAGAACCTTGCCCATAGTTCACACAGCTTGATAAGCCCTGGTGCTAATGAGCTCCCCTGTGCTAAGTGTCTTGCGTTTTGGGGACTAAGAGAATGGAGTGGAAGAATATATGGTTATGGGAGAAGGTTTTCAATGATCCAATTAGTAGTAAGGCCCAGATCCTTCCATTGAAGTCAATGGAAATTAGCCTATCTTTGTGGATCTGGGCCTAAAAGCCTAACTCTCCTTGACTTTCAATGGGATTTGGGCAGCTAACTAGTATTTGTGCCTTTGAAAATCTCTCCCTCATAAAGCATTTTCAGAAATGGGACCGGCTCCACCACAGCCTCACATTTTGTGTCATCGTTTACACCTGTGCCTGTCTGACGTATTGCACAGGTGTAAGCGGCTGATCCTGCACCGCTACAGACTGAGTGTTTTGCCATTTACTTCAATGGAAGCCAGGTTGGCCCCTAAAATAAGTCCAGAAAGTGCAGGGCTACACTGTAAGGGAAGAGTCACGCTACATCACTGAAAATCCAGCTGAGAACTTCTCCACTGACTGTCATCTGAATGGAAATGATGGTTGGAGTGCTGGGTCCAGTCTCAGTTGGAGCAAGCTACCAAAGGAAGCAATGGATTCTCCTCCTTTTGAAGCCTTCAGATCAAATGTGAATGCCTCTCTGAAGATATGCTTTAGCCAAACACAACTTATGCTGTAGTCAAGCACGATTACATTACTGGGCTCATTGGGGGTGGGGGAGGGACTTGACTGAAATTCTCTGGCCTGTGCTATGCGGGAAGTCAGGCTAGATGGTCTAATGGTTCATTCTGGCCTTAATCTCTACGAATCTGGAAGTACCCCAGCAGGACACTTCACAGGACTCTCCCTGCTGGGATCAGTGGCTTAAACTTTCAGCTACGTGAGTTCTTGTAAAGTCTGCCTGCAGGCCCAAGAGTGGGAATCAGCTGAAGTCGGTGTCTTTGGAGAACTACGTGGAGATGATCGCATACACCAGTAGAGCAGTAAATATTCGTATTTCCTTCAAAATAGCTAAATCCCCACTTACCAATGATCCTTTTTCTAGAGACAATGGCTATAATAGGGAAAGAGTGACTTAGAGAAGCTTGTTTTCTTTTCACCCATGGAAAACTTGAATTGCAGCTGGTTCTAGTTATCACCCATATTGGAATTTCCCCAGGGCACTGGGATTAATCGAAAGTGCCATGGGAGCTTCAACAAGGAAAAATCTGAGCAGGGCCCCAGGCCCAGGTCTTGGTTCATAACTGATGCAGAGGAATGAATATCACTTAATGAACAAGCACCACCGCTTCCTTTTTTCTACAGGTTCTCCCATCCAAACATTGACCCGAGATCTGAGAGGACCACAGCACAAAGTAAGCTGAAAACTAGGAACTTTCTTGGTTTTAAATGATTGGCAATGAATTGTGAATTTAAGCCAAAAATGTAGGAAGATCCTGTGTGGGTCTGAAAAGCATCTGTGTTGGAACTTACATGTGCTTTGGCTCTGCTTCTTATTTTTTCCCTCTTATCAGCAATGTAATCAAGGAGAAATTCTTGGAAGACTCTTTGCCTGATCCATCCATTTAATATAGAACTCAACAGCTATACTTGTCCTTAATCAAGGTTTAGCAGGGATTTGGCATCCTCCAAAACTTGGCAATATCTCAGCACACATTTACCTGGAGTCAAGATTCTTAAACAATTCCGTCTCTAAATTGTATTCAGCTCTTTGTGGGATTACTATTTGTTAAATATTGTATCTTAAATATATTCAGGATTTCAAGAACAGACATTATAGTAAGTGTGAACGTTTCAGAGGCCCTGGTGTCTTATGGTACGGGAAGGCAAATGGGAATCAAGTTTTGAGTGTTCTGTTCCCAGGCCTGTCACTGACTTGCTGTGTGACCTTGCATGAGTTACTTAGGCCAAAATGTTCAAATTATAGTGCCTAAAATTTGGCTTCTAAATTCATAAATCCATATTTCAGCATCTAACTATGCTGAAGCGGGCATCTGATTTCAGAGTTTGAGTGTATCAAAATCTCAGGAGTTGGTTTTGCAAGATTTTAGCCAGAAATAGCAAAACTCTTGCAAGTTTGAATGTGCTCAGGAGATATCCGCCAACTGGAGCCAAAATCTTATAGGACCATGGCCCTTCTTGCAAAATTTCACCCCCATAGAAATCTACATTGGAAAATGCTCCCCTTCCATTCTATCTATTTTAGAGTTTTATACTGCTGTACATCACCATAGTAACTGAGTATCTTCCACATAAAATCAATAGCAATAGTGAAGTCCTTAGTGGCCTTGCTGGAGTCTCTAGCACATCTCACTTTATGGGGAGAGAACTCTGCTTGTGGTATGGGTTTTTTTTGGGGGGGGGGGGTTGGGGAGTGCTGTGGAGGGTTTGAGAATAAAAGGGGTGTTCATATTGTGAACGTCACAATGGAAAGGCTTTCTCAAAGGGGAAGGGATTGCAATATTTTCTAACGTTATTCATACTCTGGATTTACCTGATCTCCTTTGGAAGATTGTTCCCTAGCCAGCTCTCCTGGATAGAGAATGCTTTGTCCCCAGCTTTGTCACATGCTGCTTCTTGTGGTGTGTATCTGCATTATCCCAGAAGAGTACGGCTGTTGGGTCATAGACTGAAAGTCAGTCTTTCACGTAGCTGGAGCTTGATCCATTAACTGTTTTAAAATTGGGATTGTGGCCTTAAACTGTTATTGGAAGATGACTGGGAGCCAGTGGAGGACTTGGCGATTCAAATCCAAATCACTCCAACATTCAAATGAGTTCAGATTTGAAGTTCTGCTTTGGCCTGTCTCTGTTGTTTGTATCATTTTCAAATACAATTGGAGAAACCTCCAAAAAGGCAGCAAAACTGAAGGATATTGATAGCTGTTACTGCTCTGATAAAAGATCATTTACTTGGAAACCTAAACCCAATGGGGAGTACATCTTACATTGTCCTGCAGTCTTGTGCAGAAGTCTCGGCATGAGCACTGCGTCCCTATCCTTCTCTTTCCCTTCCAATCCCCTGTTGACCTTGAATGGAGAGTTACATAAAAGCCGCAAAATTCCAAGCTATATGTAGCATAGAGCGGCTGTTTGTCCCAAAATACCACCGAGCTGACTACAGCAAACACAAATTACAAGCTTTACCTAATCACAGATATGCTACCAAGTTATTTCTGGTTTCCAAAAATGACAGTGAGTGAGGAGCACTCCTGCAGTTGCCTGCATTTGGTTCAGTTTCTGCCCTGACCTGCATCGCTCTTTGAGAACCTTTGGTTTCAGAATTATCCCAGATAATAGGGGTGGAGGGAAGAAAGGAGTAGAAGAAAAAAAAACTGGTTTACAATACTCAGATCATCCTTGATTTTGCCTTTACTGTTTAGTAACATCCAATGTCCTGTCAAGCTAAACAGATATCACTAACCTAGCTGTCTAGTCTATAAACATACAGAAAAATTATGCCTGAGATCTAAGAGGGGAAAAAAATACTCGGCAGCTGTTATTTTCTCTCGTGTCTTTTCTGTTCTCCTTTGCTATATTCTTTTTTACACATGTTTCCTCCCATTAACTAGAAATAAGATTGAGAGCAGGATGAGATATTTGTTCGCTTCTTGTCACTTGCAACTTTCTGGATAATAACTTTTGGCTGAAGATCCCATTTATTAAGTTGCAGTCTGCAGAAATATACTCGTGCTCCAAAGAAAAACCAGAAAAGGGATAGTACTAACAACACAAGTGCATTGTTTTGCCAGTTTTGAATGCCCTAAAGATGCCATCAAAACAATCTCTGTACCTTAGCAGGCTTAAAAGCCTTTGAATAGATATAGAAATATAATATTCCAATGATCTCCCCCAGAACTGATGAATGCAACACTCACAGTACATCTTTTAGATTTGCACATACAGACCTTTCTACAGCCAAGGATCTGTACATTTCTGCAGTATGAAAACAGGCTTTCCATGGTGAAGGAGAGAGACTTTGAAACTTGATAGCCCTTGTGATGAAGAATCAGACTAGGGGGAGCAAAGGGACTTTTATCCTAGAGATGAGTCATCTATCTTGGATAGGCTGCTGGCATGACATTTCCATCCTAAATGAAATCAGGAAGCACCGCAGTTCTTGTTAGTTATTTGTTATTCTCTAAATTCTATGAATTTGTTAGTCTCTAAGGTGCCACAAGTATTTCTTTCTTTCTTATTTTCTTTTTGCTGACACAGACTAACACGGCTACTACACTGTAACCACAGATCTTGTGGGTTTGATCTCCTGGCTGATTCCAAATGGAAGAGGCTCAAACTAGCAATCCAAACATATGGATTATTATCAAGGGCCAATTCTTGATGTCCATGCCTCCCTCCCTACTCCCACTCATCTCGCACCACAGGCAAAACTCCCAAAGAAGTTAACAAGAGTGTTGCCTAGGCGAGGGTTGAGTAAAAACTTACTAAAGCATTCAGGATTTGGTTTCTGAATTTTTGGGTTGATCATGGGGCTAAATCTCAAGATCCGGGGTAACATTTTCAGAAGCACTTAACTGACTTAGAAGCCTAGGCCCCATTTTCACAAGTGACTTAGGTACTTGGGCTCCTAAGGAAAGCCAATGGGACATAGACTCTTAAGTGTGTAAGTCAATTTTGAAAATGGGACTTTACTGTTTAAATCACTTAAGCTTAATTTCAATGGAAGTTAGATGCCTAAATCCTGTTGAGGATCTAGGCCTTAGGCCTTGCAGTGTTGAGCAGAGGAACAACTAAATACCTCTGTAAATCTGGACCTTGGGAGCCTACATCCCATTGACTTTCAATGAGATTAGGCTCCTAAGTGACTTTCACTTTTGAAAATGAGACTTAGACACCTGAAGCTTCTGAAAATGCCTTTCGCTAGTGAGTCCACAACGTTTACTGTGCTGACATTTGCATCTAGTTCCTGTAAACCTCTAGGGGCGTCAAAGTCCAAGTCAGCACCTCCACTCGGTATGGTCCAGTAAAGGATGAAGCCTCCCTGTCAGGGCAGAAGTTGATGGACAATATCCCAGCCTGACACCGCTCGGTCCCCATAGCAGGCTGTTTGTTTGTGCACCCTGCATTGCATAATGCTAAAAAGCCAACAGACAGGGAAGGAAAACATTTCTGTGGGTCCTGCTCTGAAAATACACTGAACTACTCTGTGCCACAGGCATGGGGAAGAGCCAAGATTCAGCTTGTCTCAGGTTCAGAACTCTACTGGACGCGTTTTCACTTGTCGCACTCATGTGGCCACTCCCCTCCTGGGAAACTCGCTACAACGGTGATATGTCACGAACAATAAACCCCCAAACTGCCCTGATTAGCGCATCCGTTGTCAAAGGGCTGTTGCACTGAGCCAGGCAAAATTGATCTGACAGGAACTAGAACTGAGTCTGCTCTGCCGGGGCTGCTGCTGGTTTCACTCCTTAATGTACTGCAGGTGCTGGCTAAGAAGCTGCCCTTCCCCTGCCTATTGCTAATGGACTCTCTGGGAGGCAGCATGAGCCAGTGGATGGGAATGGAAGTCAGGCCTCTAATCCCTTGCCGTGCGACGGGGGGCAAATTGCTTCACCTCTTTGTGCCTCCATTTCTACAACAGCAAAACGAGGTGACTGTTGCACCCCTCTGTAAAGCACTGTGACATGTCCTGCAGCAGTGCTGCCTGTTGTTATTATCTTTACAAGAGTCTCTGTTACGACCATGTTAAACCAGCAAAGGACTTTCAAAGTTAAGCCATGTGCTCAGCTCCTAGCCACAGCTGTGTCTGTGTACTGGGGGCTAGGAGAACCCTCCGAATGTCTGTCTTCCTGCTTGTAGAGCCCTTAGCCCGGCTGGGCACTGGCATCGGGGGGGTTGCTAGGTACTATGTTTGAGATTCTGAACATCTTCAAGGGGATTTAGACATGTCTTGTATGACGTGCCTAAATCCCCTAGATAGCTTGGAAAATGTGCCTAAAGGCCCCCACTGATGTTAGTGTCCCATTGCACTAAGCATTCTACAGGGAGACAGTACGAATGAGTTCCTGCCCCAAGTGCTTACAATGTAGACGAGGGAATGCATGGTGCAAGCAGAAGGTGGGAAACTGAAGCACAGAGTGATTAAGTGACTCACCCAGTGTCACGCATGGAGGCTGTGGCAGAGCCAGGAACTGAACATTGGTCTCATGGGTCCCACTCCAGGATATTAACTACAAGACCGTCCTTCCCACAGCAAATGGTTTTCACCTACCACCTATCTTACAAACCACACCTTCCTATACCCTGTGGGCATCAATACAGGGGAAGATACAATTCCAATCTTCTTTGCCTTTGCAGGTATAAGTGAGACCATCCACAATGCACTTTCATTACACCCTGATGGCAAAGCCTCTGCTTTCACCAAATTTGATCTGGGAAACTGGCTCTCAATAGAGGGACTGGGTGGGGGGGGTCTATTTATTAAGCCTTCTATATATGTTCTGAGCACCCAGAAGTGCGTAGGGCACTCCATAGAGAGTTTGGGATATTTATACTAAACCTAAGGGCATGTTGATGTTCACCTATCACTAGAGGGGACTAAACGTCATTGCCTTTTGAGGGCTGCTAAGAGCAGGATGGCCACAACACAAGAGGCACTTATTGGCAGTCTTAGCCCAGAGGCTAAGGATTGAATAATAATGGGGACTATGGTCCCTGTGGGTCAGAGTTGAGGCACACTGAGGTCTAGGCCAATGCCGAGAAGCTTGCATTGCCACTGCTCATGCTGCTGAATATCAGAGATCGAAGACTCCTGGGTCTGTTTTTTCAGCAACTTCTGTTGACATCAGCTGGTGACGTGGCTGCAGCAACTCTGGAAATCAGGTCATCAGTCTCCAGTGTCTCAGGCCAATTTCATGAGCACTGATGTTGAAGTGAAATGAATAATTAAGGGCAGCTATGGGGTAAATCAGTGAAGTCACAGGTGCTATTCCACTTTGTACCCGCTGAAGAGCTGGTTCATAATTCTCAAGAATTATTTCCAAGAAGAGAAAGTAGGGAAAGAGGAAGCAACTCACAAAAATGGCATGATATAACACATTGGCAAGATTGCCTCTGAATGGAAGGATTGGTAAACTTTTCCGTAAGGCATTAGCTAGTCACTCAGTGAACAACTGAGTGAGCAGAACCGAAAGGTAAACCATGCTGTGGGCAGCAAACAGGTTTTTTAATTGTTCTTGTAACTCCCATCTCTCTAATTTCCTTCCTATCTAAGTAGATAATGTCTTATCTCATTTAAAGTACTATAATGACTTGGATTCCCGACACTCCACAGGCTGAATGCTGAGGCCAACAGTTCCAAGAGATTTCTCATTTTAGTCACCTGCGGGTTTTGGCTGCTCAAATTGAAATCCACTGGGCCCTGCTTTTCAGAAAGTGCTGGGTACCCAAAATTCCAGCTGAAGTTAATGGGAGCTGTGGATGGTCAGCACCTCTACAAATAACAGGAACTAAGACATCTCTTGTTGGGCACCCAGAATTAGAGACCATTTTGGAAAATTTAGCCCAAAAGATATTGGGTACAAATTGTAAAGGTGCCTAAGTGAGTAAGTGTCTAAGTCCCATTGATAGTCCATCACCCACATGCTTCTGAAAATGTTACCTATTAGCTCGTTTGGATGCATCAATACGTTCCCCTCTCATATACCGGAGATGTCTTCTGCTGTTTTTTATCCACGCCTTGGTAGCAAAGAAGTTGTTGATAGATCAATGAACTACTAGGTTATGTACATTGAACTCCCTTAATACTTGCAATCCTTTAGAATTACTTCTACCTATGTAACAACATGCCAGAGGGCCTAAGTAGGTGTAACTTACAGGAGACCTGCTCCCATGACGTTATTGAGAGTCTTACCATCAACTTTTAGTCGAGTTGGATTGGGCCCTTGGTGAGGAGCTTCAAGGAGTTTCATCTCCTTCCCTCTCACACACGCATTGAGCCTGATTCTGCCATTCTTATATACACTGAGTAATACTGTACTCTGCAACTCATCCAATTCAAAGCAGGGGAGCTGCTCCCAGAGTAAGGTACTACTCAAACTGTGCCAGGATTTCAGAATCTGGCCCTTGACTAGTTTCATTTTTATGTGTAAAATGTTGTGCAGAGCCCTAATGAAACCCTTCCTTGTGCTTCACTCTTTGACAGAAATAGAAGAGCAATGTTAATGCTGTTTAGTTTATTTAGGCAGATATTTATAGAGTGTGACAGAACTGAGATAATGATGATAATCAGACCTGACACAGCATGAGCAGAAAATGTGCAGGGGAAGGAGTGGCCTCAGCCGAGCCTTGACTCAAGTTTATCCACAGCCAGGGAAATTGTAACATAAGGCTCCCTTCTGTCTTACAAACAAGAGGGCTCATTTACAAATGAGTAAGGAGCTCCTTAGCAAAGCAAAGCCACCAAATCTAAGGCAGGAAATCTTTGTTCATGTGGATATTTCAGAACTGTGTTGGAATCCTTTCCAAAAAAGTGAAAAATAAAATAAAAAATCACCTTATTTAATAATGTCATTTTTTTCACAATAGACTTTTTAAAAAACCACAGCTTTTACCATAGCCCAGGATCCCGCGGGGCTGCCAGTTAGCTTCAGGGATTATTCCCCCTTTCCAATGACTACAAGGAGACAGCTCCTCGCGGTAGTGAGAACGTACTCCATAGTTATTGTCTGCAGGATTAGACTGCGAGAGGTCTAGTCCAACTCTCATTAAAATCAGAGGCCGAGATTTTCAAAAAGAGGAGCTGAAAAGTTAGGCTCCTAGATACACTTGTGAGGCACTTGCCTGATTTTCAGAAGCATTCAGCACCCAACAGCTCCCATTGACCTCATGGAAATAGATTTTTAAAAAAACCAAATAAACATTCTTTTCTAGGGTTTGCTGTATTATGAAGCCTGCACATTCAAAAATCGTGACCTAGGCCCCCAAAATCATGAGATTGGCCTAAAAATAATGAGATTTTTTTTTTAAAAAATGAAATTGTTGACTTTTTTATTTGCATTCTGATTTTCGAGACATTCCCTTTTCTCTGCAACCAGGAGGGCTAGACCCCCCACCCCTCGCTTTTTTTAATTTTCTTTTTCTTTTTCTTTTTTTTTTTTTTTTTTAAATGAAAGCTGGGATTCTCATGCAATTGGTTAATCCCAGAAGCAGGGGTTTTCGGAAAAACTTGTGATGAAATCAGGAAAGTTGGCTACGTTGTGTTTGCACAGCCAGTGTCTTGCTGCTAGAATCTGGGTGTGAAACTGACTAGAAAAGGAATATATGCAAAAGTAAATGTCACTAGTCTTTTTCATTGCATTTCGTTCCTATTACACAAACAGTAAATACAGGCCTGACCTTAATGGAAAAGACTCTACACCGAAACTAGAATAAAATTAGGTCAACAGTAGAACAAAACTTCCCCCAGATTTGTGAATACGTTTGGTGTATGTTGGGTCCATAAGGTGTATCTTGTACTGTAATCCAAGGCCTGATTTCAGCATGGGAAGATATACCTGCACTAGGTTCTGTTTGGAGGATACGATATCACAGCTAAAACTCAGATTCTGCCCTTCAACTCTGTTGATTTCAGTGGGGGCGTGGGGTTTCACATGGCTATAACTGAGGGCAGCATTTAGCCCTAATTAAGAGATAAACAGAAATTGCACACATAAGCAGTTGACCAGGCCCCAGGCTCTACTAGTGAATTTGCCCCTAAATCAGAAGACTGTATGCTTGTGAACACTAAATAAACAGATCAAATGTTTCAAAAAATACCTTTTTAAGTTAATGGCAAAAAATACTGTGGGTCAGATCCTAAGGTAGTATAAATCAGTGAAATTCCATTGATTTCATTGAATCAATGGCATTTTACATCAGCTGAAAAACTGGTCTATATATAATATTCTATGTAATAATTGCTCAATTGCACCTTGATGTATCTCATTTTTAAAAGCATCCACATTTATATTCATGACATTTTACAATGTTTACAATGATACCTGATGGCTCTAGGAGCTCAGTACAGATTGTTGATATGCTAGTGAAAGAATTATAACCAATGCGTCCAACAGTCAAATGAAATGTGCGACAATCTTTCAACTGTTTGTGGCTGGGGGGAGCAAAATATGAGTCTATATTTGAATCTGGAATGCTTCCAAATGGCAGCCAAATGCTTTTGCACTAGGCTACAGGTGTATCTTGCAAGAGTAGGGATATGATCACATATTTGTTCTGCAGTTTATTCCTTATAGGCTTAAGGTTGGGTTTTCATAAGTGCTCAGTGTTGGCTGAACTCCTGAAGTCAGTGGGCATCTTGCCATTGACATCAGTGGAAGTGGAGGTAGGCCAATGTTGAGTGCTTTGGAAAATCCCATCCTTGGTTGTTTCTTTTTAGTTTTATTTTAAAATAGTTTTAGAATTATTGCCTAGCTTAATTTTCAAATAAAAGACCGTGGCCCAAATCCTGTCCCTTTCTGCCTCTTTAGCTGCAAAGGGGCTGAGCAATGGATCTGGTGAAGAGACTGACTCCTCTACAAGAGCTATCGTGGAGCTATGTGCCAACTCTCACGCTTTTATTTCATGCCTTGCAATATCCAGTTCCTGAGCCATGTGATTAGGAGAGACTCTCAGCTTTCTCTTTTTAAAGGAAGTTTCTGGCCCTTGTGGTTGTGAAGAAAAGCTTGAAAATGCTAAAGAAACTCAGAAAGCAGAAGAGAAATAAAAATATGCCACTATTTATTTATTTTTTGTAATCTCATTGCTGTTGGAGGGTCCTGACTCACCATTTTGGAACATTTGGTGTTGGCAATACTGTCAATAGCCTCTCGGATAAAGGGAGAGTGTTTGATTGGAAGGTGAATAATTAGAGATGACCAGAAAATGAAACTTCTGCCCTGCAGGAAGTCCTGACATTTTGAAATTTGTTTTCGTTGTGAAGTGGAACAAAAGCCAAAATTTCAAAATTTACCACAGAATGGAAATTTAAAAAAAATTTAGTTCATAAACATCCAAACATTTCATTTGAACAATGTCAAATCAGTCAATTTTGATAAGGTTTAATAATTTTTTTCAGTGAGGTAAAAATGTTTCATTTGGGGGTCTAAACATAATAAAATATTACATATATAAATATAATGTAAAAGTCAACATAAAATGAAATGATAGTCAACAAAATGTTATAAAAAATGTTTCAAAAGAAACAAAAGAAGACAGAACGATGAATTTCAACATTTTTCTGTCAAAAATTTCATTGAAATCAATGCATTCCTCTGAAACATTTCCATTTGCATGAATCTGTGTTTTCCAAGAGAAAAACGTCAAAAAAAATTTCAGCCACTTCTCTGAATAATCCTAGTAATGGTTGAGACATAATTGATTGTTTTTAGGTGCATGTACTAGACCAGTGCGCCTGTGCTTTAGCTGCAGAGACAACTCTTTTCGCTGTTTTAAACCCATACATATGCAAATGGACCCACATTACATGTAAACACTCCTTGCGCACCAAATCTGAAACCCTAAACTTTCAATCCAAGAAAGCCAGGGAAAATAGACAGGCCTGGCAACAACTAATTCGGAGTTCTGTGGGAGTGAGCAGCTCTTGTTGAGAATACCCTACATACACTCCTTCTCATTTAAACCTCAGGTTGTCAGCTTGAGTGCTTTGCTTTACCTCAACTGCTTCAGTTACGCATGAGGGGCCCAATCCTGAGCCCTTGACAGGGCAGCGCCAAGCAGCAGAAAGCTACCCTGAAGAGGAATCCCTCCCACCCTGTCACAGAGGACTTTTCAGGTGATTCAAGGCCGGCATAGCAGGTTCCACACCAGCCCCATCATGGTTTAGTTAGTGGCAAGGGGGATCCCATGGCTCTGGGGGGGAGGGAGCAGAGTCCATGATGCTGTTCCAGATCCTTGACCTATGCAGCTACTGTGTGCAGGCGGCACAACTTAGAGCAGTCTGGAGGCCTCATGCAGGACTGAGCCTCTAAAGAGCAATAAAACCTCTGTGCTGGCTGTTGAGCTCTTGTCCCCATTGGCCTGCCCTGTGTTCAGTGGAAGATGGAGCCATGTGAGAGTGGGATGGAAAGCTGACACCGTAAAGGAGCCATTTTGCAGCATCAGTTAGCGACTTGATCTTCTGCTTGCACACATGAGAATCACAAATAAAACTAAGTGAAGCTTCAAAAGGATGTGTGTGTGTGAGTGTGGTGCGGGGGTTTCCATTATTTTTGTAGCAAAATTGGAGGATTTTGCAAATAGTTTTGCAGGGCAACATTTCAGTCCATGTCACTGACTCCTGCAAATTAGCCATACGTTTTTTACCCCAGATTTTAAAGTCCATCAAAGTTTCCAAACAGTGAAGATCCATTTTGAACCAGACCAAGTCAGTTTGTGTGTATCACAAATTTATCACACAGTCACCCCCCTCCACCCAGCTTTGCTGTGAACCTTTGTTGTGTTGGCTTCGCTTTAACGGAGAAACCTTTGCACACAGCTCTGATTACACACAGGCAACTCCCTGAGGCTGGGAGCAGGACTGGAGCTGTGTCGGCGCCCGCCAGGTCTGAGCCCATGCCATTCAGAAATTAAGCTCGTTACCTCCCATAATGGGAAATCAGATTAAAATGAAAGTGTCTCCCACTAGCTGGTTTCCAGCACTAGATGCCTTGTCCCCTTCCCAGGAGAAGTTTTTAACACTTCATTGAAAAACAGGCCTGGTGATTTTTCTCCCCAGCTGGTGGTACTAAATTCCTGGCATTTGTTAATTTCGGGAATTCTCTGTTAGCTTTGCCTGCTTTTCCCACCTCCGCCAGCCAGCCCCCCGGCATGACGACCTTTCCTCTGGGAAGGATGGGTGCTAGGGGGACCTTTTCTGGCATGAAGGGGGCTGGAAGCACTCTCCTTGCACTCAAACCCAGCGCACGAAATCGCTGATCCACCAAAAACCTAAATACGTGCTTCACTGTATTCATGCAGTGTGTCTCATTGACTTCAGTGGGGCCACTCATGCTTACAATTCAGTGCATATAAGTCTTTGCTGGATTAGGACCATAGAGGAGTCAGCCACAGAGTCACTAGAGCGCAACACGAGTGAGGTTCTCCTGTCCGGCTCCTGGGCAGCCCACTATCCTGCCTCCCTGCCGAATTCTCACTTCCTACCCAGGGTATGTGAGCCACGCCTTGGGCTCAGACTCAGATTCCCCTCTCCGCAGTGCACTGTGCTGCCACCATCTCTCCCCATTTCCACTGCAAAGGGCTCCCTCCCTGGGGAGCATCTCCAGCACCCAGATTCCCACCATTGTGTTGCATACCGCTGTCCCTGAACCTTTGGTACTGCTTTAATGAGCAATCGGGAATGGTTCTTGCTTTAATTCAGATTTGTTCAGTGCATCCGAGGAAGCGCCAGAGCCTGTGAATCTCAGTCCAAGAGGGGCTGCTATGTGATAGCTCCTTTGTGATTTTCTCTTTGCTGTGATTCGGAGACTGAGGTTAAGGTTTACAACAGACTAATCAGGCTCACTACACTCAATGGGAAATCTCAGGATGGAAATGTCCTATGCGGGTATTTACTCTCATGCTGGTGGGAGTGGCTCACCACCGTGTGTGCCAACCTCAGGGCAGACACCCCCCGCCTTGCAAACTGGGGGAGCAGTCTATAATTAGATTTCACCAAGCCAGTGACAAATGTGAACTCCTGGATCACTAGAACAGTTTTACCCTGGAGTCACAGACAGTCCCTTAGCCTCTCCTGCCTATGTTGCTACCCAGGCAAGCTCAACTTTGTGGTAAATGGTCACGTACACGAAAAATCACAACACATTCAGGTTGCGTCCTGTCCCAAGAGATCAGTCACTTACCCCAGATCCACTGGAACCCTAGATTTTATACCAAATACAATGTTGGTAGCCAGCCCTGCAATAAACTATCTAAAGGTTTATTAACTAGGAGAAAGAAATGACAGCGTTGTTTACAGCTTAAAGCAAACATATACACACAAATGAGGTGCAATCTAAATCCTAAGAGTGACAAAGCTGTAGTGATCTGTCAGTTCAAAATGTCTTTCAGGGCAGACCTAGGGGTAACCTCTATGGATCTCTCACTTCACTTTAGTGTCTCTGGCCCTGTGAGCATTCAAACATTCCTTCGTTCAGTCTCCACGTCCATTGCACAAGCTTCCTTGCATATAGCATTTTCAAGGTGTGATAGGGCCTTTGTATTGTGATGTTTCTTGATGGGCCATCTGATTTTAATAGTTCTTCTGAATGGGCAGGGGAAACATGCTTCCCCTCAGAGTTCACAAGTTTAGAGCCAACATTTTCAAAGTTACAAAGCAAAATGTACATATTTCCTTATAGCCTGGAATACAGACATTAGAAAGAAGACCAATGCCTGCAGCAACTTACAAACATTCTATAGCATTTAAACACTAAATACATTCTTATCAGACTAATACCTGTTTTGAGCAATACTGATCCATAAGTGAGCTGGTCTGGTCTCCAGCTATGAGTCTGTCAGTTCTTAGCTAATGCCTGCAAGCTTGGTTAGAGCTAGTACCTGGCCTGCCAGCCTCGCACTTACATCACCTTAGCATATCCCCAAAAGTTAATAAATCTGTGCTTACCTCTCCCCTGTCAGGCAGGGAAACATTGTCAGCCCTATTGTACAGGAGAGGAATGGAGGCACAGACAGACTGATTCATTCACTTGTCCGTCACGCATGAGACCTAGTAGAGCTAGGAATGGAGCCCACAATGTCTGAGACCCAGTCCAGCATCTTAACCATACCACCCGTCCATTCGAACCGTTACTCTTCTGCCCAAGACTTGAAGTGGTTCACACTAGGAAGGCGTATGACCCCCACTATGTTTCCTGTTGCGTGCTAATGACTATCTAGATGAAACAAGTCATTCTTTAATCTGCCTTCATGTTCCTGGGGTTTACCTTTGCAGTGTGACAAGCCTGGATTCCTCTCCAGCCCCTTGTGGGATTCCTTCAGATATTTATAAACCAGAGTTAGGTCACCGCACAGAAACTTTTTCTAAGTAAAATATGTTTTGTTCTTGAAATCTTCCCAGATGGCCTTCATATGCCAAAGAGGCCTCTGCACACTTTAAAAACCTCCTGTGAGATCAGTGAGTCCAGTATTCTAATGAGATCTGACCACAAACTGCAGTGGTTATTCTTTGCACGTATTAAAATTGTCTCCAGTAACATTTGTGCCAATGGCTCTTTTGATGTTCCACTAAAGTGAAATATTTGGCCAGTGTGCCAAGAACACTAGTCGTAAAAGGGGACAGCAAATACATTTCCTCCTCCTCTTTCAGCTGTAGTGATCTGATCACCAGGCTCTGTGGGTGGAAGTCATCACTGTGCATAAGGCCTATTCACCACTAAAGTCCTAGTGCCAGTTACTTAACTTGTGTGGACTTGTCCTGGCCCTCAGCACAGGACTGAGTTGGACTGTTGTTGCTCAGTGTGTCTGCTTGAGAAAAAGGGTGATTTTCAGGGACCCTTATTCTGGCCTTCTCTGCACTAGAAAGCTGCACTGTTTTAACAATGCTGCTATAGTGAAAGCAGTACACTCCCCGAGTGCTGAGACAGTTCTGTCAGTACAAAGGGGTTTCATACAGGTATTGCTATTCTTGTGTGAGAAGGGGGACAAAGTCCACCAGTATAAGTCACCTTTATACTGGTATAACTGTGTCCACACTAGGCCTTATACTGGTACAAAATCACACACCTTCTAACCAACATAGTTGAACCAGAACAAAACCCTGTGTAGTGTAGATCAGACATGAAACCTAGCTCCTGATGTCTTCGGGAAGTGCATCCTCTCTCTCTTTCTCTTCCATGTGCCCAGGCACACTCTGGGTATGTCTACACAGCAAATAGAAACTCGTGGCTGGCCTGTGCCAGCCGACTCAGGCTCGGGGAGCTCAGGCTGTGGGGCAGTTTCACTGCTGTGTAGACTTCTGGCCTCGGGCTGGAGCCTGGGCTCTGGGGCCCTCCCACCCTGCAGAGTAGGTTGACCAGATGTCCCGGTTTTATAGGGACAGTCCTGATTTTGGGAGCTTTTTCTTATATAGGCTCCTATTACCCCCCACTCCCTGTCCCGATTTTTCACACTTGCTGCCTGGTTACCCTACTGCAGTGAAACAGCCCCGCAGCCTGAGCCCTGCGAGCCCATGGGCTTTTCTTTGCTGTGTAGAGCAAAGTAGTACCCTCAGAGACACCCACCCATCCCCTCATGACAGAAACTGTTCAGTAAAGTCAGTTTTGTCTGAGTTTTCTGAGGTGTTTTTTCCTCCTACTCAGCACTGCAGTTGCTTGTTTTAAGAGGTAAGGGGAAATCCTATGAAGATGCCAGGGACATTCATACAGCAGACAGGTCAAAGGAGAAATGGAGTCACTTTTTGAGACAAAGGGGATGGCATAAAGCATTCCCTCCCCTGCCCACCCTGGCACTACATTCCTCCAGAACTAATATGGACTCCTGGAAAGCATGTTGGGGGGGAGGAGTGGAACCACCACAGATAGGCAGATGCTCTTAGGTGTGTGGTAAGCACACTTTTATCACCATGGTAACACCTACAACATGGTAGACGCTTTGCAAACATAGAAGAAGACACAGCCTACTACAAAGAGCTTACAGTCTTGTATCTTAAGACAAGTAACTGCAGCATCTGTGGTGCTGAACAGGGGAGGGGGAAAGTGCCCTAAAAAGTGAGACAGAAGTAGACAAGAGAGTCAATATGTGAGAAGAGAAAGAAAGGTATCAGGTGAGGGAGTGACTCACCAAAAGGCCACGGAGCAGATCGGTGGTAGATCCAGGGATAGCACCAGCGTTTCCGTTTCCCCTCCCCTATCCACTGAATCACACTGTCTTTCTGTTGGAGAAATGAGATCAGCCTTTCTAGTCCCAAATTTCTCTTGATTTTTTTTTCCCTGTTAAGGTTTTAAAGAACCTTTGTAAATGTAAACCTTATGGGCTTGCTGGCATGCCAACTATTTGTTTGCTGATACTTGCGCTAGCAGACAGTTGTCCTGTCACCTACATGGAAGACATGTCTATTTTAGAAAAAGTGGCAAATGATTATAGTTCAGGTTCCTCTGGCCAGGAGAGTGCCCACTAAGGGTATGTTAGGCCACCCACCCGTCTTCAGAAGTGGTAAGTAGTCTAGTTCAAACAGAAATGCAAGGTCTCCAAAATGTTTCAACCTAAAAAAAAACCCGTTGAAATAAGATACTACAACTCACTCCTTGCATTTTTATTTCAGTAGCCTGCATCTTTCCCAGTAGTGCCTGTCTTACTCTCTTTTTACCCCTGAGTGCACGGATGATGTGTCACACTCGGTTACATTAATATATCCCGTTATGAAAAACAGCATGAAATGCACACGGCGATGGAGCGGTCACGCTTTAGAACTCTGTAATGGTGAGGCAAATGAAAGGAAAGCAGCTGAAGAAAGACTTTCAGTTAATGCAGACTGGAGAGCTGGTCTTGTGGCTAAGGCACAAGGATCTGGGTTCAATTCCTGCCTCTGTCACAGACTCTCTGTATGAGCTTGGACAAATCATTAAGAGCCCAGTTTAGCAAAACCCTTACGCATGTATGTCCCACTGACTTCAATGGAGCTTAAGCTAGTTCTTTGCTGAATAGGGACCACAGGTTGCCTGTGCCTCACTTCCTCATCTCCAAAATAGGGATTGTAATGGGGTCTCTGGGCCTGACCAGGTAAAATAGCTCAATAAACTTACAGACAGCTCCTGGAGGGAAGCCAAGGTCTGATAGGGCTTAGTGGCTAATGAAGCCTGCTGGAAGAAGAGCTGGGATAGGTATAAAGTGAGGACGTTAGTGGTAAGAGGGGGCTGCCGGGAGGAGCTCTGCAGATACTCCCTAGAGAGAAAGGGAGTTGGCTAGGGCTGCATGCATGGAGCCTGCAGCCTCTCTCTGATAGACGGGTAGGTGCTATGGGGGAGAGTAAGCCCTGAGATCCTGCCTTGGGGACTCTGGCAAGGATGTGAGGGGAGGTGAAGTAGCCATGGGGAGCAGAGGATGCTCCAGTGGTAACTCGGGGGGCGAGGGGCAAAAGAAAGGTGGGAAAGAGCCCTGGGAAACAGCAAAATGGTTGGTGCTTAAGCACACCATGGTTGCTGGGCATATAGGCTGGAACCCGGAGTAGTGGGCAGGCAGGCCCAGATCCCCTGCCGGCTGCTAGGAGTGTGGTGATCATCTTGGACCTATCCATGAATATAAGAACATAAAAATAATTAGGCTTACTATCCAAACTTGGGATCATGTAGTTTCCAAACTTGATCAGCACGGGACTGTTTTCCGTGCCATGGAAACATTCTGATCAATTACTAAGGCATTATAGAGAGGTCATTCAGTCTCACCCAGATATAGCATTTCATTGTTTTGAGATCATATCACAGCAGAATAGTAATATGAGTCTATGGAATAGTATGCAGTATGCTAAGCCATAAATGATTCCATGCAACCACCTAAACCCCTGTTTTCATCCACGGATGCAATAACTATGTATGCAAAAATGGAAAACCTTTTATTTGCACATACAAATAGGCATTTTGATGTAAATCAAGCACATGCAGCCAAATAAAAAGTGTTCTCATTTTTGTATAAAAGAGCAGGGTTTGGCATGTCCAACACATGTGAGCATTTTTGTAGGCACAACCCTTTCCCCTGTGGCTGAAAATTTGGTACTAGAGATGAAGTACTTTCCTTACTGCCAGATTAAATTCTTTTTAGTATTGTAGCTACAGGCAGGTAGGACTTTGAATTGCAGGGAAGTGGAATGATTACTAGTTGATGAACATGTTTTCACCTAGGAATCTTACAAAGTCACAACAATACAGCAGCATTTTCACAGCAGAAAATGACTTACATTTGTCTGTCCAGATGAAAATGTAAATAACTGCACACAGTGGTGATTTTGGGTTTTGTGCGTCCACAGATGCTTATGGAGAGAAGATTAAACAGTTTTTTGCAACTATGGAGCCAGAATCTTAGCTGGTATAAATTGGCATAGCTCCGATGTAATGACTATTGATGCCAGCCGAGGTTCTAGCACTATAAGCCTCATCCAAGCCGATGATGAATATAAGTAGGATGATGAGAAATAAAGGACTGTATGAAAAACACAGACATTCCAATCACAGTTTGAGAACCTCTGCAAGATTTTGGCTGAAATAAGAGAGACAGCATATCCTGAATACTGACCTAACGTGGGACTTTACTCACCGAATAAGAGATGTCCCTTAAAATAAAGGCCAACTGTCAATCTACACCAAGGTCCTGACTCCCTGCGGTCCCAAAAGCTTCAGGGGTGTGTTTGTCCTGGCCAAATCCCAGTTTACATTCTACCTAGATACATTACTCACTGTAGTTTTAACTAGATGTAAGTATATTATTTGCGTTCCCTCTTCAGCTGTTCTGTAATATTGGGGTGCACTGTTAATTTCACTCCAGATGTGGCTTAATTTCATCCCAGACTCAATGGTTATAAAATAATCCCTGTGCAGGACTGGATCTTGCTCCCATTTAAGTCAATGGCAAGTTCACCAGGGAAAGAATCAGAACCACTCTATTTAAAATTTGAGAACATTTGGAAAGGAAAAATGTACACACACATTCTCACATCTATTTTGTTCAGGTTCTTATATCACCCCATCACTATGGTATCTGAGCACCTTCCAACAAGCTTTAAGTGACATGCAAAAACAACGAGGAGTCCTTGTGGCACCTTAGAGACTAACACATTGATTTGGGCATAAGCTTTCGTGGGCTAAAACCCACTTCATCAGATGCATGGAGTGGAAAATACAGTAGGCAGGTATAAATACACAGCACATGAAAAGATGGGAGTTGCCTTACCAAGCGGGGGAGTCAGTGCAAATGAGGCCAATTCAATTAGGGTGGATGTGGCCCATTCCCAACAGTTGACAAGTAATTCCAAAAAGTAGTTTTCCCTCTGTTGATATTCACCCTTCTTGTCAACTGTTGGGAATGGGACACATCCACCCTAATTGAATTGGCCTTGTTAGCATTGACCCCCCCCACTCGGTAAGGCAACTCCCATCTTTTCATGTGCTGTGTATTTATACCTGCTACTGTATGTTCCACTCCATGCATCTGATGAAGTGGGTTTTAGCCCACGAAAGCTTATGTCCAAATAAATTTGTTAGTCTATAAGGTGCAACCAGGACTCCTCATTGTTTTTAAGTAACATGACTGACCTCTCTCATGGATAGCTCTTTCCTCCTTTTCTTTCCTTGAGTTTACATGGTTAAAAAAATGTCTGGCTTTTGGGTGCTATGATTGGGTATAAGTAAAAGCAAGTCTTAAGACATGTGCCTAACTAATGGAGCAGAAGGTGGTGAGCTTTGCAATGGTTCTTAGACTCTGAAGGAATTCATTCCACAGGTCAAGCATTGAATTCATCCTCCATTATCAGTTCAGCTAATACATTTATATGCAAACCCCTTAGGGTATGTTTACAGGGCAGCTGGGAACGTGTCTCCCAGATCAGGCAGACAGACTCACACTAGCTCTGCTTGGGCTAGCATACTAAAAAAAAAATCAGTGTGGACATTGCGGTATAGGTGATGGCACAGGCTGGCCTCCTTTGAGTAAAAGCCTGCGTCATACTCAGGTGGCTAGCCCATGCCGCAACTCCCAACTGCAGTGTAGACATACCCTTAGAGATTGGCCCGTACAATTATAATAGTGCAGCATATATCATTGGCATACAATTATATGACAGTGTGGCACTCGCATATTATGGTGATGAATGTGGTATAAAGCCTACAGTGGCAGACATGACAACCACCGCAGTTTGGATCAAAGCCTGGATCAGACATTCACAGCTGGCCCCCAGCTCTGAAAAACAGAGGCCAAACCTGAAGTCTAGTTCCACACCCCTGAATTTTGGGGGCCATTTGGACTCCTATCTGGATTCTTGCTGCTACGCAGGCTCATCTCGAATAAGACATTGTTTTTTTCCCATGGTGGAAAATGAACCCATCGGAAAGGTTTCAAAGAGGGGATGGTTTGGAGAACAGCTGCTGTGAAGCTTTGGAGACTTAAATGAATTATCTGTGAATAAAGAGCAGTGGCCCATTCAAATATTAATCCACCATGTTTACACCCCTTTGGGTTTGAATACACCTGCTTCCCTTTGTGGTTGTTTCTCCATTCACGCTTGTCTTCTAAGATTATCTTTCCCCTTGTGATTCCGAATGATATTTCCCCATGTTTGTGGCAGACGGTGCGAGAATAATTAGTTTCCCCCCTTTATTCAGGATGCTTGTTGAGCATGGTCAGACTGCCAAGACTTCTTGTTGGAAAATTTCAACCAAATATAGAAGGTCTGGACAAGAGCTGAATACTTTTTTTCCCCCTGCTGCTGTCTGTGTTTAAGTTTGTCTGCAGCTGCTGGAGTTACACAGAGCCTGAAAGAAAAAGTGACCACTTTTATTTTTTGACTGGGTTGTGAGCCAGTCTTACCACAACGCTATTTTTTATGGTTTTATAAAGACCATAAGAGGAACCTTTGAAAAGCTACTTAGTCATCCAGTTAGTGACCACTGACTTCCTGGACTTTTTCACTCCTCTCTATATCTCTCTCTCCCTCTCTCTCTCACACACCCATGTTTAATAGAGATTTATACACCACTTCCTACAACTGAGACCGTAAATCCTTGTCAATTATGGAGTGCATTTGATAGGCATTTCCCAGTTGCTTCCAATTACTCACTTGCACAAAACAGTTTTTCCTATCTTTTATACTGAAAACAGTCACAAGGGTAGGTAACTTACAAATTGATTGCAAAACAGACAGACATCTGTTAAAGCTATTACAGCAGATTTTTTTATTTATATATATATAGCCTACAAAACAGAACATTTGGTGGGATCAGCACAGCTATCTAAGTTTAAAAAAACAGTGCATTTTATGGGCAATTAAAAAGAAAAAAGATCTTGGCCATGTTTTGGTTTTGGAGTGCATTTAGGCACTAGCCTAAGATTCAGGAGATCTGGGCATAATTCCAAGCCACAGACTTTCTGTGTGACAGTGGGTAAGTCTTGCAGGCCCCTATTCAGTATAGCACTTTCACACTGGTTTAACTTTAAGCATGTGCTCAAGTCCCATTGATTTGAGCCTTGCTAAATCAGGGCTTTAAGCATTCTGTGCCTCAGTTTCCCAACTGCAAATTGGGGACAATATTCCCTTTCTCTCACCCTCTGTCTGTCTTGTTAAGACTGCAGGTTCTTTGAGGCAGTGACTGTCTCTTACTATTGGCCAGTTCCAAACCCCACTGAATTTTACTCTGTTCTATATAGACTCCTATAGACTCCTATCTATTCTCATCACCACAGTAGGATTGCATTAAATTATCTAATTAATATCTGTCTGTCGCATCTGGTACATTCTCTCTAGCCTCTTCTCCCCAAGCGGTGAATTGTATGTGTAGTGCAGGGTTTTGTTTTGGTAGGGTTTTGTTTCTGCTTTTGTTCTTGGAATGCTCTGGAGACAATATTTTATTACAGGTTTCAGTGTAGTAGCCGTGTTAGTCTGTGTCAGCAAAACAAAAATAAGAAAGAAAAACTTGTAGCACCTTAGAGACTAACAAATTTATTTCAGCATAAGCTTTCGTGGGTTAGTACCCACTTCATCGGATGCATGGAATCCGATGAAGTGGGTACTAACCCACGAAAGCTTATGCTGAAATAAATTTGTTAGTCCCTAAGGTGCTACAAGTTTTTCTTTCTTATTTTTATTTTATTACAGTAGGTGGAGAAAGCAACAAGGGGAGAGGTTGTTCTAGATTTGATTCTGACAAATAGGAAGAAACCGGTTGAGAATATGAAGGTGGAAGGCAGCTTGGGTGAAAGCGATCATGAAATGACAGAGTTTTTTATTATAATGAATGGTAGGAGGTGAAACATCAGAATGAAGACAACGGTCTTCAAGAAGGCAGACTTTAGCAAACTCAGAGAATCGATAGATTAGATCCTGTGGGAAGCAAGTGTAAGGGGAAAAAAGAATCAGGAGAGTTGGCAGTTCTTTAAAGAGGCATTATTAAGGGCACAAGAGAAAGCTATCTCAGTGCATAGGAAGGATAGGATGTATGGTAAGAGACCATCCTGGCTTAACCAGGAGACCTTCAGTGACCTGAAATTCAAAAAAAGAATCATACAAAAATGTGGAAGCTAGGTCAAATTATGAAGGATAAATATATATAAAAACCCACAAGCATGTAGAGACAAAATTAGAAAGGCCAAGGCACAAAACAAGATGACATTAGCTAGGGACATGAAGAGTAACAAGAAACATTTTACAAATACATGAAAAGCAACAGGAAGAGCAAGGCCAGGGCAGGCCCATTACTGAATGAGATGGGAAAGGCAATAACAGAAAACGCAGCAGCGGCCAACATGTTAAAGTGCCATTTTTGTTTCAGTTTTCACCAAAAAGGTTAGCAGTGATCGGACGACTGACATAGTGAACATCATTGTCAATGGGGGCGGATCCGAGGCTAAAATGGGGAAAGAACAAGTTAAGAATGACTTAGACAAGTTAGGTGTCTTCTCGGCCATCAGTGCCCCACCCCCCATCCCATTTCCAGCCGGCACTAGCTGCACACTGTGAGCTGCGGTGGCTGGTGAGTGCGGGCAGGTGCCAGGCAGCAGCCGGTTACGTGTCACCTCTGCTGCCCACCGGTCTGCGCTTCACATGCCCCCCTCTCACTGTCCTCTCCCTGCTTTGCCCCTTCACACCCCCACCCAGCCCTGCTGCTCTTCCTTATCCCCCCCAGCGGGGCACGTCCCGCTCCCAGCGCTGTGCGGAAATCCAGCCCCGGTCCGAGCGCTCGGCTCGCCAACAGCCTGGCCGGCAGGCTCCTTCCTACCCCCACTGCCTCTGGCTGGGCCGGCGCCCTGGGAAAGCCCCAAACCCTCAGGCCCGGGACACTGGCCAGGAGGAGCCGAGCCCGGGGTGTGCCAAAGCCCCGCACAGCGCTGGCACGGGGAAGCCTCCCGCCCCTCAGCTCTGGAGTGGGGGTGGGGGGGAAGCGATTTCCAGCCTGTTAGCACCCCGACCCTGCAGGCTCCACAGCAGCCCCCTGGGCAGCAGTTTAGCACCCTCTTCATTCCTCCCACCCCCCGCCCTGGTTCCTGCCCCCAGGGAGTGTGGGAATGCTCCATCCTGCCCCCTAGGCACCCTCCCCTGCTGAGCCGCCTCTCTGTCCAGGCTTGCTGAAGCCCCTGCAGTCAGGTTCCCTGGGCCCTGGGGCACAATGCAGCCTTAGGGCTTCCTGCCCACGCTGTGGCCGGGGAACAGGAGGCGGCTGGGTTATGTTGATGGCCAGCAGCAGCCTGCAGGTGTCAGCTGACTTTCGACGGGGGCATGGGGAGAAAGCAAGTCCTGTCCCTTCCCTCCCACACAGTGCCAAAGGGCTGCAGCTGGTCATATTCTGGTGTGAACCCTGACAGAAATCTGGGGAGTGGGGGCATGTGACCCTGCATGGGCATCCCCCCCTCCCCGCGATGTGTTGCCTTGGGAACATGCTGTGCCAGGTACCAAGAGAGGCATGTTAGTCCCGGAGGCCCAGCCAGGCATGGAGGGTGGAGAGCGGCGGGCAGGGAGGGTCAGGTCAGTCGGTCAGCCCCTTTTTTGAGACTGTGTGTGTGTGTCACCTCTCCCCATGTGAACCCTAAAGTCTTAACAATGGTAACTACAAAGAATCCAACCACTTAGCATTTCTTTTTAACAGGGGCTCAGTCAACTTGATGTTAATTTGAATGCTTGGACTGCAGAGATTGCTGTTGAACTCGCTTGAATACGAGTAATGTTGCCAGGTGTCCTGTATTCAGCAGAGGGAAATATGGTCACCCTACATATGAGGAAAGATTGAAAAAATTGGGTTTGTTTAGTCTGGGGAAGAGAAGACTGAGTGAGGACATAACAGTCTTCAAGTACATAAATGGTTGTTATAAAGAGGAGGGTGATAAATCATTCTCCTTGACCACTAAGGACAGGACGAGAAATAATGGGCTTAAATTGCAGCAAGGCATATTTAGGTTAGACATTAGGAAAAATGTCCTAACTGTCAGGGTAGTTAAGCACTGGAATAAATTAGCTAGGGAGGTTGTGGAATCTCTGTCATTATAGTGTTTTAAGAACAGGTTAGACAGCCACCTGTCAGAGATAGTCTAGATAATACTTAGAATCATAGAATCAAAGATGATTAGGGTTGGAAGAGATCTCAGGAGGTCATCTAGTCCCACCCCCTGCTCAAAGCAGGACCAACCCCAACTAAATCATCCCAGCCAGGGCATTGTCAAGCCAGGCCTTAAAAACCTCTACGAATGTGGATTCTAACACCTCCCTAGGTGTAAACCATTCCAGTGCTTCACCACCCTCCTAGTGAAATAGTGTTTCCTAATATCCAACCTCGGCCTTCTCCACTGCAACTTGAGACCATTGCTCTTGTTCTGTCATCTGCCACCACTGAGAACAGCCGAGCTCCATCCTCTTTGGAACCCCCCTTCACGTAGTTGAAGGCTGCTATCAAATCCTCCCTCACTCTTCTCTTCTGCAGACTAAACAAGCCCAGTTCCCTCAGCCTCTCCTCATAAGTCATGTGTCCCAGCCCCCTAATCATTTTTGTTGCCCTCTGCTGGACTCTCTCCAATTTGGCCACATCCTTTCTGTAGTGGGGGCCCCAAAACTGGACGCAATACTCCAGGTGTGGTCTCACGAGTGGAGGGGAATAATCTTTTCTGAAGTCCAGGGTCCGTATTCTGCTACTCTCCTTTCTTTGTCCTGCCTGAGTGCAGGGGACTGGACTAGATTAGCTATCAAGGTCCCTTTTAGTCCTATGATTCTGTGATACTATGTACATGCGGCTCTGTGTTTATAATAGAGAAGGCAGGTTGAAGAAGAGTGCCTTGCCCTCGGAACACAAGGTGGAGAGGTTTGTGATGGTTTCCTAGGGAAGTTGCCTCCACAGTCTTGATCGGGGCCACAGAAAGGCTCCTGCACAGGTGACTTTTATACTTATTGTAGAAATGATAAGTAGCATGATCTTGAAATCAGTGGGAATCCTTTAGTTGACTTCTACAGGCTTTGGATCAGGTCCTTTGTGAGAAGACAGCACAATGGAGCCCAAATCTCAGCTGTGGTCTACAAATCTTAAGTTTAAAAAATTCAGCAGTAGAGCTGGTCAAAAATTTGAATGAAATATTTTTGGTTGCTGTTAAAAATGGCCTTTACAAAGTCAGAAATTTTCTTCACAAAAATTTTAGAATTTTTTTTTATGAAACAAGAAAATGAAAAATTTGCTCTTTTTTTGGTTTGGTTGATTATTATTCTTTCTCCTTTTTTCTCTCTTTCCCCACTTTGTTCCCCTTTCAGGTGGCAAAATGAGAAAAAGAAATGGGCGGGGGGGAGAGGAGAAAAAAGGGATGTGGGGGAAGGAAAACTGAGAAAAAATATAAAAAGCCCCTCTCTTTTTTTAAAAAAGAAAAAATCAGATACATTTTCACAATTTCAGATAAATGAAAAATCATACCTTTTTGAAGCCTGTGGAACAAAAATAATGATTTTTTTTTCCACTGAAAAGTATTTTCCATGTTTTGAACAGCATTAGTCAATAGAAATAAATCCATGCAAAGAGCAGGTACTGTGTTTTCTAAACACTGTAGATCTGCTACTATCAGGGACCCTTAACATGTAGAATTTAAACAGAAACCTTACATACGTCAAAATTAGAGATGTCAAACGATTACAAAAATAATCTCAATCAATCGCGAGATAAAAAAATTGTCGTGCTTAATTGCTGTTTTAATCGCACTGTTAAATAATAATAGAATACCTATTTAAGTTCAGCATAGAAGCATGTCCTCTCGAATGATGGTCGAAGCATGAAGGGACATATGAATGGTTAGCATATCTGGAACATAAATACCTTGCAATGCTGGCTACAACAGTGCCATGCGAATGCCTGTTCTCACTTTCAGGTGACATTGTAAGTAAGAAGTGGGCAGCATTATCTCCCATAAGTGTAAAAAAACGTGTTTGCCTTAGCAATTGGCTGAACAAGAAGTAGGACTGAGTGGACTTGTAGGCTCTAAAGTTTTACATTGTTTTGTTTTTCATTGCAGTTATGTAACAAAAACCCCTACATTTGTAAATTGCACTTTCATGATAAAGAGATTGCACTACAGTACTTGTATGAGGGGAATTGAAAATACTATTTCCTTTGCTTATCTTTTTGTAGTGCTAATATTTGTAATAAAAATAATCATATAAATTGAGCCCTTTAGACTTTGTATTATGTGTTGTGATTGAAATCAATATATTTGAAATTGTAGAAAAACATCAACAAATATTTATAATAAATTTAAATTGGTATTCTATTATTGTTTAATAGTGCAATTAAAACTGTGATTAATTGCAACTATTTTTTACAATCTAGTTAATTTGTTTTGCATTAAATACTTGAGTTTACTGTGATTAATTGACAGCCTTAGTAAAAACGCAACTTTGGAGTCAGCTGCAGCATTTGCCAGACAATCTCTAGGAGGGGTGGCTTTTCTCTGCAGAGCTGCAAAGCTTAGAAACTAGCAAACCATTCATACTGAATCGAAAGTCGCTGCCCTGTAGGTGCCTATATGGCAAATGCATTCAGATTTTGGCAGCTTGTTTGGGAATTCTTTTCCCATCCTCTGGGAAGAGATCCTAGTTCACTCTGTCCGGATTATGTTGTTGTGCTTATGTCTACACTGCAAAACAAAACAAAAAGAGGCTCACGCTGCTCACACTCCTGGGCTGAAAAGAGCCATGTAGATGTTTGGGCTCAGGCTGGAGCCTGGAGTTTGAAACCCAGCAATGGGTAGGGTGACCAGATGCAGGAACCTAAAAATCGGGACTTGTCCGAGGGGGGCGGGGAAACCCCTTCCGCCGGACTTGTTGAGCAAAAAACCCCCAAAAACGGAGGAAGTCGGATATTGGGACAAAAGGCCATGCATCGGTCGGGACGCGGGACAAAAGAAGAAAAATCGGGACAGTTGCAATTTTATCCAGACGTCTGGTCACCCTAGCAATGGGGGAGGGTCTCAGAGCCTAGCCTGAGCACTTACACTGCTATTTTTAGCCCCATGATGCTAATCCTGTGAGCCCAGATCAGTTGACCTGGGATCTGAGACTTGATGCCGCAAGTGACTATTTTACAATGTAGACATACCCATTAATTCTGGCAGTAATAAGTGATCCTTTAACAGCCAACCCTTTAGCTGTGACTGTTTACAGAACAGGTGGAGCAAGCTGCAGTTTTCAACGTAAACTGGTCAGAGAAGGAGCCCATAAAGAGGACCGTGATTCGGTCCCATGAGAATAAAATAATGTCATAAAAATGTAGGGATTGTAAATTGGGGTCCAGATTCTCAGTTTGTATATACCAGCGTAGCTCCATTATCTTCAGTTACTCTTACACCATTTTCACCAGCTGAGGATTGGGCCCGCCATGTCGGAATTATAGACCCTTCACAGATTTATGGGGGAAATTATAAACACTATATGGTCTCCTAGGGGGGACTATAGGCTTGATTCTGCAAGGTGCTCAGCACCATTTCCATCAATGAGAGCTGAAAGTACTCAGCACCATACAGCTCTCGAATCCTGTGCTGACTTTTGCCACATTAATACATCAGAAAGGCCAATTTGCAGTTATTTGGGATAATTTAAATCTACACTGCCATACTCTCAAACATTTGGGAATTGATTTGCTTTCTGTGACTTACTTTTAAATAACATTTACATTCTCTTTTCTTCTTCAGTTAGTTTATAGCCTTAACTCTGGGTTAAAGTTTTTATTTTGCTGGACTTTCATGTTAAGTGTGAGCTTTCAAAGTTTGGCCATTTGAAAATTTACTTCACTAAAAATACTAGTGATCAAATAGGAATTTATTAGTATTTATTGTTTGTGCTGCATTAGTACTGAGGGCAGGTCTTCACTACCCGCCGGATCGGCGGGTAGCAATCGATCCATCGGGGATCGATTTTTCGCGTCTCGTTAATACGCGATTAATCGATCCCCGATCGCGCTCCCCGTCGGCTCTGGCAATCCACCTCATCAAAAGGTGGAAGCGGAGTCGACGGGGGAGCTGCAGCGATCGACTCGCCGCCGTCCTCATGGCCAGGTAAGTCGATTACGATACGCCGACTTCAGCTACGCTATTCACGTAGCTGAAGTTGCGTATCGTAGATCAACCCCCTCCCCTAGTGTAGCCCTGGGCTTAGAGACCACAACTGAGATCAGGGCCTCATTTTGTAAGGCACTGTGCATACACACAGTCAGCCCTGGGCTACACTGGGGGGGTGGTTTGATCTACGATACGCAACTTCAGCTACGTGAATAACGTAGCTGAAGTCGGCGTATCGTAATCGACTTACCTGGCCGTGAGAACGGCGGCGAGTCGATCGCTGCCGCTCCCCCGTCGACTCCGCTTCCGCCTTTCACCGAGGTGGATTTCCGGAGTCGACAAGGAACGTGTTCGGGGATCGATTAAGCGCGTCTAAACGAGACGCGATAAATCGATCCCCGATAGATCGATTGCTACCCGCCGATGTGGTGGGTAGTGAAGACAAGCCCTAAGACAGGAATTCTCGACCTTTTTCTTTCTGAGCTACCCCCACCAAAAGACAGCCACTGCAATCTAAACAGACAAAGCAGTCAGAGGGTGAGAGTGAAAAGAGGCAGAGAGAGATGACATGGCTTGCCCAAAGCATGCAGGAGGTCAGTACCAGAGCTGGGGATAGAACCCAGGGCTCTTTCCTATGATTCAAAACTAGCTGAAAAAACGTGGTTCACATTAAAAATTGTCTCTGTTTGGAGACCAAGTATGGAAAATGTAATCTCAAAGGAGAAAATTTCAGAAAGTTATAAGCAAATATAATCAGGGATTTATACTTTAAACTATTTTGTAACCCTAAGGATCCCAGTCACTACCAGCACCGTTATGTTAACTATCACAGACTTCTATTTAGTGACAGAAAAAACAAAACATGACTGCATTCATCTAACTAATAATTTTCCATGAGAAAGCAAAGAACAATGTTTAAGGGGGAGCGGTGTGTGTGGGGGGGAAGTTGTTAAAAAGTTCCAAAGACTTCATGAAATGCAAAACTGCACTGGATTCTCCAGTTACTAGTGCTGAACATAAAAATCTAAACCTTTCCCAAGAGAACATGCAGATTTGGGGCCTGATTTTGGCCTCAGATACACATTTGCAACTCCAGCTGAAGTCTTGCAAGCATGTGTTTGAGGATGGAATTTTGGCCATTACAGACCTGATCCAGAACCCGCTGCAGCCAACAAATAGATTCCCGCTGAGTTCCACGTGCTCGCCTCAGGGTTGATCATTACTGTATGGCTCTCGTCATCAGATAGGTTCTGGCAGGGAAAGTAGATTAAAAGTCAGCAAGACTTGGTATATGACACTGGAAATTTGCATACGAATAACAGCTGACAGTAATACAGGAGTACAACAAGCATAGGCATCATTTTTGCCCTCTTTAAAACAAATTGGCATTGATTAGAGTGTGCAAGAGAATGTGCTGTTTAACACTGCCCATTCCAAAAACACCCATTCCAAAAATACCGGCAACATCTCTCAGCTGTATTCTCAACAACTTGATGGATGGTAGCAATTAAGCAGAGTAATGGCTGTGATGTGTTGTAACAGCACTCCACACGAGGATCACCGACACCACCTCTTCCCTTGTCCCGGTTACTCTGGGACCCCATCAGCAATCCAAAGCTGCATATTACAGGAAACATGCTCATTGATCTTTGGTTTTCGGAGGAAATGGCTATATCCACAGGCCTTGAAGAAAACAGTGATTGCCGTTCAAACAGCAAGTCCAGAATTACAGCCCAATCGAAAGCCCATTGAAGCCAATGGAAAGACTCTCATCGACTTCTATGGGTTTTGGATTAGGGCCTTTCTGTGACTAGGGTTATCTGGGCCTCCCATGTAAGCAGCCCTTGACACTGCCTTCTCTTTTGACAGGCCTGCCCCGTTACATATTTTGGTGTCCCAGGGGAGGGGAGGCCCTCAGGGTGCTGAAAGGAAACTCGAGTAAATAAAACGAGGAGTACTTGTGGCACCTTAGAGACTAACACATGTATTTGAGCTGTAGCCCACGAAAGCTTATGCCCAAATACATGTGTTAGTCTCTAAGGTGCCACAAGGACCCCTCGTTCTTTTTGCGGATACAGACTAACGCGGCTGCTACTCTATAGCCTGTCAAATAAATAAGGGTCTTGTGCTGTCCTACCTGGCCCCCTGCTCAGCTCCAGGGAAGTCAGCAACATTGCCATGGTGCAGAGGGGAATTTAGCCCAGAAACTCAATATTTTATAAATACTACTGAAGTGTTTTTAGAGAGACAGAGCCTGATTCTGATCCCCCCCACCACTCACACATGCTCTCTCTCTCTCTGTCTCACACACACACTTTCTCCAATGCTTCGAGTACCCCTGAGATTGCAGAGCAGCAAGAAATCCAGCCACCTCAGGACATCTGTGTTGCGGTGGAAGTAACACAAAGCTGGCCTAGCCATCCCGACAACGCTCCCCCACCTGCCCCTGGCTCCAGTGTAAGGGACAGCGCAGGGGCGTGGGCCAATTGCTGCTGCGCTCTGGCGACCCCCCCGACCCGTGTAACAGGCTAATTTCTCCTGTTATCATTGGCCCTGAGCCACGGCCACTGCAGAGCAGCCCTGCACAAGGGACAGACCCAGGAACGAACTGTGACTCAGAGTGACAGTTCCTCCCCGGCTCCCACTTGGCTCTGGGGGGGGCACATTGCCTCATCCCTTTTGGGTGAACTCCATGCACCCAGATAGCTACTCTGGCTGGCAAGTGGGAGGGCATATTCCCGGCCTCTTTCCCAGCCCTGGTCCCTCCCCCGCCTCATGTTTTCAGGGCAAAGGAACAGGTGAGTAGCCCTTGATCTCCCCCTCACAGCCAGAGTCACCATCTGAGCAGAACCAAGCAGGATTTACACCCAGTTCCTCTCCAGCATGGGAGAGCAAGGACCATGACAACCTGGCCCTTGGCCTATAGAGATTAGGGAGATCCACAGTCTGGATGCTGGAGGAACTGGGTTTGATCCCCAGCTCTCCCAGAGTCCGTTTCCTCCTCTGCAAAAGGCAGGTGACACTTGACTAGTTGACAAGGCTGTTATGAGGATTCATTCATGAATGTTTGGAGGAGGCTTGGAGTAAGTGCAAAGCATCCTCCGTATTGGATCAGCAATTGGTGGAAATGTCCTTGCCAATTCCATGAATGGGGAGTGGCACAGACTCTCATCCCGCTCCGTTGTAATGTCTCTTCCCTCTGCTCCAATGACTGAACTAACTGCCCAAAGTCTGGAGCTTTCCCAAAGACCAGAATGGCCAGCAATGCCTTTGCGGGGGGGAAAAGTCAAACGTAAGCGACTTATTGCTGGCCACATTCCACTCGATTCCCCTCCTTTTAGACAACTTTCTGTGATATTTTACAACTGGATTGAGTTAGAAGGACTCCGTTCTGGCTGGCTGAAGAATTTTTTTAAAATATATTTTAGTCTCTCACACACATGCTTAGGTTGGAGAATTTTTGTCTTTTCTTCACCTCGCTTTGTTAAAACAAAATGATTAGCAAACTGCACACTAAGCAGTAGAGCTGAGAGCAGGTGCTCTGATGTTCAAAACACTTGGTCTAGTCACCTCTGATGGATGCATCAGATGTCCTGCCAAGAAACTCTTGCGGCAAACAGGGTAGTGGAGACTTGGAATTCACTGAATTTCAGAGCCAAAAGTCAGGTATTGGCCCCGAATGCTTTAGGTATCAGCTAATTCCATTTCACATTTCTAAGATAAAATAATATTTGTGGTGTGACCTCTGAGAAAAATCTCCCCACCAAAACCCACTGACAAAATTATGCTTCACTTGAGTTAAGCATTCCTTTTCACGGCAGCACTAATTCACACGCTTCACTGTAAGCACGTGATTACGTCCCGTGACATTAAAGGTAAGCCCCTGGTTAAGTGCTGTCTTAGATCAGGGCCTTTCTGCTGAGTGTTTTGGAGCCAGATCCTCAGCTGGTGCAAACTGGCACAGCGCCACTGGAATCAATGGGGCGATGCCAATTCACACCAGCTAAAGATCTGGCCCTGTTATATTCCAAACATTCAGCTAGAGACTTCTCAGTGTTCAGACTGTTGCTTACAAAGGGCCTCTGTAGTTTGAAACTCTGCTATAAAATAAATATAATACTTAGGTATCTTCCTTTTATACCTGGTGTGTTATTCATGATTCCCTTTGGAATGACTCATTCTCAGATAGACTTGATTGGTGATTTCACAGCCTTTTCCTTCACTACAGGCCTGCACAACATGCGGCCCGCGTGGGCTCACTGTGTGGCCCGCGGTGGGGGTGAGTAGGCAAGCGGCAGGGTGGGGCAAGCCAATGGCTGGCTGGCCAGCCGGCGGGTGGGCGGACTGGTGAAGAGGCCAGTGGCAGGCTGGGGAGTGAGGGTGAGCCAAAGGCAGGGGGCAGCAGCAGAAGGTAAGAGGCCAGCAGTGGGCAGGCAGGTGAGCTGGCGGCGGGGGGAGCCGGCGAGTTGGCGGCGGGGGGAGGAGGGGTTGTTTCTACGGGGCCAGGGGGTTTCGGCCCTCAGCTGTTTTCTTTGGAGTAATATGACCCTCACCGCTTTACGAGTTGTGCAGGCCTGCTTTACTACATGGATATGTCTGCTAGAGCCTCTGTTGCAGTTTCTTTCTTTGCTTCCCAAAGGAATACTGTGATTGTTCATTCCATCCTGGATGGGGGGTACTGCACATATCTCTAGCTATCCACCGTCAGTTCTAAACACACTCCGAAAACAAAAGGGCCAAGATCCTCAGCTGGTATAAAGGGATGTGCCTCTATAGCAGGACTAATTAATACCGCCAACGATTTTTTCTAAAAGTTCTCCAGTTTGAAGGAAGAGTGTCAGAATGTGTCCTCTAGTTGTTAAACCTGGGTTAGGTCAGCTAGAAATCCTGGGTTGTATTCCTGGCTCTTCCGCCTACTTGCTGTGTAACATGGGGCAAATAGAGAAACTGAGGCACAGAGAGGGGGCCAGCTGTAAAATGAGTCTAATACTACTTATAGACTCACAAAAGCTGAGAATTAATGAATGGAATATGCTTTGAAATCTCTGAATGAAACTTGCCATGTAAATACAAAGTATCTTTATTAATAAACAAATTAGGGACCCTCTAAATCTAAGTCCTTCTCTTCCCATGTTATGATTACAGATAGCCATCCACCTAATCGATGTGTGATCAGTAAAACCACTATTTAAACCTTTTAAAAAGATATTGTCCAATTTATCTTCCCCTCTCTCCTCCTAACAATGGTCAGCCCACTTAATGATCCACAGATATTTTGGCTCTGATATGCTGTTTAAATGCATTTCTGTCCGTTCAGCCAGAGCTGTTCTCTAGGGGTAGGTGTTGTGAAAATTCCTTGCAATCTTCATTTTTTTTTCATTTTAAATATTACAGGATGACAAAGGCTAAAGGACTTTGAAAAGCCTGACGTCAACCTGTGGGGATCGGAGCTGCACTTGGGTGGAACTTGGTCTTTTTGACTCACTGAAAAGGTATTTGTAATATATTGGAGCGATATTAAATGCCTAAATAAATAAATAAATAAAACCATAAAAGTGAGAGAGAATTTTCAAGGATGCACTAAGAACAGACCCAAACCTTTAGCCAAAATACAAACTCAGCCCGATCCAACATTTTTTTTGGTTTTTTTTTTTTTAAGCTTAGAACAATTTGGATGGCTTTCACCCGCCCGCACTCTCAGTATTGTTCAGTTTCATGGGCCTCTGCCCTTCCTTTTGCCGACTGGAACTAGAAGTGGATAATTTCAGTCCAGTTTCGCAGCCCAGCGGTTTTGTTTAGCATCTAAAAATTGCAGATGCTTTTCCAAATGGAACCTTCTTTGGTGCTCTCGTTGCTAGCGAGCATGTTTCTGACACAGGGATTTAACATATAATTGCCACGTGTGTTAAAAGCAGGCAAGCAGCAAAATGTTCACACGGAAAGTCAATCTCTATAGCTCTATCTTAATCAAAGGGCCTGCACCTTGTTTAGTCTTTTAGACTTGTGCAGAGTGGCTGCAACATATATGTAAACTGCTACCCTTCCAATTTACACCTTTTACCCCCCATTTGCACAGGGGTAAATGATGACAAGAGGGGCAAGGCAGCGCCTTAAAGTGAGTGTAAATATTCTTCAGGCCCCTAGCTGACAGAGTGAGGCCAGCAAAAGCCCTAACATAGATGCAGTTCTCCCAGCAAAGTCCTTTTGCCAATATGGCTTATTTCCGTTGGGGAGCGGGAACGAGCTGTGCACTAGAAGCGGATTCACCACTAAGGGGGCTTGTCACTAGAGCTCGCCCCTCTCTAGGGTAGCCTGGTGCACATTCCAGGCTCGATTCGGATTTACACTAGGGCCCCTTTACTTCATTCTGGCAGCATAAAGGGGCCTCAAAGTGGGCATAAATGGCATTTACACACCCCGTGCAAGGCCCTTTACACTGCCAGAGTGGTGGAAAGGGGCTTGGGCACCGTCTACAGAGTTTTTGAACCAGTATAAATATTTCAGTTACGGGCTGTGATTTTTTTTTTTTTAGCTGGAATAATGATGCCCATAAAACCCCTAGTGTGGACACAGGTATAGCATGTTTACACCAATATAGCTGACCCCCCTTCCTATTCTGGTATAGCTAAAGCGGTCTGGCCTTTGTGCATAGCCAAGCCGTGAGTGTAAGTGAGAATCAGGCCAGCTCTGGTCCCAAACCAGGCTGGCGGCTTTGGTTTTAAACTGGATAGGGCTTGGAGGGAAATTTTGCTAATGCAAAGCAGGACAAAAAGGCCCCTCAGTGGTAAACTCCAAGCTGCAGAAAGCCTGTCATGCCACATCCCGCAATGTGAAAGAAATGGGGGGGAGGGGGATGTCTTTATTTTTGGCAGCCCTGTGCAGGCTGGTGAGAGGATGAGAGAGTGCAAGGGATTTCTCCTATGCTTTGTGCCTATGCTCAGGGCTGGCCGTAGTTGGTACAGGGACGTCGAGCTGACCAAATAGCCGATTACTCCGTTAGGTGGTTGAGCCACAAGAACAGGGAGAAAAAAACTTGTTGCAAGTCAACCTGAAATGGAAATGTTTCCATTATTCTCGCCACAAGAAACCAAAACATTTTCATTTCAGGCTGGAAGAAATATTTCATGTAGTGTTGGGATGTGAACCCTTTTTTCTTTAATTACATCTAGCTACATAGCACAACAAACTGTTGTTTTGAAACAAAAAGTTGAAAGGTTTCCTTTTCAAAATGGCAAAATGAAAAAGTGTGGGTTTTGTTTTTAAGTTCCACAGCACAGCATGATAACAAAACCAGCACTGTATGTAACAGACTCTGTTACAGTCTGTCTTCAGTTTGTTACAGGCCTCTCACACCGCCACTCCAGCCACCTGCACCATGAACACTGCTCACTGCTGTGGCTTTGTCCTCAAACTGTGCATTAACCCCCTGCTACACCCTACAAGCCTGACCTCAGCTGGGACAAGACAGGGCTAAAGCCGCCACGCTGTCCTTAGCTCACCCCCGCGTGTTGTTCCAGAGGTTAGTGGCAGTGTAATGAACAACCATGCAACGCAAGAGTGGGAGTCGGAGACTGAAACTTGATCCCTTGCTCCGGTCGGTCGCTGGGGGAGCGCTGGGAAGACAGTGAGTCCAGCACTTTGGATAAGACAGTACAGGGACACCCCTGAGAGCCTAGGGCAGCGTCAGCGGGTAGAGCAAACAAGCTGCTCCTGGCAGCGGTGGGCTATGATGTCAAAGAAACCCTCCCAAGGCCGGTAGCGCATTCTGAAAAGAGTCTACCAGGCACCTTTCAGTAGTGAGTAGGTAAGGGCCAGATTTGCAAAGGCACTACTAACAATGCAGGATTTCCTGACGCTCCTACACAGGTTAAATGACGAGCTCCCATTCATTTCAATTAAACTGGAAAAAAATTGGCTAGCTCCACTTGGAAACAATCCTGCCCTGTCCATAAAATAACACCACTCTATGGAACAGCTTTGAGGGGCAGGACAGGAGAGCGGAGCAGGATTTAGGTTAGCCACCTAGGCTTCTCCCTGGAGAATGTTGATGGAGCAAGTGTCTTTTTAACACTATGTAGTTATACTGACAAAGGTAAGTACGTGATTTAAATGATTAATTATTATTTTATTATGGTGGCACATAGGGGCCCCAGTCATGGATTGGTGCCCCATTGTGTTAAGTGCTATACAAACATGAGACCCTGCTCCTAAGAGTTTACAATCTGAGTAATATTCATAGTAGAGTACTATTTACGTGATATTAGGCTCCATTGAAAATCCCAACTATGGCTATTAAATGGGAACTGTGTGTTCAATGGATAAGATTAGATTTTCTTTTTAAATACTTTGGAACTGATCCTTTTCTCACTGGTGTAAATCAGGAGAAACTCCACCGATGTCAATGGAGTTACAGTGGTGTATAAATTACTTGAGAGGACAATCAGGTCTGTTTTTTATGTGTGTTCTTTCTTCATAGACCAGATAATCAGTTTCTGAATGCTGCGCTAAGGAATTTCAAGGTATAACTTACAGCATTTAATTTTAGAATGTCCTTTTTTCATATCATAGTCAGTCTCAGGAGAGAAGTGGTCACAGTATCTTGGCTTGGCAGACTGCAGAACGTCACCATGGGAATTGTAAGAAACCATATTTAAATAAAAACTGAAAATAAAAATGTTGGCTGTGTGTTTTAGCCAATTTTGACACTTTTGGGGTATATCTTGAAACTGTGTAGTTATCATGATGGCAGGCACTAGAGCTAAAGCTGGGCCAATCTATGAACCAAAGCAAAAAGAAACCAAGGGGAAAAATCCTGAAAAAGTAAAGACGGGCCAGATCATAGTCCCACTGAAATCAACAGCAAAACATCCATTATTCCTCGCAGTAGATGTGGGATCTGACCTGTGGTGTGTTGTTTGAATGCCTGGATTTGTACTAAAGATTGTTTCCTGCTTGTACATAATAGCTCTGTTTTCATCAATATTATTATTTCTGTTGGAGTAATGCCTGGAACCCCAACTGATGGGGCTCACTGCACTAGGTGCTGTACAAAGTGAGAGACCGTCCCTACCTTGAAGAGCTTACCATTCCAATAGACAAGGACTGTGTGACTGGAAGAATCATTACCCCCTATTTATCGATGGAGAAGTGAAGCACAGAGAGATTAAATGATTTCCCCAGGGTCATACAGGAAGTATGTGGCAGAGCTAAGGCTCAAACCCATATCTGCTGAGTCCCCTTCCAGTGCCTTAGCTCCAGAGCATCCTTCCTTCCTTCGCCCACCTTAACAAACGATTGGTTTGGTTTTTCCTTAGTTCATGCAGGGAGAACCTCTGATCTCAGCTGGGGCAATATTACTAATTAGCACCTTGTACAGGAAATCCAGTTCTGTTTGACAGGCTCCGCACCTAATACCTAAATGTCATTCTGTATTTACAGGATGTTTTTGTTCACATAAACAGCACTTCCCTGCGTAGTCCTAAACTGGGGTGAGGCATTTGCCCGAATACGGACTGCCACAATTGACCTTAATCCTTCCCTGGGATACGCTTCCCAGCTGAGATGAGAAGTCGCTCATTTCAGTTCACTTAGGCCAGGCAGCTGAACAGGGGTTTCCAGTTACAGTAATGTTTACAGTCATTGGTTTTGCAACATTACCAACCTCTGGGAATGAAAGCTCATGGCAAGGGCGTCATTGGGGCTGCACAGCCTGAGTGGGAAACATGATCATAGAGGTGAAGGTTTAGTTCTTCCATCCTCACGCCTCCCATCCTGAGTTTCTATCTCATGGTCCATAAAATACAAGCTCAGATGGAAAACATTCCAGCGTCTCCTGGGGATGCTTGGAAGGCTGTCAAGAACTCCAGGCCAATAGAAGTGCTCTTGCTGCTAGCCAATAACAAGCCAGGCTGCTGTGTAAGAGGTAAAACTCGGTGTCCCAAACTACACACAGGGGATGGAAAAACCTGGTTTTGGCTCATTGAATATTGGACGAGCTCAAAGTACACATTGATTTTGTGATGTGTCCCTACTCATGCCTGCTTAATTAATATAGGAAGTTGTGTGCCTTAAACAATTAAAGTTGTGCGCCTTAAAGTTCAGCGCCTATGGATTTCAGAGCAGCAGGAATGCTGTCAAGAATCCATATCTACTTAAATCAAACCAGAGGCATGGATGATTGGAGGAATCAGACTGTGAACATAAGAATACTTGAATGAGTAAGTGATGCTGTGCATGATCATTCCTGAGCTGTGGAAGGCCCCAATACAATTGTTTGTTTATTTTAAAATGGAAACGTGCATTTCCTTCCTTCCCACGTTGCTAAAAGGAGTGATAAAGAAGCCAGAAATGGGTTTAGGGATCAGGATCCACATTCACATTCCAAATTCCAAAAAAAAATTGCATTTGTTTGGATCCAGGGTTCTTTTCTTTTCTTTTCTTTTTTCCCCCCTATTTTGGCCCATCTCCAGAACAGCCTATATTACACCTCTGATGCCACAATTAAGCCCATTCCAAGTCAATCAACTTTGTGAAACTCAGAAAAAATCATGTATCAGAACCATGTAAATGTGCATGTTTTGAGTAGTTTTCATGCCAGTCCACTCAAAGCTTTCACTTAAACCTGAGCCCAGGTTTGCTCAAATTATTAGCCAACTTTTTAAAAACTTTCTCATGCATGTTGAGTCTGGAATGAATTACAAGCAGGTGAGTTTCATAGGATTTGGCAGAGTTCTCTAGTCAAAACTGTTGAAAGAAGATTTGTTGCCGTATAAGTGCATGAATTAACTATACATACATTATAAAATTACTTTTCTTGATACAAGTGCATCAATATGCTGAAAGTCTGCTAATTTATTATTCCTCTCTGAAGAGGAGAAAAGGATTTTGATTTTTAAATTCATACTTAGGCAAATTATTTTCTAAATGCAAAGTATAACTTCACATGAAGCCCAAGGAACACATTTTACACACAACACTTCTATTGCCATTAAGCTCCACCCATAGTTGTTAAAATAGACGCTCATACGTAGGTAGCATGCTCTCACATTTGCAGCCTGCACTCAGACCCTCTTTCAAACACAATGCAGCCAATCTCATTCTCATATATACATTATGATAGGCCAGATCTTCAGCTAGTGTAAATTGACTTCAATGAAATGAAGGCAATTTACATCAGCTGAGGATGCAATGTCCGTTCTTGCAACACTCCCTGTTACTCATAATCATTCATGCTGTAGGGGAAATCAAGCCAAACTGCTTACAGACCTTTTCTATCTTTCCGATAGGCAAGATCTTTCTTGGGTTTCCCTCCTCCTGCCAATTCCTTTAATGTATTCACTTGTCCCATGAATGTATTTGCTCTTGTTAATATCCTAGGACCCTGTGTCCGATTCTTCTCCATGTGCTTCTGGATAGAGGAGGCCCATGGGGACACACTGGTAACGTTGAGTGTCCGAAATTCACTTATTTCAAATAAATCAACTGATTAGTTATTAGGAAAGGATTTGGAAAGTATGAGGATGATGCGGCCTCAATATTGCTCATTCTTTTTTCTCTTACTCCTTCTCACGTTGTTGTGTTAGTTTGAGTCATCTCTCTACGGTTCAAAGGGCTGTTTGTTTTAAGCCTCGGCTATCCTCTGAAGCCTGCTGTCTTTAAAGATGTTCTCTGCTTTTATCGCTGAAATCTAATTGCTGCTCTCTGGGCTTTAAAAAGAAAAATTCAGGATGACACTATGTCTTAATTCCAGGAAAAACTGATGCTGTGCTGAAGGTGCTACTCGATTTTCTCTCTGTGTCTCAGATCCAAAAGCAGAATGTTCCTTGCCTCTAGCAAATAATGATATTTCTCTGCTTTTTGGAATGCCAGTTTCATTGAGCTGGCTGGTTCCCATCACCTCATTACCAGAGATGTTTGAGCTAGCCAGTTCAGTTCTGAACAGACACAAGGTCCCTGGCTTGCTTGGACCCAGGGTTTTGCTTCGGGGCCTTCTTTGCCTTTACATCTCACCACTAAATAGCCAAGGAGAGTAATGGCCTTATACAGCTAGCCCTCAAGTGTTACCCCAGATAGAGCCTCCTCGGGGGCGGGGGACATTGTTGTGACTAGGTCCTGAAAGGTACCAAACTAAAATGACTCACTTGTGTTCCCCAGAGGTGCAGGCCACCAGTCGATGGATACTGCTGGGTGAACAGTCGGGCATGCTCTAATCAGACGGTAAACGGCGGTATAGTCACGGGGAGGAGAGCATTCTCAATCCAAGTGCAACATTCATTGGAAAGGTCTAATATCCTTTTTTGGTGAGGAGTGCGACAGTAGTGCCAGTCAAAGGCCTTGGGCTGCATCCTGATATTATGGGGTAATAAATTCTCCAGCGCTCGGGGTCTTTAAATCAGTTTCAAATGCCTTTCTAAAAGATGTACTCGAGTTCAGCCTGTTATTGACCTGGATGTGGGGCTCACTGGCTGACATTCTATGGCCTGGGTTATACAATCATAATGGTGACACCTGGCCTTAAAATCTGTGAACGCATGAAAACTTCAGAAAGGGAATGAACAAACTGCTGCACGGCCCAGTTCAGAAGAAAAACGAGATCATTAGAGTCAGCTCTGCACGCTGGCAAAGTCCAAGCTTCAAGGAAAGCAGGTGGGACAGGAAAGTGAAGTAATTTAAGCTCATAAAGGAAATGAAGTGCAAAAAAAATTCTGTAATTGCCGGAAGCACGTTTTTGGACCGGTGTCATAGTCCTGCACACAGAAAAGATTCTGTTTGCTGGTAACACATAATGGGAAAGCAGACATCTTCCAGTGCTGTCAAGTGCAGTTCGGGTGGGAATCTCAAGAGCCCTGGAGTCAATTATCAGCACAGGATTTTCAGGAATTTTTGAAAATCTCCTCTCTGACTTTTCTTTTTTTCTTGCTCTTCCATCCAGCATCACAAATGAAGCCCTCGGTTCGAGTAGTGCAGTGGTCTTCGAAGGAAGAAGCTGATATATCAGCTGCTTTGGCAGATTAGAAGGGGAAATGACAATGAAGGGAGACCCTTTTTAACTCAGAAATGGTTTCTCTCTGTTAAAAAGGGCAACATGCCCTTTATATACCATTGAGCTAGCATGCTAAAAATAATAGCCTGAGTGCAACCAGGAGTAGCGGGAGGGTCTAGCTGCCCCGAGGACAAACCTTGCTGGACTCTAGGGGTGCATACTTGGACAGCTAGTGTGGCAAATTGCTGGCACTACTATGAGGGTCCCGCACTTTCTCTTCTTGTGGGGGGTTTTCATGGCGCCATTTCTTGCCCCTGAACTGGGGTGTCAGCTTGTCAGCTGTCCCACTAGTATCCAAGAGAAGGGGAATGGAGAGGGAGGGACCCAGGCCCGCCCTCTACTCCGGGTCCCAGCCCAGGGGCCCTAGGTTAGTGGGTAAACCACTTGTACTAGTGATACTTTCCCCTGGGCTCCTTCCCTCTCCTGCTTGTGGGGCTTCCTGCCTTCCCTCTGCACAAGCCAGGTGTCCCTTTACCTAGGGTCTTGGTCTTCTTAGCCCGCCACAGCACTTCTCCAAACTCTCCTCTGCTTTCCTCCAAACTGCTCTCTGCTCCACCACCAAAACACTATGCTCCAACTCCTTCCTCCTCCTCCCCTGTCTGCCTGAAGCAGGGGGTTTTATTAGGTTCCTGAGAGGGCCTTAATTGACTGCAGGTGCTCCAATTAACCTGTAGCCACCCTCCCTAGTCTCCAGGGAACCATGCCTTAATTAGCCTAGGGCTTATATATTTCCCCTCTCACACTCTACTACTGCTGCTCCCTGGCCCTCCTGTATCACACTAATCTGAGCTTCTGCCCCTGCTACCATGGCTACACTACAATTTCTGGCACACTTGCTCGATGAGAGTTAGCACAGGTATGCCTCCTGAAGCTGGGAATCATACCCCCAAGCCCCAAATGTAGACATACCCTTAAATCCATCCTGCGGTAATTTCCACCTTGTCTTATACCTGTGAAAGAAAGGCCAAGCCATTGCCAGGACATCAAAGCAGTGGAAGAGCGTAGTCTAAGGGCTGGTCCACACTGGGGCGGGGGATCGATCTAGGAAACGCAACTTCAGCTATGAGAATAGCGTAGCTGAAGTCGACGTTTCCTAGATTGAACTAAATTTACTTACTGCGGATCCACGCAGCGCAGGCAGGCTCCCCCGTCGACAGCGCTTCCTCCTCTCGGCGAGCAGGAGTTCCGCAGTTGACGGGGGAGCGCTTCTGGGATCGATTTATCGCGTCTAGATGAGACGCGATAAATCGATCCCAGAAAATCGATCTCTACCCGCCAAATCAGGCGGGTAGTGTGGAGCTAGCCTAAGACACCTTTGAGCTATTTTGCATATAAAAGAGCAGGACCAAACAATGCATAATGAGGGTCTGTAAATAGGTTGCACAAATCTATCAACGCAATGCTTATCAAAGCAGTATTTGTGAAAGCACAGCATTGTTGCACTGGACACATCCTCTACGTGATAGAGCACCAGTCGTGCAACAAACATGCTGAATGGTAGATTTTAATAGGCAAAAGAACAAAGGTCAAGCCAGCAACCCAGAAATCAACCTTAGGGCAAGCCACAGTAGCAAACAAATCAATTTGCAAGCCAAAGTAACATCTGGGGCAGAGTGTTTTGAAACAAGATGCATTGACCAAAATCAGATAAGACTTTGTCAGAAAAAGGAACAAGAGTTAGAAGCGCAACTAGCAAATGTCACAGTATTTCCCTGCCTGACGCATGGAAAAGTCTGTAATCCAAGAACTGGATTCTTTAATCACCTGTCATGTCACAAAATATCAATTAAACCTGTCATCTTTAACAGAGAGAACTGGTTGGAAAACAGCAATGGTGAGGTTGCAAGCTGAAATTTTGACTTTTTGTCAAAAAAAATAAAATAATCAAAACTAGATTTTTTGCGGGGGGCGGGGGGGCAATAAGGGGTTTCAGTTGCTGAAAACATTTTGGGGTGTTTTTAACAAAATGAATTGTTTTTTGGTTTTCCAATGAAAAACACATTTTTCAAGAGAAGAAGGTGCTTTCTGTGAAAATATTGTTTTGTCAAACAAAAAAATCAGTTGGAAAAAAAATGTTTTGGTAGAAAAATGTTGACTAACCCTAGTTTGCATGTTTTTATTTACTCTATTTTTCCAACTGGGAAGCACCAGATACATCTATATAATGAGTAAGGCTACTCTTTTGTCATGGACATTTTTAGTAAAAGTCATGGATAATTCACGGGCAATGAACAAAAATTCACGTCAGCCATGACCTGTCCCTGACTTTTACTAGAAACATCCCTGACAAAATGGGGAGGGAGGAGGGTCCTCCAGCACCTTGCCCCACTTCATGCAGTGGCAGGGACTTGCAGTGCCTTCCCCCTGCTGCCAGAGAAGGCAGCTGGGGAGCTCCAGGGGTATCCCCTGCCAGCAGAGGCTGGGGAGCTCTGGGGAAGCCCCCGCTGCCCTGCAGGGCTGGGAACCGGGTGGGGGGGCAGCTGGGAGCTAGGGGAAGGGTCCCCCACTGCCGTGGTGCCTGGGCTGCTGCGGGTGAGTCTCCTCAGCCCTTCCCCACCCCCCCAATGTGGCTGGGCTGCTACAGGGCCCCAGTGTCACGGAGGTCGCAAAAAGTCACAGAATCCATGATTTCCGCAACCTCTGTGACATACTCTTAGCCTTAATGATGAGCGACTAACCTGGTATGAACGGACACAAACCTTGATATTGCCTAAAAAACAGTTTATCTAGCATATGGAGAAGGAACCCAAACCATAAATCTCCCAAAACCTTGCTGTATTCTCACCATGCTAAACTGAATTGCTCTAGAACCAGATTTGCACCCTGATGAAACAATGCCTAATTATTTTGTTCAATGAATTCATTATTTTTTCCTGTTTCCTGATGCAACCGCTGCTCTGTGTTTTCTACAGATCTTCCTCAGAAAAGATTGCAGTAGTACCTACAATAAATATAATATAATATAATTAATTAATTAATTAATATAAAGCCGTGGTTCTAAACCTGGGCCAGACTGGTCAACTGTTGTTCTTGTTAGTGCTAAAGCTGATTGAAAAACAGAATTTCCACCTTACAGAAAATTCCGATAAATTCAACCCTGGGCAGGAATCACCTGAACCGCAACACTCCATGGTGCTGGCTCAGGCCGACTCTGGTTAGTAGCGAATGGACCCAAAAACGAAATAGTTTGTTTGGATTTGCCCCAAGGAAAACTGACAAATTTCTGCAAAATGGACATTTTCCTTGTGGAAAATGTTGATTGTCTGGAAACTACATTTTTTTTGTCTAAAAGACATTTTGGCAGGAAATTCTCAACCTGCTCTAGTTGGTACCTTGCTCTGTGAACCGTGCATTGAAATTGATGGTCTCATTGAACTCTATGGAGCTGAGCCTCAGCTGGTATCAGATGCCATAGCTATATTGAGCTCCCCGGGTTTACACCCGCTCAGAATATGGCTGTGTGACCCTACTCCCAGAGTTAGGTACTGTGCTCACTGAGGAAATATCCTCTGCTGCATTTCTATTTAAACACTCACTAGACTGTTGTTTCCAAAGAGTTGTTAAAACAGGAGTATTTCACTAATTTGTTTGTTCTCCATGCCAAACAAGTGAACTCTGATTAAACCAGATTTTCCCCATCAGCATTCAGCTTATAAATTTTATAGCAGGACGTCCTTATTCCAACCAATTTTTTTTTAAAGTGGCTTTAAACACCATTAATTTCTCTGTGGTTTTAGTGAAGGAAAATGTTATTTTCTTTGTTAACAAAAGTGAAAAATATCCCTGTTCCTGGTGTGGAGTATAAATTGGCACTTCATATCACCACATATAATTACACAGTAAGGCCCCAGTATGAAGTCCCATAATTCACTGGCACACAGTAACTGCTGGAGAAGTCATTGAAACGATTGGCTAAAGCGAATGCCATTACACAGCACTCAAAACGTGTAATGTGCAGGATCTACTCCTCTCCCTGCCCGATCTTTGTGCCTGGGAAATGCTTCTCTGTTGATGAGCAAGTACTGTGTGCTGGTCATAGTCAGGGAACTGGCAATTAAAAGTGCCCTTGGATAGCACCTAGCTGAGTGACATGAGGACCCTAGAATAGCTCATTTTAAAAATCGGTTTGTATTGTTTATATTTGGCAATAACTGGGAATGGTGTTTCAACATTTTGGTTATTGTTGTGTTGTTTGTATTTTTATTTGTGTAAATAGTTCTAAATTACGTAATGAGAAAAATGGGAGCTGCCTTGTTAAGAATAGGGAGGGGGCACTTGAAGCGGGCTCTAAGCACTGTGACTGTGGCCATGTGAGGAGGTGGGCACAGGAGAGCACTCAGCCTATGAGAAGCTCCCAAGAAATGTGTTAGAATTCCAAGAATAAATAGAATTCCTCTTCAAAACTGAGCCTTCTTGTTGAAGGTGCACCAGTGACATCTGAATAAGCAGGGCCGGCCCACAACATTTTGGCACCTGAGGCGGGGAGCTCAAGTGATGTCCCCATGCCCCGTCGCTTGAGCCAAAACTTTGAAAGGTCTCAGTTCTGCCTTCTTCCTGTTCTACTCCTCTCATGGTACTGCTCTGCTACCTACCCCAATAAAGGAGAGCTAACAACTTAAAATGCCTCGTTCAAAAATTTTAAGTAACAGTTAACTTTCGAACACTTGAACAGCAAATGTAACTTTTCTTGTCTGCAAAGTAAACACTGATATTTTTATCTGTTTGAATAATCAAAGTGGTGCTTTCCATGCCTTCTTGGCTGCAAAGATTTGAACTGCTTCCTGAAGGTCCACAGTCTGGGCCAGCTCATGCTCTATTGAGATGGTTGCAAGGCCGACCAGCCTCTCCTGTGTCATTGTGGAGCGTAGATCTGTTTTTATTAACTTCAGCTTGGAGAAGCTGTGTTCTCCACTGGCAACTGTTACAGGAAGTATTAGAAGTGTGCGCATAGCAACAAAAGCATTTGGAAAGAGGGTGGTCATCTTATTTGTGAACATATATTCCAGAACAGCCTCTGGAATTGATCCTGCTGAAATGTATCTTGAAAGGGCTTTCAGTTCATCACCTAAATCACTCGCATCAATATCGCGCATGTCATTGTGTGTCAACACTGTCTCCAATGCCCTGCATTGCTGGTGTAGGTCTTCTTCACGTATAGTGAGGAGTTTGGGAATATCATACAACATCCCAAATATACTGCTGTGTTCCTTGAGCTGCATGAAACGTTCTTCAACTGACTGTATTGCACAATCTAGCACCTGGTTAAAGAATTCAACTTTGAATTGTTGTTTGGGGTCTCTTATGGGATTATCCTGTGCCTCGTAATCAAAATGTCTTCTTCTTCGGTGACTCTTGTATTCTTGAATAGGTGGGAAAATAGCTTCAGTGTGAAGTTCCTCTGCCAACTTCTGCACACTCTTCAGGACACTTTGAAATCCCTCATATGACTGGTAAGACTGAAGGTATAACTTTTTTTTGTCCAATTGTTCCATTGCTCCAGATATATCAAGGTCAACACCTTGGAGTCTCTTGCTTACAACATTTATTTCAAACAGTATGTCATGCCACTACACTAAGCCACACAGAAATTTGAAGTTATGTATGTTTCTGGTGATTCCATTTTCCTCTGCCACTGTTCTCCCATGAACAGTTCCTGTCATAGCATTATCCTCCATAATGGCAACTATGGCATCATCTATCTTCCCAATTTGGTGTTTGATAGGCTTTATCACCTCCACTCGACTTTCCCATCATGTGGCACTCGGTGGTTTCAGTGTCCGAGAGGATGTTCCCAGCTGTTGCTTCAAAATTTGCCATCGATGAGTTGATGCATGAGTTGGGCAGAGGGCTGGGAGTGTGGGGGGTGCAGGGGTCAGGGCAGAGGGCTGGGGGTGTGGGCTAGGGTCATGGGGGTGCTCCCAGCCCCCTCCCCAGAGCAGCTTATGGCAGGGGGCTGGAGGGGATATGCCCTGATTCCACCCCCCTCCCCCAAGGCCCTGTCCCCACCTCTTCTCCTCCTCCTCCCGGGAGCAGTGAGCGTGCTGCGGCTCTGCTTCTCCCCCTTCCTCGCTAGGGCCCTCAGCTGATCAGCGCAAGGAGGGAGAGGAGGAGGGGCAGGAACCCATCATGCTGGGGGAAGAGGTGGGGGAGGGAGAAGCTTGCCTGCCCTGCAGCAGCAGCCAGCAGGACCAAGCTTCTTCACCCTGTCCCCGCAGGGCCGGGGGCAGAAGAGCAGGCCGGGGTGGGCAGGATTTTTAATGGCACGTTGCTGCCTGCCGGAGTCTCAGCTGCTGGCCCCGCTCAGCCCACTGCCGGCCTGGGTTCGGCAGCGGGCTGAGCGGGGCCGGAAGCTGGGACCCGGCAGGCAGCAGCGTGCCATTAACAATCGGCTCGCGTGCTGTCTTTGGCACATGTGCCATAGGTTGCCGACCCTGCTCTAGGCACTAACACAGAATATGTCTATGCAAGAGCTGCTACAGCCATACAGCTATGGAGCTGCAGCTGTGTTCTGGAGTGCTATAGTGTCATTGCTTCCTACATGGACAGAGGGGTTTTGCCATCTATGTAGTTAATCCAGCTGTCCGAGAGACAGTAGCTCGGTTGACGGAAGAATTCCTCCATGAACATAGCTGTGCCTCCACCAGGGGTTAGGTTGACCTAATTACATTGCACAGAGTGCGAAATTTTTCACAGCCTGAGCAATGTAACTAGGTAAACCTCAGTTTTAGGTGTAGATAAATAAATAGTAATAAGTGTTTGCAGGATCAGGGTTTTCTAGTATCATCTCCACTACTGCCTTAAGCAAACCAAATAGAAGCCCATGTGCTAGATCTTGCTAACATCTGCCATCCCCCAGATAGCAAAACAAAACATTGTTCATGTTTCCATCTCACTGAGGACATGGGCAGGCATCAGCATATTTACTGTATGTTTCCTATTTGGTTTTGCTAACAAAACAGTGGGGATCATACTGTACTTAAGACTGTAAGCAAGTAAATCTTTCTTTAGGAAGAAACACAAGTGCAGATATTTGATCCACATTGTTTACAGTCTTCTCTGAAAACATTCTAATGGCTCTCATCACAAGACGCTCTCTGATGCCTTTTGCCAACACAAAAATCCAAAGGAGTGGAACTTTTTTTTTGGAATTGGACATTAAAATTCCCTGCAAAGCCATCATCTTAGAAACTGTTCTCATGGAGCTATGTAACATTCAATAATAAACACAGCGGTTTGTTTGACATTAAATAACAAAAACTGTTTTTGAAAAGATAATTTTATTGGAAACAATGTATTTTGAAACTAATTTGTCACGCCTAATGCCAAACCAGAGCAGGCTATAAAGAGACAGCTTTCCTGCTGCAGCGATATATGGCCTTTTAAATAAAATATAACACAGGAGGCATTTCTTCGCTTGGCTTTTATCTGTGCTTATTTAAAATGTTTCTGCTTGTTTCTTAATTAAACGTTGATGGTTCAACGATACTGGATATAGGGAAGCAATATGGCCTAAGGGATAGGGTGCTGAGTTGGCAGTCTGGGGACTTGGGGTGAAATCTTAGCCCCATTGAACTCGATAAGAATTATGCAGTTGACTTCAGTGGATCCAGGATTTCTCCCTTGGGTTCAATTCCTGGCTCTGGCATTGACCCGCTATATGGCTAATCACTTCACCTCTCTGTGTCTCTGTTTTCCCTCCAACTCTTTGTCTATTTATATTGGAAACTCTCACTCTTTCTCACCAGGTGTTCATACAGCACCTTATGGAATGGGCCTCCCATCATGGTTGGGGACTCTAGGTGCTACTGTAATACACATCATTAATAACAATAATGTGCAGCCTTAAACGACCATTGTTCAGCTTTGAGCAAACACACCGAAAACGTATGCATCTGAAGAGCTCTCTCTTTTGATTGTTGAAAAGAAGTATCTTTTTTCTCTGTTTCTCCAAAAATGCAGTATTATAGGCTCGCCTCGAGAATGGCATAGATTCAAGGTAATAATCTTCATTAATATGTAAAATTGCGATGAGTTGTCAAAGGAATTCTTAAAAAACAACAACATACAAACACACAACCAGAAAAGCCCTGCACCTCTGTCTTCTGTAATTTACTTGACATCACACGTTACTCGGATTGCAAGGGAATATTTTTCCACCGTGTGGGAGGTAGGAAAAGGAGCCAAGGAAGTGAGTGTCAGGAATGAGGGGGAAACAGCTCTGAGCAGAAAAGAGCAAGGACTGCCAGTTCGTGAATGAAAACAGCAACGAAAACATCCCTGCACAGTGGGGCCAAATCCAATGCCCACTGAAGTCAATGAGAATCTTTCTCATAGGAAACTGAGTCAAAGTATTCAGCATAAATGTGTTTGGATTTTTACTACTCTGCAATAGAAGGGCGCCTATCCGCTGCCCTCGGTGCACTCCACAATCTTTTAGAAGATGCACATACACGAGTGCACCTACACGGACCCATCCGCTACCCTGAGGTCAAATCAGACAGCCAACAGCAACATGAATCAATTAACCTCCCTGCAAACTTGCTTGTCCCGCATGGCCCACTGTTCGGCAATGTGGTGCCCCTTTTCCTTACACCTAAGGGAGGAAGGAGGGAGCTTGGAGTGTGCCCTGTAAGCTAACAAACTCGGGCAATAGGGGGAGTGATCTCTAAAGGCTTGGACAATTTAAAGACATCCCAATTGTTAAAAAAAAAAAAAAAGTCCCACTTTCAATCTGCTACAACAGCAGGTTGGTGTTTTATCAGCCAAGCGGGTGCTGGAAACAATCTATCCAGACATGAACATTTGAATATTTGTTCCTTATTGATATCCTGTTATATTAGTATAATAAAGGCTACCTCTGCTAATATTTACCTCGTTATCACCCATGTACATATCTTGCCTTCTTTGTTTGCACTTCCGCTAGCAAATTTGCATAGCGTTCCCCTACCCCCACTTAAGCTCGCCACCACAGTGCTGTCTACAGCCAGAAGGTGGGTGCGGAGGACTCCAATACCTGGCTATTTTGCTGAAGTTGCCCAGATTCTACAACACCAGCTTCCTTTTCACTGCCCCTTGCTGAGAATGGCAGGAGTGATGCTGAAGGCGGAACACGCTTTTAAAAAACTGAAAAACATCATAATTCATATTCTGTCTTGAGCTCTCCATGTGCTACCCACTGCAGTCATTGGGGTTGCAACTTTCATGGGTATAACTGGGGGCAGAACTGACCCACCATCTTTAGCAACAGACCTGCCAAATCTTTTAGGACCTGGTCCTCACTCCCACTAAAATCCATGGCAAAACTCCCATTGACTTCAGGAGCAGGAACAGGAGCTGCTGGGGGAAAGTTATAACATCCAGAGACAAAGGACTAAGGCCCCAATCTTCAAAGGTATTTCAGTGCCTAAGTCCCATTGATTTCACTGGGAGTCTAGTGGCTAAATACCTTTGGGGATCTAGGCACAAGAGTCTTGATCCTTCATTTGCTTCAATTGAGAGAGCCCATCAAAGTTAAGGATGAAATCGCTGATAGTTCTGCGTGCTGTGATACCACCATGATGTGTGTGGAGCATGGGTAGAGAGATAGGATGGATTAACTGGATTGGTTATCTGACCCTCCTATCTAATCCATTAATCTAACCCATCTAATCCACCCATTTGTCCGCTAAGAACGTAAGAATGGCCATGCTAGGTCAGACCAATGGTAGTCCACTATCCTATCTTCTGACAGTGGCTGATCCGAGGGTCAGAGGGAATGAACAGAGCAGGGAAATGTATTGAGTGATCCATCCCCCATCATCCATCCCAGTTTCTAGTAGTCAGAGGTTTAGGGACATCCAGAGCATGGGGTTGCATCCCTGACCATTTCAGCTAATAGCCATTGATGGACTCATCATCCATGAACTTATCCAATTTCTTTTTTGAACCCAGTTATACTTTTGGCTTTCACAACATCCCCCAGCAATGAGTTCCACAGGTTGACTGTGCATTGTGTGAAGAAATACTTCCTTATGTTTGTTTTAAACCTGCTTCCTATTAATTTCATTGGGTGATCCTGTTTCAATCCAACAGATGTACAGAGCAAATAGAGAGAAGAAATACAAAATGAGATCAAGTCCAAAATAGGACAGCTTTTGAAAAGGGGGGACATAAAAATTAGGGATGGATGACCCAGTTCAGAAAAAATATTCTGACCTTTGGCCATTATTAGAATGAACTTTACCCAAACTTTTCCTAAAATTTTAAATTTGTCCGTCTTAGTAATGTTTATTTATTTATTTATTTGTTTATTTGTTTGTTTTGCTTGCCTGCATACTGCTGAGTTCTGGCCCAGGCCAAGAATGGAAGTGGCAGGAATGTCAAAAGACAGCCTGGTCTTGTGTGATAACCAGCCCAATTGTGCCAGGTCAGGAGCTTCAAATAACATGGTTAAGATTGAAATAAGCATCTGACTTTTTCACTGCTTATTAGAACTGAGCTCTAACATGTTTGATGTTCATCCGTTGCTAATAAAGATCCAGCTATTTATAAAAGAAACTATTTACTTTTAAATAGACCAAATAGTTACTTGAGAATCATTTTCTGATTTATGGCCGGATTCTCAAAAGTGCTCAGACCCCAGCAGCCCCCCACTGAAAACTATGCCCCTGATTCAAGAAAGTACATAGGCACGAACCTGATCAATGGCTCATTGAATTTTGCCTTAAGACTCTCATTGACTTCAGAGAGCTTTGAAAGTTCCATGTGCTTAAGTCCTTCCCTATTCAGGAAAACACTTAAGGACATCCTGCAGTGCTTTCCTGGAGAGGGATGCTGTCCTGAATCAGGGCCTAGGAGAAGAACTGGGAGCTGCGAGGTGCTGCTCATTTCTAGAAGTCTGGCAATTCTGGCTGATCCAGCAAGTTCTTAAGCACATGCTTAAGTGTAAGTATATGGTGTAGTTCATCCTTATTCAACAAAGGATTTAAGCACATGGAAAAGGGATGGACTTAATCACATGCTTTATACTTCAACATGTGCTTAAGTGCTTTGCTGAATCTAGGCCTCAATTAAGTGTCTAAACGGGAGCTGTGGTCTTTTGAGAATTTGGCAAATCACATAGGCCTTGTCTACACTAGAAAGCTTTACTGGCAATAGTTCTACTGGCACAGTGCCACTGACAAAACGATTTCAGCAGAGTATATTCACCCTCGGCCACTTGTGCCAGTGCACCATGTCCGCACAGCATCAAGATATGTCACTGAAAGCCGTGCTGCACTGTGGCTAGGAATCCCAGAATCCTCTGCACCGCATTCAAGAACAGTGCCTTGTGTGCCCGTGCCTTGTAAGATACCCACACTCCTCCCGGGGAACTCTCAGAATTGGGGCTCAAATGCCTTCTGCTCCATCCCATAACCACACCCATTTTACGTGCCATTTTTGAATTTGCCGCTGCAAACATGGGTGCAACCCAGAGCAACGCAGCTTTTCTTCACTGTAAAGACCAGGCCCAGGACTCTGGGGTATTTGCAAGGCTGCAACACTCAAAGAGTATGTCTACACCAGGGGTCTCAAACACGTGGCCTGCCAGGCTCCCCGTGGCACCCCCCCCGTTTTAAAAAAAAAATTGTTTTTTTTAATTTTCTTTTCCCCCCAGGCAGTTCCCATGCCAGACAGTTGTTCTGGCGGTGGGAACTGCCTGGGGGTAAAAAAAATTTTTTTTAAATGGGGGGGCGGGGGCGGGGGGAGCCCAGAGGGCCGCAGGGAAGAGCTTTGCGGTTTCTGGGAGGGAGTGGGGAGGAGCGGGAAGCTGTGCGCACAGGGGAGGAGGCGGAGAAGGGGCGGGGCCTAATGGAAGGGGTGGAGTGGGGGCAGGGCCGGGGGCAGCAAGGGGGCGGGGTCAGTGATGCGGCCCTCGGCCCAATGCACTAGTCCTCATGCGGCCCTCGTGGTAATTTGAGTTTGAGACCCCTGGTCTACACAGTGAGCACAGCCCGCAGCACCGAGTCTCGGAGCCCGAACTGACAGACTCGGGCTCACAAGGCTCACGCTATGGTGCTAAAAATAGCAGTATAGACATTGCCACTCAGACTCTGCAGTCGCGGGAGGGGAATGGGCTTCCGAGCCCATGCAGCTATTTTTAAGTTGTAGCATGAATCCTGTGAGCCCAAGTCTGTCAACCCAGCCTCTGAGGCTCACTGCCCCTCGCTGTGTCGAAGGTTGGACCCAAACAGACGCCGCTGAGGGTGGTAGACAGTGAAGGCAGCAGCTAGACTGGTTCAGCTTTTCGTGGAACAAGTGTGCTGGGTGCTGAGCCCTTTTGAAAATCAGGTCCTTATTTTTCAGTTCAGTACCTAAGAGAGACTACACAGACCACGAAAGGAGCAAGTTCTAATCTGCCTTTACAACAAACCATCTAGCCATTAGTCAATCTCACGCTATGATGGTAAGGTTTAGAAGCATTCTGGTGGTTGATCAGACAATACACTCTACGCGTACTGTAAATAAGAGTCTTCATATGTCAAAGAATTAATTGATTTTAAGGCCTTACTTTTATTATTACCACAGTTGTGATTTAGAACCCAGTTTCCTCCATGTCTATTTGAAGCGGGCAAATTTGGTGTTGCAAAGGGCTCCTCTGATGTTCTGTCAAATTTCCATGCAAATAAATCTCATTTCGCTGATGTCTGTAAAGTTTTGCTTTATAGCAGAGGTCTCTCCGGGAGCTCTGTCTTCAATAAAAGGGGGTAGAAGTGGAACTACTAATTTAGTTTCTTTAAAAGGCATGTATTTTCATGCACATTAAATCCATCTGTTTCTGAAATGTATGCCTTTCTTCAATGTGTAATTTGATAAAACCCAAAAGAAAACCTCGGAGCTCCAAACTTGAAACAGAAATAGAGCGAGAACAGCTGAGAACTTTACTAAAGAGAAAAAAATACAACGTATTTTTAGAATGCAAAATTTTTTTAATTCCATACAATGGATTTTGATGCAATCTGTCCGCAAGTCATTAAGTTCACTGAAAAAAGCAAAAACAGAAAATACATGATCTATTGTTGTTGTTATTTATTATTTGTATTACTGTAGTGCTCAGAGGGCCCAATGACAGATCAGGACTCTATTGTTCCAGGCGCTGTACAAACAGACCCTGATCCTGCAGCAGGATCTGCATGGGCAGATGCTTGTATCTGTGTGGAAATTTGCTTCAACGTGAGTGCAAGGTCAATTCGCTCAGGATCAAGGCCCTATGTACAGCTTGGAGCAATTGGGCTTAAAACTGTGTCAGGGTTTCTTTCTTAGAAGTAACGGTATGATCGTCAGGGCTGACCTCCAGGCCATAGTCTTTCACCCCATGTGCATCAAGCCCAAAGCATGCAAACCTCTTTGTAAGCAAATGGACAAAACCTCTCAGAAAATATCAGTCCAATATCTGTACCGCCCACAGATCCAAGTTAGCAGTGGCGGGAAGTTTGGCCGCCTATGCTTTAACCCCACTGCTAGCATGTGTTATTCAGTGACACAGAAATCGCATTCATATTCTTCCTGGGTGAAATGCAGCTTGCCATACGCAAACGAAAAACCCTCCTGACTTCAAGGAAATAAGATTAGACGAAGACTAATCACAGCAGAGCCTCAAAAGCTCCTCTTCAAACTGATATAATGCGAGGATCATAGGGACAAACACAGGGCTAGTTACATGACTCCCATAAGCAGGATTTGGCCCTATGTTCCTGACAGTTTCTGGTTGCTCAGAAGCCTTTGGGGTTCTCTTGTAACTAAGCTTTGTCTAGTCTCATTTCTTCAAAGGAGCTGAGAGATTTATGCCTTTGTTTCCGTGCATGTACTATTTTAAAGACAGGTTTTAAAAAGTGCTCAGAACCCACCCCCAACCCCCGGTGGGGGCTGGGTTTTTAAAGAGCTCCGTTCCTGTTTAGGCATCTAACTGAGGTGGGCAGACTTTCCATAGCGCTGAGCATCCAGCAGCTCTTAATGAGAGCTTCTGGCTGCTGAATTTTTTGGAAAATCTAGCTCTTAATTTCCTTCAATAGTATTTTGGGTAGCTGAGATCTAGACTAGAAAAATATAACAGGGTTTGGGTGGGCGTTCATTCTAGTCAAATGTAATGCTGATGAAAGGACAATGCTAAATAACAGAACTTAAAAATATTTTTTTTCTCTGGGTCATTCTGCTTTCAAACATGTTTAGCTCTTCAATACAATCAATATTTGAATGAATCACATGTTAGAAAAATATCCCGTCACTTTAAAATAAAGAACCCTTTGTTCTTTCCTTAAATAGTTTTGGTGTTATATTAATACAACACTTTTCACCAAAAATTAGACCCTTGTACTAGAGTGATGGAAAAAGTGCCTAGTGTAAAAGAGAATGAGATGCACTGTATTTATTTCAAGCAATAATATTGCTATGTTAATAATCACAATGCGGGGCAGGAGGAAATCAAATAGATTGTTAAAACACAATGTATTTCCAGGGTATAAAGTTTACTTTCCTGATGAAAAATCTTTCATGATATCAGTGAGAGCTGATAGTCAGGCTCCTAAGTGAGTTTGGTGCTTTTTAAAATTTCACCCAGAATCTTTTTTTTTACAGCAAGTTGAAATTGTTCACCATGTCCTCAGTGTGACTATACAGAATTACATTACAGGTCTCTTGTTTCTATAAATTTATTCCACAGACAGCGACAACTGGAACCGAAAATGACAATATCTAATTAAAACTTCGAAGCCTAAACTTTCGTTTAAAGTTTGACTTGACATAGCAGGCTTTTCCTTTGCAGTTTTCGGCAGAAAGTCAAGGTCCGTACATAAATATAGCAAATGTTCAAAGTACACCAAGCAGGAGCCTGTAATTCACAATTTATACTGCTTGGAAATTGTGCAGTGGTTTCAAACTTTTTTTCTAAATTTGTGGGCCACAATTAGGGCTAGATATAAAAACAACATCTATAATTTTTATGCATTTTTTCATAACTGTGAAAGGAGCAACTTCTTTGATTTTTGTTTCATACACACACCAAACATCCTAAGGACCCATTTTGCTTCTTTAAGTTTTGTTAAGTAGTTTGGTTTATTTTCTCTTAAGCAAATATATGTGCCAAGAATTGAACTTTATATGAGATTTTATAAAATTATAACATTCCACCACCCAATGCGAGCAGCTGGCTCCCTGCTCACTGCATCTGCTGTTTGTTTGTTTGTTTGTGAAACTTTGTTAATGTTAATTTGTTGTTTATTTTTGCTCATCCTTCCTGCGGGGTGAACTCATCTCCTTGCTTCATTGTCTGTTTAAATGCTTCTATATCTCTCTGCAGTTTGAGAATAGTTCTGCTATTATACAATGGCCTGCTGATAACTGGATTGCATTTTCTGGTGTATTTCTGAAAGCAAACTGGTAACTAAGCTTGGAAACCATACTGCAGGGAGACAGGCTGATAAAATTGTGTTTACATTGCTTTTAGTCTTTCTTGAGCTACAGGCACTGGTTTTCATTTACATGAAAGCCCCTTCACATCACTCTGGCTGTATAAAACAGCATTAAATGGGAGCAAATATAAACGGTCCTAAGGGCTTATCTACCCTTTAAAGATTTCCCAGCAGAACTATGTCAGTGAGGAGGGGCAATTTTTGCCCATAGAGTTATACCTGTAAAAGCCCTATTGTATCAGTTATACCAGGGTAAAGTTGTCTCATATTGATATAGTTTATTTTGATTCCAGACTTGGAATAAGCTATACTGGTATTAGCATTTTTATATCAGTATAATTGCCTTCATATGCCCCTTCAATTGAACTCTATTGGCATAGTCTGGTGAACTCTGGTGCAAGTGCTGGAGGAACCAACTAGGGGAAAAGCTCTTCTTGACCTGCTGCTCACAAACAGGGAGGAAATAGTAGAGGAAGCAATAGTGGATGGGAACCTGGGAGGCAGTGACCATGATATGGTTGAGTTCAGGATCCTGACACAAGGAAGAAAGGAGAGCAGTAGAACAGAGACCCTGGACTTCAGAAAAGCAGACTTTGACTCCCTCAGGGAACTGATGGGCAAGGTCCCCTGGGAGAATAACATGAGGGGGAAAGGAGTCGAGGAAAGCTGGCTGTATTTTAAAGACTCCTTATTGAGGTTGCAGGAACAAACCATCCCGAGGTGTAGAAAGAAAAGTAAATATGGCAGGCGACCAGCTTGGCTTAACAGTGAAATCCTTGCTCGTCTTAAACACAAAAAAGCAGCTTACAAGAAGTGGAAGATTGGACAAATGACCAGGGAGGAGTATATAAATATTGTTCAGGCATGCAGGAGTGAAATTAGGAAGGCCAAATCACACTTGGAGTTGCAGCTAGCCGGAGATGTTAGGAGTAACAAGAAGGGTTTCTTCAGGTATGTGAGCAACAAGAAGAAAGTCAAGGAAAGTGTGGGCCCCTTGCTGAATGAGGGAGGGAACCTAGTGACAGAGGATGTGGAGAAAGCTAGTGTACTCAATGCTTTTTTTGCCTCTGTCTTCACAGACAAGGTCAGCTCCCAGGTGGCTGCACTCCGCAGCACGGTATGGGGAGGAGGTGACCAGCCCTCTGTGGAGAAAGAAGTAGTTCGGGACTATTTAGAAAAGCTGGACGAACACAAGTCCATGGGGCCGGATGCACTGCATCCGAGGGTGCTAAAGGAGTTGGCCGATGTGATTGCAGAGCCATTGGCCATTATCTTTGACAAATCATGTCAATCGGGGGAGGTCCCGGATGACTGGAAAAAAGCTAATGTAGTGCCCATCTTTAAAAAAGGGAAGAAGGAAGATCCGGGGAACTACAGGCCAGTCAGTCTCACCTCAGTCCCTGGAAAAATCATGGAACAGGTCCTCAAGGAATCAATTCTGAACCACTTAAAGGAGGGGAAAGTGATCAGGAACAGTCAGCATGGATTCACCAAGGGCAAGTCATGCCTGACTAACCTAATTGCCTTCTATGATGAGATAACTGGCTCTGTGGATGAGGGGAAAGCAGTGGATGTGCTATTTCTTGACTTTAGCAAAGCTTTTGATACAGTCTTCCACAGTATTCTTGCCAGCAAGTTAAAGAAGTATGGGCTGGATGAATGGACAGTAACGTGGATAGAAAACTGGCTGGATGGTCGTGCTCAACGAGTAGTGATCAATGGCTCCATGTCTAGTTGGCAGCCGGTATCAAGTGGAGTGCCCCAAGGGTCGGTGCTGGGGCCGGTTTTGTTCAATATCTTCATCAACGATCTGGAGGATGGTGTGGACTGCACCCTTAGCAAGTTTGCAGATGACACTAAACTGGGAGGAGTGGTTGATACGCTGGAGGGTAGGGACAGGATACAGAGGGACCTAGACAAATTAGAGGATTGGGCCAAAAGAAATCTGATGAGGTTCAACAAGGACAAGTGCAGAGTCCTGCACTTAGGACGGAAGAATCCCATGCACTGCTACAGACTAGGGACCGAATGGCTGGCCAGCAGTTCTGCAGAAAATCACCTAGGGGTTACGGTGGACGAAAAGCTGAATATGAGTCAACAGTGTGCCCTTGTTGCCAAGAAGGCTAACGGCATTTTGGGCTGTATAAGTAGGGGCATTTCCAGCAGATCGAGGGACGTGATTATTCCCCTCTATTCGGCACTGGTGAGGCCTCATTTGGAGTACTGTGTCCAGTTTTGGGCCCCACGCTACAAGAAGGATGTGGATAAATTGGAAAGAGTCCAACGGAGGGCAACAAAAATGATTAGGGGGCTCGAGCACATGACTTATGAGGAGAGGCTGAGGGAACTGGGATTGTTTAGCCTGCAGAAGAGAAGAATGAGGGGGGATTTGATAGCTGCTTTCAACTACCTGAAAGGGGGTTCCAAAGAGGATGGATCTAGACTGTTCTCAGTGGTAGAAGATGACAGAACAAGGAGTAATGGTCTCAAGTTGCAGAGGGGGAGGTTTAGGTTGGATATTAGGAAAAACGTTTTCACTAGTAGGGTGGTGAAGCACTGGAATGGGTTACCTAGGGAGGTGGTGGAATCTCCTTCCTTAGATGTTTTTAAGGTCAGGCTTGACAAAGCCCTGGCTGGGATGATCTAATTGGGTTTGGTCCTGCTTTGAGCAGGGGGTTGGACTAGATGACCTCCTGAGGTCCCTTCCAACCCTGAGATTCTATGATTCTATGATTCTATGATAGTCACAGCAGCAAAACTTTAAGTGTAAACAGGTCCTTACTGTAAATAAGAATCAGACCTGTGGGCTGTGTTACGGTAAGATATTGTTTGAAGAGAGAGCAGTGCTTGTTTATGTCTCTCTGACAAACGTCTCTCACTGGGTTCTTTACACCAGTCGAGAACAAGACTACTGCAATGGTGCGTTAAAGTCCAACGTGCGAAGGGGCTCCTTTGTTACAGAAGCAGGTTTCTAGGAAGTTTATGAAGCTGAGGTGGAAGGAAGTCTAGAGCACAAGGCCAACCATGAACGAGGCTGGAGGATGCAATGCTGAGTGATTTAAGGAGTCTAATCCTTCCCATGCCAAAGGAAGACAACTTGCCAGGGAGCAATAAAGAGGGAAGTCCATGGCCATGTACCATAGCCGCGTGAATCTACTGCTGCTGGGGTCTTTACAAAGACTAGCGTAAAATGTTTGCCTTTAATTTAAAGGGAGGCATCTCTGTGTGTGTTGGGCTCTTAATCACTTTAATATGTTTCCCATGCACCATACAGCTCAATCTGATCCTTGTCATAGCCTGGTTGTGTTGAGTAAGGGATCGCCACAACACTTTCACTGTTTCCATGGCAACAGACTGTGATGCCACAAACAGAAGGGTCTGTGAAGTAACAAGTTTTGAGTTCCCAAGAATGAGCTACAAACACAGGGAGAGAAAACTCACACCTGTCCCAAGCAAAGGGAACGATAGACATCAATCACCCATTTTATAATTCCTTTAAGGCTTGTTATTGGGCTACAGAATAAAGATCCCATTTTATGGTGCATGTTTCCGTTTCAGTTGCAATTCATTTGTAACGGAGGTTCCCCTGATGCCATCGAACTGCCGGATTCTGGAGAATAAGATGGTCAGGTGGGAAGAGAGCATTTAGAAATATTGTTTCTTGTGAAAGCATTTGTCATTTTCTCTCTTCGTTTGATTGTCCGTTCTGGTTCTTTAGAGAAACGGGAATGTGACTGATTTTCTGCACAGCGCTGTGCATGCATACAACTTCCGAGGAAACCAGCACGGCTCAAGTAAAGGTACTCCTGAGTATGAGCGATGGGGATTGTCAAATTAAAATAGAAAAGAGGGAGAGACATGCCTAGGGAGAGATGATTGGATTGACAGAGGCTCCTGCAGGCAGGGTGAGCACTTATTCAGATTAAAGCATATAAAGCCAGATTTCCAACTGGTTTAAATCGTCCTGGGTCCATTGAAGCCAATGGAGCTATGTTACTTTACACTAGCTGACGGTCTGGCCCTTAAGAAGCTGATTTTCAAAGGCACCCAGCTCCCATTGATTTCCCCCATAGCTGTATGCCTCGCTGCCCTCAGTTACCTTGAATCCCCCCCAGTACACACACATTTGGAAGCATGGTTAAACATGTCTAAACTATGTCTGAGTCATCAAAATATAAACTGCACCTTGATACATTTTGTTGCAAAATTTGCCTTTACTGGACTTGCATCAAAGGTTTCAGTGCTGGCATCCAAGTTCTCTAATGATTGTTCCCTAAGATGACAGGTACTTTATACTATGTTAGTAGATAGAGTACTAGACTGGGACTCAGGACACCTGGGTTTTATTCCTGGCTCTTCCACTGCTTTGCTGAATAACCACGGGCAAGCCACTTTCTCTCCCTGGCCTCAGTTTCCCCATCTGTAAAACGGGGTTATTGATATGACCTCCTTTAATAGAGCACTTTGAGAGCTACTGATGAAAAGTGCTAAATAAGAGGAAGGTATCATTGTTACTATTAATTTACCTTTATTTCTACTTCAATTTTTAAAAAGTATTTTACATTCACCTTTAGTGCAGAAGGTCTAGATGTGTCTAGAAGCATCTCCCATTTTTCATCAGTTCGGGAACAGGGAGCTGAGCTCTTTTGCAACTGCCCAACCCTCAGCCCCAGCATTCAGTGGGAGAGGGTTGGGGATGTGTCATGCTGCTTGGAGGGCAGGGAAGGCGAGCTCATCCCCCTTCTCAGATCCTCCACCCTTCTTTTAGCTGGGACCAGACTAGGTGATTGGCCGTCATGTCTGCCCTACCCACCCCAGCTTTGCAAACTCTCTTGGGCTTTTCAACATCCCATCGTCCATTCATCTGCCTGTCATGCTGAATCTGGCTACTTATTTGGGTGCCTAAATAGTGCCAGTCTCTGGGTGTCTAGGCAGTCATGCCTGGTGGTTGGAGCCATGGTCAAGTACAGATACCAAGGATTGCAGCCTGCCATAGCGTCAAGACCAGCACTGAACCCTGGGACAGGCTGCGGGTCACAACCAAGGTCAGAGTTTGTAGACAAGCCAAATCAGGACCGTACTTGGAGTCCAGATGCAGGTCGAAGCCAGGCTGGAGTCAGTCCGGGGTCAGGAGGCAGATGCAGGGCTGGAGCAAGGTCAGAGTAGGGCATGGATACGTTGGAAGCAGGCTGGGGTAGGAACAGGCACCGGATCAAGGACCGACTAGAAGCGTAGGGAGCCTGTAGCACCTCGCGGCAGCAGGAGGATTCCTGCAAGTCGTGCTGTTGTACAGACAGCGTAACGTGCAGCTCTGGCAGCGTCAGTGAAGTACCTGTACCTGGAGGTCACCTGACCCAGCTGTTGTTGCAGGCCTGAGGGCTAAGTCACGGTAGGCTCTGTTGGAAGGGGTGAGTCATGGCAGCAAAGGGAGCAGCCCCGGTCTGGCTGCAGGTTTGCCTCACAAGCAGCCACTACTGGAGGCTGCTCTCTTTTGAAAACTGGGCTGTCAGTCTACACAGGTAAAGGGCCAAGTCTTGCTCCCATTGATGTGAATAGGAGTTTTGCCATTGACTTAAATAAAAATAGGATAAGACCTATAGGGGGGGAGGGATAGCTCAGTGGTTTGAGCATTGGCCTGCTAAACCCAGGGTTGTGAGTTCAATCCTTGAGGGGGCCATTTAGGGATCTGGGGCAAAAAAAATTGGGGATTGGTCCTGCTTTGAGCAGGGGGTTGGACTAGACGACCTCCTAAGGTACCTTCCAACCCTGATATTCTATGATTCTATGGGCTTGTCATGATGCACAGGTGCAAAGCCAGGTAATACTGATGGGAGTTACGGGTAGCACATGCACTTACATTTCTCTAAGGAAGTTGTAAAGAAAGATCATGTTCTGCTTGTTTTAGTATTTTTTAAATGGAGCAAAGTGATCTGGGCTGCACTAGCGCTGTTTATAGCAAACTGAAATGGCAAGTGAACAGGAAATATTACATTGCACATTTCCACTATCTGCACATAAAGTAAATTGCTCTTAGTTTGAAACTTCATGGAGGTAGAAGTTACACAAATTCTGTTACTTTGACTTTCTTCTAAACTTGTTGTGCATGTGGATGCCAATGCTGCCAGCTCTTGCAATTTTATCATGAGTCTTACGGTATTTTTTTTCTCTTAAAGCCCCAGCTCCTGGAGTCATGGGATTACGAGAGATTTTTTTTTCAGCTTCTATTTTTTTTAAAGGTAAATTTTAGCCCTCCTGATTGTGGAGAAAAGCTCAAAAATGTGACTCAAGTGCACCCTAAAGTCTCTTTTAAAAAAAAAATCTCATGATTTTGAGGTATTTGTGATATTTCAACATTGGGGTCTGATAATTATGTCTGTGTGTATCAGAGAAAGAGTGACAATAAATTCAACTTATTGTTAATTTCTGTGGTCAGGGAGGCAGTGTGGTCTAGTAGGGAGGTTTCTGGAGTGGGACTCAGGAGTCCTAGTTCTATTCTTGGCTCTGCTGCTGCCTTGCTGGGTGACCTTGGGCAAGTCACTTTACTGCCCTATGCCTTAGTTTCCGCATCTGCAAACAGGGGATAATGGTACAGGCCTCCTTTGGTATGAATTTTGAGTTCTAGAGGCTTCCTCTGTAGATCTCAATAAAACCTAGGTATTATCATTCAGTAAAGTTAATACTTAGTACAATTAATTGATTGTCCATTGCTTATACTCCCACTGAAGAGGGTGAGAGATTTGGGGGTGTAAGGAAGGCAGGATCCGGACTATCGTGGACAAGGCTAATGCTTTTGTGCAATGCACAGATGGGGAGATGCACCGCTCATTTTCAGTTGTGACCTACAGCAAGATTGTCCAGCCAGCAGGGTCCAGTGGATAGGGCACTACACTGGGAATCAGGTGATTTAGGGTCTATACTTGGTTTTGCCACTGACCTACTGTGTGACGTTGGGCAAGTTACTTCCTCTGCTTCCTCGTCTACCTTTTGTCTGTCTTGTCTGTTTAAATTGTGAGGTCTTTCAGGGGCAGACATTGTCTCTCGCTGCATGTATGTGTAGCCTCTCACAACGGGATCTTGATCTTGATTGGGGCCTCCTGACGCTACTGTATCGCAGGTTACAATACTTGCCTCAATTATCCAGAAACCATCACTAATCTGTATACATTTACTCCTGGAGTCTGGAGAAAACAGTGTAGTGCAACAGACTCACATCATAGTTAGCTTCCCTTTTTATAAAATGTAAATACAGCCTAAGATTTGCTTGTTTTTCATGTTTCCTGCTAACTATAAGAGAATAAACATTTTTTTCCAAGCGTACAAAATAATTCAAACCATACGATTTTTTCTCCTTTGCCAAAAAGCTTCAAAAAAACCTAGTTCCAATATCTAACATGCAGCATTTCTGATCACTTGTGTTCACTGCTTCTGAAACTTTAATGCTTAAATAACTTTTTCTACATTTCTAAGTACGTTGCAATGTTTTTCTCATTATTTCTCAAAGGCTTGCAATATAAAAGCACACTGGTGTGCTTCCTCAGAACTATCTTCATAGCAACACACCAGGATATTACAGTTCAAGAACTCCCCATTGCATATATAAACTCTCCCTTTGGCAGTCAGATCACACAGGGCTAAGGAGAAGGAAACATGTAACTCCTATCATTGTTCATGGGGATCGCTCACCGTCTTCCCCATGCATCATGCTGAAAGATTACCCTCTGTGCAAATGCACTTGCAATTCCTGGGGTGCGTGGGACCCCTGAATTATAGACAGGTTCAGATCGTACAGAACACGGATCATTGGTTTGAAATACGGGCATGAGGACTCCTTTGAAATGAAGGATTTACGAGATACCGTGTGTATGAGAAAACACTAGATTGCCTTGCGAGTATTCTGTTGGAAAACTCAACCAGAATAAACTCACAATCTGCAGGATTTATTCTCTCAATGTTATGTCAATAAGCTCGCGGGATTCTGCCCTTCAGCCATGCTTTTCAGAATCCACTTCCCTTGATAGTATTAGCCACTGACATTTCCACATTCTCTTTTGCACCCGAGAAGTGCAGCATAAAGCGCCAAGTTATATGGAATCTATTTATTATTCCACATGGGGCCCTGCCACTCGATTGTAAATTGTTTGGGGGCATGGACCTTCTTTTGTTATTTGTTTATACAGCACCTAGCAGAGAGGTGTCCTAAGCCGTAACGGGGGCTCTTAAGTGTTACCCCAGGACATAATAATGGTTTGTGAAAATAGAAGGGTTTTCTGAGATCATCAAGTATCTTCGGACAAGAATCCTGGAGTCTGGGAATGACATTTTCATAATAAGAAATGATGATACCCTCAGAGTGACAATGGATATGCATCTCGGTCTGGGTTCAGATGCTGGGATCCTATCTTCTTCCTGCTTAGGGAAGTACCTAGTATACATACAACTCAGTGCTGTTAAAAATAATCCTTACTAATAATAGTGAAGACACTTGTCTCTAAACCAAGACTGCTGAGTATTTCCCCACCTCACAGAGGTGCTAGGAAGATAAATACATTTAAGATTGTGAGGGACTCCGATATTACGGTAATGGGAGCCATGTAAGTTCTTTAGATAGCCCAATGCACATACATTAAACTAGAGAGAAACAGTTAATTGTCATAATAAATCAGAACGTTCCTTCACCCTATGGCTACAGATTGTTGACCCGAAGTGGAAATGCTAGAAATCAAACTGAATAATCCCCCCCAAAAAATAAATGACTCCATGGTGTTTCTCTAAGTGCTGTTTGATTTACAGCACCTGCTGCTCTACAGATCTCACAACAGGTTTAGGGTAAAGCAAAGAAAATCTGGAAACAAAAACCCTGTGAAATCATCTAGCTAATTAATCACTGTCCACTTCCCTGGTTCTTTCATTCTACACATCCCCCTTCCCCCCGCCCAGGCACTTTATAAACTAATGAAAGTAACAGCTCACAGGACTTTCAGATTAAGACAAATTAAACACAGGAGACTTGATCTCAGATTAAAAATCTGAAGCTGTATAAGAGACTGACATTGACAAAAGCGAGAAACTCCAGAGATTAGAGGAACCCAGCTGCTAATGACTCTGCAGCCCATTGACTTTCTGTTGCGAGTTATCAATCTCCTGTAAGAAAGAAAAACAAACCTGGAGTCATCAGATCCAAACAATGACGTAAAGCGTAAGGTTGAAAAGCTTTCAGAATACTTGTAAGTCTAGGGGCCTGTCCTGAATCTGCTAGTGCAGGTTGCTCACAAAATTAGCACAGGAGGACGAAGCTGCTGAGTAACTATGAATGACATTAACTATCGCCGTTTTTGCCATAAGTAAGAGAGAACAACACTAGGGAGGGTTCGTGGGAGAGCAGTGGCCTAATAAGGAGAGGGTGGCAGAGACCCTGCCTCCCTCTGATCTTCCATTAAACCTTCCTGCCTGAGGCTGCCCAGTGTTATTTATGGCAGACATGGTGCACAAGGTGTCAGCATTTCAGAGTAGTAGCTGGGTTAGTCTGTGTCAGCAAAAAGAAAAGGAATACCTGTGGCACCTTAAAGACTAAGGTGCCACACGTATTCCTTTTCTTTAAGGTGTCAGCATGGGTCTCAGAAGACTTAGGTTCAACTTCCAACTCTGCCACAGACTAGCTCTGTGACCTTGGGCAAGTCACTCGGTCTCTCTGCACCTCAGTTTCACAGCAGTAAAATGGGGATGACAGCATTCCACTCCCTCTCAGCAACCTTGAGTGGCTCAGTACATTAAAGATGGCGAGGCGCTTAGATACGCCAGTAATGAGGGCCAGATCGATAGAACCCTAATGACGCTCAGGCAATATGGCCAGTACACTACACCAAAGCCACTGTGATAGTGGCAGTAGCAAATGGTGATATTATGGCAATATACAAAGGCCCCAGTTGTATTGGGCCCTGTTGTGCTGGCCAACCATACCCTCCCGCCTTGGCACGCTATTTTGCATATGTCCCGACAGGAAGATGCTTTCATGAGCTAAGGATTGTGTTACCTCATCTGTGCTTCAATGCACTGCGAGAACCTTCCCTCCTTTGCAATGTAGCTTTTAGGTATTTGGCCCGTAGTGTGAAATGCAATTAAAAATAATGGTAAAATTAACTATGTATGCCTGCGCTTAGCTAAGGGACTCAAAACACTGTTCAGCTATTCATTAAGGCGAAGCATCACTGTGAGGCAAGTAGGTATATGTAAGTCCATTGTATGCATTGCGCTAGTGGACAGGGCACCGAAGGACACCTGGGTTCTCTTCCCCAGCTCTGCCACTGCCCTCCTGTGTGACCTTGGGCAGGTCCCTTCATCTATCTATGCCTCTCTTTCTCCTCCAACCCTCTCTGTCTTGTCTAATTAGTTCCTCAGCTAAGGAAGGTCTAATGAAGAGAAGAAAAAATGTTTACTTGAGGGTTTTTCCCCCCAAGCCTGTGCATATCATTCCTATCTTTAGAAGGCTATTTCCAGAAAGGATGTCTTTGCTGCTGTCCCAGAATAAGGACATTTGTTCAAGTTTTAGTACCAGATTTCCCCATTCCATGAAATCAGATAATGTTTAACTTTTTACAATAGCATGCATGGCCTGCCCAACCTCAGGGCAGTAAAAAGACTTTACAGTACGCTAAGTCTAACCAATCAAAGGGTAACACAAATCTGTTATCCCCGAATACTCCATAAAACAGCTGACTTGACAGCCCAGGTCCAAGTGGACTGCAGTTTGCTCTGGGTTCTCCTTCTCCATTTAAAAATGATCCCATTGAACCTAGATGCTGAGGCAGTGCAACCGGCATGCTGAGGAGTTGCATAGATCTTGAAAGGGGGACTGTAGCAAATTCCTTCCTAGGGACTGATTGTAATCTCTTCACAAGATGTGTTTGTACAGTGCCTAGCACAGAAGGACCCAATTTTGGTTTGAGGCTTTTGATGCTACTGTACTACAAAAAAAACCCAAAAAACTTAATAGTTATAAATTGTGTCACAAAAGAATCATCAGTGACAAAGCCAAAACAGGACTCAAGAATCCTGATTCCCCAGGCCACTCTACCCACTAGAACAAACTCCCTTCCTGCCCAAAGAATCCAGGTCAATTTTGTAGTGGGTGAGATAGCCTCAGCTGTAGATTTCTGCTTCAACTCGAAGTACACATACTGGGCTCTTCCAGGAAGTCCCTGTAAAAAACCACAATGGTTGAATACGGAAGGATTCAAATCACAAAGATCACATTAGACCAATACAGTAGGATCTGGAGTTGAGAACAATGTCTATAACAAAAGCAATCTGCAGATTAGACAAAGGTGTATATCTCTTCTGGTGAACTCTGGTTTCTGATCCATCTGAAGAACCTGGAGCTAGAAAACAAAGCCCCCTTGGAAATGCTAACTTAAATGCATTTATTTTTAAAGGCTGTTTCCCAGCGTTGCTCCACTTGTTGCTACTCTACTGGAGGGCAGCGTGACATTTGCCAGTCCTTGTGAGACATACATTTCTAATTATCTTGTGATTTAAAGCCTAATTAAACAGGCTTCTCCTTCCTATTCTTGCACACAATTGATTTTTTTCTGCCCTTCCTACAAATCAATTGACTTCTCTTTTATTGTATTTATTTTTGCCTTGGTGGAGAGTTGAGCACTGATGTATCTGATGGGCTAGAAACTGGTTTGAACTTTGACTTGTCAAAGGAGAAAGAAAACACAGCCCTATGTTGTCTCTGAAAATGGAGGAAAATGCCATTTAAGATTAAACCTCTGTGTTGCTTTGTGGTGCGAAGGTGGTGTTGAAAGGACTGGGGCGGGGACTGTGGTGTGGGAGAGGGAGCAGCTTTCTGAAAGAGGTGTTAGATAGTTAGCTAGCAAAGATAAGATTTAACTATCTGGACACATTTTTTTCCTCATCTAGCACAAAATGGTAAGCATCAATCAAACCAATGTGCCAGACATTGCATAGAACCCATGATGTTCAAAGTGCACATGATCATTCCCTAGGCAGCAGCTTCAATCTCGAAGTGCTCATGCAGTACAAGAGATTGTATCCATTGTATTGTCTCTTGGTTGTTATTATTATAATGGTGACGATTTGTATTACAGCCGAGGCCCCAGCTGAGATCAGGGCCCAAAAGGACACTGTACAAACACAACGAGACAGTCCCTGCCCCAGAGATCTTACAATCTAATTAGAGAAGACAGATAAAGGGTGGAAAAGAAGCAAGGTGATTTTCCCAAAGTCACCCAACGGGTCATTGGCAGAATGAGGAAGAGAATCCAGGTGTTCCAACTCTCAGTCCTGTGCCCTCTCCATTGGGCCCCACACTTTTCAAATATGCCTAGCGGTGTTTCTGACAGTGCCGTGACGCACACACACCCAGTATGGCCAACGGCAGCAGCTGGACAACCAAGCAAGAGTCACCACAGTTACTGAGCCTGTGACTGACAGCCGGGACAGGGCTCAGATCCAGATGCTGATAGGAGATTGCAGGATGAACTTCTCACGGGCCAAGCCATAGCAATGCTCACACTCAAGCTGCCTTGGGTTGGGAGCGGAGATGGTTTTGCATGTGTAGGCCAGGAAGGAATGCAGGCCAGGAAGGCAGGCCAGGAAGGAATGCAGGAGTTACTCAATCCGCAGGAGTTTCCCCTTCTCTTTTGTATTCCACCAAGACAGATTCTGCCCCTCATGCTATTTCTGTGATGATGTTGGTCTGGGGCTGCAGGGCTCCATTCTGGAACTTGTCCTCACTGCTCCTTGTGGTCCCCATTCCACCCTGCCACACCCCATTCTGGGAATGAATTAACGCTGCTCCCAGTTGTGTGCTGTTGTGGGGGACACTACTGCTCAATCTTCTGGCCATGTCCCTTGTTCTCGAATCCACATCTCCATCCTCCCGCCTCCACCACAGAATAAACACCATTGAGTTCCAGGCGCCCCGAAGTGCCTTTTGAAGCAAACCAATACTGCTCTGGTTTTGGCATCATTTATGCATCTTTCATCAATACTTAGTGCATCTTGCACAGTTTTTCTCTTGTGTGCACCTTACAAACGATGGGATGATCTAGCCCAATGCATCCCTTCTGTATATTTTGTGGCTATACATCTGCAGACAACACAACATGGTGCTGGTGTCCTTGTCTAAGATGGGTTGGGGGAGGAGAGAGAATTCACACTGACACTGTTTTAAAAATGCTTTTTTAGATCTTTACTAGATTCAGATATATTTGTATTCACTTTCCTGCCAATGAACTGTGTCCTCCATGTAAATGTGTACAAAAGCCCTCAACTCCCAAAGCAGTTTTATGTAGGTCTGAATTAAATGCCTGTGCCTTGTTTGCCCAAGTGGCATTTAAAAACAGGGCAGGTTGGATGATCATGAGCTGGCCAAATGGCATGAAAATGGCTGCAGCTGGTGAGACCATCCTTCCAATGATTTGAAGAATATTAGGTGCTATGAATAGCATTTCAGTATTGTAACATGCCACTCCCCTTCTGTGAGGCATGTTTAGACTTTACACAAAGCAGAGTATTTCAATACAGTCAACACCATGCTAGTAGAGCAGGTCAATGTTTTTTCCGGCAAAACTTCTTTCCAATGGAAAATGGCTGTTTGAATGAATTAATATTCCCAGGTAAAATTTTGATTCATTCGAGATTCTTTTGGTTTGGGCTCCCCCATCTTTTCCCACCACTGGAAAAGGAGCAAAAAAATAAAAAGAGAAAGTAGGAGAGAAAGCAATGAAAAAATAAACACTTTTGTTTTTCATCAAAAATCTTGTGGGGGTGGGGGGGAGGGAATAATTGAAATTTCCAGGAGGAAAAAAAGCTTTTTCAATCAGCCCTAATTGTAAATCTTTGGGGGGTAAAAACAGTCTTTTAATACATGCTTTGTATGTATTCAGCAAAATGAGGCTTCACTCTTCCTTGGGGCTTTTAGGCACTACACTAAATAAGCACAACAGCAATGAGGATGACGAAATGAAAGACTAGCAAGCAGATGTTTCATCAAACCAGAGGACAGTTATTTCATAGGAACACCTCAGCTGAAAGGAGAGGACAGTCAGGCTAAGATTTTCAAAAGTGTCTTATCTTAGGGAGTTAAGTGCCTATCTCCCAGGGAAAGTCAGTAGGATTTGCACCTGTAGCACCTTCCGGTACTTTTGAAACTCTCAGTGATAATGATTAGGGCACTCAGGGTCCTTGGGGAAACACTCCTTAATCGGTATGTGAAGTTGCACACGGTGAAGTGTTCCCCGCCCTACCGATAGTTTTGCAAGTGTCTATTGATCTTTCTTTCCCACTCCACTCCTGTGGGTTTCAGTGAATCAATATCAGTTTTCAACTGTGCAACACAATTCTGCACAGCGCACCAGCCCCAGGCATGCTGCTGCAGCACAGTGGACTTGCTCCTACCTACTTTCTACCCCCGCAATGGCTTGCAGACCATCTTCGGACAAAACACCTTGTGTGGTTTATTCACACTGTTCTTTTCTACCATCACCTTCACATACTACACCACCTCATACCAACAGTAACATGAAGCCCTCAACTCCCAAAGCACAGAGGACCGCGGTCTCTCCCAGCTCTGACTCTACACGCCTACCTGCCTGTCCTTTCACACCTCCTTCCTGGGCCTCTTGTATCATCTGGGCGAATGCGTTAATTAACCTTAACTCCCTCCAGCCCATCACGAATCTATCAATTGGGAGCCGTTCCCTTGGCCAGGTTGCTCTGAGGCAGCTAACTGGAGTTGCGTTAATCAGAGAACTGGCTCCGGCGTGTTGCTCAGCTCTTTGTCACACATATGGCTTAGGTGGTGGGTAGACCTTGCCCACGGGTGAGTTTCGTCCCTAGAGAATGAAACTTCTGTGGCCTCATGGGCACAGCTGTCAGTTCTGTTTGCAGCAAGGATGTCTTGAGTCTGACTCTCCTTGTAGCCACGCTAGCGGCACGGCCGCCTGCTGTGTCTGCCTCTGAGAGACAGACACTAGAGAGGACAGAGCCAATTGGGCCATCTCATCCAGTAGCCAGACTCCTTGTGCCAGATCCTTAGGTGGTAGAAATCAGCGTGTCTCCAGTGAACTCAGTGCTAGGCCCATTTCCATCAGCTGACGCAGAACTATAGCAGGGCTTTGTACCAAGCCTCTCTTGATCCAACAGCAACAATACTATCTGGGAGACCACGTGTGCTCTGTTTATAATACAATATAAACACCAAGACACATGAAGAGAGAGAAACCAAAGGGAAACCTTCTTCTGGCTGAGGTTACTTGCTTTGTATCCAGCTTGTCGCAGGCATAGATTGCTTTTAGTAAATCTTCCACTCACGCGATTAGAGCTCCCACATTTCAGGGGGATTCAGACCCAAGGTTTTGGCTCAGTCCATTGTAAAGACAGGGGCTTGGGTCAAAGTACCGATTTGGACCTAACAACCTCCTAGCTTCATCCAAATGACAGTGTTTGGCTTTGGGCCATGTCTACTCACAGCACAGAGAGACTGAACACAGAGAGGGCTCTTAGACCTATGAAGAGAAGAAGCAGCTGTGCTCCAGAATGGGTCAGTCTTACAAGCTCTCCTTTGGTTATCTGGATGGGAAATGCAGCTGTTACAGGTACATGTACTATCAACATCAGAATTGTGTTGTACCTTTGCTGCTACTAGATAAGAAGAAATGCTGTACTGAGAGTAACTCTTGCTCTAGGACATTAAGGGATTTTGGTTGTATTTTTATCTAATCTACTTATATAGCCCCCTTTATCATAGTATTGGGGTGCCCCAATCATTTCTGAGCACCAGATTTCTGAGGTGAGTAGAGTGCATGTAAAGAGGGAATCCCAGAAAGGGCAATGGAGCCCAGAATGCCTGAAGGAAACTCAGAGTGGGCGAGGGGGGCTGGAGCTAGCTGCACCCCCTGGCTTGACGTGGTTTCCATCACATACAGGGTGTACAGTTTTGTTCAACGACTTTCAGCCCCCCTACTATAAAAATTGTTCCAGCGCCACTGGAGAGGGAACGGGGAGAGATTAGAAGAGGGCTGGAACTGTGGTAAGTGCAGACCTGTCAGCTCTAGCCAGGACTTGTTTATTTTGGTAATAAACACACGCAAGCTCGGGGCTGGAAACAGGCAACTGGAAATAATTAACAAGAAACACTACATGCAACCCCCACCTTCATCCCCCTCCCCTCGCAAGAGTCTATGAAGCTTTTAAGAGCGACACGGCTCTTCAGCTCCTTGTTCGGTTTACAGGAGTCCCCCTCTAATGGCGAACTTCACATTGGGTGTAAGCGTCAGACATGTCAAACTCAAGGAGGGAGGGAGAAACCCTCCACTTCCAGGAGAAGTCCAAGTTTTAAAGCTCTATGGACACTCTCGCTGGAAACCACGATAATGACCCAGGGTCTGTAATCAGGTCTAATCCGTCTCATATGGCGACAATGACTGAGCAGGCCACACAACTACCAGCCTCTGTTACCATCAAACCCCCGGGAAGAACCGTACGTTCAGATCATGTCCAGGCTCTGAGTGAAACCCACAGAAGGCAGGAAGTTCAGAGTTCATAGCGGAATGCCGGGCCAGATCCTGAGCTGAGGTAAACTGGTGTCACTACAATGGAGGAGCTGGGCCTCTGTCTTTCACTCAGCCCGTTTTGCCAAGCTTTGGAACATATGTGGTTGCTTGCAATACGAGCACCTTAATGCAAGCAGCGACTTTCCAAAGTGCCGGGAGGGTGCTCGACCCCTGGCTGTGCCCCAGGCCCTGCCCCCACTCCACCCCTTCCCGCAAGGCTCCACCCCGACCCCACCTCTTCCCGCCCCAACCCTGCCTCTTCCCATCCAGTTCCACCCCCTCTCGTGAGCACACTGCATCCTCGCTCCTTCCCCCCCCAGAGCCTCCTGGGTGCTGCGAAACAGCTGATCATGGCAGGTGGGAGGAACAGGGGGGAGGGGACAGGGCTGATCCGCGGGGCCCGCCAGTTGGTGGGAGGTGCTGAGGGGTGAGGGAGAGCTGATAGGGGGCTGCCAGTGGGAGCTCAGCCCCGACCATTTTCCCCTGTGGGTGCTCCAGCCCCGGAGCATGCATGGAGTCGGTGCCTATTATTTGAAAAACACTGCAATAACCAATCAAAAGAGAGGGAACTAAAATGAGGCTTCAGCTTCACTTTGGAACCTTCTTCTGTAACAATAGCGTTCGGGGATTCCCACTGAGGACCACCATCACGCCTATGAGCCTGTTAAATTGTGGCCAAGTTCATTGTATTTTACTGCCTATTCAGTCCCAGATCATACTGTCCCTGTTCCTTCTGAACAGAACTGGTTGAAACTTTTTGTCTGAAATGTTTTTACATTGAAAAAAAAATTTCCCCCTCAGAATGGAAATGTTTGTAGCAAATGTCCATTATAATTAAATTTCTTTCAGGTTTTGTGTAAAAAACCCAGAAAATCGAAGAGTTATTAGTAAAGTCTCACATTTCTGCCTGAATAGCCAAAATGTTGGGGGTTCCAGTTGCCAAAAACCGGGGAAGGGATAAAAATTCAGGAGGGTTTTTTTTCAGTGAAAACCTGAAAAATGTTGTACATTTTTACACCCCCTCTCCCGCCAGGGAAAGCACCATTTCCCAGGCAATTCTACCTTTGAGCTAGTACAATGGATGCTCTGCGTTCAGAGCCCGAGGGCAGCCATTTGTGTATTATGGAACCAGACCATCAAATGCCCAGTAAATTACAAAATAATGTTTAATATGTGTTTACAGAACCTAGCATAATAAGACCCTGATCAGAACCTATAGACCCTATCATAGTACAGCTAATAAATAATAATAATAATAATAATGAGCAACACTGAGGCTCCATCTCAGAAAAACTTTCCTAATGGTGATCTCTGTTAGTCTGTGGAATAGTTCCCCGGGGAAGTGGTGGGAACCCCACTGCTTCTGTCATTTCAAAATGGACTGTGCAAATGCTGGAAAATACACAGTAGGAAGTGGTCCCTCACTGGTTGGCCTAATAGGGATGGTCTAATGATATATCCAACCGCATATGCCTACAAATTGGCAGCCTAAATCCATTCCCTAGCAAGGAAACGCCTTCTTGATCCCCCACAGGCAATCAATTTATGCCCTATAATTCAGGTCTTAAAGAAAAACAGCAAAGTACTATAAAATATCCTAACCATTATATCTAATTATAAAATCCAAGTCACTCTTTTATTTGTCTAAAAAAATAGCATACAAAAAGAATAGGACTGAAGCAGGAAGATTGAGGAAAATGTGGGTCCTTTAATGGGATTTCAAAATTGCTATAAATTCTGAGCCATATCTTCAGCTGGTGTCAGTCCATATAGCTCTAATGAATTCAATGGAAATACATGGATCTGCATTAGCTGAGGATCTGGCCATGGTGTGTTAATTTAATAGCTGTACTGGTTGGTTATAACAATGGTTACGTTGACTAATCTTTGTATATAATTTAAATAAATTAACTTGCAACTATTTTAAAACTGTCTAATATTCAATGGTGACTACCGGGTTTTCAAATTTCTTAGTCCTAATCTGTCTCTAGAGGGTTGGTCTACTGCCGGGAAGTACAAAGTTGGGTCACTGAGGGTATGTCTGCATGGTTCTGGATGACTTGGGTCAGCTGACTGAGGCTCAGGCTGTGGGCTATAAAATGACAGTGTAGTTGTTCAGCTGTGGGCTGGAGCCCAGTCTCTAAGACCCTACGATGGGGGAGGATCTAGCTCGGGCCCCAAACATCTACACTGCAAATTTGAGCCCAAGCGCTGATCAAAGGGGAGAGCCTGGCTGAAGGGCAACCAGCCAGCCTGTGAGGAGAAGCATCTAAGTTTGTAAGGGCATTGAAAGTGTTAAGATCAGCTTAGAATGTGTTTTGCTTTTATTTCATTTGACCAAATCCAACTTCTTGTGCTTTGACTTATAATCATTTAAAATCTCTCTTTGTTGTTAATAAATCTGTTTGTTTATTCTACCTGAAGCAGTGTGTTTGGTTTGAAGCATGTCGGAGACTCCCCTTGGGATAACAAGCCTGGTACATATCAATTGCTTTGTTAAATTGATGAACTCATATAAGCTTGCAGCATCCAGCAGGCATAACTGGACACTGCAAGATGGAGGTTCCTAGGGTTGTGTCTGGGACCAGAAATATTGGCTAGTGTCATTCGGTTGCACAATCCAAGGAGCAGCTTACATGCCATAGGCTGTACCTGAACAGCCCAGGAGTGGGGGTTCACACAGCAGAGCAGGGTAAGGCTGGCTCCCAGAGTCAAGGATTGGAGTGATCCAGCAGATCACCGGTCCACATAACACCAGGGGGGAACGTCACACTGGCTCATAGTGTATTGCATTTCCCATAGCACAGAGATCCCACTTCTTGAATTATGAGCTGGTTAAAGAACGTGGGCCAAATCCATCCCTGGTCAAACTTCATTGACTTCAGTAGAGTTACACCAGGGATGAAATTGTCCATTTGTATCTATTTTACTGTCTTTAGAGCACATGTAAAACCATAATTCCTTGTGCTACTTACCTCTATCATAGAATCTCAGGGTTGGAAGGGACCTCAGGAGGTCATCTAGTCCAACCCCCTGCTCAAAGCAGGACCAACCCCAACTAAATCATCCCAGCCAGGGCTTTGTCAAGCCTGACCTTAAAAACCTCTAAGGAAGGAGATTCCACCACCTCCCTAGGTAACCCATTCCAGTGCTTCACCACCCTACTAGTGACAAAGTTTTTCCTAATGTCCAACCTAAACCTCCCCCTCTGCAACTTGAGACCATGACTCCTTGTTCTGTCATCTTCTACCACTGAGAACAGTCTAGATCCATCCTCTTTGGAACCCCCTTTTAGGTAGTTGAAAGCAGCTATCAAATCCCCCCTCATTCTTCTCTTCTGCAGGCTAAACAATCCCAGTTCCCTCAGCCTCTCCTCATAAGTCATGTGTCCCAGCCCCCTAATCATTTTTGTTGCCCTCCGCTGGACTCTTTCCAATTTATCCACATCCTTCTTGTAGTGTGGGGCCCAAAACTGGACACAGTACTCCAAATGAGGCCTCACCAGTGCCGAATAGAGGGGAATGATCACGTCCCTCGATCTGCTGGCAATGCCCCTACTTATACAACCCAAAATGCCATTAGCCTTCTTGGCAACAAGGGCACACTGTTGACTCATATTCAGCTTTTCGTCCACCGTAACCCCTAGGTGATTTTCTGCAGAACTGCTGGCCAGCCATTCGGTCCCTAGTCTGTAGCAGTGCATGGGATTCTTCCGTCCTAAGTGCAGGACTCTGCACTTGTCCTTGTTGAACCTCATCAGATTTCTTTTGGCCCAATCCTCTAATTTGTCTAGGTCCCTCTGTATCCTATCCCTACCCTCCAGCGTATCAACCAGTCCTCCCAGTTTAGTGTCATCTGCAAACTTGCTAAGGGTGCAGTCCACACCATCCTCTAGATCGTTAATGAAGATATTGAACATTACCGACCCTTGGGGCACTCCACTTGATACCGGCTGCCAACTAGACATGGAACCATTGATCACTACCCGTTCAGCCCGACCATCTAGCCAGTTTTCTGTACCTTAGGTACAGACGTGAATAAAGAAAGCATAGGCACACTGGCCTATGCTCTGACGTGATTCTGTCAGAGACTGAATCAGACGCTGTTAGATTCAGTATATTTCATGCCAAGCCATTCAGAAATGCCAGGTTACTCCCCCCCTTATTTTTTCCATCCACCAGCAGGGCTTTCCCTGAGCCTTCTGCAATGAGGTCCAGCAATTCCTTGGCTGCAGTTTATATGTTAGCCAGCGTCACTGGGAGGAGAGCCACGCAGACTCTCCAACTCTAGAATGCAGAGAGGGTGGAGGAGAGTTCAGGAAGGATCTGACAGTCAGGCTGCTGAGTGGGTTCCTCCCTGTGTTAGGTGCTGCGATGTTCTGAACCCCTTTTGCACTGTATGATTGAAAGGATTCAGTTCTAAAGAATTGTAGTGAATTCAAGATGAAAATAAGAAAGAAAAACTTGTAGCACCTTAGAGACTAACAAATTTATTTATTTTATTTGTTAGTCTCTAAGGTGCTACAAGTTTTTCTTTCTTATTTTCATTTTGCTGACACAGACTAACACGGCTACTACACTGAAACCAGTGAATTCAAGGGGTTTGAAGAGAGCTTGGAGACAGAGCTGAGAGTGTGTATTACATGGGATTTCACATGCACATGGAGAGCCACGTTTTCCAGAGCAATCAACACACTGGGCCAGTTTGAAAATCGGGCACCAGTTTCGGGGGGGCTGGAACAAGGTGTAGAGTGGGGGGGCTGAGAGCCATTGAACCAAGCTGTAAACCCTGCACATGATGGAAACCACTTCAAGCCTGGGGGTGCGGCAGCCCCCCAGCACCCCTAGTTCCAGCGCCTATGAGACCAGTTTTGGGTGCTGTGTACTAACAGATCTGGCCCCACATTCTTTTGAAAAGCTGAGCCCTAAGGACAACTTTGGGCCCTTTAGAAGCTGACTTAGCTGACTACTAGGGGTTCTCTTGTCCTAGAGCAGCGATTCTCAAACTGTGGGGCGCGACCCCCTTTGAAAGGCGTCGCCAGGGCTGGCTCCCATTTGCTGGGGCTCGGGCTCTAGCCTGAGCCCCACTGCCCAGGGCCGAAGCCAAAGCCCGAGGGCTTCAGCCCTGGGCAACGGGGCTCAGGTTGCAGGCCCCTGCCTGGGGATGAAGCCCTTGAGCTTCAGCTTTCTCCCCCCTGCCCAGAGCGGCGAGGCTCGGGCTTTGCCTCCCACTCCTGGGCAGTGGGGCTCAGGTGGGCTCAGGCTTTGTTCCCCCCTCTGGTGGTCATGAGGTAATTTTTGTTGTCAGAAAGGGATCGCGGTACAATGAAGTTTGAGAACTCCTGTCCTAGGGTGATCCTCAGGTGTCGTAGACAGTGCTTAATTTGTAAACAAGAGGTGCCAGGGGTCCAAATGGCATCCTCCGTACAGCGTGAGCTTGCTCGCACCATACGCGGCGCTCACGCCTTGCGTGTGAAAGTAGATTTGTATCCTCACTGACAGAAGTGGTGTCTGGGCTGCAGCCTAGTGAGCGCCAGCACAAATTAAGCTCTGGGCATAGAGCTGGTCTAGGGCTTCACACCACTCCCGTTCCAGCCCCAGGACTGGGAACATTCCTATGAGAAAGGGGGACTGGCCAGAACACCACTGTGCTCTAGCAGTTCCTGGCTGCTGGAACTTGGAGTCCTGGATATAACTGTAGAGAAGCCCTGGGGCTGATCTCAGTAACGCCGCGGCAAGGATCGGGGGAACAAGAAGTTGGTGTAAAGCCAGATTATGTCAGGCCCCTCTGGTCTTGCACCAAGCACAGCTCAACTGACCAGAGGATCCAACCTTTAAATTGTACTCAGCTTTCCATTCTTACAACTTCATATTAAATTTTTCACAAAATGGTGATTATTTTTTTACGCCAAAAATTGCAAAAATGCAGATTTTTTTAACCCACTTTCAAAGAAAGCCCTTTTCATTCTTTGTTCAGAAATCTGCTCATTGCTATCTGAAAATTATTCTTTTCTTGCATACGAGTGGAAACTGGGCCCACGTTACCCCCCAAAAAATAAAAAAATCCAAGAAAGATTTCATGGAAATGGGCTCATTTTCAAGCTGATAATGAAATGCAAAAAAAAGGGTCTGTAAATTATTCGTTTTGCATTTTGTCAAAATTACTTGATAGACTTGTGTTTGGAATGGGTTTGGCTTTATGGGTCAATTTCTTTCTCTTGTCTGTAATGTGAATTCCTTATTTCTCTGACTGCCAGAAGCTGGGACTGGATGACAGGGGATGGATCACTGAAAAATTACCCTGTTCTGTTCATTCCTTCTGAAACATCTGGCACTGGCCACTGTCAGAAGACAGGATACTGGGCTAGATGGACCATTGGTCTGACTCAGTGTGGCCGTTCTTATGTTCTTAGTTCCAAAATATTGCAAACAATTTTTTCAAAAAAAAAAAAATTAAAGTTTTGACCAGCTCTACTTTATTTGCAATATTCTGCACTCATTACACCTGTAGAATTCCCATTGACATCAGTATGAATTCCATACCCGATGGGTTCCCAGGTGCAACACCGCTGTGAGCACACAAAGAGGTAGATGTTCATAGCTTTCCATTACCCTTTCACCCCTCTGACCCTGGAGACTTTAAGGGGGGGAAAATAGACCTTGCCTAAGTTAGAGCAGCTATGAATAATAGAATCATAGAATCTCAGGGTTGGAAGAGACCTCAGGAGGTCATCTAGTCCAACCCCTGCTCAAAGCAGGACCAACCTCAACTAAATCATCCCAGCCAGGGCTTTGTCAAGCCGGGCCTTAAAAACCTCTCAGGATGGAGATTCCACCACCTACCTAAGGAATCCATTCCAGTGCCTCACCACCCTCCTTGTGAACCTAGATCTCCCCCACTGCAACTTGAGACCATTGCTTCTTGTTCTGTCATCTTTCACCACTGAGAACAGCCAAGCTCCATCCTCTTTGGAACCCCCCTTCAGGTAGCTGAAGGCTGCTATCAAATCCCCCCTCACTCTTCTCTTCTGCAGACTAAACAAGCCCAGTTCCCTCAGCCTCTCCTCATAAGTCATGTGCCTCAGCCCTCCGCTCATTTTCATTGCCCTCCGCTGGACTCTCACCAATTTGTCCACATTCCTTCTATAGTGGGTGGCCCAAAACTGGACGCAATACTCCAGGTGTGGCCTCACCAGTGCCAAATAGAGGGGAATAATCACTTCCCTCGATCGGCCGGCAATGCTCCTACTAATACAGCCCAATATGCCATTGGCCTTCTTGGCAACAAGGACACACTGCTGACTCATATCCAGCTTCTTGTCCACTGTAATCCCCAGGTCCTTTTCTGCAGCACTGCTGCTTAGCCAGTTGGTCCCCAGCCTGTAGCAGTTCATGGGATTCTTCCGTCCTAAGTGCAGGACTCTGCACTTGTCCTTGTTGAACCTCATCAGATTTCTTTTGGCCCAGTCCTCCAATTTATCTAGGTCAGTCTGGACCCTATCCCTACCCTCCAGTGTATCTACCTCTCCCCCCAGCTTAGTGTCATCTGCAAACTTGCTGAGGGTGCAATCCATCCCATCGTCCAGATCCTTAATAAAGATGTTGAACAAAACCGGATCATACTATGGATCATACTATGCTCCACCCTCACCCCACATGCAACCTTCTGGCTTAAGTTCTTAAAGGACCCCCTGTTGCCATAGTAACTGAGCATCTCACACTCTTTAGTGTGTTCATCCTCACTACACCCCTGGGACCCTATGTTTTATTCCCTTTGTACAAAGGTGAGGAAAGAAATTGTTATCTTAGAAAAGAGATGCGTATGGGGGGATATGATAGAGGGCTATAAAATTATGAATGGTGTGGAGAAAGTGAATAGGGAAGTGTTATTTACCCCTTCACATGACACAAGAATCAGAGGTCACCCAATGAAATTAATAGGCAGCAAGTTTAAAGCAAACAGAAGGAAGTATTTCTTCACATGACGCACAGTCAACCTGGGAACTTGTTGCCAGGAGATGTTGTGAATGCCAAAAGTATAACTGGGTTCTTAAAATAATGTGCTAATTTCATGGAGGATCAGTCCATCAATGGTTATTAGCCAAGATGCTCAGGGACTCAACCTTATACTTCAAGTGTCCCTAAACCTCCAAGTGCCAGAAGCTTGGGTGAGATGACAGGAGATGGATCAGTCAATAATTTGCCCTGTTCTGTTCATTCTCTCTGGGGCATCTGGCAGTGGCCACCGTCAGAAGACAGGATACTAGGCCAGATGGACCATTAGTCTGACCCAGCATGGCTGTTCCTATGTAACTGGCCGATGGTCACACAGGAAACATGGAGCAGAGCAAGGAAGTGAACACAAGTCTCCCAAGCCCCACACCAGTACCCTAACCATTGTAACCCCCTTCCTCTTGAAGGAGGCGCCTGGTGCATCATGGCATTCCTTTATGACTTGTATGAGGTACATTGGGCCAAAGGCACCTATCATGTGGCCCCCATTCCCGTCATATTTGAGCATCTCACAATCCTTAATGTACTTATTACACCACTCCTGTGGTCGGGACTGGCTATTACCTTTACATATAACAGACGGGGAACTGAGCCACCTGGGGTCTATAACGCCCAGATTTGTGAAGGTATTTAGGCACCACTGAAATAGATGAGTTCTAGGCACCTAGGTGCTTTTGGAAATCCCACCAGGCACCTAAATGCCTTTACAAATCTGGGCTTAACAGACTTGCTCAAGGTCACACAGGAAATCTCCAGCAGGGGAGGGAATTGAAGCTCTTTCTTCCCTACCCCTGGCTAGGTCCTTTAACCACCCATTCCTAGCTTTCATCTACACTAGCAGACTTTCCACCAGCAGTTAGGAAGGCCTGAGCATCTGGCCTAGCAAAGTGCAGAATGGGTGACAGAGATCAGCGATGGGGCTGGGCGAATTGGAGAGGAGCTTACTGGTGATGTCTAGGGAAGGCACACAGCAGCCCAGAAGCAATTACACAGTGGATTGCAGAGTCAGAAGGGAGGGAAAAAAGCCAGACCCAGATTGCAGTGCAATACTGTCCCGAAGGAGCAGTGACCAGCGAATCACTTTGAGTAATGCAGACTAATTCCAAGGTACTTTCCACATGCACACATGCTGTAACAGTTACTAAATAAATGCCTGGGAGTTGCTCTTACATAAGTTCAAACAAAATATTGTTGTAACCTTTACTTTGGCGGAGAGACAAGGGGGAATCACTTTCCCTTTTCGAGAGAGGGCTGTTTGGCAAAGCCATTCAAACAGTTGGTTTTGTTTCTGCCGGAGTTTGATTCCAGATATCGGTGAAGAATGAGTGTAAAGGGCATGTGGCAGGTCACCAAATCATAATGCTCTTAAGTCACGAGTGAGTAAACAAGGGCCACTTACACTGAGGCTGCCAAATATCACCCTGTTTTACGGCACTGATGCAGACATAACTGAGCACAATAAGAGGGTGCCCGGTGTCTATCTTAAGTGTCCGTAATAGTACTTAGCTCTTATACTTTTCATCCATAAATCTCAAAATGCTTTGTAAAGGAAGGGCAGTATCATTATTCCCATTTTACACGTGGGGCAACTGAGGTACAAGAGCTTGCATAAGGCCATGTGTAAGAGCCAAGAATCAAAGCCCATTATCCTGTCTTCTTGGTCATTGGCCCACACTGCTACCTTAGTGGTTATGCTCGTTGTGAAATGCCTAAACGCCCCCCCCCCATGACAGTGAAGGGCTGAACAAAGTCCTGAAGACCCTAAGAGCTGGAGTGTTTATAATTAAGATACGTACCCTCACTCTGTTCTATCACCTCTCTCATGCCTTGTCGCTTCCTCCCCTCAGGCCCTCACCTCATCCCTCCCCTCTTTTCAGGCCCTTTCTCATTTTTCCTCACTCCTTTGTCTTTTCTTTCGCCCTGTTTATTTCACTATTTCCTTTTCTCTTTGATTACCTGCGATTCTTCTATTCTCAAGTCTCATTCTTTCCTCTGGAATGCGCTGCTCTGCAGATATAGATTGTGTGTCCAGAGGCACACTTCAGGGCTGCATTGAATAGAGCACTTCACTGATAAGCCATAGTCCTTTTTGGAAAATATTTTATAGATCTAGGAGACATCTTTGCCGGGATCACCGGACATGAGATCCCGCTTCTCTGATCCTAGGCAGGTCTGAACTGCCTATGAAGCCAGGACTCAATTGTGGCTTTGCCCTGTGAGATCATAGAATCATAGAATATCAGGGTTGGAAGAGACCTCAGGAGGTCATCTAGTCCAACCCCCTGCTCAAAGCAGGACCAACACCAACTAAATCATCCCTCTAAGGATGGAGATTCCACCACCTCCCTAAGTAACCCATTCCAGTGCTTCACCACCCTCCTAGTGAAATAGTGTTTCCTAATATTCAATGTAGACCTCCACCACTGCCACTTGAGACCATTGCTTCTTGTTCTGTCATCTGCCACCACTGAGAACAGCCGAGCTCCATCCTCTTTGGAACCCCCTTTCAGGTAGTTGAAGGCTGCTATCAAATCCCCCCTCACTCTTCTCTTCTGCAGACTAAATAACCCCAATTTCCTCAGCCTCTCCTCGTAAGTCATGTGCCCCAGCCCCATAATCATTTTCCTTGTCCTCTGCTGGACTCTTTCCAATTTGTCCACATCCCTTCTGTAGTCAGGGACCAACACTGGATGCAATACTCCAGGTGTGGCCTCACCAGTGCTGAAGAGAGGGGAATAATCTCTTCCCTCAGTCTGCTGGCAATGCTCCTATTAATACATCCCAGTATGCCGTTGGACTTCTTGGCAACAAGGGCACACTGCTGACTCATATCTAGTTTCTCATCAACGGTAATCCCCAGGTCCTAGGAAAGTCTCATTATCCCCATTTTAAATGAGGAGAACTAAGCCACAGAGGGATTAAGACTTCATCTGCAACAAAAGTTGTACTGCTCTAACGATGCCGTTATAGTTGAAATGATACAACTTCCCATAGTGTGGACACTATTACACTATTACACCTTAGAAACTAACAAATTTATTTGGGCATAAGCTTTCATGGGCTAAAGCCCACTTCATCAGATGCATTTCCACTCTATGCATCTGATGAAGTGGGCTTTAGCCCACGAAAGCTTATGCCCAAATAAATTTGTTAGTCTCTAAGGTGCCACAAGCACTCCTCATTCTTTTTGCGGATACAGACTAACATGGCTACCACTCTGAAAACTATTACACCTGTATGTATAGCTATTCCCATGTGGGAAGGAGACTAAGTTATACTAAGTTATACCAATAAAGACAGCTTGATACAGATATAACTGCATCTACAATAGGATTGTACACATAGAATCATTCTGGTTTAAAAAAAAATGCACCCCTACCTGAAATAGTTATAGTAATAATAATACCTAGCTCTCCTCTAGCTCTTTTCAACAGTAGTTCTACCGATACAAGGCCTTTGTGTAGACCAGGCTTGAGTGATTTGCCCAAGATCAATAGGAATAGAATGTATTGAGTTCAACAGCATTCTACTGGGTTTAGTAGAATGACATTGGAGTGATGCGATGGTGAAATAGGCCCAGAATGTGCGACATGCCAGTTAACATGGATTAGAACTGTTCTGATTTTTTTCCAATACAAACAATTAATTTAAAATGGCCTGTTTTTCTTTTTTTTTCAAACTTTTCCGAGTTTTCAATGGAAAAAAATAATGTTTTCACAGGTATGCTGATTGGTTGGTTGGTTTTCCCCAGATTTCTCTCCAATTTCCCCTATTTTCCAGTCTAAAATGGAGAGGGGAGGGGAAAAGCAAGAAAAGAATGGGGGGGACCGAGAAAAATAGCAGAAAAACCACCCCAGGAAATTGTAATGGGAAACTTTAATTTCTTTTCAAATCTGTCCATGAAAAATGCCAGTTACCATATACTAAATGGTCCCATCATTAGGTGTTGATGTTCATACTTGATTAAGATTGGAATGGAGAAGGAGTGAAATCTCAGTTGTGCTTCTTCCATTGGGCTATAGACAATATTCTCCAAGGCTAGTGTACCAGGGAGCAGTTTATTGGTTTACATTGCGATGGATAAGTCTTGGCAATGGAAAATGATAGAAATGTAGAGCAAGATTCCCAGCTAGTGTAAACTGACTTCTATGGAGCTATGCTGATTTACCCCAGCTGAGTGTCCGGCTCTACAATTTCTTAATAATGAAGTGGGTTCTAGCCCACGAAGGCTTATGCCCAAATCAATGTGTTAGTCTCTACGGTGCCACAAGGACTCCTCGTTGTTTTTAATAAATAAAGTCTGGCACCTGCAAAATTTTGGAAAATGCAGCTACAATTCCAGAGCCATATTTTTTTCAAACCCACAATTCTCTCAGTCCCTGATATTAAGACAGCGGGGACTCTTTTAAGGTGGTCTGGGCAGGAGAGTTTGGAGAGGTTTCATGTGTATATTTCAGCGAGACATTTACAATCTCATTCATATAAACTGTCCTTGTGACATCCCTGGCTCCTGTCAGCCTGGGAAGAGCGAGGGCCAGATTTTCAGAAGAGATCAACTCTCAACAGCAGCCATATAGGCACCAAATGCAATCCCCAGATTTTCCAGTGTGTTCAGCACCCATCAGTTCCCATGGAGAATTCCCAACCCATGCCAGACCCACAAGTGAACATAACAGTAGGCACTGGGAGCAGTAGCGTAGCCAGGGGGGAGCAGGGGGAGCGGCCGCTCCCCCTGTGAGGAGAAGCGGCGCTAAGGCACCGCCCGAGCCCTGCTGCGCGAGCCGGGCTCGGGAGCACTTTAAAAGGCCCGCGGCTCCTGCCGCTGTGGGGAGCCGCCAGCCCTTTAAAGTGCCCCCCCCCCCGCCCTGCTGATGGACCCGGCTGGGGGGGGGGTGCGCTTTAAAAGGCCCGTGGCTCCTGCCGCGGCGGGGAGCTGCGGGCCTTTTAAAGTGCCCCCCCCCCCGGCCAGCCCCGCTGCCGGAGCCGGGCTCGGGCAGGGATTTAAAAGGCCTGGGGGCTCCGCAGCAGCTGGAGCCCCGGGCCCTTTAAAGCGCCGCCGGGGTGAGTACAGGGGGGAGCGGGGAGGCGCCTTTTTATAGCGCCGCTCCCCCTGTGCTCCAGACCTGGCTACACCACTGACTGGGAGTTGAGCACTGTTGAAAATCTGGCCACGGCATGCATCTCTATACAGGGACACTCAGGAAAATTAATCCCAATTCATTTTGAAAGTGGATTAGTTAAACCACATTAAACCCCTGTGTGGATTCTTTTATTCAGAATTAAAGTGGCCTAAATTTGGTTTACCTTAATTCACTTCCATGCCTCAGTGGGAGCTGAACCCTTTTGAAAATCTGGCCCAGGATGTGGGATGATGTATCAGAAAGGCCAGGCCTTCATTGAGCTCTTCTCACAACCTTAGCAGATGCCTCCTGAACAATCTCAAAAAGGCTTTGATCACTAAATGTTTCTGTTTTGTAAGAGGTGGAAATCTGAAGCACATGGAAATTAAGTGGCTTGCCCAAGGACACCTGGGAAGTCAGTGGCAGAATTAGGGATAATTCCCAATGTGGACCCAGGGAAGTCAACGGAAGTTTTCCTATGGACTTCAACAAAGCCAGGATTTCACTCCAGCTTTCCTGAGTCCGAGTTCAAAGTTTTAACTCCCTGGCTCATGTTTATCAGGTCCGAACCCATTAGAAGACAGCCATCCCATTACCCACTAGTAAATTCTACCTGCACAGAAATCATAAGCAACCTCCTGCTCCTCACAGAAATTCGGCCACAGTGAGACACTCGAACAAAGCAATCGCTCTTCACAAACGCCCTCAGGAACTGTCCGTTCCAGCTGTGGGCTGAACACAGTGTCTTTAATCAAATTTTTTTTAAAAAAAATCTTCCCTCCGTCAACACCCCAGGCTGCTGGCTGCTCTGCTCAGACTCCCCATGCTGCTGTTGCTCTCTCTGATGTCACTGCAAAAAGTCCTCACTTATTAGCTTGGCAGCTGGAGGAAGGCACCAAAAGCCAACAAAATAAGTGAGCTTATTTGAATAGTGACGTCTCCTTGTGCCTGCTAGGGGGACCGAAAGCTCTGCAGCCGGGCGGGCTATTGTGTTTACACACTGAGGGAGAGAGAGACCAAGGAATGGAAATGTTGAGCACTTTATTTGTAAGCTGGTCTCTCTAGTTGGGAGCTAGACAAGTAGACCTGGTGATCTGCTTTGTGATTTACAGACTGGCAAGGATCTCCTCAGGAATTTTGCAGTCAGGCACAGTGTGTTAAATTTCCTCACTGAGGACACTTTCATGCATTGGATTTTGCTACCCCCTTTTCTCCCCACTTTGAAGGCAATCAGCCATCAGCCAGTAATGTTCCTAATTTATGACAGTGTTCACCGGAAAAAAAAAAGCCTCCTCTTGCCTCTGAAAGCAAACAGGACCTATATGCCATATACTTCACAACTACACCCAGCTAAGGTCCCAGTGGGCCTGCTTTGCCTGGTTGCTGCTACAGCTACAGCATCAAAGCCAGCTGCAGTTCCACAGAAATGAAAACCCGGGTCTAGATAATCTTTGCAGGAGCCATGAATGGTATGAGGCAAAACATCTCTGAAAACACTTACTCATATTGCAGCCACTCCCAATACTGGAAACATCATCAATGATAAATCAGATTTTTCAATCAGATTTTTTTTTTAAAGCCCGTCAAGAATTTTGCTCGTAACAAATATTTTTCTTTGCGATCTTTTCCCTTCTTGCTTTAAGACCCTTGAGCTTTGAGAAAAGCACTTGGAAGAGATTTCAGCTGTGGTTGGGCATTTTAGAACATTACAGGATCATGACGGGCAACTCGTTAGAGTGATTCAGAAGGTTACATCTAATGCACGTCTAGTTTCAAGTCCACCTTAATGCACTCAGGATAGTCATTTTGTGGGTAAGGCACTGGTCTGAGAATCAAGAGAAATGAGTTCAGTTGCTGGCTCGCCCATAGAATTCTTAGGTGAATTTGGACAAGACATTTAGGGTATGTCTGTGCCACATAAAGGCACCTGTGGCAGCAAGTCTAAAGGGTATGTCTACACGTGCCGGTAGATTGGCACTGCTGCAATCGAGGCAGCGAGTGTCGATTTAGCGGGTCTGGTGACGATCCGCTACGTTGATGGGCGAGCACTCTCCCGTTGATTTGCGGAAGGGACAGGGTGATGCAGCGAGTGTCCATTTAGCGGGTCTGGTGACGATCCGCTACGTTGATGGGCGAGCACTCTCCCGTTGATTTGCGGAAGGGACAGGGTGATGCAGCGAGTGTCGCTTTAGCGGGTCTGGTGAAGATCCGCTACGTTGATGGGTGAGCACTCTCCCGTTGATTTGCGGAAGGGACAGGGTGATGCAGCGAGTGTCGATTTAGCGGGTCTGGTGAAGATCCGCTACGTTGATGGGCGAGCACTCTCCCGTTGATTTGCGGAAGGGACAGGGTGATGCAGCGAGTGTCGCTTTAGCGGGTCTGGTGAAGATCCGCTACGTTGATGGGCGAGCACTCTCCCGTTGATTTGCGGAAGGGACAGGGTGATGCAGCGAGTGTCGATTTAGCGGGTCTGGTGAAGATCCGCTAAGTTGATGGGCGAGCACTTTCCCGTTGATTTGCGGAAGGGACAGGGTGATGCAGCGAGTGTTGATTTAGCGGGTCTGGTGACGATCCGCTACGTTGATGGGCGAGCACTCTCCCGTTGATTTGCGGAAGGGACAGGGTGATGCAGCGAGTGTCCATTTAGCGGGTCTGGTGACGATCCGCTACGTTGATGGGCGAGCACTCTCCCGTTGATTTGCGGAAGGGACAGGGTGATGCAGCGAGTGTCGATTTAGCGGGTCTGGTGAAGATCCGCTATGTTGATGGGCGAGCACTCTCCCGTTGATTTGCGGAAGGGACAGGGTGATGCAGCGAGTGTCGATTTAGCGGGTCTGGCGACGATCCGCTACGTTGATGGGCGAGCACTCTCCCGTTGATTTGCGGAAGGGACAGGGTGATGCAGCGAGTGTCGATTTAGCGGGTCTGGTGAAGATCCGCTACATTGATGGGCGAGCACTCTCCCATTGATTTGCGGAAGGGAAGTCGACGGGAGATGCTCTCCCGTCGACACAGTGCAGTGTAGCCACTGCGGTAAGTGGATCCAACTACGGCGACTACAGTTCCGTTATTCCCGTAACGGAAGTGGCGTAAGTAAGATCGATTTACCGCGGTTGTGTAGACCAGCCCATAGAGCCGGGGCCAGCTGACTCAGGCTTACGCAGCTCAGGCGTCAGGGCTAAAAACGGCAAGGTTTTGACATTTGGGCTCGAGCTGGAGCCCGGGCTCTGAAATCCAGCGAGGAGGGTCTCAGAGCCGAGGGTGCGGCCCAGACCCAAACGTCTACACTGATATTTAATAGCCCCACAGCCTGAGCCCTGTAAACCTGAGCCAGCTGAGCCGGCCAGCTGTCGCCAGGCCCTCGGGTCTTTTATCGCAGCACGGACGAACCCTGAAAGCACCTAAATCAAGTAGATGCTTTTGAAAAATTTGACCCTGAATTCCATTTCAAAAGTGCCCGAGGGACAGATTTTTTAAAAGGTATTTAGGTGCCTAACGATGGAGATAGACACCGAATGGGCTTTACAAACACCTAACTCCCAGTGATTTAGAGGAGTTAGTCACCGAAGCGCTTTTGAAAATCCCACTAGCCACCTATCTAAATCTTTAGGTGCCTAAATATCTTTGAAAATCTGTCCCCTAGACACTTAGGCCCAGATTTTTATTAGAGGAATTTAGGGTCCTATCTAGTTAGGAGCTACATACTTTGAAAAATCAGTCTGTGATGAGGTGTGCTCCCCACCCAGGCCCTGCAAGAACTCAATTAGGTCAAGTGCGCCCAATTAGCCAATAAAGCTGCAAATGGGGTAGATTTAGGCTGTGTGGAGGAGCTAATTAGAAGGAAACTCACCTGTGAGGGAACAGGTGGGGCTTCGATAATGCCAGGAGGCTGGAAATAGCATAGGAGGAAAGAGCAGCTGGGAGGAAGCCTGTAGTCCCTCTCCCTGAGGGAAGGGCGAAGGAGCGTGGTAGGGAGGAGTCCGGGGTGAGAGCAATAAGGTGGTTATGGATTCAGACCTTGACTGTTTGTTACAGGACCCTGGCCTGGAACCCAAAGGAGAGGGTGGGCCTGGGTCCCCTACCAACCGCTGCAGAGTGGCGTTGCTAAGGGCAGTGGATCTGGAGACTGCAGGAGACGCTGCTGGCGTGACATAGGGGAGTGGGCCTGAGGACTGCCTGATACTGCCTGTGGAGCAAGACCTGGAAAGGGAAACTGCAGAGGGTCGAGTCATGAAGAGGAAGCAGCAGCTCCCGGAGCGAGAGAGACGCAGAGAGAGGGAGTTCAACCCCAGAAAGGGGTGTTGGCCTAGTGGGGCTAACCCCCAGGATGGCCAGGGGGTGGGGCCATTGAGTGGTGAGTAGAACCCCCATCACACTGCCCTTAGCCTCACTGAAAGTCAAGACGTAGGAGTCCTACGGAGCTAAGTCACTTTTGAAAATGGGGCTTACGCACTTTTGAAAGCTTCACCCTTAAGCTATGGCTACACTACACCGCTTGCAGCTGCTCAAAGTCATGGGAGAGAGCTCTCCCAGCAACGTAATCCCGCCAGCCCCTGGGAGCGGCCGGAGCTACGCTGGCCAGAGACGCTCTCCCTGCGACGTAATCCCGCCAGCCCCTGGGAGCGGCCGGAGCTACGCTGGCCAGAGACGCTCTCCCTGCGACGTAATCCCGCCAGCCCCTGGGAGCGGCCGGAGCTACGCTGGCCAGAGACGCTCTCCCTGCGACATAATCCCGCCAGCCCCTGGGAGCGGCCGGAGCTACGCTGGCCAGAGACGCTCTCCCTGCGACGTAACCCCGCCAGCCCCTGCGAGCGGCCAGAGCTACGCTGGCCAGAGACGCTCTCCCTGCGACGTGATCCCGCCAGCCCCCGGGAGCGGCCGGAGCTACGCTGGCCAGAGACGCTCTCCCGGCGACGTGATCCCGCCAGCCCCCGGGAGCGGCCGGAGCTACGCTGGCCAGAGACGCTCTCCCGGCGACGTGATCCCGCCAGCCCCCGGGAGCGGCTGGAGCTACGCTGGCCAGAGATGCTCTCCCGGTGACGTAACCCCGCCAGCCCCTGCGAGCGGCCGGAGCTACGCTGGCCAGAGACGCTCTCCCGGCGACTTAATCCCGCCAGCCCCCGGGAGCGGCCAGAGCTACGCTGGCCAGAGACGCTCTCCCTGCGACGTGATCCCGCCAGCCCCTGGGAGCGGCCGGAGTTACGCTGGCCAGAGACGCTCTCCCGGCGACGTGATCCCGCCAGCCCCTGCGAGCGGCCGGAGCTACGCTGGCCAGAGACGCTCTCCCGGCGACGTAACCCCGCCAGCCCCTGGGAGCGGCCAGAGCTACGCTGGCCAGAGACGCTCTCCCTGCGACGTGATCCCGCCAGCCCCTGGGAGTGGCCGGAGCTACGCTGGCTAGAGACGCTCTCCCGGTGACGTGACCCCACCAGCCCCTGGGAGCGGCCGGAGCTACGCTGGCCAGAGACGCTCTCCCTGCGACGTAATCCCACCACCCCTGCAAGGAGCCGGAGCTACACTGGCAAGAGACGCTCTCCCTGCGACGTGATCCCGCCAGCCCCTGGGAGCGGCCGGAGCTACGCTGGCCAGAGACGCTCTCCCGGTGACGTAACCCCGCCAGCCCCTGGGAGCGGCCAGAGCTACGCTGGCCAGAGACGCTCTCCCGGCGACGTAATCCCGCCAGCCCCTGGGAGCGGCCGGAGCTACGCTGGCCAGAGACGCTCTCCCTGCGACGTAACCCCGCCAGCCCCTGGGAGCAGCCGGAGCTACGCTGGCCAGAGACGCTCTCCCTGCGACGTGATCCCGCCAGCCCCTGGGAGCGGCCGGAGCTACGCTGGCTAGAGACGCTCTCCCGGTGACGTGACCCCACCAGCCCCTGTGAGCGGCCGGAGCTACGCTGGCCAGAGACGCTCTCCCTGCGACGTAATCCCACCACCCCTGCAAGGAGCCGGAGCTACACTGGCCAGAGACGCTCTCCCTGCGACGTGATCCCGCCAGCCCCTGGGAGCGGCCGGAGCTACGCTGGCCAGAGACGCTCTCCCTGCGACGTAATCCCGCCAGCCCCTGGGAGCGGCCAGAGCTACGCTGGCCAGAGACGCTCTCCCGGCGACGTAATCCCGCCAGCCCCTGGGAGCGGCCGGAGCTACGCTGGCCAGAGACGCTCTCCCGGGTACGTGATCCCGCCAGCCCCTGCAAGCGGCCAGAGCTACGCTGGCCAGAGACGCTCTCCCAGCGACGTGATCCCGCCAGCCCCCGGGAGCAGCCGGAGCTATGCTGGCCAGAGACGCTCTCCCTGCGACGTGATCCCACCAGCCCCCGGGAGCGGCCGGAGCTACGCTGGCCAGAGACGCTCTCCCGGCGACTTAATCCCGCCAGCCCCCGGGAGCGGCCAGAGCTACGCTGGCCAGAGACGCTCTCCCTGCGACGTGATCCCGCCAGCCCCTGGGAGCGGCCGGAGCTACGCTGGCCAGAGACGCTCTCCCGGCGACGTGATCCCGCCAGCCCCTGGGAGCGGCCGGAGCTACGCTGGCCAGAGACGCTCTCCCGGCGACGTGATCCCGCCAGCCCCTGGGAGCGGCCGGAGCTACGCTGGCCAGAGACGCTCTCCCGGCGACGTGATCCCGCCAGCCCCTGCGAGCGGCCGGAGCTACGCTGGCCAGAGACGCTCTCCCGGCGACGTGATCCCGCCAGCCCCTGCGAGCGGCCGGAGCTACGCTGGCCAGAGACGCTCTCCCGGCGACGTGATTCCGCCAGCCCCTGGGAGCGGCCGGAGCTACGCTGGCCAGAGACGCTCTCTCAGTGACGCCGGTGCTTAGGTCAACGTAATTTACATCGCTCAGGGGTGGCTTATTCATACCCTTAAGTCATACCGCAGTAAGTAACTGTGTACATGGTGTTAGTCCCTCTGGGTGGGATCCATGAAGGGACCTAGGTGTTGCAATGCTGAGTATCATGTCACCTAAAGTTTAGGCTTCTAGAAAATCACAACCCCAACGCTGCAATCCACAGCGCTGAGTTAGGCACCTTAGAACGCGGATGGGCAAAAGCCAGCGTGCTAGGCAGGGCGCCACCTAAAATAGCCAATAGGAGATACCGATAGGAGGGATGTGACCTAACCCCAGGCTGCAGGGAGGGGACTATCTCTGCTTAGCCATCCATAAATGGGAACCTGGAACCTGGAGTCGGAGAGTTTAGGTGGCTAAGGCATTTCTTGCAGGAATAAATTAGGTGCCTGCCTTGCTCTACATACAATGACCGGAGGAGGAAGCAGCACCCACCTTATAATCTTTAGCCCACTGGTTTGAGCACTCACCGGGAATGTGGGGAGACCCAAGTTCAATTCCCCACCTTTCTGGGAAGGAGGGAGGATTTGAGCATGTGACCCAGCATTGTGGTTGTGATTTTCTAGGAGCCTAAAATTTAGGTTTCATGAGGGGCTCATTCAGTCCCTCCTGCTGAAGCTGTTCCCCTCTGGATAAATAAGGAAAGAGTGATTGGAGCAGTGGTAGTGGCCTTGGGGTCTCCTACCTCCCAGATAGTGCCCTACCACTGGCTACAGGGTCATTCTTTCTTGCCCCCGGCCCAATGATTATTTCAGTGTTCATCCCAATGGAATGGTCATCAGAATATCCTGCAGCTCAGAGCACTTTCCGAGGAGGGGGAAGAACCCTGTTCAAATCCTTTCTCCCCCTGTGGGGGAGGAGGGAATTGAACCTGTATTTCCCACATCCTAGGTGAGTGCTCTAGCGAATGGGCTAAACGTCATAAGGTGCATGGCACCGCTACCGCCACCTGCAGCCAGATATTGAATGGGACCTGATCTGGTAGCAGCTTCTGAGCATGGCTTACAGATCAGGCCACAGACCTCACTTAGGCGGCCATATGTCTCTCTCCCCCAGTTTGTGAGTTGCTCTGAGCCTTGGGGGGAGAGAAGTGCCTAGGATGCCCAGAGGGAGGCAGCAGTGTGCATGCTCAGAGGCAGAAACATAGTCACTCAGGGAACTTTTAGTCTGAAAATGTAAGTGCTGAGTGATTTTTTTTAAGTGCCTGCAACATTCAGCGGGAGTCTTGTGGATCAGAGGGGAGTTAAAACTGGGACTTAGGCACCTAAATCTGGGGTTTAGGCACCTTTGTGGATCTGGGCCTCAGTTTCCCTTATGTAAAGTTGGTGTAATTGCACTTCCTTTCTCCCACCATCCCATGACTTAGGGCTTGGCTACACTTGTGAGTTAGAGCACATTAAAGCAGCCCCGGGCACCCTAACTCCCGACCCGTCTACACTGGCAAGGCACTTAGAGCGCCTGGACTCTGCAGCTGGAGCGCTCCTGGTAATCCATCTCCACGAGAAGCATAACGCTTGCTGCGCCTTGGCTGAAATGCTCCAGTGTCAGTGTGAACAAGGTGTTGCATGACTGCGCTCTGATTGACCTTGGAAACGTCCCATAATCCCCTGAAGTCAAGTGGTCACTCCTGTCAGTGTTTGTTTGGAATGCGGCTATGCCCTTTCAAAGCTCCGTTTCTGACAGCCGGCTGCTTATCCGCTCCGGGGTAAAGCGACCGGTACTGAGGAATGCTGCTTGCTGTGAGTGTGTGAGAGAGAGGCGGTGATCGGGGGGGCTGAACTTACAAGACAGCGTGCTGACACACGCTCAGCACCCCAAAACCCACTCTCTCTCACACACAACACACTCCCTGTCACACCCCCACACCACCCCCCATATTTGAAAAGCACGCTGCAGCCACTTGCACGCTGGGATAGCTACCACAATGCACTGCTCTCTGTGGCATTGCAAGAGCCCCTAATGCGGCCACGCCAGTGTGCTTGCAGCTGATGGTGTAAACACACGGCAGCGCTTTCCCCGCTGCAGTCTCCGAATGCTGGTTTAGCTCCCAGCGCTCTGCGTCTGCAAGTGTAGCCAAGCCCTCACTGTGTCAGACTGTAAGATCTTCAGGGCAGGGACTCTCTCACTGTGTGAACATGCAGTGCCTAACACAATAGTCCCTGATCTGGCTGGGACCTCCACATGCTACCATGATACAGATATTGATGTATCCAGCTTTATCTTCATTTGGCAATCACAGGGAGAGAACCACCACCAACCCCATTCTTTGTCTCCATGCACTAAAAGTTGGCCACCTTGATTTCAGCCCTTGTTGCTCTGTACGTCCTTGTCCATGCAGCCACTTGTATTACCCAGCAGAACCACATGAGATGAGTGTGTTCCTGAATGCTGCCACTCAGATTCAGACATGGGGGGTGGGGGAGTGACGTGTGTCTCTTTTGATTCCTGGAAGCCTCCCTGACCTTTTATTACGTCTCTCCAAAGAGAATGTTTGGGGGAGGGATAGCTCAGTGGTTTGAGCATTGGCCTGCTAAACCCAGGGTTGTGAGTTCAGTCCTTGAGGGGGCCATTTGGGGATCTGGGGCAAAAATTGGGGATTGGTCCTGCTTTGAGCAGGGGGTTGGACTAGATGACCTACTAAGGTCCCTTCCAACCCTGATATTCTATGATTCTATGAACGTTCCTTTCTCTCTTGATTACTCTGCATTTTCCCAGCCTCCTCTGGAGCAGTAATAATTCATGTAAATGACGATTTGCTCAGGGTGGTTTTAGATATCAGTCTGCATTTATCTGGTTGGCATACATGAAGTCTGACATTTCGGTAACTCTGTGGAGCAGTCTCTTGCCTTTTGTTATGCTGCTACTCGGAGTTTATTAAATAGCAAACAGATTTGGAATGCCCCATGTTGCATATGTTTAGAGTACAGCAGTTCTGTAGCTCTCTGTCAAGAAACATTACCAGGTGGGGGGAGGGTGGCCTACCTTTGAAAACCCCATGAACAAAACCTTTGCTTCATCTTCTTTTTGCTGCCACAGACGTTCATTTGGCAGAAGGTTCTGAAGCCTGTTGGAGTAAGGGCTACTCCTACATACCTGCGCTAGAAACAGCAGGGGTGGAGAGGCAATGGGGAAATAACTGGAGCATGGTGCCATTAGACACAAATGTTCTTGACTCCAAAGTAAACCAAACCCTTTATTTTTAACATTTGCCCACCTGTAAACAACCATCAGACAGTAAAACACTTAAAGCATGTTCACATTTCAACTCCCTTGTGGTGAAGAGTCTTTCTGGCATCTCCCACCTGTCCTTACGCAGAAACCCTTACTTTAATGTAGACAGCTATCTCAGGTCCGCTTTGCACTGAGCCCTAGACCAAAACAGTCATTGTAGGATTTGCAGAAGATGTTGAGAGAATTCTGTAGGAAGGATATAATTGTTTATGAAATTCATTATTATTATTATTTATTTTATTTTTACAGTCCTTTTCCATATGGGCAGTACAGCTGGGTGAATAGTGACAAAGAAAGTATTCACAAATGTGTAAGCACTTTCATTTGCATTCTACAAACACTTGAATGAGCAATTTTTTTCATATGTAAGAAAGATTAATAGTCACACCAGAAGTGTTTCAAATGTATTTGAACATACTCAGCATTTTTCATCTAAATTTGAGTTTCATGAAAAATTTAATCAAATTTGTGGGTTTTGAAAACGTGACCAGCTCTATTCCCAAGCAAACTATGAGCTGAAATATGTTCTCATAAACTATTTGTAGAATCACTTTCAGTAAACAAAGAAATTTGCTAAATTGTGTCTGTTTGCAAGTAATTCAGAAAGGGGAAGAGAAACTATGTTCATCAAATACATTATTCACAGCAAGTAATCCGCTTGCTGCATGCTACAGGTTCCCATGCTAAACTTTGAGGGCCGGTTACTGGAACTCCATTGAAATCATGACCACGTATAGCTTCATTGATCTCATAGTGTGGCGCTGGTCCTGCACTGTGATCTGTGCAGACAGACGGCTGCATCCAGATAGAATAATAGAATCTCAGGGTTGGAAGGGACCTCAGGAGGTCATCTAGTCCAACCCCCTGCTCAAAGCAGGTTGAATCCCCAACTAAATCAAGATAGAGTGAGATAGAGTCCCACTAAAATCTATGGGGCTTTGTGTGGGCACTGCAGTCTCCCTGTGTGGTTCACAATGCAGGATTGGGACCTATGTTTGTTGGTAGATGGTCATTGGTGGTCAGATCAAATTGGCCAGATTCGGTTCTGCTTGATGGTTGACCTAACACATTTGAGACCCATGCGTGTGCAGCTCTCATTGACTTCAAGAGCAGTCAGATGAGTGTATCTGTGGGCAGAGTTTGAGCTCAAGCTTTCTCTGCAAAGTAAATTCCTGATATGGTCATTAAAGAAAACATAGGCCTGTGAATCCCAGTAGTGACTACAGTGCTAATGGGCCCAGTGCTGCTTCGGGATTCCTGCACATTCCCACGGATGCCAACAGCTGCTGCATGCAGGGATGCAAAGGCAGCATTTGGCCCTTGTTGTTTTCACTTGCATTTGTACTGTTTTCTCTCCTACTTCCCGCCTTGGGGCTTGTTTCTCCAATGCTCTGTCTGCCCTACACAGCGCAGTGAAAAACACACTGCAATGGGTAGCTACATGTCAGTGACAGCATCTGGCAGAGGGGAGGCAGCGGGGGAAGGCTTCAACTTTCACTGAGGCAGGGAAAGGCTGGGGCAGTGGAGAAGCAGTTCCCTGTTGGCAGAGCCTTTCGCTGTGGCAGGAGAGAGGTTCTGGGAGCTGTCACAGCCTTTCCTTGCACCAGGGGACGGGACCCAGCAGCAGGGGCACAGCAGGAAACGACATTGCTAAAAATAGCCGTGTCAATGGGAGGCCCAGCTTGTGCAAGTACAGAGCCATGTTCGGATATGTACACAGGTACATACCCACATCCTTCAGGTGTCTCTACTCACCTATGCTACGCCTCTCTGGCTGCACTGCTATACATACACCCATGCTAGGGGACTCCACACCGCTGAAAGAAGAGTGCAGTGTAGACATACCCTAAGATGCCATTTAAGAGTGCAAAACCGGTTTCACAGCATGCTAAGGCTGATAGCACGGGCATGAAGGAAGATCAGTTATCTCTGGAAGTGAATGGGGATTAAGCAATAAATTAGCTTTCTTGCAAGAGCATGGGAAATGAGGGAGGCAATCGGGGAGAGAGAGAGATTTCTTTTGGCCTAGTTTTGTTACATACAGATAGAAAGTCCTGGCTCATAAATGACCGAAAACTGTCATGCAACAGTTTAGCAAGTTTCTATTATCTACTCCTTGGAAGCGAACAATGCTGAGGTGTGGAGCAATGTTAATCAATCACATCACTTGAGCAAATGTTTGCATCTCGGTTGGCTGCACTAATATTCAAGGTCAATATTGCTGGCCTCTGAGTTACTCAGTTAATATATGTAAATCTCTGCATCCCGAATGACTCATCAGAGCTAATTAGAACGTCATCTCTCCTTTTGAGTGTTAGCATAAAAAGCAAAGCTAATGCAGGTCTGAAATTCAAGACATAACAGATTCCCATCTATTGCAGCTGAAGATAGTCAGGTCCTATTTTTATTTATTTATTTATTTGACCGTCATGAAATACTCATGCACCATAGGAAACTCAAATATGTTATCAGTATTTGCACATAAAATTACCTCATTTATAGGCAAAAATTGGATGACACACCAATGTCTAGTAAGGCACCTGGCTAGCAACAAAAATGTAGGCATACAATTACATGTTATCTGTGCAAAAGGAATTTGGAAAAAAACTCTAAAAATTGGCCATCAGTATGTGTTGCAATATATATACTGACTTCATGACTTGGTGAACATCAAGATTTATTATTGTTCAAAGTCCAGAAAGTGAGTTCTTTTACTCCCTACTCAAGCAAAATTCCAGTGAAGCCTAAGTAAAGAGCTCAATGTCATATGCCAATATTTATCTTTTATGTCAACAAAGAGTGATGTTTGCCACAAAAGCAGCCAATATCTGCTTATAATTCGAGCTGGTCAAAAAATTAATTTCCATCCTGAGGGAAATTCCAGGACTTCAAAATTTTTGTTTTATCCTAACTTAGAGGGAGGGATAGCTCAGTGGTTTGAGCATTTGCCTACTAAACCCAAGGTTGTGAGTTCAATCCTTGAGGGGGCCACTTACGGATCTGGGGCAAAAATCTGTCGGGGGGCAGTACTTGGTCCTGCTAGTGAAGGCAGGGGACTGGACTCGATGACCTTTCAAGGTCTTTCCAGTTCTAGGAGACTGGCATATCTCCATTTATTTAATTTTAATTTTTTTTAATTTAAGTTGAAATCTCTGATTTTTTCATTTTCTGGAAATGTTTTGTTTTGACCTTATTGAAACATTTCATTTTGACTTTATTGTATTTACTTTTATAATATATTATTATTCAAAATTATAAAGTCAAAATGGAGTATTTCAACCTTATCAAAATGAAGCATTTCAATAACTTCCCATCAAAATTTTTGACAAAACTGATACATTCCCACAAAACGCTTCAATTTTGCCAAATCACTTTTTCTGATGGAAAAACATTCTGTTGCAAAAATTTTGACAAGCTCTGCTTATAATGATCTCAGACATCAGATTTCTCTGCAGTTCTTCTTTCAGAAGACCCCGGGCTAGATAGTTGTGTATGCATCAGTTCCTTTGTACCCCTCTGATGATGCAAAGTCACTGGCTACTTAAGTGAGGTTTCCAGGGACTTTGCACCACCCAAGAGTGGTGACCCAGAGCATACAAGTGAATCTGCCCCTATGATGATAGTAACAAAAAAAAGAGCTGATGCAAATTGGTGTTTTCCTATTGACCTCAGTGGAGCCATGGTATCTTACCTGAGTATTTTAACTGTGGATCAAAACTAGTTATAATAAAATGTCAATTATATTCAGAATAATGTAGAAATATTGCAGCTGGGATAAGGGATGGTTGGCAACATTTCAGCACATGCATAGGCTTGTGAAGGACAGAAAATCTTCAAAACCTGATTGTTTTCTCAAGTGAAAAGTTAATTTGCTTATTTAAATGAGAAATTTTGGTCTGAATGTTTTTCTTTTGAACAGAGATTGGAGCAGGGGTTAGATTCTCAACATAGCTCCATTGCTTTGCATTATGCCAATTTACATGAGATAGGATCTAGCCCTAAAATTAATAAATTCTTTTAATTAGGCCATCTTCTTTTCATAAACTTTGCCTTTGGACTACAATAGCTCAACAGCAGGGACTGATTATTCTTTTCAGTACAGTGTAGACTTTGTGTGTTCTTTATGATACAGTTGGGAAATACTTTTGGGACTTATTCAAAACAAAACAACATAACACAGGATTTTCTGAGTCAAAAATTAATTCTCCTAAAGAAATATGTTGGAAGAGATGATTTAATTACTATGATGATAAAAATCATGTACCTTCATTACTGATGTAACACTCAAGCTTTAGAAATACACAGAATAACTGGAATCTCACTACCAATTCCCGGTGTCTGTATATGGTCCTTCTCTATACTTCTCTTCTCATTACTGAAGCTGAAGAGAAGATTCCCATTGACTCACAGGGGCTTTGGATCAGGTCTCACAAGCTTACAGCATATGCATTTCAAAACATTGAGCTAACAATAAACATTAACAGCGGGGATTCAACAGTAAATCTCAAGATCTGCACTGTTAACTTGAGAGATGAATTTAAAAACAACATTGCCAGGATCTCAGGTAGAAATGGCTTTGATTTATGGGAATTTTGTTAGGAAGGGAGATTGCCTTTTTTAGCATAGCCAGGCACTGGAATTAATATGAATTCAGCTGGGAAAGAAGCACTGTATTAAGTCACAGTGCAATCGTTAACCCTTAGGATAGCAACATGATATAACTGGTATTAGCAGGCCAATTTTGGCTCTAGCTTGTGTATATTTTGAATAAATCTTCTCATTCAGGCACGCAGAAAACATTTGATATAAAACACCTTTCACTGAAGGAATGGTTTACAAGAAACTTTCTGGAAAAGACTGGATTTCAAAAGATTCAGCCCAAGCACACTTACAGGATTCAGAGACATTTTGCTCTAAATCCCAATCAAGTTCTCCTCATCCCCCTGGCATTATAATTACTGAGGCCAATCTTGAATTTTTTCACTAGTAACAGTTAACTTGCTTTTCTTGGGGCCTGTTCCAAAGCCCATTGAAATCCATGAGAGTCTTTCCATTGACTTCAAGGGGCTTTGGAACAGGCCTTTATTTGGGGTGACCTTTTAGGGATCTATGATGGGCTGGACAATCCCTTACATTCGGCCAGGACATGAAGCGTTTAATGGGTCTTTCCCAGGGCTACTGGCTGAAGGTGACCCAATCCCATGACACCAGGAGGGAGAGGTCTCCAGCTGGAGGGAATGAAGCGGAGTTTAAACCTGGACCAGTCTGGCGGAGGGATCCTGGTTGTGAGGCAAAGAGAACCTAGGGAATTGGTTAAGCAGCTCTAAGCTCACACACCTGGGAACAGCCAAGCCAAGGGATACGGTTTGGACTGGACTTCACGTGGTCCTGTTCATTTGGAGCCTGATCCAAAGCTCAGTGAAGTCAGTGGGAGTTTGTTTCATTGAGTTCAATAAGGTTTGGACGGAGCTCAAACTCCTGGAAAAGGGTGAGAATTTAAATTGTACCAAGAACATATAGAGCAGTGGTGGGCAACCTGTGGCAAAAAAGCCGGCACCGCCCCTGAGGGCAGGGCCCCAGCACACAGCTCGGCAGAATTCCAGACAGCGCTGTGGCCCAGAGGAAAGGCTAGGGAGGCGGCTGTAAGTTCGACAGCACCTTAGGGCTGTCTAAGCTGTGCTGGGGCCTCTTCAGATCCCAGAGCACCCCAGGGATCAGGAGGGCATAAAAGTGGCTTAAAGCCACCATATCCCTCTATATTAGGCTGGGAGTTTTGCTCTGTGCCTTTGAGAGCTGAAGCATGCCTCTCACCGCCCCCTTCCCACCCCCCCACCCCCACAGTCTGATCCCCATTCCCTTATTTTACAATCGTGGGCCAACAGAACAGTCTCTAGGGGACAGTTCCAGCAGGTGAAAATTAAAGCAGCCTCGAGACTGCTCAGACATGTGCCAGAGACCAGGTCTCTTCAATAGTGATCTTCAAAAGATCCTGAAATGTTTCAAGTCAGCAGCTGTAACATTTGTAACTCTACTGAAATGGGGGAATGAACTCCACTACAATGATTGGATGGGTGGGTTTTCCAAAGGGCTCCCCCCTCAAGTCAAAATGTTCTGACTTCAATGGAAGCAAATTTAGGTTAATGCTGAGTACTTCTGAAAATCCTATCCTGTGCACACACATACTTTATGGGCTAGTAGTACCATCTATCCTTAAGGTCGCCAGACATTTTCCATTATAAGACCCTGTTTTCAGTTGCTTATAATGTTGCCAAACTAGAACTGTTTGGGCTGAAATTTTCTATGACCAGTGTCTACCCCAGGCTAACATTTTAGAGAAAATTTCAGCAAAACCGGTTCAGTCACTTCCATTTTAATTCTGGTGACCTTTCCTTTGAGATGCCCCAGCATAGGCACCGACTCCGTGGGTGCTCTGGGGCTGGAGCACCCAAGGAGAAAAATTAACAGGTGTGCCGCACCCACCGGCAGCCAAGCTCCCTCCTCACCTCCTTCTCCCCCCTCCGCCCCACAGCATGCCACGTCCCCACTCCTCCCCCTCCCTCCCAGCACTTCCCGCCCCCCGCCGCCTAACAGCTGTTTGGTGGCACTTAGGACTTTCTGGGAGGGAGGGGGAGGACTCGGGACGTGGTGCTCTCAGGGGAGGAGGCGGAGAAGAGGCGGGGAAGGGTGGAATGGGAGTGGGAAGGGGGCAGGGATTTTAGAGAAGGGGTGGAATGGGGGCAGGGTGAGGGCAGTGCAGGGGCGGGCCCAGGGGTGGGGGGAATCGAGCACCCACCGGGCAGAGGGGAAGTTGGCGCCTATGTACCGTAGTACCCCCATGCTTTGAGGCAGGAACTTGAAATTTGGCCTGGGGGTGGCCTTTGTGTCAACGACGGGACTTTGCCTTCCTCTGAGGTTGGATGTGGAGTCAGGGCGAAAGTCTAGGACTGGGAGCCAGTGAGGAGGGGGAATGTGGGAGTGGAGGTGACTGGAGGCTGGGGGGCAGGGAGAAGAGACAGATTGGATGAGTAGCTAATGGGGGGACTGGGACTGGCTGGGCCCAGAGACTGGGGATACTAGAGCCCAAGATTCCCCGAGTCTCACCATTCCTCTGCTGTCATAAGTATCTATCAACCCTCTGGCAACGTGTGTGTCTCTAGTGCTGGTCCATACAGATGATTACAATTGACTCCTGCTGTCAGTTACTCTGATAGCTCAAAGGGCAGATGTCTGGACAGTGGATTTAAAGGGTCTAACCCTGCTGATGACTCATGTGGGTGACAAGATGATCCCGCATGATAGAATATTTGTGGGGGGGTTTCAAATTAGGAAAATAAAATAAAATGTCCCCCTCTCACCAAAAAAAGACTGCTAAGGCTACAAAGTCAAGAATTCAGAAGTGAGGAAATGCCAGAATTAATGCTGTCTGTGCAACTTTATTTCAGCCCCCTTATACATGTGCATTATGAGACAGTCTTTCATTACATGTTTACGTACTATTTTTCCCGGTCCTGTGACAGTCACTGTCCCCATCATAGCTGGCTTTGGCACAGGTACATCAAGATAACAAAGTGTTAGTGTCACTGGCTGGCACTTCAAGGCAAGCTGGAGTTAGCAGCTCTCCTTCAGCCTGGCTCATGAGCTGGCAATATAAGGGCTAGTAAGTGACCCCAGCTGGGTGTAATGGGGGCTGGATTAGAAAGACAGCCCCCAGCTGTGGTGGGGAAGCAGTCAGAGTGCTACTTTAAGAGAGCTGGGAACTCAGCAGAGCAGGGAGGCTCTTGGAGGGAGGAACAAGGGGAAGCTAGGCTGAGTCACTGCTAAGGAGTAGAGCAGGCTCTTGTGGGTGGGACCCTTGAGTAAGGTTTGCACCAGGAGAAAGACACATGGAGCAGAATAGACTCTTTGTGGAGAAGCCCTGGAACAGAGCTGGGGGGAGCAGTGAGATCCCCAGAGGGAAACTGCTTGAGTCCCTGGTGGAGAAGAAGCCAGGTAAGGAAGCTCCTCAGAGGTCAGGAGAAGGGGGCAAGAGGCAGAGGACTTCAGTGGAGACTGGGGCGGGGAGGCCTCTCATTGGCTCCATTGGGCACTGTCTTAGGCCTACTGATAATAATGTCAGTGACTATGAGGCTTGGGGATGACCTGTGTGTGACCTTTAGTTGTCTGCGGGTGACTCCTTGAGAGTGAAATTAACCCATGATAGTAAGAGACCGAGGGCATATCTGCTAAAAATGGCGGTGTGGGCACAGCGGCCTGGGTGAGCCACCCCAGTATGAGCCCAGGGTGTTGGGCGGTTTGTACTCAGGTGGTGGCAAAGGCTAGCCCCTGTGCTGCAAATGCTACACAGCTATTTTTAGCGTGTTAACTCAAGCAGATCTTGCGTGTGTCTGGCCAGCCGTGTAGCCATATCCTGAGGGTCCCAGCACAGTGGAAATGTCCAATAGTTGTGCAGCTTCAGGGTGCCTCTAGAGGAATGCTCAGCACAGAATACATGCAAGGCACCTGGGTAGCAAACTGATTTGTCCCTTAGAAGTACCTCTAGACAGGACCTGATCCAAGGCCCAGTGAAGTCAATGGTAAGGGGTTCCAAAGAGGATGGATCTAGACTGTTCTCAGTGGTAGAAGATGACAGAACAAGGAGTCATGGTCTCAAGTTGCAGAGGGGGAGGTTTAGGTTGGATATTAGGAAAAACTTTGTCACTAGTAGGGTGGTGAAGCACTGGAATGGGTTACCTAGGGAGGTGGTGGAATCTCCTTCCTTAGAGGTTTTTAAGGTCAGGCTTGACAAAGCCCTGGCTGGGATGATCTAGTTGGGGTTGGTCCTGCTTTGAGCAGGGGGTTGGACTAGATGACCTCCTGAGGTCCCTTCCAACCCTGAGATTCTATGATTCTATGATTCTAAGACTCTCAAAGCCTAATGAACTCAATGGATTGGGCTCGTAGATCAGTGCAGGGAGGCCGGCGGGATTGCACCTATTGCAATCTGATGCTGTATGACTATACCCGTAGCTCCGAGGAAGTTATGGGGTGTCACCACTGGCTCCATCAGGGTGTAGCTCTGCAAGCCTGCACATGGATGGCACATAGGGACCACCAGCTCTAGTCCAGCCTAGGGACTGGATTAGCATTTGTAGGGAGGCCTGAACCCTGCTTCTGATGAGGGAGGTGGATACTGTTGGCCCATCTGATGTATAGTTCTCCCTTTGCCCAGGCCTTCTGTTTGCAAATGAGAACTTCACTCTGTCTGAATGACTTCTGACTGATCCATCTGCTTGGCTCAGAGCCGGAAGGGATCGAGTCTGCCATTGTTCCTTGGCTTGGGAACACCTGGACGGCCGCCTTAGCTGACTCGCATCTAAATATAATGTTCCGCTATACAGTGCTGCCTCTATTCATGTTCCCTCCTGTGACTGCGGGGTCAAGGCTTGTGCTGTGAATGCTCTTCCCATTGTGATCAATTTGCATTATGTGGCCTCCAGTGCTCTTTTTTGATGCTCTTCTTTTCTATTCTTCTCTGCACTTTGAAGTGCTCTTTCATGAAACAGCACAACATAAAATAAAATGGCACTTGTTATTAACACGAAAGAAACATTCTGTTTCAATTATCTCCCTCGTCAAGTGTGAGGCAGGAGGGCTTGCTCATAAACAATAAACACAGGGAGTGTTTTGAAGACTGTAAACTTTACAATGAAAAAGGGGGGGGGGGCGACACCCTAGTGTATACACAGCACCACACACTCTACATTGCAGCGGCATCAAAAGGCCATATGCTGTCACTGAAGTAAAGCTGATTTTTTTTTCACAAAAATTAAATGTTTCCACTGTAAATGTGTATGAACATGAACACGCTTTCATTTCCCTAGCACTTTCTGTGCGGGAGGTGATTTCCCCACTGACCGTCAATGGGCTTCCACCTAACGCTGGTGCTCAGTGTGCAACATTTTTCTCAGCCCGAAGTCACGTCACTAGGTAATCTAATTTTTAAGTGTAGAGCAGGCCTTGAGTGTTATTCCACGCAAGCAGTTAGGCCTGATTCCCCACTACCTTACACCTTGTGTAATCACGAACACCTGTGCAAAGTGGCTGTAAAATGCTGCCACTCTAATCGAGTGGCATTTTACACTCGCTCTGCACATCTGTAACTCCCCTCACGCAGTCATCAGTGTGCATCTCAGGAAACGGGACTTTGTAATTAATACACTTAACATTATCCATCCTCTAGTTGTAATATAAGAAGACAAAAGGGCCGTACCTTCTGGTCTGATTTTGCTCAAATTACTGGAATTACACCAGAGATAAATGTGGCTGCTTATATTTGTTACACGAGCCAAGGTGCTGTAACTTATAAATTGCAAATCTTATGTTAAACTCTTTACTTCTGGACCGATGATTTCATGTGATTGCTGAGAGATGATCCTCCCTTGTCATCGTCATTCTTGTATGAAGTGCACTTCACAGCGGGGAAGCCCTGAGATTGTTGTTAGCCATGCCCATGTATTGAGTACTGACTGCATCTCAAAATCGGCCAGTTGTTTAGTTGGGAACTGATCTCCATTTAAAATCTGGCTCCAGTTGCGGGTACTGAGAGAACCGTCTGGCCCTGAGCTCTTAGAAAGAACAAACCCCTCCATGATTTGCCCAAGATTACACCCAGACGATGGCATAGCCAAAACTTGAACCCACATTTCCTGAATTCCAGCCCTCTGCCTTAGCCAGACACTCATCCTTCTTCTGTATGATCATGACTCCTTTTATGTTGGAAAGTATTTGCAGTTCTTAAGTCCACATGCACATTGCCATAATTAATTGTTATATACATTTTAAAAATGCTCAGGCCACAATGAACACATCTGGTATGCTGTAATAAAGCATGTTTTATCAACCCTGAAGACAGGTCATCCTTAACCGTGGACAGATTTATCAGAAGAAGCAGGGCTTGATCTTATAACTCTTCTTCTTTTACCAAGGAGGAGAGCCAAAAAGAATGGATACATTACATAGGATTGTTTATGTTAAGGAATTATTTCAATAGATACACTAGTCTTACCAAGGGTGTGTTGGTGTGTCATTCCCTCTGTCTCTGGGCAGTTATTAAATCCACCCAAACTGCCATCAAATGCATACTTATTTTCTAAGGAGTTCTGAAATATTTCCAAGGTGGAATGAGAAACAGAAAACACTTTACCGCTGATCTGTGTTTCCCCCCTTGGGGTGGCATAATTTTTCGATTTAATTCCTCCAGGTATTTTTCTCCTTACACCATTTAAAGAAAGAATGTTGTATTTGTGTCTTCAATTAAATTGCCCTTAACATCAATGGATATTAAGAGTTGCAATTGGAGTTAATAACCCTTTTTTTTATTAGAGTAATGCCTTCGGTCCCTAATCTTGGCCCAGTGGGGTCTCTCTGTGCTAGGGGCGGTACAAACACATAGTAAAAGTCAGCACCTGCCCTCAAGAGCTTACACTTTACATAAACAAGACAGACAAAGTTGCGGGGGAAAGAAGCACTATTATCCCCATTTCACAGATGGGGGAACTGAGATACAGAAAATATTTTTTTCCAAAGGCCTTCATGTGATTTTTTTTTTAAAGGAGCATCTATCCCATTGAAAGGAGCAGAGGTCCCATTGTCAGTCACTTGAGCTCTTCAGAAAATTTTAGCCAGTGAGACTAATGACCAGTTTTTCAAACATGCTCAGCGCCCACAGTCAGGGCCAAATTATTCAAAGGGCTCTGCTCCATCTGAGGCACCCAAATGAGTGGTCAGATTTCCAAAAGAGATCGCCATGTTGGATGAGGAGCTCTTTTGGAAATCTGGCCATAAATACCACAATAGGAGTTGAGCATCTTTGAAAACCTAGGTCTTATTGGGGTGTCTAAATGGGAGCTGAGTTTGAAAGTCTAGCCCTCATTGCGGGCACCGAGAGCTCAGAAAATCTGGCCTGCCAAGGTGACTTGTCCAAGGTCACAGAGCAAGGCCAGGAACTGAATCCAGATCTCCTGATTCCTCATCTAGTGTCTTACCCACAAAAACATCCTGCTTTTCAACATGAAGCCCTGGGGTAAGTAGGTGAAGGCAATAGGTTTATGCCTGTCTCCAGCTGGCACATGAATTGAGAGAGAAATTCCACAGCAAACCTTCTTTATTCCTTTCCAATGACAAGTGAAAAAGACAGAGGGATTTTTATTACTTTTCTACTGTTAATTTTAGTCCTTTCAGATTAATCATGAAGGGATAGATAGGTAGCCCAGCAGACAGCTGTGGATTTAATTGACTGACTGCATTTGTATTGATCGAATGCCTAGCTGGAGTGGGGAGAGATGGAAATGTCCTCTGAAAGAACCAGAACGTGAGTCGAGTATAAATGCTGAAGTCTAGGACCGAGGACAAAGGAGACCTCCACTCTCCCTGAGATTTGAATGGCGATGACGGTACACGTCAGCAGGGATGTCGGCACAATCCTGGGCTGGGGCAGTATTGCTGCTGTATCATGTGATGAGCGCTGTTTGAAATCAGCTGAATTGCTTCCAGCAATCCCGGAGTCCCATTTTCATGGAGGCTGAGTGCTGCACTGGCTGATGACAAGGGACTGTATTTCATTCCGCAGGGGATAATGAGGCAGATTGCTCTTCCTTTTCTTAGGAATTGGGCTGCTCCCTGCACATGCAGCAGAAATCCGCCTCCTCACACCGTCCCTCCTACCTATTTCTCATCATCAGTAATCCACACACCCACCACTACCTAAGCTCTTCCCTGCCATCCTGCCTCATCTCACTTAGGGACAGTGTCTTCCACCCTTACTCATCTTGTTTCCGGAGTAGCAACTTTGACTTCAATGGGATTGCTGGCAGCTGTAAGGGACTACTCAATAAGGGCAAACCCCAGCCCTTAGATTGCAATCACTTCAGGATCGGGAATAGGGCCTCATTCTCCTCTGACTCATTTCTATAGCACTGTAACTCCACTGACTTCGTCAGTCACTCCTGCTTCAAACCAGTTTGTGAGAGCAGAATTGGAACCCATGTCTTTGATGATGGGCCACATCTTGGAGTCCTTACTGAGTTCTGACTCAGGCTAAACTCCCACTGAGTTCAGCAGGAGTTTTGCCTGCATGAGGTCTGGATAAAAACTCAGTAAGGAATAGGTTTCGGCCCTATGGCTGAAGTATGGGGGGATGTATCCAACCAAACTACACAAGCACACTAGGGAGTTCTTCAGGAATGGCCCCACATACCCCGGAGCAGCAGTCCTCACACTGTACTTTCTGTAGATCACCAGTAATTTGCAGAGAAGTGGTCGGCAACGTGGTGCTGGCTCTTTCTTGTTTTCAGCGAGTGAATTGTGTTAAAGGAACAAATTAACTCCTTGCCTACTAATGGGGTCTACTGAGGCTTTGCTAGAAACAGCAATGTCTGGTTAGCAAACCAAGGACCAAACTGTGATTGCGAGTCACTTGCTCGGTGGGGGAAATAAGAATTGTACCAGCCTTGCGAGTGGAATGCTTCTCTCCCGATCCCAGCTTGGCTCCACTGGTTGGTGCATTGTGAAATGGAGTCAAGCTCTGCCCCTTCCAGTCTCCACTGACCTGTCTGGGAGGTGAAGCAGCAGCCCAGTGACATGCAGAGGTGGGACATACACTTGCAAATAGGGACAGATGGTGTGACGTTCCCCTCTGGTGTTATGTGGACCGGTGATCTGCTAGGTCAATCCAATCCTTGACTCTGGGAGCCAGCCTTACCCTGCTCTGCTGTGAGAACCCCCACTCCTGGGCTGTTCACGCACAATCTCTGGCTTGTCAGCTGCTCCTTGGATTGTACAACTGAATGACACCAGCCAATATCTCCAGTCCCAGACACAACCCTAGGAACCTCTGTCTTGCAGTGTCCAGTTATGTCCGCTGGATGCTGCAAGCTTATATGAGTTTGTCAATTTAACAAAGCAATTGATATGTACCAGGCTTGTTCTCCCAAGGGGAGTCTCTGAGATGCTTCAAACCAAACGCACTGCTTCAGGTAGAATAAACAAACAGATTTATTAACTACAAAGAGAGATTTTAAGTGATTGTAAGTCAAAACATAACAAGTCAGGTTTGGTCAAATGAAATAAAAGCAAAACACATTCTAAGCTGATCTTAACACTTTCAATGCCCTTACAAACTAGATGCTTCTCCCCACAGGCTGGCTGGTTGTCCTTCAGCCAGGCTCTCCCCTTTGATCAGTGCTTCAATCGCTTGGTGGTGGTGTCTGTAGATGGAGGTGGAAGAGAGAGGAAGAGAAAGGCAAACATCTCTCCCTTTTATCATATCCTTTCTTCCCTCTTGGCTTTGCACGCCCCACCTTCAGAGTCAGGGGAGCGTTACCTCATCACAGTTCCAAAGGTAGAGGGGTGACTAAAGGTAGAGGGGTGACTCCCTCGAGAGTCTAACAGATTCTTTTGTTGCTACCTAGGCCAGCGTCCTTTGTTCCTGTGAGGCTGGGCTGGGTTTGTCCCAGACATGCCCTGACGAGGTGTGAACTGCCCCTCTGCTCTTGGAGAGTTTTTTCCCGGGCTTGCTTTAAGCCGTGAGGATACATTTTCAGCCTCATAACTATATACATGAAATTATAACCTATAACATTATAGTAATTGTTGTTACAGTAATATCACTATAACAACAATGCTCAGTGCATCATAAGTCTTCCGAAGACACCCAACATGACAAATTGTGCATTGGATACCACACAGTCATTTTATAAAGATGAACATGGGGGTGTATGGTGTTCCCCCGAGGTACAGAGCATCACAGATGGTGCATGAGCCAGCCCATCTATTAAGCTGTGGTCCACATTATGAAAACATTTGAGAACCCCTGCTCTAGCTTAAAATAGCGAACCCATAGTGTTTTGAATCATTCATGTAGAATACAGCTGTATGCATGATTTAATTCATAATAGTGAGTGAGGAGGGGAAAGAACTAGCAAGGAGCGGGGCTGGGTGTTAGCCTGGGACTTGGTAGTGTTGGGTTTGGATTCTTACCCAGCCATAGTCTTTCTTCTCGTGTGACATTGGGCAAGTCACTTAGTCTATCTTTGCCTCCCCCGTCTATGCAACGGAAATAAAAGCAGGGGTGTTGAGGAAAAATGCACTAAAGAGTGTGAGCTGTGTGCCTAGTACAGAAAGGGGGCCATAGAAGTATCTCAGACAGATAACAGTTGGCTGCATACAGATACCTGGATCTATATGCTGGTGACAAACTGCTTGTCAAACTTAGGGAGGTCAGAGAGACCATGATCGAGTTGGACTGAACCACTGATTTGCAAATCTGCTTGCCAACCCTGCAAGTTATAACTGACAAGCGTCACCAAACCCCCCTTCATGCTCACAGAACGACTTTCCTCCCTCCCTCCACCACTGCATCAAGTCATTTCCCAGCTTACAAACAATTAATATTGGTTTTTAATTGCAATGTGGGGCCTGAGAGCTTAGGGGACTTGTTTATCTGTCTGAGAATCTCCAGCCGTGCCGAACTGTGAGCTGCGCATTCAGCCTGCTAAAGGCTCAGACTCCTGCTCCAGAGGAGGAATGAAAATGGAATTGATTCCGCGTGAAATGAGACAGGAACTGAGCATGTCCGATAAGTAGCACATGACGATAACAAGCAGCCCTGGGTATTTTGCTCAGCCCAACTCTGGGTCATTTGCTTTTATTACTCTGGTTAGAGCAGCACCCACAGCAAAAGAACGTTACAGCTCTGTAGTGCCGACACCGAACACAGACCAGCTCCAGGACCCCACCCCCTAGCTGGTAGTGAGCGTTAGACAGGGGGGTGAAGCTGTTTGGGAATCACCAGCTGGGGGACTGTGGGGAAAAGCACTAGCCAGGGGACACATGATGGCTGGTCCTGGTGGGGGAGGGGAGTGCAGGGACCTCCTTCCCCCTGCCCGTCAGGGCACCCAGGGAGAACAGAAGCCGCTGTCTGAGCTCACAGTGGGTAAATCCAGAGTGTAGACAGCGCTACGAGCCCACAAGCCGGGGCCCACATCCCTACCCGTGCACAGCAAGTGCCGGCGAGAGCACGTCTCTGCTCGGGACAGTGTAGCCGGGTTGTTGCTGAGCATGATTCTCCAGCCCCTGCTGAGGCCGATGCCTTGTGCTGGCAAGATGGCCACCGACGCCTGGGGGCAAAGGCTACTGACGCCAGCCCCTCGGCCCTGCACTGGCCCTGGGGCACGGCCCCACCCTCCAGCCCCTCAGCCCTGCACTGGCCCTGGGGCACGGCCCCACCCTCCAGCCCCTCAGCCCTGCACCGGCCCTGGGCACGGCCCCACCCTCCAGCCCCTCAGCCCTGCACTGGCCCTGGGCACGGCCCCACCCTCCAGCCCCTCAGCCCTGCACCGGCCCTGGGGCACGGCCCCACCCTCCAGCCCCTCAGCCCTCCACTGGCCCTGGGGCACGGCCCCACCCTCCAGCCCCTCAGCCCTGCACTGGCCCTGGGCACGGCCCCACCCTCCAGCCCCTCAGCCCTGCACTGGCCCTGGGCACGGCCCCACCCTCCAGCCCCTCAGCCCTGCACTGGCCCTGGGGCACGGCCCCACCCTCCAGCCCCTCAGCCCTGCACTGGCCCTGGGGCACGGCCCCACCCTCCAGCCCCTCAGCCCTGCACTGGCCCTGGGGCACGGCCCCACCCTCCAGCCCCTCAGCCCTGCACTGGCCCTGGGGCACGGCCCCACCCTCCAGCCCCTCAGCCCTGCACTGGCCCTGGGGCACGGCCCCACCCTCCAGCCCCTCAGCCCTCCACTGGCCCTGGGGCACGGCCCCACCCTCCTGCCCCTCAGCCCTCCACTGGCCCTGGGGCACGGCCCCACCCTCCAGCCCCTCATCCCTCCACTGGCCCTGGGGCATGGCCCCACCCTCCAGCCCCTCAGCCCTCCACCGGCCCTGGGGCACGGCTCCAGCCCCTCAGCCCTGCACTGGCCCTGGGCACGGCCCCACCCTCCAGCCCCTCAGCCCTGCACTGGCTCTCCAAGTCTACACTGTAGCCCCAGGCAGAAAAAGTTGCATCCACTGGGTCACCCTCACAAGCCCTAAGAACAAATCTGGAGGCAATGATGCTCCAGTCTGTACAGAGCAGCACCAAATGGGGAGCAGGGATGTCAGAGGGAGAGGGTGGGGATGTCAGAGGGATGTCAGAGGGAGTGGGAGGGGATGTCAGAGGGAGCAGGAGGGGATCTGGGATGTCAGAGGGAGCAGGAGGGGATCTGGGATGTCAGAGGGAGCGGGAGGGAATCTGGGATGTCAGAGGGAGCGGGAGGGGATCTGGGATGTCAGGGAGCAGGAGGGGATCTGGGATGTCAGAGGGAGAGGGAGGGGATCTGGGATGTCAGGGAGCGGGAGGGGATGTCAGAGGGAGAGGGAGGGGATCTGGGATGTCAGAGGGAGCAGGAGGGGATCTGGGACGTCAGAGGGAGAGGCAGGGGACCTGGGTTCTCTCCTTGACTCCTTCACCAGATGGTCCTGTGATGCTGGGCAAGTCATTTACTCTCCATCAGCCTGAGTTTCCGCATCTATAAAATGGGGAGAATAATTTGCACTTTTACAGCAGTTTCCCTCTGCGGATCTCAAAGCCCTTTTGACACGTTGCATTTAGCTTCACAACACCCATGTTAGGAAGTAGGTGACTTTCATCTCCCAGATGGGCTAACTGTGAGCCATAAAGATAGAGCTGGTCATCAAATAGAGGAAAACATTCAGAAAAAAAGTTCATAACATTGTATTCCTCGTTTTGGTTAAAATTCAAAACTTTTTAAAATCTCATCTGAATGTCAAATAGTGAAAAAGCTTGGCCGGATCTCACTGCGAGATTCGTGGCCAAAGCTCATTACAGTGAATGGAAAATCCCTTCGCTGATCTGCCCAAGGCTTCCCAATGAGTCACATACAAAGCAAGGAGGGTGGCCTATTTCCAACCCTATATTCTAGTCACTGCCCGATGTTGTGGTCCCGTTTGACATGAGCAGATTAGCAATCAGGGTCCAGATTCCACTATCCAGATCTAAGGCCAATGGGATTCCTCTTAACTCGTGAAATTGCTATGCCAGCTGCCAAATCTGTAAGAGATGTCCAAGCAGGGACAGGCAAATGGGTTGTGTGAAATAAAATCCTCTCTAGATGCATGTCCCAAAGGGGAATTGCCAGAAATTACATGAGAGAAGATTTTCTAACACTGGGCTAGATTTTGCTCCCCCTCTACCTCTGGAGTCAATGGAGTTGCATGGGAAAGAGGTTACAGAGTCCAGAATTGGACCCAGTGTTTGGAACCCAACCTGAAACACATCCAGAATCTCCCAAGAAAAGGTCTGTCCCCTTAAACCTCAGCTCTGCAATCTGATCTGCTAGCAAAGGCCTGTGCATCATCCCACTGACTCCTCCGGAATTCTGTACTTGGTGCTGGGGTTCATGCCTGCAGACTGAATTGCAGCGTGGAGCCTAATTCTGCAGATCAAACTGGATTAGGTGTATATCTTAGCTGGTGGGGGCTTAACCAAGTTGGGCCTCTGAACCTTTTCAGCTTCCTCCATCACTAGGTAGCATGCATCTGCCTTGCTGCTAGGCCAGCCACCCATTTTATCTGGTTGTTAACGCAACACCAGGAGCACACATGGTAGTAGAACAGGAGAGAAAGGGTTAACAGTACCAGCATGCACTGCAGACACTGGTTACCTTTTCATCTGAGCTACAGCTTCTGCCCAGAACATAGAGAAAAGTGCGGGGAACAAGTCTATGCTAGACCTACATTACGGCGGAAACAGAGTTAACTCCTTTGATGAGGTTCTGGAGAGCCCCAGCAAACAGAGATGGAAACTAGCTCCCTGTAGATACCATATAAACATTGCCCCCTCCTCCTCCCCTAGTGTAGATCCCTCCTTTCCCAGAGCAGCCAGTGCACCAGTTTCCATTGTAGTTTTGTTCTTTTGCAGTCGAAATACTTTGTCAAAGGTTTCCCAGGCTGGAGCCTCATTCAGCCAATGCATTTGACTCTTCCCTGCTTGTCTTTCTTGTTTGTTTCCCTTCGTGTGCATGGAATTCATCCCCCAGACAAAGTATTTGCATGTTTTGTAATATGTGCCTATGATGCAAATGCCAAGAAAAGCACATTGTCTGCTATTTATGCAACATGTTATTTACCTTCAGTACCATTGTTGTACCTTGTTTGATTTTATTCAGCGTGGGAGAGGAGGAGGAGGAGGAGGAGCTGCCCAGTAACAGAGTAAAAGGAAAAGCTGGATTTGAGAACTGCAGAGATGTGTTTTGAGGGCAGAGTGGTTAAGTGACTAAGCTGTCAGGAGATCTGAGCAACCCCATCTGTTACCTTCTTTTGTTATGTGTTTGTCCAGCTCCGAGCCCACTGGAGCCCTGGTCTCAGGTTTCATCGGAAATGGGAAAGCTACTGTTTCAGTTTCTGAGTTTTATTTTACTTGATGTCAAAAGCAAGTTTTCAGCCTTTGGCTTCAAGTCGTAAAGCATTTCCTATTCAGGGAAGTAATTAAACACGGGTTTGCTTTCCTGAATCAGAGTCAGTGTCAGCAAAGCTGGTAAAATGGAGTTATTAGCATGGCCCTCCCTCACAGGGGGGTTGTGAGCAGGGGTGAAAGTAATATAAAATTCCTACCGGTACGGGCGGGGCCTCAGGCAGAAGGGGCGGGGCTAGTGGTCAGCCTCCCCCAGCCAGCCCATTCACACTGCCTGGCCTATGCCGCCCAGGGCTCCAGCAGAGATTTAAAAGGGCCTGGAACCCCGAGCCCTTTTAAATCGCCGGCCCCAGGGCAGCTGCCCCTTTTCCCCTCCCCGCAGTCGGTGGCCTGGGGTGGGGAAAATAGGCAATGACATTAAAAACAACTGTTGACTGTCTGGTTGGCGGCGCCACACAGCACGGCTGGCAGGCTCCCTGCTAGCCTCCGTGCCGTGCAGCTCCCAGGAAACAGCCAGCATGTCCCCCCTCCGGCTCCTAAGCATAGGGGCAGCCAGGGGGCTCTGCTTGCTGTCCCTGCCCCAAGCTCTGCCCCCACAGCCTGGCCACGCCTCCACATAGGAACTGGAGTGGGGACATGCCGCTGCTTCCGGCAGCTGCTTGAGGTAAGCGCTGCCCAGAGCCTGCACCCCTGACCCCCTCCCATGCCCCAACCCCCTGCCCCAGCCCTGATCCCCCCCCCCGCTCTCTGAGCCCCTTGGTCCCAGCCCAGAGCACCCTCCTGCACCCCAAGCCCCTCATCCCCAGACCCACCCCAGAGCCCGCACCCCGAGCCCTCACCCCCCCTCTTGCATCCCAACCCACTGCCTCAGCCTGGAGGCCCCTCCCACACTCTGAACTCCTCATTTCTGGCCCCACCTCGGGGCCCCCACCCCCAGCCAGAGCCCTCACCCCCTCCCACATCCCAGCCCCCTGAGCCAGCCCAGTGAAAATGAGCAAGTGAATGAGATGGGGAGAGCGAGTGACAGAGGGAAGGGGGGATGGAGTGAGTGGGGCAGGGCCTTGGAGAAGAGGCGGAGCATGGGCGCGGCCTCCGAGGAGGGGCAGGGCAGGAGGGGCAAGGGTGTTCGGTTTTGTGCAAGTAGAGAAAGTTGGCAACCCAACTAGGGTACCTGCCTGCAAACAGTTTGCTGAGTTCGAAACTGGTTTTCACTTTGGCCTGTTCACACCCCTTTACTATTCCTGGCCACGAGCAATGTCTGTCCATGTGAATTCTGCATTTGTACTGCTCCCTACCCTGAGTTTTACCCCTTCTCAAGACAAGGCCATTCCTAGGGGCAACATCAACTGTCTTCTCCCTGATTTCAGCCCAGAGAGCCAAAACCTGATGTCAGTCACAGTAACTCTGCTGCCTTGGGTAAAACCACGGCAGGCTCTCAAGGAAGGGTTACTCCAGACACACACAGCTGTTCAAATCTGGCCAGAAGTCTCCCATTCTCTTCCCCAAGAGCTTTCTTTTCTCAGGTCCCAGTGTCCCTCTCCCAGCTCACCAGTTGATTCCCCTATCTTTCATGATATGCCACCAGATCCTCTGCCAGAGCGTCAATGGGTCTGGGAGCCAGCTGTCGACTTCAACTGTTGTATGCTGGGGGGTTTCTCCAGGCAAGGCAGAGGTGACCCAGAATACACGGATGCAGCCCTGACTCCACTGGAGTCACTCCAGGGAAGCCCTGGCGTGGGGGAATTCTGGAGACAGCAGCTGGCCCAACACAATCAGCGGCCAGGCTTGCTGAGACGGCAGTAGACACACGCAAAGGACGGTACAGAGGGTTGAGTGGAATCCAGAGTGTACATAGCCAAATATTAACAATAGTTTGATTCGTTGTCTGGGCTAAGGCCTGTGCCCTGTTCCTATTATAGTAACACTCACCCACCATGGCTTCGATTGTAATAGCCAACACTGAGCAAATGGTGGGGGGAAATGCAGAAGACTATTCATTCGAATTCAAATGTCAGTTTCAAGCTACGGCTGTGATTTTCAAAGTATTGGTTTTCCTAAGAATCTTACTGAATTGGGGCCACAAGCAATGCTAGTACAAATGGTCCCGTTGTATATAAAAGGTTCATAAATAAATCATAGATGTTTTAATGCAGGGTTAATCAACTGTTAATCCAGCAAGTCAAGAGGCTGCTTATAATCATGGTTTGTAACCATCAGTAATACCATTTGTTGATGTGCTTATATCAGTCTATAAGCTATGATATTCGTCTATAACATGCTTATAACATTTGGTCATCACTTATTAACTATTTGTGAATAGAACCTTAATATAAAGTAGGGCCGTACAAACACTGGCAAAACATGAATTTAAATTTGACTATGTGCTGAAAGTGAGTTTTGAATTATATATCCAACTGCGCAGTTTCCAGTTCACAGATTGCCCTTTGTTGGGTGTTTACATAAACCACCCAATCAAGGAACAGCGCCCATGTGACTGGCATAATTAGCCCACATAGTACAAATTACAAATATCCACAAGGAGCGGTTCACAAATGAACTACAGACCACGTGCCATGCGCTGAATTACTCTGTGCATGATTTTGAATGATGAGTACATCTGGGACTCTCACAAGCTGTTTGCAAACAATTTGTGAACAGGGAAAAAATGATGGAATTAATCCAATAAATTACTGCATGTAAAATATTCTCACAGTTCTAGCAGTAACCTTGGCCGATGAACGTTGTCATGCTGCAAATCATTTAGACCCTGATCATGCAAACATTTATGCATGTGCTTAACTTTGTCAATGCAACTGTTCACCTACCTAAAGTTCTGACAAGCCTAAGTGTTTGCAGAATAAGGACCTTAAGATTGATCCTGCAGCTATCGATACCAATGACAATGCTCCTATTCACTTCATTGGGTGCAGGACAGAGACCTTGGAAAATAGTTCTTACCAGTTCATTTGCAAATTTGACACCATCAACTCAGGATTAAACAAAGATTATGAAAGGCTAGCCAACTACAAAAGCAGTTTCTCCTCCCTTGGTATTCACACCTCAGCTGCTAGAAGAGGGCCTCACCCTCCCTGATTGAGCTAACCTTGTTATCTCTAGCCTGACTCTTTCCTGCACATTTATATCTGCCCCTGGACATTTCCACTGCTTGCATCTGATGAAGTGGGTATTCACCCACGAAAGCTTATGATCCAATGCCTCTGTTAGTCTATAAGGTGCCACAGAACCCTTTGTCGCTTCTACAGATCCAGACTAACACGGCTACCCCTCTGATACTTACCATCATAGTTACCTTTTATCTTCCTTCTCAGGCATGCTTCCTCTAAATACAATTGCCAGTGCTTACTTCACCTTTCAATATCTGCTTTCTTTTAGGAAGCAACTGCTCTCTCTCATTGCCACAGAGAGAACTGAATCTTCACAGCTAATATTGGAAACACATCCCTCTCTCTGGGGCTTTTCTTCAGACCCAAGAATCTTGTAAGGTAGGGAAGGGAATTGTAATGGGCCACAGGATCATTGGGTTTGATCCCACGCTATTTTGTCCAAGATTATTTTGATATTAAAGGAGAATGACAATCTGACTGTTTCACCAAGAGAATACCATTGCCACTCAGAACGCACGCAGTAAAGTAGCTCACTGGTGTATACATAGGAGTTTTGCATTAGCAAGTAGAGATCTGGGTTCAAATCTCAGTTTCCTATTCCCTGAGCATGCAATCATAGAATATCAGGGTTGGAAGGGAGCTGAGGAGGTCATCTAGTCCAACCCCCTGCTCAAAGCAGGACCAATCCCCAATTTTTGCCCCAGATCCCTAAGTGGCCCCTCAAGGATTAAACTCACAACCCTGGGTTTAGCAGGTCAATGCTCAAACCACTGAGCTATCCCATCCCAATGGATGGGAGTTCTAGGAAAGTGGCCCCCTAAAGAATAAGGACTTCTATAGAATTTGCATCACGCAGCATCTTAAAGTGCTTTACAGACTTAACGAGATGATCTACGAACAATCTACAGGGATCAGACCGCATCATTCGTTATTCAAATGCAGCCACCTCTGGGATGAAGCACAGAGAGTGTTTTAACATGGAAACATTGCACAACAGTTCAAAATGGGAAGTAAAAACCAATGCTTGCATCCAGTTAAGGATATGCCTTACACCGCAGCTGGAAGCCTTGTAGACAGCCCCATGTCAGCTCCACTCAAACTAGCCTTGTGGACACTGAGCTAAAAATACATGGTCTAAAACCAGCAGTGTGGGTGTTGCAGCATGGCCTAGCTGACCAAGTACAGGCCACCCAGCCCCCTAGGTCAGTACTTGGGTGGCTAGTCCATTCCCCCGCCTGTGCCATGCTGCCATGCTTAGCGCCCTATCTCGAGCAAAGTGAGTACGTACCTGTCAGCCGGGGCTGGGAGACACAGCCCCAGCAGCAATGTAGACATGCCCTGAAACCGCAAGAGGACTTTGGATAGGCAGAGCGTAATTACCTGGGATGGAATTTGACGAGGACGGTAGGTTGAACACACCTACCTACTCCTGCAAAAAGTGTTAGGGGATCTTTAAGGAGTCAAAACTAGGGCTGGGCTAAGGTATTGGCACGAAAGGCCCCTACCTGGGTCTCCATTTCCTGCAGTCATGTGACTGCAACACAATCTCTGCTTTCATTTGGAGGAAGAAAGAAAAGTAAGTTTCTGGCTCTTGTGGTTACAAAGAAAAGCTTGAAATCATACCTGACTATAGCCAGCGCAGCGATGTCTGCCTGTGTCTGCAGAGAGCCTAGAACCAGAGCTCTGACAGCGCTGTGAATCTCCATGGAGTGTCAAGTCCTAGACCCGCTGCTCTGGGGGCTGCTGCCAGCAGACTCTGTGTGTGACTGGGCCCACTCACCCATCAAACACACCCTGGCTTCTGGGGTGGGTCCTAGCAGCCCCTGCTAATATTTCTGCCTCTCTGGAGGGAAGGGGGGGACCCTGCTGCTGCTCGTGGGTCTGAGAAGAGGTGCCCATGCCCCTGCTCCTTGTCACTGCCACTCCAAGTAGAAGGTGGGGCACAGCATGGGAGAAGCTGCTGGTTTGGAGCTACAGGATGCCCCACAAGGCATCAGATTAGCTAAATCTGGAGCTATTTGAAACCACAGTTTCACCCTCTATCTGAATGGCAGTGCCGTAGCCCTTTGCCCCAGGCTTGGGGGCTGTACAGCCCTGACTCAGAAAGAGTCCACTGTATCAGCACCATTTGCTGCAACATCTTTGTTCCTCAGAAGCCACCTTTGCAAATTCTGCCCCAGCCAGACCCCAGATCAAGGTTCATCTCCCCAAAAGAGATGAGGGGTCACACCTCGAGTTGCCCCACGGCAGCGCTTTCCAACCCTGCATGGAGCTCTGAAGGGAATTGCGTTCATGCTTCCCAGGCAGAACACAGAATAGCATGGAGAGAATGGGGCCACAATGGCTAAGCGAAAGGTCTTCATGAAGGCAGTGGTTCCACCCAGGCCTCAGATTTCTTGGCCCAAACTGTTCATCTCATGGTGAAGGGGATTCTGTGGGAAGATGGAAGGGTTGTTTGAATGACGGAGGTCCAAGACAAACAGTGGTTGGGTGGGATTTGGGGGCACATAGCACTAGAGGAGAGGAAGGAGGACAGGGCCTTTATTCATAGATTCTAGGGCTGGAAGGGACCTCGAGAGGTCTGTTATTAAAAGACTTGATACAACAGTGTCTTTCTCTCTGCTGAAGTTGTACACAAATCTAACCCTCTCCCCTGGAAAATGTCCGACTGCTCCACCTGGTCTCTTATCATTCTTGTAGGGTCAGATTTCATTTGGAGCTGCAGTGCTCTGAATCATAGAATATTAGGGTTGGAAAAGACCTCAGGAGGTCATCTAGTCCAACCCCCTGCTCAAAGCAGGACCTACACCAACTAAATCATCCCAGCCAGGGCTTGTCAAGCCGGGCCTTAAAAACCTCTAAGGATGGAGATTCCACCACCTCCCTAGGGAACCCATTCCAGTTCTTCACCACCCTCCTAGTGAAATAGTGTTTCCTAATATCCAGCCTAAACCTCCCCTACTGCAACTTGAGACCATTGCTTCTTGTTCTGTCATCTGCCACCAGTGAGAACAGCCAAGCTCCATCCTCTTTGGAACCCCCCTTCAGGTAGCTGAAGGCTGCTATCAAATCCCCCCTCGCTCTTCTCTTCTGTAGACTAAATAAACCCAGTTCCCTCAGCCTTTCTTCATAAGTCATGTGCCCCAGCCCCTTAATCATTTTCGTTGCCCTCCACTGGACTCTCTCCAATTTGTCCACATCCCTTCTGTAGTGGAGGGACCAAAACTGGACGCAATACTCCACGTGTGGCCTCACCAGTGCCGAAGAGAGGGGAATAATCACTTCCCTTGATCTGCTGGCAATGTTCCTACTAATACAGCCCAATATGCCGTTGGCCTTCTTGGCAACAAGGGCACACTGCTGACTCATATCCAGCATCTCGTCCACTGTAATCCCCAGGTCCTTTTCTGCAGAACTGCTGCTTAGCCAGTCGGTCCCCAGCCTGTAGCAGTGCATGGGATTCTTCCTTCCTAAGTGCAGGACTCTCTGCAGTTGTCCTTGTTAAACCTGCTTGCCAATTATTCAAATGTTGGGTGTTTATTTCTACATATGCAGCATAGGCCTGATCCAAAGCCCATGGAAATCCAGGGAAAGCTTCCCATGGATCTCCGTGGGCTTTGGATCAGTCCTGGTGGTAGTAGCTCCCACTGAAGTCAATTGGTACCGCTCATGTGCAGCGACAGTAGTATGAGAACCCTGGAGAAGGAGCCGGCTTATGTGAGTTTTCTTAATTTCATCAGTTAGGCTCTCATCTGGTTCCTTTGGGGGAGCTAATATGGTTACTTCAACCAGGCATGATACAGCCCCTCCAAGCTGTCTTCTCAGAGACCTCCATTCAACGGAATGGCAGCGTCAGAAGCATGGGAGAGGCTTGATTTCATGGTGGACTGCGGTTCGGGGACAGGGCGAGGGGGGTAAGAATCTGCAGCTTACAGGAGACGAGAAGAACTTACCCTTTGCATTTTAAACCTATAGGGCCATATCTCCAGCTGGGGTAGATCGGGGTAATCATGGAGCGTCGTCGATTTACACCAGCTGAGGATCTGGCCCATATACGGTATTGCTCCACAACGGCGGTAGAACGTGCAGCTAGTTGGGGAGAGATGAGGGAAAAAAGTATCCTTAAAATATATTTAATTAATCAAATAAAGACTCAGAACAGGAGAAAATAACCCGTAATTCTTCATACTCTGCCGCAAGCATTTCTCCAAGAGGAAATGATTCTTTGGGGATATTTATAGCTTTGTTCGCAGAACCATAATGTAAATGATATGGAGAAAAATAATAGTGCGTGAATAGCCTCATGTAACAACGGCGTTTGCTTGCTGCTTACTATGTCGACTAGGATCTGATCCTTGTCATTGTTAAAAGCTGCTATTGCCAGGGCGTTGTTGTTACGCTGCTAACTGTGACTGGCTGCAGCCAGCAGAAAACAACCAGCAAGTGAGAAAATAAAAATGGCTTGAACTCTCTGGGCCAGGGATAAGTGTGTCCTCTAGTCTAGCTGTGGTGGGTGAGTCAGTTATCTGGTAACAGTGTCAGGTTGTGTAACAGCCGCAGCTGTTTCTGCAGATGGACTGATATCTAACCAAGTCACAAGTTTCATTTCCATTGCCCAGAATTAGCACTTTTCCTCTAAACTAGGGTCCTCTCTCTCAACGGCTACAGCTTCCTCCGCTTCATCAGGCTGTCTAATGGAGTGTGTGTCGCTCACTGAATGCTCACCGTCAGGCCGGGCTGTGATTGAGGAGATGGGCTTCAATTTCTGAAACCGGGACAGATTCTCCCCTGCCTCTGAGCTCTGCTCAGCACAGAGAAGAGGGAGGGTGATGGTCATCAAAGAGCTGATTACAACTCCTGGATGCTGGGAGTCGGTCTATGCCAGCTCCCGCGTTAGTTGGCTACGCTACTGGAATATGGTCTGTATGAGCCTTACCATTAATGGAAGGTCATCAGAGCAGAGCTCCTTCATAACTCCTCCTTGCCTTCAACATGCCCCCCTCCTCCTGCTGAAATCAGTCTTTCCATTGATTTCAACGGTCTTTGGATTGGCCTCTTCATCCCTGTGGGCCTGGTTCACCATTGCCTCACGCAAATGTTATATTGGTGTAACTCCAGGGAAATCAGTGCTTTATATTATAGTACAGGGAGAGCGGAGGATGATTCCATGGTTACACTGCTAGCTTGGGACTTGGAAAACATGGGTTCAATTCCCTGCTCTGCCACACACTTGCTGGCTACACCCACAAAGGCTTACCTGGATGAGCACTCTAACCACGGGGCTGTTGCGTGTACAGGGAGCAGCTGTTTTGTGCAGGTCCCAATTCGGTAAGTGGCCTCTGATCATGTCCACTGAATCGGCTCCCCAGAGGAAAGATAGGCAGGGGAATGCCTGCCTTGAGGATACTGAGGGCTTAGTCATGAGCTAGGCATCAGGACTTGGACAGTTTTGCATCTGCACACTGAAGTAATGTAGGCACTTCGGGGACAGTACCAGTGAAAATTTAGGCACCTACAGGGTTAGGCAGCATCTGAGCAGGAATTTTGAGGATCTAAATTTTGAACTGAGGTGCCTAAAGTCTTTGTGTATCTAACCCTTAGTCTCTCTGTCTCAGTTCCCCATCTGTAGAATGGGGATAATAACATTTGCCTACTGCCCAAGGTCTTGTAAGAACATATACATTAAAGCTTGTGATGCTACAGTAAGGGGAGCTATATAAGTGTAACCCTTCTGCCAGGCGAAGCCAGCAGCAACCAGGGCCGGGTTCAATATCTAGGGGTTCCTTTCCATTGACCCAACACAAAACCGGCTCGAGCCCCCACCCAGTAACCTAGGCCAATTACACACCACTCCGGGCGCCTCTGAGAGGCTGTACTTCCGCTCTTGCAAGCAGAGTCTGAGTGTAGAAAAGAAACTTTTAATGAAAGGAGGGAAATAACTCGTGTTAATTTGGGAAAACACCACAAACAGGTTCATAAACATAAACCATGAGCAAAAGACCCACCCCCAAGTAAGCTGGGCAGTGTTCTTTCCCCATCAGGTTCTTAAGTCCAGCAACCCAAAAGTCCCTTTAACGTGTCCATCTCTTCTCTGCACCCCACTCTCAGATGCCATCCTTGGTCAGTGCATCCCCAGAGTTCAGAGGTGCAGCTGCAGAGTTCACCTCCCACCCTGAGTGGAGGAAAGGAGGCACCTTACTCTGCTGCTCGGGCACTCGCTCACCACCCCTCTCCTCCAGCCACCCTGCTGTCCGCTGGCTGTGCCTCTCTGCCAGCCTCCCTGCTGGCCATTCGTTCTGCTCACCGCCTCCCAAGCCACTCATTCGCTAGCTGACTGTCAGTCACCTTCTGCTGCCACCTGCCTCTCAGCTGTGACCGCTGCACATCCGTCTCTCGGTGATTTTCAGCTCTTTGCAGGTTGGGCAGAGACACTGCCCCATCTCAAGTGATATCAGCTCCTAGCGACTGAGCATTTAAAAGAACAGAACAGGCTCCTAATAGAGGCTATTTAGCAATGTCTTTCTCCTAGCTGGGACACCTATTCCCACCCCTCTTACCATTCACAGGGCTCTGGCATTGGAGCCCCTGGCTTAATGAGGTCCTTTCAGTTGAGGGTGACCCCCTCATTTGGGCCTGGTTAAGCACAGTTCTGCTCTCGTTTATTCACAATAATGCCAACATTGGTAACCGCATTTCACTACCCCTGCATTCATTACTCAGGTGATTTGTAACCCAACACCAGCCAAAGCTGATCACTTACAGCAGCACACTGCTCTATCTGCTGGATATCTAAGCAGAGTAGGTGTGTTCATGTAAATACAGACTGGTCTTGAAGTCTCTTCCCCTCCCAGCTAGCTGTCAGGGGAGAATTCAGCAGACTTTGCTTACATAAGCTCTAGGGATATAAGTTTGAAGTATTCTTAATACGGATTCAAACATTCCGGGCCCAAACTTCAGCTCTCTTGAAATCAGTGGAGCTGGGCCAATTTGTATCAGGTAAGGATCTGGCTGCATCCGTGCAATGTCACCATACATTGTTCACTCTTTATTGTTGCATTCTCCTTCAAATGCTTTACACCTGTATGAAAGAGAGAGTTGCAGTGGTCTCCTATGGCCAAAACCTGCCTCTTTTTGCAGGCAGTTCTCAATGAAATCGAAAGGGATTTGCCCATGAGTAATGGCTATGGAATCTGGCGTCTGAGTTGTTTCTTCTTTCACTGGTATTGTGAAATCTCATTCTTGCTGTGGGTAAATATGATGATGGAAATAACCCGCCAGTGTAATGTTACCAACAGTACTTGATATTTTATTTAAGGTCCCAGCTCCTGCAGATAAGCAGTTAAGTGAGAACCCCAGCTTTCTTTTTTTCCCCTTCTTTTCCTAATACAGTAACTCTCTAGCCCTTGTGGTTGCAGAGAAAAGCCTGGAAATGTGACCTGAGCGTACCAAAAGCTCCACAACCAGAAGACAAATGCACAGAACCCCAAATATATTTATTTCATTAAATCTCATTTTTTAAATGATCTCATGACTCATGATTTTGGAACATTTGGGATTGGCAATACTGCAGGATTAGCCCATGTGGCTAGGGAAGCATGCAGAGGCTGGATCTCTGAAAGGTCAAATCAGACCCCTGATGGTTTTTTAAGGCTTGATTAAATCTGCAGGAGCTGATAATAGCTATTGAAATATTCAGTTCAGAAGAGCAAGCAGGTTATCTTTTTAATCTCAAAGGCTGTTTTGAAGGAACATCTTATTCTGAGTTCTAAGGATGCTCCATGTTTGGTCCCCAAGTGACATTCTGGCAAATTTCCATTGGAGGGAGTATTGCAGTGCCATTTCATAATGACGCTGTCACTTTCTAAACTCATGCCCAGACTGTCCTCTCTCTCATGGCAATGCAACCTCTCACTGAGAGCAGAATTTGGCCCAATGGGCCAGATCCTCAGCTGGTGTAAATAGGCTTTGCTCCACGTGAAACTGAGTTACAGCACCTGGGAATGAACTGCAATTTGTAAGTATGCGGTCTGAAGATGTAATGATTTAAACATGTAAAGCTGATGTAGCAGGTACATCAGTGATTTAGATAATGGCACAGAGAGCACAGTTATAAAGTTTGCAGACAATACCAAGCTGGGAGGGGTTGCAAGTGCTTTGGAGAATAGGATTATAATTCAAAATGATCTGGACAAACTGGAGAAATGGTCTGAACTAAATAGAATGAAATTCAATTAGGACAAATGCAAAGTACTCCACTTAGGAAGGACCAATCAGTTGCACACATACAGAATGGGAAATGACTGCCTAGGAAGGAGTACTGCGGAAAGGGATCTGGGGGTCATAGTGGACCACAAGCTAAATATGAGTCAACAGTGTAATACTGTTGCCAAAAAATAAACCCAGCAAACATCATTCCTGGATGTATTAGCAGGAGTATTTAAGCAAGACACGAGAAGTAATTCTTCTGCTCTACTCTGCCCTCATTAGGCCTCAACTGGAGTATTGTGTCCAGTTCTGGATGCCACATTTCAGGAAAGATGTGGACAAATTGGAGAAAGTCCAGAGAAGAGCAACAAAAATGATTTAATGATCTAGAAAACATGACCTATGAGGGAAGATTGAAAAAAAATGGGTTTGTGTAATCTGGAGAAGAGAAGACAGAGGGGACAAGGTAACAGTTTTCAAGTTACATAAAAGGTAGTTACAAGGATGAGGAAGATAAAGTGTTCTCCTTAACCTCTGAGGATAGGACAAGAACCAATGGGCTTAAATTGTAGCAAGGGCAGTTTAAGTTGGACATTAGAAAAAACTTCCTAACTGTCAGGGTGGTTAAACACTGGGATAAATTGCCTAGGGAGGTTGTGGAATCTCCATCATTGGAGATTTTTAAGAGCAGGTTACACAAACACCTGTCAGGGATGGTCTAGATAATACTGAGTTCTGCCATGGGTAGAGGGGATTCGACTAGATGACCTCTCAAGGTCCCGTCCAGTCCTATGATTCTACTGTAGTAAATTTAATATTATTATTTATATTCCTTTGGCGCTTAGGAGCCCTCCTCCTGGACTAGGGCATCATTGTGCTTAGTGCTGTACAAACAGAACAAAGACATTCCCTGCCCTAAAAATAAAGATCTGTGCTTAGGGAAGGGATTTGCCCACCTATTCTGTTATATCTCTTGATCCTCACATGGTACTGTCTCCCTCACTTCACCAATTCATTGTCAGAAGTTGGATGTAAAATGGCAACAGGAGCCTAAACAGTAAACTATTTCCCAGCACCGTAGCATGGTTCCCTAACTCTCTCACACAGTTTAGTCTGAGCCCCTCTGAACCTGAGGTGGAGAGTGTCGTTTCTTTTTAAAAGACCCAGGTCTATTGTCAGTGAACATGTTCCCATCGCGTGAGATGTAGGCCTTCTGAAATGATATTAATTAAAATGGTATTTTGCCTATCCTCAGCCAAAACATTGTTTTCCAGAGTCCCATCCCACAAGGACTCAACAGTCAATTGTGTTTCTAACACACTTTGTCCTGAAGGCCCCTAATGAGCTGGCATACCTACTCCTGCCTTGGCAGGAGGTCGGATGGCCATGTTCCACTCAGAGGTTCTAATGACCCAACAGGTAGAGGAGCCAAGAACTCCTATGCAATATTTAGCATGCGTAAAACTATTAAAGTATCTATCAACAATTGAACCCCCAGGTTCCAAATCCCAGAGTGAGACAAGAGTCTGAGCTGTTAAATAAGAACGCGGGAGGCTTTCTACAGACATAAGCAATGACTGTCATTTAGGGAGCTGAATCTGCATCAGAAAAAACCTCCTCTTTGAGCTGGCTCCTAATTTTTTCCATAGTTTTGCTGTTAGACATTATTAAAGTACTGCTGTTCCAGGCCAGGGTGATGAAAGATTGAGAGATGAGCCAGTCCCCTGCATTACATAAACAAACCCGGCTCGGCGTGAAATCGACTCTGAATTTTCCTAGTGTTCTGCAGGGCCTGGTTGTGCCTTGTCCCAGCTGTACTGCAGAGGTCTCTTGCAAGTGGTCAGATGCCACCTCCAGCGGGCAATCCTTTGGGATTCACTGCTAATGTGGCATAGCAGGACTGCAGGCAGATGTGTTTCCAAAACGTCCCTCCACTCAGCGCTTTCATAACCAGCCATGAGGAGGTCTCCGTTTTAAAGTGATTTTAAAAAGCAAGCCAGAAAGTGTCCGTTTAAAGTTAGCTCCCATCCATTAATCAGCGTTGGGGACAATGCTGGCCGTGTGACCGGAAGGGCTGACTTAGGATAAGTCGAGATTTATATGGCACATAACAAAAGGGGAGGCTGCTGGTTTAAAGAGTCTCTTTCCCTTTCCCTTTGACAAAATCAAGACATTGTTTAGAAAGCCAAAGAGAATGGCTGTTTAAAAGGGTGAAGTCATTTCCAGAGATGCAACTTGGATAACATATGACAAAAAAGCAAGGAAAGAATTCTCTCCCTCATGGAAAACTCCAGTGGTGTGTGCAGGATCATTTGGGGCTGGATCCAAAATCCCTGGAAGTCAACTGACTTCAGTGGGATTTGGATCAGACCCTAAGTGTGGTGGCATACAGCAATCTGCAGTTTAATGCTTTAGGGAGGAAGCAGATAGCTGTGATTATCATCTGTGGTTTTAATGAGACTGTTACGCCAATACTGTGTCCAGTTCAGGGGTTTGCCTTCTGTAAAATGATGCCAAGAATGCTTCCCTCACTAGGAGTGTTATAAGCAACCTGTCTCCGTGTGGCAATTGGTTTAGTGCTTAATGTAAATCAGAATTGCAGCGCTACTGCTGTGAATACATTACAAGCATTCATTAATGTTAGTAAAGTGCTTTCAGATCCTTTAATAGTAGATGATGTTTATAGTGCAACATTATTCATAATTTATTTGCTGCTTTTCACATTTAAATAATTTATATTTAAACAATAGTAAAAAAATCCCACATATAAAACCCTCAATTAATTAATCTCACAATGCCATCATAATGGCCAGCTAATAGCATTAAAAAAGATCATAAATAGGATTACTCTTCCCTTTTAGTAGTCTGGTTATAATGTGTATGGCTGCTCACAGGTTGTTTAATAGCAAAATATGATGAATGTTATTCCCAGTATAATAGCAATGCTTGTTTAGAAAGGTTTTAGAAACACGAGCGTCCCTCATGTTGGTCCAAGAGGTGAATATAGCTGAATCACCCAGTAATAGAGACCATAAAATAATTACATTCAATTCGGATTGAACCCAGGTTACCCAATGAAATAAATGGGCAGCAGGTTTAAAACAAACAAAAGGAAGTATTTCTTCACACAACGCACAGTCAACCTGTGGAACTCATTGCCAGGGGATGTTGTGAAGGCCAAAACAATAACTGGGTTCAAAAAAGAATTAGATAAATTCATGGAGGATGGGTCCAGCAATGACTATTAGCCGAGATGGTCAGGGATGCAACCCCATGCTCTGGGTGTCCCTAGTTTCTGACTGCCAGAAGCTGGGAGTGGAAAACAAGGGATGGGTCACTCAATAATTGCCCTGGTCTGTTCATTCCCTCTGAAGCACCTGGCATTGGCCACTGTCAGAAAACGTATTGGTCTGACCCAGTATGGCCGTTCTTATGTTAACAGCAGCACTTGCATGTCCTCAGCCCATTTGGCAATTTCATTTCTTTTATGGGACGGTTAATGACTCTCTGGCACCCATGAGATCTGAGCTTTTTACTGTCTGAAACCTAAGGCTTGGCTTTTCAAATGTGCCTGACTCCACTCCTATTAAAGTCAGAGGTAAAACGCTGTTCTGAGCTGCTCTTCCCGTCTCTGCCCCAGCTCACAGTGTAGATCCTGACAACAGGCAGAGAAGTCTTGACTTCGACCTGACCTGTCCTAGACCATGCTTACTCAGTGCGTCTCCCAGTGGCGGTAAGTGAAAGATCCCCATTGACTTTGGGAAGCTGGGTCAGGCAATAGAAGAGATCTAAAGGATTCAGCAGCGCATCAGATACCTGGGCCCTAACTTCTGTAGTTCTGTGTCCAAGTCCATTCAACCCGCGGCTTCTCTTCTGACACTGCCAGCTGGTGCCATTTGTATGGGCTGTGCACCCCTCCACTGGATATCGGGCTGAAATGCAGGTAGCATTATTTGCATGATGCCACCTGTGCCAATGGATAATTAGAGAGATGAAACCGAGAAATCAGACCGATTTTGTTTCCCCGAATGGTTCAGAAACAGCTGGCGCATTCCGGCATGACGAGGAGCTGGGGGTGAGAGGGCACAGCGGCATGGGTCGGTGGGGGAGTTTGGAGACCCCCATTCTAATGCCAGCTCTGACCCGGGTTTGCCACGTGACCGTGGGCGAAGCATTGCACTGCACTGCTCTGTGCCTGTGTTGTTCCACGTCGATGATAAAACACCACAGTGGGGTGGGGAGGCTTAGTCAAGGGATGCGAGTGAAATGTTTTGGTGTCCTCTGAGGGAAGCTCTCTGCAGAATCACTTAGGGCCAGGCTATGCGTAGCCCCGGAGTGACCATGCCGGGCAGCAGGGTAAGAACAAAACTTCCCCACCGCATATTCATGTGGCTGTGTGACACAGTCGCAGGGCCTGCACTCCAGAAAGAGGGTGGAAAGGAGGCAGAGACCGGGGACTGGAGCAGAGTGTTAGAGTGAGCAGATTGCTCACTCTCCTCCATGCTTATGTAGTGGCATTAGACAAACTGTGCCTCTCTGACAGATTTTCCAGTGCTTCATGCGGGGGGGGTGTCGCTGCGCCATCCCCTACACATGGCTGTGGTGTTGCCTTAAGTGGTGTTGCTTTTATATTAAGCGCTTTCTCTCCGTATGTTGTATGCTCGGTAAGGAAGTTGGTAGAAAACTCTAGACCTATAGTCTATACGGTTATGTTATTGTTTGTGTTTGTTTCTATTTTCCACTGGGTAGGGAGGGGAATGAGGGAAGTTGAAACACTAATAATGTGTGTGACAGAGAGAGAGAGAGTATTTCTGTACTTCTGTTCAAAACTGCTTTCGGTTTGGCTCCAGAATCATTGCCACTGCCATTCCTTTCCACTGAATCTTTTTAGTATAGTTGTAGTGATTCCGTTTGGTATAATGAGTTTGTGTTTAACTCCTGGGTATTTTTATATTTGTGTCTCAGAAACTTGATCTCCCCCCCCCCCCCCACACGTCTCTCTCCCTTTCTCTCTCTCGTTAACATTTTTTCTTTGCTCCTCCGAAGGAGACTACAGGACAACTGAGCAAAACATCTGTAGCAATTAGAGATGTCTCTGGGAACTGCTGGCAGTGTGGCATGCTTGCCTTATGAAGTATTCCCATCAGACATCTTGGAATTGAGTCATGTATTTATTTGGGGGAGGGGGAATGATATGGGGGGGGCAGGGTTTGCAACTGCTGTTCGTGGTAAACTCATCTTGTTTGTTTCAGGCTCTCCATGTGTTTGCAAATCATTACAGTATGTGGTTTCCAACCAAGGAGCAGAGATGGTTGAGGTGAAGGGAAAAATACTTATGTTTAAAAAGTAAAATGTTGTCTTTCTGCACTAGATGAACTTTGCTCAGGGTCTGGGCCAAGCCAGTTCATGGCTCTAGGCTGAGCAGGGAATATTTTTGAACTGGCCCCATTTTGTTTTCCCTCTCGTGAGTCCTTTCCCAATCCATCTGCTCTGTCTCCCATTGCTGTTAGAGCCATGGACCAATAGCAGTTCAAAACACTAGTCGGAGGAGGCAGGAGAATGGCCTAGGGAACACATATGGAGCCCGTAGAGATCCAGTCCTGTTGCTGGGGTCCTCTGCCACCAGTGCTGCTGCTCCAGGGAACCCTGCCGGGCTGCCTGGGGGAAGGAGGGGAAACCTGTCACTACTGCCCTGAGAAAGTAGAGTCCCATCTCCAGTGCTGCTGCTCAAAGGGATGCGTAATCCAGAAAAGGCATCTGGCTGTCTAGCCAGGGTGAAGAAACAGAGTCACCCTGAGGGGGAGGTCAGCCCACCTTCCCACCTCCCTGCCCGGCCAGTGCCAGCTGCGACGCGGGGAAGGGACAAAGCGTGAGCCCAGCTTGCGGGGTGTGTGGAAACTGACCCCAGCCTGCTCTTACCATCAGCAAGAGCGGGAAGCACCCAGGCTGTTTTGGCATCATGAATGGGAATTCTGGGGCTGAGAACTAAATATGGATGGTGGGTGGAGCTTGGAAGCCAAATATGGATGGTGGGTGGAGCTCCTTCCCCATTTCCCCCTCTCCCCAGTCTTATTCCTGCTACCCCCACCTTTGTGTATTTAGTTTTGCTCAAATGAGACTGTTCCCCTCACAGATGTGACATGACAGGGTTGCACCCTGCTCTGGTATAAAGCCAAAGGGACTGTGTTGGAGTTTATGGGATTAGTCTGACTTTACAGTGCTCCCATATAACTGTGTCCCAATAAATGTCTGAGCCGCTGAACCTGTTTGCAGCTTTGGCCGAACTTTATTGCTGCGTCGATTGTCTGGATTCAGAACTCAAGCCCCAAACAGGGAACTGCAAGGCAGCAGCCCGAGTTCTAATCCCGCTTCTCATGCTATTGAGCAAGTTCGTTTATGGTGACATCCTGCCTAGTGCTGTACTCAAGGAGATCTCTTCTGGCCGCACAAGCAGCAGGATGGGATTTAACCATTCTCAAAAGGACAGGGGTCAACTCTCAGGCCAGTCCAATCCCCAAGCGCACATGGGCAGCAAGTGAAGCCGTATGTCCAGCCTCTCCCAATGGCTAGCATGTGTACCTCTCTCAGCCATAAGCACTAACCAGAGACACATGCTGCTCCTGTATAAGTGGACAGCAAAGTGCACCTCACCGTACAGCGCCTGTCCCCTCCAAAGCAATCCCGTCCCGGCGTGCGGAGTCCCTAGAGCAGCCATAACGGGCAGTAGAGAGTAGAGGTGTCACTCTCACACTAACCAGGGGAGAAACTGACCCTGAACTTCTCAGCCTCCCTTTCTCCAGATGTAAAACGAGTGGAAATAATCCTGGCTGGCCTCACCGGGCCATTGAGACACTTCATTGAGTTTATGTTGGTAAGGGGCTTTAAAGACGACGAGTGGCAAAGCAGGGCTAAGTTGTTGTTATGCTTTTAAAAGCTATAACAAAACTATTAAATAGTCACTGAAGGGGGAGCAGAAATAGACACAGCAGTTTGTGAGTGTGTGTGTGTGTGTGTGTGTACACTGACATAACTCCATTCAAATCAATAGAGCTACATCGATCTTCAGCTGATATAAATCCCTCACATATATATACTAGGAATACAAACACACACACACTCATTAATATTAAATAATACAGAGAAAGTGAGAGAGAGGTTTTAAAAGATCACACACAGTAACCGGTTCATTATCCCACACTATAACCAAAGGGCTGGACGGGCTTTGCCCCCAGCAAGCTGGAGTTCACTGCGCTGCTTTTATAAAATCAAAATCCCGAGGCTGCATCTTTCTTGCTTCCTTCCACTGAGAAGGGATCTTGGTTTTTCCCCCAGGCAGCTCCGAGCGTAGGAGCTTTTAAGGGTTTCTAATCCTGGAAGGCAGGCTGACATCACCCCGGTTCTTGTCTGCTGATGTTTCGTACAAGCCTCACATTTCCTTAGTGTTTTTTCAGAGCCACCAATTACTGCGGCAATCTTATGTTTATGGGTGGGTTTTTTTCCCTCCCCTGATGCCTTTCTGGCCCATATCCCACCAGGCTGCTTTCCCTTCGACATGCTTAGTGCCAAGGGTTAAGCTGGACCAGGCTGTTACCCAAAAAAGAAAAAAAAAAAGTGAGAGAGAGGGAGGGGTTTTTTCCTAATTTTTTTCATTGACTTCAGCATCATGTGATCAGGAAGCCTGGCCTCTTTCCATTTCCCTTCCCGACTAAAGGGAAACATTGTGTAGCCGTTGCTTCTACCACTGGTGGGATCGCAGCATTACGTAGGAGGATAAAAATAACCAGCATATTTAAGGGCAACGGTGGAATCCCAGCACACACAGAGCAAGCCTGGTCAGTCCCTAGCACAGCGTCGGCTCCAGCGCTGCGCGCACACACCAGACTAATGGGCCGTCTGTGACGCAACCGGGAAGTGTCTCCGATGTGGCTGACAGCAACAGTGAAGCCGTTAGGCCCAGGGAGGGAGCTCAAGAATACAAGGGGAATATATTTGTCTTTTTCTAGCAACACACTGATTCTAGCTAGGATTCTAGCTACAGAGGAAAGGTATTTTCAAGAGGCCAGTGCATTTTACAGACCTTTCCAGAGAGGGGGCAGGGATAGGATTCAGAGGCCGCTATAAAGAAAGTACAGCCACCACAAATTTGATTCAGTGGGGCTTTGTATGTAGCCTTGTTATGTTTAGAACTTAATCCAATCCATCATATTTTTGATCTGGGTGATTGTAGGGGTCAGGGTGAGGAACTGCAGTGAATTCTCAAGCATCAAAGGTTTGGAGAGCACGGCTACATTTCCTGGGGTTTTAGCACCTTTTCTGTAAATCGCAGAATGTAGCCGAGTACAACAGATTTCTTGTTTGGGAATCAAAAATCCAGCACCACTGGCTAGAGCTCCGTGTTTCTGACCAGAGCCCCTTTTTTATTTTCTTTCCTTCTGGGACGATTCGTTTTTGTAGGGCTCTGCAAAGCCGTGTTTGACAGGACTGGGAGTTTGTTTTGGTTTTTTGCTTTTGCCCTGCTCCAGACCTGTAAACCAGAACAGTGGTTCCACTAGATTTTAGAAAGCACTGGCTGGAACTGGAATGAGAATAATCTAGTGGACAGGGCATGAGGCTGGGTTCTGTCTCCTGGTGTGTGATTGTGGGCAAGTCACTTCACCTTCCCGTTGTGTCTTGTCTGTTTAGACTGTAACTCTCTGGAGCAGGGACTGTCTCTTACTAGGTGATTGTCCGGGGCTGAGTACAGCCACACCTCAGTTTCAGCTACTGTAAATATAAGAGGGAAAGCGAAAGAGTCCTGCTTTGAGAGACTCATCCACAAGACGTCAAAAGGCTTTGGAGGGAGATGTCTCCCTGATTGCCTGTCCCCAGCACTCACCCTCCGAACCAGAATGGTTAGTATTAGAGAGAGGCCCACAATGAATATCTGGGCCTGGGAGCCAGGGGTGCTGGAGCAATTTGTATAGTAGGGGTGCTGAGAGCCACTGAACCAAACTGTAAACCAGGGGTCCCCAAACTTTTCATGGTTACGCCCCCCCCTTCCCACTGTCCACCACCCCCCAGAGCCAGGAGTAGGGCCGCAGGCTGGGGGGAGGGCAGGACAGAGGTGAGAGGGGCCAAGGCTGGGGCCGGGTCTGGAGCCGGGGGCAGGACCAGGGCCAGGGGTCGAGACTGGGGGCGGGGCTGGCAATGAAGCTGGGGCCAAGGCTGGGGGCGGGGCTGGGGCTGGAAGCAAGGCCGCGGCTGGGGGCGTGACCAGAGCAAAGCTGGGGGTGGAATTCCCTCCCCACCCCCAGTGGGAGCTGGCCCAGGCCCTGCTGCGCCCCCAGAATGTTCCTTCGCACCCCCCTCGGGGAGTGTGCCCCCAGTTTGGGGGCCACTGCTGTAAACCCTGTATATAATGGAAACCTCACCCCCAGCACCTCTATGCTAGGAGCTACTCTTCTGCAAATGTTGGGTGTTGAAATCACATCCTGAATTTTGTTCTGCCCATGGATAGAAACTGAGGCCGGCTGCAAAGTATGTTTCCAGAGCTGAATCTTCCCAAAGAGTGTGGGTGTCTGGCTCCTCAGTTTTGGTTCAGAGTCATTCATCATCATTAGGTGCATGCTTTCAGATATAACTTTCCAATCTAAATTAAAATGAGAGACAGGTAGGATCAAATTTTTCAAGAAAGCTCCCACTTAGGCATCAAAATGCAAGTCTGGATTTTCAAACGCGCTCAGTATGTTGGGTGCGGAGCTCATCGGGACATCTGGCTCTAACTGTGAAGCTCCTGCTGAGCATTTGAAAATCTTGTCCTGAGGTCTTTTGAAAATCTGACCCGTATTACATGTATATAGAGAAAAAGATAGGTTGCTGCATACAAGTAACGGAGCTATGGTGAAAGGTTGAACTACTTGCTCAAGGAACCCACAATGAGAAGCTGCTGCCCTGTTGGAGCAAGGGATTCACAATCTCAGCCACAATTTCTTAAACGATACGAGGCAATTCCTTGTTCGGGACAGGTCAGAAATACTGACACACGGGCTTCAGTGCAATGTCTAGTCTTCCAGTAAAAAAAGAGGTTCAGAGGCCTCCTCCTTAACTGTGCCTACTCTAGTTCTCTAGTCTCAAGCAGTATTTTGTATAAACCAGCAGTTCTCAACCAGAGGTCCGGGGGCCCCTGGGGGCTGCAGGCAGGTTTCGGGGGGACTGCCAAGCAGTTGAGGCCCAGGGCAGAAAGCCAAATCTCCGTTGTGCGGGGCTGAAGCCCGGGGCCCTGAGCCCTGACCCCTGGGGCTGAAGCCAAAGTCTGCACAACTTAACTTTGTGGTGTGAGGCCTCGGGCAATTGTCCTGCTTGCTACCCTCTAATGCCGGTCCTGGTTTTTATATGCAGAAAAACAGCCGTTGTGACACTGGTGGGTTGTGGAATTTTTATAGCATGTTGGGTGGGAGGGGGGGTCTTAGAAAGAAAACAGTTGAAAAACCCTGGTATAAACCATCCCCACCCCCGGCCAAGGAAAATCAGCAGAGATTTGGGACAAAGGAGAGAGAGTGTGACTGGGACAATTTCTCCTGTAGAGCTCTGTTCAATATTAGCCACGTCTACATAAAACACCATATTTGATTTACTCTGAAGTTGACTCAGTTACGTTGAACCCAGTGAAACTGAAATCCAGTTTGGAGGAGTTCACGACAAGTGTGTGGAATACACATGGACTCTGTTATTGCTTAGCCAAGTACATGTATTTATTCAAAGGGACAAAAAGGGAAAAAAAAGAATGGAAAGTAGTTTCTGGTGCTACACCTGGGTTTGGGGCTGTTTTGTTGGTTTTTAGGCCCATTTTTTGTGGTTTACAATCATTATCTACTTTGTTATCAAATGTATTTCTCTCCTGTTACCGTGTGACAGCCATGCAAGCAAGGAAAACAAACAGATTGTATAGGGGTCTGACTGTACATTAAGGTGACAATCCTGCAAGGACTTATGCACACACTAACCTTTACACAGGAGTAATACCCTCTGTCTAGGTACTTACAGAGCCATAATTATCATAGTATCTGAGCACTTCACAGTCATTAATTAATGGATGGTTAATTAATGGATAATTAATGGATATTAATCCTCACAAGACCCCTGTGAGGCAGGGATGTATTCTCACTTTACAGATTGGAAACTGGGGCACAGGGAAGACTAAATGTCTTGACTAATGTCTCAAAGAAACGCTATAGCAGAGCTGGGAATTGAATCTAGTTCTCCTGTAGCTCAAGCCCATCCACCCACTTCGCTGCTTCATTCGGCTTGTGCACAATGCTCGTATGGATGACCTGCTGTAGCCGTACACAGACCGCACTAAGGTACTTGTATTACAACTTGTATTGTGCCCCAGCAGCATCTGCATGGACAGTTAGTGCACAGCACGCTGGAGAGCTGTTTGTTTACTCCCCCATGGGCCATGCGCTGTGTCGCAGAGACATGTCCTACTCCTAGGTCTACATCTGCAGGATTGGGACTGATCCTTTCCATTCTTCCATAACTGCTCTGAGCACTGCAACAGAGGGGAAGGACAGAGGAGACTTTTTCCTTCACTGCTAATGAAATACTAAAATAAAACCCTAATTATCTGTAAATTCAGTAAACTCAAAAAGCTTTCAGAGAGCTGAGGGGTTGGATAATCTGGGGACCAGGCCCAATCAGATATGCAGCCTGCATTCCGGCTTTCCTATCTTAGTGCACCCTTCAAAGCCTTCTAGCCAACTCCCCCATTCACAGCTTTCCCCCAGGCTGGCTGACTCAGCAGAAAGCAGGAGCAGAAAGACTTAGACACTGAAATCTGACCAGCTCATAAAGGCTTATGCACTAGACTCAGACCTTGGTCTGATATAGTGCCCATCTTTAAAAAAGGGAAAAAGAGAACCCAGGGAACTACAGACCGGTCAGCCTCACCTCAGTCCCTGGAAAAATCAAGGAGCAGGTCCTCAAGGAATCCATTTTGAAGCTCTTGGAGGAGAGAAAGGTGATCAGGACCAGTCAACATAGACTCACCAGGGGCAAGTCATGCCTGGCCAACTACATTTCCTTCTATGATGAAATAACTGGCTTTGTGAATATGTGTAAAGTGATGGACATGATGTATCTTGACTTTAGCAAAGCTTTTGATACAGTCTCCCACAGTATTCTTGCCAGCAAGTTAAAGAAGTATGGGCTGGATGAATTAAACAGTGCCCTTGTCAAGGCTAATTCCCCACTCTGGCACTTCGAGTGCAGAAGGTGGGGGCCCGCAAGGATTCTAAAAATTAATACAGGCCACTTCAGGCTTGTATTAAACTCCCAAGGTTACAGCTTCTCTCTGACCTTGGATGGGTAGATGCTGCCACCATCCAAGTGCAGAACCCCCTTGAGAGCCCAGGAAGGCGCACTTGGGAATTCCTTCCTGTGGGGCACCCTCAAGCTCTTTCACCCTCCCCCACTCCTGGGAAGAGCGGAGAAAGAAAAAAAAAGAAATCAGCTGTTGCCACCAGCTAACTAAGCAACATGCGCACAAACCTCTTCAGGCACAAAAATCCAATTCTGTTCTTAAAAAAGGCAAATTTTATTAATAAAAAAAGAGAAAAAATACATCTGGGAACTCAGGCTATTGCTAGATTTAAAAAAAAACATCTACAGGGACTAAGAATCAAGAATAGCTCTCTTGAGGTCCAGCTTAAAGGTTACCAGCAAAACAAAAGCACCTGGGGTTAGCACAGAGGAATCCACAAGCCATAAAGAAAAGAAATAAACCTAATTGCATCTTCCTAGAAATTTCCTGATCTATTTACATATCTGGGGTTTTACATGAGTAGTTTCTAGGTATGATACTGATGATTTTTTCATACCTGGCCCAAGCTCTTACAGCATAGCTCTGCCCTATCCACCTCTTCCTGGGAGAACAACCACAGCCAGACCAAAGGGAAGTCTTGTTTCAATTTTTAAAAGTTCTAGCCTCCCATTGGCTCTTTTGGCCAGGTGCCCACTCACTTCCTTTTACCTATGCCTAGCAGTGAGACTTTAACCCTTTACAGGTATAGCAATTAGAGAACAGCGACTAAGAGGGATTTTATAGCTACTGGCTGGCTGGGTGTCCATAAAAGGGAGCTACTCGCCCCCTTCATTTATCACAGCCCTGGATGCTGGGTATAGTCACACTGCCAAGCCCAGGTTGCAACACAGAACCAGGCAAGTTTCACATGCTTTGGAGGTTCAGAACAGAAGGTTCACACAGCTCTAATTAGCACCAGATTTGTAAGGTTAGTAACTAGTTATAATTGCTTGACAAAGCTGTTTCTTACTGACCATTTCAAACTGATACTTTTTTCACTTGGTTCTACAATCGCGCCTTTTTAAATAAGCAAAGCCTTAAGCCACCTCCTGTGTCACACACTGATTTTGTGAGATTATAATTGATTTAAAATCTGCAAGACCACAGTGGTTTTCTTTTGTGGCACTGTAGTGTACCTGTTAGCTACTAAAGAGAGGCAGAAACTAAAACTCCAGTGTATATTCCTCTCCATCCCTCCAAACACTGGTCTCTTCCAGGTGCACAAATCCTGCTGTAGGGTATAAGTAAACATAAGATATGGTGGAATAACAGATATTCCACCTCAGATAGCCTCAGATCTAGATCTGCGGTTCACAGTTTAGGCCCATTTCTAACATCTATGTAGGACCATGGCCATTTTTTTTAAGAGAGGGAGTGTGGTCTGGTGAATAGGTCTGGCTCAGGACACCTGTATTCTACTCCTTGCTCTGCAACTAACCTTTAATGTGGCCTTGGCCAAATCACTTCACCTTTCTGTTTCCCCTCGTGCCATTTTTCTGTCTTGTCTATTTAGACTGCAGACTCCTTGGGGCAGGGAATGTCTCTCGCTAAATATATGTTCAGTGCCTTGCACAATGGGGGGACCCCCAGTCTCTGTTGTAGCCTCTGAATTGCTACTGTAATCATCATCATCATTAATTGGACCTGTGGATCACCCAGTCCAGTGACCAGCACCAGATGCTTCAGAGTAAGGTGCAAGACACTCTGTAATGTACAATTATGCAGTGGGGAAGGTCCTGTCTAGCCACAGGCACTTAGTGGCTGACAAGCCCTGAAGAATGAAGAATTGTGTCCCTCTCTGATACTGTGATATCTTCCTTTGATCCCTTCATTCCAACCAAGTAGCCTGGCAGACCTGCCCCTTCTGTTATTTATTATTTTTGATGATCTTCATATTTGTCCTTTTCCTCTGGTTGTCAGTCACTCCTTCTAATGGCAAACGGCAGCTAATCTAACCCAAGTGCCCCCCTGCTTCTGAGCTGATGGGACTGGAAGCTCTCTTCCTGGAGGAGAAAATGGGAACAGATTAAAATGGGGGAAAGAAATAGGAGAAATGTGCAGCATTGATCATCCTGTGCATTGAAGGGTGGATCTGAAAGTTACCGTACATAAAATAAAGGTACAAACAATGGAGTGAATCCTCAGCTGGCATGTGTTGTCACCGCTCCGCTGAATTCAGTGCAACTAGGACCATTTACATCACATGAGGATGAGCCCCCGAGATACGTTACACTCTAATTCAACAGAATGCTCTTAGTTTGCCCTGGGGATAGCTTAGGTTTGCTCATATCTGGGACTATCACTGCTATCATGTTGGACTCTGCTATGTGTGGAGGTAAGTGTGTGTGTGGGGGGGCGGGGGGAAAGGCATCGGTGAGGCCTCCTTATTCCCAGCAAGGATGGGAGGGAGTGGGCTGTGTGGGAAAGATGCTTCCCGACTCCCTTTTTGGCAGCTTTTGATTGGATCCTGACCAGACGTTTATTAAAACAGCCTCGTAAGTTGCGGTCTAGCTCAAGAACAATACAAAACTGATCCAATGTTAATGTCTTCAATGTGTTCCCAGTGAGATTCCTGCCTACCCCACACCCCCTCGTTATTGGAGAAGAAGACATGGTGGGGGGGGGGGGAGCTTGTGTTCCCAGCCTTGTCTGACTGATCTCCTGTCCCCTCCTGGAGTTTCTGAATTAGAACAAAGGATCCTGAGGACAGGAACTGGCATTGTTTGTTCATGCATTTTAACTCAGCGCGGCTTAGGCTTCCAAACAAACTCAACACTCTGACCCATTTAATACACCCAGAACTTGAGACAGGAGTGTAGAACTCCATGCGACACGGGATTGAATATGTTATGTCATTTAAAAAAAAAATTTCAAATTGTTTTCCTGAAACTTGCTTTGCTGACTGATGATTGCCAAGAGTTCAAAATACATTTTTGCCCATCAGAGATGTAGGGCAATCTTTGTTTCTTTCTCTGGAATTTCAGCATCTCTGGTGTGGGAGGAAATGGGTTTTAATATGCAGGGAAGTAAGGAAGCCTTGGCAGAGTCTATAAATGAGGCTTTAAAGTCACCTAGGAGATTTGGATGCACAACTCATTGAAATTAATGAGAATGGTACATCTAATACCCCTTGGCAGCTTTGAAAATGTTCAGCGTATGTTTTCATTGTTTGTAACAGTCATAGTTGTAGATCACTGTTTATGTAAGGACTGATCCTTCTCTCATTGAAGCCAATTGCAAAAAAACCATTGGCGTCAATAAAAACAGAATCAGACTCTAATTGTATAAGCACAATAACGTGTATGCATTGAACAACTCTGACAATAGTCCTGTGCTCGGTTATTTGGGAATCACTAAGCTAGGTATCATCCACGGCTCAAACCAAAGAAGGGTTCTGGTGATTCTCAAGACAGATGTGGTTCCTACAAGTTAATTAGGGCAAGATCCTGCAAATACTTAGCATGGCATTTTCAGAAGTGCTCATCATTGGCCTACCATTGACTTCACTGGCTGCAGAATTAGGCCCAGGCTGAGCACTTTTGAGAATCTCTCCTTTACATGCGAGTAGCCCCATTGAAATCAGAGAGTTGTGTGAGCAAAGTTATTGCAGGTGTTTACGCCTTTGCAGGACTGGGGCCTACATGATCTCAAATCAGTTTCCTTACTGGGAGTTTTGAAAACCTTTTAGTCCCAAATGTTTCCTAGAGTCACTGACAACAATTAACTCTACAAAAAAGTCCATGTGCAAGAGAGAGAAGCTACACTCACCGTGAGAACCATGTCAGTGCTTAGAACTACACAAGCGTCACAAACAAGGCACTGATCTTGTTCTTCTTAACCGGGTGAAATTCTTACTGAAGTCAACAGGAGCGACTCGGTTCCCATGGACTTCAGAGGGAGCGGTGGGTGCTCAGGACTTTCCAGGCTCAAGCCTACACAAACGTTGTGTAGTGGTAATATTTGATTATAAGGGCTTGATCTTGCATTTGCTTAGGGACATGAATGACTTTATCCAGGTGAACGTCATGGTACTGCTCACATGCATACGTGTTTGCAGGATCAGGGCCTGTATTAGGATAGGTATCAGGCAGAAAAGCTGCCAGAAGTAAATGGAAACTATCAAAGACATGTTGTGCAGGAGAAATACTTTGATCCAATAGATATCATGCCAATTATTCTCATATTTCAGAACTGTATTTATGCTTGTTTGGGTGATGTTATATGTTAAATACATCCTAATAGAACTACCATTAGTTATTAGGGAGGCTGCTATTATTTATTTCATTCATTGCTATCTTTTATTAGTATCAGCTAGAAATATAAGGATCAAATAAACAAAAGAAGAGGTTACTGAAACAGAGACTGAAATGCTGTAGGAGTTGTGATCTAAGAAGGCAAAGCAATTTTAAAGCTAGCGCCAGTGATGTTATTTTGCATTTTAAATCCTTATATGGCCTTGCAGGTCTGTCAGTTGGTAGAAACATTGTTTGATGCTTTTGATCACTAGTGTTGATCTTTACACAGCAGAAGTCCAGCCCAATGAGATAAGATTTCATATTACAATCGTAGGGTCTGACTAAAAACACTGAGGTCTGGTCTATCCTTAAAAGTTCTAGCTACGTCCGTTAGAAGTGTGATTTAAAAAATCACACCCCTAACTGACAAAGCTGTGCCAGCCAAAGCCCCAGGGTAGACAGTTATATAGCTTATTTCATTCAGGAATGGGTACAAGCAACAGGAGTCTTCTGACGGCATAAGCTACATCTACAGTAGGAAGTTTGCCTTAACCCTTCCTAGTATAGACAAGGCCTTAATCACATGCCTAACTTCATGCACGTGAGCAGCCCTCTTGAAGCCAGGGGGATGGCTCATGTGAATAAAATTTAACAGGTGCTTAAGTGTTCGCAGGGATCAGGATCTTAAGTACCAGAAGAAAATTGATCAAACCGGCACATTTCATATTTGAAACATGGGTGATAGTGGGGTGCAGCACTATAAAAAAAGTACCCCTTTGATAATTCTCCATCAGCTGCAGGTCTTAACAAGCATTGTCTTCTCCCAATAACCCAGATACAGTATCTAGAGGAGATGATAGGGCCAAAGGCAATAACTGAGAGGGCTCATTGACTCAAGGCAAAAATGGGGAGATAGTATTACCCCTGGAAAGATACGCACATTGCCATTTCCAAAACACAGGCAAATAGCTAGCTAGGTGCATGTTTGCATACTAGTTAATAAAAGAAAGTAGCTGAGTTACGGGAGGAAACATTCAATGGCCATAATGTGATTTTTTTCCTGCAGTAATATGGGGCCCCTGGATGGTCGAGATACAAAAGGAGCACTTAAAGATGATAAAGTCATTGTGGAGAAACTAAATGAATTCTTTGCTTCAGTCTTCATGGCTGAGGACGTTAGGGAGATTCCCAAACCTGAGCCGTCCTTTGTAGGTGACAAATCTGAGCAATTGTCACAGATTGAAGTGTCACTAGGGGAGGTTTTGGAACTAATTGATAAACTTAACTGTAACAAGTCACCGGGACCAGATGGCATTCACCCAAGAGTTCTGAAAGAACTCAAATGTGAAATTGCAGAACTATTAACTATGGTTTGTAACCTGTCCTTTAAATCAGCTTCTGTACCCAATGACTGGAAGATAGCTAATGTAACGCCAATATTTAAAAAGGGCTCTCAAGGTGATCCCAGCAATTACAGACCAGTAAGTCTAAAGTCCATACTGGGCAAATTAGTTGAAACAATAGTAAAGAATAAAATTGTCAGACACATAGAAGAACATAAATTGTTGGGCAAAAATCAACATGGTTTCTGTAAAGGGAAATCATGTCTTACTAATCTATTAGAGTTCTTTGAAGGGGTCAACAACATGTGGACAAGGGGGATCCAGTGGACATAGTGTACTTAGATTTCCAGAAAGCCTTTGACAAGGTCCCTCACCAAAGGCTCTTACGTAAATTAAGTTGTCATGGGATAAGAGGGAAGATCCTTTCATGGATTGAGAACTGGTTAAAAGACAGGGAACAAAGGGTAAATTTTCAGAATGGAGTGGAGTAACTAGTGGTGTTCCCCAAGGGTCAGTCCTAGAACCAATCCTATTCAACTTATTCATCAATGATCTGGAGAAAGGGGTAAACAGTGAGGTGGCAAAGTTTGCAGATGATACTAAACTGCTCAAGATAGTTAAGACAAAGCAGACTGTGAAGAACTTCAAAAAGATCTCACAAAACTAAGTGATTGTGCAACAAAATGGCAAATGAAATGTAATGTGGATAAATGTAAAGTAATTCACATTAGAAAAAATAACCCCAACTACACATACAATATGATGGGGGCTAATTTAGCTACAACTAATCAGGAAAGAGGTCTTGGAGTCATCATGGATAGTTCTCTGAAGACGTCCACACAGTGTGCAGCGGCAGTCAAAAAAGCAAACAGGATGTTAGGAATCATTTAAAAAGGGATAGAGAATAAGACGGAGAATATCTTATTGCCCGTATATAAATCCATGGTACGCCCACATCTTGAATACTGCCTACAGATGTGATCTCCTCATCTCAAAAAAGATATACTGGCATTAAAAAGGGTTCAGAGAAGGGCAACAGAAATGATTAGGGGGTCTGGAATGGGTCCCATATGAGGAGAGATTAAAGAGGCTAGGACTTTTCAGCTTGGAAAAGAGGAGACTAAGGGGGGATATGATAGAGGTATATAAAATCATGAGTGGTGTTGAGAAAGTGAATGTTGTTGTTGTTGTTTGCGTCCGTTAGTCTCAAGAGATGATGGATATGTGCCCATGGGGAATGTTTAGTGCTGGAATGTCCTCTCCAGGGCGCAAGCCAGGGCAGGGTGATATGGAGGAACAGCTGTTGCCCATGCAGCAGAACCCCCCTCTCCACGCAACTGATGGATCCAAGGGAAAGACAATGTCGATACAACTTGGCACCAGTGGTGTGGCAGGAGTTGCCGGAATGACGTTGAGGACAATGTCAGACCGCCATCGGGACTCCGACACCGGATTTGGTTTCAGGGTTGACTCCCTTAGCCTTTCCCATGAGTGGGTATTGCCACAAGGCAGCGGAGGTTTTAAATCAGAGTTTTCCTTCTCCTAGGTGGGCTGCCTTCCAAGGCTGACGAGCCCCACCTACCCGAGAGAGGGTGAATAAGGAAAAGTTATTTATTTGTTTCCATAATATAAGAACTAGGGGCCACCCAATGAAATTAGTGGGCAGCAGGTTTAAAACAAATAAAAGGAAGTTCTTCTTCACACAGCGCACAGTCAACCTGTGGAACTCCTTGCCTGAGGAGGCTGTGAAGACTAGGACTATAACAGGGTTTAAAAGAGAACTGGATAAATTCATGGAGGTTAAGTCCATTAATGGCTATTAACCAGGATGGGTAAGGAATGGTGTCCCTTGCCTCTGTTTGTCAGAGGGTGGTGATGGATGGCAGGAGAGAGATCACTTGATCGTTACCTGTTAGGTTTTCTCCCTCTGGGGCACCTGGCATTGGCCACTGTTGGTGGACAGGGTACTGGGCTGGTTGGACCTTTGGTCTGACCCAGTACGGCCATTCTTATGTTCTTATTCTGAGGAGTTGGATTTTGCAATGCCCAGGTATAAGACTCAATGGCACATTTGCTTGCAGATGCTCTTTCAGTGGCGAGGAGACGTGGATAAAACCAGCAATCAAATACAAGCTGTTAGGGACTAGCCCCAGACTGCCTATAAAGGGCTCAGTTCCGCCACCCAAAGAGTCGCCTTGATACTGCAAAGCTGCACTGCAAGTTCAACACGTAGGCTGCTTTGCGCAGGATCAGTGCTTTCAGCTAAGTCGTCCCCGTGCAACCATTATACACTGTAAGTCGTTCCACTGAAGCCTACAGGACTAATCACAGTTTGCAAAATGAAGCATGTGTATGAGTCATTGCAGAGTGACACAGGTGTAGAGGTGCAAGGTGGTAGAAGTGAGCCATTTATAGGCAAAACAAGGGGCATTTCCTCATGCTCATGTTGTATTGCCGCATGTATCTATGCCCTCCATCACCTCAGAACAAACACGTACCTGCAATTTTGTGACCAAGAGTATGTTGACTCTGCATTCAGAGGTGTGATTGCATACACACGCTAGCTTTAAAACTAGCTAGCACAGCTAAAAAGAGCAGTGACGATGCAGCAGCTGGCTTCAGTACAGGTTCTACAAGCCCACTTGAAACACTGAGTATGTATTTGTGTTGCTAGCCCACACTGAAGTCCATGTTGCCATATCTTCACTGCTAATTTTAGCCATGCTAGCTAGATTAAAGGTACCACAGGTATACCTACCCAAACTGCAATCACCCCTTCAGTTGCAGTGTAGAGATACCTTAATTCTTAGACCAGCATATTGCAAAATCAAACTCCCACCTAAATTTTCTGCAAGAAAACATTTCCCTCATAGACACTCATTTTTTTCTTCTATACACAAGCTACATAATTTTAAACTTAAACTGTGACTCAATAAGGGCCCTGTGAAACCAAAGGGACTACATGCATAATAAGTACTCTGTGTAAATAACAATACACAGTGTGAGCAAAGGTGACAGAATTTGACCCCAAAAAGCTAATCAAATTGTTGCCAATATAAGAAAATTGGATACTTAGTACTTAGATGTTTAAACATGAGCAGCCAATATTTTGATGCATTTACAGTAACAGGCAAATCTGTTTACAATATTTTGGCTGTTCCTTGCATGCTTCAGAAACAATATTACCGTAAAAACCCATTTTTATGTTCATAGTGAAATTGCTGATGTCTTCTGAAGGTTTGGAATAGCATTCTGTACAGAAACACTTCTGTTTGCACGTCATAATTCCATCCTCCCACCCTTCGCTCGCTCTCTATTGCTAAGGATATTTGCATTTAACAAAATCTCCCTTTGTGATTATTCCTTGGTTTGACATCCTGGGCTGAGTTCACCTTGACATCATGCAATACTGGATGCAAGCAGGGAGTATACACTGATACAGCATGGGTGGTCTCTACAGGAATGCAGAAGGAAAGAGGAGCATTCTGCCCTCCCCACCCATCCACCAAGTCATCCACCACCATGCAGCACCTACTAAACTATGGTAGTAGGAAGAGAATCTGAGTAGAATGACAATGGTGCCTGGTCTAGGTAGGTTCTTCAGTTGCCAGTCTAGACATAGCCCTAGTGACCTCCCATATATCAGGTGGCTACACTGTGACACATTATTTACTGCTTTTACTTGCAGCCTTCAACGCTGATGAATTTAGTCTCTCTTCCCTTTTATGAATTGTCCACAAGACTATTGCAAAAAGAATAAAATGGATTTTTTCATCAAAATGATTCTTGGATTTCTTCAGGGATTAATTCCTGGTTTTGTTCACCAGCAGTTTGTTACAAGGAGTCATAATTTCTACCATCTCCAGGGGCTTCTGTCCTGCACTGAGCTTTGTGGGGATGTCAATGGGGCTCTGCCAAAGGTTTGGCCACACACAAGTCTCAGCGTGGAACGCAGGGCGTGGTGATATAAAGTCGCATGATGCTGTTTCTGTTCTTGGACTCGTTGATTTACGTAACTAAAGGACAATAGTGTGTATTTGAGTGTAAAATGCACAAATCGTCCATATTCAGGCTTCATATTTGCTCTTCATTAAAATCTTCTCAGGGGCTGGATCCAGCGCCCCTCTGGGCTACAGCCAGATTTTCTTTGACTTCCCTGACAGTTGAATGAGCCCCTAATAAGGATTATTTGCTAGGGCATCTGGGATGAGCAAACGCACAAGTGTTACAAACAGATTCAGCTTCTCAATTCGAGAACAAATATTTGCAGGATATTTTGGAGGTATTTGTCCAGTTGTAGTTTTAACAGAAAAGTGACAAAACCAAGAAAAATCGATGGTTAGAGTCTGACCGTCAGACTGAAATACCCAGTGGCCTAGGTCCTCTGCTGGTGTAAACTAAACAGACATATCTCCACTGACATAATTGGAGTGGCACTAATTTTCATCAGATGAGACTCTGCCCCATCTCTGTTAATGATCCCACAATCTGCCCCAGAGTTATAACAAGACTCAAAGAGTGTGATTATTGTGTGTGCTACTGTAACTGGATATGAATTGAGGAGTTAAGAGCAGGGCATCAGAAAGTAAAGGCCTGAGCTTCATCCTTAAATATGATTCTTGTCAGTGGTCACTTTTGACACAACCTGAACATGTCTTGTCCAGTGAACCTGGGATTGCTCTCCCATTGTTTTCATTTGAATTTTGTTTCAGTTTTGTTCATAAAACAGAGAGGTGTTCCCAACCGCAGAGATTTTATCATGAGTCTCACGATATTTGCTGTTTTTCTTCAAGCCCCTGCTCCTGGAGTCCTGTGACTGAATGAGGCTCTCTGCTTTCCATTTTTATAATCGGAATTTCTTAGCCTTCATGGCTGCACAGAAAATTTTGAAAACATGACCCATAGTGAATGAGAAAGCAGAAGGCATATCAAAAGAACACAATACGTCTTTTTTTAAAAAAATTAAAATCTGATTTCTAAGACAATTCTAAGACAGTTATAATTTTGTGAGTGGCTGACTCATGATTTTCAAAAGCTTGGTGTTGGCAATACTGAAACAGAAGGTGGAGGGGGAGGAATTAGCCATGGGAGGCTGTGATTTGACCCGATAGCCTCTTCAGAGATTCTTTGGAATTTTCACAGTATATTGGGCAAGTATTTTTTCAAGTCATTTATAAAACTTTCATGACCATTATGGCTCATTTGGGTCTATTCTGCACACAGGCCTTAAACGCACTCCCAAAGTACACATTCTTTATGTGCAAGCTAAAAAAGCTCAGGGGGCATCATTACAGTGCACGGTGTAAACAGCTATTTAAAAGATCGCTTCCTTTTTCTCAACTATTATGGCTTCCAGTGTAAATACGGGCTTTGGCCTGGGCACTGAGTAAAGCATGCTAAAATCCTTTGGGGATCAGTCCCAACATATGCTCAGTGGCCTCCAAGCAATATAAATCTCACCTCTGTTATGCTTAAAAAAATACTGAGGAACAGCAGCACATGGTAAAGTATTGAGCTCAAACCCCAAGTTATTGGGCTTGATGAAGGAGGAACTGGATGAAGACCCATGTTCTGCAGGAGGTCAGTCTCAATGGTCTACAGGTCCATTCTGGCATCAGAACCTGTGAATCCGTAGTGTGGCCTTACTGCTTCTCGCAGTCCACTCTTTAAATCAATGCAGTTTGTAACACATCCACACACAGCAAGGTAGGTTTTTCAGAGACCCAATCCAAAGCGTATTGAAGTCAATGGAAGTGTTTCTGGGATTTCGACGAGCTGTTGATCAGGTTTCTATTTTTGTGTTTACTTTCATGTGCTACAGGCCACTAAATGCTCAGTGGAAGAGATGCATCTTGTTCTGAATTGGATCAATAAAAATTGAGTAAGCATGTTGGCTTGAGCATTTACTGGGCCATATAGACATTGATTGCACATCCTGGGTGGCCAAGTACAGAGCTCCAATTCTCTGATCCAGACCGTCCTAGGCAATTTTTATATAGGTTCTTATACATTAGTATGGCGTGGTAAGATGTTTCTTCCCCTCAGTGAGACACAGACGTTCAGTGTTTGGGAGGCAGCATGATCTAGTAGATGCAGCACTGGACCCGGAATCAGGAGATGGAAGTACTATTCTTAGCCCTGCCACTGACTTACTGTGTGACTTGGGCAAATCTCTGTTCCTGTTTCCCCTTCTATTCTTTCTCCGTTTTGTCTCTTTGGGGTAGGAACAGTCTCTCGTTATGTGGATATGCAGCCTCCAGCACAACAGGCTCTGACTAGAGCTGTGCAAATAACTGATTTGTAGGATTGGTGCTCACACCGAAAAATAGGGGTGAAAAAAATGGTTTGGGATCAAACCAAATGTCTAGTTTGACCCAAAAGGAAACAAAACGTTTCTTTTTCAAGCTCTTTTAACCTTTCTTTCAATAAAACTGAAGTCAAATTCAAAACAAAAAGTCATTTTGAAAATGTAGAAACAAACCATTTTGATTTTGGGGGGGAAATTTTCTGTTTGTTTTTTGTCAATTTGGCGAAATTGACATGAATTTGCAAAATGTTTCGTTTGACCCAAATCAGCATTTTTAGGTGAAAAAAGCATCAGCTGAAAAAATTCCCCTAGTTATGGCTGATTTTGATCGGGTTCTTACTGAAATGTAAATAAATGATGAGGCAGCTGCTCTTCTAGTTATTTATGTATTTTCATATTCTCTAATATTCGAAAGGAAGAAATCAGCACACTCCCGGCTGGGGTGAATGAGTTAATGAGAATGTCAAGGCTGGGGGTGTGGCTTTTTAGTCAAAAAATGGAAACTGAGGACATTTCCTTCAGCTCTAATATTAATGAATATACTTGGTGCCAGCACTGAAAACATCCTCTCCCTGCACTGCACAACAGAGATCGGCAGAGACATATATTATTAAACACTTTGCAACTAGCCTTCTGTTGTCTAGGGACAGAGGAAGGATGGTCCAGTGGTTAGGGTGCAAGCCTGGGACATGTACCTCCTATGCCACAGACTTCCTGTATGACTTTGGGCAAGTCACTCTCTCTGCCTCAGTTGCCTATCTGAAAAATGGGGATACATCACAGGGGTATTGTGAGGATAAATACATTAAAGATTGCACAGTGCTCAGATACAGCAGTGACAGGGGCCGTATAGGTAGAGTGCAGCTCAGTGTCTATTTGAGAGACCACTCCTCTCTCAAAAACAGAGGGTCTGAAGCCACATCGGCTTACTAGAGATGGAGATATGGCAGATGTTTCCCACCAGGGAGCTTACACTTTGGAATTCCCACCTGCTGACAGTCTGAAATAACCTCAGTCTTTGACCTTTGCCAGACCGATCTCTTGTCCTCAACTTTTAGGGAAGGAAAGGTACATTGAGGGTTGGAATTTGTGGTCGGGGTGGTTTCTGGTTTTATTCTTTCCTGGTTTTGGAGAAGTTGCTGGGTTTGCTTTTGTTTGTACATGTATTTGTATATTTAATATATGACAAAGCTGGATAAACTGTGGGTGTACTGTATGTACCGTGTCAATCTATCTGTCTATCTAGTTTGTATAACATACTCATCCCTATAGTATCTGACCACAAGATTTTCCTTTTTCTTAGGCATTGCAACACTGAATGCAGCAGTGCCTAAATACCTTTAAAAACCTGGGCCTACGAGCTCCCGTCAGGCATTCCTTGGACTTCCCAGTGATCCTTCCACAAAGCCAGGGAAGATCCAACGTGACATTTCTAATGTTATTAAGACAAAAACGCAAGCAGAAAGGAACCCTTATTTTACAATGATAGTAATAACAACAGGGCAGGGCCTTCCTGATACATCAGCAAGAAGCAAAAAAGGGCACAAGCCTAAAAATGATGGGCTACCTTCAAGCAAACCTCTGGCCCTGGTGAAGAGGAATCCCCAGGATAAACAGGCCACAGGCTGGGTAGTTCTGAGGCAAGGGTTCAGGGACAGATGAAGTTGAGTGAAATATCTGAAGGGGTTTTATTTTTACTACTCTGTGTCATGTTTGGACAAATATCAACTCGCACTTCATTATTTCCTTGCACAACCCAGCAAAAGACCTCCTCTTGCTCAGGGCTTCTCTAACTTAAACCAGGGCCTATTTCAGCCCCTGCACTAGCCCAGAATCCCAGAAACATCATGGTGACATAAAGCCCCCTTTGCCCCTTCTGCCTTTGGGTTTCACCTCCCAGAAACCACAGCACAGAACCTGCCCATCTATTTATGAAATACACAATAACTGAATCATCTGTCTCGTTAGAGACCGAAGGCTGACACTCTGAGACACCCGCAAATACAGCTGTTTTTTCCCTTCGTGTTTATAGCACGTCATCTCCTAGGCCCTGACCTTGCACTTGTGTAGAAGCTTTGACGTTAGCCGATGGAGGATCAGGTCACTAGGCTATAGCTGAATAACCAGTAGACAGAGTTAATAATACCTCCCTTTATCTGAATATATTAAGTAGTGAAAAGAAATCAAAATTCCATGTACTAGCAATTGCACTCCAGGAAGAGGGGAGAAGAACCCACTTTGGTTTGGGAGACCTGCCCCTACTTTATTTCTGCACAGAGTCACCATTGCAATGAGCGCTGTCCAGATGCATAAGACAGATCAGATTAAATAGCTGCTAGCAAAACTTGAAATGTTTGGATAAGCACCCAAAAAATGCCAGTCTGAGCTCCTTTAGCGCAGCAATGCTGAGTTGAAAAACCAGCTTTTTGGGGGTCATTTCTGCTTCTCGATCCAACTGGAACCAGGAAGTAGAGAGTGGTTTAAAAAATGAAAGTGAAAAAGATAATCAAATGTTTGTGGGGAAATGTCAGATTGATGTTCAGTTTGAAGGGTGGATGAAGTTTCATTTCAGTTCTTCCCTGAGCCAAACGAGCTTGCCTTTCCCTGTTTATATGGTTGAGATTTTCAAAGCTGCCTATGAGATTTAGACACCATTTACATTTACACTGTGTACAAATCCCTCTAAGTACCTTTACAAATTTCAGTACTATTTTAAGCTGGCTGGAACATAGAGACTTTTTTTGCAAAATAAATTGTGAACATGTATTCCTTTTCCTTTCACTGGAAAATTTCAAAACTTGAATTTTTTGAAATTTTCCAACCCACTCTTTCCCGAGTATTTTTCAGTTTAAGTCAGGGGTTCTCAAACTTCACTGCACCATGACCCCCTCTGACAACAAAAATTACTACACGACCCCAGGATGGGGGACTGAGCCCACCCGAGCCCTGCCACCCCAGGTGGGGGGGCAGGGGGAAGCCCAAGGTCTAGGGCCTGTAACCTGAGCCCCACCGGCCAGCACTGACACCCTAGGGCTTCAGCTTTGGCCACGGGCAGTGGGTCTCAGGCTTTGGCAGCAGGCCCCAGCAAGTCTAATGCCAGCCCCGGTGACCCCATTAAAACAGGGTTGTGACCCACTTTGGGGTCCCGACCCACAGTTTGAGAACCGCTGGTTTAGGGTATTCTCATTCTGGGTGTGTGAGGGGATTGTCTGGTTAACTTTGTTTCACTGGAGGAAAAAACCTTTCTGGTGTCCTTCAGTGCTAGAAATAAGAACTTGTACATCTCTGTTTGAAGAAGCTAACAATCAAAAAAAAAGTTCTAAAAACGTTGGATTTGTTTTCACTGATTAATGTGAGTTACTGAGATGATTGGAGACCTATTTCTAAATAACTTTTCACTCTCTGTTCAGCTGGGATCTCTCTTTCTACTTCTGAACTGATGTGAATTGGAGTTTCCTTTCTGAAACATGTCCATACACTGAAGTTTGATGCTTGGGTGGCAATTTAGCCCTAGGGAATTCAAAACCTTTTGCTTAAAAGAAAAAAAACAAACACAAAAAACATAGCTATCCAAATGCAACGGAACTGTTCCACAAGATGACTTGACTTGTGGCCAGATCCTCGGCTGATGTAAACAGATCTCCACTGGACCTATGACAATTTACACCATCCAGGGATCTGCCTATTCAAGCAGGGCCAGATACCCTTAGTCTGAGAAGCTTTTTACCATGTGCATGGTCCCATTGGTTTCAATGTCATTAATTACTCATCGATTAAGGGTCTTGTTTATTTGTATTGCAGTAACACTTAGGGGCCCCAAGTAGGGGACCCCAATTTGCTAGCTAGTGGCTATCAGAATCTAACCTTTAATGAGTCAGGTTGGACATGAGTGCCTATTCCTTGATAGAGTAGTGTGTGTCACATGGTATTTTACATGGTGAGGCCTACCTCCCTTTACAATACAGAGATGGCAAATCTCTGTGTGTTTATAGTACTTTGTGTGTATTTGTAATTGCTAAGAGAGAGATTTAAGTAAAACAATTTTTTTTCCCAGTGTATGCAGCTGGGAGAACTTTTTAGTCTGATATTTATTTGCTGGCACACTTCTGCCTCTTCATAATAACACTGACTCCATGTGTTGCCAGAGCACCGGGTGCAGTCCAGAAAGGATCACTGGGAACACAGATGTACTCCAAAATGCTGACACAGTGATTTCTCATATGTGCCTGGCCATATTTCTTGTCTGCTTTGGTTACACATTGGGAAGGACCAGTACTAAGGCTCAGCTCCTCAAATGCATCCTCAAAGATCCAGTGGGAGTTAGGCACCAAAATACCTTTGAGGATCTGGGCCTAGCCTGTCTCTCTGGGCCCCCGTTCCCCAGCTGTAAAATGGGGTTAATAATACATCCTTTGCTGGTCTTGTCAATTTAGACTGTACATTCTTAAGGGCAGAGACTGTCTCTTACTATGGATATGTATGGCACCTACCACAATAAGGCCTATATTGTGATTCTGCTAATAATAATATAATGGGCCTTATTCTCACTTCTGCTGGTTTTGCAGCGGTGTAACTCCATTGACTTCAGGGGAGCTACTACTGATTTTACACCAGTGTAAGTCGAAGAGACAGAGGCCCAGATGATGCAGCCTCCTATCTAATGCTTTCTTAGCTAGATTGGTAATACTCAACTATAATTCATCTCGAATGAATCCGCTAGCAGGGTCTGTAGAAAGATAAGCCAGTGTTCAATGGACCAATGCATTCTCCTAAATTAGGTGGCTTTTCGTTTTATTTACACTGAGTTTAATTTAATATGCTCGTATGCTAACTTCCTGCTCAGCTGGATACCACATAAGCATATGCCCAGTTCAATTAGGAGCAGGATGAGAAAAACAGAGCATGCTGTACATTTTAAATAAGCAAAATAAAATGCCAAAGCCATCGTGCGTGTTTATATATGTGTGTGAGAGAGAGAGAGATAAGCAAACAGTAGACATAGATGGCTTTCTTTCTGCCATCCAATTAAGAGAGAGACCCCCCCCCCCCCAATACTCAGATTTACACAGCGCTTCCAAGGTGAAATTGGAAATCAGCATTCTTTCCCAGCAGCTGGAAATTTCAGCTGGGTTCCACAGCCAAGAGCCATCAGATTGGGGACCGTAGGGCGGGAGGAAATATTAGCAATAAATCTGATTAAGCCACTTTGCTCAACGTTCAAGAGTAATAATAAGTGGCCAACTGGAAGGTCTGGCAGAATCCCTTTGTAATGTCTAAGTCATGCTGCTGAGCCTTTTCAAACAGAAAGAGCTAGGAGCAGAGTTTCACAATTTTCCACCATGTGAGTAAACTTTATTTTGGATACCAGTGAGGCAATAATTGTTCTATGAGGTTGGGGGCGGGGTGTGTGTGTTTAGTGAAAAGAAAGTACAGCTTTCAGGCGCTCAAATGATTCTGTCTCTGGATGAATCAGAGGTTGAGGCAAGAGAAAAGAGAAGTGGAAAAAGCTTTGAAACAGAGAGCGGGATATGAACCAAAGCAGGAGACCCAGAATATGTGGTTCAAGCTAATCTACAGGGTCACCTTCCATGCAGGGCAGCTACAGTGATATTCCCTGTCTTTCGTTGCTTAAGGGGTTTTCTCGTACCCCGAGAGTGTGAGTAAAGTTTCAAAAAACCTGCCTTAGAGCAGTGGTTCTCAACCAGGGGTCTGGGGCCCACTGGGGGGCCGCAAGCAGGTTTCAGGGGGTCTGCCCAGCATTAGACTTGCTGGGGCTCAGCAAGTCCCACTGCCTGGGGCTGAAGTCGAAGCTGTGGCATGGGGCCCCGGGCAGTTGCCCTGCTTGCTACCCCCTAACGCTGGCCCTGGCTTTTCTATGCAGTAATACAGTTGTGGCACAGATGGGCCGTGGGATGTTTAATGGGGGGAGGTGGGGCTCAGAAAGAAAAAGTCTGAGAGTCTTAGAGGGCTTAAGAATCTCCGTGTGTTTAGTTGATCAAAGATAAAACTAAGAGGGGGGTTGATCACTGTCTGTAAGTACCTAAATAGAGGGAATATTACTGAGCCTGGAACTAAAGGGCCATTTTTGCACATTTTAACCTTGAGGGTAATTAACCGCTGGAACAGCTGATCTAGGGATGTGACGGATTCTCTGTCTCTTCGTGTCTTTAAATCAAGACTGCCAAAAAGGTGATTGCTAACCAGAAGTGATGGGCTTGATGAAGGAGTCGGTGGGTGAAATTGTGGAGCTCAGACTACAGCCCAGGTCCTCAAAGGGATTTAGGCACCTAACTCCAGTTGACAGATCTGGGCCTAGATGATCCAAATAGCCCCTTCTGGCCTGGAGATCTCTGAATCTCAGGACTGGGATCATGACAGGAGGAGCAGCCTTGTTTTGACAGAGGGCTCTTTGTGGAGATCTGTTGCAGGGGCAGGGGAGGTTAATGAGACGCTTGTAAGCACTAGGCACCCACTGCCAACAGTAATTCCTTCTCCCCCTGCCTCAAGTGCAACACAAATAATGCTGGTAGCCTCTCATTGTATGTTTTAATCCTGTCCGGTTGTGACGATATGATGAGCTCTAATCGTAGAAGAGCACTGAGGGAGACGTGTAATCACATAGTAATTAAGCCAGGTAAATACACCACAGTCTATTTTGCTGCATTGTGTCAGCTGGCAGAACCCCAGCAGTGACACAGACAAAGGATGAATCTGGCCATTAGCAATCAGCAGGTACCAAACGACACTCCCAATTACGCAGATGAGAACCTCCTGGTTCACCGAGTCCAGTACCAGGCCTTTTTGACAGGCAGATTCTAGGAACTTTTGCCCTGGCCCCGTTTGTGGTGGTGCTGTACTCTCTTGGGCGCATGTGAAGGGATCAGAACTTGTGTTTCTCTGATCACGGGGACTGCACTTGTACTTGACCCACACGTGGGTTACATAAGTGTGTAGGTCTGATTCTCCTGGTGTGAACTGGGCGTAATGAATAGGGTGGTTTCATGAACAACGTTTCCAAATTGGGTTTCATTCCACTTCGGAACAAAGCGAGACCTTTCCAAAAGTTTGTGAGAAAACAAAAACTGAGAGAGAGCGCCTAGAATTGCCTGATAGTTCTGGCACTCACCTGGGAGACCCAGGTTCAAGTCCCCTCTGTGACTGATTCAGAGTGATCTGATGAAAAATTTTGCATTAAGTGGAGCAAGGACTCGCGCTGATGTCACCCATAACCAGGATGAGTGCCCTGGTGCTGGGCGATTGGCTATTCTGGGACGGTGTGCAGGCACACACATTTATCCTGGACCTGATAAACTTTCCCAAAAATTTCATCAAAACCACAAAACACTTCCGGTTCAACAAAATGGCATTTGCCACTGGGAAAAAGTTTCATCAAACATTTTTGGACCAGTTTGAGTAATGAATGTACTGACAGTGAAGTAAAATTGGTCTAGGTGAGAATCTGTTCCCTTGTGTGCAGGGGGAAAGAAGAGGAAAGAGGAAGGCTCCGTAGACACCAACCCACCCTTCTGCCCCGCAACACCCAGATATGAACCGGGGACGACCTTCTGTTTTATTCTTCTATTTCTGTTTTTTGAAGTCCAACTTCCTAATGACTTACCTTTTGTAAACATCCCTTTCTGTGTATTAGAAACAGATTCTCCAGAATTGTGCTAGGCTGAAAGGAAACCCCACAGCTTGCGTGGGGGGGGGGGGCTTTTTCCAAAGGTAGGTTGAGCCCCAAGAAGAGATTATCAAATATTTTCAGAGAATAAAACTCTGGGACTTGTGTAAACAGAAAAGGTGAAATAAGATCAGATTGAATGTCAGATCTGGGCCCAAAGATCTGGATTAAAAAGCGTTCCAAGCAAATAGTTGGCTTTCAGCTCCACATCCTAGAGGAAGAGAATGCCTTGGCAGAAGCTGATTCCAAAGGATTCAATTGATGAGGGTAAACTTAACTCAGAGGGGTTTGTATTTCTTACTGAGCTAAAGGCAGGCATGTGCCATTTGCCTCCCCACCAAGTCACAGAGCAAAGCTGTCTGTGGCCAGAAGGCACTACCCAGCCCCAGCACAAAAATGGATTTTCACTGATTTGAAATTCCAAAGCAATCAGGCCTCCCATGTAAAACAAAATATGCAGAGGGAAAGAAATGACTCAATGGGTGCTGCAGCCTTGGAAGAGAGTACTGTGGTGCCATCTCATCCACATCGCATGATAGTCCAATGGAAACATTGAAGGGGTGGGGGGGACGTGTCCTGGCAAACTCATGCATCCTGAGAATTGAGGCCAGTCCTCCAATATCCTCTGTGCTTCTCCCAGCCCCCAGTTCCGGTAGACAGGACCGTTTGTTTTCCCATGCTGTCCTGCCTGCCATTGGCAGGCTCCCTGTCTGTTTCATATTCTGGCGCCGAGAATTGGTACATGGATGCCACAGAAGGGAAAGTAAATGCTGGAACTGCCGGTATGAATGGAAATAGAAATCTGCTATCAAAGTTCTGGTGAGTTTTACATGGGGGTGTGTTATGCAGAAAACCAGTTTATCGCAGGACAGAAATCAGGTGGACCACTGAAGTTCCCTTTATCTTCAGGATTGCACTGGGTGGAATATGTACTGAGCCAAATGCAGCCGTGCTATAATACTCTCTAGTTCACCAAGAGGTTTTTATTTACTGGGCACTTGCCAGAGTTGCGCTAATGAGCAGTGCCAACCCAAAGGTTTTTCAAACTCAGTTGGCTACAAAACTAAGTATGAGGCTTATTAAAAGGACAGCTTCCAATCAAAATTAATGGCATCGTCATTAAAAAAAAGAATGTAGGCGTGTTATTCTGTGGTGTAAGCGCAAATTAAATCCACCAAGGCAGAACCTTAACTCGAACTACAATAATGCTCCGAGGTGCTCTCCGGGACATGCAAACGACGTGATCACATGGCACCCAATCAGTTGCCAAAAGGCTGGAGAGGGAAGCAATGCCAATGCAAGTAAGCTTTGATTGGTCACTTTTTACATTAAGGATCCATTACTAAACGCTTACTCAATGGTTAGAGTCCAATAGGTCAGCAGGTTGCTTATAACCATGGCTCATAATCATCTGTAATACCTTGCACTGATATGCGTATATCTATCTATGTATCAAATGCTTGTAATAGCCATTAATCATGTATTAACCATTTACAAATGAAACCTTAATATAAAGTGGGACCTCTCTATTTTTCTTAATGCAAATGGAAGGATGGCCTTATTGTTAAGCAGCGGACGCGGACTTGGGAGGGAGGTGGGTTTAGTTCTTAGCTCTGCTACAGACTTCCCGGTGCGCTCTTGGGCAAGTCATTTAATCTCTCTGGGTCTTAATTCCCTAACAGTAAAATGGGGATTGTAATGCTCCCCATCTCCATTACTTGTCCATTTATGCCGTAACCTTTTTCAAGGCAGGGAATGCCTTTTAATACCTGTATGTACAGCACCAAGCACAAGGAGGCCCCATGTCGGATGGAGTCTCTGGGCACTATTGTAATACAACTAACAATCCTAACTGGGGCAGGGGAGGAAAGGGACTGAAGAACTTGCTCTTCCTTTCCCTCCTCCGGCGAGTGTTCCTCTGCCTCTACAACCTCTGTAAACCCAGCCATGAGCTGGCAGCCAAAGTCTGGGAGCGTCCCAGCAACATCCGGAAAACCGAGCTCTGTGCCAGAGCCGAGCACACCGCTGATAAGGGATGCCTGTCGGTGGCGTGCTGGGCAGACCTTTCCGCCCAGCTGCACTATGGGCACAGACAGAAACCCAGGTAAACACAATGGAGAGGGGACCATAAAAAAAAATTAAGATAAAATGAGATTCCCTTGCCACTTAATCATGTAAATTTGTGAATGTAGAGTGATGACAATGACTCAGAGAAAAACAATTACCTTATCAGCAGTCCTCGATAGCCCTGTGCCATAAATGAAAATCAATGATCAATTGACGTCCTCTATCACTTCCCCAGCGTCTATTGAAGAGTTTATTTCACCCTCTCATATCTAGCTCCTTTAGCATGCTCAGCATAAGGAGAGGCTGCTGGCTCCTCTAAAGCTCTTCTCCCCTTTCAGGAAGTAGACTGTAGGAACTCAAGCTATAATGCTCACTGTCTCTTGGCTTTCAAATGGCAGCTAGTGCGCTACTGCTTAACGGACACCATCAATGTGAACAAGCTTATTTCTGTGCCTTCGTTTTGTCGCTACTGAGCCTGATGCTTTTTTCCCTTTTACACCATTCTGGAAATATGAAGGTGTGGTAACGCTAATTACAGCCACTCTGAGGCTCCCCTTGGACTGCCAGACCGGTGCAATGGGGCCATCAGGTCAATGAGAAGAATGCACCCTGCTGTTACAAAGAGTACCTGTGATGACTAGACCAGAAAGCAGACTGCCCTGGTCCTGCCTGCTGGGCCTGTGTAACGCTGCCTTGCGGTCATGAAGCACAAGGGAGGTCTGGGGCCGGGTGGGGTAGTCTCTGCGAGAGGAAGGCTGGTCCAGTGGTTAGGGCACTCACTTAGCACTTTGGAGACTCAGGTTCCCTTCTCCGTTTTACCACCAGCTTCCTGTGTGACCCTCAGCAAGTTACTTGGCCCCTGTGATTCAGTTCTCCAGATATAAAAGATGAGATAATAGCACTGCTCTGTTTCGTAGGGGTGTTGTGAGGAGAAGTAAAAGAGTGTGAAGCAGTTTGAGGTCTACTGGTAAACAGCACTCTGGAGGAGGTAGGTGTTATGAGTAGGGAATAGTCTCCATTTTCTTTCTGTCCCCCTGTTTGCTTTGTGCATCTGTCAGCACTTTGTGTCTAGTCAGTTTCACCATTTCTCCTCTGTAGTCCGCAAAAGAGGGAGAAACATACTCATCGAAAAGAAACTATAATCAATAGAGGAGCAGGAAAACCCTTTATTAAAAAACATATAGGCTCTTTTTTATAACAAAAAAAAAAAAGAAGAGAACCAATGAGGACATGCTCTTTAAAGAGGGCTTTGTCAGAAAATGGGCACTTGAGGAACTAGTCAATATCAAACCACTTTAAGTTGACAGTGCCCTTTAAACGTTGCACAAGCCCGCGTTTGCCCATCTGTAGGACCCTCCAGGAGAGCTAGAATTCTGACAGCCAGATTACGGAGTCTGTCGTCCCATCAGCGAGTGCTCACTCAGCACCCGACTGGGCCGTGTTTCTCCATGTTGACTAGCACCTTGCTGCACAAGTAGCCCCACTGATTTCAGTGGGACTGTTTGTGGAATAAAGGCCTACTCACTATGAGTAAAACCAGCCCACAGCTAGTCCCATTGGTTTCAATGGGCTTGCTCACATGAGTAGGATTCCACTGCCTGTGCCGTGGTTACTGATCCGTTAGCTCTTGTGCTCCAGCACATCTGTGCGTAGCTTGGAATGTGCTGTATGAATATAGATTCATAGGGTGAGATCCTGGCTCCAGCAAACGGGAGTTTTGTCAGTGACATCAACAACAGGATCTCGCCCCTGGATTGCAAGGGTAGAAGGGACCATCATGAACACCTAGTCTGATTTCCTGCATAACACAGGCCAGAGAATTTCCACTGATCATTCCTGCATCCAGCTCATATCTTTTGGCTGAGCTAGAGTATATCCTTTAGAAATACATATTACTGACCTCCCCACCTCCCAACTTCTTGGAAAATGAAAGTGTATGGTGTATTCCTTTTCCCCCAGTTTCTTTTGGTGCTTGCAATATATTTCTCTGACTCCTGTGGAACGCAGAGGGGAAGATGAGTTGCAGATAATGGAAGTGTCACTGAGTTAGAGTGTGTCTACGTTGCAATCACGGGGTGTGATTGCAGCTTGTATATAAATCCCTGCACTAGCTTTCATCTAGCTAGCTCCGGTCCTGAAGCAGTGAAACCATAGCTACACATGCTTTAGTGTGGACTGTACAAGCCCATCCAGAATTCTGTGTAATTACTTGTGTAACGAGCCCATGCTGAAGTGTGCCTCTCCAGTACCAAGCTAGCTAGATTAAAGCTAGTTCAGGTCCGTCTACACAAGCTGCAATCATGCTCCACCACTGCAGTGTAGACATACCTTTAGGATCTCAGTTCCTTCCTTGGACTGCTCCTGGGGGAAGGCAGCTGTACAGCTTACTTTGGGCTGGACACAGAGAAAGTGGGCCTGCACCTAGAAACGGAATGGATATGGGGAGGGGGTGTTGAGCTGTGGGGCCTAATGCTTCAGCCCATGTTGCATCCCTATTATTAGTATATTTATGTATTTGTCTTGTAGCAGTGCCTGCGGGCTCTGTTCTTATTGTGCTAGGCGCTGGAGAAACACATCACAAGGTGGTCTTAGTAGAGCTGCTTCTCAAAATCTTCACTGCGTATTGTGGGAAATTAAAAGAAAAATCTTTTCAAATACATTTCCCACAGTCCCCCTCCTCCCGTTTTTTTTCTGTGTGCCTCCTCCTTTCCCTCGCCTTTTCCTGGAGAAAAATAAAAAACTGAAATTTATTTTGTTTGGCATTTTTAATTTAAAAAAAAACTGAATGAAACCTAAATTTTCAACCAAAAAAAATTCAGTTAGAAAAAAACTCCCACTTTTTGTCAAAAAATGTTTTGAATCATTTGGACCAGATCTAGCCCCTAGTTAACTCTATTTTTCTCTACATCTAGTGATATTTTTAGCTGTCTTAACCTGACACATGTTTGCTTTGAACTATCTTTTTTTTTTTTATTATTCGCTCCCTGGGGATTCTTTTTTCCTAATGGATTTGGTTTCCCCTAACATGGTCTTCGTTAGAGTATGGTTGGCTGGGATGTTAAGCATGGCCAGACCCTAGTCAGAAAAACTCTAATGTCTGAACTCAAGGGAGGAGTAACCAGGGAAGACTGAGGTGGAAGGGAAATACCCAAAGTTTGCTGCAATAAGCATGTAGGAGCAGGGAGAGCCATGACCCCTGTAGCGGGTTTGTATCTGATATATTAATTTTTCAGTAGACACTGGGCCTGATTCTCATTCACACTAAAATCCCTTTCCATTGCCAGACTGGCATAAAGGGGCCTTAGAGCAAAGAAGAATTAGGCCCGCCACCATCCCCTGTACATCATTGTATTAGGAGGTCATGCTATCGGGTTCTTTCCTTTTTGTCCTGCCACTAGGCACCTGCATGCCGCCAGCAAGTGTGAAATTAAGGTGTGAACTGAGGATTCTCAGTCTACTAGGAGCCTGGGCATAAACCAAGGGTCTCTTGTTTGTTTGCATCCAGTAATAAGCTTTACCAGCTCACTTTGCAGTTCCCAAAAATGCTGGCTGTGTGAGCAGAACCAAGGTATGTGGTATGAGTTGTGATCATATTTTATCCTGTCATTAGCTCAACAGAAATACTGGTGCTCTAAGTTACTCCAGTTTTAGGCTGGTGTAACTCCAGTGAAATCCAAGGAAATCCCCTGGACTCAGTAGAATGTACATGGCCCTAATCTAGCAAAGCATTTAAAGCACATGCTTCACTCTGAGCATACCAGTAGTCCCCTGACTGCTCAGGGACTGTCACTTACTATGTATTTGTCCAGCACCAACCACAATGGGGGACCTGATCGAATCTTAAATAATAATGTTCCTGTGCTTAAAGCTAAGCATGTGCTTAAGTGCTGTGTTGGCTAGGGGCTTGTGGGACAGCTGAAGCATGAATTAAGATTTGATTGCTGCTGGTCTGCACACACACACATGAACTCAGCTCTGCTTCATCAGCTCCACTCCCTCCCACTGCTCGCACTCTGACACTGGCATGTGTACAGGTAGAAAATAAGGTAAGGAGAGGACAAAACAAACAGGAAGATAGCAAGGAGGGGAAACGCCCAAAAGCCAGAAGTCTGGGCGCTTGCTGCCAGCTGTTCTAACGTAAAGGCCCGAGCGCGGAGATTTCGCTGTCTCCTGCCTGACCGCACGGCGCGTCAGGACTTTAGCCTAACAACTCAGCCAGAGAGTGAAGACACTGAACTTGGGACTCAGGTTCTCCCGATAAAGGGAGGTACAACAGGCAGAGCTAAAGCTGGCGTCTACCTTTCACACACACGGAGTAATCCCAGGTTCGTGCTGATATTTAAAAGATCTTTGCCCTTTAGCTCAAACAGGAAATCTTAAAATGGAAAATATGCAGCGTAAAGGAAGGGGTGAGGCTCACTTGAAACATAAGAACGTACACGGGGATAGGAAACAACAGGTTGTTAAGAAAATAAAATTCAGCTTTAAAGAACTCAAGGCCCAATATAGAATTTTTTTCCAGTTTGGGTCAGGAATATTATGAATATTTTTTCTGGGTTTTGCAGTCAGCAGAGAAGGTTTTGAAGCCGCAGGGAAAACTCTTTTTTTTTTCCCCACCCCCCTCTTGCTCTTATATTTTTGCTCCTCTGTTCATGGGCTGGCTCTGAACAGAAATTTGACATGCAAGAGGAATAAAAATGAACACAGTGAAGGTGCATTTCAAACAGATCGAGCGGAAGGAAAAACAGGGAGATGAGCTGAACCCCCAGTGACCCTCTCCACCCTGTAATGTGTTCCATCGTGGTGGACCTTTTCACCCCAATGGAGATCCAGAATGTGGGACAGATCCTCACCTGGTGTAAATTAGCACCGCTCTACTGAAGTCAGAGATGCACATTTACACCAGCTGAATATCTGGGCCATTGGTTTTAATGGGGCTGTGTGCAGGTCCCTAGGACTGTCCATTCAGAGCTCCTTGAAGGATCAGGGCCTGTAATTGCCTCTAATCACAGGGATCACCAGGTAATTCTATTGCTGCTATCACATCAATGCTGTTGGTAGCTGAGTTGCTGAGGATAAGTTTATTTACTTGCCCAACTGCCGTGCTTAGTAAACTGCCTTGCTTTTTTTATTTGCTTGCTGAACCCAGATGCCATTATAAAGGCGATGGCAAGAGAGGAAAAGTTAACTCAGGATCATTAATACTATTTGCAGTAATATCCTCTAATGCTAATTAAAGACACAGCTAATGCCAAGACATACATTGTCCCACAAGCCAGCTGGGAACACTCCCAACCTGTTGGCAACAGGCAGCCTGGGGGAGCACTGGAAATCCTCAGGGCTGCAGTCACGAACAATGACACCGAGTCTACAAGCCTTTGCTCTAGATTATCCGTCCCCGCTCCTTGTGAAGCAGCTGATACAGCTCGCTAGAAGCTCCAGGGTGGCGGCTTTGCCTATATACTCCTGTCATTCATCCAGCAGCCGTTAGAATAGGATTAAAGGACAAGTATTGTCCTTGGCCTTCAGCCCCAAGAGGCTCCTTGCCAACCCTACAACCCTCCGTTCCCTCTCGAGGCTGTGTTGGACCTCTCAGTAATTCGCTGTAGCCAGGGCACCAAAGCAGGAGGCCAGATTCTCAGCTGGCGTAAATCAGTGGCGCTCCTTTGGCTGCAGTGGAATCATGCTGATTGACCCCAGCTGCGTCTATGGCCTCTAGTCTCTCTCTCTTGCTTTCACCAACATGGCTGCAGATCCACTGGAGTGTCCTGATTTTACACCACATCTGTTCTCCTCTCAGTTGTCACAGCTTTACACCAGGGTAATTCCATTGGCTTCCATGGAGCCACCGCTGTCTTACGCCTCCCATGGGCTGCCGCTGCGCTCCGGGCTCCCTCCAGTGTGTTGGGCGGCTGTGGAGCAGGTGCTAATGCAATTCCAAGCAGCATCAGGGGACCCCCTGTTGAGTTGGGTTCTACTTATTGTATGTGGCCCTCGTCACCATCGGTGTATTCGTCCTCCTAGCACCCTGATGAGGTAGAGTGGCGCTATTATCCCCAGCGTACAGACGGGAAGTAAGGCACAGAGAGGCTAAATAACTTGCCCAAGCTCACACAGAAAATCTGTGGCAGAGCAGGGAATTGAACCGCTCGGCTAGTGCACTAACCACTGTACCGTACTTCTTCTCCTTGTGCATCCTGGACCACACAGAGCAATTTATCCCTCACTGAGGCCTCTGGCCACAGCCCTGTTTCTATATTGTCTGCCTGATCTGCTGCAGAGGGGATGGTCCCTCCTCAGCATGAGTAAGGGAGACTGATAGCAACTTCCCAGCTCTAGTCTAAAGCAGTCATCCCAGAGCCTGGGGAGCTGTGATGTGTCAGCACTGTTATTCCTTCACCGACTGTGTCCCGAATGGCATCTCCAAGGGGACAACAAAATATGTGACAAGGAAGGGGAAGTTACAAGATTTTCTGTGTCATTTTACTTCTTTGGGCAGGTCTTCACTACCCGCCGGATCGGCGGGTAGCAATCGATCTATCGGGGATCGATTTTTCGCGTCTCGTTAAGACGCGATTAATCGATCCCCGATCGCGCTCCCCGTCGGCGCCGGCAATCCACCTCATCGAGAGGCGGAAGCGGAGTCGACGGGGGAGCGGCAGCGATCGACTCGCCGCCGTCCTCCTCGCCAGGTAAGTCGATTACGATACGCCGACTTCAGCTACGCTATTCCCGTAGCTGAAGTTGCGTATCGTAGATTGACCCCCTCCCCTAGTGTAGCCCAGGGCTTTGTGTCTCTCGGAATCTGGTTGGTGGATTTCCACTGGGAACAGTTGGGGACTGGAGAGTCTCAAAGTCAAGGCTCAGGTTATGTGAGTTTGAAGTCAGCTGTTCTGCCAAGGCTCATCTAATGTAGCTCAACTGCTTGACTGGCAGGAGAGATGATTGAACAGATTCCAGCTACCTCGTAACAATCGACATTCTATTCATTTGTGTTCATACAGAAAAGTCACCCTCCTGTCTGCAGCCAATCGTTTGTTTTCCTCTCCGGAGGAGCAAACAGATCTCACTGTCTGTGTTGTGACAGTCTGTAGTGTTCTGTTTCATCAGCTATACGAATGTGTAGTGGATTCTCATCAAAATTAACAGGGCACTTAGAGCTGTTTGCTCAACTGATCAAACACTTACAAGCCTCTCCTTCTGAATGTAGAGTGCCTTGAACAGTCTGAAGGCTTGTCTTCACTACCCGCCGGATCGGCGGGTAGCAATCGATCTATCGGGGATCGATTTTTCGCGTCTCGTTAAGACGCGATTAATCGATCCCCGATCGCGCTCCCCGTCGGCTCCGGAAATCCACCTCATCGAAAGGCGGAAGTGGAGTCGACGGGGGAGCGGCAGCGATCGACTCGCCGCCGTCCTTATGGCCAGGTAAGTCGATTACGATACGCCGACTTCAGCTACGCTATTCACGTAGCTGAAGTTGCGTATCGTAGATCGACCCCCTCCCCTAGTGTAGCCCTGGGCTGAGAGCATGTAGCCACTCCAATGCAAAACCTTAGTGCTGACAGGGTAACCGCAAATTACCCCACTTTCCAGCAAGGGTTAGCTCCACCAGTGCAAATAGGAGCTTTTTTCCCTCACTGCACTAGTGGGTTTGCACTGGTGCAGACAGACTGCTGGCTGGGCAACAGCTGGATAGAACTAGGACAAATTCCCTGTAAAGATAAGACGTGAATCATCTGACATTTAGGACATGCCTGACTAACCTAATTGCCTTCTACGATGAGATAACTGGCTCTGTGGATGAGGGGAAAGCAGTGGATGTGCTATTTCTTCACTTTAACAAAGCTTTTGATACGCGTCTCCCACAGTATTCTTGCCAGCAGGTTGAAGTGTAGGCTGGATGAATGGACTATAAGGTGGATAGAAAGTTGGCTAGATCATCGGGCTCAACAGGCAGTGATCAATGGCTCCATGTCTAGTTGGCAGCTGGTATCAAGCGGAGTGCCCCAGGGTCGGTCCTGAGTCCGGTTTTGTTCAATATCTTCATTAATGATCTGGAGGATGGCGTGGACTGCACCCTCAGCAAGTTTGCAGATGACACTCAATGGGGAGGAGCGGTAGATATCCTGGAGGGTTGGGATAGGATACAGAGGGACCTAGACAAATTAGAGGATTGGGCCAAAAGAAATCTGATGAAGTTCAACAAGGACAAGTGCAGAGTCCTGCACTTAGAATGGAAGAATCCCATAAACTGCTACAGACTAGGGACCGAGTGGCTAAGCAGCAGTTCTGCAGAAAAGGACCTAGGGGTTACAGTGGACGAGAAGCTGGATATGAGTCAGCATATTGTTGCCAAGATTGTTGGCATATTGTTGCCAGCATATTGTGCCCTTGTTGCCAAGAAAGCTAACAGCATTTTGGGTTGTATAAGTAGAGGCATTTCCAGCAGATTGCTGGACGTGATCATTCCCCTCTTTTCGGCATTGGTGAGGCCTTATCTGGAATACTGTGTCCAGTTTTGGGCCCCACACTACAAGAAGGATGTGGAAAAATTGGAAAGAGTCCAGCGGGGGGGCAACACAAATGATTAGGGGGCTGGAGCACATGACTTATGAGGAGAGGCTGAGGGAACTGGGATTATTTAGTCTGCAGAAGACAAGAACGAGGGGGGATTTGATAGCTGCTTTCAACTACCTGAAGGGGGGTTCCAAAGAGGATGAATCTCGGCTGTTCTCAGTGGTATCAGATGCCAGAACAAGGAGTAATGTCTCAAGTTGCAGTGGGGGAGGTCTAGGTTGGATATTAGGAAAAACTTTTTCACTAGTAGGGTGGTGAAGCACTGGAATGGGTTACCTAGGGAGGTGGTGGAATCTCCTTCCTTAGAGGTTTTTAAGGCCCTGCTTGAGAAATCCCTGGCTGGGATGATTTAGTTGGGGTTGGTCCTGCTTTGAGCAGGGGGTGGGACTAGATGACCTCCTGAGGTCCCTTCCAACCCTGAGATTCTATGATTCTATGCTGCAAGGCTCTTCTTTTTAGGATTGTAGCCGAAGAAGCCACTTTGGCTCAGATCACTTCTTGCACTCTATTTCACTGTGCTGCTTGGCCACTGTGGGTCAGATGTTCAAGAGCACTCTGGGCCAGAAATCCAAGTGCTCAGCGCCACCCACTAAGGCCAGATTTCCAAAAGAGTTCAGCTCCCATTTAGGCACTTAAAGTGCTCAGCGGCCTGACTGGATTGTCAAGAGTGCAGTGTATTGGGTGCAGAGCACTGTTCGAAAATCATGCCACTCATCTGTGGTGCCTAAATGGGAGCTGAGCTCTTTTAGAAATCTGGCTTTATGTGGCCGCTGAACCTTTTCTCCTGCCCACCCACTCTGCATTTGCAATGTCTGTCCGACCAGCAGCTCTAAAGGATTTCAAAGGGTCACATAACCTAAACACAGAGTTTCTCTCAGGTCTCTGAAACAGCTGTCATGTGGGAATCATAGAATATCAGGGTTGGAAGGGACCTTAGGAGGTCATCTAGTCCAACCCCCTGCTCACAGCAGGACCAATCCCCAATTTTTGCCCCAGATCCCTAAATGGCCCCCTCAAGGATTGAACTCACAACCCTGGGTTTAGCAGGCCAATGCTCAAACCACTGAGCTATCCCTCCAGCAATGTGTGAGGATCCGCAGCTCTTGAACCCAGGTCCGCTGCCAACCTTAACATCCCAGATGCCATCTGGAAGTTAGTCAGTACCTCGTGGGTTGAATGGCCTGTGGAACCCCGGCCTCACCAGAGGCATCACACATGGTAGTACTGATTGGAGAAGGGCCCAGCCCCACTCATCGGTCGGGCTGTGCTATTTAAGCCAGAAAGAGGCACAGGAAGTTATCTGTGTGGGTGAGTTCATGGCTGCTATGTTGGACCTTGACTTCTTATCTGACTCCTGGCTCCTGTCCCTGTTCTCGGCGTCAGATTTCACCACCGAGCTGTGGCTCGGGTCTCTGGCTCTGATTCCAGCTCTGATATTGGCTGTGGCATTTGGCCACTGACTCCAGTTCTGACCGGTGGCTCCGATTTCTGGCTCTGATTCTGGCTTGACCTGGCATCAAACCTCTGACTCTGGTTCTGACCCTCAGTTCTGACTCCTGGCTCCTCCTCCAACCATTAGCCCTGGCTCCGCCTCTGGCCACTAGCTCAGACTGCCCATGTCCTGGGCCCTAAACTGTGGGTGGGGCCTTGCTATTTCAGATCTCTTTTGCCCATAGTAGCTGCATGGTAGTCACTCCGGACTTCAACAACCCCTTGTGTTGCAATGGAGGCAGAAGGATTGGGGGTGTGACAAGTGCCTTCAAGGGGATGGGAGAGCCGCTATGTCCTCAGCAGGGGTGACTGTTTGGGGATTAATTGTTGTTGTTGTTGTTGGCGTCCGTTAGTCTCGAGAGACGATGGATATGCGCCCATGGGGAATGTTTAGTTGATGGTTGTGCAGTGTCTGTTATGGCTGTGGAGCCCCACATGAGAGTGGCAGTAACTGTTGCTTCCCGTGTTGTGTCGACGCTGTGAAGCGAAGCTGGAGTGTCCTCTCCAGGGCGCAAGCCAGGGCAGGGTGATATGGAGGAACAGCTGTTGCCCATGCAGCAGAACCCCCCTCTCCACGCAACTGATGGATCCAAGGGAAAGACAATGTCGATACAACTTGGTACCAGTGGCGTCTCAGGAGTTGCCGGAATGACGTTGAGGACAATGTCAGACCGCCATCGGGACTCCGACACCGGATTTGGTTTCAGGGTTGACTCCCTTAGTCTTTCCCATGAGTGGGTATTGCCACAAGGCAGCGGAGGTTTTAAATCAGAGTTTTCCTTCTCCTAGGTGGGCTGCCTTCCAAGGCTGACGAGCCCCACCTGCCCGAAAGGGGGGATTAATTACTGATGGCCTAAAGCATGGTTTAGAGCCATGAACCCAGCTGGTCATTACTGTCCCAATCAATGCCCCACACCTAAGGAGACTAGTGCTATTTTAAACATGGAAAATAATATAGGTGTCTGGATTATTTTAATGTGTGTTGCAGTTCAGTATGTGCAGGTATTTCTAGAGAATTCATGACCTTTACATTAGCTAGTCAGATGATTGAATCATCTCTTTGCGTTGCATTTGGTTTATAAATTCTGTTCCGTGTACTTCAGTCAGGTAAAGCAAAGTGAATAACTTTTTAAAAATGTAAAGTAAGTCTAACAACCCTCTTAAGAGCTTTTGTTTTAGATTCACTGTAACTTGAGATCTTTTTAGGCTCATGAGCAGGATAAATTCTGAGAGCGTATTATGAAAAAGCGTAAGTGAGGTCACTCACACAACACACTTTCTCAGGACTGCTTTGATCAAACATTTTAATTAAAGTTTTTAGACTCACTTGTTCATGTCTGATATGATGGTGTAACCTCCTGTAAAATAGCAGATTGGTCAAACAGCGATGGGAAGTGCTGCTAAAAAATCTGCTTGAGCATTACCCAGAAGGGAAAATACGTGTAATGAATTGAAATAAATGAAATGAAGTGTAAAAAAGGAATTCAGAACAGGCTTTCAAATCACTAATTTCAATCACTAACTTTGTTATGAGGGGGGAAAGGCACCTCTTCCCTTCGGTCATTTGACAGTTTAAAAAATAAATGACTACATTCAAATTACTATAGTTTTAATTCAAAGATATTTAAAAAATTATAATCTTGCCTGTCATTATTATTTGTATTTCTTTTCAAAAACTACTTGTTGCACCAGATCAACCCGAGATTCAAGTCTCTGCTCCTCTTTACATAGCTAGATGATAGCTTGGCTGTAGGCCTGGCCCTGTCTGCAGTCGACCTGATCATAACAATTAAACGCAATGATCATTTATAATTCAGCAAGCTTAACTCATTTCTTCAAATGCAGATGTTTGTGTTGTTTTTAAGGCCAAAAAAAAGATCTGAAACGCAGTCCCGGCTTCCCCCGCAGGACCCATTTTGACCTTAATTTTAACTCATAAACTAATGAGCTGTAAGCAGGGCCAGCTCCAGGCACCAGCTTTCCAAGCTGGTGCTTGGGGCGGCAGGTGAGAATGGGGCGGCAGTCTGAGTCCTGCGGCGGCAATTCGGCGGCAGGTCCGCTCTTCCCGCCGCCGAATTGCCGCCGCGGGACTCGGACTGCCACCCCATTCTCGCCTGCCACGGCGGCAATGGTGCGGCATGTCCGTCGCCCTCCCCTTGCCACCGCGGACTGGGACTGCCTGAGTCGGGGGCGGGGCCCCGCTACGTCTGCCTGCATCGGGGGCGGGGCTGCCGCCCCTGCTTGGGGCGGCAAAATTGTTAGAGCCGCCCCTGGCTGTAAGTGCTCAGAAAGTTCGTTCTGTTCTCAAAGGGTCAGCGCCGTCTCGTTGGGGGAGAGACGCTGGAGTCTTCTGACAGAACAAAGTGGTTGAATCCCAGCGTTCAGTGCAAAACTCCGCGCAGATTTCACTCTGGCACCAGACCTGGCACCTCTGCCAGTGGGCCTGGTTCTTCACAAGACAGAGGGCTTGATCCTCATTCGTGCTAAGGCCAACTCTGCCAGTGTAAAAGGGCCTTGAAGTGGGTGTAAAATTCTCCGTTCCAGTTAATGGGAATTCATAGGAAAATAGGAGGCAGCTTTGAAAGTCTTCGCCTTGGTGTATTCACGGCATAACGGCGCAGGAGCTGGCCTGGGACCAGATTATGGAACATCTTACTCACGTAGGTGAGCAGTTACTCTCACGAATTGTCCCATTTGCCTCGCTGGGACTACTCACATGGATAACTGCTTAGCAATATGAATAAGAGGTTCATCATCTAGCCCTGAGAGATGTACCGTGAATAAATCTAATTACTTTAAAGCTGAATAGTGCCTATAGGCCACTGGCCTGTATTAGAGGAGAAATCTTTCTTGCTGTCCCCTGATGTTCAGGGAGCTATACTAGCTCCTACACCCTTCCAGAAGGTGCAACAAATGCTCCCCCTTACATCTCACTTCCTGTACACTCAAAAAACAACCCGCCAGAATCCAACCCTTAGACTGCAATAAGAAACAATCTTAGTTAGGGCCAAATTCTGTGTTCTCACACACCCTGTGTAATCCGATTGACACCATTGGGCTGACTCCTGTGTAAAGTGAGCTGGATTTGACCCAATATCTTATAGACTCATAGACTTTAAGGTCAGAAGGGACCATTATGATCATCTAGTCTGACCTCCTGCACAATGCAGGCCACAGAATCTCACCCACCCACTCCTGGAATAATCCTCTCACCTATGTCTCAGCTCTTGAAATCCTCAAATCATGGTTTAAAGACTTCAAGATGCAGAGAATCCTCCAGTAAGTGACCCGTGCCCCATGCTGCAGACGAAGGCAAAAAACCTCCAGGGCCTCTGCCAATCTACCCTGGAGGAAAATTCCTTCCCGACCCCAAATATGGCGATCAGTTGAACCCCGAGCATGTGGGCAAGACTCACCAGCCAGACACCCAGGAAAAAGTTCTCTGTAGTAACTTCTAACATCTTCTAGTATATTTAATGTCCATAGTTATATTTAATGAGAAGCTGATGTGCTGTGACAAGGAATCATAAAAGTAAGCTTAGATAGACAGATTACACCAGTCATCATTGTCTTGCTGTCCCCTAGTGCTTCCCCCATCTGTGTGTCATATCCACCTGTTGTCTCCCATTGAGTAGTTGGATTATAAACTCTTTGGGGGCAGGGACAGCCCCTAACAGATGGGGGTCCTGATCCCAAATTGGGGCCATCAGGTACTGCTGGATGACAGGATGAACTCTTGTCAAGTTGGAGCTGTTAAACCGAATTTCCTCTGAAGAGAGTATTGTATTATGGGTCCGGTGGTGAGAACTGAAAAGACAACCAGGTAAGAGGGAGTGGGGTGGGAAGCTAGGAATGGAACTAATCCATGCACATTTACTGGGGTGGGAACTGGCCCATTTCTCATTTCCAGGGAGTTGTGTGCTAGTTGTAAAATGATTTACAGATATGGGGTCTGTTTCTCTATTCTCTTTCTCCTTGAGGTGTTGTTTACACCAGTGCAGAAAGGGTGTAAAGCACTAGCGGATCAAGATGATAGTTTTTTACACCCGGTTTGTCTTTACTTTGCCCTGGTGGAAGGTAGGGGAGAATCCAGCCTGCTTTGTCTAATTTTAGCTGCTCATAACAGTTTATTGCAACCAGAAACAATTAGTCCAGTGTGGACTAGCTGATGCCACTGCTGCTGAAAAGAGGACAAAGTTTAACAACTCTTGGCAAGAGCCTTCTAACTACCTCACTAAATGGGTCTGCCAGCATATCCGGATTTGAAATGTACCAGATCACTGTGCCGCATGGGGTTTATGGCTGTCCATAGCTTGGCATTATCCTCTAATGCACGTTGCCTGGGGAAATGTATCATCTTGCCCCTACTAACAAAAACAGCGAAGATGTCAGTTCTGGTTTTCATTTCTTGTCTAGGGAAATTAATAGGGACTTCAATGTAGTGCAGGCCAGCACGATACAACATGTGAGCTGTGGCAGATAACGTGTCTTCACTTGGATTTGCAAAACCCTTTGGACTAAATTGATGCTAAACTACAAAAATGCAGCCATGGTGTGCTGGCACTGGGAAATTGTCAGAGTTCATACAATGAGAGGGAGCGGGTCTGCTCAATAGTAGGGTGGGAAATCCAGGGTGCTGTATATTAGGAAGCAGTGTTAGGGGTTCATTAGAGCCTCCAGTGATTATATTGGGAGGTATAGTGCTGCTAAACATGCCATAATCTGCAGGAGACTTATAGCACTGAAGTTAATAGATCATGTGTGTTGACTGCTTTAGTTTTAATTTCTATCAATATTTACCTTTGAAAATGGCCAGGGCTCTGTAGAAACCAAGTCAGCGACACTTCTGAGGAGTTGTGTTAAACCAGCACATTCCCCTGCTCTCCTGGCTACACCCATTTCCTGGACAGAACGGCCCTGTGTCCATTTTAGGACAGGATCAGCCTTCTACAAACTTCTCCTTCCATTAAAGGGCATGTGTGGCTGCTGTTTCTTTGTGTCCCTCTGGCCTCTTTCTCTGCCCGTCTTTCTGCCGCTGAGGAACTGTCCAAAGCTCTCCAAGTTGGTGAATCTGACCCCGTTTGCTTCCTTCTAGATCAGAGAATTGGAATCCATATTTGGCAGCATTTCCAATATGATGTTGCCGTGCCTTAATTGTTCAGGTAAACTCCAGTACGTGTTATTTACACGGACATTTTGCTCCCAGGTTTTTATTGCTTATTTTATGATGTTTTGGGTGAGGTCAGAGCCTTTACAATATATGTACAATTGTCTCCCCTGGCTTTAATTCAGATTTCTCCCCAAAGAGAGAGAACCGGTGATGAGCGGACCATGTACACATCGTGATGTATGATCTAGCTCTTCCCTTCCATTGCCCCACTAATGCAGTCAGTATGTCCAAGAGCCACCTTCTCCCCCTCTTTTAAGGCTGTTTTTATCTGGTCATTTATTTTAATTAGAGGGAGAAACAGAATTTGACTTTTTTTGTTAGTTTCAGATGCTTTATTCCAATCCTGTCATTAAAAATAAAGAGCATCATTGTTTAAACCACTATGTAGTAGGTCTTTAGTCTGTCGTGTAGATTAGTAACAGTCTGTGGTTATCTACAGAGGTTAAAAACATTCAGTCAAGTTAAGTTACCTTTGAAAAGTCATCATTGTGAATTGTGAAGGATTTAGGCATTAGAAAAGTTGCACCAGTGTATCCTCCCTCCCCCCCACCCCATGTAGACGAATTTAAACCACTTTAACGCTTGTTTAATTTGTCTTTGCTTGTGTCGGTAAATTAATAAATTAAGCTAAATCCATTTAAGCAAGGGTTGAACCGGTTTAAGTGCATCTATATTAGGGGTTTGCACTGTATCAATTTTAAATCATTTTAGTTAAATTGTTGCAATTTTCACAATACAGACAAGTCCTTGTGGCCCAGTCCTGAACTCCTTGAACATTCAGAGCTTCCACTGGAGTCAACAGGATTTTTGAATTGCCAAGGAATATGGGTCTGGATCCTTATTTGGCAAGGATGAGTTTTAGTTTTATAGGTGACCCAGTCCCGCACACAGGCCCCAACCCTCTGCAGATGTAAAATGGCTGTTTCATTGACTTTGACGGCACTGCAATGATTTACATCAGCTAGTGTACCCTGGACTGTCTGAAAATAAGGTCTAAAATGTCTGTTAAACCCAAATGGCCACACATGGTGGCTCTGGATACACTCCAATTCCCAAGTGAACCATTCATCTGGGAGTCTCATCAAGATTCAGAGTGATGAACTGTCAGACTATGGATGTGTTCAAACTTCCATTGAAAATCTAACTGGTAGAAAAGAAAAAATTCACAATAGCATCACTGTTTTGGTTCAGATCAGTCAGAATAGGAATGTCCCATACATTGTTTCGAAAGCTGATAAAAATTGAAACCCAGATTATGAAAATGGCCACTAACGTTATTAAGGGCTGACCCAAAACTGGGGACCTCAACAAGCCCTGAACTTGGGAGCATTTGAAATTGGAATCCAGATCTGAGTGTAGCTTTGAGCCTCTCTCATTTCGTAGCAGTTCCCCTTCTTTCTCTTGATACAAATTGAACAGTATTACAGAGATTTAGGAACATTGCATGATCCTATGTGCCACATAGCTCCTGTAATCCCAATACACACTGGTCACATTTTATATTAAGAGTTTTATAAAAGGATAATAAATTATTATAATAGCTTTTTATTCAAGAGTTAATCAATCATTCTATATTGTTAGAGTCCAGCAGGTCAATATGTTTATTACTATGGCTTATAGTTATAACCAACTATAATACTTTCTCCTAATGATTTTATAACCATCGATAATACATACTACACACATCTGTTTCATACTTATAACCTATATTAGTAATTTATTAAACTATTATAAACTATTCATAAATGTAACCTACTATAAAATGTGACTCAAATTAAGTGTGTGCTAAAAGCCTTGAAATGAGGTTTAGGCCCAAAATTTGACTAACATGTTTGTTTCATTGGAAGTTTTTTGTAAGAGGAAGGTTTCAAAAATGAATATATCTGTTACCTTAAATGTATTTCCCCTCAAGGTCAATATCAGCTGTCCAGTAATCATGTTCAGCCTTCTAATAACAAACTAGTTTATCCATGATATAGAGAAAATAGATTTTTTAAAAAATATTTCAGATCAACCATGTTGGTTTTAACAAGTCTACAAAGGAAAATATCTCCTGCATAGTTGTTAAAGTCATTTTTATTGTGAATTCCCAGGGAGTAAATTAGATGCACAGAGTGTGATTCTGAAGACTTCACTGCCACGAAACTCCCGTTGGCTCGAATAGGATGTTTGTGCGAGGATGGGATTCAGGAACAGGCTTGTACTGTTGCTTTGCCATATTTAAAATGACATGTTGTACCTATAACAATTGTTCAAGTTTCGCCTTCAGCTCTGAGTCTTCTGCCATAGCCAGCAGCAATGAGGCGACTTAGGGGCTTGTCTTCACTACCCGCCGGATCGGCGGGTAGCAATTGATCTATCGGGGATCGATTTATCGCGTCTCATTTAGACGCAATTAATCGATCCCCGATCGCGCTCCCCGTCGGCTCCGGAAATCCACCTCATCGAAAGGCGGAAGCGGAGTCGACGTGGGAGCGGCAGCGATCGACTCGCCGCCGTCCTCACGGCCAGGTAAGTTGATTATGATACGCCGACTTCAGCTACGCTATTCACGTAGCTGAAGCTGCGTATCGTAGATTGACACACCCCCCCCCCCAGTGTAGCCCTGGGCTTAAGGACAAAGTGGCAGCTTGAGCACCATGTCCATTGTGAGACCAAGGTTGGTATGTTAGGGTTTGATCCTACTCCGCTTGGAATCCATTGTAAAACTACAACGCAGCTCACCTGTCCCGGATCAAACCTTTAATGTGCTGAAATGAATCAGATTGAATCCCACCTTTTAACCACATAACTATCCTCCATCTCTGGGAAGCAGTGTGCTTTTAGCATACCCACCACCTGTAACACCCAAGTAGGGCTGGGTTTCTATCATTCTAGCATACATTCGTGTGGGATTTCAGAGTCACTGTCTGCTCGGATATCACACACACACACACCCCAGCTCCTGGTACCTTGTGCACACTGTCCTCTACACCTGTGCAGAGTGTGTCCAAATGTTCTACAGCCACTTTGACTCTCTTCATACAGGTGGCACAACAACGAAGAACCAGGCTCTGGCTACCATGGCCTGGAAGCTGTACTAGAATCTTCATGTTTTTCCTCTTGGGAAGGTAGAAGTGGAGTATTGCGCGTGCACACGCACACACACAGACACACACATACACGTGGCCAACATCCTCAGCTTGCGAGAACAGGAATAGCTCCATTATAGTGGATCGGGCCCAAAGTAGTAAGTAAGCTGATGGATCTGCCGTACCTCTCTTTCATCAATTCAGCAACTGTCTGCAATAACACAGTTCTGACTCTGTATCAGGTCTTGTCTACACTCGAAACACGGCAGCTGCGCTGCTGTAGCACTTATGTAGCCACTCACTCAAGCGATGCAAAGGGTTGTCCCCTCGCTATAGTTAATCCACCTCCCTGAGGCGGTAGCTCGGTCTTCCATCAATCTAGCACTGTCTACACCAGGGGCTGGGTTGGCTTAACTACGCCACTCACGGGTGTGGATTTTTCACACCTCGGAGTGATGTAGCTGAGTCAACCTAACTTTTGAGTGCAGACCGGGCCTTCAGTATAACTCTGACTGTTAGCAAGTGCCAAGGTGGCCATATAAATCCCAAAATATAATACTGTGTTCACTAGTTTGTAGGTGTTCAAGTCCATGCTTTCGAGATCATCAGTGCATTTCATTAATACATGAAGAGCCCAAATCAGTGGTGATCTCCATCTGATGCAATCCATCCAGCTGAAGTGGCCAGTTAGTGCAGATTTGTGACTGTTTTGCTTCACCCGAATGGTGAGAAGCGGCAGACGCATCCTGGCAAATCTGGTCACAAAAGTCTTCAAAGCAGGCCCCAGATTTAAGGTCTCCTTCAGCCTTCGACAAATACGATATAAAGCTTGAAAGAGAGGAAAGAGAACTAGATTAATGAGAATTCAGCCCTCGTGTCTGTTCTATTCAAATGTAGATAGGTTCACAAAGTCAGGCCGCTGGTCTGCTACTGGGAAAATGTGCAGCCCCTTCTCTGGGCCTGCGGGAAAGCCACCACTAAGCCCTTGTTTTGTTACATCTCCAGCTGTGAGCTTTCCACTAAAGTGGATCATAAGCCACCCTTGAAATCTAGCCATTTGATTAAATAAACTTATTTTGGCTTGGATTGCCAGGGGGAAATACTGTTCTCCATCATCTTGTTAAAACTGTGCATTAAAGATTATTGGGAGTGCGGGGGAAGGGGGGAATGACATCTTTTAATGCCAAGCATACATTAAAGTAAGAGAAAACAAAAACATGTGTGCACTTTCCCTAGGGTTGGGTTTTCATTTTGATAAAGAGGAATGCCATTACGTTTAAGCTATCAACACATAGGAGTGGGTAAGCTCAGTCCACTTCCTAAGGGACAATTGTCCCAACTTGCAGAAATCTATTTATCTGAGGTACTTACATGGTCCCCTCACCATTCTGTATCCTCAGTGTATTTATCCTCACAGCCCTCCTGTGCGACACAGAAGTACCGTTACTCCTGGAGAACTGATGCACAGACCTATTACAGGTATTATTTCTAGCTAAGCATTTAGAGCACTGAGTTGACCCTAGCTAACCAATCACACAGGACAGTAAGTCTCCAGGACTCGGGCGCCTCACTTGTGAAAATGGGAATCAGGATCCACGTAGGGTAACATTTTCCAAAGCAGCTAAGGGCCAGACACCCAAAGATGCAGATTTCCAAAGGTTCTAGGCACCTCGCATTGATTTCCACCTACCTGCAGATTTAGATGCTTAAATACTTTAAAAATCTGGCCCCAACTAACTTGCCCAGGAGCTCGCACTGAGTCTGCGGGTGAACCTAGGCCTCTTGGATCCCTGGCTAAGGCCCTGGCGTTGCTCTCCGAAATCACCACTATAACTGGCACTAATTGCCACCCTTATGATCAGTCACAGCCGAGGAATGAAAGGCTGCTACGACGGAGCTATTCTCTCACCCCGCATTGTCCCTTTGAGTCAGGAGCACGGCATGTGGCACGGGAAATGTGGAGGAAATGGCACTGTGACTCCCTGGGCATTAGCTCGTCTGGGGTAGACCGATGAGCCCTATCCACAGGGCTCTTAAAGCAGCACCTTTCGCAATCACTCGATCCATTCCCAAGTGACTTTGTAGCAATGGCACCTTGGGGTCCCAGGTTTGTGTCTCGCTGATTCCAGATCACATGTGCTCACTTTGTGAGTGAAGAGATGCTTTCTTCTAACTGCCAGTTCACCCTGGACTCTGAAATTCAAGCTGGGTTCTTTCCTCCTCATGGATTATCATCAGTAATAAAGAGTTTACAGGCTAAAGAATTTCCTCCATGACACCAGGCAACCTAGCTGGCTTCAGATGATGGCTTCACTTACACCTGTACAACCCCATGGCTAATAGCCTGAAGGTTAATGGGGTTAGATGGGGGCATCGTCTGAGAAGCAGAATCTCTATTGCTGGTGAGGAGGCATAAGAAGAAAAGAAGCCAGCTTGACTTTCAGGACCTAAATTGAATTTTCCAGGCTGGCAGCTAGAAAAATGTATAAGCGGAGTATATAGTACCCGGATCCAATGGGACACAAGAAAGATGTGCCCTTCCCCCCATGGAACTGCCTTTTTAAAGATTCACCTTCCAAAGAAGAGAGACGTTGTTAAAAGCCATTTTTCTGAACGGTAGAAATGAACTTTTTTTGTTGTTTTGTTGTACTGCCCATTAGAATCCCACTTCTAAAGGCAAGTCCATGAAGAGAAACCGAGCCCCGCTGATTTGTCCCAGTTTGAGGCTAGTATAGACGGATATTACTAGACTCCTTTACCTGTGGTTCAGCCTACCATGTGAAATACAATTGTGTGTATCAGGAACTCGGTACCATAACATGAATGCCTTGTCTTTGGGTCTAACAATTTCCCAAATTGAGGCCTGATCCAAAAACCACTGAAGTCAATGGAAAGTTTCCCATTGACTTCAATGGGCTTTTGGAGCCAACCCTGGATCTGTTGTCTCCCTTGGCAAGCACTCACTTTTCCAGAATGTCTTTTAATCCGGCTGTTTTTTCAGCTGCTGTAATGTCATTCGGTTGCATTTCCGCTCAATTTTGCACTTGCTTTGAGCAGAGAACTCATCAGACCAGATGTGCTGTAGCCTCCAGTGTCTTTTTAAAAAACTCCTTGCGGTTGCCTTCCTGTAACCGCCGCAAACGGGCTCTGACGCTCGTTGCTAACACCTCCTCCATGCGCGTTGTAGCGTCTGACAGAAAGGGTACATCTAGACAGTGATCGGTAATGTGCAATAGCAGTGCACTGTCTGGCCATGAATGAAAACATCGGTTGGCTTAAGCAGGGTATCAGTAACACTAACTTGCAAACTGGGCATTATCAGGGGTCTTGTCCTCAACCTCCTATAAGGTCATTTTGCAGCACAAAGTGATCTTAAAGCTGCTCCAAAGGGGCAACTGAGGTCTCCGCCAATGCAGAGGAGCTTGCTACTATAACCGGCTTAGCGCTACCCACTCCCCCAGAACTGCAAGAGCTCAGCTCAGCTCAAGCACACTCGAGGATTGGGCTCATTGTGCTCTGCTAGGACTCCATTCCTACATAAAACACACCGCCGTGGGTATAAAGAATGGCCTTTGCATCTAATACACGATTTACGCCCCCGTACGAAACCTCTTGGCGTGCTCTTGTAGCAATTACAAGCAATGTTGCAAAAATGCATGCATGGATCCTGGAAAAAGCCGTTAGATACTGTAGGAGATTTATAACTTCTATTATGTATTACTCATATTATTTTCTGATGGTACCATGGAAAAGCCCCAAGTGAGAGCAGGGCCCAGGGTGCTAGACGCTGCAGAGACACAGAGTACGAGACAGTCCCTGTCCCAACGAGCTGGCAGTCAAAACAGACAAGCCAAAACGTAGGAGAGGAAACCAAGGCACAAAGCAGGGAAGTGACTTGCCCTAGGTCACTCAGCAGCTCAGTGGCAGAGCCAGCTCTCCTGCATTTCAGTCCAAGAGGCTGGAGTGGATCGAAAGAGAGGTGTGTTCACCTCTGGCGAAGGGAGTGAGAAACCACCAGGAAAACACCATCCCTTCCAGCCCTACGTCTCTATGCTTCTAGGCTCTCTGCTCCTTAAATTAGGGGGCATTCAGACTCTGAGCCCAAGTGGCTGTTGCTTGTCTTTGTCCTCAAAGCACACAGAGGTCTACTCCAGCCAGGGCCCTGACACCTAGAGAGTAAAGGTTCCCTGGTTGCTTCTGATCCTACGGGTCCCACAGGACAGTATGCCGTGGGGAGGCATCCAGGCCACCTTAAAATTCACTTTCACACAGCAGCTTCCCCACAATGTAGCTCCCAAGAACGCTATTTTTCAACTTGTTTTACTTAAAACCAACCCCCCTCTCTGCGAACATGTCCAAGCCTTGCATTTTCCACTTCCTCCACCCAGATTTCTCTCTTTCAATCGCTCTCTGACCATCTGACGCGTTTTAGTAGACATGTCATCAGACACCAGCCCCAGGGAGGAGACGCACCAGCCACTGCTGCAGCTCACATTAGCATCCCACCCTTCTCTTGGGAAATGGAGCTGATGGGTTTGGCAAGTGTCTATACGGAGACATTTTGAGTTTTTGATGGAATATGTGTGTGTATGAGAGAGCAAGAGAGAGAGAGACCGAGAAAGAACACGTTCGTGTGTATGACTACCCACACAAAGACTCTATTTGCCTAAAGACTTTAGCTGACCTTCCTGTCCAAACGACTCTCTTTCAAACACAGGTCAAAGTTATTTAAAAAAGCTTATTGTAGTTAAGTGACAATGTGCTGTTTACCTATAGCAACATTGAAGCAAAACCCAAGCGCTTAACTTAAAAGCAAGGACATGAACAGTTAAGGACATCATAAATCCTAGGTTGCTTATGTAATAAACATAAAGACATTGGACAAGAATTCCAAAAGAAGGAGCCTAAAGTTAAGGTTTAATGGAGCCCGGCAAAAATTTGCAACTGAAACCTTTTTTTCCGGGGGGAAAAAAAAAGCGGATTCAGCAACACCAAAACATTTTGTGGATTTGTGTCGCTTTCACTGAATTGTTTGGTTAAAAAAAAAAATTGTCATTGACATTTTTAAAACAAAATGTTTCAATTTTTCTATTCAAGAACAACTTTTCATTTTGCAATGTCCTTTCACTTTACTTTAAAAAATTGAAAAATGCTCAAAAACTACATTAAATGTTTAGTTTTGAGTTGAGTAAACTGTTTTGTTCAATTTGCAAGTTTTTATTATTATTTGGAATATGCCCAGTTTTTTTAACCTTTCCTTATTGGTCAAGTTTTTTAAACCGTTTGTCATTTCTGTTGCCTTCCTCTGGGCTCTCTCCAGTTTATGCACCTTTTTCCCAAAGTGTACCACCCAGAACTGGACACAGTACTCCAGCTGAGGCCTCAGAAATGCCAAATAGAGCAGGAGAATTACCTGCCGTGTCTTACATATGGCACCTCTGTAAATATACCTCAGAGTGACATTTGCCTTTTTTGCAACTGCATCACCTTGTTGACTCCTATTCAGTTTGTGACCCACTATAGCCTCCAGATCTTTTTCAGCAGTACCAGCCCCCCGGCCAGGATTCCCCATTTTGTAGTTGTGCATTGGGATTTTTCCTTTCTCAGTGCAGCACTTTGGATTTGTGTCTGATACTGTACATTTAGTTTAATAGAAAAGTGAATTGTGAAAGACTATCGATCTGTGGAGAAATGATGTCTGACATGTGTGCATAGATAGCTCCAGATCCTCAGGTGTGGCCAGTGATGTCCATAGAGCAACTGACTGAAGATCCGGCCCATACTTTTTCGGAAGAGTTTTGTGTCGGGTTTATACTTGGAGATAAATGGTAAAAGAATCATATGTAATGTAGGTCTGAGCTATGGTAGGGCTCAGGCATTTCTTTGTACTTGATAAGAATGATGGGCAGCATTCTCCACTCTGTGGCATTAGGTATACACCACTGCGACTCCACGGACGTCAATGAATTTATACCAGCTTAAATTGGTGTTATGGGCTCACCAAGGCCCAGTTCCTCAAAGGGTAATTCTCATTGAAATCACTGGGAGTTAGGGGCTGCTGACGATCCAGGCAAAAGCTCTAAGAGGGACAAGCTGGACTAACTCAGGGAAATCTCATAGCTCAGGCAGGCCCTGACTTTCGTGGGAAATTGACAAGCATTATCTGGGAGGCAGCTCAATTCTAGTGCTGGACATAGGGTCTCTGGAGAGCGGGGGTTTAATCCAAGCCTTTCCACTGATCTGCTGGACGACCTTTCACCTTTCCTATCCCAACCTCTCTTGGTCTCGGCTATTCAGGTTGAGTTCTTCAGGGCAGGGGGCTGTCTCCTGCTATGTGGTTGTGCAGAGCCCAGCACAATGGGCTCTCAAGCTCAGCCGAGGCCTCCGGATGCTACAGTAATGTTACAGTTCCTTTTTCTCCTGTCCCACAGACATGGTGCTTGTGGCTTGCTTATCAGCAAATGTTGCTTTCCAAGTTGTTCTTTGCCCAAAAAGGTGTTTCGGTCCAAAGGGTTCAAATAAGCATCCAAACCACCAAACATTTTGAAGTTGACCCATCTGTCATCCTGGCACACCCAATATTACCACCGCTTTTTAACCAATATACAGAAGACTATGTGTGACTGGCTTCTGGAAAAAGCACGAATCCTCCTGCCAGACAGTCAGCAATTGTTCAGCGGGTGATTCACAGCCAAGAATCAAAAATGCCGGCAACATAGCCTCTGTCAGCAGCAAGCATTCTGCAAAGGATCAAGAAGGGCAAGTACACACGTTCAGCTGGTTTACAGCGCTTGCAAAACAAAGGTGGTCGTGGGGTTTCTAAACATGAAACACCAGAGAAAAATTGGCACAGTATCAAATGAAAAATCTGTTTGTTTTCCCACAGCTCCAGAGTCCCTACACGCTCGGAATACCTACAAAGAAACCCTTTCCCACAACGAAGAGACCCGATGCACTAATATATAGATCAATACGAGCCAGAGTCCGTATTGAACTGTTCGGAGCTATTGTAACTCGCTGAGGGTCTAGCCCTGAATGTTAAGAATATATGATGGCACAAGCAGCAAAATGCACCAATCAAAAGGCTAAATTGTGCTTGTAGACAGCCACAATTCCTCCCCAGACACCATCTTGCACCAGGTCAGGGGCGAGAGATTATTTACTGTAGCCTGCAAAAGGGGCAGTTTACATCCTCCCACAAACGCAGCCAGCTATGGTGCCTGGCAAGGTGGAGCCTTGACGCTGCTTTCTCCCGGCCCCCTCCGCCCCTGCCCGAGTTTGGAGTAACAGGGCTCGCTGAACCTCTGCTCCACACAGGACCTATATTCAAGATGCGGATAACCCATCCTGGATGGGGGGGGGTAAAAATCTCTCCTCCCCCTACTCTCCTGCACGGTTGTGCTAGTCCCAATCTAGCCCACCCTGCGTCGTGCACAAACACCTAAGACACTTTCCCGCTCTTGCCTGATTTGTATTGCCTGGTTGTACTTTAGCTTTGCGAGGGTTTGCTGGTCTCCGAATAGTCCAGTGTGGGACTTGGCTTTGCTGTTAGTTTACAGTACAGGAGCCCAAGACATCTCCCTCCTAATGCTATTTTGTTTTTCCTCTGATGCGGTCAACAGCAGGGAAGGGCGATGAATTTGCCACTCTTCTGCCAGCGTCTGATGCACTCTGTGTTGCAGAAAACTCCTATATGCTTTCAGTGTGTGTAGTACCAATGGGAGTCGTCCCATTTTGCCCTGTGGGCCCGATCCAAAGCCTACTGAAGTCAATGGGAATCTGTTCCTTGAAGGAGATGGGAGATTTTTCTTGACTTCAGGTGACTTTGGATGAGGCCCAATGCAAATAAGGGTTTGTGGAATGGGACCCATTATACAGAGTGACTGCTTTATTAGGCTGAGACTAGACACCTTGCTGGAGATCATTTATTTGCAAAATAAGAACTTTTAATGCATCATAATTGTTGAAAATAGAAGTGAATTAGCAAGGTAAGAACCTAGGCTATGATTTTCAAATAAACCAAAGGAAGCTGTGCACTTGAGAGCTTGTCACCTAACCCCCTTAGATTCCTTGAAATCCCAACCCAAACCTGTAGTTGAGATTTGCAAAAGTTGACAACTTTTGATACGTATCTAAACATTGTTCTTCAAGTGGCCTCCTTCTAGCCTCTCTCAGATCTAATCTTCTTGCTCAGGGCTGGTCTACCCTGAAAACGTACAGGGCACAAGGAAGTATTCGCTCTTCCAAAGTTTACACAGACAGTAACTCTGTATAACACATCCACCTTTTTAGAAGAATCCCTTTATAGTACAACAGCACATTTACTAAACTGGAGACCTGGGACCAATCCCTAATTCTGTGGCCAATCTGTTGGGCAACCTTGGTCATATCACATCACCTCTCTGTGCCTCAGTTTCCTCTACTAGAAAAACTGGATAATGGCACCTATTAACCTTTGTAACGTTGTTTATGGTCAAAGGGTTACACAAGAGCTCGTCATTACTATTATTAAAAATAGCACAATGGATGTAACTCAATTGCCATCATGACCCCAAATATAATCTTACAAAAGATCCACGTGCCTAGCATATGGTTATAAAAATGTCTCTCAGTATTTTTGTTGTGGGGGTTGTGGTGTAAGATAATAGCAACAATAAAGTTAACTTTGCCTCCAACAACTGTTTTAAGTCCAATAATGATGAACTGAGGTTCAATAGCCTGTTTTATGCAGGAGGTGAGACTAGATGTTAATAACGGTCCCTTTCGGCCTTAAAAACTATGACTGAATCTGTGAAGAAATAGGAGTTATAAATATATGGCCTAAGGGCCCTCTTAAAAATACAGGCCCTGATTCAGAAAAATGTCCCTATTCAGTAAAGCCCTTAAGGGCAGGTCTTCACTACCCGCCACATCGGCGGGTAGCAATCGATCTATCGGGGATCGATTTTTCGCGTCTCATTAAGACGCAATTAATCGATCCCCAATCGCGCTCCCCATCGGCTCCGGCAATCCACCTCATCAAAAGGCGGAAGCGGAGTCGACGGGGGAGCGGCAGTGATCGACTCGCTGCCGTCCTCATGGCCAGGTAAGTCGATTACGATACGCCGACTTCAGCTACGCCATTCACGTAGCTGAAGTTGCGTATCGTAGATCGACCCCCTCCCCTAGTGTAGCCCTGGACTAAGTGTGTGCTTAAGAATAAGGAGACAAGGCGAGTGAAGTAATATCTTTTACTGGACCAACTTCTGTTGGGTTTTGCCAACAGAAAAGCTTTCGAGCTATACAGGGCTCCTCGGGTTTGGGAAAAGTAATCTGAGTGCCAAGCACATATTTAAGTTCCAGTGAAGTCAGTAGGACTTACAAACATACTTAATGTTAAGCACTTGCTTAAGGGCTTTTCTGAATAGGGGGAGACAACAGATGCTTAAATGATTTTCTGAATCTGAACCACAATAAGTTAAAGCAAAAACACTGCATTACGTTTACAGAACAGTGAATCCAAAAAGTGAATCCAAAAGCAGTTTACAAAATAACAACTACTCTTATAAAGAGACCAAAGTCTGTCACTGCAACCACATTGGAAGATTTTGCAGGCATCTAAGAAGTTTCCTTTGGGGGATGCAGTCTGGCTTGACCAGTGTAAGACAGAATTCAAACAGCAACAAAAAAGAGGGAAAGAAGCAAAAAGAACAGAAGGATAAGAGAGAAATGGAAGTGTGTAACAGGGTCCGCTGCCTCTTGAGCAGTTACAGAGCCTGGCTCGCCTTCTCCCAAAGAAAAACCTTAACTTTTCAGCTATAGCTTCTTATCCAGCCCTAACTCCCTTCCTCAGAGATCACTACAGGAGAGCTACTCTGTCCTCACTGAAATGCACTCTGGCCCTTTATAGCCCACGTGCAGCTCACCCCATTAATTCACTGGGAACATTGCTGTGGCACAGGGGCACTGGACTTATTTTAATCATTGGGGCTGGCCACCGTGTGAGAAAGAGAAATGGGAATAATAGGCCAATAGGCAGAGGCAGTCAAATAAGAGTGGTAGGTGAGAAAAATTGATGTGAGAGAAATATCTAGAGAGCTATATGGAAAGAAAACAGTCAAGTAAGCTACCTTTGTGGTTGTGGTACTGAAGAGGGACTCTGATGATTTGGGCTCAGTTTCCGGCTCTGCCACAGATTTTCTGTGTAACCCATGGCAACTCATTTAATTTCTCTGTGCCTCAGATCCCCTTCTATAAATAATAAGAACAAATAATTGTGACAATCTGTATCTCGGGGGAACACCCTGCAACCCCATGTTCATCCTTATACCATGATTGTGTGGTATCCAATGCAAAGTTTGTCATATCGGGTGTCTTTGGAAGGCTCATGATGCACTGAGCATTGTTGTTACAGTGATGTTATAGGTTGTAATTTCATGTATATAGTTAAGAAGTTAAAAATGTGTCCTCGTGGCTTAAAACAAGCCCAGGCAAAACTCGCCAGGAGCAGAGAGTAGTTATTAATGGTTCCCAATCCTGCTGGAAAGGTATAACGAGTGGGGTTCCGCAAGGGTCTGTTTTGGGACCGGCTCTGTTCAATAGCTTCATCAATGACTTGGATATTGGCATAGAAAGTACGCTTATTAAGTTTGCAGATGATACCAAACTGGGAGGGATTGCAACTGCTTTGGGGGTAGGGTCATAATTCAAAATGATCTGGACAAATTGGAGAAATGGTCAGAGGTAAACAGGATGAAGTTTAATAAGGACAAATGCAAAGTGCTCCACTTAGGTAGGAACAATCAGTTTCACACATACAGAATGGGAGGAGACTGTCTAGAAAGGAGTACGGCAGAAAGGGATCTAGGGGTTATAGTGGACCACAAGCTAAATATGAGTCAACAGTGTGATGCTGTTGCAAAAAAAGCAAACATGATTCTGGGCTGCATTAACAGGTGTGTGGTGAGCAAGACACAAGAAGTCATTCTTCCGCTCTACTCTGCGCTGGTTAGGCCTCAACTGGAGTATTGTGTCCAGTTCTGGGCACCGCATTTCAAGAAAGATGTGGAGATATTGGAGAGGGTCCAGAGAAGAGCAACAAGAATGATTAAGGGTCTAGAGAGCATGACCTATGAAGGAAGGCTGAAGGAATTGGGTTTGTTTAGTTTGGAAAAGAGAAGAATCATAGAATCATAGAATCTCAGGGTTGGAAGGGACCTCAGGAGGTCATCTAGTCCAACCCCCTGCTCAAAGCAGGACCAACCCCAATTAGATCATCCCAGCCAGGGCTTTGTCAAGCCTGACCTTAAAAACCTCTAAGGAAGGAGATTCCACCACCTCCCTAGGTAACCCATTCCAGTGCTTGACCACCCTACTAGTGAAAAAGTTTTTCCTAATATCCAACCTAAACCTCCCCCTCTGCAACTTGAGACCATTACTCCTTGTTCTGACATCTTCTACCACTGAGAACAGTCTAGATCCATCCTCTTTGGAACCCCCTTTTAGGTAGTTGAAAGCAGCTATCAAATCCCCCCTCATTCTTCTCTTCTGCAGGCTAAACAATCCCAGTTCCCTCAGCCTCTCCTCATAAGTCATGTGCTCCAGCCCCCTAATCATTTTTGTTGCCCTCCGTTGGACTCTTTCCAATTTATCCACATCCTTCTTGTAGTGTGGGGCCCAAAACTGGACACAATACTCCAAATGAGGCCTCACCAGTGCCGAATAGAGGGGAATAAGACTGAGAGGGGTCATGATAGCAGTCTTCAGGTATCTAAAAGGGTGTCATAGGGAGGAGGGAGAAAACTTGTTCATCTTAGCATCTGAGGATAGAACAAGAAGCAATGGGCTTAAACTGCAGCAAGGGAGGTTTAGGTTGGACATTAGGAAAAAGTTCCTAACTGTCAGGGTGGTTAAACACTGGAATAAACTGCCCAGGGCGGTTGTGGAATCTCCATCTCTGGAGATATTTAAGAGTAGGTTAGATAAATGTCTATCAGGGATGATCTAGACAGTAATTGGTCCTGCCATGAGGGCAGGGGGCTGGACTCGATGACCTCTCGAGGTCCCTTCCAGCCCTAGAATCTATGAATCTATGAAAACAAGCCTGGTACGTATCAATTTCTTTGTTAAATTGATGAACTCATATAAGCTTGCAGCATCCAGCAGGCATAACTGGACACTGCAAGATGGAGGTTCCTAGGGTTGTGTCTGGGACCGGAGATATTGGCTAGTGTCATTCGCTTGCACAATCCAAGAGCAGCTTACATGCTAGAGACTGTGCATGAACAGCCCAGGAGTGAGAACCAGCAGATCAGGGTAAGGCTGGCTCCCAGAGTCGAGGACTGGAGTGGCCTAGCAGATCATGGGTCCAGGTAACACCGGGGGACAGTCACAATAATACTGCCCTATTTTACTGGGATGTTATAAAGCTAAACCTGTAACTGCTTGGGAGGTGCTCAACTACTGGGTGATGGGGGCGGGCAGCGTGTTATGAGTACTTTGACAGATAGTTTACAGCAAACCTGATGAGAAATCTAGGACAAAATGTTGTGGCCATTGAGAGAGTTGTAATAATTTTCTTTGCCATCCACTAACATAAGTGCAAACATTAGCTAAGCGGATTATACAATAGTGCAGCACTGAAGCGTTCTAATATGAAAAAAGCTTAGGTTTGTATAACGAAAACTTTTGTACATTTTTGTAATCATTACTGATGTTTATCTTTTATTTGCAAAAGAACCCTTAATTGCTTGGAACATTCTCTCTTTCGCAATTATTATCCATCTGGAGGCCTTTAGCTTTGATTTAAATCAAAAACTTCACTAGGTTTGTCAAAGAAGGTTGTGTCAGTCCCTGTCCAAAAAACTCTCAGTCTTGCAAAGGAATCTTGGGGGGGAAATGTTTTTTATTATTTTTAAGCACAATTTATTTTTACCCTTTTCTGGCCATTTTAAAGCAATTTTTAAGCTGTAAAATTCAAGAATTTCACCAAAAATGGCCTATAGCTGGGATGACCAGTGGGAACTCAATGACAGACAGAGAAGCCCTGCACCTGTAATCCCTCATCCACTGGTGGAGCACCATTCATGGAGCTTCCTGGGAGCACAAAGGTCCATCCAGGTAGCTCTGATTATAGGTTTGGGGTCAACAGTATGTAGCTCCTTTTCTATAATTGGCAGTCTCGGAAAAATAAGAGTTATCCCCAATAGTCAAGAATTTAGGCAGTGACTGAATAAATTCTACAGCACTGGAGTTCTTGAACATTGTGGAATGGCAATTACTCTCATGTTTGACTTTTTATGGCAATTTCCCACGTGGTGAAGCTTTTTCAAAGAGCTATTTCTTTCTATTTCTTCCTTATCCTTCTCAAGGCCTGAAAAATCTTCTGTATTGCAAATCCTTTCCTCTGTAACATTTGTTCTAGAACTCCATTCAGCCGTCACCTGAGACATACTTCCGGCTAAAGACGAGCAAATTATTTAGCATTTTCCCCAGCTACTATCTATTGTGTTCTTCAAAATAATTCTCAAATCTGATTCACCTTCCCCTTCTTCCTCCATTTCAGAATCATCTAGTGAGTCTACTGAGTGGTTCAGAGACATTTTCGAGCAGATGCCTGGGACACTCAGTGTGGCCTAGTGGAGGGGCACTGCTCTGGGATTTGGAAGGCCTAGATTTCACACTGACCTGCTATGTGACCTTTGGCAAGTCACTTCACCACTTTGTGCTTCTCTAATCCCTTTCCACCTTTTATCTATCATATCTATTTGAATTGTTACTCTTTGGGGAAGGAACTGTGTGTTTGTACAGCACCCAGAACCATGGAACCTTCATATTGGTTGGGGCTTCTAGGTCCTTCTCTAATAATAATATTTACTCCAAGAAAGAAGTACGCTGGTAAAATAATGTTTCAGACAAGTTAGGTATTTGATGTTGGTTTATTGTTTTCTTTGTGCAGTCAATAAAAGTGGCTTATTATTGTTGTTTAAGGAATCTAAAATAAGATTGTAAGAGGGTATCTACACTTTTACTGGCGTTGAGCCAATCAACCCTAATCAATTAACCCCACCCATGTGCAGGGTATGGGCCTTGATAGGAAGAAAGTCCAGCAGTTAAGGGATGCAGTAGGTAGACGTGATTTAATCAATGAAATTATATTGCTAATAGCAGAGTTTATTACAGATCAGGATACACATAGCATGAGCCGCGATCCCAGTGTATATCAGGATAATGCGGAACTAAATATCAGATGAAGCAGCTAAAAGCAGTGTAAGAAATGGAAGATTGGCATAGAAATACCCTTGAGTAAACAGAAATTCAAAAGCCTACTACAGAAAAAATTAAAAGAGGAACAGCAAAAAAATTGGATTAAGAAAAAAAGGGGAATAAGGGATTTCTCTGAATTGTGCCCTAGCATGGAGGATAATGACATACCCAAGGGCCCGGATAGGAAAAAACAAAGTGATTTAGTTTCGAGTACTTACTGGCCATTGTGGTTTAAACAAAAATCTTTTTTGAATAAACAAACAAACACTGTAAGGTAGAAGAAACGAGTCGCCTTTTATGGGCATGTAAAGGCTTTGGTGAAGAAAGGGGAAAGTTCTTTGAAGAATTTAAATGGTATAATGTAACAAAAGTTATACAACATTATTTAGTAAAAATACCGGGGAAATGGGGGAGTGTTAGACATGGGGTACTATTACATGGCCTGAAAGACATGGGGCAGAACAAGAGACTATACATTGGGAGGCATTTAGGAATCATAGTTGGTGGCGGCCATATGCTATGCAGTCAAGCCTGCTTTGCCAAAAAAAAAAAAAAAGGGAAAAAGAAAGAAAAAGAAAGCGAGGGCTGGCTGTGGGGAAAATTGAAGGTTGCTCAGAACTGGAAGGAAGGAGAACCAGGCAGGCAAAGAGCTTTGTAAGACTCTAGGTGGAAAGGCCTGGGAGTGGCCCACTCGAGAGAGAGAGAGCTGGGAGCAACTCAAAGGAGCCCAAGAGAGGCTGAGGCAAGAAGACAAACACTAGGAAGCAGGGCTGGGCCCAGTTGGAGACTGGGGTAAAGACTTTGTGGTGTTTGTTTTGTGACGCTGATAGCCGGAAGGGGTGGAACTCTTTAAAATGGTTTGGCCAGAGTCAGGGCCGGCGCTACCATTAGGCGACCCTGGGCGGTCGCCTAGGGCACCAGGATTTGGGGGGCGGCATCTCAGGTCCCTCGGCGGCTGCCGGCGGGAGAGGCTGCCGCTGAAATGCTGCCAAGGTCCCCGGCGGAGGGAGAGGCTGCCACCGAAGTGCCGCTGAGAACCGGCGGCACTTCAGCGGCAGCTTCTTCGGCCGCTGGGGACCTCGGCGGCATTTCGGCGGCAGCCTCTCCTGCCGCCACCTAGGGCAGCAAAAAAGCTGGCGCCGCCCCTGGCCAGAGTAGGCTGAAGATTGTGGTGGGGAAAATTAGGCGGAAGTGCCACAAGGGGACACTCAGGGATGGTGAGTCTGTAACAAAGGTCATCTCGCTGGCATCTCCTTACCAATGAGCCTACTTAGCTAGCAGGTCTCATCTGTACCCCATTAACCCCCTGCTGCCTTCCAGCGATACTTTAAACCAAACCCTCATCTTTCTTCATCTCTGCCTACATCAGCTGTTCAAACTCCACCAGCAGCCTCCACAGCTGCCCTTTTATCTACCTGCCTTTAAAATCTGGTGTTGGGTCCCAGCACCTCCAGCTGCCTTTCTGCTGATCCCTGATGCTGTTTAAACTTCTGGTGCTTCCTGAGGCTTCCTTTCACTCCCATAAGAATCCTAATGTCATGCATTCTAATTTTCTTTGGGCCTTTGCCTATTTGGCCTGCAGACTCTCTAGGCATCACTCCATTTCTCAGCAGCAAGCTTGTGAGCACATTTTGATCATTGTCTCAGGATCATAGAATCATAGAATCTCAGGGTTGGAAGGGACCTCAGGAGGTCATCTAGTCCAACCCCCTGCTCAAAGCAGGACCAAACCCAATTAGATCATCCCAGCCAGGGCTTTGTCAAGCCTGACCTTAAAAACATCTAAGGAAGGAGATTCCACCACCTCCCTAGGTAACCCATTCCAGTGCTTCACCACCCTACTAGTGAAAAAGTTTTTCCTAATATCCAACCTAAACCTCCCCCTCTGCAACTTGAGACCATTACTCCTTGTTCTGTCATCTTCTACCACTGAGAACAGTCTAGATCCATCCTCTTTGGAACCCCCTTTCAGGTAGTTGAAAGCAGCTATCAAATCCCCCCTCATTCTTCTCTTCTGCAGGCTAAACAATCCCAGTTCCCTCAGCCTCTCCTCATAAGTCATGTGCTCCAGCCCCCTAATCATTTTTGTTGCCCTCCGTTGGACTCTTTCCAATTTATCCACATCCTTCTTGTAGCGTGGGGCCCAAAACTGGACACAGTACTCCAAATGAGGCCTCACCAGTGCCGAATAGAGGGGAATAATCACGTCCCTCGATCTGCTGGAAATGCCCCTACTTATACAGCCCAAAATGCCGTTAGCCTTCTTGGCAACAAGGGCACACTGTTGACTCATATTCAGCTTTTCGTCCACCGTAACCCCTAGGTCCTTTTCTGCAGAACTGCTGCCCAGCCATTCGGTCCCTAGTCTGTAGCAGTGCATGGGATTCTTCCGTCCTAAGTGCAGGACTCTGCACTTGTCCTTGTTGAACCTCATCAGATTTCTTTTGGCCCAATCCTCTAATTTGTCTAGGTCCCTCTGTATCCTGTCCCTACCCTCCAGCGTATCAACCACTCCTCCCAGTTTAGTGTCATCTGCAAACTTGCTAAGGGTGCAGTCCACACCATCCTCCAGATCATTGATGAAGATATTGAACAAAACCGGCCCCAGCACCGACCCTTGGGGCACTCCACTTGATACCGGCTGCCAACTAGACATGGAGCCATTGATCACTACCCGTTGGGCACGACCATCCAGCCAGTTTTCTATCCACCTTACCGTGCATTCATCCAGCCCATACTTCCTTAACTTGCTGGCAAGAACACTGTGGGAGACTGTATCAAAAGCTTTGCTAAAGTCAAGAAATAGCACATCCACTGCTTTCCCCTCATCCACAGAGCCAGTTATCTCATCATAGAAGGCAATTAGGTTAGTCAGGCATGACTTGCCCTTGGTGAATCCATGCTGACTGTTCCTGATCACTTTCCCCTCCTTTAAGTGGTTCAGAATTGATTCCTTGAGGACCTGTTCCATGATTTTTCCAGGGACTGAGGTGAGACTGACTGGCCTGTAGTTCCCCGGATCTTCCTTCTTCCCTTTTTTAAAGATGGGCACTACATTAGCTTTTTTCCAGTCATCCGGGACCTCCCCCGATTGCCATGATTTGTCAAAGATAATGGCCAATGGCTCTGCAATCACATCGGCCAACTCCTTTAGCACCCTCGGATGCAGTGCATCCGGCCCCATGGACTTGTGTTCGTCCAGCTTTTCTAAATAGTCCCGAACTACTTCTTTCTCCACAGAGGGCTGGTCACCTCCTCCCCATACCGCGCTGCGGAGTGCAGCCGCCTGGGAGCTGACCTTGTCTGTGAAGACAGAGGCAAAAAAAGCATTGAGTACACTAGCTTTCTCCACATCCTCTGTCACTAGGTTCCCTCCCTCATTCAGCAAGGGGCCCACACTTTCCTTGACTTTCTTCTTGTTGCTCACATACCTGAAGAAACCCTTCTTGTTACTCCTAACATCTCCGGCTAGCTGCAACTAGGATGGTTGGATAAGTTCAGGGAAAACTGCCGATGTCTTACCAAGCTATCAGGGTTTTGCACAGGCCCGTGTCCAGGGTCCATATTCTTACCTGGAGTGCACTGGCATGCCTTTGACATCAGAGGAGTTATGCTGATTTATACTAATTGAAAATGTTTGAACGTCTTTAATAAGGTCCACCCTCTGAACTTAGGCTGGTAGAGAATTTAAGGCCCAATCTTCAAAAGTAGGAACATGCAGTTACACACACACACACACACACACAAATGTTCAAGTAGGTTGTTCATGGAATTACTGCAGTGAATATGCAAATCCGATATTTGTGTATGGACATAACCATTTATGCACCTAGCTGTCTGTCTGCATGTACAATCAGGTGTTCAACTACACATCATTGTTTGCAGGTACAACTGAACACATCTAATTTTGGGAAAAAAGACCCAAAGTGTTTACAGAGCTTTTGAGTGGAGATTTTTGTCCAATAAACTTCTGAAGCCATTGCTAATCCCAGCATAAAGCTCAATAACCACTCAAAAGAGCAGTGGAAGAGCATTCTGTAGTAGTAGTAAACCTATTGCCTAGCCTCTCTTCTACCCTGCCCAATGATGAAATATGCTCTTGGAGGTAGGTTTCCCCCCAGTGTTTCTTCTGTGGTACAAAATAATCCCATAGCAACATTAGCAGTACTCATGAACTTTACATCGTAATATTGTAACTATGCATGATGATGCTGTGTCATTAAGTCATGAAGCAATATCGTCACACATTGACACAATATCATAAAATAAAGCTGCAGTGTTGTCATATTGTGATGCTCCATCATTAATCTTGAAGTAAATACAGGACAGTTTAATTGTCCTCAAAAAGAACGAGGAGTACTTGTGGCACCTTAGAGACTAACAAATTTATTTGGGCATAAGCTTTCATGGGCTAAACCCCACTTCGTTTAAAGGACATGGAACAGACCTGTGGAAATCAGAATTGTCTCATTAATCTGGGAATGTATAGCAAATTTTTCTTTGAAATTCTCTTCAGAAAGGGATATAACATTGTCGGACACCAGTAGTTTATGCCTTGTGCTTGAAGGTAAGACTGAATTTACAAAGACCTGTAATTAAACATAGTAAACATAATTTTAACTATGAGCTACATTACTGAATGCAATGATCTATAGATGGAAATGTTTGATTTTTAATTCCAACCATTGCTTATCTCAATAAATCCATTTGCTTTACTGTAGCAAAGTTTGTTTTCAAGCCTGTTTCTGTAATAATTAGAGATGAGCCCAAATCACAAAATTCTGATCCAAATCTAGAGCTAAACTGTCCCAATTGTTCAGAGATGTTCAGATTCAGGATTTTATACAACCTATAACAAAACAGAGTCCAGAACTGATGTTTGGCTCTTGATCTAAGCGCTCCCAAAGAACCTTTCAGACCATGGTTTTAGTTTGGTTGTAACTCAAATAAGAATGTTGATTTTTTTTTTGATTTTTTTTTTTTTGGTAAACAAAGGCTTACTATCCTATTTGAATTGTTACTGAGGCAGCCAGTCAGATCTCATGGAATTTGATGTCTATTTCACATGTAGATCCTTACAACTAATTGAAAAATTGTTGCATGTAGGCATTAAAGGACTTTTGAATCTATGCTGTTCTTCCTGGTTAGTATGTTGCATTCTTTTGTGTTGCATAGAATTTCTTCTAGGACATTTTGTCCCCCAGGCTTCATTAGTTAGGGTGGTTTTTCTTTTTCCCTGATTGCATAACTTTAGCAAGGAAGTTAACTCTCTTTCTGTCTAGTTCCACATAATCCTGTTTGCTCTCATAATTCCTATACAACTCTACAAATGCAATGCTTATCTGCATAATTTGGGTGTTTCTCTTCACTTGAAACCAAACCATTTATTTTAGTCTTTTCAGAGGGTGGTTCACTGCTTCAGTGACACTGTACACAGTAATGGTTTTGTATCAAACTGCGAAATGCTCCACTGTAGCTGGATGAGTGCAGTGATATCAGAAGAATATTGTACAGCTGGGTTTTCATAAGCCTGTAAGGGACTTAGATGCCCTATTCCCATTGATTTTTTTTATGGCATTTGGGCACCTCACTCCCTTAGACACCTTTCAAAATCCTAGCCTGTGTTTTTATAGTATGAGGCAAACCCTAAACAACTTCCATAGACAGCTAGTAAATAGGATCACACTGTGCAATTAAATAGGTTAACTCCATGGTGGTTAGCTCTGCATTCAGCAATGACCCATTCACTTACTGTCCTGACATCAAATGCTTGTCGAGACTGGGGAGTTCAGCCCCTGGTACACAGCCATAAGTTTTCGGGTTAGGAAGAAAACCTCAACAAGTGGACCAAACGTAACCAGTGCAGAGAGGCTGTAGAGAGCCTGGAACAATCGCTCAGAGAGGTGTGAACTGCCTAGAGGGGGTAACTCAGATGCCCGGTGATGATCATTTAGAGCTTGGCTACACTTGCAGATGTAGAGCGCTGGGATTTAAACCAGCCCTCGGAGAGCACAGCAGGGAAAGTGCTGCCGTGTGTTCACACCGACAGCTGCAAGCGCAGCGTCCTGGCCACATTTGCAGCACTTGCAGCGGCATTGGGAGCGGCATTGGGGCCAAAGAGGGTACTGGGGTTGCGGGGGCAACCCACAGGTAGACATAGGCAGCAGGTCCAACCCTCCTTGCTTGTGATGAGTGGCTTATACTGCAGTCTGCCCCAGGGCGCGGGGGCTAGCTGGTGACTGGCAGTAGCCTATGACTGAGGCGAGGTGGGGATAGTGGGTTGGGGGTTCCCCAGGGAGGGGAGACCCAGATATGTGGGGTACTGCCAGGGGTCAGCACCCCAGTTAAAGGGGCACTGGGGTCCTGGGAGAGACACGGGGCCAGCGGTCAGGTGGATCACCGGCCTGAAGTGGGCACTCCGGAGCTGGAAGAGCTAATTTCCCAAGGCAACCAGCAGGAGGTGCCGCAGGGGTGAGTCGTAGCACCATTTCATGTGCATACCATTAAGATAACCAGAACAGGGAAATACTTTTAAGCAGAATTCTGGGAGATGAAAAGCATAGGCCCTGCATTTCATCAATTGCTCTCTAGTGGACAGGAAATTGCAATTGAACTACAGTAATTATACGAGGGCACTTCTGAGTAATTGAAATGTCTGACCTGATTTTCAAAAGGTTATAATTAGATACAAAAGTAAGCAGAAACCCCAGGTCAAAACACTCCTCTACTCTGGGAGAGTCCAACTCCAAACTTTCCGAGTTTGATCCTCTCTCTATAATAGGTGAGACACAAACCCAGGATTTGCCCATGCCTGAACTTTGGAGCTGGATCAAAGCATTGTATCTCCAATTTACCTGTAGTTACACTGTAGCAGAGATGATCCTCATATTGGTAATAGTCAACATTTATAGAGCACTAGTACAGAAATAAATTAAATATATTAATTAGAATCCCCCTGTGATGTAGATGGGTTAGTATTAATATCCCCATTTTACAGATGAGCACACTGAGATAGAAAGGAGTAGTTTTCCAAATGGCACATACTGAGTCAGGGGTGGAGGTAGGTTTAATATTCAGGCCCTCCTGACTCCTACCCCGTACCCATTTTTCTAGACCACACTATCTCACAAAGCCAGCTCTGACATTTTCAGTCATGTGAAGATTTAGCCACCAAAACCACATTGGAGTCAATGGAGCTATGGTGCCTTCCACCAGCTGAGGATCTGGACCATGAACGTCAATGGAATTTATGGCATTAAAATCTGTGGGATTCTTTGAAAATTAAGGAGTAAAGTCTTTTTTTTTTTTTTTTTTTTTTTTTAAACATTCCTCAATTTGTGACCAATAAGTGGGGTTGGACTAGGTGACCTCCTGAGGTCTCTTCCCACCCTAATCTTCTATGTTTCTATGAAGTGCTAAGATGTACTTATGTGGGGCCTAGACAGAAGCAACGCTTTTGTTTCCATACTACTCCAGGCAATCGGAGGCAGCAATGAACTTACCTATCAGTAAACCCATGTGCACTTTTACACGGTCACGTCCCTGAAAAGGCTGTTGTGCAAACAAGAGAAAGCGATGGCTTCACACACATTCCAAACAGCAGGAGGAGCCTTAGTGAAGTCCATGGAGAGGAGCAACAGACAATGAACTGGGGAGAGGGACACCGAAGAGACGCAACAGCTCTTCTCTTTCTCCTCTCTGTTTTTTCCCCAGCAGAAAAATAATAGTGGCCTAGACGTGAATGCCAGGCAATGGACCAGGTCCTCAGCAAGGCTAGTCTCAGAGCTTTCACACCAGGGCAAACATGGGAGGTAAAAGCAAACGCTCGTCCACTGCTTTTTTTTAGGTCAGTTTTCAGTCTTTCCTCAGCTCTTGCCAAGAGTGGGGTCTGAGTAAGATTGCTCTCTCCCATATAGCTCGATGCAGCAGTGAAATCACAGTGCTGGGCTTACTCCATCTGTCTATTGACATGGAGATGATTGTGAGTCACAAGTCAACGTGGTGACTTGACTGCTGTGTGCTACACTGCAACGTTGTCGCTTTTCCCCAAGTCTCACGAAACCCTGTTTAATGCTCGTATAAATGCTTAGTCTTGTGAACCATAATGCTGGCCGAACCTCTTGACTTGCTTCACTCTTGTATATGCTGCATTTAAGTCTGCTAAAGGTTATTCATATTATTATAGATACTTATTCGTATTACCAAAATGCCCCTGAGCCCCAGTCATATAGCAGAACCTCACTGCACAAGCCATTCCTACTGTATGCACCAAATAACTACTTACCTATTGAGCAAAAGCTTTTATTCCATCTCTCACACTGGTAGGTCCCTCAACGGTTATTAGCCAAGATGGTCAGGGATAGTCCCCATGCTCTGGATGTCCCTAGTTTCTGTTTGCCAGAAGCTGGGACTGGATGACAGGGGATGGATCACTCGATAACTGCCCTGTTCTGTTCATTCCCTCTGAAGCATCTGGCACCGGCCACTGTCGGCAGACAGGATACTGGGCTATATGGACCTTTGGTCTGACCCAGTGTGGTTGTTCTTAGAGTACATGGGGTCCCAGAAATCTTGTTTAGATTAGGTCTGCACCAGAAAAGGTTTCCTGGTATGGTTTGCTAAGGGAACCAGTATAAGCTATATCAGCAAACCACTTTTATTCCAATATAAGCTGCATCGCCACTAGGACAGGTTCGCTGGTAGAGCTATACCACTGTTCTAAGCAATGAGCTATACCATTCCAGCCATTCCAGCACACCCTCCTACGGATTCCCCCAGCAACATAAGCTAGACCCGCAAAAGAACTTGTAAGCTGGTGTAACTACATCAACACTAGGGCTTTTGCCAGTATGAAAATGGTGCCAGAAAAATCACACCCCTCATTGACATTGCTACACTGGCAAACATTTCCGTAGGCCTGGACTGAGCATTTACATTTCTTATTTGACCGTTATAAACCATTGAGGATATAATGTCAGGCACTTTTGCCACAGCAGGGCTCTGATATTGGCACACGTCTGGCCAGAAGCGACACGTTCCTGTTTTCAATCAGTACTCCCAGAGTGCACCCTGTTTGAGTGGGGGGAGGGGAAGGGAGGATGTGCTGCACAAGAGAATCCTTCATTCTTTGCTCACTGAATCTCTTTTACTGCAACTTGCTGCCTGGCTGCATTAGACTTGTTTTCAGTGGTGTCAAGGAACTGGGCTCACTATTGCGGAAGGCAAAGGAAACACATCACCCAAACTGGGCCTTCAAAAGTTTCTTATGATTTGGTGGGAGCAGCAGCTCTAATTATCCTCCTGGGACATTTGTGTACTGCAGAAAAGAACCATGTTAGCAGAGTCAGATGCATCGAAGCTTGTGGAATCTTTGTGTGTTGGAGGAAGATCTTCAAAAAGGCTTAAGGGAGTTTGGAAGAGTTGAGTGCCTAACTCCCTTAGGCCCTTTGAACATCCCACCTGTAAAAATGACCTGCTATGTTGGAGACAAAGGCACTAACTGAATACAGAGCCGCTTTACTTGTTAAATAATGGTAATGGGGAGGATAGGAAAACTATCTATAATAGCGTGAAAGGTGTAAATATCAAGGAGGAAAAGGACTTTATTAGGGTGGTCCATGGGGTGTAATTGCTGAAATGAAGGTAAATTGAGTCAAGGAAACTTTAGAATGAATGACTGAAAAAGTTTCCTTACAGTACGTTTTACTAGACTGGGCAAGTCTCCCAAGTGTTGGGTGAAATTTTTTGCACAAAACTTTTTTTTTTTCCAGAGAAAAATGCAGATTTGGTGACATCAAAACATTTTTGAATACATATTGATTTCACCTAATTTTTTGTTTAAAAAAACCCTTCAAGTACATTCTGAGGGGGGGAAAGCAAAACCTGCCAATTTGGACAATTTCAAAGCAAAACATTTTGATTTTTCTACTTGAAACAACTATTCATTTCAAAATTTCCTTTAATTTTATTTTTAAAAGATTCAAACCCATTGAAATACTTGACATTGGAACAAAATGTTTCACTCAACTTGAAACATTTTTTCGACTTTTCAATTTGCGCAAAAAACCAAACAAACAAGAGGTTTAAATTGGTTTTGGTCCAGCCTGAAACTTGTTTTTAATTACATTTTTGAAATCACCACAAACCAAAAAATCAATGTTTAGCCCGGCTCTAGCTGGAAATCCCATCTTTTGAGTCATTTAAAGCTAGATAGAACAAAGCACTGGAGAATATGCTTTTGGGAACAATCCAGCTCTGGCCGGGAGACGAACATGCTGACCACGGGGCTTTATTTATTTTAGGGGTTTTTATGGGCGTGACCCTACAGTCCTTAGCTAAAACTTTCATTGCGTGCAATGGGAACTTTGCCCAAGTACTGGAATTCATGACTGGCTCTTAAGATTACATGACATAACAGGTGACATAGGTGCCTTGCTGGGAGGCTGAAACAGAACAGATTGGTCCCAATTATCCTGGGACCATTCAGACGTTGCCCCTAGACACTGATGATGGACACAGCTTTTGATGCTGTGACATTACCATGTGCTCTGCTTAACTTTGCTTGTGATGAGCTGGCCACTAGCCAATCATTTCACAATGGAAGAGGGGACAGGGCCCCCCTGATATTGGCAAACCCTATCAGCATCCCCTCTCAGATCATCGGAGAGACAGTTTATCAGAGACCCTGCTTGAGTCCCAGCTCCATCAATCACTAAAGACGGCTGCTTAGGCACAAAGAATGAGAGCGAAAAGATAAGAGAGGAAAAGTTCTCTCCGAAGAAATAAAAGAAAAGAATGAGTAAAAAAGGAACTGAGGCAGCCAGAGAAGAAGAAAACTGAAATGACGTTGGCACAGAAATGAGTAGAACTGGTACAGAGAGACAGAAAAGGAGATTTGAGATGCTGTCCAAAGAAAACCCATTGTCTGAAACAGAAAGATTTCCCTTGATGAGATTACACAGATTAACCAGGACCCACCCTTATTTAAAGGGAGGTGCTGTAAGGTGGTAATGAGGATGCCGTGTTTGTTGTCTCTCAATGACTTCCCTATCAAACATGATCAGCGAAAAGTATAAAGACCTGGTTCCTAGCTGCTAGCACTGCAAGCCCAGCCTGGAACATGACAGTTTAGATTCATAGAGTTTAAGGCCAGAGGGACCAATTCAGATCATCAAGACTGACCTCCTGCACAACTCTGGCCATAAACTTGAACCAAGTGTCTCTGCAAGCCCATAACTTCTGGTTCAGCTGCAGCATCTCTTTTAGAAAGACACCCAATCTTGCTTTAAATACTTAGTAATGGAGAATCCACCACACCCCTAAATAAATTGTTCCCCTGATTCATTACCCTCACTGTTAAAAATGTCTTATTGCTAGCCTGAATGTGCCTAGCTTTAGGTTCCAGCCAGAGGATGTTATGAGCCCTTTGTCTGCTAGAATAAAGAATCCTCTGCTATCAGAAACCTCCTTTTGTAGGTATTTGTGATCAAGTCTCCTCTTAACATCCTCTTTGTTAATAAACTAAATAGACTGAGCTTCTTTAATCTCTCACTAAGGATATGTCTACAGGTGTTACAGCAGCACAGATAGCTGTGTCTACAGTGGAGGTTAGAGCGTCCTAATTTTTAGGTTTAAGATCAGGTCTTAGACAGGTTTTCCAGACTTTAAATTATTAGCTGTATCTTTCTGGATTGTGCATCACTAACCATAAAGTTTCCATGACGAACTTAAACAATTCTGATGATGATGATGCATGAGACTGAAGAGCATACCCTCACTCTCCCATAGCTGGGTTGGCTTTGCAATGCTAACAGAAGTAAAACGTAGTACAAACTTGTTTTGGTCAAAGAAGTCAGCAGATACAATCTGAATACACTCAAGGAGCAGATCTGTGGTGTAACAAGGTGCCATTTTCTGATGATAAATACACTATGAAGTTTTTCAGGCCTAGCAAAACTTTAATCACTTCAACAGACTTCTTAACCAAAATACAGAGCTGACAATTTTGTGACCTGTTGTGACGTAGACAAGTTGACACATTGTGCAACACAATAGATTGTCACATAATGCAGAAGAATTTATCTATGGATGGAGGCATTCTTTTGCAATCAAGATTCAGTCTGAGGATAAAGTCACAGATTCAGCTGACAATGAGTGTTTGTTTGCTCATGGGAGTCTGATTGGCTTCTGAAATTATTAACTGATGTGAGTGTCCCACTATTTTTTAAAATCCTTGGTTGGATAGGTCCTTGCAACTATATGTGCTACAGAGATGTGCAAGGTAACTTATATCAGACTATTTTCAAAGAATTAGTAACATTCATATGTTTTAAAGTTCATGTGTATATATCTATACAAACCCACAATACGTGTATTACACTTAAATACATATGTTAAAAAATTATAGTTTCAAGTACTCAAAAGTTGATCCTTTCTCGATGTTCCATTGCAAAAGTCAATCCTGTGCAACCGTAATTTGGTCCCATTGTGCATATACATCATGCTACAGTCTTTAATTACATGATGACATATGATTGTTTCCACAAACCCCTGCCTCTTTCAGCGCACATGATGGACAGTGTTCCCTTAATGAGCAGTGATTCAGTGTTTTGTTTTCTCCTCATTGTTCAGTGTGTGACCCCAAGTCTTATTTACTACACACTGTTCAAGCCCACTCTGAAGACAAAATTATTAATTTCCTCAGGGGTGTTTCTATAGCACTCATCACTATAGTATCTGAATGCTTCACAACCGTTAATTAATTTATTGTCACAACACCCTGGTGAGGTGAGGTGAATTTATTTCACAGAAAGTACAGTCAAAGGTGTGCACGAATTCTGGGTGCAAATTTAAGATATCTAAGGCCTGATTTTTTAGGGAGCATTTCTGGTTAAGAGGATTTGCATTCTCAAGTGTCCTGCCTACTAGACATCATGGGAGAAATCTTGGCCCCATTACAGTCAATGGCAAAAATCCCATAAACTACAATAGGGCCAGGATTTCACCCCATGATGTCAAAATTCATCTTTAGTAAAAGTATCAATGAATCTGTATGCAGGATTTGTGTCAAGCATCCTAAAGTACTTGCCATATTGCTCTAATTAAGAGATCATGTCTCTGCTGGAGAATGTTATCTTAGGGATAATGGTCTCCCGCTGCCGAGGCATTTTTGAAAAAAATGCTGAAGTGCAATATTTATTTTCAAAGCAGAAGGCATTGATCCTATCTCAATGTTCTGTTACAATGACGTTATTTCTGTTCCAATTATCAGAATATATATCTAATAATTTTCTCAGCTGGATGTTGGAGCAGTAAAGTAACAGATGTTCCCCAAACAGTTACTGACCTGCAGCATCATGATTAGTTTACAACAAGATATTGTTTGATTCAGCCAGTCCGATCAGTTTATCCATAAAAGCAGGTGCAGAGAAAGTTGACAATGGTGATGTGGAGGGGGTGGGGGGTGAGAGGGGCTGAGCTGTTGTTTTAAATACTCTTTATGCATCTGACTAATTAGCACAGATTGAATTTAGTATACATCTGGTTTAAAATTAAAAGAACTTTACTACTTACTCTTTACTTTCTCTTCATGTAAATTCAAGCATTGCACAATGCAAACTGGGTGCAGCTATCATGTTGGTTGTTCGTTTGTTTTTCTCAAAATATTGAATCAATATAAATTGTGTTACTTAAAAACATTGCTGTCATTTAAAAAATACAAAACATCAGACCTGATCCAAATAGAACATGAAGACCCCACTCAGCCATTCCTGACCAGTGAACGGGAAGTTTTCCAGGCTGTGTGTGAGGACTTAGAGCAACAATTTCTGCAGAATTTAAGATTATATTTTTAAAAATGTCTTTAATTCTTGTGTATACAAAGAACCTTCAATATGTGACCTAAATGTAAAGTGATATTGTCCTGAGTCTGCAGGCAGCTCCAATGCCTCAACTTCTGCTGCTCACAACTTTGCCAGGAAAAGGAAATTAACAAGATAGGTCAGCCTCATACTTCCTATTCAGAACATTGTGGACAACAGTGAAACATTTAGATTTCATGCCGCTGCTGGAGAAAGCTATGAGAGGCCTCAAAAGCAGGCACTAGAGTTCTGAAAAGGGGAGAAAGACTGAAAAAGGAGAGGCTGGGGGGAAGAGAGATCTCTTCCACCACCCTCTTCATAACAACTAAGGGGCCTGGGAGAGTGAAAGAGTATTGGAAACCCTCTCACACAGCAAACAGCAGGTTCTGCAGGGGGAGAAGAGACAGCTCCTTTTTTCTTCCAGCTGCTATAGGAGGACAATGTTTTAAATGTTTCAGACATCTAAGAGTTAAAGAACCTGAATCTCTAAACAGGACTCAGGGAGGGCATCCTGATAAAAATCCCAGCACCTTCCCTCTTCTGACATTTGGGGAAGAGCCTAAGAGGAGTTCTCTGGACTTCTCCCCAGGGCATCACCCTCATCCCACCCCCTTGTATTTCATATTTACTGGGGATTGATAGATTTAACCCTCCAGCAGGTTTAGTGGCTTTAGCTGGTTTTGTCAAGCTCTGTTATTTTCTCTAATTCCTCCATCAGCACAGGGAAAATACAATGAATCAGCCTGGCAAAAAGCTCTGTTATTTTCTCTAATTCTGCCATCAGCACAAGAAAAATACAATGAATCAGCCTGGCTGATTCTCCTCTGTGTCTTTAAAAATACAGTGAATTTAAAAGACAATATTATTGTTTATTTTTTGTTTAAACAGGTTCCATTCTGGAAGCTATGTATACAAGTCATTGTTAAAGCCCAGGAACATCTGAGTTCAAAGGCAGGAACATCTGAGTTCAACTACTTTAAAATACTGTTTGAACTATAAAGAAAATTATATAGTGATTTCTTTTGAAATGTCAAGCTATTTTGCCCTTTTTCTAAAAAATTCTCTGTGTCAACTAAGTCCTTGGATTGTTTGAAAACAAAATGTATTTTTGCATGGGGAAAATCTTATGTTCAGTACCCTCCTGGGTGCTGGGAATCCTTGCAGCGGGGACACAAGGTACATAACTATAGGCACTCTAGTATGGAAATTTTGACCTATGTGACTTGACCAGGGCCACTGTGGGAGCCAGAGTCAGCGCTAGGATTAGTCCCTTGTTTTCATCCCCGAGTCCACTACATACCTCGTTGCCTCTCCTATTCGTCTGCCCCTTTTTGTGGTCAAACATCATGCTGGATGATCAGCAGAGGAACGTGTGATGGTCCTAGTGCATCAATGGTAGCCTGAGTAGTGCTGCCCACTCCAGATGCAAAATGACCTGGGGCCTTCCCAAAAATCAAAGCGCTTCTGGCTGTGGTTTGTCAGTCCCCAAAGGCCAACCAGGTGACTGTAAATAACTCACAATCATTAGGAAATACCAGGGTCAAGATTCCAACTCTAGCAATCAGACAACATTGGTTCAATTTTCAAGAGATTACCTTTTATATTCCTTGGTTCCCCCCAAATTAGGAAGGGCCTGTGACCACAGGCATTGCAGGGTACAAAAGGCAGCTTCACATCCCTTTTCTCTTTGTGCATAGTCCTGCCTGCTACCTTTTCACTTTCAGTTCTGCTACCACAGTACTGATCAGCACATTCTTCAGTAGCATAGGGAAGGGCCGGCACCATCACACAAGGACTAATACACAGAGACCTGTCAAATGCACACAGCAAACAAATACAAACACGAGATGAAAATGTTATTTATTCCTTCTAATCCCTTTCAGTGACAGCAACCTTCGTGGCTGATTGTAACAATAGTAGATACAGCATTTTCTGACTGAAATGATTTTCAAGTTGCGGGTGCCCCTTTAAGAACAGTAATTGCCTAGATCTGTGACACAAGTGGTCTTTGGTATAATTCCATTAAACCTGGGGGTTTGCTCAATTACATAAGATATCTTGGAATTTTTCTGGCATATTCATCATCACATACATCACCTACAAGACTCCTGCCATAACAAGGGGTTCTTTATACGGGTTTGAACTTATTAAAGTGACCCAGCACTTTTCAACTGTAACAGCTCAGGACAAAGTGGGTACATAAGTGGGACCCGGGAGATCTATCTAAATGTAACCTAGTTTTAAGGTGGCCTAACGTAGGCTATTGCTAATTTTCTGACACGTTTTCAAAAAGTGGCCTCTATTTTAATACATGCAAATCTCGGTATGCGTACTTTTTGAGCACTGCAAGTCAGGCACCTGTGCATGCATCTGCTGTTGCCTGAAACATGCACATGCTGCCATTTGCATGAAAACTTCTACATGCATGAATAGAGGAGGATCCTTTGAAAATGTGGCCTTTTAATTATATTTAATGCTCCACAAGAGTAGCCTGAAAACAACAACGGGATACAATAAAGCCCTGGCATCAAACGAATAAGGAACAATATAAAAAATTCAGCAGTCCTTTATAAAGAGGACAGGAACAAAATAGACAGGAACCACAAAAACAATAGATAAAACAAAACCCAGATTTCCTCAGGTGCAATCTAACAGGACAATTTTGCATTCATATCTCTAGCAATATTCTCATCTACTTCAACATGTAATGATCCTGTTTAAGGTATTCAGGACATAGGTGCCGACTCCGTGGGTGCTCTGGGGTTGGAGCACCCACAGGGAAAAATTAGTGGGTGCTCTGCACCCACTGGCAGCCAAGCTCCCCTCATCTCCTCCCCCACCTCCCCCTCCCCTGAGCGCGCCACATCCCCGCTTCTCCACCTACCTCCCAAGTGTTTCCTGCCAGGCCACCACCAAACAGCCGTTTGGCGGCATTAGCATGTACTGGGAGGGAGGGGGAGGAGCAGGAACATGGCACACTCCAGGAGGAGGCAGGGAAGAGGCGGGGCGGGGGCGGGGATTTGGGGAAGGAGTTGGAATAGGGGCAGGGAGAGGGTGGGGCCTCATGGCAGGGGTGGAGTGGGAGGTCAAGCACCTAGGGGAATGAGGGGAAGTCAGCGCCTATGATTCAGGAGTCAATAAACTCTGGTCCCAGTGCTTGCACATGTTCACTTTGTTGAGTGTGGCTCACATATCTGGACCTCCCAGCTGTTAACAGCTTCTCCAACCTCCCCTCTGTCTTTGCTTCTGTGTATGTCACTTCATTCTGGTTCTGCGAGGTTTCTGAAGTCCCACATGCCACTTGTCCTTCTGCAAACCTATCCCAGCTGTATCCCGCCTCCAACTGCCTCCTTTGGGGTTCGATTCTACACCATTGAAATCAATGGCATTTTTTCCATTGACTTCAATTAGGGCAAGATTGGGCCCTCCAGCAATTTGCATCCAGTTCTTTCTATTATGATTTGTACCAATCAGGGTTCGGGGCCTCATTGTTCTAGGCACTGTATAACAAAATGATCCCCCCCACCCCAATTATTCTCCAGCATCATCCAAAAGATGCCAGAAACACAGCCCAGTGAATTACCTTGATAACCTCTGATGTAATCTTTCTTAATGTCTGTGGTTTCTAATTCTATCAATTACTAGACAATCAAATAAACACAGTGGTTTCTGAGAGCAACTGTTTTGAAAATCCAGTTGAAAAAAAATCCAGTAAAAGGTAAATAAATGTATAAGCAATGTAGCACAAGCCTCAAGCACAAGCAATGTAGATTTTTTTAAAATGTGTGCTACCATCTCCAAGCCTCATCCTCTCTCCAATGAAATCCCTCTTCAAATGCCTGCACTTTTTCATTTCCACCCACACCCTTTCCCTTTTTGCCTTCACAGAGCTATGTCCGTTCCCGCAAGCTAAGGCCTGGTGGGTTTACACTAGAAAAATTACCCATTGCTACAGTGGGTTCAGCACCAAATCAGCTCCACATGGTTTAACCGCAAGAGAAGAGCGGGATAAACTGTGTTCAGAATCTTTTCAGAAACTGTTTTAACCATAGCGTGGGCCACTGTTTTCTGAAAGGTATTTTATCCTGATCTATACTTGCAATTAAAACACGTGCAGCTGAACCACTGCTGAATGTGCTGCTGATATCAATTGTCAGCAACAAGTAATTTTCCTAGAATCTAGAGTAGTGTAGGCCTAAGATGGGTGAGAAAGTCTCACTTCAAACTCTACCAATATTGCTCTTGAAATGACTTAAAGCGATAGCCATAAAGTGACTGACTACAAGCACTCTGATTTTCTCCCAGAAAGATGCATGTGCTGCCTCTGCAATGTTCCCACACCCTTTGTGATATAGCAGGATTCTAACTGGGTACTGCAGAATCTGGAAAGATGCCATTATTACATCTTCTGAGGCAACAGAGACACAAATTCTGTGCAATCTTCTGTCTTATGTAAGCAATCCCAAAGTCAATGTCAAACTGACTCCAGGTCTGCAGATGCGTATGGTGCTCTGATTTGCTGAGTAGTGGAAGGAATGTTTTAGGGAAATGCTAAAATGGCCTGAGACATATAAAACTGAATTAAGAAAAGAATCAATGGCAGCTTAAACATCAAGTTGCAAACAAATTTCTTTCCCTATGTAATGACTAACAACTTAGATCATTAGCAAAAGAACTGTAAACATTCAGCTTACCTATCAGAGGGGTAGCCGTGTTAGTCTGGATTTGTAGAAGCGACAAAGGGTCCTGTGGCACCTTATAGACTAACAGAGGTATTGGAGCATAAGCTTTCGTGGGTAAGTACCCACTTCTTCGGATGCAAGACTTACCTGTCAGCTTACCTGTTGCTAATTATGCTATTTGTTTAATTTTTGCATTTCTCTTTTGCATTACACAATGAAATCATTTTCACTTGTGTTGATAGCCAATTTCATTTCAAGTTCTCATTAGGTGGCAAACACTGCAGGTTGACATTCTTTTATTAAAAAACACACTTTTTTATTGGATTTAAATTGTGGAAAAGCTGCGTTTGATCTTTATGGGTGGCATTTTCAGAAGTATTCTGCATTGGCCTATCTTTTCTGCCATTGATGGCAATGGCAGAAAAATCCCATTCTTAGTGTTTACAAAATTTAAATTTGGGGGCAAATTTAAAATTGGTAAAAGAATCTACATTATTTCAAACTGTGCTATTCATGGGACCAAGCCTGCCGCTCCTGAAGTCCATGGAGTTTTGCCATGGACATCAAAGGGAGCAGGTCACTTCCTATATTTGACACATGTTTAATGTTGTACTTCTAATAAAGGATTTAATTCTAATTTTTGCCTGGAGTGACTCTGCATTTCAAATTATATTTAAATATGGGAATTTATGGAATGGTTTAGGAATAAAAATAAATTAACATGTACAGACATATGAATTAAAAAAAGAAATAGGACAATTTCACTGTGCTACATGTGAAAAACCCACACAGAGCTTATTTCAGCTCGTGAATTTTTCTGCAGACTAAGCTAAGGGGGGAAAAAGAAGGTTTCTCTAATTGTTTTAAACCATGGATGAAAAGCACCTAACATGATCACCCTCAATTAAGATGCTTATTATATAATATATAGTCAGGGACACCAGGGAGAGAACCCTGGGCCATGAACATAAATAAGGAAGCTTTCATGAGAATCAAAACAAAGCATCATTCAGAGTCTGTAAACAACTGAGCCTGCTGACCCTAAAACTAGTATTCTAGGTAGACATGTACCTCTCTCTCTCTATGTGATATATTTAGATAACATCCTTAATGTTTTGTTATTCTTCATGTCTCCACATTAATCCTTTTCATATTGATAGTTCCCAATGCATCCTCTGCCAAGAAATGGACTTTGTGCAGAGAAAAATCCATTTTCTAGTGCCAAAGATATTAATAATTAACATTTATATCATGAAACTTGTAATACCAGTTTGCTAAAATAAAGCTACGCTTTTTATTATTATTTTAGAGTTTAATTTAGTCATCAAAGGTTACTCAGCTTCATGTTTATAAATTATACAGGGCAAGGACTTAACGCCTCTTGATCTACCTGTTTTGGAATTATGACAGTACAAGTAAGGAGGTTCATAACCTTGTTTGAGTATCTGACCCAGCCTTGAAAGAAGGTGATTTATGGGATCAACAAACCCTCATCATTTCAAGAATCTGCATCTGAGAACAAGATTTTCCTTTATAACACAAAGAGCAGAGCAACTCAGTAAGTCTCTACTACAAGCTACAACTTTGTTTATGTAAGAGCCATACAAGGTTCCAAGGTCTGAGAATAGTCTGCCAGTAAGAGGATGGATTTTAGAACAAATAAATAACTACATAGTGCATACAAAACTGGAAGTTTTGAAACTACATGTCTGATAATTCAGCACTAGCCATGTAATAGCATGCTCTAATTTACCATTTATATGTACATGCTTTTTGAAATACTAAAAGTACATACCAGTGACCACCTAAATCATAGAAAATTCAAGCCCTATTTTACATGTTGAGTGAGATACTGAAAACTGCATGACTTAGAAATGCCAGTCCCGTTAAAAGTTAATGAGACTTCTATTCCTAAATCACTTACTCTCTTTTGAAAATCTTACCCATTTTCGTTTCCAAGGCTACTGCTGCCAATCACCAATATTTTTAAGATAGTACATTTTTTGTAATTATCTAGCATAATAAAAGCAGCAAAATTGTTTCCTGGAGAAAAATGAATCCAGAAACCCTTAAATACTGCAGCACTTCTGTTTTACTTTCTGTACCAAAGATGAGAGGATTCTGTGAAGGCAGACTTTTTTTTTTCACAGGATCTGTAAAATGTCTATAGTAATCAAACATATGCCCATATTAAGCATAGACTGCCAAATTCCAGAGAAACAGAAAACACTCTATATTTGTGCATGGAATCACTTTTATGTGTTATTTCAAATGCCCTTCCTGAAGTTCTTATGGGGATCTGCAGGGGGCGGGGAGAAGAATTCTGAAGACAAAAGTAAATTCCAGTGCCGTATCTATGATTGTGGAATCATATAGAAGCGACAAAGGACCCTTTGTCGCTTCTACAGATCCAGACTAACACGGCTACCCCTCTGATACTTGTGGAATCATGGAGAGCAAGGGGCTCTGAATTGATCACAGTATTTACATTACTGTTACAAATCCAAATGTTTGTGGGCACTCATCACCTATTTCCTAGGTATACTTCGCCCTAGTTAAGAAAAACCAAGCAAAATCACCGTGCAATGGTAATACAATTAGGGCATTATCCATGCACCCAAATTTGTAGATTGTGCAAGAAATATGAGGTTGAGACCTATATAAGTGCAGGTAACAGTGCAAAAAGGGGCTAAAACTTTTTTTCTTTCTTTAATAATAGTATTCTCTGCCATACACTGTCAGGGACTGAAAAAAGAACACGCTCAGCTTTCATTATCTGAAGCTAAACTTCCAAATGTAAAGCAATGCGGAACCGTCTTCCTGAGTCTGCAAACCCGCAGTTCCAGTGCTTCCATTCCGCCTCACAATTCTGCAAAGCCCTGGCACCATGAAATTAACAAGGCTTTGGTCAGTTTCACTGATGTTACTCAGAACCCCAGGGGTGACAGTAAAACTGAGAAAAATGGAGCCACTTTTAGGCTGCTCAGGAAAATTCTAGGTTCAAGCAGAATCAGGCACTGGAGCTATTGATAGAGAAGTTCAATCCCCCCTTCCCCCTGCCTCCCATGGAGTGGGAGCGGGGAAGGGATTTCTCCCTTTGGGTCTTGAAAAAAACCAGAGTGGCAACGTTTTCAAAAGGAGTGGAAAAAATCGGATTTGTCCTCCCCTCCCTCCATCCATCACTCCCTTCCCTCCCTCCATTCCTGCCCCCTTTTTCCCCTCCCTCCCTCCTCCACTCCCTTCCCTGCATCCCTCCCCCTTCCTCTCTCCCCCTCCCTTACCTGCACCCCTCCCCTTCCTCTCCTTCCATTCCTGCCCCCTTCTTCCCCTCCCTCTTTCACTCCCTTCCCTTCATAGAATCATAGAATCTCAGGGTTGGAAGGGACCTCAGGAGGTCATCTAGTCCAACCCCCTGCTCAAAGCAGGACCAATCCCCAATGTTTGCCCCATATCCCCAAATGGCCCCCTCAAGGATTGAACTCACAACCCTGGGTTTAGCAGGCCAATGCTCAAACCACTGAGCTATCCTTCCCCCCCCCCCCCCCCCCCGCCTTCCCTGACCTGCACCCCTCCCCTTCCTCTCCTTCCATTCCTGCCCCCTTCTTCCCCTATCTCCAGCCCTCCCTTCCCTGCCCTGCATCCCTTTCCCTTCCTCCCCTCCATCCATCCCACCCTTCTCTTCCCTGCAGCCTTCCCCCTTCCTCTCCCCCTCCTTCCCTCCATCCTTCCTTCTCATCCCCCGCCCCTCCCCGCCCAGGTGCGCGAGGCGCTGGGGCGCTGCCCGCCGCGGCCGCCTCGCGGGCTCCTCCTCGGTGGCGTCAACGCCGCGCGCGGCCAGCCAGCTGCTTTGCTCGCGTCACGGCCCATCCCTTCCCTTCCCTCCCCCACGTGTTCCGAGACAGTTTGTTTTGGTGGTTGCCGCGGCGACGGTGGGCGGAGCCCGGGTGACCACGCTGGTTGGGCGCGGGGGGGCCGCGGGAGCTGAAGTTATAAGTGGGGCGGCCCGGGCGCGCGGCGTGACAGTGCCGAACGGACAGTGTCAGCGCGCTGGGCGCGAGCGAGCGAGCCAGCCAGCCCCGCCCGCGAGGACACGGCGGCGGCGGCTCCCGCGGGCGCCCCCCCCCCCGCCCCCTCCCCAGCTCAGCGACTCGCCGCCGCGGCTCCCCCATGGCAGCGGCGCGAGCAGGGAATCCCCGGGAACCGTCTCGCGCCGCCCCCCTGCTGCTGCTGCTGCTGCTGCCGCCCCGCTGCTCCTGCTGCCAGGCGGCGGCGGCCGCCGCTGCTGCTGCTGCGCCGCGGCGGGACCGCTGCTAGCACCGAGCCTGCCCCGCAGCGGCAGGAGCCGGGGGCTTTGGCGGAGGGGGGCAGTCGGGCCCCCAGGCTGCCCGCTCGAGCGGTAATTACAGGATATTTCCATTGCAATTTTGTTTTTCCATTTTTGGGGGTGCAACTTTTTTGCCCGCCCGCGGTGTGCGCCTCTCCCCGAGCTGGACTCCCCGTCGGGTCCCGGACCGAGCAGCAGCGCCGGGCACCTTCATGAGGTGGGTGCTGCCCCCCCCCCCCCCCCGCCCTTTGCATTCGGTGGAGCGGCAGCGCGGATCCGAGTCCCCGGGCCCAGATCTCACCGCTGCCCGTTTCTCTCCCGTCTTGTCCGCAGGCAGCCGCCCGGCGAGTTTGACATGGCTCTCAGCGGCACGCTGCTCCCCTCCATCGCCACCTTCGCCGCGGGCCCGGCGGGCCGGGAGAAAGCGCTGAGACCGGCAGGTGCCAGCAACGTGAGTATCCGCCGCACCCTGCCCAGCCGAGCCCCGTGCTCCGGGGACAGGGAGAGCCCGGGGCGGGGAGCGCGGCGGCTGCTCGGTGCCCCGCTGCTCCCCGGGGCTGCGGCCGCGCTGGGCGGGCCGGGTGCCTGGGGCAGCGGGACACCCGTGGCGGGGAGGCGACTCCGCTTCGCGGCGGGGGCCCCCCACCTAGTCCCCGGCGCGCCCGAGGCGGAGCTCGGGGGACGGGCGAGGGGAGCAGGGGCCCTGCCCCGGGGACGGGACGGGGGCGCGGCGGCCCGGGGCTCCAAGCAGCGCGGTGCAGGCACCGCACCTGCCCCGGCCGCGGGTCCCCCGGGGGCGCGGCCCGAGCTGAGTCGCGGGGACCCCGCCTGGCCGGGCCGGTGCTGATCGGCGCCTGTCTCTGTTCCTGCCCGCAGCGCTGGAGGGAGGAGCTGGCCCATCTCAAGCGGCTCCCGCCGGTGCTGCCGGCCGAGCTGGAGGCGCCGGCGGGCAGCGGCAGCCGCGGGGCCAGCCCGGCGCTCATGGCCCGCCGGGAGGCGGAGGAGCTCAACGAGTTGCTGGACTTCGACTTCATCCTCTCCAACTCGCTCATCCACCAGGAGCCGGCGGCCGCCGCCGTCTCCGCCGCCTCGCCCCCGGCCAGCGCCTGCCCCTTCTCCTACCCGCCGCCGCGGGGCGAGCCCGGCCTCCTGTACGGCGCCGCCCGGGAGCCCGCCCCCGCCGCCCCCTTCAACCTGGCCGACATCAACGACGTGTCCCCGTCGGGCGGGTTTGTGGCCGAGCTGATGCGGCCGGATCTGGACCCCGTTTACCTGCAGCAGCAGCAGCAGCAGCCGTCGGCGCTGGGCAGCCTGCACGGGAAGTTCGTTGTGAAAGCCACGGTGAACATGGGGGACTACGCCCACATCAGTGTTAGCGGCAAGAGCACCCCGGCCGCGGCCTGCACGGACAGCCCCGGGGCCCCCTACGGCCCCCTGCCCAGGATGTGCCACAAAATCAAGCAGGAGGCCGCCCCGTCGTGCACCATCGCCCAGCCTCCCCCTGGCGCTAGCCAGCGAGCCCAGCAGCACGAGTTCCCCTTGGGGAGGCCGCTGCCCGGCAGGACTAACCCCCCCTTGGCTCCAGAGGAGATGATGAACAGCAGAGACTGCCACCCTGCCTCCCAGGGGCTAAGTCACCTGCCACTGCCCCCCGGCTACCCAGCTGCCCCCGGCTACCCTCCTTTCCTGCCCGAGCCGCTCCCACCAAGTGCCCTGCAGTATCAAGGTCAGTCTAGGTATCTCAGTGTGTCGGGAGAGCCTTTACACGCGCCTCCCTTGCTACAAGGGGGGATGATGCTGACTCCGCCCTCTTCACCTTTAGAGCTGATGCCACCTGGGAGCTGTCTGCCAGAAGAAACCAAGCCAAAGAGGGGACGCAGGTCGTGGCCCAGGAAAAGGACCGCCACGCACACCTGCGACTATGCAGGGTGCGGCAAAACCTACACCAAGAGCTCTCATCTCAAGGCACATCTTAGGACCCACACAGGTAAGCTCCATTCAGTCAGGCTTTATTGGCGTGGCAAGCTATAGAAGTGTTACCAAAGTGTCTGAAAGAGACCGGCCCCTTTCTGGGCTCTCTTTAGGGAGGTATAGTCTGCTCAGGTAATTCAGTACAGCTGATCCAAAAATGTTGGATCTACAAATGCTTTGGTTAGATAAAAGAATGCATTTTTGTGGAGGAAAAACGTTTTTACTCAGTTGTTTTTTTTTAAATGCAATTTATGGCTTTACCTACTGGATTAGAGGTTACTTCATGGCTCAAAATGACTCAGACATTGCAGGGTGTTTTTGCAGACATAAATTTGTTTGCATGTCTATTGCTATGTGGCTAGTTAATTGGCAGGTAGTTGGAAGTCAAGCTGAATTTGTTCATCTAGATAGCACTGGCTCAGCTGTATGACAGGAGCCTATGTTGCAGGTATCTCCTTAGATTTTACTTTCTTTGCTTGTGGCTTAAAACTTTTTCCTTTGTCCTCATTTGTTCTAACTGGAGAGAGTCTATTACTGGCATGTCCCTAGTTATCGCAGTTCTGAAATAAATGGAAGATAATGCTATTGCTTGCAGGTGAAGCAAGATACTCCCAGAACATGTTTATAACTCTGTGTTGATGACCTGATAAAATGTGTAGTCTACTTTTAAAAGTTATTCTTCAGCTTTATTATCACGGCAAGAAATCTAATTTAAGGTTCCTCGACTAACATTGGAATACAAGTAAAATAGTAAATACATTAACATTCATATTTGAGCTTGATCTCACCCGTATGGTTTAACTTAGCCACTGAAGAATGCTTACTGCCGTAATGGAGTTGGTGAAAGTATTTGTTAAATAATATTCACTACTTTTGACATTCTCTGAAAGCGTGGTATAATTTAGATTTCAATTATTCAGGATCCCTGAATGAAGTTGTAGGAATTGGAATCAAAATGTATTCTGTGAGCAGAGGGGGTAGGAAAGAGCTAAGGGACATCTCAGAGTTTAGAGTGCAAATTATGTCCCAGCTAAAGTCAACGTGAGCAGGACTGGGTTTTGAATTTCTCCAGAGATAAATGGCTAACAGTTTTTCTGGTATTTTCAGATTGGTTGGATACTTTCCAGAATGCTAATATGCTGAGTCTGTAATCTTAAGTAAAGTTCCCACTGAAATCAATAGGAGCTTTGCTTAAAAGACCATGAGATTGAGCCCTATAATTTCTTAATAAAGTTGATCTAATGACATTTCCAGCAGGTTCTTTATTCCTGAAATCTATTATAATCTAAATCCATTACATCTGAACTATTTCTGGTTGATACTTGTTCAACAGTCCTCAATCAGCAAAATGCATATATGTATTGATACTATTATCTGAGCTTTGTATTCTAAATTCCTGCTTACAAGATAGTCTGGAAATAATAAGTATTGTAGTTAAGATTTCAATAAAAGGAACTTTCTTATAAGGCATTTAATCATACTGTCATGCAAAGAATAGGTGTATTTTGCCCTTTGTCTGATTTTAGCATCTTTGTAGCGTGCGCTCTCTCTCTCTGTGTGTGTGTGTGTGTGTGTGTGTGTGTGTGTGTGTGTGTGTATATATATATACACACACACACCACAAAAAGCCTTATTGATCTTATTTTCTTTAATGAAAACGTTAATTTTCTTGTATGTTACCAAACATTAATCAAACTCCTCAAGTGAAGATGTTAATAGAAGGCAGGGATATTATCCTTACTGGAACATACTAAACTATGTGCTCATCTGCAGACAAATATGGACTTAATTGACGTGATTTTTTATTATTTTTTTTGAAGGAGAAAAACCATACCACTGTGACTGGGAGGGCTGTGGATGGAAATTTGCCCGCTCCGATGAACTTACCCGTCACTACAGGAAACACACCGGCCACCGCCCTTTCCAGTGTCAGAGATGTGACAGAGCATTTTCCAGGTCAGATCACCTCGCCTTACATATGAAGAGGCACTTTTAATCAGAAGCAGTGGATGTTTCCCATACTGCCATAAGAGATTCAGTATTTACAGCACAGACTGTCTTCCACAAGAGGGAGGAGCCCAGCTAAAGCACTACAAGGAATCATGGTGAAGTCTTCCAAAGAGTGGAAATAAATAGATAATCAAATGCAAATGTTGGAACTCTTCTTTTTTTAATTATAAATTAAAGAAAAACATTGGGGTCAATGACTGGATCTTCTATCATTCCATTTCTAAATACAACTTGAATATTTCTGGACTACAAAATGCCAAGGAGTGACTGGAAGTCAAGGATATCAGGGTTAAATAGACTGCTTGTTGGGTGGGGAGGGGAGATTACATTCCCTTAAATCTTGTTTCAATGCAATATGAGATGTAAATGTCATCTTGTCTTTTTTTCCTTCTAAAAGCCATTACTATGTTAAAAGAGGAGGAAGAAATTCAGGTACAGAATTGTTTTAAAAGCCTATTTCTTGGTGCTTAGTGACTGTTGGTTCTAAAGGTACCAAAAACAGGAAGCCAAAGTTCTCAAACTGCTGCATATCTGACAAGGAAATATTTTTGTCTTCCGATCTACAATTATGACCTAAGTCAGGTAAATAAACCTGATTTATTTCTTTTTTTTCTTAAGAAAAAAAAACTTTATGCAGACAGTCTGTAATGCACTGTGGTTTCAATGTGCAATAATTTGTACAATGGTTTATTCCCAAATATGCCTTAAGCAGAACAAATGTTTTCTATATAGTTCTTTACATAATAAATATGTAATATAAATTTAAACAAACTTCTATTTTGTATATTTGTAAACTACAAAGTAAAAATGAACATTTTGTCGGAGTTCGTATTTTGCATATTCAAGTTGAAAATAAGTTTTAAATAAACCTATAATATTTTATCTGAATGGCTTTTCCACTTTTTTCTTCTATGCATTTGTCTAAAGAAACCTTGCTTTTAAATACTCATGAATGGCTCAGTACCGCAGTCCCTTACTCAGACAAAGCTCATAGGGCAAAGACCACAAGATTAGGCTCCTACATTTCCAGTACTGCTATAAAGCTTTGTCTTTAGGAAAAATGCGCTGAAAACTGGTGGTTCTGAATAGCAAGTCCTTACTCACCTCTCTCCTCTGCACCAGAGAATCATACTTCTCAGTTTAAAACTGGGGTCTTTTGAATTACTCATGGTTAGAGTGTAACCAGCTAAAATGTCTGTCTGAGACTTCGGAGCATTAAAATAAAAAACCCTTAATCTTCAGAAACGAAGTCTTTCCATGGTTTTGTACTGAGCAAACTTAGTGTTTGTGTGTCTTGAGTGCAACACCCATATGATTACCCGATCTGAAATTTTTACAGTTTGTTTTTAGCGTCTGTTCCTGTAAAGACACATACATAAGCTGTTATGTTTACTTTTCATACTGCTGAGAAATTAGCGTAATATCTCGAAAAAATCAACTATATGCTAGTAATAAACTTGGGGCATTGTGTGTGTAATTTCTTGGCATTATATGGAGTAGTAGAATTTCGTGTGCACTGAAAATTCCCCATGACTTGAGAATTTTGCGTGTTCAGGGAATACAGGTGTACATGGCCCAAGTTGCTTACAGGAAGCTCAGTTAAGCCATATTGATTCTTCCACACTGAATTCAACAAGCTGTGAATGCTATGCATTAATATTAAACAAATCTTTAGGATCTACAAAGTTAGTGGTTACAACTAAAGTGCTTGATCCTGCAAACACTTCAACATACTCTTGTACCTCTCTCACTTTTATTGAAGTAAATGGAACTAGCTGCATGAATAAGGGAGTTGTCTTTATTGCAGTAGCATGTCAGGGCTCCTGCTGGCTCAAGGCCCCCTTTGTGGTTGATGCGGTATAAATACATAACAAGACTGACTTGTGATCAGCATTGGCAAGATCAGGCCCAAAACTGGGACTTATTGTAAAATGAAGAAACAAATTGTCTTGCATGGGTTTAAAAATGTTACCTAGGTATTTTGCCTATACATGTATAGCAGAATGAATAAAGTAGAACATGGAAAATAAGTGTTACTGATAATGTCAATTTATATTTTGCAGTTTCTGTCAAAACAAGTGGTAATACTGACTTGATTTATTTTTTTTTCCAAATCTGTCAAGAATGCTATTGGATTTCACATTTTGATGCGGTCTTTCTTTGTGATGACTGGTCACATCTCTTACTAAGTCCATGCCCTACTGATTATATGTATTCTTGTTCAGTTGAAAGGTGCCTTGACTTGTTTGGTGTATAGGTAACGGGAGTAAAGGGGGAGAGAGAGCCTCGTTTTTGATTTGCAAATTAATTTAGCTTTGTCTGTTTGGTAAAGTTAGGAGTCACTTTTTGATCCGTGGGCTTTTTAAAGTTTAAAATATTTAAAGTAGTAATTGTTTGTTTGACTTTTTATGTTGCCTTGCCTCAAATATTGATGCTGTCGTGGAAGGATTATCAAATGTCAAAAGTGTGAACCTGCCAAGCTGATGCATATTTGCAACTCTGTAAAGAACATGTATGTACAGATAACTTGACTGTGAATCAGAGACCCTGCCCATCTTCAGAATCACATATATCCTCATTCCGTGTCTATTAAAATCTAGCTCTAGAAAAACACAATCATTGCATAAATCTTATACCTGTTTTGAGCTTCAAGAGCACTGTCATGACAATGTCTAAGCACTTTATAAAAAATAAAGGTGCCCTAACACTTGGAGACACATGGTTATTATAGTGAACTTTTATTTTTCCTTTGCTTTCACAGGCCTACATTTTATAGTTGCTCAGACAATAACATTCCAAAAATAGGGCTTTGTTCTCTCCCTCCCCCCATCCAAAATGGCTTCCTACCCTAGGCTGCCTCTCACCTATCTGATGACTTTCATTCAGAAACTAAATACAGATGGAAGCAGCTCAGTGAAGTATCTTTAAAAATACTTGTAAACAGATCCACCATGGTACTGCATCTACTTGTGGAGACAGGGCCAGCTCACCAGTCTTCACAGGCCAAGGCAAAGCCCATGACTCTCAGCCTTGTTCTTTAGGAGGGCTTCTGGGCAATACTGAAACAAGCAATTCTACCGGTTGTACTTTGATAGGCAGGTATAGCTAAAAATAGCAGGCTGGGTTAGCCAGCTGTTCCTTTCCGGCCTGCCTCCTGGAGGTGCATTTAGCTGAGAGAATACAAAGGCATCTGCAGGCACAATATAGATGATAATAAATGCCTCTTATCAAGGGCATGCAAAAAACACCAAGCAATTTTGTTATACAGTGGCCTTAAAATCATATTCAGTTAACGTCATCTGTAAGGGGTAGTAAAGCAATGTACATATACTAATGTTTGCCGCCTGGGATGCCTATGTGTTTAGGCACCTTAGAAGAAGACATCTTAAAAGTGGCCTCATTTCCACAGGGAGCTGAGTCCGCAGTAGCTACCATTCACGCAAGGCCACTCTTGCAGATGCCTAGAGAAAGCCCCCAAGTTTGAAAAGGCTGTGCATAGTCAAATACAAACTACAGCCACTATCAATCCTTATCCACCATAGCCCTAAACATCCCCTGTAAGCATTCTTGGTGTGTGAAGATGAGCCCTTTACCAGATGACACATGTCTGTCTTCAAGGTGCCAAGTTTTCAGAAGTGTTATTTGCATACAAATATACTCAAGGCAATAGATGGGATTATTTCTCATTAATGCTTTGTTTGTCTGTTGTGGAGTTTAGTGTGGAAACTTGTCTACTTCAAATTATTTCATTCCTTGTAATCTCATGCAAATGCTTCCATCTCTTTCCGGTCAGACATTCTTACTTTAATAAGAGTTTCTCTTTTAGTGGATTTACTACTCCCTTGGGGACCAAATCCTGCTTCCACTGAAGCTAACTCTGAGACTCACATTGATTTCAATTAAGCTGCTGTAGATCAGGGAATCTCTTCCCCTTCGCTTTAAGGAGGTGAGGTCAGAGGAAGTGTAGATAATCACCCCTAGTGTTTTAATGGTCCGTTGAATACATTTACCACATATTCCTATAAATGTATCCTAGACCTTTGGCCCCTCCTGCTTCCATTGGGGTCAGGGACAAAACTTCCATTGGCAGCAATGGGATCAAGAACATGTACTTTGGTTTTTATGCATTTATCAGGTATTTCAAGCAAAGGGGCTAAAATAGCCAAATAACTCAACTGTATTTGTTAGGTGCCTCAATGCGCCTTCTTGTTATGCATAAATTCGGTTGTTTTTGCGTAACTGGGGCCTTGACTGCATTAGAAAATCATAACTTGTCATGCTGGAATGTTCTGCTACAGAAGCCTGGAAAGTCTAAGCACTATGAGCATCGTTCTGAGACGGAGCACAGCCTCGGGAATGTGAAACTCCCACAAAACTGAATGACAGACGCCTGAGCCTTAACTCAGGGAACCGGCACGGATTGGCTGCATCTGGGAACATTTCCCCCTCTGCAGTGCTCTGGGGTGACTTGAGCTTCCATTGTCATTAGCTCTGGCAGTGAATTATAGCTGTGAAGTTTATTATAGGCAAGGCCCTAGAGACCAGCTGTGGAGGTACTCTCAGGGGCATACATGCCCGTGGTGGTGTTTCCACTGCTTTTGTTCTCACTATACTTCAGATAAATTACTTCTAGGCTGCATTTTGCCCTTAGAGGCTTGCATAGGAACCCTCATAACAGAAATCCTATGTATGAAGCATGCTTTCTGTTGCAAAGGAAAAAGAAAGTCTTGTTTTACTAGCATCTCCTCTATATTTGGAATGTGTGTTGTAAGTGATTCAGAAGGCTAATGATACTAGCAGCTGATCACAGCAGGTGTCTCCCACATCAGTTAGATTTCCTAAGGTGACGCTGCTGCTGCTGCACTCACTGCCTTGAAGTAGTTTCCCTCATCTACAGTGTTTACAGTTTGGTTCAATGGCTCCCAGCCCCCTGTCCTCTGACTTTCTCCATAGTAGAGACTGGAATTTTTAAGTGAATCTATGCAGTAAGGTTTGGCACTATGACTGGTTACTAATCAATTAAAGTGAAAATGCCAAGCTCATTTCACCTAGGAACTTGTATCAGATTCAGAAAAGGATTATAAATGTCTTATCAACACAGCTATCTATCTGCAACTTGAAATATTTTTGCATAATTTTGTTTTGGGTACAGTAGGCTTGTTTATGTGGTACAAGCCATGGCTTGCTCAATCTTGAAATTCAAGTTCTGTGCTATTAAGGTTTCAGCCTTATTCAACAAAAATGATGCAGCTTCTCCTTATTGGCTAATTAAATATCTTTAAACAATTATAGCAACAGGTATCAGGCAACTCTTCAAAGCAAAATTCCCCTGCCACAATTTTCTATGGATGGGGTAGGTGGTCTGATATTTAACTCTACACCACCAAAGCATGATATTATCTACTTGAAATTAATTATGTATCACTTACTGGCTGATCCTGCACTCAGTAAGTCAACAGGAGTTTTGCCATTGTCCGCAGTGTTACCATGAGTAGGTCCTAATACAAGATCTGATCTATAGCTCATTGAAATTACTCCCATTGACTTCCCTGGCCTTCAGCTCAGGCCCACAGCTACCCAGGGTAAAATCCTAATGTCAAAGTGAGTTTTGCTGTTGACTTAAATGGGTCTAGGATTTTACCTGCAGGGTTGGAGCTTGTAGAAATACTGAGGAGGGGGGTTGCCCCAATAAGCCCCACACTGTAGACTTTGTTAGTCAAAGCCACCCTGACATGGGAGGCTGAGTTCCAGTCTGGATCTTTGTGAAGGGATTAGCAGATCTCTCTGGTTTGATGTCTGGTTCTCAATTTGCATCGTGTAAAAAAGAATGACCGCATCAAGGTTTATATAGTTCATCACCTTTATATTCATGGTCTGGTATAATTTATATTGTATGTTAATAAATTGCTAAACTTCTGTGCTGAATGTTTGCATTGATTAAGGAAGTCTGCCAGAGTTTAGTTTCAAACTGTCAAGGTTTTATGCCATACTTACTCTCCAAACATATTGAGTCAGTAATCTCATTGGCTACCAAAAGTAAAAAAACCCAAACGTTCCCATATTTTCCTGCACTGGAGTGAACTGAGCTTAAGCCGCTCATCTAAATTCCTGCAGTTGTATATTTTAATAGCAGGTTTCCACTGCTCGGTAAAGAATAGCTGGAAAAGTCTGCTAAGAAATAAATTTTTTAAAAGTGGAATATCAAAAAGTTTGCTCACCTAGATTGCAAAAAGGTTATCCTTCTCAGTCATTGTTCATGCCTGGGTATTTACAGCTGCCTTTCCACACATGTATTTCCTTATTGATTGCTATAACAATGTTGTCATCTGCACAAGATATTTAACTACCTTTCCTTTGGTAAACAGTTTTTACTAACATTTGCTTTGACAACGCTCCCATGTAGGTAATGTAAAACCTACTAAAGAAGCTTTGTATTCAAAGAAACTGTCTAATTGGTTGTTATGGTTCAGACAATTAGACATCCTTTTAACACGTTTGTTTAGGAACATAAGAATACAGATCAGCCTAGTAGTCCATGTAGTCCAGTATTGTGCCTTTGATAGTGTCAAGTATGAGACGCTTCAGAGAGAGGTGCAAGATCCAGTTGACTTTATTGGCTGTTGGATCAAGCTTATAGCTAACCAGGCAGTTATTGGGTAATCTCCCCCTAGGGAAAGTTTTCTCCCAACTCCCCAAAAATTGGAGGTTCACTTGGGCTCTCAAGTTTGAGGATGTATATCCCTTCCAAAACTCTTCTTTATTTTATAATGTTTACTATTATAACTCTGGATAGGCCTTTTGTCCAATAAATATTTGATCTCCTTTGAAATCCTGCTAAATTCCTGGCTCCTGAGATATCATGTGGCAATGAGTTCCACAAGCTAATTTTGTGCTATGTTTATAAAAAAAATCTGATTTGAATTTGTCACCTTTCAGTGTCATTGATTCCCCTACTTGTTTATTGTGTTCTGAGGGAATAGAAGTTCCCAGTCTATCTTCTCTAGACCATGATTTTTTTTTCTGTTTTAAACCTAGAATTAGAAGGATTCAACTTTGATTTTTTTCAAGTTGATTTGGATAGATAGAGTCCAAATCTCAAAAGTTTGTACATATGTACATAGTTTTTACTGATGTGGCTGTCCCAGTTTTTACTGATGTGGCTGTCCCCTGATGTGGCCGTCCTGCTCTCACGGAGAAGGCCAGCAGGATTTGGCATAATATGAATTTTTAGAACACATTTTAAATATGCTTTATCTTGAGTTTTTTTAATTGCCAGGATATTTTGTAAGGCCGATACTAATTGCTATTTATCTAAAATTCTATGACTGTACATACTGAGATTAGAAAGAATTAATAGATAAAAGTGTTTGAAAATCATATTGCATAACCCTAATATCTCTTTAGTTTGGTACATCAGGCACTGTAGAATACTGAATTCTTGACTAGAACCATTAATTTGCCCACACACACAAAGTGATCCTTATAATTTCTCAAGCAATAGGCATTTTTACAAAAGAAACAGTCCCTCTGCAAATTTTAATGATTAAGGATGGACATTTGCTTTAATTTATTTTTAGGTGGAAATGGAAATTGACAATAGGAACATTTACCAATTTAAAACCAATCTTTCCAACATTAGTTACCACCTATTCCTTTTGATCACTCTCCCAAAACACTTTCCTTCCTGATGGCTTGCAGTTTTTGAATAACAAGAGCTAAACCAATGTGAATTTGCAGTGGGCACTGAAATTAATTCTACTTGACCAAATAAACTTTTTAAGATGTGATTAAGGCATATTTAACTGGTTCTTTGATTATTAGAAAACCATATTATGGGAGTCCTAGGTAAATCCCCTTTCTGAAATGGGTTCAGAGGTTATGCTGGTTTGGGACTGAGCAAATGAACCATGTGGGAGCAAATCCAAACCATCGCAAAAATAGATTGAGTTTTGCAAAAACAAAGTTCTGAATCTTCAGGATCCAAATTTGGAAGCTGTGTGTGCATGGGGGCGGAGGCGGCAGCAGGGGCAGGTGACAGGAGTATGATAAGATGGAGGTCAGGGAGAATTATTCAGAACACTGGGAACATCTGACGTTTTCTGTGACGGGCTTTCCCCAGCATTTTAACCTTTACTAAACACAAGATGCCAGAGTTTACATTTAATTTTCTGCTATAGTTAGTTATTAAAAATAAATAGTAACTGTCCAAGGATGCAACTCCTTGAGGAGAATAGCAGCATAAAACAAGGGGGGGGGAGAGAAATCTCTGTTTTTCAGAGGTGTGAATTATATAACTTGATAGATAAATTTGCTCTAAGCCAAGAAAGGCACTTTAATGATTTAGTGTTTTGTGCATTGTTTGGCTTTGTGAACTAAACAAATGGCATTAAAAAGTCAAGTATCCAGCACAGTTACTTGTAAGAGTAATTTGAAACAGCATACTCAACTTTAGTGAGATATCAGTGACCGTGGGTGCGTTCTGTTGACTTTAACATGAACTTTTTCAAAGACAGGGATTGAAAAAAGCTGGGAAGACGTCTTTAGCGAAAGCTGTACACAGTCGAAGTTGATTCAAAATGTTAGAGAGAAATAACACAGTGACAGTTGTTCTGATTTTAATCCCTCTTAATAAATAAATCAAAAAATAAGTAGGTCTGAGTGAAGTCAGATTATAGAATCTTTCAGTGTATTTGCTTCTTTGTTTCCATTCCAGCTTTTTTCTCTGCAATGTGCTGACTATACACGGCCATTAACTGACTTGAAGTCATGCTAGAACACATGTGTTTAGTGCTGCTTCTTGCAGTACGGGGAGGTAAGAGTCATCCCAAAGTATTTACCATAACTAAGAGCTTCCCTACATTAAGGAAATTTGCACAGGTGTAACTATATCAGTATGCCAGGATAAATTACACAGAAACACCCCCACTCTTGCACCCATTCAGTATGTCTAGAATAAGGGTTTGCATCAGTGTAACGACATCAAGACATTTATCCTGGGGTAAGCCACGGTGTTAAGGCTTTCCCCCAGTAAGAATGCTCTAATGGGGCCCTGGCTATACTGGAGTTTCAGCTTCTGGTAGAACTGCACCGTGCAAATCCCTAATTAGGTGTCGCTTACAGAGGTGCGGCACAGTGTGAAACAATGATGCGATGCAGTGGTGTCAATCACACCCGCACTATCACTTTGCAGGGTCGACCAACTCACAGTTTTATCAGGAGTCTCATGACACTGTTCTTCTTAAAGCCCCAGCTCCTGGAGTCCCATCATTCGATGTCAATTCTCAGCTTTCATTTACTATAAAAATACGTTTCGAGCCGCTGCGAGCATCACAAGAAGCTTGAAAACGTTTAGCAAGCACAGCTAATGGCTCAGAGACCAGAAGGCTGATAAAAAGGATGAAAACGCATAGGCACCGACTCCATGGGTGCTCCAGGGCTGGAGCACCCAGGGGGGAAAACGAGGGGTGCTGAGAACCCACTGGCAGCCTCCCTATCAGCCCCATCGATCAGTGCCTCCCCCTCCATCCCACCGTCTCCTGCCTGCCGCAGATCAGCTGTTCCATGGCATGCAGGAGGTGCTGGGCGGGAGTGGGCAGAGCAAGGGTGGGAAGAGGCGGGGGGGGGGGCTTGGGGGAAGGGGTGGAGTGGGGCTGGGCCTGAGGCAGAGTGGAGGGGGCGCACCCCCGGCACATCAGAAAGTCAGCGCCCCTGTGAAAATGTATTATTTTTTAAGCCAATCTCATTATTGGGGGAGCGGGGGGTCAGGGCAGCTGATGTATGATGTGTGAAATGCGAGGTTGACAACACCACACTCCACCAGTGGTTAGAATCCCAGCGCAGACCAGACTGTGCTGAGCTTGTGTGTGTCTCTAAGATGACAGACACTGAAGAAAACTCCAGGCTGCAATTATTACTGCTTTTCATACTCCATTTAAAACGTCTGGTTTTGCTCTGTGTATTTATTTATATACAGGCATTTCTATGGTACTCATCACCATAGTGTCTGGGCAATTCTCCTCTCCTTTCTCATATCATGTAATTAAATCTATGTAAAATACATAAGTTCTTGGCAGGGGAAAAAATCAAGCACTCCTTTTGGAAGGAATTTGCGCCCTGCAATTAACTGTTTACTGGTGTCTCTTTCTTGCGCTGTATCATGACACCACATTTCATTTCACGTTAAGTTGAGAAAGAAAATATTTTTAGTCTGGTTAGTATTTCCAACCCACACACTCCCCACCCCCATGATTGGTGGCCCTATTCTGCTGCTACTGAGGTCAATGGGAGTTTTGCAATTGACTTCAGTGGTTGTAGGATTTGGCCCCGAGTTTTATGCCATGAATAGTTCGTCAGCCTGCATTGCCCTCCCGAATTCCGCATGCTGCTACTTGCACGTACTGAAAGGTTCACAAATAGTGAAACAGGGAAGTGCAAGGACCCTCAGGTAGATACATGGCTATTTTTAAATGGATATTTCTGTATCCTGGGGGGCTGTGTGACACAATATATGCTGTAGCTATTTATGGGTCTAATCTCATAACCTTTAAAGCCACCAGGGACCATCATGAGCATGTAATCTTGAACTGCTTAGTCAGGTGGAAGGCCCCCCCGAAGCCCACAAACGTGAGCAGGACCCTGGAGTGAGTCCTATGTTTGCACGTGATTGGTTCTAACCACATGTCCCAGCCCCCAGTGCAAAGAGTCATATACTGACTCATCACTTAAACCCAACGTAGGAGCCTGCTCCTGCTCCCATTCACTTGGAAAGCAAAACTCTCCTGGTGAAATCCTGGCTTCATTGAAATCAATGGGAGTTTTGCCCTTCTGTTTTCAGTGGCAGTGGGATTGAGCCCTCAGCGGCTAACAAGGGTCCGTACGTGTGATTTAATTGACACTGGTGAAGTGCTGTGAGCTCAGTGGCATTCTGTGGGCCGGCTGCATGACCCTGGGGGAGTCACCTCACCTCGTGGTGCTGGTGTGCCATCTGTAAAAGGCAGTTAATGCTCCTCATCGCCTTTGTGAAGCTCTTTGAAATGAAGTGGGCTACTTGTTACGTCTTCATGTTGCTAAGCCCTCGCTGATTTTTTACCCCCAGTGACCTTGTGAAACTCCATGTACGGAGAAGTAGACGGAGAAGCCCCAGTTGTTTCGGTCCATGTTCAATATGCAGTTTTGCAAGCTTCTTGTGCTAGATCCTGCTCTCACTGAAATCCATTGCAAAACTCCTATTGACATCTGTGATGCAGGATCGGGCTTATAATGAATGTCTGCTTGGTGTGAAGCTGTTCTGGGGGCAGGGGGAAAGATGATGGATGGGATTTTCAGAGCACCGAAGTGACTTAGGAGCACAATTCCACTCCAAAAGGCAATAGGACTTGTGCTCCTAAATCACTGGCTATTTTTGAAAATTCCATCCACCTTCACTTTAAGATTGTTCCACCGTGCTTTTTTGAGGCATAGTCCAATTTGGTTTGCATCAGTGAAGGGGGGCAATCCTGCAGCCAGTCACTCTCGGAGACAAGCAATCGGATTAGATGGATGGAAGGTGTATGGCAACTCCTTGTGGCCCGTGTTCATACACAGACAAAACAGATCTCATTTTTATGAATGAGAGAAAGACTCTTGGGTGAAATTCACCCTAGTGCAGATGGCTTGCAAGGACCTATGCACCACTTCAGTGGGGGTTTAGCGGTGAGCAGTGTCTTGCTGTGTAGTGCCCAGGGTGAATTTAAACCAATACAAAAGTGTTATATGCTCCTATATGCTGAGGCGAATCAGACCCCTTCTTTTTCAGTGGTGGTGTGTTATTTGCACTGGAGAAAGAAGAAATACTGCCATCTTAATGCTTGCAGAGAGCAAGGCTAAGGCTTTTTGTCATGTGCGGGCACCCAGCTTGACCTGCCTTATAAGGACCTGATTTTCAGAAAGTAATGAGCACCTGCCCGTCCTCTGAAAATCAGGCTCCTTTTAAAGTGTCTTAAGCTGGGCCCCCAAATATTGAAGCAGCCAAAATCACTAGTTACGTTGGAAAATCATGATTCCCCTTTTTCTTTTTTTTTTGCCTGCATGTGTGTGACCAAAACTTGTTCATGCACATTTTCACGAAGCCAGCGGGACTGCTCACGTATTTAGCTATCATGCTGAATCCGGGCTGACAGGAACACCACTCCCACTGCTTTCTGAAGGCTCTGAGAGGAGAATTTGGCTTTGTATACGCCCCAACATACCAGTGATATTCAGCAAGCCCTAAGTGGCTCTTCAGTGTGTCTCCTGTGTCTCTTTGCAGCACATGATATTAAAACACTGTGATTAAATTATTAACCAATCAGGAGGCTGTTATCATGTTATTAACCAGTTGTGGTTGCTAAAATAATAATACTTGGTCAGTCATTTTGCTGTGAGAATTCTATTTGCCCGTCATACTGTTTAAATATCAATATATAGTACTGTAGTAAATGAAACAATGAATTCACACTCCCTTGGCTCCGTTGGGGAAGGTTGATGGCTAATTTGGCTCCTGAACCACCGAGATCTGAGTTAACTAGCAAATGAAACATTCTGCCGTCCTGCTGGGTGTGGAAAGCAGCATGTTGATTTATAAGCATGAACTACCTCAGAAGTAACTGCTAGGAATGCTGGGGGGGCGGGGTTGGGGGGGTGGTGTTTCCCCTCCTTTTTACACCAACATTTACATAAGGAAAATAATATTCAATATTGCTGGTGGAATGTGCAAAAAGGTATTAGTGTTCAGTACCATTTGCTGGTTCATTTTAAATAGAACTGCATCAAATCTCTTTAATAAACATGAACAGATTAGAGAGCCCTGGGTGTTCACATCTGCCTGTGTTTAGCAGGAATATGAACCAATATTTGTCAGCAGGGTGTTTGACTGTTCTTTGGTAGCACAGATTTGATCAGTTTAAATTGATCACCATCCATCCATCATCTAATATTTGCCCTCATGTAAATCTATTCACAGTCGCGTTGGCGATTCCTCTCATGGCAGAATCCTGCAGAGGATGGACCCGATTGATTAGCACAATCAGAAAGATCCTGAACCTAACCCCTCTTGACACTAAGCATATGCCTACACGACAGCGGCTACAGCCGGACCGCTCTGGCCCTGCAGTTGCACCACCCTAGCCCTGTGGTGTAGACACTCGCTACAGCAACAGAAGGGTTTCCCCCTCATTGATGTCATTTATCCACCTTACTGAGCAGCGCAAACTTTGTCACAGCCCTGAGCGATGTTGCGAGGTCGGCCTACGTTTTAGTTGCAGACCAGGCCTGAGGCAGTGGAAGGGAACCTAAACAGTGGGTGTGACCTGCACTTTAAGGTCTTAGGCCGAGAGGGCAATCAAAAGTGACCCTAGTGTAAAGGAGACTCAAGCCCTTTGTTCATACTACAGAGCTCAGAGCAGCTACAAGCTGAAAGGCGTAGTGCTGCTTGCCAAGCCCGTGATGACTTGTTTTGTAGTGCCCCCCTGAGGACTAACAGCCAGCGTGCAATGTACTCCCTGCGTGCCCTGCACATCTCTCTCCGCACAGGAAGGGCCAACAATTTGCTTTCCTAAGCACACAAAATAGCTGGCCGGGCAGGAGTGTTGGGCAGCGAGAGCCTCCCTGGCAGGGGGCCTTTCTGCCTCACCAAGGATGGCTTGATTATTATTTTAAGTTGCGGTTAAGTCAATGGTTGTCAGGCACAGCAAACTCAAGGGGGAAGAAGCCTCAGCGCCGCAGGCTTGATCTGTACTCCTCTTCATCGACGCACGGGCGTCGTCATGGTGGGTGAAGTCCTGGCCCGTGCCCAGGCGGCGGTGTTTGGTGTGCCTATCCTGGGGTGGGGACAGTCGCGTAGCCAGGGGGAGCGGCCGCTCCCCCACCGAGCAGAAGCGGCGCCTTTTTGGTGCTCCAACGCCTTTTGCTCCTACGCTGCATCCAGAGCGGAGCATTTTTTTTGGCTCCCAGCGCCTTTTTTTAGCTCCGCTCCCCCTGTGCTCTAAACCTGGCTACGCCACTGGGTGGGGAGAGTGAACCCGCCCTGAACCCACTAGTGTACGTACTGGGGTCCCCCACTGTTGCCGCTCTGTAGGAGAGAGGGGGCCCTTTCTGCTCTTGAGGGGAGTGGAGCCCCTACCACCGTGCCTGGGAGGACCAGGAGCTCCATGCCACTGCCCCAGCCTCACGGGAGGTAGCAGGGAGAGGGCCCTTCCCACCAACGCTCCAGAAGGAGGGTGGGGTCAGCGTGCAGAGACAGGGTTACAGGGTGGAGCCACAAGTGCCCCATGGCATAGTGGCCTTATCGGGTGGCTGCCAAATGGCTCCATGGCACGGTTAGAGCCCCGGCCACTGGCCTATGGAGGCTTGTGTGATGAGCCTGGTGGTCTCAGTTCCCTTCCCACTGGGCAAATGTCCAGGGCTTAGACAAATACTGACAGGTTTATTCCAGAGCCCAGCAATGCAGGGGCATTTCAAAGGCACTAAATGACGGTCTGAGCAGAGAGGTCAAAGACTGCCTGGGTTAGGAGATCTCCTTGAGCTAAGTGTGTGTGTGCGGGGGGAAGAGCAGCAGCTCCTGTCCCACAGGGCTGGGCCCGGCTCTATTCCAGCCTGGGGCAGAGGGGAGGCGAGCCCGCCTGGCCCTCACCCTGAGCAGCAGGGGCTCCTTTTTTGCAGCCACAGGGCTGGGCCCAGAGCCTGCAGCATGAACCCAACCAGACCAGCCCTATCCTGGGCCGCCGCGGCAACTGCCCTCTGGGGTTGGCCTGGGCCCAACACTCTGGCCCAGCCCATCGGCGCTCACTGCTTGGGGGAGCTTACCACAGCCTCCCATGGCTCCCTTTAGCGCTTCACCTCGAGCTGGACATGCACATGGGGGAGGGCAATTGGTAAGCAGGGCTGAGGCCTTTCTAGCCCTACTCACCCTGCCACCTATGGGCCCATCCATGGGAGTTTTGCCATTGACTTCAGTGGGGTCAGGATTTCATCCATTGATTTCTGTGGGACTGGTAATGCTCTTCCAAAGTTAAATGTGTATAAGCACCTTGCTGAATCCACATCATAATCTCTCTGAGTCTCAGTTCCCGATCTGTAAACTGGGCACAATAATACTGCCTTTCTCCCACCCTGTGGCTGACTTGCCTAGTTAGATGGTTAGCAGGTTCACATAGGGACTGTGTGTAAGGGCCAGATTGCTTTTTCTAGGGAATGAGTTGACCTGCTTTCCTGCAAAACCAACCAATGTTTATAACGAGAAGTCTGGATTCTCAAAGATGCATCCGATGAAGTGGGTACTAACCCACGAAAGCTTATGCTGAAATAAATTTGTTAGTCTCTAAGGTGCTACAAGTTTTTCTTTCTTATTTTCATTTCAAAGATCTCAGTGCAGCCACTCATTTTGACATTGCATTCATTTGCACTTGCAAAGTGTATTGTTTTTGTGGCACACAAATGCGGTTTATCTTTGGAAAAATCAAATGTTGTCAGAGCTTAACAGATAAGAAATAATTTGCCCCTGCCATTAATAAGGTGAATACAAAAATCAGAAGCAGGTTTAGAAAATTTGCCCCATTAAGTGTGTTTAAAAGACAGGAATCCCTTTTGGTATTAAAATGTGGTATTGCTAGAAATAGCTTTTGATTATCTGTAGAATCTCCTGATATGGCAACATGGTGTTTATATAGTTGGCACCTTGTAAAAGAAAGCTCCCCTAAACAGGATATTCCTGTTGGCAAAGAGACACCATATTTACTTAACACAACATTTGTATGTTTCTGCAACCCTTGACAAGTACAAACAAGGAAACATTCTGATAACTGAGGGGGGTGGGAATCTCTATCGAATAGGAAGTATGGAGGCTAGACCTTGGCATTTACACAGATATCTTGGAGTTACACACGCTGTACAAAAGCATGTTTCAATATTTCAAGGTCTTGATCATTCTCATGCTGCTCTTGGTTTTCAACTCAACAAGAAGTCTGGACTGCTCGGTCTCAGTTTTGTTTACTAACTTGATCAGTTACTTTCCAGCTGTCACAAGCAGAAATTGTCACTCTGTTTTTCTTAAATTGTCTTTCAAGTTTTTGAGAATTGTTTGAAGTGATTGATAATAGGGCCTGATTCTCATTCATACTAAGGCCTGTATACACCACGCTGGCAATATACGTGATACTTAAAGACCCCATTACACTCAGAGGCTAGTGCAAAGGAGCCTAAGTGTAAGTGAAAATCAGACCCTTGAAATCTAAAGCGTGTCTGCACTTACACTTAGGGTATGTCTACACTTAGAAGGCTGCAGTTGTGGTGCTGCACCCGCACTGCTATGTCTATACTACAGCTTAAGGCAGCATAATGTATGTCGCTCAGGAGTGTGAATAACCCCCCACCTCAGCGTCATAGGTTACACCGGCAGAAGCGCCAGTGTGGACAGTGCTATGTCGGCGGGAGAACTTCTCCCACTGACACGGCTTCTGCTGCTCAGGGAGGTGGCTTTATTATGCGGATGGGAGAGCTCTCTCCCAACGGCCTAGAGCACCTTCACCAGATGTGCTGCAGCCCTGCCGCTGCAACGCTGTATGGGTAGACATGCCCTCGGTAGAGACACTACCTACCCTGATGGAAGGGGTTCGCCCATTGCCGTAGGCAATACACCACCCTGAGTGGCAGGAGCTAGGTCGACAGAAGAATTCTTCCATCAACCTAGTACTGTCTACGCTGGTATAGCAACGTCTCGCAGGAGTGTGGATTTTTCACACCCCTGAGACAAGTGGCTATACCAATGTAAGTTCCTAGTGTCGACCAGCCCTTACAGTTAGCATTAAAACTATAGGCATTACGCAGCCTCTTCAGTTCCTGCTCAGTACTAAGAAAACCATAACAAGGACACGTATTCTCTGTAGCAGGTTTTCGCCTTTCATCATTAAATATTCAGTCTAAGCAGTTTGTTTAGCGTTTCTGGGAAGGAAGTGAAAATGCCCACAGGGGAGGTCGAAAGCAAGTAGCCAATTTAGTTAAGGGAGCCTCCATGATGAGACTGTTTACTTGAAAGCCAAGTGAGATGTCAGCAGTTCATAGATTTTGGATGTTTGACGGGATGTTGGTTTTCTAGGCAATTTGAACAAATTGGTTTCACTTACATGATGATATCCAGCAAGTGAATTGTAAGTAGCAATGCATACAGTATAAATAGCTGCGGTAAAATAACTTCAGGCCAAGACTGGAGCCAGGAGAATAATTTGAAACTAATCATTTAACAAATTTACCTCTTTTTCTGTTGATGAAATGTCCAGAAATGTCTGCCAAATTCTTATATGTATTGATGAATTCAAATTTGTGAATTTCTTCACTGAAATTGTCTTGGTCTGGAGCTCATTTGTAAATTGCAAAGAATCCAGATTTGAAATATACGCTGTATTGGTTAGTTACATTCATCACATAGTACCACTTCGGTTTCCTGATTGGATAGCTTATGTAACTAACCAAGAACACGACAAAGGGTCCTGTGGCACCTTATAGACTAACAGAGGTATTGAAGCATAAGCTAACACGGCTACCCCTCTGCTACTTGTAACCAAGAACAGTGCAGCTGCTGAATTGCATATCTGAGTGTAAAATCTGAAAAATTGCAAATTGACATTTACAAAGGTTTTTGTTAGCTGCGCAATTAGAAATTTCACTAGCTAATATTGCTCAGCATGCTAGTGAAAAAACACATTTTTACAAGTATTTGTGCTAGTAGAACATGAAAACTCAAATATTCATGTACAACGTACACAAAAGGATCACAGCTCCATGTGAACTGAAATTCACTTTCCAATAATGGTCTGCACCAATATCCCAAGTCCAGTCTAGACCCAAACCAGCAAGGCATGAGGCACTCTGCTGCATCTCTAAGAGGCAGAACACAGAATTTGCAGCCAGGGAAGCAGGGGCTAACCTGGTATAAACCATCCTTACACCTTCACAACTCTGGGCTGTTGTGGGGGCTGGAGAGGCCCTCAGCATAAAACTTAGATAGCTCCAGGGGCCTGTGTAAACTACAGCAGGCTCCCTCGGCTGCCCTATGGGTGTAGTGCGGCCAGACCCCCAGAATGTCCCAATGCTGGAACCTGTAAGGGGGTCCTTAGGAGGCAGCCGTATGGCTGTCTCCTGCCATGCCTGTGCCCAGGGAATCCTTGCCTGGCTGGCTGCAAGGCTTTTCGGCTCCCTTTAGCATAAGAGGCAATATAAATGGGATGGAGAGAGAGTTAGGAGCTCACACTGGTTGCCTAAAGTTAGGCTCTTAGATCCATCTTGAACCACCAAAATCAGTGGCCTGGTTTCCAGAAATGCGGAGCACCATCGACTCCCATAACAGTAAAGGGGAATTACTGGGAGCTCAGTGCATTTGAAAAATTACTTCGAGGGTAAGCTCTTCAGGGAAAAGACTGTTTGTACAGTGCACAATGGAGGCCCGGATCTCGGTTGGGGCCTCTAAGCACAATCCAAATGTAAATAAAAAACAAACATTTCAGAGCCTTTGAAAACATGTAATTTGAGATCAGTTCTAGGAATGGGCAAAAAGTTTGGGTGCGGTAGTTTCACATGTTTTTGGAACCAGTTTATCTGTCTTTGTTTAAACCTCTTGGCAGGCAGATCTCACTGGTGATCATTGAAATGGCTCTGACCGTGGTGTCATTTCTAATTATTTGCTTCTTGAATACGATTAGCTCTAACTGTTGTCTCCCGCTGAATCGATTTCTTCGATGGACACTTTATGGTCCAGCAATGGCAAAGCCAATAGGGAGGCAGAGGTAGCACCCTCCCCGTGGCCTCTAGGTCTAAACAGGGTGAGTTTTTAAGCCTATTTTTCAGTGAAAAATGGCTGCTGGTGACTCATCACCACCCCCAGTTCTCCTTAGTGACAAAACCTGGCGACGCTACTGTGGGCCACATCCTAAAATGTATTTAGGTGTCGACCCCCTATTGATTTCAATGGGAGCTCAGCATTTAAATATCTTTGAGGATCTGGACATGCCAACATCATGTTTATTTTCATATTGGATCAATGTATTAGCTTGCCAGCATGCTGTTTGTTTCATTTCCAGTGTACCTGGAAAGCTTAGCTTAAACTTTTTTCTTTGTGTGTGTGTGATTTTTTTTTCTTTTATCAAATTGACAAACTGATATTAAGTTATCCATTTATTGAAGCATTTCTACTCCTGGGAAAATAGTAACACAATATTAATGAACTTCTTTGCATATTAGAAAGTAAATTTCAACTTATCATAGACCAAGATTTTCAAAAGTGACTAATGATTTGAGAAGCCTCAGTATTTGATGCTCAACTTGAGACACTTTAAAAGGACCTGATTTTCAAAAGTACACAACAGTCCTTTCTGAAAATTGGGCCCCCTTTCAGGTGTATCAACACTAGCATCCAAAAATTGGGCCACCCAACACCACTAGTCGTTGTTGAAAGGGGCGGCCCACCATATTTTTGTGTGTGGCATCAGTGTGAGCAATGATTTGTTTATAAAAACATTAAATAGAAAAACAATTTTCATCCAGTAGCAAAAAATCATTTCATACTTAAATGAAAGTTGGTTGAGATGGAAGCAGAATTAGATTTCCACTTTTTTCAATCAGTGTATCTCAAAAAAGATAGTTGTGTATTTACAGCCAGTTTCCCCAGAAGGCATATGCCAAATTGTATTGATAACGCTATGCTGGTGATGCCCAGATTAGCACCCACCCCTGGCATTTGCAATGAACCTTTTTTCCTTTCCCCACTCCACAACTATTACCTCTCTCAACCTTCTGGGTTTAATGTCTTAGGACAAAAAAGGACATCTCTTGGTGCAGTATTGCCAAATGTCTTTGTTTTTCCAGCCTAATTGTACGTTAATATAGAAAAAGGCTGGCACTGATATGGTAGTAAATAGTGACTCATTTATTTCTATTACTTTAAAATCTGTACTGCAGTGCCCCCTAGAGGAATAAGGAGTCTGTTGATAAAGCTGTAGAAGTGACAAAGAGTCCTGTTAGTAAGGTGCCACAGGACTCTTTGTCACTTCTACAGATCCAGACTAGCACAGCTACCCCTCTGATACTTGATAAAGCTGAGCTGAGTGATTTTTGCTATTATTTCATGTGGATCAATGACTAATGTGACAGAGGGAATTATATTCAGGTACATAGTAACACATTTATGATCTCTATGTGACTTAAAAGAGAGGTTGGGTTTTTTTCCACTAAAAAATCAAAGCTTGGTGAAGTTTTTAAAAATATTGTTAATATTAATCCATATGGTATACAGAACTCTTCTCAGAGAGATTATTCTTAGTAAAACATAAGGGCAAACATGTTTCAAGCCAAATAAAGCATCGTTTAGTCAGTAAAACTGAAGAGGGGGAAATACCAGAGTCTCATATTCATTAAAATCACAGAAATTAAAGCTGGAAAAGACTTCCATGATTAGGTTATTGTTCTGGTCAGTCCAAGAACATAATCCTCAGGTTATCTGGACATTCACTTAGACCCAGATCTTCAAATGTATTTAGGCTCCTAACCTCCACTGATTTCAGTAGAATATAGGAGCCTAAGCACCTTGAGGATCGAGGCTTTAGTGTCAATGCAGTAAAGATAAATCCCAGTTCTGATTTTCCTTCCTTTCCTAGCAGCTAGATAATAACACTATTTATCCAGGTTTTTATACTGTACCCCTCATCTTAGTGTTATGCAGGAGGTCAGATTAGTTGATCATAATGGTCCGTGATGGTTTTAAAAAGCGATTAAATTATATCTGAGCACCTATTAAGGTACAAACTAAGGATGGTCCTTAAAAAGGTATTAAATAAACAATAGGAGACTCACGAATAGACCTGGGATGGGTAACATATCTGTCCCCAAGGTACCATTAGAGCCAAATAATGCTGTGCTAGGGAGTGCTAGAGGACAATGCCGTTGGATCTTAGGAGCAAGCAATTCAGGTGGAACAGCAATCAGCCATTGAGAACACTGATGCCAAAGTCATTGAGCGTGACATGTTAAGCCTGACAGGAGAATCAGCTCTGATACGCCTATCAGGAGTCACTTACCTGAGTACACTGCAATACAGGTTTTGGAGGGGAAAGTAGTGCTACTTTTCCTGGAGCTCGACCCACTTGAGTTGCCAAAAGGCGCTGCCGCTCACAGTAGATTGGGCAGATATTCAAAATATGCACATGTTGTACTGGCTCCCCCTCGCCGGGCTTTGAACATGCCCCGGGGCTTTTGCGCTCCTGGGGTGTGGCTCCTTCTTGACTGGGGGAAAAAAAATAATTAGTGGCAGCTCCCACACGTTGCCACCCTGCGGCACCAAACTGAGGCATTGCTCGCAGTGACCTGTGCAGATCCGAGCGCCGCCCTCTCTTTTCTGACAGGAAGGATGAAATAGTTAATATCTACATCGGGCATTTGCATTGACCCCTCATTCAGACGAATGGGGCAGTCTGCACTCTCTGAGCTATTGTTCCATCCATTGTTCTGAGCTACTGTTCTCACCTCTGCATCAGTTCCACTCATTCAGATCGTGGAGGTTTTTGTCACACCAGTAACAGCTAAGGATACACCTTGTCCTTTATAACTAAAAGCCAATAATAAGGTGGCAGCTTCAGAATGGTGCTGGGACAGTGTGTGGGCACATCCCAGCTGTTTCTGAGCCCTACTGCACTAGTTATGAGATGAGGGGGAGTTGGCATTCCCCTGCCATTAAATTACTCCGCTTTTGCTTCCACAGCATGGGTCATTCCACTACTTTAGTCAGCTAGATGCCTGCTAGTTTACAGGCCTTGCAGATTTTAAAAAGGCTGCAGTTCAGTGAAGTGGTTTGTCCCCTGGTGCTTGCCTAGGCAAGAGTCATGCCGAATGAGGCCCTGTCTGTTTACAGGGGCTTGCACATGATCACAGGGTCTCCAGAACCAGAACTGGGACTAGGGTTCAAGCAGAACTTTGAGCTAAGCAAAACGGAGGCCTCTTTGGAAAATGGGATGAACTTATTCTAAACTAATAATACAACAGTTCCTATTCCCTGGGGGACTCAGCGACGGCTGTAATGTAAAGTACTAGGCCACTGCCTGCCAGAATTAGGCAGAGACATAAGCAAGGAGAAAATGACACCCCCCCGCCACACACACTCACAGCGGGATCAGCTCTGTCTCTGAGGAATGAAGTGAAAATAGAATTGCTGAGCTAACCTGCCTGGTCACATGGGCTAGATCCAACCAATCACAGACCCTGGCTGGAGAGATTCCACGTGGCTTCCCACCATTGACCTTGTGTTACAGCAAACCCAACTTGACCTCAAACACACACTTCAAAGAGTTCCTGTCTATCTCTGAAAACATAAACGTTAGCCGTGGGGCACCCCCTCTAAGGCACAGCTCCCTCCCGGCTTCCTCCTCCTGGGCAGGCGTTTGCTGCTCACAACACCTGTGTGGACCAGAAAGTATGGGGTGGAGCCTAAGGTCTGCCCATTCCCTATGCACATGCTCTGGGTTGACAGCAAGCACCTAATTACTAGCGTACACCTGGACTGTATATCCACCTAGCCCTCCCCTCTTCCCCCCCGCCCAAAGAGGAATGGGAGCAGGTGTTCTTAGTTCTCCTCACTCCCTTCTCTCTTTTCTCACTCACACATTCATACACAGAATAGCCCAGGACTGTAAAGTCTGCCTTCTACCCGCTTTTTTAAATAAAATACATTTTCCTCTTGCAAATGTGCAGCACACACCACTGAAAGTTGAAAGGGAATTCAGTCTCTCTAGACTGCAGCCAAACCGAGAACAAAGCGCAGCGTTACTGCTCTGACTAAAGGTATCATTAGCTTTTATTTCCCCCAAATTGATGATGAAATTTTTGTCTTGTGCTGTATGCAACATATTTTAATGCACATCATAAACCTTTGGTCACACACAGAAACTGACATTAAACAACTGCTGAAGCTGTGACCCAGGCTGATGAAAGCCAGTAAATGTATGTTTAATGGGGCATTGTTCGTACCATATGGCCTCCAATGCTGAAACAAATGCAGTCCATTAAAAAACAGTTATGCTCGGGGGTGTCAAGGGCTGGATGGGTCGCAGCTGTGTTCTGCTTAAGCAGCAGAGAGGACATTTGCATGGCTCAGCTGAGTGGGTCTGGAATGGGCACTGCAGGTCAGATTGGGCCTCTCCCCTGGTGCTCATTGAAAGGACGTCACTCGCTTGAGTCCCAGAAGCCCAGACCCTGATGGGCGTATAAGCGCCTCATTCCCATTGAAATCAATGGGAGCTCGGCCTCTCAATACCTTTGGGCTTCTAGGCCAGAGAGCCCGCTGCTCCACACAAACTTGGTGTCCCTGTTTTTACTGAATAATGATTCTTTATTTTTGCTGTCAATAGAGGCTAGAAGAAGGGTTGTTTACACTGGGGGCGGGGGGGAAATCCCACAGCATTTTAACCTCCCTGTGAGACAAAAATGGGGATTTTCTGTATCAATGGGTTGTTCAGGATTAGCTAGAACCAACCCATCTCAATGGCAGATCCAGAAAGCCCATTGGAACACCAATGGCTAACACCTAACGGTGGGACACTCCAGTCTGAACTCAGCAGGGCTCTGCAGGACCACAAGGTGGCTGGCAGGTGTCCATGTTAAGAGCTGAGCTCACAGAGAACGGGAAGCTCTCACCTGAGACTGACAAAAAGGGACAGAGCCAGAAAACCAAGCTGGTTCCCACAGTGGCTTGGCTTTTGGGAGCCCAGGCATTGGCCAGTCGGGACTATGTCTTAACTTTGCTTCTCTGTGTTAACTTAAGGCCTTCCCGGAGCGGTATTCCAATGGACTCAGAAATCCTGCTCGGATTTGAAGCAGATGGCTGGTGTCCCTGCAAATACTTGCTGAGGTGCATTGATTTCTGGAGAGGGTGAAAGCCTTTGAATAGGAGTCTGTCTCAGTGGGACTCACCAGGAAGAGCTCATGGTGAGAAGCAGGAATGCTGGAGCTTAGGAGGCGTAGAGATTGTGCGGGCTATCCTTGGGGACGAGTAGGATCCTTTGCCGGGTCTGGCGCATTGAAGGGGTACCTCCAAGGGACTGTCCCTACATGAGAGACCTTCGGGTGTCCTTCACCTGGGGTCTGTGTCACACGGTGTGTCCCAAATCTGGGCCATGGCAAGTAGCAACATGTACCTCTGAATATTTTCAGCTGTGCTGTCATCAAGTCATTCAGCTCCGAAAGGGAGCCCCGTTCTTGCTTCCGTATTAAACATCTTGCTTGTTTGTGGTCTGAGCTCAGGATTGAAAGCCCAGTGCTTTGGTGGTTCCCTCCCCTGGCCTGCTAGTTGTGTTGTAAGAAAGCATACACCAAATGGGCATGCAGATTGCAATAAGTGAAGGGTGGGCGGTAGCTATCTTTTATGGATACTGTGACAGGGTTCGACTCACCCTCACTGGCGCCTCCTGCTGGTTGTGCTGAGAATTCGCTCTCGACCGCTGCGGAGCGCCCTCGACGTGTGGTGTCTGGCCCATCATCTGCTCCGCTGCCCTGGGACCCGAGATGCTCCCTGCTCGGCAGCGTCCTCTTCAGGACAGTACTTCTGCTTCAGGACACTGCCCTCCGGCCGTGCCCACTCCTCCGGTCTCACCCCCTTCCGGGGGGCGGTGGGGCGTTGTTAATAGCAGTTTGCCTGCTTGCACCTGTCTTGGTGGCCAACCACAACCCTATAGTCTAGCCCAGCGTTTCCCAAACTGTGTTCCGCTGAACACTGGTGTTCCGCACGATGTGAATAGGTGTTCCGTGAAAGAATCATAATTTAAAAAAAGGGTCTTTAAATTTGATTTTTGTACTAATTTATACGCGCTTTCCAGTTAGAAATTGTTAGTTCATGTTATTTTACATTTGTATTTTTGCTTTGTTTTATAAAATAAAATATATTTGAGCATAACGCAATTTTTTATTTGAAAACCAAACGACTACAAAATAATATTATAAGTGTTCCGTAATAGGCTAAAAAGTGTTCTGTGGCCAAAAAAGTTTGGGTCTAGCCCCTTGTCTCAGGGACAAGTTGCGTTGTGTTTCGACCCCTCTCCTCGATAGCCAGGTGCAATGCAAGTGGGGAAGGGGTGGGGACCCAGGCCCACCCACTACTCTGGGCCCCGATCCAGGGATCCTCTAGCGGCGGCCTCTCTCTGCCCTTCTTCCCTCCCATCTTGTCTGGCCAGTTTCCCTGGGCCACTTTCCCTTTGGGCCCTATGCACCTTCTCGGCCCTTTTAGCCTGGGCCGCAGCCTGGCAGGTAATGGGCTGGAGCCTCGCTCTGCTCCCCGCAAGCCTGCCCAGCACTGCTCTGTCCAAGGTGCTGCTCCTTATATCAGGAGCCAGCCCTTCTCCCTTACTGGCCAGGGAGCAACTCCCCTCGCCTCTGCTAGGCAGCCTTTATATCTAACCCGGCCCTGATTGGCTGCCTCTTCCTCTGCCCTGATTGGCTTTCCCCAGGCCTTTACTGATTGGCTGCTGGTCTGCGCAGCCTCTTGGGCCTGGTTCAACCCTTTTTCTCAGAGGGTGGGGCACCGCCCCACTACAGATACCCAGCCAGCCAGTTAGCTATAAAATCCCTTAGTAGCTGTTCGCTACTTGCTTTACCTGTAAAGGGTTAAAAAGTCCATAGGAAAAGGAAGTGAGTGGGCACCTGACCAAAGGAGCCATGGGAAGGCTAGAACTTTTTAAAATTGAAACAAGACTCCCCTTTTGTCTGTTTGGTTGTTCTCCCAGAGAGCAGGGACAGGGCTGGAACTATGCTGTAAAAGCTTCGTCAGGTATGAAAAACCATCAAATCATACCTAGAAACTACTCATCTGAAATCCCCAATATGTAAGTAGATCAGGAAATATCTAGAAAGATGCGATTAGGTTTCTCTCTTTTATTTCTGCAATGCTTGTGAACGCCTCTGTGCTAATCCCCAAACGCTTTTGTTTCGCTTGTAAACATTAAGCTGGACCTCAAGAAAACCATTCTTGATGCTAGATTTAGAAAGAGAAAACATAATAAGTAAGCAATAGCCTAAGTTCCAGATGTATTTTCTTTCTTTTTAATAAAACTTCTTTTTTAAGAATAGGATTGGGTTTTTGTGTCCTAAGAGGTTTGTGCACATGTTGTTGAATTAGCTGCTGGCAACAGCTGATTTCCTTTGTTTTCTTTCTCAGCTCTTCCCCGGAGGGGAGGTGAAAGGGCTTGAAGGTACCCCCACAGGAAGAAATTCCCAAGTGCGCCTTCCTGGGTCCAAAAGTGTTTTTTTTTTCACTTGGGTGGTGGCAGCATCTACCCATCCAAGATCAGAGAGAAGCTGTGACCTTGGGAGTTTAATACCAGCCTGGAGTGGCCAGTTAATTTTTAGAAGCCTTGTGGGCCCCCACCTTCTGCACTCGAAGTGCCAGAGTGGGGAATCAGCCTTGACACGGGTCAACCTGCATGGTCACAGAAAGTTAAATGTTACCCGGGGGTAAATTCACTGTCTGGACACTATTGTAGTTACACACCATTTGGTGTACAGAATTGGTGCATTATTGTTATATCCAGGGAGACTCGCGTGGCACAATTATCATGATAGTAGCACCTACAAGCCTCAACTTAGATTGGGGTTCCACTGTGCTAGGCACAGATACAAAGCCCCTGCCTCAAAAAGCTTACAAATTAAATAGTGCCCATTCCCTTCCTTTTACCTAGGGACTTATTAACTCTTTACAAGTAAAACAAGTAGAGAACAGCTACTAAGGGATTTTATAACTAACTGGCTGGCTGGGTATCCATAAAAGATAGCTACCTCCCCACCCTTCATTTATCACCATCTGCATGCCCATTTTGTGTATACGTTTGTTTGCCTACTTTCGTACAACACAAGACAGACAAAGGGTGGGAGGAGAAACAGAGGTGAAGTGATGTGCCTGAGGTCATGTCGCAGGTCTGTTGCAGAGGTGGGAACAGAAGCCCGCTCACCTGATCCCAATCCAGTACCTTATTCTCTAGACCATGCTGACTTCCTAGAGCTAGAGAAATCAAGCAAAACATGCTCTATGAATATGCCTTTGCATTTATAAATGACTTTGCTTCAGCCATTACCATTTTGTATTTGTTTCCCATGTACTTTGCAAAATTTTGATTCAGCATTTGGATCTAAAGTGGAGCCAAACTGCCTCCAGGGATCACTTAAAAAACAGAATGCCTCATTTTTAAATCAGACAGGGTCCATATTTGATTTGGCTCCAAACCCCTCCCCCTGGGTCCATTTAGAGTGGACAGCTGAGTCATAACAGATCTCAATATGGTATTTAATATATGGCAAAAACACAGAGCAGGTGTCTTGTTACACTTAGCTGAACGTGGTAATTAGCATGTATGAATGTGAAAAACTGCTCCATCAATAAATACTGCATACATTCATAGGAGCTTGGTCTCCTAATTATCATAATAATGTAGGGGCTGACAGACTGTTATTTAACCAGCATGAGATGGAGGATAATATGCATGCAGACACAAATGTGTGTGTATGCCTGGATATAAATAAACACAGAGAAATAACAAATGGTAAACACTGAGCGGTGGAAACTTGCTATCGTTGTCTCTATGCCATTGTAATTCATGGACTGATTAAGTAGTAGCGTGTATAAATCACTGTGCACAGAATTTTAAATATATGTAAATACACAGCATTAAAATTATATTAATTGCTTTAATCTTTTTAATAATCACACCCCACTTTGCCTCTGATCCATGTTTGAATAGGGCAGCTTGAGGAGAGGAACCATTAATTCAGTGGTTCTCAACCTATTTACCATTGTTCGCCGCATTCAACACTACCTGTATGGCCCTGAGGATGTCACGTGGGCCACAGCTGTATGCTGATTGGGCTGCAGGTTGAAAACCACTGCATTCATTGTATGCTTTGCTACTGTTTTTTTAAATACATTGGGTCAAAATCCCGAGGTCCCAGGGTGGGCTCATCCATCCCCCTCCAGTGGAGGAAAACCCTCTCCAAGCTCAGTGGTGGATGCTTTGCAGAGGGGAGGGATAGCTCAGTGGTTTGAGCATTGGCCTGCTAAACCCAGGGTTGTGAGTTCAATCCTTAAGGGGGCCATTTAGGGATCTGGGGCAAAAATTGGGGATTGGTCCTGCTTTGAGCAGGGGGTTGGACTAGATGACCTCCTAAGGTCCCTTCCAACCTTGATATTCTATGATTCTATGATCCAGGGGCCACGTGGGTAGAGGAGACTTGAAGGGCCAATGGGAAGAAGGAGGATGCATCTTGTTCTCCTCTGTCCCCAGGGAGCTCAGGCCTGGGTCTTGATTATTTTTTCCACTAAGCTCACTTCTCCCAGCAGATTCCGGGAGCGGCTGCTGGCAGGAGGAGATCGGCTGCCCCGGGCTGAAGGGAACACAGAGGGCAAAGGCACTGGGCCTCCATCGAGCCTCGGCTTCCCAGGCATCTCTGGGAACACGTGGCGTTTGTGAGGGCAGGGCCCAGGCCCTGTTCGTGAGCTCGGGGAACACACCACACCTTCTGGAGGAATGAACTCTGTGAGAAAATCCTCATGGACAATTCCTTCTCCAGAGCCCCAACCCAGAGGGGTTTGTCCAGCCTCACATCTCATCCAGGCCCTGCCTTAGCTTTTTAGCTGAGCTGGCCTGAAAATAAAAGTTCATCTGGTTAAATATTTCAGCTTCTCTGCAGGAACCATGCCCCAGTGTTGTATTTGCCACGGTGCCTTCCTGTAGCGTTCCCAACATTTAGTAGTGTTACTATTTATATTATCAGAGCCATTTGAAGCCTCAACCAAGCTCAGGGTCCCCTTGTGTTAGGTGCTGTACATACAGACAGCAAGAGACAGTTCCTGCCTGGTCACAAAGGGTCAAATTCAGAAAAGCACTCACGTACACACGTATGAGATCCATATTCAGGCCAGCACTCAGGTACACGCTTAGAGCGTGTAGTTTACCGATAAAGCACGCCCAATTGAAAAAAAAAGTGGTGTTTATCCAGCAACTACTGGAAAAACACCAGAAATGGTTACTTGTGTGTATGGGCTTGTCTACACAGCGCAGCGATGTGTGTGTTCTAACGTGCTGCGCGTCAATCCGTCTGTGCAACCCCTGCTGGGGCGCACAGGAGGTTCCCACGTGCACTTTAACTAATGTTGGCTGTACCAGTGCTACGTTAAAGGGCACATCAGAAAGAGATTCCTCGTTACTGTATACACTACTGTAATGGTGACGTATGGAATATACATTATTTATTACCGCGTGTACAAAGCGAAAGCACCGAAAGAACCCCAGATTGTGGACAGCTACATAAAACGCAAAAACAAGTCCCTCCAAATTAATACACCCCCAAACAGAAACCCTCCACTGGCTTTACTTAGGTGTGTGCTTACGGTCAATGGGACTTACGCACACCCCTAACGCTCAGCACATGGTTAAGTAGTGTCCTGCGTAGGGATGCCTCTCTGAATTGGGGCCTCACTAGATCAGACACAGAACGGGAAGAAAAAACAAGTATGGTCAGCCCCATTTTACAGCTGGGGACTTGAGGCCCAGGGAGATTAAGGGAGCTGTTTAAAAGGCCTAACTCTGATCCAACAGAAGCCAATGGCTCCCGTGATTTCCATGGCAAGTGCTTTAGAAAATCCCACTCTGTGACTTGCCCAAGGTCCAATAGAAAAACCTTTGGCCAAGCTGGCACTCACACACAGGTCTCCTGTATCACACATTAATGGCTTAATCCTAAAACCACCGCCCTGCTGCTCCTGCTAAGGACAAACTGTAGCTGCAAGACATCCTTTCACCAGGGCATGGCGAGTCCTCCACATGCTTCCTACCACCACTGGAAAGAGGCTTTGACTTATTTAATGCACTGGGATGGGACTTTCCAAGAAAACATGTCCCAAGTGCTAAGTGTGGAGTAGGGAGGCTGTTGCTCGGTGCATCACAGTGCAGAACAATGCGGCAGTGACAGCAGCAGCTGTCCCGTCAATTAGCAAAACCTAGCCGCCCCGTCAAGTGATGAAGCAAGACTGGCGGGATGCGCTAGCTGTCAAACTGCGGCTCCGTGACACCAGCTCATGGTGATGTTGCAGGGAAAGGGCTGATTCTCCATGGGTAGACAGAAGGTCAGACATGGGGAGCTAATGATTCCTCTGGCCTGAAAATCTATGAAGCTATAAAAAGAGCATCGATGTTCAATGCACATGAGCTCCCCCACCCCCGCCTGCTAAATCTATGGCCTGTATACAGAGACACTACAGCTTTTATACCTACCTGGCTCTACTTACGCTGCATTTCCTTGTAGGACACAAACAGGAAAAGCTGAGTCCAGGTCCCACGCCAGTTTGGGTTCTCGTGCGGGGTCTCGGGTGTTGGAAATCACCACGCTTGGCTTACACAAGGCACATGAAACCGCCCCTATCCAGTAGGAGGCAACCAACCTCTTATGGAAAGGTGGGACGTATTTTAAGTTACGCTTTGGCAGCTCTGTACTACAAAGCAAGTGTTTAAAAACCACTACCAACCCCCAGCAATACAATGATGGAAAGAAAAAACTGTTTTAAGTAGAGCTGACGTTCCTTTGCCCCTCAAATTAAATCAAACCCAAGAAGATGATTATTGAGTTTTCCAGATGTGGTCAGTGGTATGTGGTTTGACCTTTTGGGGCCAGATTATCTGCAGGTGTAAATATGCACAGCTCCACTAATGTCAATGGCATTTCATGTATTTGCACCAACAGAGAATTTGGCCCGTTGACATCAGTTTTGCTCTTCACTGCAGCAGCACTGCTCAATTGCTTGCAATCTCCACACCATGAACTAAGCAGCTTTCCTTTCTCTGTAGCTTCTCTCAGCAGCCCGTAGTCCAGTTTAACTTCACATTGGCGGCAAACATTGCCCACCAGCCAACACGTCACCCAGCAAACCAAGTTCCCAAGCAGGTGCAGATCAGCAGATCACTGCTGCCAGCGGCTGCCTTTGTGCCATTGAAGAATGAAGCTTTTTGGATAGTCTGGAACCAGCGACTTCCCTCCCAGACCGGAAATGGCCGTAGTAGGGAGGGGGCATCGGGGAACATGGAGACCATGTTACAAAACTTCCATGGAAACAGCACGATGACACAGATGCACCATGTCTCTCGCTCTGTAGCTTTTGGCACAGAGGCTGAAGGTGTTCTCTCCCGGCATGACTGTCTGTTGGAAAATGTCTTGGTGTACTTGGGCATTAGAGGAACTGCAGAGCTCATATGTCAAGCAAATTAGCTGAATGGAATTGACGAGCAAGGGATTACAGGCCTCTGCCCAGCTGTGAGCTAAATAATCAGGCAGTTTATCTCCAGTTCTGCCACTGATCTTCTGTGTGCCCTGATGCAACACACTTAACCGCTGTTTTCTCTTCCACCCTTTGTCTGTCATCTCTACTGAGATTGCAAGCTCTTTGGGACCGGGACTGTCTCGGACTATGGGTATGAGCAGTCCTCAGGCCCCCCCCGCCCCATGATGGGGTTCTCTAGCTGCACTGTAATACTAACAATAACTCTTTTTTTAAAGGATGACATTTTATGGGCTTTGGGTGCTGAGCAATCTGACTGCTCAGCACGTCGTCTGGGTTATTAACAGCCACAGAGCTTGTGACCGAGCATTTTTCTGCTCAGCAGCATTTGTGATGGCCAGTAATAATGGCAACGTGCACAAGACGGCTTTTTAGCCCAATGTGGAAAACAGCTTATTGGCAGCAGACTAGCATTGGGTTCCTTCCTTACTCATTCAGTTTGCGACCACTGATCAAGGGAAGGTGGGCGTCACAGCCGGAAGAAGCACACTGCTGAATAAAAATACTTGCCTTCTCTCATGGCGGGTGGAGGGGAGTTGCAATCAAAACAAAAGAGAAGCTTGTTTGCTGGGGTTCCTTAACCAAAGCCCATTCTGAAACATGCCTGAAAAGATATGCTAAATAAAATCAGCAATACATTTAAAAAGGGGGTAAGAATGGTCGTTTGGTTGAGCATTCAGGAGATGAGAGTTCATGTCCTGACTTTGCCACAGGCTTCCTGTGTGACCTTGGGCAAGTCACTTAATCTCTCTGGGCCTCAATTCCCCATCTGCATAATGGGAACCATCATATTTCCTTTCTCCCACCCTTTGTCTGCCTTGTGTGTTGACACTGTAATCTCTTAGAGGCTGAGACTCTCTCTTACTGTGTGTTTGTACAGCACCTAGCACAGTGCCCTAATCTTGGCTGAGCCTCTAGATGCTACTGTCATAGAAATAATAATAGTAGCAATGTGCTAATTCTGGGTGCAGTGAGTGCATCTAGCTGACCTGATTCTAATGTCTCTATTTAGAGTCATAAGAACATTCAGATTACAGTAATGCGTTTTATTTTGGGAACTGGGAAAAGCTGGTGTTAGGTTTACAGACAGCATATGAAAGACGCAACATTTAATTGCCTTCCAGCTTTTGGATTGCCACAGAAGCAAGATTCAAGCTGCCATCCCTGAGACTAACCTGCCAGACGCTCTTCAGATAATGCCCTCAATTTCTAGCATTAGCAAACTTTTGCAGAATACAGTAGAAATGCCCCCAAATTGTTTCCTGATTTGTTGCTTGAGTGTGTGCGAAATGGTGCTTTGAACATTGCAAATTAATAGGTGCAGGTGTTGATCCAAAGCAATGGCATGATATTTTGAGTGTGTCAGGGTTCCCTCCCCACTTCGAACAGTGGGGTACAGATGTGGGGCCCCACATCAAAGATCACCCTAAGCTTATTTTTACCAGAGTAGGTTAAAAACTTCCCCAAGGCACAAATCCTTTCCTTGTCCTTGGACAGTACTGCTGACACCACCAAGTGATTTAGACAAAGATTCAGGAAAAGGACCATTTGGAGTTCCTATTTCCCCAAAATATCCCCCCAAGCCCCTTCACCCATTTCCTGGGGAGGCATGAGAATAATCTACCAACCAATAGGTTAACACAGTGAGTATAAACCAACCCCTTTGGTTTTTAGGATACTAAAAATCAATCAGGTTCTTCTTAAAAAAAGAACTTTATTATAAAGAAAAAAAAGTAAAAGACTCACACCTGCAAAATCAGGATGGAAGGTAACTTTACAGGGTAATAAAAAGATTTAAAACACAGAGGACTCCCCTCTGGACACAACTTCACAGTTACAAAAAACAGGAATAAAACTATCTCTTAGCATAGGGAAAATTCACAAGGTAAAACAAAAGATAATCTAACACATTTCCTTGCTATTACTTAAAATGTCCGTAATTTTAGATGCATCATTTCAGGATCTTTTTAGGAGCTGGTTTACCTGCTTGGTCTCTCTTTTTGTCCCGAGAGGGAACCAACAAAGAGAGCCCAAACAAAACCTTCTCCCTGCACCCCGCTCCCCCCAGATTTGAAAGCAACTTCTTTCCCCGTTGGTCCTTCTGGTCAGGTGCCAACTAGGTTAATTGAACTGATTAACCCCTTACAGGTAAGTGATTCTGTACCTCTGGCCAGGAGGGATTTTATGTTACTGCATACATAAAGGTTGTTACCCTTCCCTTTATATTTATGACAGTGTGAGAGATCAAACTGACAGAGAAGCAAATCTCAAGCTAATGTATCAGATAACAATACAGAGGTCATAACGGATCCCTCATATACTGCATCATTAAGGCCAAGAGCTTAACAGGGTTTAAAAAAAGTCAGACTTTATATAACTGGCTAATGAGAACATCTGGAGTTATAATAGTAAGGATTCAAAAATATTATGAGTTTTGGAAAGGCTATAAACCCTTGTGCATCAAGGAATCAGATATTTTCCCTGGGAGCAGGTTATCCATTCACTGTTTACTACAGGGGTTCTTGTATCTTCCTCTGAAGCAACTGGTACTGCCCTCTGTTGGAGGCAGGATACGGGACAATCCAGACCCCCTGCTCTGCCCTAGTCTGAAAATTCCTCTGTCTACCAAGTTCCTACAGCTATGAGGTCTGAGAGATGCTAGGTGCCAGAGACTTGATGGAGATAGTCGTATGTTACCACCAACTGTCACTTCATAAACAGCTTCCCACAGCAAGTTAGCAACAGGCATGGGAACAGAAAGTCTCCTAATTCCTCATCTCTTCCCTAACTATAGAAAACGTTGCTGATCTGTGGTTTTGTGCATGAGAGCAGATTCTTACTTTCAGTCACACGAGGGTATCCATACTTACAGTGGTGTAATTGAGAAGAAACTAGTCTCCGCCAGAGTAAGAATATTTCCATCATAAAAGTCATCTTGCATGGTAAGCGTCCCAAGTAAGAAATCCCTCCTGATGTCTGCGCATTGCACCCCAGGCTCGGGTAAGTGAATGGGAGTTTGAACACCGAGCAGGAGGGCTCCCGCCTCAGCCCTGGCATAACTCCAACACAGCTGTCCTGGAGCTGGAGCGTGACTGACTGTATGCCATAGTAGGAGTATTTATACTGAGGTAACACACAGAAGCCCCAGTCCTGGACCACATTGGGCTAGGTGCTGTCCAAACAGAACAGATGGTCCCTGCTCCAAAGAGCTTACAGTATTTTTTTTTGTACAGCAGAACTTGTTTCAATGAAGGTTGGGAACACGGGTTCAGGTTACTGTTTCACCTATTTCCGGGTCAATGGTGCATATTGCGAAGGGGCTCCACATATTTGAACCCATTTTCTGATACGTGAGAGGTTTAATATGTTATTATTTATCATAAGTATTTCTAAGGCACCAATTACCATAGGCCAATGTTTTCAAAGACGAGTGAGCCCCTGAATAAGGAGCCTGATTTTCAAAGGAGCCTGAATAAGGAGCTCCCAGCAGTTCCTATCCGCGGCAGCGACTAAAAAGAATCAATTGATAATTTTTTCAACATTGTGATTATTCTCAAGATTTTGAAATTGCCAGAGGGTTAGCTGGATTTCACAAAGCACTCAGTGTTGGCCTAACTCTGCTCCCACTGAAGGCAACGGTAAAGCGCCCATTGAGACTTCAATGTGAGTAGCGCTGGGCCAGTAATGGGTGCTTTTGAAAAATCCCACCTAAATGATTATCTACACCGGAGAGATGCAGAACTAAGCCAATAACAGGAGAAGCATACACGAGGTTGGAGCTTTGGATCAGGGACTCATCCACGAACAGAACAGTCTCTTCTGACCTTGAATAGACCCATCTATGAATGATTCAACAGTTGAATGCTATATTGGGATCAGATCTGTGACACTGGTCCGCGTTCTCCTTTCAGATACACTGATGTCACTCCATTGGAGTCAATGGGGGAGCACAAACATTAGTGAGAGAAGCGTTTGGTGCAGTGTGGTATAAAGCAGCCTTAAACTAAAGGCTAGGTTCTGATCTCAGCTGAAGATTAGAAGTCATAGAAGTTTCTCCAGAAGTATACTAGTATAACTGAATTGGGATCTAGGACTTGAACTTCTCCACCAACCTGTTCCCTTAAATAATATTATTTATTATTGTAGCACCTACAAATCCCAGTTGGGGACCAGGACCCCCTTGTGCTAGGTGCTGTACAAACACAAAACAAAGAGACAGCTCCTGCCCCAAACAGCTTCCAGACTAAGTACTTGAATTACTTGGGACTATGTGTCCGTTTCCCAATGTATCCTTGACTGCTGGAAAGATTACTAGTAAGGAATTCTATATACACCGTTATCGTATATTATGCACATATATATATATATATATAAATAAATAGGGGATGAGTGACATTTAACTATTTTTAATCCATTCTAGAAGGAAAAAGTGAATGCTATTCTCTGAGCAGAAACAGAAAATAACTGTAATAGTAATCAACATTTTTACCATATGCATACAAAGTCTGTGTTTCCAAGGCTGGCTTAAAACCTGGTGGCATCTGCAGTGTCTAGGCAGAACAAACTGTAACACAAAGGTGAGAACCCCTGCAATTCTTCATAATTATGTGCTGATTCTTCAACTGCACCTTAAAATTACCCACACTACCCCGCCAGCCATCCCCAGGACCCAGAGTGGAGCACTTCAGAGCTGTGGAATGTTTAAATGATGATCCTAAAAAAGGAGGAACTCCCTTTCACAGAAGTGGAACAACCAAGGAACACACTTAAGGAACAGCTGATGGTGTATCTGAATGAATCCCCTTCATTGGAATCTCCAGCTGTGCTGCTGGATTAACAGAGGGACTAGCTTTAGTAGTTGATTTGAGGACATTTGCAACAGAAGGGATATCCTGGCATAAGAGTATTTGTGTTTGCAAGGCATTTACAAACATTTTCTAATCATGTCAGGAGTTTCTAACAGCCAGCATGTGAAGAAGTGCTGTGTCATTCGCTGTACATTTGAGATTCAGACTCCAATACCCAAGTAACAGGTGCTGTCTCGCAGCGCCTGATAGTTTCCAACGTTTACAACTGTTCAGCATAATTAAGATCTTTGTAGCAGGGTCTGAGCTACTGGAAAATTCACAGCAGGATAGGGATATCAAAAAATAAATTAAAAAGCCCACCCCCCCCTTCAACAAAAAAACCTTGAATGCCAAATTTTCAGTATCAGAGGGGTAGCCGTGTTAGTCTGGATCTGTAGAAGCGACAAAGGGTCCTGTGGCACCTTATAGACTAACAGAGGTATTGAAGCATAAGCTTTCGTGGGTGAATACCCACTTCTTCGGATGCAATTTTCTCTGTGTTTATTGAAATCGAAGCTTCAAAACAAAACCCAGAAATTACAGTCACAATGCGAATGAATCCCGGGTACAAAAGGAAGCCATCCAAACCCTCCCACCCCAGACTCTATCCTGAAAACTAGAAGGCCAATACAGTATCTTAGGCTCCCGTGTTGCACCCCATTCTGCCAAATTCATTCGTTTTTTCTCCACCATTTCCAGCAAGCAATAACTGCACAAATAGCATCAACTAGAGTTTCAGGTTTCTTGTTCTGTGCTGGAACCAGGCCAAGCAGTGGCTCTGCCGTAGGTAGTATAAAACCACTGCGCTAACAACTGCCAAAGTCTCCAAAAATAAATGGCCAATGTTTGTCCTTCCTTAGGGAGGCAGATGATGAGTCCTCTGGTGTCTGCAAAAGTCCAAAAGCCAATTGTCCATAAGTCTCGCCACATACCAGTAATCAGAGTAATAAAAAGTGTTTCATAGTCTCCTCTGATTCAGAGCAGGTTTCCTGGGGACAGCCTTTATCTACTATATGCTTCCTTTGCAGGTTCCCTCCGACATGCAGTTTACCATGAAATACTCTCCACCGTGTACCTCTGTACTTGAAGGAAACTCTGTGATTTCAATGGTACAGCAATCCCCCAATGAGACAATCTTCTGAGCAATTAAGTCCTGCTAAATGGTGTTCTGAAAAATATTCCCTAAGCACCCTCTGGTGTAGCCCTCTCTCAAACGGTGAGCCACCTTGCCGGAATGCTGTTGCTTGAATTTGCCAATGTGCAATGCAACATAAAGCAAGTTGTATGCAAGCAGGAGACTGCTAGGCCATTGGAGGGGAAAAAATACCTTTTTAGGGGCTACATTCCCACCAGTTACTCCATTTTCCCCCTGTGATATTTCCCAGTAATATTGGGAAATGACTGGCCATCCCCTGCCCCAAGCTGTGCAAACACTATGAAAATTAAAAACAAAACCATCACCATTAGAAAAGCTCCCACGCACAACCGCCCTAAAGCACCTTTGTTAACCGGCATCTAGACTACGAGGCTCTTCACAAGGTTACATTTAATGCCCCAGAGCCTCTGAAAAAATAACTCCGTCACTTTAACCAATAGTTTTCCAGGGCAACGATACACTTGCCACATCGCGCAAAGGAGTACCAGGAATATTTTAATTGACACCACCCTTTCTGCCAAGGTCAGGCTCCATCTCTTCCAGCTCATGACCTTAAGCTGACAGGAGGCAAACTGCTTCTCCGGTTCAACTCGGCTACTGAATCACTGCCAAAGGTGAATCCCAAAAGATCTAACATCTTTTGGGAGGGATAGCTCAGTGGTTTGAGCATTGGCCTGCTAAACCCAGGGTTGTGAGTTCAATCCTTGAGGGGGCCATTTAGGGATCTGGGGCAAAAATTGGGGATTGGTCCTGCTTTGAGCAGGGGGTTGGACTAGATGACCTCCTAAGGTCCCTTCCAACCCTGAGATTCTATGATTCTATGATCTCGGGGGGGGGCTCATTAGACTCCACAACTCTTCTGGAAGAGCAAAAGCGTGCCCCCAAAGGGCCCACCCACAAAGCCTTGATCCTCTTCATGTTAATCACGGCTCTGGCTGCAGCTGAATAATTAAACAAATACGTCCCTATCTTCTGTGCAGCCCAGATACACGCCTGGGTGAAAATCTTCACTGACAAAGTGAAATTCCTCTCTCCTTTAATCTGTGCATTTAAACCCTGCAAACCCGTTGCCCTACACTGTCCACAGTAAAGGGTCCAAAGAAAAGGTAGGGACAGGGTCCAGAGTGACCTAGACAAATTGGAGGATTGGGCCAAAAGAAATCTGCTGAGGTTCAACAAGGACAAGTGCAGAGTCCTGCACTTAGGACTGAAGAATCCCATGCACTGCTACAGGCTGGGGACTGACTGGCTAAGCAGCAGTTCTGCAGAAAAGGACCTGGGGATCACAGTGGATGAGAAGCTGGATATGAGTCAGCAGTGTGCCCTTGTTGTTTAGCTTGGGGAGTATGGAACAGTGACCTTTGGCTGCGGTTATTGGAAATTAAATACTCATTCACTTAATAATGCAGTAGCAATTAGAAAGTTTAAAGGCATGTTTATGGCATGAGAGACACTTCTGGCGTTTTATGCATCCCAGGTGGAATGGAGGGAACTGAAAAAGAGGAGTTGTATACATAAATGTATCACATCATGGAGCAGTCAAGCAGTGGTCCTCCTGGAATATTGCATTCAATTCTGAAAACTGCACAACCAGAAAAAGACCCAGTTTAGAGACGAACAAGAATGGCACAGGGGCTAGGGCACTGGCCTGGGATTTCAAAGATTTTTAAGGCCAGAAGGGACCAATGTGATCATCTAGTCTGACTTCCTGAATAACACAAGCCACAGAACTTCCCCCAAATAATCCCTGGATTTACTCACTCAAGGCCAGATTTTTACAGGGATTTAGGTACCTGAAGATGCAGCTAGGTGCCTAGATTCTTTGGAAAATTCCAATAGCATTAATTTCTAAGGACTTGTCTACACTGGCGGCGGCATGTAGGGTACAAGTCGCTACACGCCGCAGTGAAAAGCAGGCTGCAGCCACATTGCGGTGTGTAGCTACACAGAACAGTGAGAAGCTCTGGCCGGGCCCGGGCAGGCAGTGAGGAAAGGCTCTGGCAGTGGGAAGCTGCCGGAGCCTTTCCCCGCTGCCAGAGCCTTTCATTGCAGCAGAGAAAGGCTTGGCAGGAGGACGGCAGCAGGACACTACACTGTTAACAGGGGAGGCCCTGCTGAGGAGTGTAGACACACCCCCAAGGGTTCAGTCATGTCTTTACTCACCTGTGTAGTGCCTCACCATCTACGCTGCTATTTATACCTGTGCTGGGGGGAGAGGGGTGCAGTGTACGTACGCTACATGCCACTGTAAATGTAGGCATAGCCTAAGCAGCAAAAGACTAAGGGGCTGATCCAACTTCCGCTAAAGTCAATGGCAAGAGTCCCATTGACTTTAATGGGAGTTGGATCAAGCCAAGAGCTCAGATGTTAAATCTGGCTAAGCACCAAATGAGGCAGATGTAAATCCATGAACATACTGGGAGGTGTCAGAACCATGAATAAAGAGGGATTATTTAGGGTGGTAAATACATGTGTGTGTGTGTGGGGTGGGGGGTATTAACTATAATAGGATGAATACTAACAATGGGAAATTATAGACTGAAGAAAAAAAACATCCTTACAATGAAACATATTAATTTGTGTCTGAGTTTCCCCTGGGAAGTCACAGAAGCCTCATCTTATGGCCTTCTACAGAGCCTATTGCTGTAGAATCTAAGAGCTGAAACGGTAAAAAACGGTTACTAACCTTTCACAACTGTTCTTCGAGATGTGTTGCGTAGAAAAGATGCTGGTCCAAAGTAGGAGGAAGGTGTCTGCGAGTGACCTCGGGCTATGACCAGGGCCGGCTCCAGGCACCAGCCGACCAAGCACGTTCTTGGGGAAGCACCTTCTAAGGGGCGGCCAATCTTGGGGCTGCGGGGCAGTGCTCGGGTTGTTGTTGGTTTTTTTTTTGTTTCGGCGGGGCGGCGCTTGCGGGGGGATTGTTTTTGTTTTGGTGGGACAGCGCTCGGGGGGTTTTGTTTATTTTTGTGTTGGTGGGGCGGCACTGGGGAGGGGGTTGTTTCAGCGGGGTGGCGCTGGGAGGGGAGGTTGTTTCGGTGGGGCAGTGCTCAAGGGCGGGTTTGTTTTTGTTTCGGCAGGGCTGCGCTCAAGGGGTGGGGTTTTTTTTGGCTTGGGGCGGCAGAAAAGTTAGAGCCGGCCCTGGCTATGACTCAGGAAGGAGCAGAACAGGAGACCTGTCCTGTTGTGCTTCACTGCGAACGGATCTATCTGGGGAGTCCCCCACTTCTGGAACATGCCTTTCACGATATCTGGATCGCTGGGCCACTCGTGGTGGATGGAGAAGGATCTGCTGAGATGATCCGCTAGCTTGTTCTGTGACCCCAGGAGATAGCCTACTCAATCCACCTCAAAGCCTCCTATGTAGAATTCCCACAAGAGACGTATTCCTGGCACTCCAGGGGCCCCCAGGGCACTCCACCCTGCCTGTTATAGAACATCACTGTTGTGTTGTCGGTGAGAACTGACGTCACTTGCCTGCCACATGGGGTTGGAACCTGACCTCCTTGATGCTGATGTGTAGCAAGAGCTCTTCCGGAGACCAAAGGCCCCGAGTTCTGAGGGACCCCAGGTGAGCTCCCCCGCCCATTGCAGAAGCGTCTGTGATGAGGGACACTGATGGTTGGGGTTGTGAAAAATGGGACTCCAGCACGCACCAGCAGTGGGTCCAACCACCGAAGAAGGGAGGAGATGACTGACAGGGGAAGTGTGATGACCGTATCTAAGTGGTGTTGGTCCAGTGCATATACAGACGCCAGCAACACCTGAAGAGATCTGAGCCATCGTTTTGCACGCTGCACCATGTAGGGGCATTATGCCAGGGGCCCAGGAGCTGTAGGCAGTTTCTCGCCGTGGCAATGGGGTGATTTCTGAGACTTTCTCTAAGCATCCCTGTTGCTTGAAACCGAGCTTCCTGGAGGAAGGCTCTGGCATGGACCGAGACGAGGATCGCCCCGATGAATTCTATCCTTTAAACCTTTATTAGCAGACCTATGCCCTGGAAAGTCGACAGTATTAAATTTATATCAGATTCCACCTGGGCCTTGGTCCGACTGCTGATCAGCCAGTCATCAAGGGAAGGGTAGCCCTGAACCCCTTGTTTCCTCAGGAAGGCCGTGACAACTGCCAGGCATTTTGTGAATGCCAGGGGGGAGGGGGGGCGCTGATGGGCCAAACGGGAGCACTACGAATTGGTAGTGCGCGTGGTTCACGATGAATCTGAGGAACCTTCTGCATCCCTGAAAGACTGAAATATGAAAGTAAGCGTCCTTCAAATCGAGGGCAGCGTACCAGTCCCCTGGATCCATCATAGTCTGCTTCTTTCTTGGCACCGGCGCTGGAGAGGGGTGCCGAGAGTCCCTTCCCGGAGTTATCTTCTTTGGCAACGGGGATGACGGACAAGGCCGAAGATGTGGAACGGCACTGAGTCTCCCTTAGAGAAGCCGGGTCACTTCTTATCTTGGCTGAAGCACTCGGTGCCAAGTCAGAGCGACCCGGCTCCGGGAGAGGGCGAAGAGCTGCCTCCATGAGGAGGAACCTAAGCCTGGTGTCCTTGATTTTTTGGAGCAGGGCCTGAAGTCTCACAGATTTTGCGGCGCTCCTGCCCGTGAGCTTCCCCCGGGCACTTCAAGGAGCTGGAGTGGGGGCCACTGACAGGCATCGGCTTGTGGCACGAAGCACAAGGCTTAAAGCCCAGAGACCGAGGCATGTCCTGGTGCCAAGAGAGACTAGCCAGCCCCACTCCATGGGGTTAATCTACCTCATTGAACTAAAACTTCACTACTACAAAGGAAGATAATGATGTGCAATTAAAGAATCCAAGTCCATTGAGAGGAGTACATGCAGAAAACACAAGGACAAGCTGAAGTTCTAGCGACTGTCCCAGGCGGTAAGAAGGGGGCTGCAGGGCAGCGGAACCCATTCTGAGTGTGCAGCTGACCCCACGGATACCACTGAGGGGAAACCTTCCGGCGGCGGTGTCTGGGGGGGGAGCACACCCCTACTTTGGAATGGACATGGGCAAGCACTTGAAGTAATTAAATTACTTGGGACTTTTAAATGGAGACTATCCAAAGTGCTAGGCAACATACTGTAGAGAACAATCCTGCACTAGCAGAAAGATAACCTGGATGAACTAACTAGGTCTTTTCCAGCTCAAATATATATGACTTATGACTGGCTGGAAGGACATATTGTCCTGAAGATGCAGCCAAAAACTATTAACTCCAACCATTCATTAATCCCCAGGAAATGCCCCGTACAAAAGTCTATTATAAACTGAAAAAAAAAGGGATGTTTATTGGCAGATGACGCAATTTTACACTTGGAACATTGTGAATTAAGGCCTGTCTTTCAAAAGTAGGCACCTGCAATTACAGGCTACGACTCCAATCCAGCAAACACGCTCCAGCTTAGTGCTGCATAGGCGAGTAACCCCTTTGGAGTCAGTCGACCTACTCACGTGCACAAAGTTAAGCATATGCATAAGTGTTGGTAGGATCAAGGCCCTAATTTGAATGTGCAGTTATCATAATTACATACACAAAGCCACCAACTGCAGAGACAAATGACCACTTACATATTTAACTGGCCCATTTGCATGCATAATTACCCCCATATGCATGTGCAATCACTGTAATTCCATGTGCGAATTAGCCACATAATATGCATGCCTAATTTTTAAAAACAGGCCTATAGTGCCTTGTATTTACCTAAGTAGATGCTTTAATGTTCTGTTTGTATTTCTCCGTGCTAATCTGATGCCACAACATTCAAGTTAAATTTACAGCGCTAGAGCCTCAGTTGGTATGAAATGACATAACTCCACTGAAATCAGTCGAGTTATGTCCATTTACACCAGTTGAGGGTTGGGCCGGGCTCTTTCAATGACCTTCATTGGCCTGTCATGAAAGGAAAATCAGTGGCTCCATAAATACATACATAAGCAATCCACTCCGAGCCTCGTTTACATTAAGGCTGCTTTACATCGCTCAGAAAAACAGAAAGGTGCCTTAAACATGTACCGGATCAGGACTCTTTACATGCCCCCCAGTAGTGTGAAGGGATCATAATGTAAATGAGAAGCTGGCTCCACTGTATGAAGTGTTTGCACTAAGCAGGAAGCTAAGCGGCCGCTGAGCAGTGGAATCTCCGAAGTCTTTTTGCCTTTCTGTGTTTATTTTTCTCATGTTCTGAGGAGAATCTGGAAAAAATCAAGAGCGTCGGGAACTCTTGCAGCATCCAGCATTCCAGTGTGAAGACTATTGGAACAGATGTAACAGAGGTTTTATAGTGTGTTAAGAAAAGCTCCGGAAAAGTTAGTGAGATCTGGAAAAATAAAGAATTTAATTACACTACCGAGGTCTTTCCATGCTTTATCTTGAAAGGCACTGGATCACTTTAGCAAACGCTTAAAAAATACATTTAAAATTTAAAGCTTTTTAAGTGATTTGGATGGCAAGCTGGGAGCTCTGGAAAAGTAGCTGTCTCAGGTACACATTGCCAGATACAGCATGTCTCATTAATGCCTACCTGGCAGAAAGCTAGCTCTGAGCAGGACAGCTTGTGGGGATTGGTTAATTACTGAAATACTAACAAACAGGAAGTGCTGGAAATGGATTCAGTTCTCAGGTCAGAGGGTTGGTGATTTATGTTTGTTTTTAAATCATAGCACCCGGCTATTTCCACACCTTGACATTTTATTTCTGCTAATACTTGCATCTTATCAATTCAGTAAGAAAGACTACCAGGTCCACCTAGTCCGGTATCCTGTCTGCAGCATTTGTCACCACCAGATGCTTCAGAGAAAGGCACAAGAACCACATAGTAGCCAGTTGTGGGATAATCTGCCTGACCTCTAATAACTCTCTAACTACGCCCTTTCCATAACCATTGTCATCATCACTTAGGTTGTGAGCTCTCAGGGCAGGGACTGGCTTTTTGTCCTGGGTTTGTACAGCGCCTAGCACAATCGGTTGCTGGGCCATGACCATTGATTTCAATGGTAAGTACCTTTGATTTCAATGGTAAGTACCTTTGAGCATGGACTGATGAGATGATAAGCGCTAGGAAAGGAACTAATGCATTGGTAGCTATCTGTTAATGCAATTTAGCATGGACCCCACATTTGTGTGGGTTGTAGGTAATTTTGGGACTAAAATGAGTGAGGTCCTTTGAACTGAGACACATTGGAGAGGCATGTTTCACTGTTTAATTGCTGTTTATAGTTTCTTTTGCCTTTGTGTTTGGTTCCAACATTTGGATTTTTTTTTCCCAGGCTGTTCTTAATTAATAGGAGATTGTCAGTTAATGTTTTGTTTCTTTAAGAACTCTCTTAGAAGCTTCCAAATGAAATTCCTTTCCATACTGTCATTTTCCATTTAACAAAGATTAATTGCCAAGTGCTTTAATGGTGTTGAAAAGAATGCAATTCAGCATATGCTTAAAGGGGCAGGACACACTAGTTAAATGTTATATAGAACTTTACCAAACAACCACCGCACTTCTCATCTTGTTGAAGACAGACTTTGGCTTTCTGCCTGCTAACAACCCTAAAGTATTCATCATATCCATACACTGTCTCATGAGTTATGGGCTAGTGGCCTGCTTTTCAAAGGTGTGGAGCACCTGCATTTCTGAGTGAAGGCAGCGGGAGCTGTGGAAGATCAGCATCTCTCAAAGTCAGGCCATAAGGAACTAGGGAAAGGATGCGGAAGGGGGCAAGTTGTGATCAGGTTCTATGTATTGAAGGAGGGATACAGGAAAGATCGCTTTAGGCTCTAGACTTAACAGGCTCAACAGGGTCACTGTTACAAGCAGAGCTGGTGCTCTTATTGCCCCTGAACATTTTGACTTTTCAGCAAAGAAAAACATGGAAATATTTTGATTCAGAAATGTTGCTGCAGTGCTTCATAGGACTTGTAGTGCCTCATGAGTCTGCTCAATAGGCCGAGCTCCCCGGTTGTACCACATGTCCCATGATGCACCTCTCTTATTGAAGGGAGGGAGTGCATCATGGGAGACCCATGGCTACAGAGTATCCTGGGAAATAAAATCTTACTGGGGGGACCCTGGCCGCTGGAGGAGAAGGGAACATGAGACACCACAGTAGAATATCTGAACTGAAATGTTTTCAGGAAATTTTTCCTGGAAAGCAGACACATTTCATGAACAACTTTAGTCAAAAACCCAAATTTCTGTCAAAATGTTTTAACAGAAAATTTTCAACCTGCTCTAGTTATAGTCTAGAGCCACCCTGTTCTGTGATGCCTTCCATTTTTATAAGACTTCATAGAGGGGCTCAACTGGTTTTGTGCACCAGGCAAACCCAGAGCTACTCTACTGAAATTTGTGTCACATCTTAAGGGGGAAATTTAACTAAATATATTGATCCAGGCCCAACAGGGAGGAAAAGTTCCCGGGCCGAGCTCCACAGCAGCTGCTGACTGTGGGGAGCAGTACCTGCAGGGAAAATCCCATGCAGCCCCTGGCTGGAGCATGCTTTGTCGGGGATGGTGCATGTAGGGCCAGCACGCCCACTAGGTGACCCTAGGCAGTCGCCTAGGGTGCCAGGATTTGGGGGGCGGCGGGCGGCTGCCTCCCGCCTCCGCGGCTGAGCCGGAAGCCGGGGTGGGTGGCTCGCTGTGGCTGCCTCCTGCCTCCGCGGCTGAGCCGGGAGCTGGGGGGGTGCCGCGGGTGGGGGGGAGACTGCCACGGGCGGGGGGCCTAGCTGCCGTGGCCCGTGGGGGGGTGAGGAGCCGCGGGGGGTGGGGGAGCTGGCTGCCATGGGGGAGCGGCATTAGCTGGGGGGGGGGGGGGTGTCGCAGGGCTGGTGCAAGGAAGTTTTGTCTAGGGTGCGAAACTTCCTTGCACCGGCCCTGGGTGCATGTACAGTCTTGTCAGCTCCAGGAACTGTGAGGGGAGGGAGCATGGTCAGAGCAGATGGACTCGTCAGCGAATGTAGCTACCCAGCTCTCTCGTGGGCACGTGTAGAGATTTTCAGAGGCTTATCACTTGGCCAAACTCGGGCAGTTTTTCAGGGGAACAGCAAAAGTCACATCCCAGCCACCACATCTGCCAAGCCCACGTTCAAAATTGTGGATGTGCTAGAGCCTCTCAACAAAATGGTTATTACAAAAATGTAACTTGGAAAAAAGGATTTTTCCCTAATCTCATTCTGTTTTAGCAGCAAATGTCCTCACAAATTCAGCCAAAGGCCAATGGTTTAAATCTGCAAAGTTATAAGCAACTGAAAACAAGAATCTCATAGAGAAGTGTCAGGCAAACAACTATACAGGTGGTGCTATCAGCTCTGCCTATAACAACATAGTGACAAATATAGTCCCAAAATCAAGCCATGCAAACAGCACTTCTCATGTGAATGGAAGTTAATTAGAATTGTAGTAATATTTCGCCTGTTCAGATCTATTAAATAACATTCGTATTTCGTTTGCTCAAGCTGGAAAGGAAATAATATTCTCTCTTTCACCCAGATGTGAAATGCTGCATTCCCAGTTCCAGGCTGTCCACCAGGAAATCCCATGTGGGGTTTTATTTGTACTTCGATTTACACACTCATATTTGGAATAACATTACACCACAAAAGAACAGCCCACACAATCACATACTAAAATTGCATTCAGACTATTTGCTCAATACAGCCAACTGCAAACATATGTAACTTTTAATAGACAATAAGGACGCAAGTCCAACTCCGATGCTTCCAAAATGTATGTACACCCACACCCCACATATGTGATAAGTATGTTGTATGATTCTGCAATTTATCATCCCCCTCTGACCACCTCACCTGCACTCTTCCTACTAATCTATTTACCCTAGGCCACGTGAAACATTCCAAACCCTGAGCAACTTCAAGCGGCAACTTAAAAAAAAATAATCAAACCTGACACAAATTAACTTGCATCTTTAATTGCTTTCATTTTAAATTGAAATACAGAGGATGGCAGCAATCCCTCCCCTGCCCCCCCCCACACACACTTGACGATGATGCGCCTAGTCTTACCGTATTTGATCCTGCCCACAAGATGTTGCTCATCCTGCAAAGATCCTGTTTTCTCCTAGACAGCATCAATGCTCGTTCCGCACTCTGCAAGGCAGGCAAGCAGCCTCCCCTGAGGCTGGAGCTGTGCACCAGGCAGAAGCACCCAACCTCGGCCTTGTTTTCTGCATCCCCCTTGGATCGTAAAACTGCTTTTCCCAAACAAGGTTAGGAACTATGGGCTCATGGCCACTCAGCTAGTAGCCAATGAATCGCCCATCCCCCTTGTTTGCTTCCTTAGCTCCCTCCCAACCAGCCCTCCCCTCCCATTAGTGGTGTAGGGAGGTGGCTCTTGAGAGATTTTTGATGGCAGCAGGAGAGACTCTGACTGACCTGATTTGAGCCTCTAAGCAAGCTTGCAGGCAACAGCTCAGAAGCAAGCTGCCCTGCTGACTGAACCCTGGAATGTTCCCCCAACCCTGCCTGACGTCAGGGCCAGCGTCTCATACACCCAAGAGGCTGCTTTCCTTCCCCGTGGAAGGGCGTCGCCTCTTAGGGTTGGTACGGCAACTTCCACCTGTTCACATTTTCTCTGTACGTATATATCTACCTTCCTACTGTGTTCCATTCCATGCACGCAATGAAGTGGGCTGTAGCCCACGAAAGCTTATGCTGAAATAAATTTGTTAGTCTCTAAGGTACCACAAGTACTCCTGTTCTTTTTGTGGATACAGACTAACACGGATGCTACTCTGAAACCTCTGAAAACAAAGTAACTTGCACTCTCCTAGGCTATAGGATGCAATGCAGTAACGAAGTCACGGTGTTGGCCCACTGCAGAGGACGTGTGTTCTGGGAATGCCAATCAGCTAATTTGATTTCGAACAGCAATCTAGGCCCTATATCCTATGGAATGAGGCATGTTTAAGTTAAGCAGGCGTACAGAATAGCCAGTCTTCTCTCCATATATTGCAATCCCTTCATGCTTAAGTTCATATTTTGGTTCACGTTTGCGAGAACTCTCACGTTACTTGGGCCACTGAAAACATGTGGCATGGGGGAAAAATAACTTACATACTGCAGATTTCTATGCCCTCACTTGGCACTGAGTCGTCATATACAGGGATTGCAAAAATTATCTTATTTAGCAATGCATTTCATGCATTTTGATAATTTCCTATCTTAACCCCACTGCTCTTCTGAGATTAAGTACTTCCAGCAATTTCCATGGCACCGTTTTGTAGGTCTCAATTATTTAGAAGTTAAGACAAGTGCCAACAGGTCATGCATTAAAGATATGCCAGTAGCCCATAATCCTGACAGAATGAAATTGTCAAAACGAACTCCACATTATCAGCCCCTTGACAGTACCCATGACCCTCTGAATTGTCAAGGGGGGAATTGAATGACTTTAAATTAGCCGTAGGTACAAACAAAACAAGCAATAGCATGACCATGAAATGCAGGCTCTCCCTGGCCAATCAGCTCAAACAGGAAGGGGGGGGGGGGGATGTAAAGAAACCAAAAAGGCAGCTAAAAAGGTGTGTGTGGATGGAAGTGCAGCAAGTAACAAGATTTCTGACCACTACATTCACACAATGAAAGGAAAACCGTTTTACCTGTCAGCTTCCTTCTCTCCAAGCAGGCTCACGCTGGCAGACAAGCAGCCCAGGTGAAGTTATATTGAGACGACCTCAGAAGAGAGCGTCTGTATATAGAATATTTGGTTTTTATCCTTCTGTGACCCCTTTATTGTTCTCTCCTAGCTACCACCTCTCCTTGCCCTAGGGTGACCAGACAGCAAATGTGAAAAAAATGGGACAGGGGGTGGGGGGTAATAGGAGCCTATATAAGAAAGACCCCAAAATCAGGAGTGTCCCTATAAAAATCGGGACATCTGGTCACCCTACCTTGCCACCTCTCCTCACACAGACACCACCATTTCACCCACACACTCATTCATTGGTTGACTCCATTCTCCCCTGCACTCAAGCTTGCCAAACCGACCTGTCCCTTGGCTGACTTAGCAACTCCTCAGGCCCCCTGAGTTCCCCCAAGCCCCTAACTCCTCAGAGACCCTTCCCGCCACATCATTAATGCCCCAGGCCCCTCTTTCTACTTAATCTCTTTACCGCTCAGAACCAACCCCTTCAGCTCAGAAACCTCTGCCATCCCACACAGACTCTGAATATCGCTCCCATCCAACTTCCCCTCCACTCCTCAACCCTCCAGACGGAGTACTCTTCTTACCAAACACCCAGCCCAGCCTAGAACCCCCCCCCCCCTTTAGCCTTCATTGTCAAATGATCACAGTGGAAAACTCAAGACCATTAGAATAATTCAACTTTTGCAACGTTCCTACTGGGTCTAGAAAAGCAGGAGCAGAAGGAGCTGATTTCTATAAGTTCACCTTCTCTAAGCCCTTAAATAATTCTATTTGCCCCTGATTAAGAGTATATAGAGACCCTCTGCTCTGAAATAGCTCCCAGAACACTGTTCTCGGGGCTTCCTCCCTCCGCTGCCTGCAGTTAATGGGCTGCATGAGCCGAAGTAGCAGTAGCTCTAGGGGCTACCAGCTGCCCTGGCAGCAGGTGGTGCTGCATACTGCAATGCAGAGAAACACTACAAGAGTGGAGACAAACCAAAAAACAAACAAAAAAACGTTTTCAGGGGATTTCCATTCAAAGTTTTTCACTGAAAAAAAAAAAAGCAGAACTTGAAAAGTGACTAGCTCTAAAGATTCTCATGTATGAACTATAGATTAATTCACCTGTTTTCTTATCCAAGGCTGCGGTCTTTGAATGAACAAATGAATGAACAAACCGCAATGAATCTATCACAGAAGAGGCCACAACAAACCACTGAAAGACTTGCTTGGTACATGACTCTCTCTCACATATATCATGTCTGAGATCCTTGTTATCTCAGCCCATAGGCATTCCAAAGATGCTCCCCTACGAGGGCACTGAAGATTTGCTCACACCTTATTACTTTTAAGTTAGAGGCTTAACGCCTTTCATGGTCTACTTCTTCTAAGCATTGCTGCGTGGGCGAAGGTGCAGGAAACACAAGGCCCTGAACACCAACGGTTGCTACTGGATTTCCTAGTACCAATAACATTTGATTGTTATTCAGGATTGAAAGTGTGTCTGGGAGAATGCAGAGGGTTGGGGGGTGAACAGCAATAAGATGGTACTATGTATTGACAACTAAAACCACTCAAGCTTGAGCGATCTGCATGGAGAAGATTGATCCTAACGAAATCTGTGGCCAATAGATTTCCCAGATACCAGTTTCTTGACTAAAGTGCATTTTGAGTTAAAAGCAGCATTAACTTGCTTATTATTCATGTTCAGATCTCTTGCCCAACCCATGTTCATTTCTTATTTCAGAGGAGGGGAAGCTATTCAGAGTGAGCCAGATATTTTATCTAAAGTACAAGCTCACGGTTCTGGTCAGGCTGAACATTCCTATTCCTGACTGAGCTGGTACTAAGAAAAGACTCATAAGCATGTAGCACGCTAATTGGACAAATTAGAAACTAGCTAAGAGCACTAGACTCTCAGCGATTACCAAGGTGGCACCGTACTACCCATTTAAACTTTTCTTTCACTGGCCACTTCCATGCATCTTGCAAAATGGGCATGAATAGGATGAAGTGGGATAGGATCCATTTTGTTGTCACTCAGTATTCCAGCATCTCTGCGATCCACATTTAGTAGCCACTCTCCCTTGGCAAGTCCTCTCATTTGTCAGCTATTTACAGACTTCACATACGAGCAACAGAGCCTGACCCAGGTTGTAGCAGCTTAGTTCAGTAACCGTCTGCACAGATGTCCTCTCAGGGATTATGACTAGGGCTAATGAAAAAAATAGTTGTTTGGATCGTTTAGTAAATTCAACGGCATTGGCCATTATTGTGTTTCATAACAATCCAACTTTTCATTTTCCAAATGGACAATTTCATTTCAAAACTCTTAGCCACTCCCTCCGACTCACCTTCAGGCGTGACATTGGCCACAGGTGCGTACCTCCCCCCCGAGAGGGGGAGTACCTCATGGACCAGGTCACTCTAAATCAGGGGTAGCCAAACTTACTGACACCGAGTCAATGATCTTCAGCAGTTCGAGAAGCACGGTGCACCTGCCAGGCTCGGGGCTTCAGCCCTGCCGGGCACCTCCCGTCCCGCAGGGCTGATGCTCCAATACCTTCCTCCCTGCTGGGGAGAAACCAGAGCCGGTGTGAGGGGGACACGTGGGGTCACATCCCCCCGATCTCTGCCAGGGTTTGCTGGCCCAGCTCGGTCACATGGTGCTGCCAGGCCCCCTCCGGTGAGCTGGGAACTGTGCCCTGGGTGGAGGCAGCAGCAAACAGCTGGGAGCTGCAGGAAGAGCCGCTGCCTCTCCCCAAGGAGCTAAAGCAGCGGCCCCACCCTGCAGCTCCCAGCTGTTTGCCCTGCCTCTCCACGGAGCGAACACCTGGGAGCTGCAGGGAGGGGCCGCTAAGGGCGTGACACTCACACTATTTGGGGGTGGGGGGGGGGGGAATGACAGCAGCGAACCTTTACATAGTGCCCCGCCCCCCCCAGCAGGCACCAGTCATCTGTCAGAAGCCCCTAGCTGCCACTCCTCCCCCGGGCCTGGTGGGCAGAGAATGTGGGGGTGGAGTGCCACAAAAGGCGCAGTTTGCCCACCCCTGCTCTAAACTCTTCAGCTACAGTTAGGTCCTGAGAGTATTTGCAATTGGGACAATAACCACCTCTGCTATTTGAAAGGGGAAGCATAGATTAGGGACATCTTTAACCATAAATAGAGCTGAGACTTTGAGTGACCCTTTTTCACGTGAGAAGTCCAGCACACCTAGCAATGTGCGAAAGCAGAACAGCCGTTCTCCACATAAACAGTTCCTGGCCCTAGGACCTTTACTTGAAGGAAAACAGGAGATAAAACTAGGGTGACTTGTTTAGGTCATATTCCTACCTACTTAAAAACGTGACTTATACGAGATGTGCCTTTCCAGCTGCAGCTAAGGAGTGGCTGGGATTTGTCTCAGCCTGCATCCATGGTAGAAGTTGCACTCATTTTTCCAGCACTAGTTCAGGTGCATAGTACTACCAGTCTATATTCACTCTATCTAGCAGTGTTCAAAATAACAATGTTTTACAGATAAAAGGGGCTAATCTTGACTAACTTTTGGGGAAACCATGCTTACGGTAACTGATGCTTGTGCTTAAATGATCTGAAGGGTAGTGAAGTTCTTTTGGTTTTTGAAGTCCTGAAGTTAAATTTTGTAAAATTGCAAAGGTTAAAGTTCAGTGAGGAACTATTTCCTGGTCTACACAGCTGGCCATGATACCACTGCCATATTGGTGCAGTGTTAGCACTCGGGTATTATGTAACCATGAAAGACGCTAAGGAGTTGCAATGAAAGTTGAATGAATAAGACACATCAGACAACTAAAGACCCTCAACACAATTGAAGGCTGAAGCGGAGCAGAGAGCTCTCTTTAGTTAAGCCACAGGGCACCCTGAAGCTCATTATTCGAGGCACTGAAAGTTTTTGTACAGTATAGCTAGTCAATGCAAAGATGAAATCCCAGCCTGGGAGCTATGTATTTGTTTTACTCTCCCCCACTTCATCCCCTTTTCCAAGGTACATGAGTCATTGTTAACGGTGAACAATAAGATCAGTCAGCGAACTGACTACATATTCCATGTATAAAATCCCTCTCTGGTCAGATTTGTGCCATTAAAGATAGAGATGAATAAGGATGAAGAGATCAAAGGTTAAACACGTAGTTTAGAAAGTTAAAATATAATTGCTTTGTGGCCAAAAAGTTATGACTTATCTTCAGCCCATCTTCAGGAAGTGTTGTACAAGAGATTTTTGGAGAAAGTAAAATTAATTTTCCTCCTCAGCACTGCAGCAGAGTTAAAGTTGTCTCTGCCAAGCCAAAATGTACTTAAGAGAGAAGGTCACTGAATTAGCCGCTCAGCACTCAAAAGAACTGACACCGGGGCACCAAGAAATAAGACTCAGAACTCTACAATTAGAGCTTACTTTTAATAGAAGGAAAAGTAGGTGTGCATAATCTTTCGGGATGCAATAACTTGATTGTTCGCCTAATTCTCAGGTTCTGAATTCCCCCACACAGCAATTTATAAACACAATGTCCTTCCTGAAGAGAGTTCCTGGAACATTACAATCCTTTCAAGAGCAATACAATGCCAATCGCCTTAAAGTGGTCCTATGTTCTCACAGAAGATGAACAAAAAATAAAGCAAAGGTATTACAAACATTAGATACCTGGTTTTGAAATACTTCCAGCTGTATTGGTGAAACAACTTTAATAAAACAGGAAGTACGGTGAAATCTGACTTGTTAATAAATAATATTTCACTATGATGGAGAGAAGTGAAGTTTACTTTTTTTTTGGCTGACCAAAGAAAGTGCTCAATTCACAAAAAGGGATACATCAAAACCAAACATGCAATGGTTGTTTTTAAAACCTTTACTGCAACAGAACATTGAAGTAAACAGTAATTAGATATCTATCATTTTTCCCCCCAAAAGAAAAGACGTAAACAGGAAAATAAGTTTGCCTGTATGTGTATAGCTTCCCAGATCACGTTAGAAGGGAGTCTAAATTCAATGATCAACAAATTTTAACATAACAGTAATGAGTTTTCATTTGAAGGCATTCTTTTTTAAATCCAGCATTTAACATGAAATCATGGGCTTCTTGCACTAAATTTAATACATCTGAAGCAGCAAAATAACCACCTATATTTTGGCATGTTTACAGTTGCTCAATTCTTTTAAATTTCACAAAGCAATTATCCAGTGTTGCCATGAAATACAGATTGTAGATTCTAGGTAGCAAAAGCTATTTTCCAATACCAATGTTAAGTAAAAAGAAACATGAAGCAGGGCATTACACTAAGTTTCTGGAACTAGTACAGTAAAAGTGAAAACCTAGAAAAAAGTTAACCTACAGTTATAGAAGGAACTAAATACCTGCAGAAGCTGATTTTTGGTTGTATAGTATTTTACACTGTGTGATTTGCTGCATCTGCCAATTGAAAGCAGACATGCTTTATTTATCCTTGCTTTGTTTCCTATGTTTTCTTCTCCCTCCCCCTATGCCATACACCAAGTATTGTGGATATGAGCCCAAATACCCCGAAACAATCCAGTGAACAAAGTTAGTGTAATGCACTGGTGTGAAGCGTGAGATAAAAAAGTCTCTCCCTTTCAATCTTCATCGAAGTTCTGTTGTAGAAGAAAGTTGGCAGCCAAGTTTTCATTCTTCTCGCAAGCAAAATATGCTTGTATCACAAGTCCTTCAGGAAATCCTAATGCCTTTAACTAAAGAAGAGACATGCATTTAGAAACCATTACGTTTAAGTACATTAAAACTCCTTGAATGTTTACTATATTAGCATTTCACCATTTAAGCCATTTGTTCAAATAAACGTGGTGACCACAGTTATGCTTCTCTTCCTATCCCTTATTTACTGGAGATTTTGAACTGAATTGGTTTCTTGTGGTAACCTCAAATTAAGCTCTCATTTAAGAAGTGGTTAGAATGTCAGTCTGACTGAGTACATTAAGTCACATCAGTCTGCTTTCACTGCTGTAATAAGTTATAAAACAGGCACCAGGAAATAGCATCTGAATGCTATACTGCTGTAGCTAAAATTCATTCAACACAAAGCACATTTTAAATTTGAATAGTAGGATAGTTCAGTGCCTTTAGCAACAAGTGTAGATTGTAGCAAAGAGGGTCTAGAATGCCATGACACTGGCAAAAAGAGGGTTTCATTTTATCTGAGCGAGCAGGCAAGTGCAATTGCTGCTGTGAAGACCGTTAACCTCTGACCATTTGATTAGGTTTGGATGGATAAGAGTGAGTGCTGGATTTATCCACTTTACACTTCTGTTTATGTCTTCATTTTAGCTAACTGTGTGTCAGTCAGGTTAAGGAATTTGTGTTTTCTGTCGCAAGATTTTCTTAAAACCTCAGAGCATATGCAACCTGCACATATTCTAAATCAATACCAGACCAACGCTTAGCCTGAGACACAGGGTGCTCTTAACCAGGGGAGGATATCAATTTTTAGCAACTTAAAGAGCAAAAACTCGAGCAGTCAAATAACTGGGTTAAGCAATGACTTTAGTCTACTTCCTATGAACGTTCAGAGCCAGTGTGAATACTTTAGGAACCAACTTTAAGGTACAAAAAAGCACTCCCCCTGCACATTACCAAAGCCACTATTCCACTTCCAGCATTGGTATCTGAAGCTTTCGCAAAAAAGAATGGCTACTCACCTTCTCGTAACTGTTGTTCTTCGAGATGTGTTGCTCATATCCATTCCAACTAGGTGTGTGCGCGCCGCGTAAACGGTTGTTGGAAAGGTTTTTTCCCTAGCAGCGCTCGTCAGGTTGGCTGTGGAGCCCCCTGGAGTGGCGCCTCCATAGCGCTCTATATATGACCTGCCGACCCGGCGCCTCCTCAGTGCCTTCTTGACAGCTACTCTGTCAGAGGGAAAGGTGGGTAGGTTTGGAATGGATATGAGCAACACATCTCACAGAACAACAGTTACGAGATGGTGAGTAACCGTTTTCTTCAAGTGATTGCTCATATCGATTCTAATTAGGTGACTCAAGTCTTACCTAGGCAGTGGGGTCGGAGTTATGGAATTGCTGATTGGAACACTGCTCTGCCGAATGCTGCATCATCTCTAGCATGCTGGACGACGGCGTAATGAGAGGTGAACGTATGCACAGAGGACCAAGTTGCTGCCCGGCAGATATCTTGGATCAGGACTTGAGCCAGGAATGCCGCCGATGAGGCCTGTGCCCTTGTAGAGTGCGCCGTAAGTGCCGGAGCTGGGATTTTGGCTAACACGCAGTAGGTGCGGATGCCAACGCTATGAATAGCTCGTTCGACTTTCTGGATGGCTTAGTGGAAGACCGTGTAAGATGGGTCAGAGGTGAGAGCATTCAACTCAGACACCCTTCATGCTGAGGTAATAGCGACCAGAAAAGCTACCTTGTACGATAGATGGAGGAGGAAGCAAGTCGCCATCAGTTCAAACGGGGGCCCCATTAGATTGGAGAGGACCAAGTTTAGGTCCCACGCAATAACTGGCCGTCTAATTTGGGGATGGAGGCGTTCCAGGCCCTTGAGAAAACATCCCACCGTGGGGTTGGCAAATACGGAGTGTTCAGATACTCCAGGGTGGAAGGCCGAAATAGCAGCGAGGTGTACCTTAATCAACGACACTGTCAGGCCTTGTTGTTTTAGGTGTAGGAGGTACTCTAGGATGAGTGGTACAGGCACCTGGATTGGAGGTGTGTGATGCTGGGCACACCAGCAGGTGAACCTTTTCCACGTGGCTAGATAAGCAGGCCTGGTGGATGGTTTCCTGCTGCAAGTAGGACCTGTTACCGGTTCCAAACACAGAAGTTCCATGGGGTTTAACCTTGAAGCTTCCAAACAGTGAGATGGAGGGACTTGAGGTCTGGGTGGAGCAGGCGACCATGGTCCTGGGTGATCAGGTCGGGGTGGAGTGGCAACGCAATTGGGGTGTCCACTGACAGTTCCAAGAGCGTGATGTGCCAGTGTTATCGAGGCCATGCCGGGGTCACCAGGATTACCTCCGCTCTGTCCCTGCGGACCTTGAGAAGAGCCTTGTGCACCAGAGGGAATGGGGAAAAGGCATACAACAGGCAGCCTCCCCAGGATAGCAGAAATGTGTCCGTGACCGAGCCCAGGCTGTGATTCTGGAAGGAGAAGAACATCGCAGACTTCCTGTTGCTGCAGGTGGAAAACAGGCTGCTCTGGGGAAACCCCCACCTTTGGCAGATGGAGTGTATGACGTCCAGACTACTTGTGATTGCAGAACAATCTGCTGAGATGGTCTGCCAGGTCGTTCTGAGCCCCTGGGAGATAGGACGCTTCCAGGTGAATGGAGCGGGTTATGCAGAACTCCCAGAGCCTGAGGGCTTCTCAACACAGGGGGGAGGAATGGGTTCCACCCTGTTTGTTGATCTAAAACATGGCAGTGGTGTTGGCCCGTTCTCATTGCCACGCACTGGCCTTGCAGCCTGACCCAAAAAGCTTGTCATGCTAGGCGTACCGCCCCGAGCTCCTTGATGTGGATATGAAGGGAGAGCTTGTCCCGAGACCATAGGCCCTGCGTTTGTAGATCTCCCAAATGCGCATCCCAACCCAGAGCCGATGCGTCCGTTACCAGGGTCGAGCCACCACTGGAGGGACTCGAGCATGTGCTCTGGTACTGTCACTACGAAGTCCGGCATGTCATGTCCCGGGCGATAAGCTGAAACAAGCCACACTTGCAGGGGTCTGAGCCCCAGCCTGGCATGCTGAGTGCAGGCTGCCATGTGGCCGAGATGTAGGCAGCCCCTTGCAGTAGTGGTTGGGAATTGCCTGAGGCCTAGAAAGATGTTTGACATGGCTTGGAATAGTGTCTCCTGCAGAAATGCTCTTGCCTGCACCGAGTCCAGCACTGCTCTGATGAACTCTATTCTCTGGGTCAGAAACAAGGCTGACTTGTTCACGTTGAGGAGGAGACCCAGCCTCTCAAAAGTGGATCTGACGGACCTGAGATTCTGCCTGCCCCCTGGTGCGCCCCCTGAGCAGCCAGTCGTCGAGGTAAGGATATACCTGCACCTGTCTCTTGTGAAGGAAGGCTGCTACGACTGACATGCACTCAGTGAAAACTCAAAGGGCTGTCAACAGACCGAATGGGAGGACCATGAACGGATAGTGTTTGTGGTTGACCACAAACCTTAGAAATCGCCTGTGTGCGGGGCAAATGGCTATGTGAAAGTACACATCTTTCATGTTGAGGGCGGCGTATCAGTCTCCTGGATCCAGGGAAGGGATAATCGTGCTCAGGGAGACCATACGGAACTTCAACTTCACCATGAATTCGTTGAGTCCTCACAGGTCTAGAATGGGTCAGAGACACCCCCACCCGCCCTTTGCCTTGAGAATTAGGACTCCGAGTGGCGACTTGTCCCCGGTGGCGCCGAGGGGCGGAGCATTGCAGGCTTTCTGCGGGACGGTGCTGCGCACTGTGGCATCGGGGGCTTGGTGCGAAGGGCCAGGGACTGCGGTGCCGTCATGTCTACGAGGTCTCTCGCGGTCTCAAATGTGTCTGGGGTAGAAGGCAGTTGTACCTCCTCCACCACCTGACACGGTGAGTCCAATTGCACCGGACTCAACGACCCCCCTTGCGGGACCGAAGTCGACGGTGCTGGCTCTGAAGTTTTCAGCACTGGGGCTCCTCCCTGGGACGCGCCTCATTGGCCAGTTCCGAGGGATTGGGTCCCGAAGTCAGGGAACCACTCCTCCCTTGTTTCCAGTCCCGCTACTGACCCAGGGAATGGGACCAGTGCCAAGTCGTCTCCGACAGTTTCCGCACCGAAGAGCGGAAGTCCTGTGGGTCTCTTCCAGAGTCCTTCCGCGGTGCCATCTCCGCCGCTGACAGGGCGCTACGCACCGATGCCCTCGGTGCACTCCTGCCACGCCGATGCTGGTCGCGGTCTCCGTGCCTCCATGAGGAGCTGCTTCAGTCTCAAGTCCTGCTCCTTCTTCGTTCTCCGGCAAAACCCTTTGCAAATCCTGCACTTATCCGCCTGACGTGTTCCCCCCAGACACTTCAAGCGAGCGTTGTTGGGGTCACCCGTTGGCATAGGCTTGTTGCAGGATTTGAACCCCAGGGAGAACGCGGTCGTGTTGAAGGAGAAGCCCCCACTCCCGACAGCCAACTATTAACACTACACTAATAACTAAACTAACCAAGGAAAACAAACCCTAAGTAAACAGCGCTCGGGAAACGTGGAGAGCTTGCTGAGCAAGACGCCACAGTTCCAACACTGGCGGTAAGAAGGAACTGAGGAGGCGCCGGGTCGGCAGGGTCTATATAGAGCGCTATAGAGGCGCCACTCCAGGGGGCTCCAAAGCCGACCCGATGGGTGCTACTAGGGGAGAAAACTTTCCAATGACTGTGCACGCAGCACACGCACAACTAATTGGAATCGATATGAGAATCACTCGAAGAAGATCTTGTTTTATCCTCTTCCTGAATAGGGCTCTATACTTCTCATTCAGTTATGCATGTGCACCGTGGACCTTTGGCCACTTCAAACTGCAGTGTTGTGATTGAAATTGCACGGCCTTTTACAAGCTTCTCTTCTAAAAAGGCAGGTTCCAGAAGAGGTTGGGAAGCAATGGCCTTACAGCAAGGACATGATTTCCAGCAGGCCAAGACTACAACAGATTGCAAATCTTACACTGGAAAATTCAGATGATTCACAGCAGTAAGATATCAACTTCACATACAGCTTTAGGGCATGATTTAACCTGCACAATGCCTAATCTTGGGAGGAAAAAAAGATAGCAAGAGCATGTAAAGTATTTTAAACCCAAAAAAGGCAGCTTACCCTCTCTATAGCTTCTTTCTCCTGAGGTGTTACTTGAATGTAGTTCATCTGACCACTTCCAGCTTCTGCTACTCCTCCACTGCCACCACCGCCACCTCCTCCTTGGCCACCAGACTCTTGAACTGGCTCATTTAACATCTGAATAAAATGCTCCTGATGTTGGCTGATTTGCTGTGGTGCATGGGAGAACAAAAGGAAGCAATACACTGAAATAAAGCATGTTCAGTCCTGCCAACAGGCAACTAAAAGTGGTCTAGAGAAATATTACGGAAGCCTGGTTAATTTTGAGAATAATGCTTGGCAGGTTCTGACTGAGAAGAGAAGCCATTATGGTTACCATAGTCAAGTTGCAGCTATTTCCTTACTCCCTTACACACTCTGCATCCCATATAAAGGAAATAAGCTGTCGTGCATTCTGGGCAGGAACTAAGGTAGTTTCTCCATTATTCTCACTGGCCAAAAAGACAGCTACTGAGGAAGCTTAGCTTGTCACAGATATTGACACAGGAATACCTACCTTCAATTGCTAACCTCTGATCCTAATTCAGTGGAGTCTCAATAGCGCCCCTTCTCTGAAAAAAGCTTCTGATTTCTTCCTTCCCACCCCACTCACCATACTTATAATTTGAGAGATGGCACTTTTAAAGAAAATGAAAACTAGGAGAATTTGCAAGTGTATTTTAAGGATTTAAGGACAGTGCTCAGCACATTGGGCTGCATTAGTAGGAGCATTGCCAACAGATCGAGGGAGTGATTATTCCCCTCTATTCGGCACTGGTGAGGCCACACCTGGAGTACTGCGTCCAGTTTTGAAAGGATGTGGCCAAATTGGAGAGAATCCAGCGGAGGGCAACGAAAATGATTGGGGGGGGGGGGGGGGGGGGCCGCGCCTGGGGCACATGATTTACGAGGGGAGGCTGAGGGAACTGGACTTGTTTAGTCTGCAGAAGGGGGGGGGGGATTTGATAGCAGCCTTCGACTACCTGAAGGGGGGTTCCAAGGAGGATGAAGCTCGGCTGTTCTCAGTGGTAGAAGGGGACAGAACAAGGAGCAATGATCTCAAGTTGCAGTGGGGGAGGTCTAGGTTGGATACTGGGAAACACTATTTCACTAGGAGGGTGGTGAAGCCCTGGAATGGGTTACCTAGGGAGGTGGTGGAATCTCCATCCTTAGAGGTTTTTAAGGCCCGGCTTGACAAAGCCCTGGCTGGGATGATTTAGTTGGTGTTGGTTTTGCTTTGAGCAGGGGGTTGGACTAGATGACCTCCTGTGGTCTCTTCCAACCCTAATCTTCTAGGATTCTATGAACTATGAGACAGTATCTAGTACTTTGGTTTGTGGCCAAACTGGGTGAGGTGCAGAAGGAAAGCCTCCATCCCAGTACTTTCCAGTCATAAAATTGTTTCACACACCCCAAAAATAAGAGGGCACATTGCTAGTATTGACGCATTAAAGCACCCTTGACTGATCTAGGCATGTTATCCCATGGTGCTTAAGTCACCTGCAGTAGCTGAGGGTTTTCCCGTCCTATCTGCTGTAGCAATGCTGGCAGCAGATTAGGATTCTGCTGAATAATTTGTCTCATCTGCTGGAACTGAGGTTGATTTCGTAAAAATTCAAGTGGATGTCCTGCAATATAAAGAGTTATACATTTAAGAAAAAAAGCAAGTTACTAGGTAGGCTTCTGTCAATGAGACCAACAATATACATTAGAAGAAAAAAAACTGAATTAGCTGAAGTTTCAGAGCTGGAGGGTAATGTAAAATTCCTTTCAAGGTGACTAGTCTTTGAAGTGCACAATATTCATAATGGCCGTATTACGGACAGTCTCAGACGAAGAAGTGGGCTTGGCAGTAGGACCTGTCTCACCCATGAAAGTGGCTCCTCTAAGGGAGGAGGTGCACTCGTGAAATGGTAGTAACGCTTTCCCTTACCAATAACCACACTGCTCCAGTTCTGTGGCTTTGTACAGAGAACTTCAGTTTAAGAGACTGTCAACTGACATTGCGCACGAATTTAGAGCATGACTTTAAAAAAATAAAAGCAGACTTTGGTCTCTTAAGGCCTAAGGTGGGGCTGTGTTGGGGACGAACATTTCACACTGTTAGAGTTTAAAAAGTAAAATGTAATACAAAGGGATAAAGCAAAATATACGAGTTCAAAGGATCTTGTGGCTTTACAAGAAGTGTCTCCAACCCCAATGAGATGGTGACTGGAGATCTAGTCTGAAGACCACTGCAGCTGAATTGCTGATATCAAGTAAAAGCGGACAAATGTTCAGATGTTCAGCCTCTTTGGGACCAGCATTTACTGGTACCAAGTCAGCTTTTAAGAGGCTTCTCCCCCCCCCCACTTCACAGATTGAACTGTTTCTGCAAGTTACTTTCCAACCACCCATGAACAGTAATGAGACTATATCACCTCAAATAAAAACTAACACTTAACCTTTTAAAGAGCAGAACGCAAGATTCCAAGGATGGTTTTCCATTCTATATAATTTATAGCGGAATTAATTTTAACAAGCAGACAGTATTTTATTTTGCTTTCTAGATAAAGAGCAAGACGATTCAACATACTGGAAAAACAGACGTTTCTGCTAACCTAGGGGAGGTCAAAAATTGGTGTCTGTGAACCACATCGCTAGGACAAGACCATATAACTCCCTCCCAAATAGCCACATTTGAAAGATAAAAATGCAAAGCAGCAGCAAAAGCCTTTATAATAGGCAGCATGGGTGTAGTTTTATTCTGGTACAGACACACAAAAAAGGCAGAACTTAAAGCAAACTTGTCATTACAATGACAAAAACGTAGCAGACAATTTAGTTTATTTTTAGTATTCATTGAAGTATGAAGGACTAGCAATAGCAATGAGCTGCCACGCTCACGGACACTCTCCACCTCTACACACTCGATTTCATTTTGGGAGTGCCAATTCCAAGTGTTACTCCTTTTGCCACCTTCCCAATGATGCACGTGCACACCCTTAAGTGTCTCCAAACAACACCGCAAACTCTTCAAAACTATGCAGAAGAAACTATAGGGGCTCCTTTGAAAAGTAATGTTTGAAGCTTTATATTTCGTAGTGTAACTTAGCAACCACACTGCATTTAATAAACACGATAGATACTTGTTAAATGCTTACGTTAAGGCAAGTTTGAGTCCTCTGAACTTAGTAGCTGAACTGGTGGGTCCCCTGCAGAAAACTGCAAAGCTTTCTGCTGCTGTGAGGTAGTATATTTGAGGAGGGTATGATGATATTCATGAACAGGTCCTCTTCCCATGCACCCTCAAAGGCTCACCCAAAAGATCTACGTACAGCAGAGCCCAAACTGAGAAGGCCCACCGAGCATTTGATGGCAGCTGCTTAAGAGCTGGATGGACATGTAGTGCTGGCTTTGTTTCCAGCTACTTCTACAGGCCTCTTTGAAAACAGCTGGAGGCATGGAGAAGCCAGAAGGAGTGGAGCCAGTCTAGCTGCTTCTATTAGGGTCGGATACACAGGAGGACAAACTGGAGTCACTAGCTAGAAAGACATCACTGGAAGCAATGCAACCAAGGATCAAGTAACATATGCAGAACAGGTGGAAAGCGGACAATAAAAAGGAAAACAGTGAGGAAGATTGAAAAGTGAGTTGCGCTGAGAGGACATTTACTACATTAAAAAAAAACAAAAAACCAGGAAATATTCGATTTTATTTTGTCAACATTGCTTTTCCATGGACCATGGGAAGAGGGGAGGCTCTCATGGACCACCTACTTAACAGTATTTGCCACATTTTGAGAACCCTGATTATTATTTATATTACTGTAGTGCCTAGGAGCCCTAGTCATGGACCAGGTCCCCGTTGTGCTAGGCACTGTACAAACACAGAACAAAAAGTCAGTCCCTGCCCCAAAGAGCTTACTAGTAAGTTTAAAAATTTCAGGTGGCCACAAGCAGGGTTGCCTATTATAGCAGGCAATACAAAAATAGAGACCGTTATAAATTAAACCTAATACTCTGCGGTTACAAGTGAGGAAGTTTAGAAGTGATGTACTGCTACAACTCTAATTCTAGACAAGAAGAAGCCAGAGGTGAGGTTGGGGAAATATGAAGCTGTCCATATCTATGATCTCAGAAACTTAAAACCACACACATTGGATCACAGCGTGGGTATAAAACCAACAGTGGTATTTGGGAATTTGACCAGCTATGGCCCCAACAGTACAGATCTACCCACCCGCAACAAGTGTTCCCTCCAAGCAAGTTCTACTGCTCTTTTGTCTCTCATTTGGAAAAGCCTCATGAACCTAAACCCACTGCTTAAACATCTAGTACAGACTGCTCAACAGCTACCCTTAAACACAAGACCATCTTACCTCCTGAAGAGCTAGTAGTCGTAGTTGTAGTTGCTGCCGCTGCTGCCACTGCTGAAGATTGAGAAGCACCAGTGCTTGCTGCCTGAGGGGGATCAGCCGCAGCTTGAGTCTCTCTATCTCCAGGGATACCCTAAATCCAGGGATCATGTTACAATTTACACCATTTTCATAGGTAGAGATCAAAGGTAATGGCTTCACTGCACTTGTTTTGCCCCAGAAATAAGACTCAATACTTTCATTGCAAATATAAAGCAATTAACACACTACAAATTTGCAGACACTATTGTTAACAAACCTACAAACAGCTCCAAATCATTCAATATAGCATTGAGTAAACTGAAAAGGGAGAGAGGTCTCAACAACTTAGTGCTCTGTTAAAACTCAGCATCTTGAACTGCACCAGGAAGTTTACTGGCAGTTAACGCAGAGTAGCGCAGTGTTCTAATATGGTTTTTGCAAGATAAGTGCTTCATTGTATTCCTTTAATAGAGGCAATCAATACATAATTGTCATAAGGGCCACATCCAAATGGGAAGATTGCACTTGTTGCCAGCCGCTGATGGTTAAGAGCACTCTTGCCTACAGCACTCCATAGTTCAGAAGTAGACCAGGATGTAGGCCCCTTAAACAGCAAGTCTGTATTACAATGGGCTCTGTCAGAGGTACAGATCTAGTTTCCTTAATTGCTCCCCTCAATATTCTTATTTGGGTTGAGCAATTCTTGGAACATTTCTTGGAGGATAACATCTTGTTTCAGAAGGTGGAAGAAATAACCATGGGGCACCCATTTTAGACGTAATTTTGACTAACAGAGGAACTGGTTGTGAATCTGACAGTGAGTGAAAGGCAACTTGGCTGAAAGTGAATCACGAAATCGACCATTTCATGACTGAGGAAAGAAAGGAGTGAACAGCTGAATAAGGACAATGGACTTTTAAAAAAGCAGACAAACTCACAATTGGTAGACAGGGTCCCATGGGAAGAAAATCTAAGGGTTTGGGAGTTCAGGAGAGCTGGCAGTTTCTCAACGAGAACATTCAAGGCTCAACAGAAAACTATTCTGATCCAAAGCAAAGTAGGAAGAACAGTAGGAGGCCAATATGGCTGCATGAGGAGTTCTTTAGTAACTTGAAAAATTAAAAGGAATCCTACTAAAAAATTGAAACATGGACAAATTGTTACAGGTGAGTACAAAAGAATAGCACAAGCATGTTGGGACAAAATCAGAAAAGTAAAAGGCACAAAATGAGTTGCAACTAGCAAGGTATAGAGAGGCAATAAGAAGAGATTCTATAAATCCTCTCTCTTGCTTCTAATGTGAAGTGTAGGTCCACTAGTTAGAAGGGAAGGAGGGCTAATAACGGATAACACCAAGAAGGCTAAGGTGTTTACTGCCTATTTTGCTTCAGTCTTCACTAAACGGGTTAATTGTGACCAGAAGGGTTAATTGTTACCACAATTAATATTTACAACAAGGAAGAAGGAACACAAGCCAGAAGAGGGAAAGAATATGTTAAAGAACATTCAAGTAAGTTAGATGTATTCAAGGCAGCAGGGTCTAACAAATTCATGCTAGTGTATTTAAGGAACTAGCTGAAGCAATCTTGGAACCACTGGCAATTTTATCTTTGAGCGCTCCTGGAAGTCAGATGTGGTACAAGAGGGAGAAGGGAAAACACAACATCTAGCTTTACAAAGGGAATATAGGACCTGGGGAATTATAGACCCGCCAGCCTAACTTGGATACCTGGAAAAATACCGGAACAAATTATTAAACAATTTGTGAGCATCTATAGGATAATAAGGAATGGCCAACATGACTTTATCTAGAACAAATCATGACAAACCAACCCTAATCTCCTCCTTTAACAGGCTTACTGGTCTACTGGATTGGGGGGAGAGAAAGAGACTTGACATTTTGATTTTAGTAAGGCTTTTGACATAAATATTCTCATAAGCAATCTAGGGAAATGTGATTTAAATTAAATTACCTAACGGTTGGTTCACAACTGGTTGAAAAACTAATCAAAAGAATAATTAGCAATGGTTTGGCATCAAACTGGAAAGACAGATCTAGTGGGGTCCTAACAAGTTTCTGGCCTGGGTATGGTATTATTCAACATTTTCATTAATGACTCAGACAATGTAGTGGACAGTGTGCTAATAAAGTTTGTGGATGACACCAAGCTGGGAGGGGTTGCAAGCACTTTGGAGGACAGGACTAAAATTCAAAACTACCTTGACAAATTGAAGAATTGGTCTGAAATCAATAAGATGAAATTCAATAAAGACAAGTGCAAAGTACTACACTTAGGAAGGGGAAAAAAGCAAATGCACTAACACAAAACAAGGAATAAATGGCTAGGTGGTAGTACTGCAGAAAAGGATTTGGAGGTTACAATGGCTCACAAATTGAACATAAGTCAATATGATGTAGTTGTAAAAAAGGCTAATATTTTAGGGTGTATTAACGGGAGAATTGTATGTGAAACATAGGAAGTAACTGTTCTTAAATTGTGGCACCCAAAATAGGACAATGTGGATAAACTGCAGTGAACCAAGAGGAGAGCAACAAAAATTGTAAAAGGTTTAGAAAACCCGATCTACAAAGAAAGATTACAAAACTGGGCATGTTTAGTCTTGAGACTAAACGACTTAGAAGGGACCTGATAAGTCAATGGTGATCAATTGTTCTCCATATCCACTAAAGGCAGGACAAACAAGTAATCAGCTTAATCTGTAGCTAGGCAGATTTAGGTTGGAAACTGGGAAAAACGTTTATAAGGCTAGTTAAGCATTGGTATAGGTTGTCAAGGGAGGTTGTGCAATCCCCATCACTGGAGATTTTGAAGAACAGTTTAGACAAACACCTGTCAAGGTTCTGCCTCAGCAGTGGCACAGGGTGAGGGGGATTGGATTAGATTAGTGTTTCTCAACAACTCGTCCATGGCAATCTCCTTGCCGGTCCCTGAGATTTCCCTGACACAGTTTAGGAAGGCAGCAAGCCGGTCCCTGGTATCAAAAAGGTAGAGAAACACTGGAGATGACGTCTCAAGGACCCTTCCAGCCGTACAGTTCTATGATTAGCTAGTTATCCCTCATCAAGCCCCAATCCCAGACACACAGGAACTATGCGGAAGTTTACATCTTTTAAAAAAAAATTCTCTTACTGCTGGCTTACTAAACAACTATGTAAAGAAATTTCTCTACTATAAGCCAACATTGTGAAACCTGTAACATTAATGGAGAGGATTGAGAGCTCTTTACATCTGTTATGTTGTGCAATGTTTAGTCCTCACAGTTTAAAGCTTGAAGTCAGTTTCATACGTGGTTAAATGCAATTTATGTTGAAAATGTGTCATAAGTAACAAGTGCAAGCACTGGCTTACAACTGTAAGTAGTGACCTGAAGGGTTTACATAAGAATGATGTCTACGGAAAACGGTTACCAATTCAAAAGCTTCCTCCTAGGAAGTTCAATCCAGTTTTTCCTTCCTCAGTCTATAGGAAGTCCCGTTCACAAATGATCTGCATATCTCAGCTTCAAAAGAAGCCAGAAATTAAGTTCATTAAGCATGAACGGGGAATAGCAAAGGGAAACTGATGTCGGGGGAAAAAAATGATAGTTTCAAATGAACTCAAATGTAGCCAAAGCTAGAGACACTGGAAATATGCATTAAATAACCATCTGTCCCACTGAGCTACCATACCCATTTTCATATTTTTCTTAGTTTCCAGAGCTGCTCGTAACCTATCAGGCTGAGAAACAGAACTGAATGTAACCCAGTACAAAAATGGAATGAGGAAGATTTTAACATATGAAGTAACGTAAGAGTCACTTGGACTTGTAGCCATTTTCCATTTCCTCTCAAGCAAACAGAAGTGCACTGCATTTTTAAAGGCAGTCTTACCACGTCTTACCATGGACAGATTGCATCTTGTTCAACAGATTGATCAATCAACTCCTCTCCAAGTTTAACTACTATTTAAAGAAAAACACTTAAGTCCAGACCCTATGTTCATATTATGCATACATGATATGCTCCCTAGGTTCTACAGCATGATTCGAACCAAGGATGAACCGACAGCTTTAAGGGCTTAGTCTCTTTTGCGATACTATAGCTGCCAATACAAAAAACGAGTGACTATTATCCTCAATTGGTCAAAATAAGAGAACCATTTTTAGTTAATTGATACAGGCAGTATCCTATTGAGATAGGTCATTGCTAATTAAACCACACCACGTCAGCTTCAAAATTTTTAGACACACCTTGCATACACAGCCAAATAAATTAGTACAAAAATACGGCAATCACAAAATTTAGACGCCAGTATCGCCCTTAAGGCGGTAGGCTCTTGAAAATCCATTTCTCAACCTCCCAGCCTCTCTATTTAAAGCTGCTGTTCCTTTGTGGACTTTTACTCATCTCTTTTAGGTTATGAAGTCATTCAAAGATTAATTCGTCTCAAAAGATAGGGAGAAAGTGAAAAGATGAAAAAATAGCTCACCATTAGAAGGTACTCCACAGCTCTGTCAGGATTGTTGAAGCTGGCTCTCAGGGCTGCAATTACTTGCTCTCGCTCATAGCCCATTGACATGATCTCAGTCACCATATTCTCGTAAGACTGACCTGTCACTAGAGGGGCAAAAATAGCACAGTTTTAAACGTGGTCAAAGGGCGCAAGCAGACTTTGAGAAATGCCAAAAATGGAGACATTCACTTGAGAGGAAGTGAGGGAAAGTCACATTAAACTCGCCAAATTCTGTTGATTTCATTTTTGAATTAAGAACTCGACAGGATGCCAGAGTTCCTGGGGACAGAGCACAATGCAGGCTTCTATGGAAGACTCAGTGTGTTTGTGACACTCCTTGTACTAATAATTCCTCTTCCCCACTCTTCACTAAAGTCAAGGGCACCTTCACAGCTATCTAATATTCAGTTCCTGGCTTAATTCAAAAAAGCTTCCTGCAGTTTAAGGCTGGAAATTAATCCCACTAAGCCGAAATCTGCCAGATTGCTTTGGAAAGCCAAATAATGACTTAACACAACTGATGGAATGGTCACCAATGGTAAGTGTAGACCAACTGACAGTTCTACACGCTGCAACATGGTAAGGAGAGACAGTGAAGGCCACCTGGACAGCACAGTAAAGCATTGGCCGGATCAACCCAAGATAGCAAAGGGAAGTTCTGAAAAGTAACAGAAGGCTTGAAGTGCTGTTTAGTGATGCAACTTTTTTTTTTTTTTTAAACCATCAGTGGATAGTGAATCCAACAAAATTCTGAGTGTGTTACATATTTATGGCCCCACCAACTGACACCCTCCTAACTTAATAGATTCTAAATCCACAAGGCATTCTGATCTTATCTGTCCTCCTGTATGATATGGACTACAGGGAAGATTAGTGCCCTTTATCCAATGTCTGTTTCCCAAGTAGGTACATACAGACTGATCAAGTTATCCATTAATCTTCTCTTCATTAAAAACTGATTGAGCTCCTGGGGTATGACAGAGAACATAGGCAGCAGCATGGTGTACAGCCCTTAGGCAGAGCTTTCTACGCTAGGCTGTTGCCTCCATCCTCAGATACATCTGAAGATGCTCCAGAGGTCCCAACACTAAGATAAAGGGGGAAATGTGCACACGTGCCCTACCTCGTCATATGTAGCATACTTAGGAACTTTTTAAAGGCAAAAAATTCAGTGTAAGAGCCTAGAACATACATTCAGAGATATTACTATTAAATGCAAAAATCAGTCATTTTACTCTAAACGCTTTGCTTCCTTTCTTTAAAAGGAGCACATTACACAAGGTAAGTAAAGGGCTGATTCTACCTTGAAACGTAACCTGACAACCTTCATGGTGTGGTGAGGGGCTAAGCGCGGCAGAGCTGATCAGCACTAGCTGACTCCACGAAGCTGTGCATCACTGTTCTAGGCACCAGTGACACAGACAGGTCACTTAAGCAAGGTTGTTAAAACAATTCATAATTGCAATTACAGCAACTAACAGGTTTGTTTTCCTGTTACTTGCCCATATTCAAAATTTATTAACTGTACTCTGCTAAGAGTACTAAATAACAATGGGAAAGAATCTCATGTTTTGGAGCTGGCTCTCACTTGCCTCCCTCACCGAGCACACAGCCTGGGCGCCGCTGCACACGCAGCCCAAGGAGGGCAGGGGCGGCTGGGAGCAGGACAGAGAGCGGAGTGGGACCAAGCAGCTACCATGCAGGGACAAGAGCGGCAGAGCTCCCGGCTCAGCACGGCTGGGGGAGGGATGACCCCCAACATCCAGGTAGCCGGGAGCCGCCAGGCCGGGCTGTCTGTGTTTTTCCTCTGAAACCTGTATTAAATATCTAACTTCAAAACAGACAAAACTAAATGTCAATCAAAAACACCTTAATTGAACATCCCATTTTAAAAATTAAGAATTGCAAAGTCTCATGCTAGCTGTTTGACAGCCTTGGAGACTGATGTCCTAACTATCCTCAGTCTAGAGCTGGAGAGCCCAAATCTCAGATTAGACCAGGGGTCTCAAACATGCAGCCCGCAGAGTTATTCCCTGTGGCCCGCCATAGGCACCAACTCCACTGGCAGCCAAGCTCCAGACATTACTGAGTGTTTATATTTTATTAAAACCCCTCTTTGCCTTACAGTTTTTAAAAAGTTAATACATTGACTTAATAGAATACTATACTACTCAATTTCTGCTCCGCCACCGTAGAACGTGCATTTACTAGTGTTGTACGTGGAGAAAGGCAAGAGTGCGAGAAGAATGGCAGACGTGTTGTGATCGGCGCAGTCTTAACGACAGCTGAAGTCCGATCGATCCAGGTGACTATATTACTCTTCATTTTTGACTATACTTTTGTATCACTGTATGAAAAGGTTTCAGTGATGCAGCCCTCGGGCCAATTTACTAGTTCTCATGTGGCCCTCGTGGTGATTGGAGTTTGAGATTGCTGGATTAGACGGTAGTTCAGCATCAACCTTCTCAAACTGCAGTCATTCTACTGCAACAGTCACCAAAGGAGCTAATTATGCAGATTATGTACTCACGTGCCCCTTATGGGCACTGGAGTGCCATCAATAGCACCGCCACAGTTAGGAAACAAGGTGGGCAGTAGAGTTTCCCTGCAGTGCATCATGTTCCTAGGGCTAGAGTGTCGACAATTGGGGGTGGGGCGCACTAGGCACTTTGGGATAGGGTTTCTTTGACTCAGATTTGCGCACAGCAGTGTGGATGCCAGAGCCCCAGGTTTGAGCATGGGTCAGAAAGCTCTTAACCTAGGGTTAAAATGCAACGTCGATGCTCAATTCGAGGATTCCCTGACATGCATCGGCTGACTGGAATCCCACCAACCCTAGGCTTACACTGCTGTGTAGACATACTCTTTATTATCTACAATGAATTTGGGGGGTAAGTGGAGATAACATACACAAGAACCACTGGCTTATCCAAAATAACCTGGTAAACCAAGTATACAATTGGACTCCCCATGGCATTAGTAATGTCAATTCAATATTAAACAAAAATCCGTTTAATTTGGAGTGACTACCACCTAGACTAAAACTGTCAATACAGGGTCAATAACTTTGGCCCAGGTTTAAAGAAGTGCCCGCACAAGTTACTGTGGTTGTGTGTACATCTGCAATAAGGGATTAACCATGGTCTCTCCTTGGCCTTGCAAGTTTCCAGAAAGAAACTTCTTAAAATACAAACTTGTAAAGTAACTGATTTGTGTTTTGAGAAACAGTGGCAGAAAACCAGTACAAGCACAATCATCTTAGGTGAGGTGATCTTAACCTACAAGATCAGCAATTCTTTCTACTGACATGAATCATTTACTCATACTACAAATCACAAACTAAGACTGGCAAAACATGCTCCATTGTGCAAGTGGAGAGCATCATCACTTCTGGTCCCTAACCACATTAAACTGGTCACTTTTTTCAAGTGTCTTTTGTGACCACCAGTGTCATCCAGGTGTAAACTAGATGAATGAGGAAACTAAAGGAAATCTGAAAGAGATAAAGGTCAATTTATTCCAGCCTACTGCAGTACGCATAGGCTAAAATGAAGGCGCAAATCTGAACACTGGCAATGTATGCATTTGTAGTCAACGGCAATCCATGCACGCAAATCTCATTTCTCCAGTCACTCCTAAGTAGTGTTAAAGCAGGCTTGTGACTGGTACTCTAGGATCCACTTTTTTGTTTTGACAGTCCATCAGTACCTCATTCATATTCAGTTGTGGATCTTCTAACCGGCAGTGAAACTTGGACTGCTCCAGTGAAAAAAGAGTAAACAGTCAGCTAACTTACACAGTGAGAAACACTGACAGATGTGCCATCCATCCTGGTAGCACATGAAGGGGGAGCAGCAGGTTTATTCAAGTAGAGAGAGATGGGCCTCTCCATAGAAAGTAATCGCTTTACTGGACAGACTATGGGACTAAAATGTCCTCCTATAAAATCCCCTCTGGGATGCAATATGGCCCAGAGGCCAAGTTAAAGACTAGACCGAGTCAGGATACCTGGGTTCTAGATCCAGCTTTGTTAATGTGATGCATGATCTTGGGCAAGTCATTTCTTTTTTAAGTCAGTTTTCACATTTTCTAAAAAAAAATGTGAGTTTATGCCCACCCACCTTTGTGAAGAGTCTTATGAGTTATGGATAACAAGCACTGCATGTGCTATAAATTAAGACCAACAACTCACTTCACAGGTCACTGCACTGTATCTGGAGACAATTACTGCAGAGACCATTTGTGACCAGCACTGCATTCACACTGGTGACCCTAAATTCACTGGGTGCACATGCTATATCGTACTGTCAAAGATGGAATGGCTGTTTCAATTAAGTGAACATAATGGCTGAGAGTGCAAGTCAGAGGAGGGCATGTACACACACTGGTTGTGTTTACTGGCCACAACATAAAACAAAACACACCAAATTCAGCATTCCATCTGAACCAATTCAAGTTGAATCACTGGGAAAGAGTATAAGAAATCTGGAAAAACTAGAAGGGCCGTTATAAGCTTGTTTTCCCATCTTTATACAACACATCTTTGTATACAAGTTGAAACAACCTCTGTACTAAAGTGAGAAGAATGCTTACATGAGGCTGATTTTACCACATTTACTTCTGTTCTTTGGGAACAGTGCTTTGATTATAATCTTGAGGATAAAAGGTATAGTTGAGGAGAGAATGCAAACAACTTATCTGTTAACCCACCATTTATTTCGGCTGCAGTGAAACAAGGTTTAAGTGCAAGCTAAAGTTTAGATAAACACTTACCAAGTGCACTTGTAGCATCCTCAAAAAGGTTTGATCGAGAAGTATCAACTGACGTACTGCAAGACAAAACAAGATCTCAAATATACAAGTTTGGAACACATAATTGGTAAGTAGAAGCAGCATCTGTAACTCTTATTTCCTACAGGAGTTAAGGGTGTCTAAGACCTGGTATGAAGCCAAAATTTACATACTTCTGTACTCTAAGTAAATGCTACTGTTTTTAACCCTTACTCTTGCTGACTCCCATCAAGTATGTCTACATTTGGAATACTGCTTATCCATTCAAGTGCTGACACCTGCTTACCTAAACATTGCCTTTAGGGCTGGGAGAAAAGTAAGGTAGGATGGGATTGTCACAAGTGCTCAGTGTTTGCCTAACTGCTCCCACAGAAGTCAATAGTAAAACTGACATTGGATTCAGCGGGAGCTGAGTTAGGCCAGTGCCGAGCACTTTTAAAAATCTCTCAATATTGCCCCTTGAAGGACAACTGATCAAAGTTGACCCATTCCCTTTAAAATTCCTGCAACAGATGAAGACCTTTGTTCCCCCCAGTTTGTCTGAATCCACTTTCAAAAAGACAACCATTCAGAAGACACTGTTTAAATGGATGTGAATGTTCCTACATATAAAGAAAAATGTTCCGGAAAAGAGTACCACACTATCATTTGACACGGACAAGATTTACCAGAGCTAGAAATGCTACAGAGTGAGGGGAGATGTGTTTTTACTAGCCAATGCCAGGGAAATCCACATCCATACTCCAGAGGACAGTTATTTAAGAAACAGCTTGAGTTGTTTGGGTTTTATGGTGAAGCCTCCATCCACAATTTAGCAAGATTTTAAAAAGAAGATTCTATTTCCATTACTACACTCTTCCTATCTCTAATTCAGAGTTGGCATTTACACCAAGACTTATTTCATATTCATCCTGAAGTTTTATTTGTGGCCTTCCTCTTTTCTCTCCCACCAGTTTCTGTGCCATCTTCGAATCGCCTGCTCCCCCACTAGCCCACACCATCACTTGAGTGAATTTTAATATTTACAATCCAGAAGACAAAAAGTGTAGTTAGCTAAGAAGTGCATTTTACTCACTTGTATCAGTCCATATATGAAGTCATTCAATAACCAAGAACTCTCTCCTCAGACCCTTCTGTGTGTTTGAGGTATTTGTTAACTACCATCTTCAAAGTGAATAGGGAAGGGCAAACAAGATCTAGACTAGAGGTTCTCAACCTCTGAGCTCCCCAGGACACAAATGTCAAATGTAATTTGTCACAACCCACCCAACTCCCACAGACCTTTGCAGCTGGGTCAGGGATTGCTTTTATTCTAGATATTTTCTAATAGTGGTAAGATGCAGCTCATTTATTAACCCTTTGGTAGAATAAGTCAATCTTTTGGAATCTGATTAGCAAAGGTGAGAACAATTGATTCCTTACAAAATCATTCTTTCCAGAAACTATGTGAGAATCTGGTCAGAGTAAGAACTTAACTAACAACATGTCTAGTGTATCTGACTAAGATGTTTCAAAACATGGTTTTGAGCTTCTGGAGGGTAATCCATTTTAGTCCGGAAGGGCTTTACAGACATTAATTCACCATGGATCACAATACCCCAGGAAACAGGAAAGTATACTGAGCTTAGAGGGGAAAAAAGAGTCTCAGTAATTCTGTGACACACCCAAGGTCAGAGATGTCTGTGACAAAGCCAGAAATAGAACCTGGATTTCTCAAACCCACAGGACTGGGATTCAATCATAAGACCACACTTTCCCTGAAAAAAGGTAGTGCGTTCTACAAAGCTTCACACCGGCCATACAGCCATATAAAAACTCTTGTAATGGAGAAAAATAATTAGCCATCTTTTCACTCCGCATCCCACTTTAGTGGCAGATTTAATTTAAATCAAAGCCAAAGGAAAGAATGATGGCCAATTTCACATGGAATGGTTTCAACAGTTTCCAAGTGGCCCATTCCTACCTGTCAGTTGATGTTGGGCTGATAGCAGCTGCTGCCTCAACGGGCTTCTCTGCTGGTTTCTCTTCTTTAGTGGCACTTACAGGTACAGGCTCACAAGCCACTACAGCTGGTGTTGGAGGGGTAGGGGTAGGGGCTGGGGCTGGAGCAGGGACTGGTAGAGGAGCTGGTGCAGGGGTTGCAGCAGCTGTTGTAGTAGAACTAACAGTAGTAGTGGTAGCATTTGATTGCTGCGTTGTAGCTGGTGATGGTGTTGGAGTAGCTGCTGCTTTGGGCTACAAAAACAATGAAATAGAATTGAGATGGCACATTCCTGCCCTAAGTATGCTCTGCAAGGACCAGTTATGCTTCAGATAGTAGCTTGCAAACTCAAACTCTCCATTTAGTGTATTTTATAAAAGACATTTAAAAAATATGAAGGTGTATAGTTGAAAAACCTAAATTTACAACATCTTAAGTGTCTAAAGATGCACATTTTTAAAGGCCATCATTTCGCAATCAGAACTGAAGTATTTATGTAATACATAATTACAAAATCCAGTACTATGTTAGAGGCTTTATGTTTTGCTTCATAACCAAGTACATTCAAATCCAAATACATTAAAAGAATGCCTACTCATTTTTATAAGATGGACATTTCATAAATATTCTATAAGCAACAATGTTTATAGTGGAAATTCTTTAAAATAATCATCCGCAGAGTCTTGACAAGTGTAGACTGCAAGTTGTGACCACACAAATTTGAAAAAAAGCTGATAAAATGAAAATGTGACATTTAACTGTTAATTTGTTGGAAGATGAGGTACCAAGAGTTAAGATAGAAGTGAATCCTTAATATTAAGCTTAACCCACTACCAGTATGCCTAGGTACTAGATCACCATTTTCAAAATACTGCAGAGCATTTTAGCTATGTAGTTACCACTGAAGTCCATAGAAGTCATGCAGTATCTTCAATATAAATTAGTTAGAAATACGTGACAGGTTTGCTATTACAAACGTGATGATTTCAACAATCCTCTTCCCTACCACTCACCACTTGAAACACACAAAACTTATTTACATTCAATATTAAGTCCTCATATATGGTCCCCTCTAATTTGCCACAGCTGTCAAAATTCACAGCTCATGTCACAAATCACGTTTTTTCCTGGTTTAAACTGTTGAAGTTGACACAAAGGACCACAGTCATGAGTTTTGAAAGGCAGCCACTAGAAACTTTGGAAGTTCTGAGCCTGAGGATTTAATACTAGTCTTCCTCCTTTAGTGAATGAACTCATGAACAGGAGGACAAGAATGTAATCCAAGTAGGCAGAATGAAACATAGGGAGATTGTAAGAAAGGGTGGATGGTAAAATTCAGACTCCACTTATCACCCAGGAGCCATCAAAATTTTGTTGAAGATTTTTGCATTCTAGTATTGGTGTTCATTATTACATACTGCAACATTTATGCACAGTGGAGTGGATAAAGGACAAAGTTTCAACTCTTAATCTCCCCTACACACACACACACACACTTCATGAATAACATAACTCTCAGATAACTTAAATAGACTTTAGTGGTTCTGTAGGTATACACTTACATGTGTAACGCTGAGAACCACAGTGAGAACTCTTTACAAAATGGATGTGATTTTGATGAGAAAATTGCAACTTACTTTTGTCACCATAACCACCACAAAGTTCTTCTCATCGATTTTGTATTCTTTAAGAGCAGTATCATCATTAAGGATTTTACCTAGCAAGTTCAACATGAAAGTTATTGAGTAGTCATTTAACAGTTTGTTAGCTCATCTTAATATTCCATTAGTGAAAACAGTATCAAGTACCTAAAAAAATAGCTTTATGCAGACACTTGAATATGCATAAGACAAAGAAGGTTTTACCCCTAAGCTCTGTCTGCAGAGTTCCCAAATACAATTTTCCTGCTGTGTCCTTCTACAGCACAAGTTATTTGAAGCCAGTTCTAACTATTCTGACAGAACATTTTCAACACAACACCAGCAGTGTCAAATATGCTCCATAATATTGAAAATAGGACTGCCATCTCAAGGAAAAGGTTTTGTTCAGCCTCTCTAAGTTGATCTTTTCAAACACTAGAAGAAAGATTTCAATGTATCAATCAAATAATTTAAATCAAATCATTTAAATTTGCCTACAGTGCTTACGATATAGAAAAAAATTTCAATATCCTCCATGCTTTATATCCCTACTGCCTTATTGTGACTGTGTTAGCCTTTCAGAGCCAGCAACCGATCAGCATAAACGCATCTGCATGAGGCAAGCTTGTGACTCTGCGATTTCACCAATTTAAACTAAGGAGACTCCAAAATTTAAACTTAAGGAGACTTTATGTGAAACAGGCTTAGCCTTTTTTTCATCCTGACCTGCAGAAAGATTAAGGTGTAGCGAAGACAGAAAAACAGTGGTGCTTTTCTAATTTGCACCACCATTGTTGATTAGCATCTTTTGTTATTAAGCAGAAGATGGTCAAGTATACTTTAAGTTCACTTATACCAGTTTGGTTTAAAACGTCATTATCCAAAACATAAATATCCTGCAAAAGTAGTCTCAGTGATAACATCACTATAGAATTCTAGTCTTTGAGAAATTAGGTAAGAAGGTTAGAGAATACTACCCTGCTATAAAAATGAGCAATAGTCTCTGTTCTAACAAGTCAGGTTTCCTGCAGAGGAAGCAAGTCTTGAGGAAGGGTTGGGACTAACGTATATAATGATCCCATCCCCACATTAGTGGGGTTTAAAACAATATGCTGCTTCAGCTGTATTTAACAGGATATTTCCTTGGCCTGTGGTGCAGGAAGTCTGGGCAACTGAGGATATGAACAGAACAGTCTCACACTCGAGTGGCTCCACCTGGGAGTTTAAGGTAGACTTGCGTCCTAAATGGTTTGGTCACCTTTGAACACCAAAGGTGAAATGTGGATGCAGTGTCTGAATGGCCAACGTTTGCATTGATCTATTTGCCACCTGAGGGTCCCTTATATATCTTGTAAGCTGTGTGGGAAAGGAACTACCACCATGTGTAGCACAGGACTCTGCACCACACCCCCAAAAAACCTCTGTTAAAGCCTCCAAGGACTACTGTACTATAAATACGAGACTACAACAAAGTTATCCTCACCTTTGAGCGGTTTACTGTTTTTTAAAGCAAACCACAACAATTCCACCAGGTTGAACAAAAGCCTAGCACAGTGCTTTTTTACAAAAAAACAAACAAAAAACAAACAAAAAAAAAAGGACACCAAAAACGGGCCCTCCTCTCTCACCTTCCTAAGAAAGGATTTTATGCCATGCTTGACATAACCAATGACACCACCAATACCTTACTTCTAAAAATTTGTTAAAATAATCTTTGAGCAATAACAGTGCAAGCTAGGATTATGGAAACATGAGTCTTGACTCCTTAGTTTAGACTTTCATAGAATCTCAGGGTTGGTAGGGATCTCAGGAGGTCATATAGTCCAATCCACTGCTCAAAGCAGGACCAATCCCTGACTATCATCCCAGCCAGGGCTTTGTCAAGCCTGACCTTAAAAACCTCTAAGGAAGATTTCCACCACCTCTCTAGGTAACTCATTCCAGTGCTTCACCACCCTACTAGTGAAATAGTGTTTCCTAATATCCAACCTAAACCTCCCCCACTGCAACTTGAGACCATTACTCCTTGTTCTGTCATCTGGTACACTGAGAACAGTCTAATTCTGTATCTTATTCCCTATCGTCCCTATACAATTTTATTTGGATTAGACAATTTGCACAGTGCTGCCAAAGAGGCATAAGAATTTGAGAATCTCAGAAGTGCAGCTACTTGTGCTAAATTTAGTTGTGTTAAATCCTGCGCCCTGCTGTGTCAGGATTTTTCAGCCCCATAACCAACAGAAGCTTCAGAATTTCATGCAATTTTAAATACATGCACAAGACATTTTATGAAGAAAGTTTTCTAGTTAATATATTTAGAAATCCATCTTTATGAACTGAAGTCAATAAGAACGAATCAGGCAGGACAAGTCCGTTTTGCTATCCTGGGGACTTTCCTACCTGTTTGTTATTGTTCTGCCTGACTTAAACCCTCCAGGACCAGAGATGTGAAGAGAATCCAAAACAGCTGCCTTAACTGTCTCTCCCCTTATTTCAAATGTGAGGTTTTCAAGTTTAATCTTAATTTTCTATTTCCTTTTTTATTTATGCTAAACATCCCTATGTGTTTTTTCTCTTAAGTTATTGGCATGTGCACTCGACCTTAACTCCAATTTAAGGACTTTTTTGTCTCCAAAGGAGAACAAACAGTTGTTGTGAGTTCCAGAAATCCCACCTTGCTGTGTTAGAGAGAGGTCAAGGCAGCTGCTTCCAATATGTTAAGGAATCAACAAGGCTTTTTTGGGAGAAGAAGGAATCTGTGAGAATATTTTGGTCCTTGAGATAAGTGTCCTCTGAACTCAGAAATGAAGCTATGAGAAGGAAGGAGAGTGGATTCAGACATTTTAAAGCCAAAAGGACCATTATGCAAGACGTCAGACTAGATGGTTGTTACACAGCCATTGGATTTCACCAAGCGATTCTGGCACAAGTATTAAGAATATGATTTTAAGCCCTAATGTCTATCTGCCATGGCCAGTTTCTCATTGGTATATACCAGGGATCTCAAACTCAAACCACCACGAGGGCCACACGAGAACTAGTAAATTGGCCCGAGGGCCGCATCACTGAAACCTTTTCATACAATGATACAAAAATATAGTCAAAAATGAAAAAAATGAAGAGTAATATGGTATTCTATTAAAAGTCAATGTATTAACTTTTTAAAAACTGTAATGCAAAGAGGGGTTTTAATAAAATATAAACACTCAGTAATGTTTGGTGCTTGGCTGCCAGTGGAGTCGGCGCCTATGGCGGGCCGCAGGAAATAACTCCGCGGGCCGCATGTGGCCCATGGGCCGCGTGTTTGAGATCCCTGGTATACAGGCAAGTCTCATCTTACGCGGGGGTTCCGTTCCGCGGTTAGCGCGTAAAGCGAAAAACCGCGTATAGTGAAACGCCATTGACTTGCATGGCGGACGGAATTGCCCGCAGTACTGATGCCATTTTAAAATGGTTATTTTTCTTTTCTTTTTTTCTGTTTTTGCCGACCGCGCAAAGCTGAATTCGCGCATGTTAAATGCACCTAAGATGCGACTCGCCTGTATACTGTATGTTACTAGGTGATTCCGGGTGCATCAGAAACAAAATTACTGAGAGCTGATCTCAAAATACCAAGAACTCCCTCTGCTGATGAGACAGCCTGTTTTGGGTTTTTAGTACTTCTAAAGGCTAAACAAAATCCTAATTCTTGGAACAGGGGGATTTTGATTAAGAGGTCAATGAAAAGCAGAAAGTTTGTCAGTTTCAGATGTAATCTTTACTTTAGAAGAGTTACCTGCATAAATTAGTTTTTGGCCAGCTACTGGAAAAGCATCTTTCCCCTTTTCTGATTCGATCTTCTCTTTCAGCGCCTTCACCTAAAGCACATAATTCTTGTTAGAGAAAAGTAGATTCACACTTCAAATCCCACTAACAGTGTGTGTCAACAGAACAGCAGATACAAATAGACAAAGTGCATTTCAATCCCACGTTTGGAACACTATGTCACAAAAGTCAAACTGCCAAAGAGCTTTCCTTCCAGCCTCCTCTTGGAGCAATATTGTTCAAGGAATTTTCTACTAAATCAAATTAGAGTTACAATCCAACCACCCAGCACGGTAGGGTTCAGGCTTGGGCTTTGGCCCTGGGCCCCAGCAAGTCTAATGCCAGCTCTGGCAACCCCATTACAACGGGGTTGCAACCCACTTTGGGGTCCTGACCCACAGTTTGAGAACTGCTGTGCTAGACCACTGTGGGGGGAAAATTGTCCAGTCTTGCTGCTGAAGTTAGATGACTCCTATCCAGAGGGACTATGTGCTGGTAGTAATGTGCAAAAGGATCACTAAAGACTGTTCAGAATACATAATTAAAGAAATACTTTTATACTAATGCATTTAGAATGTTAAATATAAACACTCAAATGTAGTGTACCTGGAAGCATTTTACATTTGTTGCATTTATCCCTTGACAGTTCACAAGAACCGTGACATCTTTCAAACACACAATCTGAAAGTCACACCCCATGCATCCACAAACTAACCATCTTCTAGAGGATTTCCATACCTGTCTTTCAAAAGTATACAACACAAGCTGGTGCACGGTCAGTAAAACAGTGGAGTTGAAAAGTGCATGACACACTTAACCCAGAGGACTATGCTTACTAACCAAGGCAAAAGATAAATTGTGATATTAGAATTCAAGTAAGTCAATACTACTTGTGCCCTATGTACCTGCTACATGATCAATATTGTGTAATTTTAAAATTTACTACTAAGGCTAGCCCAATAGCAGGAATATACTCAAATGCTTGCTGTTCAATATCTGAGAAGTTAACAAATCTAGGTTTTACAAAAAGCTGTCAAGTTATGTCACTTAACACTGGTGAAATCTGTCAAACATTTGCCCTTACACATTTCTTATATCTTTCCTGGCATCACTTTATGATGTAGTTCCTCCTTCTCTCTCTCCTCTCCAGTTCCCTACCTCCCACCCCGACTTTGCTTCTTCCATCTTTTTTCCACTGCAGTATACATTTTACACACTTACAGTATTTTAACTTTCTCCCATCAGCCTCTCCCCACACAGGGCTGAGAAATGAGAGCCCACTGTCCAAGGGAAACTCACATGAGGAGTCACATCTTCCTCTTTTTCCAGCAGCTGGGGAGAAGATGGCTGATATTTCCATCAGACATGCTGCCCTGAGACCTATCAGAAGCGCTCTCATATCAGCCTCCCAATTAATTAATTGTATTTCTATTGGAAAACTAGCCAGGCTCTTGACTTTGGATCTGTTACAACTCCATGACCTCTACATGGCTTTACCATGGACAGGATTTTCTTTGTTTATAAAGGGCACTCTATTCCCCTCTGAATTTTTCCTACAATACTATTGACTTGCTGGCAAGCTGCATTATATTTACTTTAAATAAAATGCCCCAGTTTTATCCAGTGTTTACTTCAAAAAGGCTTTACATGGAGTCTACAAAACTATGACTGTTCAGATGTGAATTCTTCCTAGACTACTTCTTGAGGTTGAAGGTCATTCACCTTGCTTTTGAAATGTTAACTTAAGCTGTGTCTATACTGCCACTTTCAGCACTAAAACTTTAGTCATTCAGGGGTGAGAAAAAACACCCCAGCGCGACAAAAGTTTTAGTGCTGAAAAGCACCAGTATAGACAGCACATTATCACCGGGAGATAAAGCTACTACCGCTTGTTCGGGGTGGTTATTTATCATCACCGGGAGAGCTCTATGCTGCCATGCTGCAACATAGGTAGTTAGTCATACCCTAAGTCTGTATCATTTGTTACCACAATAAACAAACCTCTAAATGTGACTGTAAGCAAGTTTGATAAAGTTTGAGGGACTTCACTGGCTAAGACTAAATTCTGTCATTAGCAGCTGAACTAATTAGAACTTGGCTGATCGTTGTCACACTCAAACCCAGCCATCACATTCAGTCGCCTCTGCAGACGTAAGTTTGCTAACTTTAATAGATTTTTTGCTCTCCCCTATTTAGGGCACCACTTTAGAAGCTTAAAATAAGTTTCCTACTAGCCAACCCACTGTTTGTTTTTGCACTACCACTAAACTGAACTGTCACCATTCCCAGAGGTTTGGTGATGACTACGCAGCAGTAAAGTGACCTCAAATTGTTCAAGGGTCTCACAGAAGTAGTGGTTACTTGTTTTTTGTAATCTCACTTGTAACTTTTTAAAAGCAAAAAGTTTTAGTCTGGTGGGAACTGTCATGTTCCTTGTCACAATTAAAAATACCTAGCACACACCCAAGAGCTTCCCAGGATGGATCCTTGGTAAATGATAAGTCAACTACTGATTTTTAAATTGTATTTTATAGTGTTGCTACAAAGTTCAGGGAGAGTCCCAGGAAACCATCTATATTCAAACTCAGATTTTGATTACACTGAGTTTTTACTTTGCAACTAAATCAGTGCAAGATACCCAGTGTGGACAAAATTACGTTAATGGCCTGTCTGACTCTAGCTCTTAAGTGGGGCTGGTAGACTGTTTTGAAGTAATCATCACTTTTGTTATTCCAAATGTTAAATATTTAAAAGGAATGTCTGGTTTTATTTAATTCCATCTCCTGGGAGTATTCACTTCATTTGTTTTTTCTACCATCATTTGATCCACAGTTACTGCAGCGGGGGAAGGGATGGATCAGTGTTTACGGCACACTCCCCATCGGTACCCGGCCCGGCCCAGCCAATGATCAACCAGCAGACCAAATTTGGTGGTGAATCCTGGTCACGTACTAACTGAGGCACATTGCGCACATGCTAAGACGACAACTGAAGCAGCAGCTTCCAGTTCAAATGGATTGTTAAGTACAGTATTAGTGGATTCATCAAAGCATATGCAAAGTTATTACCCATCTTATAAGTTCTATAGGTTGCTCACAAAACATTTAAACCAAAGCATTTTATACTTTTTTGTGTGTACTTCACTTTGAACACAAACTAGTGGACTAGTGTCCACTTTTTGGTTCTCAAGCATTGCAGTCTAGCCTTTCAAAGGGATATTTGCACTGTGATGATTGCTAGATAGCCCATACCATTGCTGCTAGATCAAGAAACAAACTGACTGATAGCCGGAAGTAGTAAACTGACCAGTACAACAGGTTTTATTCCCTTCAACCCTCCTCCAAGAATACTAAAAGACAAAGGACCAACATTTCACTGATCACTAAAATAATCAGTGCATTAGTGTAAGGGCAGATCTACACTAAAAAGTTAAGTCAACCCTTCTACATCGCTCAAGAGTGTGAAAAATCTATGCTCCTGAGAGACACAGTTAAGTCAACCTTATCCCTAGTATAGACAGCGTTAGGTCGATGGAAGAATTAGTCAGACGTCCTAGCTACCCCCTCTTGAGGAGTTAACTACAAAAATGGAAAACCCCTCTCGTCACTGTAACAAGCACTACAGAGGAGCAGCTGTAGCATTTCTAGTGAAGACAGCCTAAGGCTACGTCTACACTACCCGCCCTATTTGGCGGGTAGCTATCGATGTTCTGGGATCGATTTATCGCATCTCATCTAGACGTGATAAATTGATCCCAGAGCCGCTCCCCGTCGACACCGGAACTCCAGCTCCGCGAGCGGAGGAAGCGCTGTCGACGGGGGAGCCTGCCTGCTGCGGTGTGGACCGGGGTAAGTACCTTTTGAAATCGATCTAAGATATTCGACTTCAGCTACGTTATTCACGTAGCTGAAGTTGCGTATCTTAGATCGATCCCCCCCCAGTGTGGACCAGCCCTAAGATGACTTCATGATAAGGGGATACCTTGTTCCAGCTTTTAGTAGAAGTATCAAAAACCGTCTTGGCTGACATGAGCCTACTTTACAGTAAGGCCTTTTACACAGGAGGCAAGATTTTATTTATCCTCAATTTATATTATACCTCTGGACCAGGAGCAGAATAGCAAACTAACTGCCTTGACAGTTGCATTTACAGACATGGCAATTTAGTGAGACAGAACAAAAGTTCCATTAACCCAACTTGGTTCACTAGTTTTATGGGTTAGTTTTGATGTTTCTGCCATGCTCTCATACCAGTAATACTGAGACAATACCAGGACTTTAAAGTCCATTTGCCAGTAGCAAATAGGTTTCTGTCCCCGATAAGCATATGGGGAGGGGGGAAAAGGAGAGAGATGGACACTAACCCAAACCCAAAGTTTTGAGATTGGCATAGCAGGACAGAAGAAAACAGAAAAATGCAATTGGATTTCTCACTGCTAGACCCTGAGCATATCTGGTAGACAGTTTAGACCTCTCGCAGGTAGGTGTGGTAAATTTTTCAAAGCACTGGTCTACATTCCCAAGATTTCCACCTTAGCAAAATCAACAGTAAGCGCCTCAGCCAGCTCTTGTAAACTTTTGGATAAAAATTACCTGGACCTGCTGATTTATAACATATCTAACTTTAGTAGCAGCTGTTTAACATCCTCATGAATTACTACTGGAATGGAAAGCATCACCACCTGGACTGTTTCCCAAATAATGAACAGAAATATTCATTGAACATTTCTGTGTTATTTGTTAACACATAGCCCCAAAAAGTCTGTAGTAAAGTTAGCTTGATAGTTAATTGCCCATGCTCTGAACTTCACCCAAGGAAAGATATGATAATTGAAAGTAGTATAATATAAAATACACACACACAAAAAATCCACATGGATAGTTTAATAAGTTCGGGTAGGTATACAAACCATTATTATTATTAGAGAGGGCGTAAACATGTATGGTTATAAAATAGCTGAATGTGCCCAGTATTTCAGATATAATAAATAATCCTATAAGGTCACATTGTATTTCTATCTAGCCAATGGGACTCAGTGCTCAGTCTAGAAGATACCATCAGAGATGCTTAGTTTTGCAGTTCTCAATCTGGATTTGTGTCTCCAGAGATTTGCTTGTTAACAGCAAAAATGTTTTAAATAAATAATATAATATATAGAGGTGAGAAATAACAGACCTCAACCCTATTGTCCCTCTGCAAATGTATGTACACAGAGTCAATCCCTTACCACTCTCTAAAAGTGCAAAGTTTCAAAAAGTTCAATGAATAGAAGATTGTTGGGGGCGGAATAGACCTGGACAAGGAGAAGACGTCTGGAGATAAATGTGAGAAGGGAGGGACAGGCAGTAGAACAAAAGTGAAACTGTTTGAGCAGCATATTCCAGAAGTCTTGATGTCTTCCTGAGTGTAGCTTTCATTGATTTGAGATCTACTATACCATTCTCTCACTAGAAGGGAAAACCTATAATGGCAGCAGGCTGTAAAAGAGACTCAGTTTGGGAAAAAGAACCATTCAAGAAATATATGTTTGCTGATGATGTTTTAAAGAGTCACACCAGTGAACTGGTGGAAGTCACTTCAGCACTTGGATTCAGAGATTGTTGAAGTGATAATCTCACTTTTAACAAAAGTAGCTGCTTCTGCTGGTGTAGAAAATATTTTCTTCCTTTGGACTGATTCATTGCAAATTGAGAAATCATTTGGGACCTGAAAAAGCAGAAAAGCTTGTTTTTCTTTTCCAGATTATGAACAAACAGGAAAATGAAGATTACTGAGTTAACTGCAGAAGCCAATATTTTAAATTTCTCATGTTGACCTGGCTGACAAGAGTCGATTTAATTTTTGTTTTGTTTTTTTAAATATTTCATTTAACTATTTTAGTTAAAAACAATGTTAACAAAAACAAACCTGATTTAAAAAAAAACTTGAATGTTTACCTAAATTCAAAAATTCATACGTGTGTTTTGTTAAAATATTATATGTTTGCTGTTGAAGAAAAATATCCAGAATACATAATGTTGTTGTTTTAGTTAAATAAAACAATTTAACTGTCTGGTGATGTTCTCCTAATACTGCATGGCAAGAAAATCCTCCAAATATTAATGATTAACCTGTTGAATTGGAGACAGTTCACCACCCAATGACTTCATAAATATCTGCTTCAATTACCTTTGGTAAATGAAATAACCAAACAATCATTCATTTTCTGATATAGCTGTACAACTAATCTGAAAAGTTTTCAAAATAAATCACTTAAAAAATGCATAGTGTGTACCTTCTAAAAATGAAACCTACATCTATCTCTGAGTTGTGAAGAATATGTATTAAGGTTATAACAACAAACAAGAATGCACTTTTATGTAGAAATCCATGATTAAATTGAGTCTTCCTAACTAGTGATTTAAATCAAATCCACCCTGTGCCACATAGCAGCTGAAAAGTGGTAAAAGACATCAGGGATGAAGGACATGTAAGCACATCTTCTTGCCTAGAAAAATAAGACAGACAGATTTGAATTCTGTACAGCTTCATGAGAATGTTTTTCCTCCAACCAATGTGAATATTAGTCCCCTTACAGGCAGATCATTCTTGTGTTTCTGCTAGCATGCCCAGAGAAGTCACTTGTGAATGAACCACATATCTGGGGTGGAGAAGGCCACAAAGGACAAAAATAGGTGTATAGAGGGAAGGATTCCTTTCAACTGTCCTTCACAATTACGGAAGTTTAATTTTAGATTCATATCTACTTCTAAACAAAGAGATCATCTCTTTCGCTACTGTAAAATTGTGAGAAGGTTTGACATGTGAAATAGTGGTGATAGAAATCTAAGAGAGCAAACACAGCAACTCCACATTATAGAGCGTTCAGCGCTTTTATTCTTGTGCCCATTTTTAGGCCTGACAGTTTGAGATGTTTGAAGGAAGCTGATCTTGCACTTTTTCCTCCTGTCTGTACATAACACCTACTTGTCCTTCTAACCCACACTTCAGTTAAATGAGGCTACTAGAGCAGTAGATGTTTTCCTGGCACAACCCCCTACCTCACCTAGCAAGATTAAATTGAGCCCTGAAGAAATATGCACCTTCTTCCATCAATGTAGCTACCGCCATTGGGGGGGGGGGGGGGGGGGGGGATGTTTACTACAGCAACAGATAAAGCCCTTCTGTTCCAGTAGTATGTACACTACAACAGCGTAGCTGCAGCTGTGCTGCAGCAGTGTTTGTAGTGTAGACATACACTTATTGTTTAGAGTTAACAAGACCTTCATAACAGTTTTTAGAGAGAGTTTCAAGCAATTAGTTTAAAGACTGTATCACAAGAATTATGCACAATGGGATCTACATAATGAGATCCCAGGATTATCACTGAAGCCTAGAAAGTCTGTTAATACTGTATGAAGTGATAAAAACAGCTACACAACTTCGGTGTAGACATACCCTGAGTATCCACCGCTAATCTTCCTCAGCCAGAGGGGAAATTACAGCAACAGAGAAAAAAGAAAGAAGGATCTCAAAAACAATGCTGACAAAACCAAACAGGTAATGAAAAAAGACTACCTTGATAGTCTACCAAGACTACCTTGATAGTCTACCTTGAAAGTCTACCAAGACCTCAACTGTTTATTAAATGGTAACTGGAACTTCAATATCCAGCCTTCCCCCACCCTCACTGCTAGTTTCTCAAGACAATCATAGAATCACAGGGTTGGAAGGGACCTCAGGAGGTCATCTAGTCCAACCCCCTGCTCAAAGCAAGACCAATCCCCAACTAAATCATCCCAGCCAGGGCTTTGTCAAGCCTGACCTTAAAAACCTCTAAGGAAGGAGATTCCACCACCTCCCTAGGTAACCCATTCCAGTGCTTCACCACCCTCCTAGTGAAATGGTTTTTCCTAATATCCAACCTAGACCTCCCCCACTGCAACTTGAGACATTACTCCTTGTTCTGGCATCTGATACCACTGAGAACAGCCGAGATTCATCCTCTTTGGAACCCCCCTTCAGGTAGTTGAAAGCAGCTATCAAATCCCCCCTCGTTCTTGTCTTCTGCAGACTAAATAATCCCAGTTTCCTCAGCCTCTCCTCATAAGTCATGTGCTCCACAGCCCCCCAATCATTTTTGTTGCCCTTCGCTGGACTCTTTCCAATTTTTCCACATCCTTCTTGCAGCGTGGGGCCCAAAACTGGACACAGTACTTCAGATGATGCCTCACCAATGCCGAATAGATGGGAATGATCACGTCCCTTGATCTGCTGGAAATGCCCCTACTTATACAGCCCAAAATGCTGTTAGCCTTCTTGGCAACAAGGGCACACTGTTGACTCATATCCAGCTTCTCATCCACTGTAACCCCTAGGTCCTTTTCTGCAGAACTCCTGCCTAGCCAGTCGGTCCCCAGCCTGTAGCAGTGCATGGAATTCTTCCGTCCTAAGTGCAGGACTCTGCACTTGTCCTTGTTGAACCTCATCAGATTTCTTTTGGCCCAATCCTCTAATTTGTCTAGGTCCCTCTGTATCCTATCCCTACCCTCCAGCATATCTACCACTCCTCCCAGTTTAGTGTCATCTGCAAACTTGCTGAGGGTGCAATCCACGCCATCCTCCAGATCATTAATGAAGATATTGTATAAAACCGGCTCCAGGACCGACCCTTGGGGCACTCCGCTTGATACCGGCTGCTAGCTAGACATGGAGCCATTGATCACTACCCATGAGCCCGATGATCTAGCCAGCTTTCTATCCACCTTATAGTCCATTCATCCAGCCCATACTACTTTAACTTGCTGGCAAGAATACTGTGGGAGACGCGTATCAAAAGATTTGCTAAAGTCAAGGAATAACATGTCCACTGCTTTCCCCTCATCCACAGAGCCAGTTATCTCATCATAGAAGGCAAGTAGGTTAGTCAGGCATGACTTGCCCTTGGTGAATCCATGCTGACTGTTTCTGATCACTTTCCTCTCCTCTAAGTGCTTCAAAATTGATTCCTTGAGGACCTGCTCTATGACTTTTCTAGGGACTGAGGTGAGGCTGACTGGCCTGTAGTTCCCCGGATCCTCCTCCTTCCCTTTTTTAAAGATGGGCACTACGTTAGCCTTTTTCCAGTCATCCGGGACCTCCCCTCCCCACATTGCCATGAGTTTTCAAAGATAATGGCGAATGGCTCTGCAGTCACATCTGCTAACACCTTTAGCACCCTCGGATGCAGTGCATCCGGCCCCAGGGACTTGTGCTCGTCCAGCTTTTCTAAATAGTCCTGAACCACTTATTTCTCCACAGAGGGTTCGTCACCTCTTCCCCATACCGTGCTTTCCAGTGCAGTAATCTGGGAGCTGACCTTGTTCGTGAAGACAGAGGCAAAAAAAGCATTGCGGTTAAATCCCAAAGCAGTAAAGCCAAAACAACATAAGGCTTAAAACTAATGACTAGTCTGCCAACCCATATGAATTTATATTACCTAAAAAGTCAGACGTTAGGTGACTTAGGGCCTAGTGGTTCTTTCTTGTACTAGAAAATGAAATTAAATCACTGAAACTAGAAGGTAGGGTGTATAAATATATTTATACCTGCCTCCGGATACTTCCACTGCATGCATCCGACAAAGTGGGTATTCACCCACAAAAGCTTATGCTCCAATACGTCTGTTAGTCTATAAGGTGCCACAGGACTCTGTCACTTCTACAGATCCAGACTAACATGGCTACCCCTCCGATACTTGACACCAGTCTTTTTACTCTCTCTTCCTATGGAAGTTCCATACTCTTAATCATCTTCATTGCCCTTCTCTGTATCTTTTCCAATTCTAATATCTTTTTTGAGATGGGATGACCAGAACTGCACACAGCACAGTGAAACCCCACTATAACGCGATAATTGGGGTCCAAAAAATTTGATCGCGATAAATGTGGGGTCGCATTATAGCGGGGTTACGAAAATTTACCGTTTCAAGCCGGTCTCTTCTCGCCAAAGCGGAGAAGTTTGACCAGCTTGAAACTTCTCTGCTTTGGGGAGAAGAGAAGAGACTGGCTTGAAAATGACCAGCTTGAAACTGACTAGCTTGAGTTTCAAGCCAGTCTCTTCTTGCCAAAAGGGGAAGCGGGGGCAGGGGGGAAGGAACGGGGAGATGGGGAGGAGATGGAACCAGGGTCGACTCTAGGTGAGGAAGCACGCTCTAGACTTTTGGCTTGGGGCCATGGGAGCCACCTTATGATCGCGTTATAGCTGAATTCGTGTTATCGCGGGGCACGTTATAGTGGGGTTTCCCTGTACTCAAGGTGTATGCGTATCATGGATTTATACAGTGCCATGGTGATATTTTCTGTCTTATTATCTATCCCTTTTCTAACAGTTTCTAACCTTATCTTTTTGACTGCCGTTACTCATTGAGCAGATGTTTTCAAGAGAACTACTCACAATGACTCCAAAATCTCTTTTTTTGAGTAGTAACAGCTAATTTAGGTATTATCATTTTGTATATATAGTTGGGATGTTTTCCAATATGCATTACTTTGCATATATCAACATTGCATTTCATCTGCCATTTTGTCGTCCAGTCACCCAGTTTAGTAAGATCCCTTTGTAACTCTCTGCAGTCAGATTTGAATCTATCTTGAGTAATTTTGTATCACCTGCAAAGTTTGCCACCTGTTTACCCACTTCTCAAGATTATTGTAGAATAGCACAGGTCCCTGTCCAGATCTTTGGAGGACTCCGCTATTTAACTCACTCCATTGTTTAAACTAACCATTTATTCCTATCCTTTGATTGCTATCTTTTTAATGTTACTGATCCATGTAAAGGGGACCTTCCCTCTTATCCCATGACTGCTTACTTTGCTTAAGAGTCTTTGGTGTGGGACCTTGCCAAAGGCTTTCTGAAAGTCTAGGTACACTATATCCACTAGATAACCCTTGTCCACAAGCTTGTTGATACCCTTGAAGAATTCTACTAGATTGGTGAGGCATGATTTCCCTTTGCAAAAGCCATGTTGACTCTTCCCCAGTGCATCGTGTTCATCTAGGTGTCTGATAATTTTGTTCTCTACTATAGTTTCAACCAATTTACCTGTTAATGAAGTTAGGCTTCTTAGCCTGTAATTGCCAATATAGCCTCTGAAATCTTTTTTAAAAATTGGCACTACATTAGATTGGTCACATAAGAGGCTCTATTCAGCAGCACAGCTTCAGTTTCAGCATGCCACATTATATTCCCTTTTGGTTTAAAACTGCCAACTTTTCCCTTTGAAGATTTATTGGAATGGAAAGAAAATGCTTGACTTTTCTACCACACCATAGGAAATGAAAGTAGCAGAACTGCAGTATTTACTTTTGTGTCATAGCACCACAGCTTGGCTGTTGAGTCCAGAAGCGTGCCATTCCACACTAGCAACCGTAAAGCATACTGTGGCATTGGCAGCTGGTGACACCGTTTAGGAAAGAGCTAATAACAAGTTAAGGTAGATGAATGGAAGAATAGGGATACTTCCAAACCTTAGGCTTGGCCTAAACCTAACATTTAGATCAACCTAGCTAACACCTTCTGTCACTAAGTGTCTACACTACAGTGGTGATCTGTGCTACTGCAGTGCTTGTAGTGTGGATCTGCTCACACGGTGATCTGTTAAAACTAAGGGCAAGTCTAAAATTTAGACCAAGTAAAGCAGGTTATTTTTGGAAAAATTACATGCATTACTCACTTGATTTGTGAATATTGAGCAAATGCAAAGTTTTATCTGCCACAAAAATCAAGTGTTTAGGGCTTGATGCCACTCCTGTTGATTTCAGTGGCAAAACTGTCACTGACTTCAGTTACGGCAGGATTGTGCTTTAAAACGCTGTGGCCTTCCCACTTCATTAACTGCTTTTAAACAGTCTTTAGCAAAACTTCTGAAGTACCGAAGAGATTAGAAACTGATGGGACCAATATGTCTTTCAGTCTCAAACTTGCATATAAATCCACTTGTAAAGTTTCAACCACCCAAAAGATTATTTGGTTTAGTAACATTATCTGATTCACAGATTTGACATTACCACTACAAGTAGGACGTCAGAAAAGAATCAGAGTTAAGTTTTGGGATTGCCCCCATATATATATTTGTGATTACATCACCAAATTTGTCAGATTTTACCTAGGCGCTCTGCTCCTCTGACTGATGGATGTAGGTAAAAACCTTTCACTGTAAGCCAGTTGCCTTACTCCCCACCCCTCAAAGTCTCCCTTACCTTCCCTGCTAGAGTATTCACTTCTTCCTATCACCCTCCAAGAGCTGTGTATCATCCTTGATGGCGCATGACAGATGTCAACTCAATGAAGCCCTACATGCAAAGGCTTTTTCCCCTTCCTCCTACCATTGCGGCTTCAATGGAACCTGCTTCGTGTCCAGGATTCCTTCTTTGTTAGAACCCACCCTCCAAGCAGATTCCGTACAGCTAAAATGTGAGAGGCTGAAGCTTTCAACATCACCACGGATATCTGTTATGAACAGGGGCTTTTTTATGTGTACATACTAGTTATATTTATATTTTACTGTTAAAATTAACATGAACACCGAATTTGTCCAAAAGTTGTTTTTAAAATCGCTTCCACAACTTTGAAAAAAAGACATTTCTTAAACAAACAGGCCTTCTCCGAAGAGTGCTAGCACAGGGGAATTCAGGCAATGTTAACTAGACACTGTTGGAAGAAGAGTGACATTTTTGGCATTTCTCTCAGCTTGGAACGAGAGATTTACTTCAATATCCTCGTAAAATTCAAGTTAAACATAACTTAACTAGGTTGAATTATTGAGGCCAGTATTCAACATATTAGGGGAGCTTAAAAACATTTTACCCGACACTGCTGTATATTTAGAAGCATGCTATTCCTGGGCCACATCAACTACATCTTGATCTAGGCACTCCCAACAACATAACACCTTTCAAAGTCTACAACTCTGAATTGTCATAACTGTCTTTCAGCCACAGGCAAGAACTCCTTTACTAGACAGTACTGCAAAAGTCTCGGGTAGTAGGGATTATTTCAGCCCTGTGGTCTTATAGTGCATTCACCATTTCAATCAAATGTTGTCAGTAAACAGGAGTACCAACTATTATACAAACAGGTGCTTTTGCTCATCCTGAACCAACCAGAATGCATTGTAAGTATTCAGCCAGCAAAACTTGGAACACTCCAACTGGCAAAACAATTTTCCACAGAAAGGTGTAAATATGATCTCTATACACTTGTTCCAAAAGTTGACTGCCCAAAATTCAGAGGCCAGAACGAAGTGTGGCAAGTATTTTCCCCCCAACACAGACTCCACAGAACTTCTCCAACCATGAGGCCTTTAGCCAAAACTTTCTTAAACCAAGTATTATACCAGATGAGATGTTCTACAGTTTCTACCTGATAAATTCAGAAGTGTACCTCCATGGACACAAGACACGTCCTGCTTCAAGTCTAGTAATTAGAAAGTGCAAGTTCAGACCATGCTAGTACTTTAAAAAAAAAAAAAAAAAAAAAAAAAAGTAACACCATCTACCTCAGGACCATAGCAACAACATTCGATCACTTGGTTATGTGAGCCTGTTCTTTGATAAGGGAGATATTGTCAGTAGTTTATGCAAAATGCTGAAATTGTTACTGAATTTGTGGTTATTTTAATATAAAATGAAAATTAAGTGTGTTGTTTCATGTTCTCAGTGGAAAGTATACTTAAATATTTTCCTTACTTCTGATGGTTGAATACTTCTAATGACAATCTGTAGTGTTTCTTACTTTGCACTCAACATCAGTTTTTGTTTGTTTGTTCTTTTAAGCTTGACTTATATAAAGAAAGTTAAAGAAGTGGCCAGAAATTGCTAGAATAGTAGGAGGTTTAAAACAATAATTTCCTGAGCCTATCTTAACTAGATAATTTTGGCCATGTCACAGTACAGGGCAGTGCTCCAAGTAATCAAACCTACCTTTAGCATTGAGCACATGGAAACAGTGAACTGACTCAATGTAATGTTTCAAAAACTCCCAGGAGTTAACACATTTTGATTCAACACAAGTCTAACATTTGGTTTGGGCACTAGTACACTTCACTATAAAGGGTCATTTTCAAAATGAGACTGAAAGGGAACATCCAACCAATAAAACAGCTTTGAAACCTAAATTAACAAGGCTGTTTTAAAAGATCTGGTGATTTAAACTGATTTTGGTTTTTAACACAGGCTTCATGAGCATGCTTTTTATAAAGTTAGCATTACAACTGTACCATCAGCTGTTCTAATATTTGGCATACTTTTTCCAACAAGTTTCTCCTGAATTTGCTAGTTTAATACTACAACCTTATTGCTGCAGAGTTACCAAGATCATGGTTTCATGATACATAATTTGACACAAGATACCCAAAAAAATCTTCTCATATTTTTAGCCATAATTCTACTGAATCATTGTGTGTATGAAAAGCCCCTAATTTACCAAGTTCTTTGCTCAGTTACACCTACGCAGCAATCCAATGTTTATTAATTGGAGAAACCATTCTACTTCCCCATCCTCCAACACTTAGCCCAGGGGTGAGGAACCTAAGGCCCGTGGGCCGGATCCAGTCCACGGCTTCATTTCAGCTGGCCCACAGCAGCTTTTTGTGCCGCGGGTGAGAAGCTCTAAGCCTCAGCACCCCGCTCCCATGGAGCTGGAGCTGCGAGGGTTGCCAGGCCGTTAAAAGTCCGGTTGGCTCCACGCAGCTCCTGGAAGCGACCAGCATATCCCTGCGGCCCCTAGGAGCAGGGGCAATCAGGGAAACTTTGCGTGCTGCCCCCGTCCCCGGCACCAGCTCCGGAGCACCCATTGGACGGGAACCACGGCCAATCGGAGCTGCGGGGGCAGCGTCTGTGGCAGCACACACTGCCACCTGGCCGCACCTCTAAAGGTTGGACATGGCTAGAGTGACCAGATGTCCCGATTTTATAGGGACAGTCCTGATTTTGGGGTCTTTTTCTCATATAGGCTCCTATTACCCCCCACCCCATCCTGATTTTTCACATTTGCTGTCTGGTCACCCTAGACATGGTGGCCGCTTCTGGGAGCAGCACAGAGCCTGCCTTAGCCCTACTGCGCCACCAACTGGGAGTCGCCTGAGGTAAGCGCCACCTGGCTGGAATCCACAACCCAAACTCCATGCCCTAGGTCGGAACCCCCTCCCCCACCTTAACTCCCTCCCAGACTCTGCACCCCCACCCAACCCGCTGCCCAAGCCCTGAGCCACCTCCCACACACAAACTCCCTCCCAGAGCCCACACCCCGAATCTCCTCCTGCACCCAATCCACTGCCCCAGCCCTGAGCCTGCTCCCACACTCCAAACTCCTTGGCACCAGCCCAGAGCCCCCTCCTAAACACCTCATCCCCAGCCCCAGCCTACAGCCTGCACCCGCCAGCCAAAGCTGCACCCCCTGCTGCACCCAAACCCCCTGTCCCAACCTGGAGCCCTGTCCCGCACCCTGAAACCCTCATATCTGGCCCCAACCTGGAGCCTAGGGGAAGCCCTGAGCCTCTGCGTGCCCCGGCAGGGCTGTGTGGCCGACGACTGATTTTTTTTTTTATGTGGGTCAGTGCCCCGACAGAAAGAAAGTTCCGCACACCTCACCTAGCCAATACTTTTTGCAGTCTCACATGCACAGCTTGTGTGGCTGGCAAACCTCCCCCTTAATCCTCTCCTTTTGGGGAGGTTTCCTAGGACCTCAGAGCTGCTCCAATTCACTCAATATCATGAGCAGGGGAGAAGGGGAATAAAAAGCAAGAAAGCGACTCCCTGGGTAGGGATTAATGATAAAGGCTAGTGTTTTAAGCCTGTGAAGGACTCCGCTGTGTATATTTCAATTAGACATTCACAGTCTCTCTCAGCCAACTTGTCTAGACCCAAGCGAGCAAGCTGCAGCTACCCTTCACAACACACAAAATTATCTTTTCTCTTTCGGGGGCAGGGGGTGTTTAAACAATCAAACCTAGGGAAATGGTGAGGCACAGAGGTCTTTCCATAGTTTCATTGCCCAGCCTTAATGGGCAAGGCCTGGGGAAGATCCACTGAAATCCCAGTGGGGTGTTAGAAGGTGGCAGCAGGTATGGGTGTAACATGGGGAAACTAGCTGCAAGAGGCTGCACCCACACTCCTCTCGAGTTCAAAGGAGACCGTAGTGCACTTCCAAAGTTGGACAGGGTGTAAGTACCTAACCCTCATTTTAGTGACACACCTCCACACCCCACCCCCAATATCAATGGGCCTGCATCAGGCCCACTGCACTTTGCAGTAACACCCGGCCCCCACCACCTTGCAGCGAAGCACTCTCTGGGACTGCCACGAGAGTCACCCCCCCACCCCCCCGCACCCCCCACTACAGAGCAGTCACTGCAACTGAAACTCTAAAGGAGATACTGGAATCACACCCCCCCCCCCCCCCACACACACACAAAAGCTCCTGCTACAGGAAGCAGGGTCTCTCAATGCACCCCCAGCACCCCCCACACACACAAAAGCTCCTGCTACAGGAAGCAGGGTCTCTCAATGCACCCCCAGCACCCCCCCCACACAAAAGCTCCTGCTACAGGAAGCAGGGTCTCTCAATGCACCCCCAGCACCCCCCCCACACACAAAAGCTCCTGCTACAGGAAGCAGGGTCTCTCAATGCACCCCCTGCACCCCCCCCCACAAACACAAAAGCTCCTGCTACAGGAAGCAGGGTCTCTCAATGCACCCCCAGCACCCCCCCCACACACACAAAAGCTCCTGCTACAGGAAGCAGGGTCTCTCAATGCACCCCCAGCACCCCCCCCCCCACAAAAGCTCCTGCTACAGGAAGCAGGGTCTCTCAATGCACCCCCAGCACCCCCCCCCCACACACAAAAGCTCCTGCTACAGGAAGCAGGGTCTCTCAATGCACCCCCTGCACCCCCCCCCACAAACACAAAAGCTCCTGCTACAGGAAGCAGGGTCTCTCAATGCACCCCCAGCACCCCCCCCACACACACAAAAGCTCCTGCTACAGGAAGCAGGGTCTCTCAATGCACCCCCAGCACCCCCCCCCCCACAAAAGCTCCTGCTACAGGAAGCAGGGTCTCTCAATGCACCCCCAGCACCACCACACACACACAAAAGCTCCTGCTACAGGAAGCAGGGTCTCTCAATGCACCCCCAGCACCCCCCCCCCCACAAAAGCTCCTGCTACAGGAAGCAGGGTCTCTCAATGCACCCCCAGCACCCCCCCCCCCAAAAGCTCCTGCTACAGGAAGCAGGGTCTCTCAATGCACCCCCAGCACCACCACACACACACAAAAGCTCCTGCTACAGGAAGCAGGGTCTCTCAATGCACCCCCAGCACCCCCCCCCACAAACACAAAAGCTCCTGCTACAGGAAGCAGGGTCTCTCAATGCACCCCCAGCACCCCCCCCCACACACACAAAAGCTCCTGCTACAGGAAGCAGGGTCTCTCAATGCACCCCCAGCACCCCCCACACACACACAAAAGCTCCTGCTACAGGAAGCAGGGTCTCTCAATGCACCCCCAGCATGCACCCCCCCCACAAACACAAAAGCTCCTGCTACAGGAAGCAGGGTCTCTCAATGCACCCCCAGCACCACCACACACACACAAAAGCTCCTGCTACAGGAAGCAGGGTCTCTCAATGCACCCCCAGCATGCACACCCCCCCCCCACGTTGCAGTCACTACAGCCCGCCCCCCAGGGCAGGCCATGACGCCTCCCCGCACACACCAGCCCCACGCAGGCCTCACCCAGCAGAGACGCGCCAGCCCCCCCCCCCGCGAAAGGGATCATCGCTAGTCCCAAACCGGGGCAGCCGCTAACACCCCCCCGCCGCATTGCCCCGACCCCCCGCCGCTCCCCCCCGGGGCCCGCTCCCCCCGCTCGGGGCCCGGCCCGGCCCGGCCCGGCCGCGCACCGTCTCCTCGGGCTCGATGTCGATCCGGAAGGTCTGCTGCTGCAGGGTTTTCAGGGTGATCTGCATGGCGAGGGCGCCGCCCCGGAGCTCGGCCGCCCCGCGCTCGCGGCCTGCGCCTGCCGGACCCGCTCCCGCCGCCTCGGCCCCGGGGGCCGCTCGCTCGGCTGGGCTGGGCTGGGCGGGCGGGGGGGGGGGGAGCCGGGGGGGGGAGGGGTGCGCGCGGGCGGGCGGGGGAAAAGGGTCTCGCGGCTTCACAGCCTGGCCGCCGCCATCGTGACTCGCGTCCGCAGCCCCCTGCACAAGCGAGGAGGAGGGGAGGGGGCAGCGACGCTGCGTGCGCAGGCGCGGGAGGGCGGCCTGTGCGCATGGGCGTGAAGGGTTGGGGGCGGGGCCTGTGCGCCGGGGCGGGCAGGGGTTGCCTGGGGGCTGGGATTGGGGGCGGGGGCTGTGGGAGGGCTGGGTTAGAGTGGAGACTGTTGGGGGGCTGGGATTGGGGGAAGGGGCTGCTGGGGGGCTGGGTTAGGGCTGCTGGGGGGAAGGGGGCTGGGATGGGGGAAGGAGTTATTGGGGGGCTGGGATTGGGGGGAAGGGGCTGCTGGGGGGCTGGGTTAGGGCTGCTGGGGGGAAGGGGGCTGGGATGGGGGAAGGAGTTATTGGGGGGCTGGGATTGGGGGGAAGGGGCTGCTGGGGGGCTGGGTTAGGGCTGCTGGGGGGAAGGGGGCTGGGATGGGGGAAGGAGTTATTGGGGGGCTGGGATTGGGGGGAAGGGGCTGCTGGGGGGCTGGGTTAGGGTTGCTGGGGGGAAGGGGCTGCTGGGGGGCTGGGATGGAGGCTGGGTTAGGGCTGCTGGGGGCTGGGATGGGGGAAGGGGTTGTTGGGGGGCTGGGTTAGGGTTGCTGGGGGGAAGGGGGCTGGGATGGGGGAAGGGGTTGTTGGGGGGCTGGGTTGGGTTGTTGGGGGGCTGGGATGAGGGAAGGGGCTGCTGGGGGGAAGGGACTGCTGGGGGGCTGGGTTCGGGTTGCTGTGGGGAAGGGGGAGCTGGGGGGCTGGGATGGAGGCTGGGTTAGGGCTGCTGGGGGGAAGGGGGCTGGGATGGGGGAAGGAGTTGTTGGGGGGCTGGGATTGGGGGAAGGGGCTGCTGGGAGGCTGGGTTAGGGTTGCTGGGGGGAAGGGGCTTCTGGGGCTGGGTGAGGGTTGCTGGGGGGCTGGGATTGGGGGGAAGGGGCTGCTGGGGCTGGGTGAGGGTTGCTGGGGGGAAGGGGCTGTGGAAGGAGCTAGGATTGAGGTGGGAAGGGGCAGTTTTCCGGCGCTGTCTGGGATTGGAGCGGTTGAGACTGGGGGAGGAGCTGGGATCCAGTGTCCTCTGCTCAGCTGCTACCGCTGTAGAGTGTTGTACAGGGTAATACACCGGAGCCTGAGCACAGGGGGGTTGTGATGAGCATTACACATGGATGGCACCTGACCCCCATATTTTAGCAAAAGTGTCATGCTCGTTTTATGATGCCCCTATAAGAAAAATCCTCTGTCTCAGTATACTTCGATGGAGCTTAAAGATGTGTGCCTCTCTGTAACCCATTAACCCCCAGCCTGTTTTTGTCCTATGCCTAGTGGGTTGCTAGTGGGCCACTTCACCTTCAATGGTCCCTTAGTGCATATTCTATCTGGTGGATCTCGTATTTAGCTGTGACACTCGAAGGCGATGTCTACACTGGCAATTGAACGACAAAACTTGTCTTTCAGAGGTGTTAGCCCCCCCCCTGCCCCCAAAGAAAAGGCAAAAGTTTTGCTGTGACAAGTGTCCTGCTGACAACGCAAATGCCGCTCGCTTGTTGTGGGTGGAAGTTTTTTGTCGGACAGTGGCTACACTGCCCGACTTTTAGTAGCACAGCTGTAGCGACACAGTCATGTCGCTAAAAGCTGTGTAGTGTAGACAAGCCGTATGGCCAGGTTTACGCTACAGACCTATGTTGCTCAGGGGTGTGACAAATCCACGTAAGTGATCTACTTATACCAGCCTACTCCTCCCACTTCCCATGTAAACAGTGCTGTGTTGATGGGGGACCTCCCACCAACATGGCTACTGCCTCTTGGGGAGGTGGATTAACCAGTATCATCACGTATAGCGATACAATGTCACACCGGTGCAGATACCCTCCTGTAGTGCTGTAGATGAAGACAAGCCCAAAGTACCTGTCCCAAACCTGAAGAAGAGTTCTGAGTAGCTTGAAAGCTTGTCTCTCTCCACAACAGAAGTTGTTCCAGTAAAATATATTACCTCGCCCACCTTGTCTCTCTCACACACAGACACACGTAAAATCCCCATGAAATATCAATGTTAACGTCATTTAGATGTTAATGCTCCAACTACTATACTATTATACTATAAATAATAACAAAATCCCTCATCCTTCTTATCCCAGGATGCCTTGCAAAGTTCTATTCACCTTCTTTGTGCAGGGTGAGTAGAACTTTGTAATGAACAAGTAAAATATTTGTATCATTATCATCATTAGCATGGTAAATTGGAGGATTAGATTTTGTACTTAAATTGATGAATGTTTCTCATAATTTTGCAAGGTTTCCCAAGCAGCACTAAGGATCAGAAATTGGTGGATTTCTCTGCAGTACAGGGGAAAACTTAGGAGGAGCCTCGTAGTGAGAATGAATATGTGTGTGGCATTGCTGTCTGCATCCACTGCACCTTGTGCTCTGGCACACACTTTTACCAGACAGCCAAAGAAACTGCTGACTGTTGCTGATAGGAATCCAGTATTCTTGACAGTAGAGAATAACTTGGTTGCATTGTATTCAGGGTCATTCAAAAAGAGAGTAATGTTCAAGGACATCCAGTATCACTTCTTGTTTTTGTACTGGTTGTTTGTTTACAAGTTAAAACATAATTTACCCTCTTTTACTACTACTGCGTGCTACTGTATCTAATTTTTTGTTTTGCCGCTAAAACCTTTAATTGTACTTTAGCGTTTCATTTAGCAGTGTTTGAATTAAAAGCAATCAACCCTCCTTAAATGCTGATTTCTACATGTAAATATAGATGTTTTGTAGTTAATAAGTCAGTACAAATGTAGATGTTTTGTAGTGAATAGTTCAATTTCCATCAATTGCACTACCCTCTACCACTGAAATCAAATAGAACCAGTTAAACATAAACAATCCCTTTTATCATTTGTGTATGGTTGCAATTTATACACTGCAAACTTCTCCTCCCAAATATAGGATCTGATCCTCATGTACGCTGAGGCTGTTTTGCACCTCTCTGCCAGCGTACAGGGGCTTTAAAGATAGCTTAAATAAAACTAATGCCCACTTTAAGGCCCTTTTACCTTGGCAGAGTGGTGTAAAATGGCATCAGTGTAACTGAGAATCAAGTCCAAAGCTAATTTCCCAGACGTGAAGATCTTTGTGTAAGCCCCAAAGTTTGTCTCTCTCCCCAACAGAAGTTGATCCGATAAAAGATATCACCTCACCCACCTTGTCTCTATTGAATCCAAGGACATTTCATTTCTTAGGATGAAATTATCGAAGCCTGTTACATGGGCTTTAAGTGAGGAATCAATAGGGGATGAAAAAGAGCATAATCCTCCCCTAGTGTATAGGGCAAGGCCCTGGGGCAACTTTACCACCTGCTTCTCCATTGCAGGGTTTGGAACCAGTGGATCTGAGCAGGACAGAAACCCAGTGGTCACACCCTTGGCAATCCTACGGCCCATACATAACCTCTTCATTTCCATAAAGCAGGTCACTGCAGATGTGGCACTCCCCCACCCCCATCCCACCACCACCACCATCTGCATGCTCTTTCTGCAGCCCGGTTCCTACAGGTAGTAGAATTGTGGTGCTTCCACTGTGGTTGGTCGTTTGACCGCAGAAAGTATTTTCTGCTATGGAATAGGTTTATTTTCTTCTCTTTTCATTTTACAACTTTTGAAACAATTATTGCTTTGTGAGCATAACAAGGCCAACAACTATACATTTTGGTAACAATTTTTTTGTTGTTGACTCTGTAAGGGCACAACCCTGCTTCCATTCAAAGCCAATGGCAAAATTCCTGATTGCTTCGCTGGCAGTAAAGTTGAACCTAAGATTTCACTACTTTCAGTTAAGTTAAGATTTGGATTGCAAACCTAAATGGCCACAGTGATTATTATCTATTGTTCAAAAGACCTGATCTTTCTTTTCTAAATATTTGTCACCATCAATTCGCCCATGTCTTTTCCCCATTATCCAAGACTCTTCAGTAGCTGATCCGACATTCCTCAACTTAAAATCAAATCACCCAAACGGAGGTGTTTGTTTTCATTTCTTTACTATTACAAAGTGAAATTATTAATTACAGAGCTGAAGGAAAACAAGCTGAAACAAAAATCATACAGTGCTGTTAACTGAAAAGATGAAAAATCTCTTGGGCCTCAGAGAGTAGTGAATAGAAAGGTCGCGATCCTGCAATTAGATCTGTATGTGTGGACCTCTGTGCCCATGGAGACTTTCCCTGGGCACATGGATACACTCACATGGAGCTAGTTGCAAGATCCTAAATATGTTTGAACAACAGTGATTTTCAATTGACAATTGATATTAAATGGGCATCAGTTGTACCAAATTAGTACTATGTGTTTTCACCCAGGGGTTGCCCCCCTCCCACTGAGGTGACATTTTCCACTGAGTCAATATTACGTTACCTATGCCGTGCTTACTTATAAGCTCTGATTTCTGTGTTGCTGTTACATCCATTAGTACAATATTGCAATGGATCTTTCTGGAATGTGTTACAGCAAAATCAGTGAAACCCGCTGCGAACAGCTCCAGAATAGGTGAATTCGGAACTTATTTCCAGTTTGAAAGACAAATCACTTCTGTATAAATGGTTTATATTTGTCAATAGTTAGCCTAATTTTAAATATTCACAGATTTATTCACCTTTCAGCAATAAAGGTACTCTTTCCTTTTTTGTCAAGGTTAACAGGCCTGATCTTTTATGTACATTAAAACTGCCATTTAAAAATAAAATTTCCTCCTGATCATGAAAAATCTATTGGCTTTGAATAATCCCACTGAAGGCAATGGTGCTACTTACACGAGTAAAGTTACTTGGGTATAAGCATTTGCTTGGTCACACCCAAAAGCGAGGAAATTCACAGTCAAGTCTCCAGACCTGTCAGACCTGATTCTGATCTACCTCATGCAAGTGCAAATCAAGAGTAATTCTACTGTAGTCAATACATTTGCAATAGTTAATAAAACTAGTAGGAGATCAGAATCAGACCCAGCCTTCCTTCCACAGCTGCATTCTTAGTGAGTGCTACAGTGCCTGAGGGCCCAATTCTGCTAGCACATATACATGCCTAACTTTACTCACCTGAGACTTTACTCCACAGGACTTTTCATGTGAGTAGTGATGTCAAACCCACCAGTATTCTTCAAGATGTAACAAATATTTCTCAGTCAATAGCAAAACATTTTTAATGTATAGGGGCAGATATTTTCCTGCACCAAGATGCCCTGTGATGCAGGAGGGTTTGGGAAGGTGGTTCCAGGCCCCTGATTCTGTAGGACCAATCTGCACCAACCCTAGTCCTGAACTGAGCATGAAACTGAGCAGTCTAGGGGCTCCTCTAATTTAAACCAGCGCTGCCCCCGACACACTCTCTACACCAGGGTATGTGGCAGGGGCAGCTGGTGAAAGAGGCAATGAACTATCATGACTTTACTGCTCTTGAGAATTTCCACATACACTGGAGGGGAGAAGGGGAATTTCTCAGATGACTAGCTATGGCCAGATTCTATGGGAGAAGAAGTTCCCAAACTTGTGATTCAGAGACCATTGGTGACCTGTGGAGAGCTGGCTGGTGAGGTGGAAGGGGAGATGAGATGAAAAGCAAAAGCAGAAAGCGGATTTATCTACACTTGGAAAACAAGTGATGTTTTAAAACACATCAACTAACATTTTCTTTAACCTGTTTTTAAACACCAGTTAGCACCTAGTGTAGATGAAGGCACTAAAGTCTAAGAACTTATTAGCTTATCATGGATAGCCCTCGGGTTAGTCAGCACCATGCGACCAAACAGCTCTCCCTGGGCCATGGGGGTTGTCCATGAACCAGTCTGGCTATCTCTGGCTTATCCTAAGTGTCTCTGCTTTGCTGCGCATTGCAGTGTGGGGCATGATTGGAACCTTGTGTAGCCGACTCAGTGAGAATTTTGCCTGAATAAGGACTGTGGAATTTGGCCTGTAAAAGGTTTATATATTTATATAATTCCCAAAGTGGTCACTCTATCGTGGCCACAGGCACCAACTTCCGGTGGCGCCAATGGGGGCTGATGCCGGACCCCGCCCCCGACGCCGGGTGACGTTGCGGGGCCCCGACGCCGACGCAACGTCGCCCAGCGTCGAGGGCGGGGCCCCGCAACGTCTCCCGGTGCTGAGGTGAGCTTGCCGTGGGTCCCGGGGCTGGCGGGGAGCTGGGCGCGGGCCCCGGTGTTGGCGGGGAGCTGCCGGTGGGTGCTGAGCACCCATCAATTTTTCCCCGTGGGTGCTCCAGCCCCGGAGCACCCACAGAGTCGGCGCCTATGATTGTGGCCCTGAGTCAACAAAGCACTTAAGCGCCTGATTAGCTTTAGTCCTATTACTTCACCCACGATTTAATGGGATATAAGCACATGCTGAAAGTTGCATGTGCTTAAGAGTATTTCTGAATTCAGGCCTAAGTGAATTTGTCTAGTCCAGTTTATGCAAGGAGGAATAAAGGGAGCAATTGTGACTAGAGGGGTGTTTGAGACACACTTCCTCCTGGTGCTACTACTGGGTTGGTGCAGCTTACACCTCTCTCCTTGCATCGGTGCTGCACCTCAAGTTATAATATACAACGGGTTCGTTTCTATTTCTTTTTATCATTTGGTCGTAAGTCTCTCTTCAAATCATATCAGTGTCCCTGTCACTGCTGGAGGTGAGGCTTACCAAGAAAGGGCATCTGGGAGTTTGTAACTGAACACCCCACTCCACACTACGATTCCCCAAACATTTAAAAGTGAAGATCATTTTCCACACTTGTAATGATCACGACTGAAAGTTCTGGAAGCTTAGCCTCTCATTATGCATGCCCACTAGAGAATATTGATTGGTCACAGGGATTAATCTTTGTAAGTTTTTGTATGCATAATGATGAGTTATTTTTAAGAGGGCCAGTGTATTGAATTCAATATGACAAGAGAGTCTACAAGTGAAATAAACAAAAATCTAGAAAATCTTTGATTTCTGTAATAATAGTTTGGTTGTTTAATCAGAGGCTTTCTTTTAAGTATAAGTGATTTATGAGGGGAGGAGGCAAAAAATAGTTTTTGAGTTTGGACAGTGATCATCCGCTGAATCTCCATGGCTCTTTTTTTCCCAATGCATCAGGATTCTGACTCTGTTTGCCCATCTGTGTAATATTTATGCTTTGTCTGGGCTTCTATCTTGCCTTTGTCCCTGTGAAATAATGGCAGGAGCAACTGGAAGCTGTGGATTGCATACTGGGCTGCTGTACTTGAGCAAAGCTGCTATAGAGGAGACCACTCATCTGAACATCTCCACGGCAATACTGAGTACCATGATGGTCATGAAAAGCACAGGGGGTGTGTGATCAATGTAGTGTAACCCAGTGCTATTTGTGTGACGTGATAGTGTCACCATCAAGGGTCTTCCCAAATCCAGGCCTCGACTAGGCAATTGTGGAATGTACTTCTGACTACACTACAAGGAACTCTGAGAGGGAACTTCCCTCAGCTATTGGCTGTCATTAATCTGGAACATTGATTCCAAGCATGCCTGTCATATGAATAAGTATCCTAAAACTGTGAGACAAATCCTGCGGGACTCACTTGGGGGAAACTCCCTTTATTTGGCCTATTATGAAAAAGTTAGAACAGTTTATTATCATTTGATTGATTAATAACATATTATAGCTATCATTGTCATTATCGGGAACATTTTAATTTAATCAAAACGCAGTTAAAATTAATTTAAACAATTGTTGGCCCAAATTGCACTGTTCCACGCACAGACCAAACTTTTCAAACCTGGGCGTTTAAAGTTAGGCCCCAGGCGTCCATATTTAGGAGCACGCACTTGTCAACATTTTGCTTTTAATACCTGTAGAATAAAGGAGAACACTATGGTAAGCCCCACGGGGTTCGTCACACTATTAGTAGTCTGTACAGACCATCTGTTGTGCAGTAATACAGCTGCTAGAATACACTGCTCTCCTACAATATGGGTAGTCTGACAGCTGGAGGGTGTGGTTCCTCTGGACTTGTCAGGGGATTGCTCATATGTGTAGCTACTCTAGTTACTCCAGTACTTTATGTAAAACAATCCTAACTTTTAGGTCTTGGTGACCATCAAGCTTCCTAAAGTGACAGAGCGTCATCAAAGTTCCTACCCCATTCTATAGCCAATGCAACTGGAGAGCAATTGAAAAAACTTATATTATGGCTCATAATCAAACTGATCTCTGCAAAGCATAGTCAATGGAACTGCCAAGCTCCATCTGCTATTTCCATTTCCTGACACTGCCCACCCTGCCTCCTTTCCTCACCAGCCGCTTTCCTCCTCATGTAAACGCTTTTCCTGACTGAGACAAGACGGATGGTTTTACTGTAACGGGCCTCTTACATCAGCTGGAGCTAAATTTGAGTGTAGACACATGCATACGATAGCTCTATGCAAAGCAACTTGTATCTGCCTAACTTGTGGTGTAGACCCCAGGCCCCTGTTTCCAACTTGCATGACTCTTCCCTTCCCAGCTCTGTACTCTTCCCCAGCTCTGCTATTGAGCAGGGGTTTGTATAAATTTAGCTGGCTGGCTATGATGAGCACAGGCAGCAGGCAGCCAGCAAGTCCATTGGACTACTGATTCATTGTTCTCCTTTCTGCTGCTAGCCATCAGTCTGGGAGGCAGTGTGATCCAGTGAATAGGGCATCAGACTGGGAGTCTAGACCAGGGTTCTAATCCTGGCTCAGTCATTAAAAAGCTAAGTAACTTAAATTACTTCACCGCTTTGTGCGTCAGCTTTCCTCTCTTCCCCACCTGTGGGGATGAAAAGGTGTCTTTCAAAATGTTGACTACCAGTTAATTTTAAACTTACCAGAAAGAAAAACAAACCAAATTATGAAAAGTAAAAACTGGGAGAAACAGCAATCAATTAGATGGAACTATTAACTAATTGTTTCTCATATGATTAGTTCAGGAAAAAACAACATCAACAGATAGAACGTGAGATCCACTCCCTGGACCAGTCTCAAATCACAATTATCAATAATTCATGTCCCAAACTTAACAAAACAAACTTGACTTTGAAATAAAAGCAATAGTTTAATAAAGTACTCAAAGACAGTAAAAAACCTAACAAAACAAAACGTCAACTAATAAAGAGTGTGCAAATGAGTTACACAGTATGAGAAGAAAGGTAAATAAATGGAGTGATGCAAGGCATTAGTCATGCTTAAAAAAATCAAATAGGAAATTCTAGCATATACGATAAAAAGATGACAACGTTTGATTAACTCTGTCTAAAGGACTAGAAGAATGGGAGTATACAGAATAATGGGAGTATACACTTCAACAAGCAATGAGAATCAACAACAGTGGTTACTTAGAACACTAATAGCATTGAAAGGATATTATTCACTTGAGGGAGGGTAAGACTCAAGCATCATTTACATCAGTAACCATACTTAAAAGAAATAGTATCATATAATCAAATGTAAATTAAAATGAAACTGAACTATACTGCATAAAAATTCTATATTTAAACTTAATATCACAAATCTCTGAAGCTAAAAGAATCAAAATGCCAGTAAAGTCTCAGCAGTACTTACTTTTAGAAGTTAGTTTTAGCAGGCCAATGGAACAAGAGGTAACCATCAGCGAAGAGCTCTCACAAAGATATGATGACACAAATCAGTACAATTTGAAGAGGCACATACATAGACCGCACAACAATTATAAGCTCAATATTCTTTTGTAGGCAGTGGCAAAGATAATTTTTGTAAGATGGGCGATAGTTAAATCAGCCTTAACAGAAAATGCAAACAAGGCTACGGTGTTCTCTGTTTGGGCAAGTAAGTCAGGCATCAAAGCACCTTGTTTTCAGTGTTTCAGACGTGAATCCTATAACCCAATCTAACTATTATTTGTAGGAGAAAGATTCAAACTCTTAATGCTATTTCAGTGCAACATCTTTCTCTCTTGTTCCAAAATTGATCTTGCCTTCTACTATTTGAAATCAGGATTTCTCAGTAACAACTATGTAAGTTGTCAAGCTTATCAGTTTTGTATATCTCCCAAAGTTGATTCTTACCAGCACAATAGATCTTTGTTCCATAAGTCCAGACTAAGTTCCAATTATCTAGGAAAGCAGTATTTTCACTCTTTCAGACCAAGTTCTGTCTTCCTTCGAAGTACAGAAATTCCCGGTGGAATCTTTGAGTGATAAATATTGATTTTCCAGTCCCTCTGCTCTTTAAACAGATTAGGTTGGTCTCACCCTTAAGCTCAGCGGTCTTTGAAGTCTTCTCATGTGGTGGTGCTTTTCCTTTGTTGAGGTCTCTAATCTTCAGGAAAGATTTCCCAAGATCTCTTTCCCAAGATGAGTTTATGGTTGGGATTCTGGACCCAGTGTCCAGGAAGGACTCCTAGTTAAAGAAAATCACTACCTCTTGGGAGAGAAGAATCAAATGAATGATCACTTCTTCTTTGAAGGGGTAAAGCCCTCTGGATCACATCAGGATGACTCTACACTCAGGAGCTACTGATCTTTAGACAAGGTGGTACTATTCAACCTGTGGTCATGAGTTTTCGTCTATGCATCATTCTTCCATTCAGTGGCATTGATGAGTTCCATCCCACAGAAGGATCAATTTCTTGATTTTGGCACCTTCTCATTGGACATCACAAACTTTGGGAATGACCTGACTTCTGGTTAGAGGTGATAAATCCACCAATTAGGGAGGTGAGGTGTCCTTGCACTTTTTACCCATCCAGTAGGTGGCAGCTAAGCTTCAGAAAAGTGAATCTTTCCATGCAGATTCAGTTTTTCCTGGAATTATTTCATTGTTATTTAGCATTGTCAATTAAAATGTATAATACTAACATAATTGTGTCTTTTAGTTCTGTTTTCTGTTAATTCTTTAACATTTAACAACAGTGATAACTGTCTTTTTCATATTCTTTTGCAAATTATTTGCTTGAAGTTTCATTTATCTTGGAGTTTCATGGGTTGTATATACCAAGTACTGGCCTGACAACCAAGGGGTTAATGCAGGAACTGCCACCCAGTGCTGACTGGCAGCTTCACAGCAGCTGGGAGAATAAAAGAGCTGAGAAGCAGAGGGGCGGGGGCAGCTGCCAGGGGATCAAGCAGGCTGGAGAAGGAAACTCCTGTGAGCAAGCTAAAGCCACCAAGAGGCAGCACACAGAGAAGGGACGACCAGATCTACAGGCTGGAGAAGCCTGCAGAAACAAGGCGGGGGGGGGGGGGGGTCACAGCAGGAGGAGTTGTTCAGGCCTGGTTCTGCCCGCCTGGTTTAAGGGTTTGTAACTGGACATTGCACACTGAGCTGGAACCCAGTGGAGTGGGTGGGCTTGGGTTCCCCTACCTGCTCCTCAGAGACGTAAGAACTTGAAAGGGTTTCCAGACCCCCTGAGCACCACCAGGACCACCTGACCCCGCCAAGTGTAAGGGGAAACCTGTACACCCCGGACAGGCTGAAACTAGCTTGGCACGGGATGCCTGGGGTAGCCCTCACTGGAAATGCCAAGGTCAGGGCAGGCTGCAAAAGGGAGAGCAGATCCTCCCAAGACTGGTGGGTAACATTGAAGTTAAACTCCCCAACCAGTCACAAACTGTGCTTCTGATCCCCCACACTGGTTATCAAGAAACAAAAAAGAAATCACCCAGCCCCCTTTATCGCATTCCAGTTCTCTGGCTCCCAATCAGCACCTAGGTGCAGTACAGCGAGAAGTGATTTAAAAAATTCTGCTCACATATACAAAGTGTTCTTCTGACCCCCCAAAGGGTCAGCCACGTTACCAGGTCAGTCTCGGTTTGGATCTCACCCAAAATACCCCGCTGCCAGCCAGTCCTTTGGTGTCTAAAACTAAAGGTTTATTATAAAGAAAAAACAACAAGAAGAGAGATGTTAAATGGCAAAGCAGTCCCGTACATACAAAGACTTCAAAGTCCATCAGGTTCCTAGCAGTGCTAGTGAGTTTGCTGGCTTGAAAGTCTCTCTGGAACACATCCACAGCTTGGACGGGTCAGTCAGTCCTTTGTTCAGAGCTTCGTTTGTAGAAAGGTTCCTCTAGAGGTAAGAAGCAGGAATGGAGACAAAATGGAGAAGATGCAGCCGCCTTTTATAGTCTTTTGCCATGCAGCTTGATTTCCTTTGTTCCAAACATAAGCCGCCCAGTCCATGGCCTGGAAGCCTGAGAGTTCTGTCCATAGACAGCCCCTGCATGGCTTGCTGAGTCATAAGGTGTATCCCTTGCCTTCTGTCAGTGGGTCGGTTGTATAGCTGATGGCTCTTGATGGGCTGTCAAGCAAGCTAGGCAGTGCTAATGCCAATCTGTCTGGGGGTGTCATCCAGATGCTTGGGACTACAGACATACCATACATATAACTTACAATACAAAGGTGATACAAACACCTAAATGAGATTATCATACCTGGCAAATTAGAACATTTTTGCAAATACCTTACATGGCACCTTTGGCATAACTCATTGCAATTTTACAATATTGGTTTTCATAATATCCTAAAGTGTCCCCCAAATTCCATACAGCGTCACACTAACCTCCTTCATAGCCCAGAATGGGACTGCCATAGAGACTCAGGCCTGGTCTACATTTAAAACACTGCAGCTGTGCTGCTGTAGAGTTTCCGTGAAAGACATTACCTATGCCGACGGGAAAGCTTCTCCCATAGGCGTAGTACTCCACCTCCCTGAGAGGCGGTCTACACCGGGGGTTAGGTCAGTTTAACTGCGTTGCTCAGGGGCGTGGACTGTTCACACCCCCGAGCAATGTAGTTATACCAACCTAATTTCCTAACATAGACCAGGCCTCAGGCAAGAGGAGCTGCCTGATCTCTCTGTCCAATTGAGTGAAGTCTGCGCAATGCCCCACCTGACCAAAGGAGGCTCTGGTGCATCAGCACACCAGCTCACACGGAGTTTAAAGTTCATTCTTCTTCCAATTAGCTTTAATTTGAGGACAATTTATGCCATCCTGCCTTCAAGCATGGGAAGGTCTTATTTCCCCAGTTTGATTCTAATTTCAAACTATTTCTGGGGTTCATTATGAAATCAATATCCTAACTCCTAATGTTTAGAATCCTGTGGCTATTCTAAGCATTATCCTAGATAAGTTCTAACTAATATATCCTAATGTTGAATTCACAGTTATTACTCTTAAGCTCTGTATAACATTCCTATAGTCCATAATATGTGAATACGCATTTCAATACCAACAAGCCCTTATACTAGTAGCTTAATTATTAGTCCTAATCTAATTCCTACCTACAAATATACATTCTGTAACAAACCTAGTTAGACATTCATGCATTTACTATATTTAATTCAAAGCTCCATGCCTCGTTACAAGACAGGAATTTGTAATTGTTACACTTATTGTTAACAGAACCACCATGTGATCCATTTGGTCAGCTGATTCTTTGATTTCCTAGATGGCAAAAAACACTTGATTGTGTCCTAAAATCTGGTAACCTTCATAAGAAAACTCCTAGGCTAATTTATTTCCTAGCATGTGTCTATGGAGGGGAGCAGGGGCACGAGGAACATGGAGGGTTAAACCGGATTGATTTGATGCACATCATTTAACTCACAATACATAACCTGCAGTAATAGCATGCACATGGGCTAGCTGTGCCTTCTTTCAATTCACATAATTGTGTACTCATGGCAGTGACTGGTTGTGTGCTAAGCATGTGGTATTCTCAGAGGGTATCCCGCGGTCCTTTGCTTTGCTGCTGAGCAGTGTGCATTCTGAGATACTTTCACTATGCAATGTGGGATGTATAGCAGAAGCCAGGCGGGTTCAATTTTTTTAAAAAATATCCCACATTTCTTCTGTCTCCACCTCCAGCTTTCTTTCTGGGCAGGCTCGGAACCACTATGCCACCAACCACACATATGCAGGCGCTGCTTGGGCTGATTTTAGCACTTAAAGCCAGATAGATTCAGCATTGAACTTTGCCCGCCACACCACCAGGCAGATGTTATGGCAGCAGCATATTTTTCACCTCGTAATACATGTCTAATCTTGAAACCAAATAATGTCCCAGGGCTTGTTGTTGACAGGTAACAAAGACGTCTTTCCAACTCCCAACATCTAAGATGGGGTACAGCTTCTATATGTTGTTCAATTCCATATATGGTATATTCAATGAAAAGGCAATTTCTGATCATTCAGAGTTTATGTGGATGGCCATGGCACTTCTGAGGGTACGTCTATACTTACCTCCGGGTTCGGCGGTAAGCAATCGATCTTCTGAGATCAATTTATCGCATCTTGTCTAGACGCAATAAATCGATCCCGGAAGTGTGTGCCATCGACACTGGTACTCCTGCTCGCTGCGAGGAGTAAGCGCTGTTGACGGGGGAGCCTGCCTGCCGCGTGTGGACCCGCGGTAAGTGCTTTGAAGATCGAACTAAGATACTTCGACTTCAGCTACGTTATTAACGTAGCTGAAGTTGCGTATCTTAGTTCGACACGGGGGGTTAGTGTAGACCAGCCCTGAGATAGTAGGCAAGATGTATCTGTATGTCTTCTGCAGGTGTAGAAGCAGCTTTGGTTAACATGTCTTTCACCAGTTCTTGGGGTACAGTGTACAAAGGAATTTATCCTCTTATGAGGTCACTGACACTGGTATCTATTTTTTCTCAGTAGTTCCTGTATATTGTTCTTTGTTAGCTGCTTTTATTTATCCTTTAGTTTTGTTCACTTTATTAGTTATGCAAATTCATGCCCAGCACTTTCAGTCATTTCAGATTGAGTGTTCAACACAACAACATTGTCTTCTACAGTTCTACCAACTTTTATCAGGTTTGCTTGTTGTTTTTCAGCTTGGATACAGGCAGTACCAATATCTTGTTGTAATGCTTGAAAATTCTATTGTCTCTTATTTGTAGTAAAAGAAGGAGCAATACAGGATGTAGTGAAAAATATAGTAAAAGCTATCACCACTTTAAGTGGTTCAGGACTATTTAGAAAAGCTGGACAAGAACAAGTCCATGGGGCCGGATGCGCTGCATCCGAGGGTGCTAAAGGAGTTGGCAGATGTGATTGCAGAGCCATTGGCCATTATCTTTGAAAATTCATGGCGATTGGGGGAGGTCCCGGATGACTGGGAAAAGATTAATGTAGTGCCCATCTTTAAAAAAGGGAAGGAGGAGGATCCGGGAAACTACAGGCGAGTGAGCCTCACCTCAGTCCCTGGAAAAATCATGGAGCAGGTCCTCAAGGACTCAACTCTGAAGCACTTAGAGGAGAGGAAAGTGATCAGGAACAGTCAGCATGGATTCACCAAGGGCAGGTCATGCCTGACTAATCTAATTGCCTTCTATGATGAGCTAACTGGCTCTGTGGATGAGGGGAAAGCAGTGACGTGTTATTCCTTGACTTTAGCAAAGCTTTTGATACGGCTCTCCCACAGTATTCTTGCCAGCAAGTTAAAGAAGTATGGGCTAGACGAATGGACTATAAGGTGGATAGAAAGCTGGCTAGATCATCAGGCTCAATGGGTAGTTATCAATGGCTCCATGTCTAGTTGGCAGCTGGTATCAAGCGGAGTGCCCCAAAGGTCGGTCCTGGAGCTGGTTTTATTCAATATCTTCATTAATGATTTGGAGGATGGTGTGGATTGCACCCTCAGCAATTTTGCAGATGACACTAAACTGGGAGGAGTGGTAGATATGCTGGAGGGTAGGGATAGGATACAGTGGGACCTAGACAAATTAGAGGATTGGGCCAAAAGAAATATGATGAGGTTCAAAAAGGACAAGTGCAGAGTCCTGCACTTAGGACGGAAGAATCCCATGCATTGCTACAGACTAGGGACCGAGTGGCTAGGCAGCAGTTCTGCAGAAAAGGACCTAGGGGTTACAGTGGATGAGAAGCTGGATATGAGTCAACAGTGTGCCCTTGTTGCCAAGAAAGCTAACAGCATTTTGGGCTGTATAAGTAGGGGCATTGCCAGCAGATCGAGGGACGTGATTATTCGGCATTGGTGAGGTCTCAGCTGGAGTACTGTGTCCAGTTTTGGGCCCCACACTACAAGAAGGATGTGGAAAAATTGGAAAGAGTCCAGTGGAGGGCAACAAAAATGATTAGGGGGCTGGAGCACATGACTTATGAGGAGAGGCTGAGGGAACTGGGATTGTTTAGCCTGCAGAAGAGAAGAATGAGGGGGGATTTGATAGCTGCTTTCAACTACCTGAAAGGGGGTTCCAAAGAGGATGGATCTAGACTGTTCTCAGTGGTAGAAGATGACAGAACAAGGAGTAATGGTCTCAAGTTGCAGAGGGGGAGGTTTAGGTTGGATATTAGGAAAAACTTTTTCACTAGTAGGGTGGTGAAGAACTGGAATGGGTTACCTAGGGAGGTAATGGAATCTCCTTCCTTAGAGGTTTTTAAGGTCAGGCTTGACAAAGCCCTGGCTGGGATGATTTAGTTGGGGTTGGTCCTGCTTTGAGCAGGGGGTTGGACTAGATGACCTCCTGAGGTCCCTTCCAACCCTGAGATTCTATGATTCTAAGGAATCTCTTCTGGCAATGACAGTTTACTTGTCCTTGGTAACACAGAATTTTCTTGCGCTGGGCCAGGATACTGGATGTCTCTTCAATTTAACATAGTTTGTATTCCACTTAAGGTAGTCTGGATCTCAACTTAGTATTTTCTTTTTAACAACTTCTCTGGGATCCAGAAATAGACAAATTATTTGACTGAGAAGAGGAAATTACTTTTCTTTCTAACTGGAGGTTATGCGGATATGCATGTGCTCCATGCACCGGCTCTGGAGAACTTTGAAAGCAATGTCCATTGGTCCATGCATGCACCCTCGCTCTCCTTGTGCCTCCAACTGAAAAGATAAAGGGTGGGGTTTAACCGCGTCTCCATTTCCTTCTCTACAACCAATCAAAAGATGATCCAAAGCAGAGGAGAAGGAGGGTGAGTAGTGGAAAACAGATAGGGACCACACATTTCAAAAAACCTCCAGTTACTAAAGTAACTTCCTCTTCTTCTTTGAGTGCTTGTTCCTATGCATTTTTCCCTGTAGGTGACTGATGAGCAAGGGAGGAAGTAGGAAGAGGGTGTGAGGGGCACAGCTGAATGAAGGACTGCCATTCCAAAGGATGCATCAGCGGAGGAGACCTGTATTAACATAATGCCTCACAAACATGCGTATGGAACTCCACATAGCGGCTTTGCAAATATCAAGTAGAGGTACTTCTTAAAGCAGTGCCATAGAGGTCGCTTGTGCTCTCGTGGAATGACCCCTCTCCCCATGAGGGGTAGGGAGATTAGGTAGCTGATAGCAGAACAAAATGCAGCCTGTGGTCCAATTCAAGATTCCTTGAGAAGATATAGCTTGACCCTCAACGATATAGCTTGACTTTCCACTATGGCGATACAGTCTGGCAGATTTTCTCACTGTTTTTTTTCTTTGCAGGTAAAAGGCTAAAACCCATCATACACCAAGGGAATGAAGCCGTCTTTCTTCTGAGGATGCGTGTGGTTTCAGAAAGAACACTGGTAAGTGAATTGACAGGTTCAGGTGAAACTCAAACCACTTTGGGGTGAATTTAGGGTATAGAAACAATGAAACCTTGTCTCTATGGATTATATGGTGTAAGGAGTTTTCACCACCAGTGCTTCAAGTTCATGCACTCTCTTAGGCTGAGGTGATGGCTACCAGGAATACAACCTTCATGGATAGGAGGGACACAGAATATGTAGCTAATGGTTCGAAGGAAGGCTTAGGGAGCGTGGAAAGAACCAAGTTCAAGTCCCATTGAGGAGTAGTTTCATAACAAAACTTGAGTGACTCCCTGGTGGCACTCTGCGTACAATTGGCAACGCTTTCCCAGGGGCAACCTGAGGAGTTGCCAACAGCATGGAATTGGCTGCGACACTGCAGGGCCAGGGGGTTGCTTCCATTCCCATAGAATCCATGCATGTGGCACAGCAATTTTACTTCCTGGGCTCCAGCTGGCAAGCACCTCCAGAGGCTTAGAGGGATCACAGGTACAGCATAGAGCCTGGACACCATCAGACTCCAGACACTTATGAACAGCAGGGGGCTGGTGCAACGGTGGGATGTCATGGCTCGTGTTCGGGACCTGTGAGGGGGCAGAGAAGGGAGCACAAACTCCCACACTCCCCCCGTATACACTGGGAGTGTCTGGGACCAATATTACTGGGTGAACATGAAGCAGTGACCTACGTGAGGGTGATCATAATAAGTCAGGGACTTCTGTGGCCTTTTCCTGCCTCAACATCGGGCTAGGCACTGACAAGCCCACCCGACGCGTATTTTCCAACAGCCCCAAGCTGTTCCTTCTTGCTAGCCAAGAAGGGTGTCTGGCAGGATGGAGAAGACAGTTACACTATTCCTTGAGGGTCAGGTGGTTTACCCTTCCGCTCTTTGAGCTGTGAGGAATGAAACCATTTCCACCAGGGTTTCTCGTTTTTTTTCCATTCAGGATTTCTACCTGCTAAACACCGGGGCTGGCCCGATTCACAATAAAGCAGGGGCCATCCCAGGTGTGTGCCAAAGCGTGCTCCTTTGCTGAAAACCTTCTGTACATGACTGGTTGACCTAATTCCCACATCAAAGGAGTCCTTCCCCAGCCTAGTTTTCTGTCGGTGTTTTGCTGTGCTGTGCTTAGCTGTGCTGTCACTCACTTGTGCAAAGCGGCTATCGTCTCTGCTAAGGTTTGTACCCATTCCTCTGTTACCACCTTCCCTTCCCAGGCACTAGGCAGCTCCACTCCCAACCACCAACTTTCAGGCATGCGCATTTGCCTTCCAGTCGTAACTTCAAAGGGAGTGTACCCATGAGCCTCTTAGAGCCATTAAGCTGATTGGTAGCTTTTCGTCGCCATCCCTCCCCATCTTTCTCTGTTCCACTAGTTCACTAACCGTCTCATTGACAAATTCCAATTCAGTGGCATGGAGTTTGTGCATTCAAAATCACTAGGTAGCAAGGTTGGCACAAAAGCCTTGAGCTACAGCAACTTGCCTTCTTTTATCTTTTAACCCTTTACAGTTATTGTGAGGTTTCCCTTCTACTCCTTGGATTTTGGCCAGAGGGTGCGTACTACATTCTTTAATGTAATTATTTAATTGTGGGATTGCATTCTCTAAAATGTTATGAGTTATGCCCAGAATATTTCATTTCAATTCACTTAGACCTTCCATTCCAGTGCTAAAATGCAAGCAGTGTCTGAAAGTGTAGATTGTCGCTCCGCTAGCTCCCAAATACCTTGTCAAATATGAATAAAATTCCTTTCTCTCAACGTGAGTTAGTTATATTCTCTGTGCTAGAATCAGGCTGGGCAGGTATAAGAGAGTCATGGAAGGCAGGTGGATTAGTTCTAGAATGATAATAGCCCTTTTCCCTAGAAGATGAAAAGGGATTACCTCAGGTGAACTCGGGATTCCTGAGTCCAATTAAGGGCTGCCTGAGACTTTAAAAAACCCTCCTCTGGTGAGAGAGAAGGCGGCGAGACAAGCTGCTGCAGGGCTGGGGGCAGAAGGGAGAAAGGCTGCTCCAGGGTGGAGGGCTGATCTCTTCCCCACAGGGGAAGCTACCTATCTACCTGACTGACTGACTGACTGACTGACTGTCTGTCTGTCTGTTTAGGGGAAGGACTGGCATCTTGGGGCCAATAATAAAGCCACAACCCCTCAGAGTGGGTGTTAGGGAGAGGTATTCCCCTTTGTTTTGTGTTGAGAACTGGTTTCTTTTTTTGTTTGGTGGAGGAGCACTCCTTGGGCCTGCCCGGAGGCCTAACCTGGAAAATATTGGGAAATAAACCCCAAGTGAGAGAATAAACACCATCCAGAGTGGGGCTGATTTACTCCGGGCCCCCACCACCAGAGGGGGAAGCGCTGAGCCTGCCATGGAGGAGGAGGTGCCTTGCCATATCACAGAATTGTCTTCTGTCTTCTTCACTGATGAGAAGAGGACTTCTTAATGCACGTCTTAAATAAAGACAAATAAAAAAATACACTTCTTAAAGCTTGAACATTTCAAGTTGATTTTGCTATTAATGCTTTTGGCTTTCCTCCAGTTAGGATCACACCTGAAGTGTATCAAATACAGTTATAGGAAACAGAGGGAAAAAATGGTAGTTAGTGTTACATATGAATGTTAACTTTGTTAAGTATGGCAACTTTGATCCCATGACTGAGGCTAAATGCAGTTTGAAATCACCAAAGGTGTCAATTTCTGAACAAGTTAAATTTTGAGAGGAAAAAATATTATTGGGTCAGAATCATGCATTAGCTGTCAAGCAAAAAATAAGTTCAAGCCATACAGTGGGTAGGGAAAATAAATCATTTTTGAGAGGCACTGTACTTAACAAGGCAAATTCTTGACACGCTTTGGAAACTAAACAGCACAGCCTTTGTCTGACTTGTCTGTTGAGATTGTAAACTCTTTGGGGCCGGGATTATCTCTTGCTATATGTTTATATAGTGCCTAGTATGATGGGGCATGGATCTCAGTTGAGGTTTTTAGCTGCTACTGTAACATGTATAATAGGTTCACCTGCAGGAGTCCTGCTGTAATTAATCTGCTAATGCTCTCCTGCCCAGTGAACTGTAGGTTTGTTATACACACACTATCTCCCCCTTGCAGAAGAGCATGCTGAGTTTGTTAGCAGAGTTTGGCTCCAGCTCCCCCTCTGTTATTAGGGGCTGTGAAGCGGCAGGAAAGATCAGGCAGAGGTGAGACTTGCAGCCAATTCTGCTAACATTCCCAGCTTCCTCCTCCATCATGGAGGAGGGCCAAAGCTCCCGTGGTTTGATTCAGTCAGTTTCTGTTGTCTCAGGAGGCAGCTCTTAGTCACGAATTGTAATTTACGTTGGAAAGACTCGATACGTTCCTCTATTTTACTATTTTGGATTCTGGGAGCTCCAGCTTGTCCGCATTCATTTTAATATTTCTCAAAGAAATTCCAGCTCTCTCTCATCCCTGATACGTTACTTATACTGGTGCAAAGTCCAGGGCATTCATTCACATCCAGGGCTCTGGTTCAGGTCCATGCCCCATATCAACCACTCAGGTCTCAAAACCATCTGACTAGCTCTTTGTTCCTGCTGCGCAGCTCATTAGAGAAACAGCAGTCAGACTCTGGCAGATCATTCTGCAACCTCATCCGGGGCAGGCTCCATCCCAGTTCCTCTTGCTAGAACATCCCACCATCAGCAGATTACCCCCAGTGGAACGACATACATAAAGACATGGATTTGAACCCAAATCCAGGAATCTGGGATGTGTCAGCATAGCTCTTATCCTGAGAACCTTGATACAAACACAGGAAAAAACTTCAAAGGAAAAAGCATTTCAATTTGCTCAGTTAATACCTAAGTGAAAAACATATTATGAAAAAGGTACAGGACTATGGTAATTGAACCAGTTCTCATCTCTTAGGGCCCAAGTAAGGAAAGCATCCCTAGTTAGGATAATCTCCAATAAGATTTAAACAAATACTTCAAGTTAAGCGTGGTGGGTATGTGGGTTCCTGAATCAGGGCCCCGAGGCTGAAAACATTTGTCTAGCTGTGTATTTGTAAATTACCAACAACAACAAAAATAATCCCTATGGGCTTGGCTACACTTGCACTTTATACCGCAATAAAGCCTCCTAGAGTGCTCTACCTTACTCCCCATCCACACTGGCAAGGCACGTAGAGCGCTCTGACTCCCTGGGTAGAGCGCTCCTGGTACTCCACCTCCATGAGAGGGATAGCAGCTGTTGCATCTTTGCTGAGACGCCCCAGGGCCAGTGTGAATGAGGAGTTATGTTATTGCGCTCTAATTGACCTCTGGAAACTGTCCCATAATCCCATTAAGCCAAGTGACCTCTCTTCTCTTTGTTGTGAAATCGGCTGAGGAATGCGGAAGTGCCATTTCAAAGCTCCATTTCAAACAGCGGCTGCTTATCTGCTCCCGGCTGCTTATCTGCAACAGTAAATGTTTGCTGTGAGGGTCGGGGGGGTCTAAATTTACAAGACAGCGTGCTGACACACTGTCAGCACTCCAAAAACCCACTCTCTCTCTCCCCCCCACATACACACAACACATTCCACCCCACCCCCCTCATTTGAAAAGCACGTTGCAGCCACTTGAACGCTGGGATAGCTGCCCATAATGCACCGCTCCCAATGCCGCTGCAAGTGCTGCAAATGTGGCCACACCAGTGAGCTTGCAGCTGTCAGTGTGGACACACTGCCGCGCTTTCCCTAGTGCGCGCTCCGAAGGCTGGTTTAACTCAAACCGCTCTACAGCTGCAAGTGTAGCCAGAGCCTAAAACCCAGATTTGTTTGGGATTGATTTACAGTTGTTAACACAGACAAGATCTAATTGACAATTTGGAGCTATTAAAACCCAGAAGTGGTTTTTGGCTCTTGAACTGAAATTTTGCATGAGAATGTTGACTACTCTGATTCAACGTGCATGTACAGCATCAGCAACGATGTGACGGACTGTTACAGCTCCAGGGGCAATGGTGGGCTCTAGCAAGTTGAAAAAGTGCATGGGAAATAGTCCCTCCAGCACTCCTGGATACCGGTGCTCTGACTTATCAGATGAGAACGCTGAATAATTATGAGCTATTACGTTAAAAACAATGTGTTTTAAAAGAAGGAAAGAAGGCATGATTGTTATTCAATTTGTATTGTGCTAACACCCACAACATGAGATGCCACACACACACACCTTGCCCCAAAGAGTTCACAATCTAAAGACCAGATTCTGCCACCTGTACTCATGTTGAATAGTAAGTTAGACTAGATCCTGCAAAGTAGGGTGACCAGATGTCCCGATTTTATAGGGACAGTCCCGATTTTTGGGTCTTTTTCTTATATAGGCTCCTATTACTCCCCCACCCCCTGTCCCGATTTTTCACATTTGCCGTCTGGTCACCCTACTGCAAAGTCAGTGGAGTGCAGAAGTGCATCTTAGTGGTCCATTTTCAGGCTGTAACCTTTTCATTCACAAGTTACCCCTTGACCTCAATGGAACTACTCAGGGCAGGATAAGGCTGTAAGAGGATAAGCAATATATGTAGGGAGAGGGATAAAACACAGTCAAAATACATACTTTAAAAATGAGTGGATAGTTGTGGGACATGTCTGCCTCGTAGCACCCCCTGCTGGGCGAGTGTGGCACTGCAGGTGTTCCCTGACTCACTTTCCCTTCTCTCAGGGCCCCTTAAAAATTCCACCACATCCAAATTTGCAATACAAAATCCCCCTGCTGGGGGTCCTACTTTACTAAATCAAAAATAAACCTGAACTAAGGTCTCAACCCATGGCTTAGGGGTAGCACAGCCCTCCACCTCGGGGCCCGTGCTCTCTGGGAGTTCCTCTCTCTCAAGTATCAGAGGGGTAGCCATGTTAGTTTGGATCTGTAGAAGCGACAAAAAGTCCTGTGGCACCTTATAGACTAACAGACGTATTGGAGCACATGCAGCTGAAGAAGTGGGTATTCACCCACAAAAGCTTATGCTCCAATCCCTCTCTCAAGAGAGCCTTTCTCTCTGAGCACATCCCTGCACCTAAGCCCTTTTATCAGGCTCATTATTCAATTAATTGCCTAGACAGGCTTGTTCCCTTTAGTTTAGCTCATGGTACCCTGGGCCCATGCTCCCCTTAAAGGGGCCAGCAGCCCTCTGACATAGATACGAACAAATACTAGCTCAAACTTACCTTAAAGGAGGAGAAAGGTAAATTATCAAATGTAGTGCAATAGGTGAGCTCGTAAAAATCCATGTGTTTTCACTGCATCCACAAATGCCTTTATGTGCATGCACAAATGACCATGCAAATGCAGATGCAAACAGGCAGAGGTGAAATGACCAGTTATGTCCATAAAGATGTTGCTCTGTGGATTTCAGAGGTATGCACTGATTTTTATGCAGCCATTTGTTCCACTTACATTTAAAAAGGTGGCCCCAAGTCCACATCTACATAGCAATAATGATTTGCACTATAAATATTTTTTGCATACATTTCACTTGGGTGTGTTTATGTAAATACAGTTTGTTCCTGCTCTGCTTACATATTCAGCAAAAAGTGACCAACTTTGGCTGGTGTTGGGTTCAAGTCACCTTAGTACTGAATGCCGGGGTAGTGAAATATGGATACCGATGTTGTAATTATTGTAGGAATACAGGAAAGCAGGACTGTGCTTAATCTGTCCCAAATGACTGTGCTTAACCTGTCACCCGCAGCTGAAAGAGCCTCGTTAAGTCAGGGGCTTGAATGTCACAGTCCTGTGAAAGTGAGAGTGGTGGGAACAGGTGTCCTCAAGCAGAAGGCCACCTAACCTCAAGGGTCCTCTCTACAGTAGTTTAACTTGGTCCTTCCTATTGTTCAAAGACAAGAGCTAAAGAGGCTTTATTAGGGCCTTTTTTCATGTTAAATGCCTAATTAGTGCTGAAATCAGTTGTAGGAGGACTGCAAAGAACTGACGGATGTGCAGAGGTCACAGCAGAGAGGCAGGTGACAGCAGAAGGTGACTGACAGTCAGCTGATGAATGAGTGGTGGGTGGGATAGAGCAGCACAACGGTTCTGCATTGTATCGATGGAGAGGAACCCCTGGATATTGCTGGCTCCGCCCGGCAGAAGGATTACACTTACTCTATATAGTTTTATTGTGAACCCTGCAGAAATTCTCATGTGACCTCTGCTGGCTTATCAGTGTATGGAAACTATACACGTGGTGCAATTACTGCTCAGAGCAATATTTTTAAAAGTTGGCAAAAGAATTGTTGCTTCAATTTAATTAATGGAACCGTGTCTGGTTTTCACCTACTTTGCTTCTCTTTGTGTGGGCAACAAGCAGGCGTTGGGAAAGTGCCGTTTCTTGTACAATATTCATTTATTTCCCCTACTGACACTGCTTCTTGCTAGATAAAAGCAGAGATACAAGACAGGCAGAACGATTGCGCCACGATAGATTCATAGAAAGAGATAGCTCGGTCTCTTTATAGGATAACAGCTGCATCATCATCACAGGCTCCTAGAAGACAGAAATATATGTTTGGCCATTGTTCAGCCTTGGCAAGCAACTGTGGCGATTTTGTGCTGGTAGCCATTGATACCAACGGTAAGTCTCTCACTGCTTTTATGTGCTTCACTTCACATTACCCATAGTGCTCTGCAGTTTTGCTTTTGAAGCATGCACTACTGATAAGTCATCTTAACCTAGATAAAGACAACACAGCCTACTATGCTGAACAGCATCTCTAAAGGCAGCCACCAATTTGCCAGTGCACCACTTGTGCATTGAGTTGCTTCCTAGATATGAGTCTCTGTTTTAGAAATAGTTTTGCCAAGGAGGATAGAAATCCAGAAGCTGGGGTTTGAAAGTGAAATTCTATGGGAATCTAGCATGAAACTTTTGCTAGCCACATTCCTGCTGAAGAACTAAGAAAAAAAAAACAACTGGCTCTAATGTATATGTATGTATTTTGTATTTTGGCAATTTTCTTCCATTTATAAAAAAATATAAATAAAAATGCATCCTGCTCCCTTTTTGGAAGGAGTCCAAGTTACACAAACTGGCAGCATGAAAATTGGTGTTTAAAGTCCCCTGACTCTTTTCTCCAGATCTTGGATCATTCAGCAAAAGACCATTTATTTTCCCCCTTTACCATCCTGAAACAAAAAGTAGCACTTAAAAGCATGACTGTAGGATATTTTGGTGTGCAAAGGTAGTGATTAAAGCATTCTGGAAAACTGAGCATAAAACAACAAAGACTTTTATGCCCATGATTCTGACCTCACATCAGTTTATACCAGTGTAACTCCATTGATTTCAATGGAGATTAAAACTGATGTGAGATCAGAACAGGCCCTGTATTTTTTCTAGGTCTACATTTTCCTCACATGTAATGGAACCACAAACAATTTTTGAAGGGGTTTTTAAAAGCAGAAAGGTTTGGGGCTTTGATTTATACACCTAAGCACAAACACACACACACTTTTAAAGTTGTACATCCTGTATTTTAGCACTTGCCATAATGAGATTTGCAAATAAAACCATGGGAAAAATATGATTTGAGATGAATGGAAAACTTTTTTTTCATAAAAAATATTCATCTGCTGTAAAACTAAACAAAACAAAAATGTTCAGTTCACTGGTTCCAGCAAAGCCCCATTGCTCTTTTAGTTAATAGTTCCTCCTTGCAATTGCAAGTATCGCTATGGAAAAGATTCGCTTAAGAATTCTTACCGATTTATGAGGTTGTTTATTTCTATGCAAATGGAGGGCCTTCAGACTGGAACTCTCTTTCTTGGAGTGTGAAAAACAATATGATTTGGGCACAAACTGCTTCATATTTTCAACTTCGATGTAATTTTCTGCATTTCCCAATTTAAGGCAATCTAACCATGAACAATGGAAACCCAGCTGTCTACAAATAACTCTGCCTCCTCTACCCCTAACCCATGACAGCAGTAATAATAGTAGTAACGTTTCTTAGTTACATTGCAGTAGCCCCCAGAGGCCCCTGTCAGGAGCAGGTCCCCACTGTGCTAGCTGTTGTGCAAACTCCTAGCGAGACGTGGTATTTGTCTCTAATTGACAGTCTAAGGCACAAATCCTGCAAAGATTTAGACTATGTCTGTACTAGAAATGCTACAGCAGCACAGGTGCAGCGCTGCAGCTACAGCACGGTAGTGCAGACACTACGGCAACGGAAGGGGTTCTTCTGTCGCTATAGTAAATCCATCTCTCCGACAGGCAGTAGCTTGGCCACCTGTAGAGTTCTTCCATTGACCTCTATGCTGTCTACACTGGGACTGAGGTCTGCTTACCTACATCTCTCAGGGGTGTCCCCTGAGTGACAGATGGGTCAACACAACTTTCTAGCGTCGTCTAATCGTTGCTCTTGGGCTTAACTTTAAGCACGTGAGTAGTTCCATAACAATTCACGCACTTAAAGTTTAGCATTTGTATAAGCCTTGGCAGGACTATGGCCTAATATAATATAACCAATCCCACCATCCCAGTTGGAATCCCCTGTGGCTACAGGTTAGCATCCTTTGCAGATCAGTCCAGCAGGATATGGGTCTGAGTGGCACAGCATCTTGGAAGATAAGGCCCTAAATCAATAGCGGTTTGTGTTCTTCCTAACAGTTCTATAGAAAACGTGTGGGAATATGTAATTAGAGAAATTGAAAGAATATTTTTTACAGCCATTATACAGTAAAGGTGTGAAAGTGTCCCTGCCCCCCTCACCCATCCACTAATTCAGTAATTATCATTAATTTTCACAGTCAATTCACTACTAAAGGGTTCATGCTTTCCTCATGCATGGTTTTGGGGGGCTTGGCCCTTATGTGAACTACCCACTGAAAAACGAATGCTGTTACCATGAGAAATGGGTCTGAACCACAGCCCCGGAGAGCTGTCCAGCCCCACACTTTTGGGACGGTTGACTCCTAATCCAGCTGAGAATATCACTGCTGGTCCTCGACCTCAACCCAAAACACCAGGTCCCCTGAGCCTTGGGGATTGTTCCCTTAGGAGTCTGAATGTTGCAGGTCTGGCTCATCTCTGAAGGGCTGTGAAACAGGGAGCCTGTGACAAAAATCTTACATTTGTTTTTTGAAGCACCTGCTTCCATTTTTCACCGCGCTAGTTTCCTGGAGAGCAGTATGGACAGACCGGCAGAGGCGTTCTGCCTCAGAAGTTAAATCTCCTCAGTCTGCTTATTCCAGAGGAAAGTCTGAACAATTACACACACCTCTCCAAAGCTAGGGAATTTTTTTCATCACCATTTTGTTTGATGAAAAGAAGGCTTTTGGTCACAATGAAAAAATCAGCTTACTAAGTGTAGTCCAGTGGTGTTCAAACATTTTGTACTGGTGACCCCTTCCACACAGCAAGCCTCTGAGCATGGCCTCCCTTATAAATTAAACACAGGTGGGCTTAAGTTAATGTAATGGGGACTCAGGGCTGTCAGCATGGAGCTGACAGCTCATGACCCCCATGTAACCACCTTGCGACTCCCTGAGCAGTCACGACCCCCAGGCTGAGAATGCTTGGTGGAGTCTATAATTGGATTGCAGTAACACCTGGTGAGTAACAGTTTCAATAGTGCTTAAGGCCCAGATCGTCAAGGACATTTGATGTCTAACTCCCATTCAATGTGCTTAAATCCCATTAGCTGTCAATGAGACTTGGGCTCCTAAACCACTGAGGCACTTAAACATTACTCAGAAGCGACAAAGAGTCCTGTGGCCCAGTTCCTTGTCCAGTGACCAGCAGATCTGACTCTGAATGCAGGCTGGGGGACTGAACTTGACACCCTTTCGAAGGATGCCACAGCAGCTGCATGCCTCCTACCCTTAAGGGGGCCGTGTTCACAATCCCGGGCGATGCTCCGACTGACACACTCCCTAGGCCACTGCTGAAGTGTTCTGCTGTGGGTTGTGGCTTAGAACAACCTAAAGCTCCCAGCAGCTTCATGCACTTAGGAAACCTGCACGTTTAGGGTTTCTCGGTGTCTCCTTCCTCAGTTACATTTTGCTTCCTCCAGTTTTGAGTAAGTCGTGCACGTTCCCTTTAGTTGTTTTCTTGGTGGGAGTTATTGCATTAAAGGGGGTTCGCACTTCACTGATGGTAAACTGATCCTACTTAGAGCAAGCATCCCCCCCCCCCCCCCCATGCTTCTTTTCTCTGACTCATTGTGGTTGAACTCGTCTGAAATGGTCACTGACGCCTACGGCTACTGGCGCCTTCAGCGTTTGGATCAGTGATTGAAGAGTTGAGCGTGTCAAATTGATGATGGTTTGAATGAGTCAAGCTGTAATCACAGTCTCTTTGAGCTTCCACTGGGACCAAGTAAATAGGTTGATTCTAAGACTTTCCGGCCAAGAGCCAGCGAGAGTCTGTTTATCCTCCAGCAGGTGTCTAGGCAAGCTGTACATGAAATGAACTCTGTTTATGATTCAGCAAGAGAGTAGCCAATCTTAAATCCCTGTGCATGCTGTGCAGTTTGGAGATGGTAGAAGAGGAATGAATGAAATGGCTCACCCAGGTCTGTATGACCACAATCATATTCCTCGTGGAGGGTTATTCTGAGAAGGCCTGGTTCAAATCCTATTGACATCACCGTATGCATCCTTTCCTTTAAAAAAAACAAACACTACACCATTCCACAGTGGCAGCCCAAACCGGTGCAGTGCTACAGCTGTTAAGTTGCAGGGCCTGTTTCTCCTCCCATCCCATATTTGCTAGTTTTTGGCAATCTGCTTGCAGCGGCTTCGAGTGGCTCCTCCCTGTCAGCCTCAGAGGGAGGCCACTCCACCTCGTTGTGCCACCTAGCTGCTGATACCATGCTCATCCCCTGTCAGCTGGCTAAGTGTCAGCAAAGAGTCTAGGGCCCTTGGGACGGGGCAGGGCAATGGGCAGTCTTTAGCCCAGCTTCCTGACTGGGGCAGACGGCAAACACAATCAGGTTCAAACCCTCAGGTTGGGCAGAGCAGGAGCAGTCCATAGGCCACCTTTCTGGCTGGAGCAGTCAGCAGACACACACAGGCCATCCGGCCTAAGGTGAGGCTGGCAGCAGTGGGTAGGGGGATCCGAACCCACCCTACTCCATTAGGTCCCAGCCCAGGGCCCTAACAGTGACGAGTGTCCCATCACGAAACAGTGGGGATCCTACTGCAACACGCTGACTCTAATTTCAACAGCACAACCAGACTAACGTCTGGTTTCCCTGGGCTACTTCCTACCCCTACCTGTTTGTAGGGCTCCATTGCTCATGGGTTCTCAGTCTCCTCAGGGTACTCGGCAGCCGACAGTCCCAGCATCTCCTCAGAGTAGTCATCTATTGACAGTCCCAGCAGCTCCTCGGGGTATTCGGTTGATGGTAGCCTCAGCAGATCCCCACCCTTGGGGTCCTCCTCCAGAGGCAGGGCTTGGCACAGCTCAGTCCCTGGTCCAGGGCCCAGCAGCAAGGCAGAGGTGTCCGACTCCTTCCCTGGCTCTGGCCCAACTGAGCTGAGGGCCCTGCCTCTTATATTTCCTATTCCACCCCTCCACTTCCAGCGCGAGAGGCAGGCCTGGCCTGGCACCGCTCACCAGCGGGCAAGGAGTGGTTCCTTCCTGTCAGCTTCAGAGGGAGGCCAGTTCACCTCGCTGCACTGCCATTTTAACAAAAATGCTCAGAAATGCACTGAAGTAGTGGTTTCGGTGTGTTGTGCTGCACTGATAGACTTTCAGCAGCAAACTATTCCAATCAGCATCAAGAGATTGCATCAGAGTCTCTTTACTGGCAAAATGTTCTGAAAAGGCTCATTGCCATTGTGAGAATGCTTGCTACCCAAAACCTAGCACTGTGTGGCACTTCAGAACAGCTGTATGTGCCAAACAATGGAAACGTCCCTAAAATTGTGGAGCTGATGGCTGAGTTTGATGCTGTACTCCAGGAGCATCTAAGAAGAGTCACCACCCAAGAAATGTACACACACCACTACCTTGGAAAAACCATTCAAAATGACATCATACAGTTACTGGCAACAAAAGTCAAACAGAAGACTGTGGCAGATCTGAAGTCAGCAAGATATTACTCTGTTATTCTGGACTGCACACCTGACATCAGCCATACAGAACAAATAACTTGAATGGTGTGTGTTGTAACAACAACACAACCTAGTGAAAATGTCTCTGCAGTGGTGACTGTCAGAGAGCATTTTCTAGAATTTATCGACATTGATGATACTACAGGAGCTGGTATGACAAATGTGCTTCTTAAAAAGCTGGAAGATACGGGAATTGCGATAGCTGACATGAGAGGTCAGGGCTACGATAACGGTGCCAACAAGAGAGGAAAGAACAGAGGAGTGCAGACACGGATCCGAGAGTTAAACCCTCGAGCTTTTTTTGTCCCATGCAGTTCCCATTCATTGAACTTGGTGGTCAGTGATGCAGCATCAGCTTCTAGTGAGGCTGCTGAATTTTTTAATGTAATTCAAAGCATCTATGTATTTTTCTCTGCATCAACTCATCGATGGCAAATTTTGAAGCAACATCTGGGAACATCCTCTCTGACACTGAAACCACTGAGTGCCACACGATGGAAAAGTCGAGTGGAGGCGATAAAGAATATCAAACACCAAATTGGGAAGATAGATGATGCCATAGTTGCCATTATGGAGGATAATGTTATGACAGGAACTGTTCGTGGCACAGGGAAATGGAATCACCAGAAACGTACATAACTTCAAATTTCTGTGTGGCTTAGTGTAGTGGCATGACATACTGTTTGAAATAAATGTTGTAAGCAAGAGACTCCAAGGTGTTGACCTTGATATATCTGGAGCAATGGAACAACGGGACAAAGCAAAGTCATACCTCCAATCTTACCGGTCAGATGAAGGATTTCAAAACTTTCTGAAGAATGCACAGAAGTTGGCAGAGGAACTTCACACTGAAGCTATTTTCCCACCCATTCAAGAATACAAGAGTCGCTGAAGAAGCAGACATTTTGATTACCAGACACGGGATAATCCCATAAGAGACCCCAAACAACAATTCAAAGTTGAATTATTCAACCAGGTGCTAGATTGTGCAATACAGTCAGTTGAAGAATGTTTCATGCAGCTCAAGGAACACAGCAGTATATTTGGGATGTTGTATGATATTCCAAAACTCCTCACTATACCCGAAGAAGACCTACAATGCAGGGCACTAGAGACAGTGTTGACACATGATGACATGCGCGATATTGATGCGAGTGATTTAGGTGATGAACTGAAAGCCCTTTCAAGATACATTTCAGCAGGAGCAACTCCAAAGGCTGTTCTGGAATATATGTGCACAAATAAGATGCCCACCCTCTTTCCAAATGCTTTTGTTGCTCTGCGCATACTTCTAACACTTCCTGTAACAGTTGCCAGTGGAGAACGCAGCTTCTCCAAGCTAAAATTAATAAAAACACATCTACGCTCCACAATGACACAGGAGAGGCTGGTCGGCCTTGCAACCGTCTCAATAGAGCATGAGCTGGCCCAGACTGTGGACCTTCAGGAAGCAGTTCAAATCTTTGCAACCAAGAAGGCATGGAAAGCACCACTTTGATTATTCAAACAGATAAAAATGCCAGTGTTTACTATGCAGACAGGAAAAGTTACATTTGCTGTTCAGGCATTTGAAAGTTAAGGGTTACTTAAAATTTTTGAACAAGGCATTTTAAGTTGTTAGATCTTCTTTATTGGGGTAGGTCGCAGAGCAGTACCATGAGAGGAGTAGAACAGGAAGAAGGCAGAATTGAGACCTTTCAAAGTTTTGGCCCAAGCCAGGGGGCATGGGGGGCGTCATTTGAGCTCCCCGCCTCAGGTGCCAAAATGTTGTGGGCCGGCCCTGCGGGGTGGGTCTGAGAGCCCCGGCTCCAGCCTGAGCCCAAACCTCCATACTGCTATTTTTAGCCCCCTAGTCCGAGTCCATTGACCAGGCTCTGAGACTTGGTGCTGCGAGTTTTTCTGTACAGTGCAGACGTACCCTCTGCGTCCCAGTCTGGTTTCAGGCCTGTTTCTTTGGCAGCGCATCTGCTGTACATGCTTCCCCTTACTCTCTGCTATTGGCAAAGCCATGGTTTGGTCCTTTCTACGTTTACTCTTCCTGTGACTGGGGTGTTTTACAAGTTAATGTCAATTACATTTAATTTTCATGTGCCGTCGCAACCAGTTACAAAAGCAAGCCAAATCCTTACAGACAGAAATTCTCATTTACTCTTCCACTTGAGTGCACCAGTCGCTTATGCAGACAGCACAGCACTCAGACCACTTCTCCCTACAGGAAGTTCCATAAACACTTCCCCGCTCCATTTGAAATCGTTCCCATACTTGCCTTCTCTGCCTGTATTTAGACGCTTCCTCATTTGCTTTTATTCCATTCCCACATTAAAGTTACGTTCTACTTTAAAAACAAAAGGAAGACTCGAAAACGGCGCCGTTTCTTAGAAAATGATTTGCACCAAGGTAATTTGCTAATCTCGCCATTATTAATGTTTTAATCATTCAGGGCTAGATTTTGACTTCAGGCACAGCCTTGAGCAAGGGATAGGGTGACCAGACAGCAAGTGTGAGAAATCGGGACAGAGGATGGGGGGGCGGGGGGTAAATAGGAGCCTATATAAGAAAAAGACTCAAAAATCGGGACTGTCCCTATAAAATCGGGACATCTGGTCACCCTAGCAAGGGATGGTGCATAAACTGTACCTCCCCAAGAGACACGATTCGGAGTCACAGTTCCTCCCCTGCTGTCTCTTACTCCTCATTTCGCCCCGTGGCAAAGAGAGGCTCACTAGATGTGGCGCCTCCTGCTGGTCATCTGGGAATTAGCTCTTTTCCAGCATACGGAGCGCCCTCTGCTGGCCGGTGTCTCGCCTGCCGCTGGCACCCGTATCCCTCCCGGACCCCGGTGCCCTTTACTTTGGGGTGCTGCCCCCGCAGTACCTCCTCACTCTGGGTCTCCCCTCCCAGGGGAACCCCCAACCCTCTAAACCCACCTTGCCTCAGTGGCTACTGCCAGTCACCAGCTGGCCCCCGCTCACTGGGGCAGACTGCGGTGTAATGGCCACTCATCACTGGCAAGGGGTTAGGACCTGCTGCCTTTGCCTATCCTCGGGCTGCCCCTCTGCAGCCCCAGTACCTCTGTAGGCCTTCAGCAAGGCCTGCAGCCTGGGGGTTTACCAGATTGGAGCTCCCCAGCAACCTTGCCCTATTCCCCAACCCTGCTCTGCTTCAGGTACCCTGCTCCCAGGCAGGCAGCTCGGCCCTTCCCGCTCCAGGGCTAGAGTGAGACTCCTCTGTCCCCTGGCCCCACAGCCCTTTTATCAGGCCAGCTGGGCCCTAATTGAGCTGGCCACAGCTGTGGCTGCTTCCCCAATCAGCCTAGCTTGGCTGCTTTAACCCCTGTTCTCCAGGAGTGGGGCAGCTGCCCCACTACAGGCCCAGATCCTCAAAGGTATTAGACTCCTAACTTCCATTGAGCTCTACGGTTAGGTGCCTAAATACCTTTAAGGACCTGGGCCTTACTACTGCTCTATACCAGTAGGAAATTCCTACCTCCCCAGCACTGGCCTACAAGTAGGAAGATTGGAGTCCCGGTTCCACTCAATCTACCCCAGCCGTTCTCAAACTGTGGGTCGCGACCCGTTTTAATGGGGTCGCCAGGGCTGATGTTAGACTTGCCAGGGCCTGGAACCGAAGCCGAAGTCTGAGCCCCCACTGCCCCGGGCGGCAGGGCTCAGGCTTCAGCTTCAGCCCTGGGCTTAGATTACAGCTCCCCCGCCCCCGGGGGTGAAGCCATTGGGATTTGGCTTTGGCCCCCCCTGCCTGGGGCAGTGGGGCTCAGGCTTCGGTCCCTGCTCCTGGGGTTGTGTAGTAATTCTTGCTGTCAGAAGGAGGTCACGGTGCAATGAACTTTGAGAACGCCTGATCTACCCCACCCACCCATTTCTTCCAGCAGCATCTTCGTACTCCTGAGGGCCAGATGCAGTCTGCAGAGGGCTGTAAAGGGGGTTCTTACTCCCCTGCGCAGGCACACAGCCCTAGTCATGAGCCGGCCCTAGGATTATGCAACCTGTTCCTTTTTCAAGTGATGACTGTTTCCCCTCTTCTCCCATCCGCCTTCCTCCCTCCTCCTCATTTCCCTTTCCAGTGCAGGACACCCATTGCATCGATCCCAGGCAGGAGAGGAAGAGCTGCCTCTACATCAGGTGGGGCAGTGGGACAAACACCGACAGGCAGCTACACTCACGGCAGTACTCATCAGGGAGCCGTCTCTTCCGACACCACGATTTTCAGTGGGGGGATGAAATGCATCCTTGGGCACTGTCGTGATGGCTCAAGAAATCTGTGTCTTCATGCAATTTAATTGCCAATCAGTCATTGCATGTGCTGGGCACCATCCAGCCTTCCTTAGAAAGGGTTTCCTTAACTGGAAACGCTCCAAGGAACATCAGACTGTTGCACATGTACTCTGGCAATGCGTGGTATTAACCCTCTGTCGGAGAACATTGTACTGAATCGAAAGTCTGATGCAATTCCTAATGGGACAGATATGGAGCTGCATCCATTTACAGCGGCCTAGGGTCTGTCCCCGCAGCTCCACTTGTATTCTGGTCTTTCAGCTGCCACACACAGAGTCCAAATGATTCCTCCGAGCCGCCTTAACAGGCAGACGACTCATTCTGGCAGCTCCGGAGTCTGGGACACTGGCCATAGTTGAGTAGTGGGATAACTCCATGCTGGAAATAGCTACACTTGGAAGAGATTGCTTTTCTGTGAGCCAGCACACTGCCTATGTGTGACCAGATCTAGTAACCGCTGGGAGAGCTGTCTGCCAAGCAGATCCAAACTCAGGGAAATGAGTCAGCATGTCCCATGAACTCTATCTTGTGATCCGTCATGGGGGCATAGTGCTCAGAACCACTTCCTAGTCCTTGGGTGAGGGGTTGGCTCAACAGATCTTAACTAAATGGTAGATAGTTACATCCTTGCATCCTTATTTCCGCCACTCCCCCTTCCCCCAGCCCTTCTCTCTATTTCCTTTTTTATTAAACTGCCTCTTTCTTGTTTCAGTAGAACGGCTCTGGGTTTCCATCAGTGCAGCAGATGTCAGAGTCTGGCCTGCAGCGGTTAGTCTCCTCGCCAAAATACGTGCGCCTGATTTTCTTCTCACATAGGGGTAACTCCATCAGTGGTGTGAGTGAAAAATGGGGGCCAGGGTTTCAGTGGGGCAACATGGTCTAGTGGATGGGACGCTGTCCTAGGATTGGGAGACCTGGGTTCTCTTCACCTCTGACCTGCTGTGTGACCTTGGGCGACTCACTTCACCGCTGTTTCTCCGAGTGCCCTATGTCTGCCTTGTCTGGTTTTAGTCGGTAAGCTCTTCAGGGCAGGGACTGTCTCTAGCTATGTGTTTGTGCTGCACCTAGCACAGAGGGGCACTGGTCTTAGGCCTTTAGATGCTAGAGTAATACAAATACTAGTAATGATTTGGAGGTGCAAATACACACATGGGATTTCCAGCAGATCGAGGGACGTGATTATTCCCCTCTATTCGGCACTGGTGAGGCCTCATTTGGAGTACTGTGTCCAGTTTTGGGCCCCACGCTACAAGAAGGATGTGGATAAATTGGAAAGAGTCCAACGGAGGGCAACAAAAATGATTAGGGGGCTCGAGCACATGACTTATGAGGAGAGGCTGAGGGAACTGGGATTGTTTAGCCTGCAGAAGAGAAGAATGAGGGGGGATTTGATAGCTGCTTTCAACTACCTGAAAGGGGGTTCCAAAGAGGATGGATCTAGACTGTTCTCAGTGGTAGAAGATGACAGAACAAGGAGTAATGGTCTCAAGTTGCAGAGGGGGAGGTTTAGGTTGGATATTAGGAAAAACTTTTTCACTAGTAGGGTGGTGAAGCACTGGAATGGGTTACCTAGGGAGGTGGTGGAATCTCCTTCCTTAGATGTTTTTAAGGTCAGGCTTGACAAAGCCCTGGCTGGGATGATCTAATTGGGTTTGGTCCTGCTTTGAGCAGGGGGTTGGACTAGATGACCTCCTGAGGTCCCTTCCAACCCTGAGATTCTATGATTCTATGATTCTATGATTCTACAGTGTACAAGTTTGCTTCTGGACTTTCCATCCTTGCTATCGTGATGAAAGTGCCGCTAGCTTGTCAGACTGGATTTTCATCCAGTGGAAGGATGGGGGGAGGGACAGCTCAGTGGTTTGAGCATTAGCCTGCTAAACCCAGGGTTGTGAGTTCAATCCTTGAGGGGGCCATTTAGGGATCTGGGGCAAAAATCTGTCAGGGGACAATATTTGGTCCTGCTAGTGAAGGCAGGGGACTGGACTCAATGACCTTTCAAGGTCCTTCCAGTTCTATGAGATAGGCATATCTCCATATATTCATCCTCTTCAGTACAAAACAGAACTATTTGCTTCTGTCTCCTCACCTGCCCCAACAGAACAGGGCACCTTTTAGTGGCAAATGATTTTCCACTGGGCAGCCATTACTTACATTTAGAAACAGGATTAAAAGTAGCTTGGTCTGTTACTGCAGGGCTTTGTTATCTTAGTAATGGTTTGACTACAAAAAATCCTACTCAAGCCTACTTTTTTTTTTAAAAGCACACATTTTTATCACTTTCTGGTTTGGAGGAAAAAAGGAGCATGAAAGTGATTTGGTTTGACTCATACTCTGCGATGTTTGTGAAAGCAGCCAAGATTCATTTGTGGTTTTGACAGAAATATGTATTGACTAAAAGTCTTCAGTATTGTAAGCTCATATTATTTAAGGAGGCAAATGAAGATCTGGCTATCTGGTGTATTTACATGCAGCTGTTAGTGGTATCTTTAGGATTATATTCCTCATCTCAAATGAAGCAGTGACTGCAACAGAGCTGACTATGTTTTCACACTTGTTTAACATAGATGATATGAAGACTAGTGAGATAAATTCTTTGTTTCAGAGAGAAAAATCAGTCTGTTTTATGAATGCATTAAATATGTAAAGCCAGAAGGAACCATTGTAATCATCCAATCTAACCTCCTGTAAAGTAGAGGCCACAGGATTTAGAATCATAGAATCATAGAACTGGAAGTGACCTCGAGAGGTCATCTAGTCCAGTCCCTGCACTCATGGCAGGACCAAGTATTATCTAGACCATCCCTGACAGGTGTTTGTCCAACCTGCTCTTAAAAATCTTCAATGATGGAGATTCCACAACCTCCCTAGGCAATTTATTCCAGTGCTTAAGCACCCAGACAGTTAGGAAGTTTTTCTTAATGTCCAACCTAAACCACCCTTCTGCAGTTTAAGCCCATTGCTTCTTGTCCTATCCTCAGAGGTTAATAAGAACAATTTTTCTCCCTCCTCCTTGTAACAAACTTTTATATACTTGAAAACTGTTACCATGTCCCCTCTCTGTCTTCTCTTTTCCAGATTAAACAAACCCAATTTTTCCAACCTTTCTTCATAGGTCATGTTTTCTAGACCTTTAATCATTTTTGTTGCTCTTTTCTGGACTCTCTCCAATCTGTCCACATCTTTCCCGAAATGTGGCGCCCAGAACTGGACACAATACTCCAGTTGAGGCCTAATCAGCACGGAGTAGAGCGGAAGAATTACTTCTCGTGTCTTGCTTACAACACTCCTGCTAATACATCCCAAAATGATGTTCGCTTTTTTTTTTTTTTTTGCAGCAGTGTTACACTGACTTATATTTAGCTTGTGGTCCACTATGACCCCCAGATCCCTTTCCGCAGTACTCCTTCCTAGGCAGTCATTTCCCATTTTGTATGTGTGCAACTGATTGTTCCTTCCTAAGTGGAGTACTTTGCATTTGTCCTAATTGAATTTCAACCTATTTACTTCAAACCATTTCTCCAGTTTGTCCAGATCATTTTGAATTATAATCCTACCCTCCAAAGCACTTGCAACCCCTCCCCGCTATAGGTACTTTTAGACTATAATCCAGTCACGCCGTAACCTTCTCTTTGTGAAGCTCAGCAGATTGTATTCAGAAAGGCAGATTGCTGAACAGATGTACTCGATTCCAATTTCATTTGTGACAAGACCGATCATTGGGGTATAACAGGGATTAGGAGAAGTTAAGGCCCTGGCCTGGGACTCATCCATCTTCGGTTCAGTTTCTATCTCCACCACAGACTTCGAGTGTGACTTTGCAATAAAACGAGGGGTGCTGGGGGTGCAACAGCACCTCCTGGTTGGAGCTAATAATAGCAACCGAATGCTTTGGCTTCCATCCTAGACAGGGTTTTAGCATCCCCCTATGAAAATTGTCCCAGCACCCTGCTTGGGAAAGTCATATAAGTGCTTAGTGCCTCCATTCCCTGTCTGTAAAATGGAAATAATAATTCTTCCTTCTTCCACCCTTTGTTTAGTTTATCTAGCCTGTAACCTCTTAGGGACTGTCTTTTACAATGCCCGTGTACCATGCCTACCACAATGGGGCCCAGGTCTTGGTGGAGACTGCAGATGTGACTGTAGTATAAACATTAACAACTTTTTTGCATTATTCACCGAAATCTGGTTCTAAATCTCCTGGCCTGATGACAGTGGGGGAGCCCTCTCCCATCACATCTGCTGCTTGTACACTGCATCACGATACTTCAATTCCATTAGGAGGAGATGTGCCATATTATTACAAGCTGTCAAAGCAGTAGCTTTGAAGTCAGTTTGAATAAGGGGCCTCAACACAGCATCAAAGTAGGTAGCGAGAGCTTAAAGAGAAAATTTGTCAAAAAGAGAATAAAAGATGGGGTTTTTAGGTTGTCATTTTTTCCCACAAGGAGAAACCTATTCTGTTATCTATCACATTTTCCACTGTGTCTGGCTGTATATAATAAGGGCAAAACCTTCCCTTCAATTAAACAAACTAGGTTAGCGAATAATAGGTATAGAAAAATACAGGAACAATACCTTTTAGATGAATTTGGCACTCCTCTGCGGTAGACTGTCGCACCAATATAGCTGCTTTTGTTCTTTGTAAATAGAATTGAAGCAGCATTTTTTTTTTGGTCCTCCTTTCTTTGTGATATATGTTTTTGTCTGTGTTTAAAGAAAAGAAAAGAAAAAATAAAGGCACTGGTCAGGCATGTGACTGATTTCTCTGTTGTGGTATCGTTTTGCACTGAAGTAACTCATGTTTTGCTGTGGGGGGTATGGGAAGAATCACTCTAAAGCAACTGGGCACCCAAAATACTAGGAAAAATATTATGTGAGAGGGACTAATTCTAAATGTGCTTTGCAGGTTGATACCAAAGCATGGGTGAGAATGTCTTTCTAAGTTTGTTCGCACTAAGAATGAGATGCAGAGGTTTCCCGAGCTGTGGGGGAATCTTAAAAAAAATGCCTTGTCTGGGTTAGGATAGAGCTAGATAATAAGTTCAAATAGTTTGGAAACTCGGTGTTTAACACATGCTAAGGCTAGAGAAAGCCTAGGCTTTAACTCAACCCGTTTAGTAGGGATGAAAGTTGATGTAGATGAGCCTCTCACCTCGATGTGTTCAGGTGCGATGGTCCAGGGGCACCCGCTTAGCCATTCTGGTTCTACAGCAATCGGTGGTTTTCCATGGCCCGGCTCTACAGCCAGGTCACTAGTCAGCCCATTCCCCTTCCAGGGTAAACAGAAAAGTCCCAAAATAGGAAACTCGAACTAATGGGCCTCAAGCCCATCTCCTGACATTCACCAGGAACCTTTGGGAGAGGTAGGGGAGCCCAGGCCTGCCCTCTCCTCTGGGTTCCCTGTTTTAGGCAAACAAGGACTGTTTCTTCAATCTGCCTGCTGCTTCCCTGAGTTGTCCCTACCTCCACCAGGTCTCTGGAGCTGAGAGTCCGCAGTGCTTCTCCTTAGCTAGCTAGGAAGGTGTTTTCACACAGACATTGATCCCAGCCCTTCTCTGCATAGCTGGGCTGTACTGCAAGCAGACCCTCTGAGTCGCTCCCCTTTAGAGCAGTCAGAACCTCCCTCCTTCAAGCAGGAGCTTCCCCTCAGCTCTGCTCCTGGAGCTGGAGTTTGTGTCTCGGCCTCTTGCTTTGGAATAATCAGCAGAAAGGCTCTTGCCAGCTCCCATCAGCTGAACACCCTCTCAAATTAGCTTTCCAAGCTAGAGAGCTCGGGAGTCCAGTCTTCCCCTATCAGCAGCTACATTTACTGTGAGGGAGGTGGCAGCTTTTATGCTGGCTCCTTTCTTCCAGTTCATCCCCTGATTGGCTGGGGAAGAGGGGAGCCTTGTCCTGCCCACTCTGCCAGGCTCCTGGTCCCAGGCCTTGCTTATTTCCCACCCTTACTTATTTCTTCCTCTCTATTCCTATCCCTCCTTTGCTTCTTGTCTCTCTACTGGACCTTTGAAAGTCCCTAATGGGCCATGCCAGGTGGCGAGGTGGGCTGGCTAATAGGCACGACTGCCCTAAAGGGCAAGCCACAGGATCACAGTCCACCCTTGTAATTCTGTCACGAGTCTCATGATATTTAGTGTTTTCTTTAAAGCCCCAGCTCCTGGAGCCATGGGACTATTTGAGAATTTCAGCATGAACCTTAAAGGCTCAAAAGCAGAAGGCACATAAAAAAGAATCCCAAAGTTAGTATATTTTTTAAACAAAACATGATTTTTAAGCCAGCCACACGATTTTGGAACACTTGGGATTGGCAATACTGCTACACTGTTTTGTCTACACTGGACTTTTCAAATGTGCTAGTTAACACATGCTAACAACAAACCTTTATGTATTAGTCTAGACAGGACCAAAGTACTATAACTCTCGCAATGTGGAGCAGTTGCTGTTAGTAGGTGAAGACTGTGGATGGTTAGTTCGAAGGACACAGCAATGCTGGGCTCTGAATGACAATCAGAGCACAATAGCTAGGAGTAGACTGGTCTATGGGCTGTTAGGTAAATGTAAAACTAATGAGCAAGGAACCAGTTTGTTTAATGCAGACAAAACAGTTTTCCATTGGAAAATGCCATTTCAACAAAACTATGAAATCATATAGATTTAAATGAAATTTGATTTAAAAAAACTGGAAAAAACACTGCAACATTTGGGAACAAAAAGTGTTGGTTTTTAACCACTTTGTTTCAAAATTTAATTTATTTTAAATTAAGAAAAAAAAAATAAAAAGGGCCACATTTGAAATGAAACATTTCAGTTGGCTCAGAACAAAATTTTTTGACTTTTCATCTTTATTCAGGCTGATTTTTTTTTTATCTCAAATTTTTGCAGGATGGAAAATCTCATTCCCAAACAGCTCTGTTCATTGGGATCACAACAACAACAGCTGCTGCACTAGGACTAGGTCTCTACATAGGGACTCGGGTATTTTTAAAGTTAGGGATTTTTAACCATAGTATCCTGAAAATGGTGGTGAAAACATCTGATGTCTGTTTCTGACTGTTGCTGTAAAAACACATGCTAATTGTCCTAGTCTTGACATACAATTCCTGTAAAATGGAGAAAATAATACTATCCTATTTCCCAATTAACTAGTTAATGCTTGCAAATCCTTTAAGACTCATGCCTGCCAGCCCTGCAAGGAGTGAGACAATAGTAATAATTATTATTTGCACATCAATCATTTTAAAAAAGGATAATCTTACTTATGCCACCAAGATGTGCACATGCCTATGCTGAGTAAGTATTTTATCTTACTGCTGTTATCCTCATCCTTCCTCACTCTGTCCCCTCCCTGCCGTTTGCTCCTCTCAACTCATCACATTGCATCTAACGTTAGATAGTGAACTCTTTCATGTGGGTACTGTCTTTCTTTTTGTTCTGAAAAGTGCCTAGCACTCTCTTAGGGCATTTCTACACTTACCGGGGATCGACGCTGCAATGATCGATGCATCAGGGGTCGATTTAGCAGGTCTAGTGAAGACCCACTAAATCGACTGCAGATTGCTCTCCCATCAACTTCGGTACTCCACCGAACAAGAAGAGTGGAAGAGTAAGGGAAGTTGATGGGAGAGTGTCGCCCATCGACCCAGCGGGGTGTAGACGCTGCAGTAAGTCTATCTAAACTACGTCGACTCCAGCTATATTACTCACGTAGCTGAAGTTGAATAACTTACGTCGACTTACCGCAGTAGTGTAGACAAGACCTTAGACTGCACAAAAATAACAAGTCATAATAATTAATGGAAAAAGCACTCAAGGATTAAAAACATCACATAGTGCTAAGTACTAGATATGGCTCCCATTTCCATAGTATGTTAGCACCTCACATTCTAATGTATTTCCCCTCACAAAACTCCTGTGCTGCATTTATAGCTATTATTCCCATTTTACAGCTGGGCACAGAGAGGCTAAGTGACTTGCCCAAGGTCACACAGGAAGTCTGTGGCAGAGCAGAGACTTGAACGCAGGTCACCCAAGGCTAGTGCATTAACCACTGGACTATCCTTCCTCTCTATTTTCAAATTGGGCCTGATTCTTTTTTATTGTCATGCCCCTTTTCATTGCTACTGTTAATTAAACTACTAATGAAGCCTTCACCCAACAGCAATGCTAGAGATAGTCAACATTTGTTTGATGAGAAGTTTTTTGGCAAAAAAAATAGGTTTTCATCCAAAACTAAATTTTTCACAAACAATTTTTTTTTTAAATGAAAATACATGCAGTTCCATTAAACCTGAAAACTGCAAGTTATTTGGGGGGAAGGTTGTCAATAAAAAACTTCAGCTTTTAAATTCAAAACTCTTTGGCTTTCAATTGCCAAAAACTGAAAGTTTTAAGTCTAAACCTGATCATTTTCAGATTTCGGTTCCCCAAAACTGAAAAAGTTTGGGTTTTGTGTTTTCAGTTTGTCTATGAAAACCGGCAATTTTTGTGCGGGGGGTGGGGGTGGGGGGTGAGCGGTTGGGAGAGGAGGTCTGCCTTTTTGATATATATGTTTATAGTGTCTACATACAGTGTGTATAGGCGCTGATACCTGATAACAACCCCTTAGGCACTATTACAATATAAATAGTTAATAATTATAATATAATGGTCTAATTATAATTGGTCTTTAAAATGGGACTGAGTTCAGCGAAATGTATGCACATTAAAGATAATACACATATGCTATGGAGTACAACATGCTGCATGTGATTGCAATCAGACACCTTAATGAGCTTAAAATAATTGATCAGTTTCAAAGCAGAAGGATGGATAGAGTTACATGGGGGATTAAACAGGTAATCAGAAGTGGGGATAGAAAAGCAGCATTTGGGGTAAATTGCCCCTCTCTGCCCTAAGAACTCTTCTGTTGTTCCAGCTGGAATCATGCATGCAGAGGAAAACGTGGAGAGTACTTTCAGTGTCTGCACAGAATGGCTGTGCCTCTGAGAACACTTCTGGGTCCAATTTCACATGAATGTAAATGAGAGCAGAATTTTGTCAAAAAATGTAGTCTTAGTGGATCCCCAATCTGTTCTGTAGGTGGCAGCAGCTGCCTCCAGAAAGACAGAGAGAGAGAGAGAGAGAGTGACTCAGATAGAGGTCTAGCAACTCCAACCCTTCCTTCACCAGTAGTTTTGCAGAGCTCCGCAGGATCAGAGTTGAAAACCTCTTCTGATCTGAAGGCAAGGAACTGATACATTTCATCCTTAATGTCAGAACAAAGAAAGCTGTCCAAGCAGAGATTAAAAAACCCAAACCTGTAAAAGGGAGACCAAGTAAGATAAGAAAATAAAGTCAGTGTTTTCTTCTTTGGTGTGAATTTCAGATAGAGAGACAGACAAACAGAGACAGATGTGTATGGAATCTACAGCAAAGGAGAGTGCTCCGCAGGTTCACAAAAGCAATAACATATTCCATCCAGTGTGTGTGACTGTATTTAGGCAGAGGCACAAAAGGGGTGTGATAATTTCAGAACATCCACATACTCTCCTATATGTTGTTGTGTACATAAATACACACACACAGAGACTATGTCTATTCTTTGCCACAGTGTGGACTAGAGGGGGGCGGGAGGGGGGAAGGGAGGGGAGAGGGAAGTGTGAATTACAGAGGGCACCAAAGTGTCCTGAGATTCCGTTAATGTGAACTAGGAACCTTTTACTTCATGCCAGCAGTGTCCACGTGGGGCAATGCGGACAAGCCCTTGGTGTGAAATTCTGTCCCTAGTGAAGTCAAGGGGAGTTTGGCCATCGTTTTCAACGGGGCCAAGGTTTCAGCTTAGGTACAATTCTTATTTATAGTAAGGCCTCTGTGCATTGCCAAAGGGATATAAAGAGCTGTTATTGTAAATGAGAACTAGGCCCACTTGTATTTAGGGCAGTGGAGCTTCACCAGCTGAGGATCTGCACGAGCACACTAGTCAGTGTTACCAGCTCCTGAAAGTTTATTGCAAGTCTCACAATGTTCCGTGGTCTGTCTTAAAGCCCCAGCTCCTGGAAGCATGTGATTGTGAGAATCTCATCTTCCGTTTTAAAATGTAAGCTTTTAGCTCTCCTCGTTACAGAGAAAAGCGTGAAAATGTGACTCCAGAAGACAAATAAAAACCTACCATCTATTATTTTTGCGTATCTCGTTATTTTCAAACCAACCTCATGATTTTGCAGTGTCCTGGCTCCTGGCTTTTGAACAGCTGGAGGTGCCAATGCTGGCATTAAATAAGTCAGGATTTAATAGGATGACTGATGGTTGCTACTTGCCGTGTCCATGAGAATGCAGAGCTCTGCTTTTCTTTTACCTATGGGGCTCCCTCAAAACAGGCTGCTTCAGAGCTTGTTTTGTTCTTGCTCACCTGATCAGAGATGCAATATTGCATTTCAATGTAGACCTCACATTGCCAGCTGCACTCAATCAGGCCTGCATTTTAGTATGGACCAGCCGAACGTTAACTATATTGCTCTGCTCTAGCCAAGGGGAAAGTAAGCTTCTTCTCACGGGTGTTTCTAAAGAGACTCAGTAGGACTGAAACATCAGAAGGGTCCCAGGCATAGCTCTTGCACATTGTATTCAGTGGAGCTGAAGCAACTGAAGGCAGCTGAGAACCAGGCCTAGTGTATTTAAGAACTGTGAAGGAAAGTAGGGAGGGTGCCTGAGCCAATGGACACGCCCAGCACTGCTTTTTACGCGCTACCAGAAGTTGGCAGTTACTCATTCAGTGCCTGCTCCCGAGTAACGGGTTTGGGGAAGGCGACACGATCATGTCAGGTATAGTATTTCTTCCCCCTTCCTATAGTTCAGCTTACCTTTCTGCTAGGGTACAGACCAGGAGTTTAGTCTGCCCAGGACTTTGATATAAATCAACCGTATCGAGTTAATCTCTGATAGCAGAGTGACACAAAACTTCTAAAGGAAAATGTTTGCTAGATCTACAGCTACATCGGAATACAGAACAGTTTATTTATAACCCTGGAAACAGTTGCGACTGTTGTACTCTTTTGAACACCACAGTGTCAGGGGAATCTTTCCCTACGCGTTCGTACTGGTTACTGTCACAAGTCAAAAGCAAAATAAATGATGTGCACGAACATACGTACACTTCCCGAGGGCTCTTCTCTGGGCAAACTTACCCCTCTCAGTCTCTGTGGAATGGTTGCCTTACCTTCCATTGGATGGGCCAGCTCCTTAACGTCCGGGAATCAAGTGATAGCCCCACAGCCTCCTTCAAACTCCCTTTGAGTCTCTGCCACGACAGCCTGCAATTTGCACAACCTACAGCAGTTCTGGTCTTCTTCTTCACAGGATCTCCTGCACCCTAGTTGGGACCCTAACCACTGGAGGGTAAAGTCATTCTTGCATTTTTGCTCTGTCTCTGTGGCACAGTCATGTATCCAGAGTGGAACAGCATCAATGGGAGAGATTGAGCGAGCCCCTCATGTCAGAATAGCCCATAGTGCCCAGGGGTCAGACCACTTTCCTGAGAAGTAGGTGACCCCTGTTCAAACCCTTTCTCCTCCACTGGACGACGAACCTGGTTCTCCCCCATCCCAGGTGAGTGCGTCAACGGCTGGGCTAAAAGTTACAAGGTGGGTGCTACCAGAGGCATTGACTTTGGGATTTCCCCGGGGGTGCTGGACCCTCACCCTGCCCCTGGCGCTGCCCCACCCCCTCGCCCCACCTCTTCCCCCCTCCCCATTCTGTCCCCTCCCCCCAGCTCTGTGGCGGTGGATCTCTTCACCCCTGCAGACCTTATTGCTGGGTTGTGGCTGTGACTGACAGTCACATCTGGAGGAAGACAGACCAGTATGGACAATGGATGAGAGAAGAGAGCATTGTGCTGCACTATTCTTATACTTACCTGCAACACTTGGGCCCCGTTCTTGCTCAGGCATCTCTTCCATTGATGTTCATGGGAGCTATGCTTGAATAAGAACCATGGGTATAGGTTAGGATTATGTATATATTAAAATTCAGTGCAACCTGATACTTACTGTATCTTTGTGTTTCTCAAATGCACTCTTGCTTGTTGCTATTCCTCTGATTCAGGTATTGTATTCCCGATTACTATTTGATCCTTAATAACAAAATTAGTAACCAGAATTGAAAACACAACACTAACCAAAATGTTTTCAAGGGCAAACAGCGCCTGGGTCCCACCTTTAACAACATGGGTGAAGGGAGAGTCCTTCACTTTGTGTGATGGAGATAAACAGCACATGTTTCAAACGAAGAAGGGTTTGACTTCTGCTGCTGCTCTGACCTACCTATCCCCTTATAGGTGTTCTGCATATCAGGTTTTCCTCCACTGTTATTTCTACTGTTACCATAGTCATAGCAACAGTCCTGATTAACTCAGTAGCCTATTAGCAAAACAAGATCAGCCATAATCAGTGCAGCTTTGAGCATCTCTCCTCTGCATTTTCACAAATGGTATAATCACATTTCATTTCTTCCCCTGGCATACTTGGGAGATAATTGCTATCATGTAGCTAACCTTTGCTGATTTTTCTGGGTGGAAATGCCAGTGGTTTAAAAACACAGCTAATCACTGCATGGTGTCATTAGCATTTGGGGGTGGGGGGAGGGAATGAACCAGGTGTAGATCAGGACTTCAAAAAGTTTGGAGTCTGGGGGAGCAAATTTAGAAGTAGTGCTATTGAGGGCAGGCATTGTCTCATACTCTGTTTGTTCAGCACAATGGGACCCTGATCTCAGTTTGGGACTCTGTCCACTATTGTAATACAAATAATAAAAGTCAACCCCAAGAGCATTAGGGGAAGGATCTGTGACTATTCTTGGAGTACATTCAAAACAGGATCAAAGGTGTACCAAACTTCATATATAAAAAGGGCCAAATTCTTCCCTGTGGTGTAATGACCACAGAATTACACCAGCGAATGTGGCCCACTGAATAGAACTACAGAGAGTTGCTAAACAAGAGATTCAGACTGCTCCTTCCAGCTCTGGAGGTCACTGCCATTGGCCCATTAAACCTCAGTTTATATCATAGGGCTGACAGACTGCCAGAAATGTTCCCACTGCTCATAGTTTTTGGTGCTAATGAAGCTGCCGAAAGGCAGACAGAACAATTCAGCACGCAGTCGCTGTGTTGTAAACTCACGGCACACGGGAGCTCTCTGGGTGGCTTGGTCACTTAGGGTCACATTCTCAAACGTCACCCCCACACACACACATTTTTATGCCCAGATGGATCAAAAAGGATATTTGCCCATTTGTTGCCTCCCTGATTTGACTCACACTTATTAGTGATAATACCGTGTAGGGGGAGGAGGCGGCTTTGTGAGTCTTTTCCCTTCATTCGACACAGACTTTAGTGAATCCTTTCAAATGGACATTTTCCAGACTGCTAGCCGAGTGAACGCTTGGGAAGGGAATATGTGGCTATATTATAGCCATGGTCCTCAAAGGGTTAAACTTGCCTAGATGCATGTGCTTGGCAGGCTGCTTTTCTAAAAGCAAGCTCTCTCGCCAAGGAGCTTTTCCCAAGTTTTTTCAGGCCCACACACACAAAAAAGGACTGGATAGGGCGGGTGGAGACGCTGCTAGGCTACTGCTGAGTCACCAGAAGCATCTTTCCAGATCTGCAATGTAATGCCGCACTTACATTACAGACAGTAATTGGTGAATTCAGCATTGCCACCCCACAAGCTTTCAAGAATCAGGACTCAAGGCCTCTGGAAAAAAATCACAAGGCTGTCTTAAAATTCATGAGATTTTAATTTATTTCCTGGTTTCTGAGGCCCTGATTCTCAGAAATATTTAGGCACCTAATTTCCAGCGTATCAAAGATATTTTGGTGGGAGTTAGGGACCTCTGAGGATCTGAGCCTTTAGTGTGCACTTGTAGCACTTTTTCAAGCTTTTCTCTTCGACCAGTGAGAGCTAGAAACTAAAGAACTAAAATAACCTATGGGTTCCAGTGTGGGGTGGTAGTCAAAAAAAAGGGGTGTGTGATTGGAAGGGGTTTTCTTTCTGTATTGAAGCAGGTTCTTTTGGGGTATTTGGGTGGCCCATTCCAGGATGTGATCTACTTCTCTGGTGGAGTGTCCTTGTTTGGTGAAGGAGGTTTTGAGTGTGAATGTGTGTGTGTATATTTCAGACTATCAGCTATACAGTCCCTGAAATCTAACCCCAGACAGTGATCAAACCAGCAGACAAAGGGAGCACCATCATAGTCCTCAACTGTGAGGACTACATGAAGAAGGCCAACCAACAGCTCTCCGGCACCACCTACCATAAAGAACTCAAAGAAGACCCTGCACCACAATTTACCAAGGAACTTAAGGATATCATCAAATCCTTCCCCAGGCAACTCCAACAGAAACTCCACAAACTCATCCCCCCCAAAACCATCCCAGGGACTTTCTACCTGCTTCCCAAGATACACAGACAAGGGTTCCCAGGTAGACGCATCATATCTGGCCACAGCACTCTTACTGAAGGAATATTGTGACTCATAGAACCATCCTCAAACCACTCACTACACAAAAGGCCAGTTTCCTCCAGGATACAACCAACTTCCTCCACAACATTAACAACCTCCCTCAGAACATCCTTGCCACCATGGATTTCACTTCCCTGTACACCAACACCCCTCACAATGACAGCATACCTGCCTGAGTCAAATCTTTACAAGACAGTGGACAACTCTCAGATACCCACCCCAAACATCATCCAACTCATCCATTTCATCTTCGCTCATAACAATTTTACATTAAAAAACCAACACTTTGTCCAAACCATGGGAACAGCTATAGGTACTAGGATGGCTCCCCAATATGCCAACTCTTCATGGGCCACCTTGAAGAAGAATTTCTGGGCAAATGCACCATAAAAACAATGATGTACCTGAGATACATATCGGTGATATTTTCATCCTCTGGACAGATCACTCCTATATAGATTTCCACCACAACTTCAACCACCACCACCCATCTATTAAACTCTCCCTGGAACACTCCCACACCAGCATCAACTTCCTATACACCCCAATCATCTTCAACAATGGAATCTCTCAGACAATTATATACAAGAAACCCAGGGATCACCACACCAACCTTCATAGATCCAGGAAGCACCCCAAACACATCAAGACATTTCTTACCTACAGCCAGGCACTCAGACATCACAGAATATGTTACAAGGACAAAGTCCAGGTGTGACACTCTGTACCTCAGGGGAACACCCTGTACCCCCCATGTTCATCCTTATAATATGACTGTGTGGTATCCAGTGCAAAATTTGTCATGTCGCGTGTCTTCGGAAGGCTCATGATGCACTGAGCATTGTTGTTATAGTGATGTTATAGGTTGTGATTTCATGTATATAGTTATGAGGCTGAAAATGTATCCTCATGGCTTAAAACAAGCCCAGGCAAAACTCTCCAGGAGCAGAGGGGCAGTTCACACCTCATCAGGGCATGTATGGGACAAACCCAGCCCAGCCTCACAGGAACAAAGGACGCTGACCTAGGCAGCAACAAAGGATCTGTTGGACTCTCGAGTGAGTCACCCCCGCTTCCCTTGGTCAGTTTGGGACTACGATGAGGTAACACTCACCTGACTCTGAAGTGGGGGGGGGCAAAGCCAAGAAGGAAGAAAGAACATGATAAAAGGGAGAGACATTTGCCGTGCTCTTCCTCTTTCTTCCACCTCCATCTACAGACACCACCACCCAGCGACTGAAGCACTGATCAAAGGGGAGAGCCTGGCTGAAGGGCAACCAGCCAGCCTGTGGGGAGAAGCATCTAAGTTTGTAAGGCCACTGAAAGTGTTAAGATCAGCTTAGAATGAGTTTTGTTTTTATTTCATTTGACCAAATCTGACTTGTTGTGCTTTCACTTATAATCACTTAAAATTTATTATTTGTAGTTAAGAAATTTGTTTGTTTATTCTACCTGAAGCAGTGCGTTTGGTTTGCAGTGTGTCAGAGACTCCCCTTGGGATAACAAGCCTGGTACATATCAATTTCTTTGTTAAATTGACAAACTCATATAAGCTTGCAGCATCCAGCAGGCATAACTGGACACCGCAAGATGGAGGTTCCTAGGGTTGTGTCTGGGAACAGAGATATTGGCTAGTGTCATTCAGCTGCACAATCCAAGCCGTGGCTGGCCAAAAGTGCTCACTCACGTAGCTGGGAGCAGCTTACATGCCAGATACTGTGCATGAACAACCCGGGAGTGGGGGTTCTCACAGCGGAGCAGGGTAAGGCTGGCTCCCAGAGTCAGGGATTGGAGTGACCTAGCAGATCACCAGTCCAGATAACACCAGGGGAACGTCACACCAGGATATACACCTGACCACATTCACAAAACCGCTTTCACCAGAGATGTAGCTTGGATCACGGAACAAGACACCCAAATACCCTGACAGAACCTGCTTCAATACAGAAAGAAAACCCTTCCAGCGGCACACCCCTAGTTATGACCTACCATCCCACACTGGAACCCATATGAGGTATCATCATAACTACAACCCATACTTGATGGGGACCTCGTCCTGAAATAATTTTTTCCTGAACCCCCTCTTCTGGCCTTCAAACAACCCTCCCAACCTCTCCAAGCAGCTCCCCACAGACCAGAACACACCAATTCAAAGCAGCAGAAGAGAAGAATGGGGGGGGGGGATTTGATAGCTGCTTTCAACTACCTGAAAGGGGGTTCCAAAGAGGATGGATCTAGACTGTTCTCAGTGGTAGAAGGTGACAGAACAAGGAGTAATGGTCTCAAGTTGCAGAGGGGGAGGTTTAGGTTGGACATTAGGAAAAACTTTTTCACTAGTAGGATGGTGAAGCACTGGAATGGATTACCTAGGGAGGTGGTGGAATCTCCTTCCTTAGAGGTTTTTAAGGCCCGGCTTGACAAAGCCCTGGCTGGGATGATTTAGTTGGGGTTGGTCCTGCTTTGAGCAGGGGGTGGGACTAGATGACCTCCTGAGGTCCCTTCCAACCCTGAGATTCTATGATTCTATGAGCACCAGACCCTGGCAGAACAACACATGCAAAACCTGGAAACAGATCTCCACTGCTACAATGATCAACACTCCCCACAACACACCTTTCAGAATCCATGGGTCCTACACATGCCTGTCACAACATGGGGTGTACCTCATCCAGTGCACTAAATGCCCCAATAGCACCTATGTGGGTGAAACCAGACAATCACTTTGCTCTTGAATGACCTTACCACAGGAAAATGATAAAAGACACCCTATCGCCTGTGGGTAAACACTTTTCACAAAGCGATCACTCAGTATCTTAGATTTAGCTGTACCTTTCCCAGACCTGAGGAAGATCTCTGTGTAGGCTGGACAGCTCGTCTCTTTCTCACCAACAGAAGTTGGTCTAGTAAAAGGTGTTGTCTCACCCATCTTGTCTCTCTACTCTCCTGGGATCAACATGGCTACAACAACACTGCATTAGCATTAGTGTGAGGCTGCCTGGCCAAACTGCATACACCCTAAAAATCAAGGGGATTAATCCTTGGCATACCCTGAACGCTACTCCGTATTGCCACAAAGCCTGACCCCATCTTGAGTAGTACCTTTGGGTATTACTGCAATACAAATATTTCATAAAATAATGACAGCAACCACCAGTAAACTATTTGTGTGGCTTGTGTGTTTCCTTTGTATTTGTAGTGATGAATAGACCTCTAGTGGTAACAGTAAATATATACTTTCATTTATAAATAAACGTGCTTGGTTAGGGAAAATGCTGTAAATAGTAGCTTTTAAAAAGCAAAGGTACGAAACATACAATCTGGATAATCAAATACTAAACCACCCACTTGTAAAGAATGTCATAGCTATGAGCTCTTAACCATATTAGTTGTCCATGTTGGTCTTTGCTGTCAGTACTAAAATTAATAATAGTGTTAAGTGACTTTTTTAAAAACTGGGAAAAGATGGCCGTTGCTATCAATCACTGTAGTTGTAACTGGTGTGTGGTCTGATTCAGATTTTCGAGGAAATTCTGAAGTCTAAGTTGAACTTCAAACCATGCTGGTCTTTGACACACAAGAGCCAGCCAAAATGCAATGGGAGATCAGTTCTGGTTCAAGCCACGCTTATGACCTCATGTGTGTGCTGTCTCCAGGCACCAATGGGCTTGGAAGGTGCATGGCACACCAGGATTCAGCATGCTGGTACACAGCTGGAGGAATGGATCATTGCCCCTTTCTCAAACCTGGTAGCCGGAGATTGGCAGAAGATTAAGACCAAGATAAATTTTTACCTCCCGCTAGCTCACACAGGTCATCCCCGGGACCTGCTCACCAGTGTAAGGGGCTCACAATCTGGCCCTGAGGACTTGCAAATCTATCGCACGGCAGCTTGCGGCCCTGCAAGGTCCCATTCAGACAGTGCTCCAGCAGGGGGCAGTTCCGCACCGTGCTCTGACATACTGTTGTTTGACACGGTAGATGCCCAAGTGCATTGTGGAACTTTTCATGCTGTTCCTGCACGGCAGCCTGGTGTGCTGTACAGTCACCCCTGGCTTGCTGTGCAGTAAGGTCACATGTAGACAAGCCCTTTGTTAGCTTAATTGAATCGCCCTTAGAAAACAGGACGGGGCTGATCTCATTTACTGCCCGGGCAGTTTAAGGCTCCTTTACACTGACTTTAAGGCCCTTTTACGCTGCCAGAGCAGTGTAAAGGGGCTTAGTGTAAATGAGCCTCAGGCCGCACAGGTTTAGCTTCTAGGCAAACTCAGGTCATGTCTAAACCACAGACCTGCTGGCAGGGGGTGAGTTGTGACTCACAGAAGTCCCTCGTGCAGATGCCGTTTCACTGGCAAAATTCAGTGCGTTTACCGGTTCCGTTCAGAAGAATACGCGGAATAAGCTATACCTTCAAAAGTGTAACTTTGCCAGCCTAGCTGCATCCACCCTGGGAGTGCTCTGCCCGTATACTATACAGCTAGCAAAGCTCTCCTCACATAGACCTGGCCTCAGACAGAGTTGGGAACCCAAAGAGCAGTTGAAGAAGTTCTCGAAAGCTCCTGTCCCTAGCAGTCTGTTGGGTGTCTAGAGTCTGTCCACTGGACTGTTTTGTCACAAAGCCTTTGAATGTCAGGGGTTTTATCTCTGGTTATGACCTTTATATTTATACGCATGACTTCTCCATCCATAGAAACAGGAAAAGGCCATCAACCCCAATGTGCTTTCACTTTTCTGTCTGTTGTTTTTTTGCTTCGTCTAACTCCTCGACTCCCTTCCTAGTCCAGAAACAAAGCTAGGTCGCGCTCAAACTCACTGGTGACCCTTAGTGACTTATTCCATGTGTTTATGATCAGGCCTAACATTCATCTCCTAGGATTTTCTCAGAAATGTATAGGGCTTTTTACATACCAGTGCAGTGTGAAGGGGGCTTCGGTATCAATGAGAATCAGGCCCATAAGAGTGTTTACTGGCTCATTAGACTGGACTGTGTGGTGTTCTTTACTCACCAATCTAGCTATCTTAGGTACGTATCTGGTCCCTCTTACCACAGTATCTGAGAACCTTGCAATCGTCTATATAGCTGTCCCTGTGAGGTAAGGATGTACGATTATCCCCATTTTACAGATCAGGACTGAGACACAGAGAGGCTAAATGACTTGTTCACACAGGAAGTCTGCGGTGGAGTAGTGAATTGAACCTAGGTGTCTAGAGGTGAAGAATAATGCCCTAACTACTAGACAAGCTTTCCTCTCTACCAACCAACGTTGCCGGAGTTGAAGTGATTTAGCAGGCTGCAGTATAAATGCCATTTTACCCTAGTTTCTTAAAGGACAAGTGCAAGCATCTTCGGTGATTCATCCCACCCAAAGGACACTCAGTAGAACACTTAACTGCTTGCACAGTCTGAATCTGCCAGCTTATGCCTATGCATCTTGCTTTCAAATGACTGGGACTTGGGCACTGGTACATCTATCCACTCTGGGTAGCTGGATCCTTCTGGCATGCTACTCAGTGCTGAAATAGGGAAAGTATCCATTTCTCTTGGTGTTCTGGCTGCAGTTTTGGTTGAGGCTGTCAGGGTTATCTTTGGAACTAGAGAAAAGCTAGAGATTCCTCCCACCCCGCTTTTCAGATGAGAATAAACCCAGATGGGTTAACTTTAACCTTCAACCCGAGCCCTTAACCTTTCCTTGTAACGTTTTGGAAGCGGATATCTTTGTTGCCCTCTCCTGCACCCTCTCCCAGGTTTGCTGTTCCTGGTGGTACAGTTATCAGTACAGTGAAAGTCAAAAAAATACTGTATAAAATAACAGTGCCGTCTCTTTGGGCTTGCGTTCCTTTAGCGTGGGATTTCCTCTTCCTGCACCCCATTCTGGCCCCTTTTCACTACTCATGCCACACAAAGAGGGTGGAATCTGGCTGTAGCTATCCAGCTAAGAATTTCTCTGAGGTGGGGAGCTCTCAGGGGGCATAGAGCTGACTTCTATGCCACTCCTCTGCACCCCTTCAGTCTAGGGTGGTGCCAGATGAAAGAGAGGCTGTGTCCACAGCAGGGTTGACTATCACTACACTCTGCCAGTTCTCAGCTGGCTTATAGTAGGGACTACAGTCATCTGGCGTAATTCAGAGCATGCCCTAGGCTGCTCCAATTTAGGTCAGGGCTGGATCAGTTCCAGTTTCAGAATGAGAGGGCCTTACCTTTCTCACCAATTAAGCTCTCAGTTCAGGAGAGAATCAGGCCAATATTATCTTATTTACCTGCTGGGCTAATGAGCACATCAACCTTTTTCTCACAGTAACCCCCATAATCAATCATCTGTCAAGGACGGTCTAATCAGCAGTTCTCAACCTTTCCAGACAACTGTCCCCCTTTCAGGACTCTGATTTGTCTTGCGTACCCCCAAGTTTCACCTCACTTAAACACTACTCGCTTACAAAATCAGACATAAAACATCATAAGACAGCACCCTGTTATGGAAAAATGGCTTCACTCTCCATTTTATAATTAGATGGTAAAAATGATCAGTTGGAATAGAAATATGGTACTTGCGTTTCAGTGCGATACTTGAGCCTGCTTTTCGCTTGTGAACCTTGCCTAAGCCTGAGCCCGAGGCGCCAGGGCTGAAGCATGTAACTTAGCTTCACGGGGCGGGGCCCACTGTGTCATGGGGCCCTGGGAATTGCCCTGATTGACACCCCTTAAAGTCAGCCCTGCTCTTGCAATCCCCCTAAACCTGTCCTGTGACCACCCCTCCCGGGGCTAGAACCCCCAGGCTGAGAAACACTGAGCTAGAGAAGTTGAGTAACCTCTGGAAGACCTCGGCCTACCCCAGCTTGAGAATCACTGCTCTAGATAATACTGCAGGTGACTGGACTAGATGACCTCTCAAAGTCCCTTCCAGTCCTACGCTCCACTTGTGCCACTTCTTGGTTCTTTGAGCTCAGATTAAATTTTTTAGACATATGTAGAAAGCATTAGCAATCTAGTGGCCCCATAATTTAACCTGTCCAAATCCTTTTGAATGCAGTTGCTTGGTCCTTGTTTTTGGTCTCCAGGCAGATATACTCAATTGTCCAAACTCTGTAATCTCGAGGCTACTCTAGGTCTCCCTTCCCTCGCCAACTGTATATGTTTGGTTATCTGCTAGCAGATTACTGAAAAGGAAATAATAGTATATTCAGGCTTAACTCGAGATAACGTTCACTCTTTGGCCTCAAGGGAGCCATATTATGTGCATGACTATGCTAGCCAAAGAACTGCGACACTCTGAACATTGCTGCTTGTGGTATCTGTTTTGCTAACTGCATCATTATACTCAACGGTATTAGAGAAGCTCATGAGGGCCTCAGTTGAGAACTGAGCCCCATTGCACTAGGCCCTGTACAGACACATAGTGAAAGACAGATCTTGTCTGGAAGCATTTGCAGTCTAAACAGGGAGACAGGCAAAGAAAGGGGAGGGGGGATTTAAGCTGAGAGAGATTGACTTGCACAAGGTCACATAGGCAGTCATAGCTGGAAATTGAACCCAGGTTGCCTGTTTGTACAGAGCCTTAATTCTAAACCCATTCTTCTTCTTACCAAGATTATTAGTAAAATATCAGATCAGTCCAATGAAACAAGAACAGGAATTTTCTTATGTCAATATATTTATCCGGAAATAGGGCCTTTCCAAAATGTAACTTCAGTGCATAAAATTGGAGACACTAATTCTGAGCTCACTTACATCCCTGTGAACCAGGAATACTGAAGCTATTGAAATCAAGGGAGTTACACTGTGCGGGGGCCAACTCTGAGTGGTAATTAATGTGTTGAAGTACTGAAACCTTCTGATCTTGGAAAAGATATCTACTGGGAAATGCCGTTTCAATGAAACTGACATTTTTTGTGAAATCATATTGATTTCAACAACATTGCATTTAGAGAGAAAAAAATCTAATTTAAAAAACAATGTCAGCATGTCCCATTTTGACATTTTGAGAACAAAGTTTCAATTTTTCATTTTGAAATGACTTTTTATTTTAAATGTTTTAATGTTTTTTAAGAAAAAAGAAAGGGTCGAAATCAAATGAAACTTTTACATTTCTCAAAACATTTTCCATTGACGGCAAAATTATTTATTTATTTTTTTAATAAATCATTTCAAATTTTTGGTTTTCATCTGGATTTGGGACAAATGTTGTTTTCCAAAATCTCAAATTTTTTTGCAGAATGGAAATATCATTTTTGGATCAGTTCTACTAGTTAGTGTGCCCACCCTCGAAATAGTTATTATGCATCAGGGTCAAAACACACTGGCAGGGAGGTTTGGGTAAGCTCACACTGTCGGCCTTGCTTTACACATGAGGTTTGCTTTGACTAGGTCGAACGACATGTTAATGATGTATGCTTCCTTCTGGCCTTAAAAATCTAGGAATGTATCAGTGACCACATTCTAAAACTCCAGTGTGGAGTTTAGCACAGGCTAGTGAAGTTCAGTGCTAGGCTCTGCCCAGGTTTTAACTCACCAGCTTAGCATGTGCTGCTAACATACAATGGGTGGGATTTTCAAATTTGCCTACGTGACTTACAAGCACCAGTGTCACTGAAAGTCAATGGGCGTTAGGTGCCTAACCTGCTCGGGCACTTTTGTAAATCCCACCGGGAGCCAGATCCCCAAAGGTATTTAGACGCCTAGCTCCCATTGATTTCAGTGTGTAAAACACCTTTGATGTCAATAGGAGTTAGGCGCTTAAATACCTTTGAGGATCTGGGCTCTAGAGGACCTATTCACAAATTGATAGGTGCCTAAATACCTTGTAAATCAAGCCACAACACGCTGACTCACCCTCTGCCAGCATTGCAGCCAGACAGGGGTCTACTACCCTTGGGCCACTTCCACACTCCCCCTCCAAGGGTACCTGCTGGTCCGGTGAGATAAGGTGATCTGGGGGGGCCTTAGCTGCCAGCAGAAACTCTGCTGGGGTTGGGCCAGACGGTGGTCTGGGCCAATCATCTGCTTCCCCCGGGGTCAGGTCAGTCCAGGGGCCAGGTGGTCCGGGCCAGTCGTCTGCACTCTTCAGGCCTGCTGCCGTCACCCAGCGCGAGTGCTCAGGGAACGCGTCTGTCCCCTCCAGTGTCTGGGGCCCTACTGAGTTTCCAAGTCCCGCCTTTATACTTGCAGCCCCGCCCCTTGGCTTCCAGGGGGCGGGGCTATGGGGTAGGGCTCCGCCCACAAGGAGGTGGGGCCATCCTCTTCCTCTGTGTCTGGGAAGGGCCAGTCCACCTCACTACTGTGGGAGAAAGTAATTCAAAACTAACAGGGATTATTCCCAGATACAGACTATTCATTAGAAAGGCATCTATACCAAGAGAAGCTGAAATTTCCTAAGACACTTAAGGCAAAACTTCCTTAGGCAGCTTTGCACAGCTGGGCTAGAATTTTTATGTTCCTGGGCCAAATCCTTAGCTCAGTCCTAGCTGAGCGGGAGGGGAGAGAAATAAGGCTGCTCTAAACCAGAGGTTCTCAAAGTGGGAAGCACGGCCCTTGGGAGTGGGGGTGAGGAATGTATTATTGGGGGGGGCAGCATGAGAAACTTCAGGAGAAAAAACCTGACTGTGCACACTGAGAACTGGGCGGCTGCAGAGCGATGACTGCAGGCTGAACGCCCCGCTTGGAAGGCAGCACCACCGCCAGCATCAGTGAAGTAAGGGTAGGAACGCCACACTATTTATGCCACCCTTACTTCTGCGCTGCTGCTTTCAGAGCTGGGCGCCTGGCCAGCAGCCTCTGCTCTCTGCTCTGCCTTCACAGCTGGGAGGCCAAAGAGTAGCCGCTGCTGGCCAGGTGCCCAAAGGGGAGGAGCATAAACTAATACAGACACAAAGAAGGGGGCGCAATCAAATACGTTTGAGAACCACTACTCTAAGCCATCTGTCTTCTGCCTCCATCCTGGGCCTGATCAGAGGCTTAAATATCCCTCATGTGATTTAAATGCTTGATCCAATGTCCATTGACATCAAAGGTCATCTTACCATTGACTTCAGGGAGTATTGGGTCAAGTCTTAGAACAGCCTAAGGACTCCTCTAAATTACACTAAGCAAAGGACTGATGGAGCACTACACATTCTGACCCTGCCCTTAAGAGGCTTTGACCTGCCTCTCCCTGCCCACTCACTGTGGGGGAGGGGTAGCAAAGAGCGATCTTTCCGGGCCTGATGTCACCAGTGGAATTCCCTTACCCAAGGTGAATCCCTGGCTGCATCGTTAGTGCAATTTCCAGCCACTTTGTGCTGCCAGAGATCTGCCCCGTGTGTTTCCAAGCAGTGACTATTCACTTCGATGGGCGCAAGCTCAGGCCCAAATCAAAAATGACTCTTAAACAAATGCCACCCACCTGCCTCAATGGGTGGCAAACTTAACAGAGCCAGGCGAGAAGGGGGCAGTCCCAGCAGCTATGGAGGCAGACACTTGCTGAGGGACACCAGTAGTTCCTCCCTTACCGGGGAGTCTCTGGCACCTGCTAGGGGGAGAGAGATTGACTGGCCAGTATTCCCCAGTTCCCAGGATCTAACCTGGCATGAGGACCATGTGGAGCCTCTTTCAGTGCCGTTCCAGCAGCCCCAGCTGCCTACCTGAACTACAAATGGGAACCGGGCCTGGCAGATGCTGCCAGTCTAGCCAATTGCCCATTTGGGGGGCAGGAAGGAATTTTTTCTCCCATGGGCCAATTGGCTGAGGACCAGGGAGTTTTTTGCCTTCCTCCCAGCACCTTCAAGCCACAGTCAGTTAAGTAGACAGGCGCTTAGTACCTAACTGAAGTACTTGGTGGAGTTGCTAATTCGTTGCAACAGTTTCCAGTGTGATTAAACAGATAATAGGAAGAGTTCCTAGAGGTAAAAGACCTGGGATTTTGGTGATATGTCTTGGGCTCACAGATCTTGCGATCCTTGCGAGCCAGTCCCCACCCTTCTGTACCCTCTGTCCTCCTCATGCGGGGAAGGGTGCCAAGACCCAGAGAGAGCTGAATCCTACGGGGCAAGCTGAGGAGACTCTGTTGTTAGATGTTTGGTTGCGTGTGTGTGTTTTCCCTGTGCGCTGCCCTAGCTCTGCACAGACAGACAGCACAGCAGACATTGAGCGAACCGTCCAATGACCACAAGATCTGTTAAGGTACGAAGACACCAGGCTAGGTTTATTGTCAACAAAGCACGGTAATAGCACCTGGCAGACTCTACGAGGATACTAAGACATGTATGCCCATGACAATGGACGCAGCTCAGTGAATGGTGGGATTATCCATTCCCCTGTCGGCTGGACAAAGATACTCCCTCTGAGATAAATCTGTATACCCTGATACAAACATGTTACGTACTGCCCCTCTGACATAGTTAGTTACTGCCCCCTGACGTGGCTACTTATCACCTATCACTTTGTACATGTTGGTTCAATTAAAACATCTCTATTATGTACTGTCATCCTGACCTTATCTTTTAGGAGGGGGTCAGTGTGTTCCTGTTATCCTTGGGAGATGTTTTTATCCCATCTTTGATATTGGGATGTTCTAGTAGCACTTGATATCAGGGTGTTTGCGTGCGTACTCTGTGCTTAGCACTTCTTAGGCATGTGTATTTCTGCAATAACAACTCTGTTCTTGCCAGAGTCTGTGAGCAGGGCCTGCCCCATACCAGGCCTCTGATACTAGGACTTATGTCTCAGGCTCTCTTCCTACTACAGACCTTACTCCAAGTTACAGGTTATATGATAAGGAGCCCTGTAACTGCTGTGCTGGAACCAATTAAGTGCCTGGTATAGGAGAGTGAGAGTAGTGGGAAGGTAGCACCCCTTCCCTTTGCTAAAGTTTAATAAAAGTTGTGGCCTAACACTTAATTCCACACATGTCTCTCTCCTCATTTCGCTGCTGTGTCCACATGAGCGTGGACTTTATATTCATTACTGGCTTGATTCTGTAGGTCCGCTAGTTTTCTAGGGGATAATTATTACATCAGAAGGGACCTGCCTCTTTGTAAAATGCAGTATGTAGATCATACAACCAAAAAGTTTGTGATCAATGGAACCAAAAAATCAAAGGCAAATTTATCATTACTTGTATAGTACATTCTATTATGACAGCCAGGTATAATGTAGGATTATTGCTTAAAGCAAAATCTAAACTATGATAAACTAGTTCAAGGTCTGAAAAAGTTGGTAGGTTTCTTATACAAGAAAGCATCAGCAGAAAGAATCAGTAATAAATAGGTGCCTTGAGCATTATCACCTTTTCTCTTTTTATTCGAGCCCTTCAACCTCTAGCTGTTGCAATAAGAATGAATCTAGGAACCAAAGGAATTCATAAGAGCAGTGGGGAGCATAAAGCACTGTATTATGCAGATGAAATACTCTTACTAAAGGATAATCCTGGGCAGTCTAGGCAATCTTTGGTGAACATTACAGGAAATTTTGGACCACTATCAAGCTACAAAATAAAGTTAAGTGCTGTCACTCAGGGCCGGCGCTTGCACTAGGCGACCCTAGGCGGTCGCCTAGGGCGCCAAGATTTGGGGGGCGGTGGGTGGCTGCCTCCTGGCTCCCCGCTCAGCCTCTGAGCGTGGAGCAGGGAAGCAAGGGGTGGCTTGCTGCAGCTGCTCGCTGCCTCCCCGCTGAGCGGGGAGACAAGGGGTGGCTCGCCGTGGCTGCCCGTTGCCTCCCTGATCAGCGCACTGAGGTGCTGAGCGGGGAGACAAGGGGCAGCTCACCGCGGCTGTCTGCTGCTGAGCGAGGAGGCAGGAGGCAGCCGCGGCAAGACGCCCCCCGGCCTCCCGGCTCCACGCTCAGCTCCCAGGGTCATGGGGGGCTGAGCTCCTGGGGGTGGGAGAGCTGGGGGGGTGGTGTTGCAGGGGTGGGGGCGGTGCAGGGCAAGGGAAAAGGAAGTTAGGGCGTGAAACTTCCTTGCACCGGCTCTGCTGTCACTTTTACAGTTTTGTCTCTGCACAATGCCAGATGAGTTGCAATTCCTTAGCTCTCTAAGGGCAGGTCTTCACTACCCGCCGGATCGACGGGTAGCAATCGATCTATCGGGGATCGATTTTTCACGTCTCGTTAAGACGCGATTAATCGATCCCCGATCACGCTCCCCGTTGGCTCCGGCAATCCACCTCATCGAAAGGCGGAAGCAGAGTTGATGGGGGAGCGGCAGCGATCGACTCGCCGCCGTCCTCATGGCCAGGTAAGTCGATTACGATACGCCGACTTCAGCTACGCTATTCACGTAGCTGAAGTTGCGTATCGTAGATCGACCCCCTCCCCTAGTGTAGCCCTGGGCTAAGAGAATGACATTCCTGGTTATGTTGCTCAATAAGGGAGAGATTCCCATTGACTTCAGGTTCTATATCAGCCTTGAACCCAAACCTAAGCATGTGTATATAAACATTGGTAAAACTTACGCTATGATAACTGAGGGAGGAAGACCCATCCTAAAGGATATTACACATGGAGAGCTTAAAAGAGAGAAAAAAAGTAAGTAGATAGGATCGATGATTGCCGACAATGGTGCCCTCTGGCATTTTACCAAAGTTGCTTGGTGCAAATGGTGGGAGCTGACCCCAATTCTCTGAGAAAAAGATGCCAATAAAAGTTACAAGGCACAGTGTATAAAACTGTAATGTGACCCATCCTAACATATGGAACAGACACTTGGCCAGCCACAAGAAATCACGCTCTCCGCCATGGAATGAAGACACTGAGTTTGTCAACTATTTGGACACTCCGTGCTAGGCAATAAAAGGAGGTTGCGAGGGACCTAATGCAGGTTGTCCCAACTGAAGACAAGTTGAGGAGGTTGAACTTCGTTGGTATAGACATGTCCAGTGGAGACCTGAGAGTTATACTGGTAGGTTGGCTCTTGCAATGATCATGGATGGAAGATGAACAAGGGGGAGGCCAAAGACTCGGTACATGGACTGGCTATCAGCAGAAATTGGAGAGACTGGTTTGCACAACAGCCAGGCCTACAATCATGAGTTTTGGAAGAAAGCTATTAAAGTTGCTGACCCTGAACAGGGAAGTGGAAAGAAAGAGAGAAAGAAAGACATAACATTTGTTTTGGTCAACATTTTCTGTGTTCTTTTTCATTGAAAAACTGGTAACCAAAACTCAAATATTGTTCAGTAAAATCTTTGCGTTTTGGTTAACAAACAAACAAACAAACAAAAACTTTTGGTTTGGGTTTTCATTGAAAAAATCTAAAAAGAAAATTGCAGGAAATCTTTGGGGAAAAAAAAGCAGAAAAATTTCAAATTTTCCCATGACGATAATTGACTATTTTCAGAAAGAGCTACATAATTACAATTTATTAAGACTCCCAAATCAATAAATGTCATAATTAGAGCTGGACAAAAGCTTTTGACTAACATTTTTGGTAAAAAATTCAGATTCAGCAATAACACTTTGCAAATTCATGTTGATTTCACTGACCTGAAGTTATTTTTTTTCAACTTTTCATTTCATCAAACATTTGGAGAATTTTTGGTTTGGGTCTTTTTTTTAAAAAAAACTTTCCAAAACTGCCAACAAACTGAAAATTCCACCATGCTCTCTTGGTGATATTTCTTAATTAGGAATTCAAAAGCTTTCGTGTACCTTCTGCCATGGTATAATAGCATTCGTGTATTTATTTGCATTGTGGTCATGCCTAGATGCCCGAGTCATGGATCAGAACCCCATTGTGCTAAGTGCTGTACAAATACAGAAGTTTATTTGCTAGACCCTGCAGTCTCAGCTGACGAGCTCCTGCTTTGTGATTACATAGCTGATTGGCATTAATGCACTACATGCAATTCTGGCTCTTTCGTACCTCGGTCAGATTTCCCTGCAAGTCTCCTTTTATTCTAAACTTACACACGCCAAGGCTGGCTAATCCCTCTCAAAGATCCTACTTCCAAACTATCCAGAATCATTTTTAACTTGTCTTTGGCAGCACCTTGTTGATCTCAGTAACATCCAAGCAAACCAGAACTGCACAGCATTTTCTAAACACGATCTGACTTGCTGGACAGTAGCATCATTTATATGCTCCTCGCTTTTAGAATTACATATCAAGACTGTGTTTGCTTTTCGACTGCTGCCAAATATTATCCAGATGGTCTTAATGTCACACCACTGTGGGCCTTTTATTTTCTGGACTATACTAGGCTTCCTTGTAGGCTATAGTCTCTAGGATTATTTCTGGCCCCTTAGCTCATTTCCTATCCCTTCTGCTGCATTAGTCATTCATCAGCCCAGGAAACCTCATCTATTTACCCACATCACTTCAGAATGGAAGAGAGCAGAGGAGAATACATTTTCATACGGCACCGTTCATACCCAGGCTGTCCCAAAGTGTTATCCCAAGGAATTAGACACATACTGCCAACTGCAGTTACTGTGTGGCCAAACAGAGCAGCCATTATGTGCTCAACAATACTGACTGCACCTCGTACAACGTGCTTTTTTAGCCGGGAACCTGGGGTTATCACACGCTGCCTGGTTTGATAAGGCCTCTATAGCTTGCATCTGGACAGCACCCAGGATTAGTAGAAAGGACCCTGATTTCCTATCTTATCTGAAGGAATGCATCACTAGCAATGCAGCCATTCCCTAGTATTGCTCTGTAGCGTCAGTGTTAAGTATGAGCCCAAGCCCAGATATGGCCTCATGGGGTTGCTTTAACTCACACTAGTTGGCTGTGGTAGCCAAGAGGCCTTATGGCATTTGAGTACCAGCAGAGCGGGGGGGTGGGGGGGGGGGGCAGCAGAGTGCACCAGTGCGTCTCCTACACATCGGGTACCTAGGGTGGGAGAGAGTTGGTGTAAAAGCTGACCGTGCTGCTTTAGGCCAGCTGAGAGTGCCCCTATGCCAGGGGAATTTTCTGCTGGTCACCTAGGCCCAGATACTGCCACCTTGATCTGCCTGAGAGGCCCAAAATGGCCACAAGAACGGGGGCGGGGGAAATCGAGCCCTTGATCCTGCTCTGCCTTTGTCTGGGGAAGATAATAATCCGCTCACCACGCGTTCCGTGAGGGCAGAATTCACCCCGTGACAGCTACTTGTGCTCCACGCACTCAACTGTCATTTGCAAACATAGATTTCTGACCTTCCGGCACCCAGGCAACTACAAACCTGTGAACTGAATACAAGCTGACTAAGTGCGGCCACAGAAATCCCAAAAGAATTGCTCTGAGATGTGTGACCATCTCAGTCAAGGCACGGTGGCATTTCCCATTTTGTTGCAACAGGACATTTTGTTTTCTATCTCCCTGCCCTGCCAGGACCTTTCTGCAGCTCAAGTGTCTTTGGAAGGGGACTTAGTTGGGTTCCCTGGCCTGTTCTAGAGCCAGGCAGCGGGGCAGCTGTGAGCTGTGGCTCGAGTCCAGTTTATAGCCAGCAAATGCAGAGAAGCAGACGTGCAGTTGCTGAACTTGGCTGCCTAGAGTGTTCCCAGCCACCGAGAGTTAGGGAGCTAGGAAGAGGCCTGGCGGAAGTTGCCTAAAAGCTCCCCCTGGCAGGAAAAGATGGTCCCGGCCAGGCCCCACTTCTGCATTGGGGGAGCTGAGAGCTGGGAAATGAGTGACTCTCTAGAATGCATGGAGAGCATAAGAGGGAAAAACTCATCCTCAGAAATACTCCTCAGTGGATTTCCCCTCACTGCAGTTTGAGACATAGCTGTGTTTGCACGGGGGTGGGGTGGACGGGGAAGAAGGGCATTTCACGGTGACAGAATAAATGAATGTTGCCATTGAACGCAGAGCCTTTGCCACAGAATTTCGCCAGGGAGGACGCAGGACCCTGACAGCGATAATACTTCTCCCTTGACCTTTGTCTGTCCTGTTTACCTTCACGCCAAGCTCTTTAGACCAGGGACTGCCTGTCGCTATGTGTTTGTACAGGGCCTAGCACGCGCTGGCCCTGATCTCAGCTGGGGCTTCAAGCACTACTGTACCAGAAATTAGAACAACAGTAACAAATCCAGTTCCCTTTCGGACAAGTGATTTACGGCACAACACAAGCAATTCAGTGAACTTAGCAGCCATGCTTTACTTATGGATCCAACCTTACTTATGGTGGATAGAAAACTGGCTGGATGGTCGTGCTCAACGGGTAGTGATCAATGGCTCCATGTCTAGTTGGCAGCCGGTATCAAGTGGAGTGCCCCAAGGGTCGGTGCTGGGGCCGGTTTTGTTCAATATCTTCATCAACGATCTGGAGGATGGTGTGGACTGCACCCTTAGCAAGTTTGCAGATGACACTAAACTGGGAAGAGTGGTTGATACGCTGGAGGGTAGGGACAGGATACAGAGGGACCTAGACAAATTAGAGGATTGGGCCAAAAGAAATCTGATGCGGTTCAACAAGGACAAGTGCAGAGTCCTGCACTTAGGACGCAAGAATCCCATGCACTGCTACAGACTAGGGACCGAATGGCTGGGCAGCAGTTCTGCAGAAAAGGACCTAGGGGTTACGGTGGACGAAAAGCTGAATATGAGTCAACAGTGTGCCCTTGTTGCCAAGAAGGCTAACGGCATTTTGGGCTGTATAAGTAGGGGCATTTCCAGCAGATCGAGGGACGTGATTATTCCCCTCTATTCGGCACTGGTGAGGCCTCATTTGGAGTACTGTGTCCAGTTTTGGGCCCCACGCTACAAGAAGGATGTGGATAAATTGGAAAGAGTCCAACGGAGGGCAACAAAAATGATTAGGGGGCTCGAGCACATGACTTATGAGGAGAGGCTGAGGGAACTGGGATTGTTTAGCCTGCAGAAGAGAAGAATGAGGGGGGATTTGATAGCTGCTTTCAACTACCTGAAAGGGGGTTCCAAAGAGGATGGATCTAGACTGTTCTCAGTGGTAGAAGATGACAGAACAAGGAGTAATGGTCTCAAGTTGCAGAGGGGGAGGTTTAGGTTGGATATTAGGAAAAACGTTTTCACTAGTAGGGTGGTGAAGCACTGGAATGGGTTACCTAGGGAGGTGGTGGAATCTCCTTCCTTAGATGTTTTTAAGGTCAGGCTTGACAAAGCCCTGGCTGGGATGATCTAATTGGGTTTGGTCCTGCTTTGAGCAGGGGGTTGGACTAGATGACCTCCTGAGGTCCCTTCCAACCCTGAGATTCTATGATTCTATGAACCTGCATTTTTGTGTATGCAGTTGCTGAAACTGCATGTGCAATGAGTATTTGTATGCATAACCGGGTAAATAACCCAAGTGAACATACAACTGCCTGATTTAAAACAGCCAGCTGTGATTAATGCACATGCAAAGTAGGCGTACAGCTAGACACAGATGTTGAGTTTTAAACTCATGAAAATCATATCTGCATTTTTTTTCAATCTTGTTGCTTATCAATGTTCTTGTAAAAGATCTGTCATTTCCTAGAGCCTCCATAGCTTCTTTTCCCATCCGCAGTGAACTCTCTCAGCAAAAAGTTTTCCTGCCTTTTACTACTTCCTTCCAAGTTCTGAGATACAGTTTTCCAACCCTGGTACTTTCATAACTTCCCTTAGTTTTTGCATTGCCTTAGCTGCTCAGATGCAACAATAAATCCTTTCAACATTTTGCTCCCCCCCAGTCCCCAGGAAAATGCAGCTCATTCTCTAGGATGCTCCAATCAGCTTCTTTCATGACCACTGTGGCAAAGATATAATTTAAGTTTTGGCGAATAGCAACCTCATCTGCAGCCAGCTTTCCACTCCTGTCCTTCACAATTGGAATCAAAAGGTTTATTCGATTATCAAAACAGGGCACTGACCAATGGCAAACAAAGGTTTTCAGTTGATTTGCTATCCTTGACGTCATCTAAACAGTGAATGAACTGAACAGGTGGCAGATACTTCCTTCTTTTTTTGAAGTATGTGTTCTCAGCACAGTTGTTGATGAATGTCAAAGCTTTTAACTCCTTGTCACCCGGATCTGGGTTCCTCCCCAAATATTTATCATTCACCTGAAGCACCTGGCACAGAAAATTATATGCAGGTTTGAAGATCAGCATATGAATGTATTACTGTCATTTTCTGGGGTGCAATCCAGACCAGTGAGGGGGGTTGTGTCACCACCTGCCCTGTAACCCAAGTGCCTTAAATGCTCTGCTGCTGTGGTTCTCTTGTCTGGACATCAGTAGACAAGTATGCAGGTTACACCCGGAGTGTCTGTGTCCTGTGCATCACTGGATCAGCAACTCTGACTCCAACAACCTGTCTAAAGCATACAGCCCCGCCCTTCGCTGGGGTAAATACACCCTTCCCTTGAAGCATAGCACCGAGTTCGTTTATAGTAAAAAATAAAACATGTCTATTAACTAAAGGACATAAGTTAAGTGATGCCAGGTAAAAGAAACAAAAGCAGAGATGGCTACAAGCAAATAAAAGTAAAAACATGCATCTAAAAGTCTTACCTTAATCTAGCAAGGTACAGGCTTTGTTCAAGATGATTTCTCTCTCAAATCTTCCTTCATTCCAGCCGTGGCTGACTTTCCCTCAGTCAGGATCTTCCACAGAAGTACAAGGTGCTGGCTTCCCTTGTCTTCCTAGGTGAAAGATCTTTGCCTACGCAGGTTTCTCACCTATATTCAGTTCCCAGTGACATCAACCCCTCCTTGGCTGAAGGACCCATCTTTCTTCGCTTCCAAGAGCTCTGGCCCTTGTGTCTGCCTAGTGATGAATAACTTGGATAGTCTCTACCCCTCCCTTTATAGTCCAGTAAACCTTTGAAAAGCATCTCTCTCAAAGTCCATCTCCATCCCTGGTCAAGGTTGTTAAGTGGTCATGTTTCCCCACTTGCTCTCCTTATGGCTTTGTGTACCTTGCATTTAAATACTTCTTCATTTTCTCTGCCTGATAACCACATTGATCAGACAAGCAAATACACAGAGACCTTGTCTCTCTCACCAATTAAAGATATTACCTCACCAGTCTCATCTCTCTAATATCCTGGGAGCAGCATGGCTAGACCAACACGGCATAAAGCAAATGCCCAGTCCACTGTGATCTAGACATGCTGACTCCCAAACTAGCTTGTGAGCTTTGATGGTTCTGTTTACTGCACGTGTAAATTGCAATCCCACTCGTCACTGGTCAACCCTACTTCAGGTGTGTTCAAGACCTGGGCAGACCTGTTTTCTACTTCGTTCAAATACAGATGTTAAAACATAATATCAGAGAACACCCATACCTCCACATACTGTGTGAATACATACATTTCCCAATGATATTAATCTCCAGTGCCATTAGTCTTTCAATGACATATTACATGAGGCCTTTTAGATACAGATCATGACACCAATGAGTTGGGGTACTGGTCAAGCCATCTGAAACCCACTGCTAGATACCAAGGAGCTCCCTGCCCTTGGGATGCTGTTAGGGTCCCAAATTACCACCCCATAATTCCAGAGCATTGTATCAAGGTGAGATAAAAGGAGGGATAACTAGCTTTGTTTTCAGGTCGGAGCAATAAAAACAGTGTGAAATGATGTTCTAGGTCTCTAGCCCTAAACAGATTATTATATTACATATCTATTAGACTAGGGTCTGAGCTGGTGTAGCACCATAGAGGTCAACGGAGCTGCATTGATTAATATCAGCAGAGGAAATGGCCCATTCGCTTAGTTAACTCAGAGCCTGATTCTGTTCTCCCCCCTCTTGATCTGCCACCTCACTGATTGCTAAGTAGGCCCTCACTCTATAAGCAGCCTCAGTTAGGGTACATGTGGATTTGGTTGGTTCTTGTGGATCACCATCAGAATTGTTCACTAAGCGCCCATCACCGACACTTGTGCAAACCCCCTGAAGGTTGATGGGGTTGTACAGGTGATGGGGAGGGCATCATCTCAAGATATGGTGGTGCACAGGTGTAACTGAGAATCAGGTTTGGCCTTTATTTCTGCTGCTAATGAATGAGAAGGAATGAACCAACTTAGTCTCAGATCTGGGGTTGAGTTCCTGGGGCTGGCAGATGGGAGGGGGAAAGCTCGTATTTGTAAACTGGGCAAATCTGATCAGACACTAATTGAGAAACTATGAACATGCAGCTTCATGATGCCCTCTCTCAGTCACTCCTCAGAGCCACACTTTAAAGGACAAGACCATGCATCAGTCGGACACATTATTTTGTCCTGGGTATTTCTGTAGTGCATGTTTCTTGCTGGAATACCATCCAGGATTCAGAACACAATGTGAGTGCTGCCTTTGTCCTACAGCATGTTGAATCCCTTTGTGTTAAGCATTACTCAACCTCAAAAGGCAACACACTCAAACTCAAACATGCAGTCTGGATTTGTGGCCTACCGTATGACAGTTCTACTTCCCATGCAAGCACTCAGCACTATTACACAAGTGTCAGCTAAGCAGAATGTGGTGCAGTTTTGCTTGTGCAACTGTGTATGAGATCGGATTCTAAGACAACTCCTGCCGTACATTTTCAAATACTTGGAGCCATGGCTTATATAATTTCTCAAATGTATGTGATACTTACAGAATTCACTTCTCCACAATGATTGAGAGACACTCAGAGCTAGATTCAACTAGCTATTTACATCATGTCCTGAACACCTTACAAGACACTGAAAAGATTGGAGGGGTGAGTCATTTTGCCACTGGAACCAAAGATTGAATGATAGAATATCAGGGTTAAAAGGGACCTTAGGAGGTCATCTAGTCCAAACCCCTGCTCAAAGCAGGACCAATCCCCAATTTTTGCCCCAGACCCCTAAAGGGCCCCTCAAGGATTGAGCTCACAACCCTGGGTTTAGCAGGCCAATGCTCAAACCACTGAGCTATCCCTGCCCCCTTGGAAACTGGGATTTCTAAGTGTTTAACTGGCAGAACGTCAGGGTTGACAATCTGCCTATCTGGCCATGCAGATCTGCATGGCCGTTTATTCATTTATTCAATGAAGGGTATCCTGAGTCTTTGAGCCAGATCTTCAGTTGATGTAAATTGATGTAGATCCATCAAAGCCAATGGTGCCATGCTGATTTATGCCAGCTGAGGATTTGGCCCTTAGTTTCCTGGGGAAGTTCCAAGGGATTGAAAACGCTTGGGACGCTCATTCCAAGCCATCATGAGGGCCATCCTCTATGCATGGGAGATACTGGGAAGTGAAAGGGACCTTCGCCCACAATCAATCCTCTAAACAAGTCAGTAGGATGCCTTCACACAAACCTGTTCCTCCCGGACCCCAGGATTCCAGAACAATAGAATGTTGTTGGTTTTTTCCTTTGAAACTTTTTCCTGTTTCAATGTTGGTTTTTTCCAGCATTAAAAGTTTGAATATATTTACTGTCTTATTTTAGAGATGAGACATCTTGATGCCTCAGACAAGAGACCATCTCTCTGACAAACTGAAATGCTAGCAGAAGCAGGAAGTTGCAACCAGGAGGAAGTGCAGAGCAGGAAGTGGTTTCTGACAAATGGCATCTGATCTCAACAAAGCTCTCACGCAGCAAACCACAGAACACATCCCAGCACCACCAGATGTCACTGGCCTGTTGGGGAACTCAGTGCCTCCAACTGCGGCTCATCGTTCCAAGAGAGACAGATGGACAAGCTGGTGCATGCTATGGGCAATGATGCACCCTCAGATTTGCTCAGACTCTTGAGATGCCTGTGATAAATGCCAGGAAGTTGAAGTGCCTGAATATTTGAGGAGCCTGTTCTCCAAGGTATCAGTGTAACCTCTGGGTGTCCTCCTCAGAACTCGGCATGTAAGAATTTGAGCTTAGCAAGGTCTTGCCAAAATACTGACGTGATCTCCTCTGCCGCTTCTCTGCCTTTGCTTTTTCTGCAATCCTCAGAGCATCCCTTTCAATGGCCTTTTACCTGGCTCCAGCTATGGAAACAGGATCTTGTCAACTGGCTGCCTGCCACATTTCCAAGAGCTGGAGAAAGCTGTCAAAAAGTGGCTATCTCCCACCCCTTCCAGCTTAATTCTCCTGAACTCAATGGAGATGGAATTCAACCCCAAAGCTCCCTTCATCTGATATTCCACAGAGGCGAGAGAGTATCACCTCCATCCAGCCTTCTACATTTGCCTTTATTAGCATGCAGGGTGGATTTTTTTTTCCATTAGCTTTAATAGTAATTTGAGAATGTGGATTCCTACCTCTAGGTGTCGATTTCGCTTTAATTAAATCTCCAGGTCTGCGAGGGTGTCAGATGTCCTGTTCAGAGAGAAAAGGGGATTTGCAGTGAAAATGTGCACCATCCGAGAGTTCAAAATAGGAGCAATGCTAGTTCGGGAAAAGGAGAGACGTTCATTACCACAGCACAGGTTAATGCTGTACCTTAATCAAAGCTAATTAAACCTTAAAGAGCTCCCTATTTGCACAATAAAAAAATAGTATTTTTCAATTCCCCTATTACAAGTACCATAGTGCAATCTCTTTATCATGAAAGTTGAACTTACAAATGTAGAATTACGTACAAAAAACCTGCATTCAAAAATAAAACAATGTAAAACTTTAGAGCCTACAAGTCCACTCAGTCCTACTTCTTGTTCAGCCAATTGCTCAGACAAACAAGTTGTTTACATTTGCAGGAGATAATGCTGCCCGCTTCTTGTTTACAATGTCACCTGAAAGTGGGAACAGGCGTTCGCATGGCACTGTTATAGCCAGCGCCACAAGATATTTATGTGCCAGATGTGCTAAAGATTTATATGCCTCTTCATGCTTCAACCACCATTCCAGAGGACATGCGTCCATGCTGCTAACGGGTTCTGCTTGATAACGATTCAAAACAGTGCGGACTGACACATGTTCATTTTCATTATCTGAGTCAGATGCCAATAGCAGAAGGTTGATTTTCTTTTTTGGTGGTTCGGGTTCTGTCGTTTCCGCATCAGAGAGTCTTGCTCTTTTAAGACTTCTGAGAGCATGCTCCACACCTCGTCCCTCTCAGATTTTGGAAGGCACTTCAGATTCTTAAACCTTGGGTTGACTGCTGTAGCTATCTTTATAAATCTCACATTGGTACCTTCTTTGCGTTTTGTCAAATCTGCTGTGAAAGTGTTCTTAAAACCAACATGTGCTGGGTCATCATCTGAGACTGCTATAACAACATGAAATATATTGCAGAATGCAGGTAAAACAGAGCAGGAGACATACAATTCTCCCCCAAGGAGTTCGGTCACAAATTTAATTAACGCATTATTTTTTTAAATGAGCATCATCAGCATGGAAGCATGTCCTCTGGAATGGTGGTTGAAGCATGAAGGGGCATATGAATGTTTAGCACATCTGGCACATAAATACCTTGCAACGCCAGCTACAAAAGTGCCATGCGAACACCTGTTCTCACTTTCAGGTGACATTGTAAATAGGAAGTGGGCAGCATTATCTCCTGCAAATGTAAACAAACTTGTTTGTCTGAACGATTGGCTGAACAAGAAGTAGGACTGAGTGGACTTATAGGCACTAAAGTTTCACACTGTTTTGTTTTTGAGTTCAGTTATGTAACAAACAAAATCTACATTTATAAGTTGCACTTTTATGATGAAGAGATTACACTACAATACTTGTGTGAGGTGAATTGAAAAATACTATTTCTTTTGTTTAGCATTTTTACAGTGCAAATATTTGCAATCAAAAATAATAATATAAAGTAAACACTGTGCACGTTGTATTCTGTGTTGTAACTGAAGTCAGTATATTTGAAAATGTAGAAAAACATCCAAAAAAATTAATACATTTCAGTTGATATTCTGTTGTTCAACAGTGCGATTAAACTGCAATTAATCATGATTTTTTGAGTTAATCGTGTGAGTTAACTGTGATTAATCGACAGCCCTACTATTTATTGCTGTTTCTTTCCAGGATAACGTTAGGTTTCAACTAGCAAGAACTTAGGTGGCTATTAATACAATACTGTGACTATTCCTTTAATGTTTTGTTCTTTCCTGCGTGTCCACTGTAATATTGGCCCATGTTAAGTTTTGAATCAAGGGCCAGAATAGGCCCCCAGTTACATCCACACTGGCCTGTTGACATCGCTGAGGTAGCACAGGCTTAACTGTGGACAGAGTTAGGCACTACAAGAGTTTTTTAAAAACAGACAAACTGCAAGTGGCTGCTGTATTTGATCGTTTCTCAGCAGAGCCAATGCCAGACTTGTATTACCCATGTCCTTATTCCTCAATAAAAGGAAAAGGAAAGTACGTGTGACATCCTATTTACTGAGGCAATGCTCTGGGCTCATCTCTGAGGACATACCAGAGAGAATCTGAGGAGATACATTGGTAATGTAGTCAGCCAGAGTAGGCAAAAGGGTTTCACAGCACAGCACGCTGTGAGGAACAAGCTTTGAAATGATTTATGTATTTAATAAGGGGCTATGGGGCCAATTCAACTCCTCCTGGTTTCAATGTCCAAACACCTAAGATAAGAGTTCATATATTATTTTGTGATAACACCTTTCCCATTTATTGTAATTGCCTTGTCTATCTATGGTACTTGTATCTGAGTGTCTTGTCATCTTTAATGTATATAGGTACATATAGGTACAAAAAGAGTCGTACACTCCCCGTTTTATAGACAAGGAACTGAGGCACATAGAAGCTAAGTGAGTTGCCCAAGGTCACACAAGAAGTCTGTGACAGAGCAAGGACTTGAACACAGGTCTTCCAAGTTAGCACTCTAACCTCTGAATCTTCCTTCCTCCCATCTCATAAGCAAACTAGGGAAATGGGGTCTAGCTGAAATTACTGTAAGGTGGGTGCAAACTGATTGAAAGACTGCACTCAGAGAGTAGCTATCCATGGTTCGCTGTCAGTTTGGGAGGGCGTATCTAGTGGGGCCTAGAGGGGTCAATACTGGCTCTGGTTAGAAAGGATCCTGGGAGATTTAGGTTAGATATTAGGACAAACTAACTAGAAGGGTAGTTAAGCTCTGAAATAGACTTCCCAGGGAGGTTGCAGAATCCCTATCACTGAAAGTTTTTAAGAACAGGTTGGACAAACCCCTGTCAGGGATGGTCTAGGGGTTTACTTAATCCTGCCTCATTGCAGTGGGCTGGACTGGATGATTTCTCGAAGTCACTTCCAGTCCTACATTTCTATTATCTTAAAACCTCGCCTCACATCTTAAATCTTGTGCATAAGACACCTTCACCAGCACACCATTTACCATATATGGGTCGCCTTCCAAATATCAGCCACAGCTAAGCAAAACAATTATTTGCCCAATTTTGCCATTTAATATTAATAGTTGCGAAAACTTTTTCGCTATTTGAAATTATTCACCAAATAATTTCAACAAAGAATTCTTCGCCTGTAGCTTATTAATAAAGCAGTTCTTTGCAAGCATTCCATATTTGACATTCAAAATTTGACACCCCTTGACTGGAGGGGCATCATTCTTTGAACCAAGTTTCTGATGCAAATACTCACATTTGCAATATTCATAACTTGTTTTCTGTGAATAGCACGCAGCATTTTCTTACATTGTATTGTTTTAGCAGAGGGGAAGTGAAGACACTTGAATTCTATCTTATACTTTTATACTGCAACCCATCAGCATAGTGCAAAATTTCCAGAAAGAGCCCTAGAGAACGTAACTAATGTGCACAACACACATTCTTCAAAATCTGCCAAGGGCAGGCCTTGAATTAACCATACACATATGATCCTCAGGTTCAATATCCACAACATATTGAGTCACTCAGTTATTCTGTCAGTAAACCAGAATTCAAACAAATATTTGCAGATTTCCACCCCCACCATATTCTCAGCTTTAGTGCCAACATTCATGGGAAATATTGTCATTTCACGTTAATTTTATTGTAGCAATGACCAGAAATCAAACGTCTTATAGGACTTAGTTTTGAAATCTCTTCATAAAAGATTAATGGAAGTCTATGTTAAAAATTTTATGATACTAATACAAAACATAAAGGACCAGATTTTCAGTTGCTTTTGATTGACATAGCTCCATGAAAAAAAAAACAATGGCCCTTTTCCAATTTACATCAGATGGGAATCTGGCCTCAACTTATGGGTCTGATTTTCAGCTCTGTTCCACCAGTATTTTGTTGATATAACTCTATTAAATTAATGAAATCAATGTAAAAGCGACATAACTGAGTTAGACGGTGTGGGTCTATGTTACTGTCAGACTATGGTAAATATAATAAAGCTTTCAAGTTGAGCTGTGAGGAAACCAGCATTTCCATTTCACTGGAAACTCCATGGTTTTGAAATCCACTTTTATTCCAAATCAGAACAAAATGGAGAAATTCAGAATTTTCCACAAAATGAAAAATTCTAAAACATATTGGTTTGGGTCAATAGAAACATTTTATTTAGATAAAATCAGAATTTTTGTTTAGAATAAAAGATGAAATTGAAAATAAAATAAAAGTTGAAAGAAAAAAGTTAGTTTGAAATGAAAATATTGAAATGATTAATTTTGATTTTACTTAAATTAATCATTTACAATTTTTTTTAGTGAAACTGACACACCCCTGCAAAACTTTTCAATTTTGTTGAATCAATGTTTTCAGACAGAAAATTGGTCCATTGGAAAATTTTCACCAGTAGTACTTTTGGAGACAGTGCCAATACAAGTAATACTCCCTCAGTGTGATAGGGTGGGACCCACCATGCCAGCGCCTCCTACTGGTCGTCTTGCGGATCAGCTCCACAGGTCGGTACGCTGACTCCTGGTGGTATCTCGTCTGCTGTCACTTCTGTTCCTGAACCCATGTTTCTCCAAGGACCGCGGTGTCCTCTTCAGGGCTTGCGCCCCGCTTCCAGGTTACAGTATCGCAGTCCAACGGTCAAGCCGTTTCCTCAGTGGCGAGTCAGGGTGAGGATGGGGGTGAGGGTGGGACCCAGGCCCACCCACTACTCCTGGTCCTGGCCCAGGGACCCTGTAGGTGGCAGCCATGTGCTGCATCCGTCCAACCTCTCAGTCTATTTCCCAGGGCCACTTCCCCACAGCCTCAGTGCTTTCTTCTCCCTGTCCTCAAGGCCTCAGTATGCCAGCCTGAGCAGTCAGCCAGGAGCTCGCTCTCACTCCCCCGATCCTGCCCAGCACTGCTCTGTCCAGGATGCTAGCGTTCTTCCTCCTGCAAGGACCCCAGTCCTCCCTCCTCCAGCTCCAGGGAGCAACTCAACCTGCTCTGCACTGCAGCTCTTCTTATATGGGCTTGCCAGGCCCTGATTGGCTGCTCCTCACAGCCACTCTCCTCTTGGCTGCTTGCTGCCCAGCCTCCCTGGGGCTCCATTAACTCCTTACAGGCCAGGGTGGGGCAGAGGCCCCACGACACTCAGCAACATTAACACAAAGTTTAGTTTGAGGTATAAACTTACAAGATTTTCAGATCAAGTTGTCTCACTTGTTACATACCGTAGGGCAAAATCTTTATTTCACTTGTAATTTTTGTTAAGTACAATGAGCATCGTTACAAATTATTACAATGTTTACTTCGGCCAAATTAATCGCGTCTTGCTATTTGCTCTGCCTCCCATACGGCATATTGGGTCATGATGTTAATTACTTGCAAGTATCAATTTTAGAGATTTCAATAGCAACCAAAATAAATTCTCAGGATTTAACTACAATAGTACCTACAACCGCCACCTCACCCTCCAAAAAATAACCCCTTCTTTTCAAATGTTCACTTTAAAGTAACCTCAACATTTCTGGCATAATTCTTGCAAAACTTAAAAGCTAACAGATCATTTCCACTATGAAACAAATATTTGGATGTCTCCTTTAGACAAACTTTACTGTATTTAATGTATCACATGATGAGAGGCCGCTAGTGAAGAACCACCCAAAGTACTGGTGTGCCATGTGGTCCAGTATTGTTGGGCCATCTGGTAAAGAGCCGTTTTCCATGGACTCCATGGAGCCGTTTCTATCCCCCGTCTTAGCACCTCATCCCATTAATGATCTTACCTTCAAACCCCAAAGGGAGGGAAGTCGATTGAACCTCAATTTACAGGTGAGGAACCAAAGCACAGCCACAATAAGTGACTTTCAGAAAGGCAGACAGGAGCCATGTAGCACAACCAGGCATCCATCATTCTGCCGAATGCAGCACTGTACCCAGAAGGCCACCTGTCCTCGCAGTTACAGGCTGTTAGTTCTGATGCGTTGGCACCAATGAGAGAGAAGCACAAACACCAAAGGGAAAACATACCCTGAAGACATAAATAGCCAACAATGCTTGAGCTGCCTTGGTGGCATCTGCTATCAGAGACCTGTCTTTTGGGGGAATCTAGACAGTTTGATGTTGTGCGACACATCCATTAAAATTATATATTTTGCCTGCGTTCTTAGGGGCATGACCCAGATTTGTGGGATTTTGTTTTTTTAATAAAATGAAGCTATTCATGGTTTGGTGTCATAGGCTCTGCTATTAATCACGGATGCCTGTTCAACAGGGGAATGAAACTGGCAGAATCCCACCTGCCCCTCTGACGTGGATTATGTAAAACCCCGGACATTGTTCCATCAAAAACAATAAATCCATCCTGATAATACAGGGAACAAGCTAATCCATTAACCAGCTCTAACCTCTTTAAAATTAGCTCCAGAAAAGTGTCTGTTGGCTTTTTTAGACTGTGAGCAAGTTACGTGCCTGGATTATCCATCCTGCACCATAAAAGGGAGACATAATGCAGGGAGCATGGGCTTTCTTTTCACTTCTGCAAGATGAGGGTGCTTATTGCTCATTCGTAATGGCCTATTGATCCCTCCAGTGCCTGTGCTAGTCGTATGGCTAGACACGATGGTGCAGCAGCAATTTTAGTAAGTAGAGGGCTCGATGGAGAAACATCCTTGCCTCCCGCACAACCCACCTTTGCACTGCAACTTGGGAGCAGTGAACCAGTCGGTAAAGAACTTCTCTCCCCAGCCCCAGGCCAAAGCCCAGTAAAGTAAAGAAGAGTCTTTCCATGGACTTCAGTGGGCTTTGGATCAACCCCCAAACGCTGGGGACCAGATTCTTAGCAGGTGTTATTCAGCTCCACTGAATTTTGAGAATCTGGCCCTTTAAGTAGAATCCACTTTCAATAGTACTTCAATTGTTCCTATGGCTTTCTAAGTGCAAACTGGATTGGCCCAAGATCTGCGGAAATTTTATAAGCTGCCTAATGGATTTATTTGCCCAAATCCCACTCAACTTAATGTGTCCATATCTCCTAGGCAGCCCCGAAAATGAAACGGTTACTTACTGTAACTGCGGTTCTTTGAGATGTGAGGGAGACATGTGTTCCGTGTAGCTTGTGCATTCCCAGCACATCAGAGGTCGAGACTTTTGCCTAGCGGTATGTAGAGGGGCGCTGCATGTGCCTTGTGACTGTGGCATCTCCTCTGGCTATGAGGCAGCGCCGCCCCATCCTTGAAGATTTCAGCTATGCTGTGTCTGTTTGATAGGATGAAATATACCAGCTTGCAGGACGACTATTCACTTAATCAGTTACTGTTTCTAAAGTGTTTTGGACATGACAAGCATTTGTGTTAGTGGATCTCTGTGCATCCCTATCTATGCTAAGAGATTTCTAGCTCCCTTGTCTCCCGCATCCCCCACCAAGCCAGTGTTTTGTATCAACCTGGAGTGTGAATGCTACACTGACATCTGTAAGACAATGTGCCAAATGCATATCATTTAAATATTTATTTCATGTGAAGTTAGAACATTTTGCACTTTCCTCCACAACTCTTTCAAAAGCAGCTCCTTTCTCGGCTCTGGAAGAGTGCTCATTGTTCATTTGATGCTAAAGATAGGTCTTCCCTGTTTTCTTTTAAGGCAGCAATTGGGAGGGGGAAAAAGTTAAGCTTTATTATGCTGCCTTGTCACAAGGATACAAAAGAAATGATGTGAAACAAAAATTGCTTTCTCTTCAATGTGCTCTACCTCTCCGGCATACAGATTTCAAGCCATATTCTTCCTTCACTTATGCCTTGTGTACTGCATTTCAGATATTGGTGTCACTTAAATGGCAGACATCAAGCATCCTGCGGTCTCAGTTACTTAAGAAGCAGTAATCTGTTTTCTGTTGCCCCCCAAATGCTCTATATTTCTCAACAGCTGGGGATGAAGATGGTTTATAGCATATGCCTGTTTATCTAGCTTACCTACCTATCTGGCCCCTATTCCCATATTATCTGAGCACCTCACAGTCTTTAATGTATTTATCCTCACAACACCCTGTGAGGCAGAGCCGTGCTATTATCCCCATTTTACAGATGGGGAACTGAGGTGCAGAGAGATGAAGGGAGAGCCACACTGCTATTGGAGCTGTGATTGCATCTTACATAGACATACTTGCCTAGCATGTATGTCTATCTAACATGGCTAAAAGCAGCAGTGAAGACAAGGCAGTGCAGACCATGGCATGGGTTGAGAGCACTAGTACACATGTGCCGTTGCATTTTCACTGCTATTTTTTTTAGCTGTGCTAGCTAAATTCAAGCTAACATGGGTTTACCTACCTGAGCTGCATTCACAACTCTGATTGCAATGCAGATGTCTAGGAGACTTGCCCGAAATCACACAGGAAGTCTGTGAGAGCAAGGACTTGAACGCAGGTCTTCCAAGTACGAGGTTAATGCCCTCAACCACTAGACCATCCTCCAGGAAGACTCAGCATATGTGCCCTGAAAAGTAGAATAAAGGGATAGACACTAACCAAATGCCTTTTCTATGTGAGTACACAAAATAAACCTGAAGAAACAGACATCTGTGGCCAACGGGAACCCTAGAAAGCAATTAGACACTCACCCTGCATTGATATTTGGTAAATTGGAATCCTAGCAAAAAACATGGCCTCTTCAACCACGCTAGAGTCAGTGTGGGCTAAGATCTCCCATATGGAAACAAGTCTCAATAACCTGATGACAAGTTAGGGTTACAGGCCAGATCCAAAGTCCGTTGATGTCGGTGGAAAGACTCCCATTCACTTGCATCAGACAGTCCATCCCTACCCAGCAAGGCACGTAAATACGTGCTCAACAATAAGCACAAGATCTGAGTGGTTCCATTAACAGTCATGCACTGCATGTTTAAAGTTAGGCACCTACTTAAATGTGTAGTTGGACTTGGGCCAAAAATGATGGATTTTTGTTTTAAATGGGAAATGTGTCAAAGATGAAGCATTTTTAATACATGATCTGATGCAGTTCCTTTTAGGTCACTAGGTGGAATGCGTCTGAATTGTGGAGTAATTAGAAGTAGAAATTTCTAGTTGGAAGGAGGGCAAAAATAAGGCTCAGACCTTGCAAAAAACTTAAACATGTGCTTAATTTTATGCACATGAGTAAAGTTAAGAACATACATAAGTGTTTGGAGGATCAGGGCCTAAGTCCATATTAAACACATTTCAGTAAACGCTTAGTATGAACCCACCCCCATTTTGCTATTACAGCAAGTCAGACTCCACAGCAAATATAACTATATTCTACACCCAAGCATTTCAATTGGTCAGGGAAAGGAAATAGGTAATAATTAGACTCAGCTTTTCATTGCTGTAGGAGTCCTGGAATTTGAGCATCCAAAGAAAAGTGCCTGACTGAAAACTCATATCTATTCCTCCATTTCCTGAAGCGAAATGTTCTAGGCCTTCTCCGTCTTCCTTCTTCTCAACTGCTTCTGTTTTAGTGCAAGGCCCTGGTCTTGCAAACACTCCTGTGCATGCAACTAGTCCCACTGCAGGATTGCTTAAGCCTTTAACCTCTCGCCTCAAGCCAGGTTCCCATTTCTCCCCAGTGCAAACTAGTCTTGTGCCCACTGCTCAAAAGCAGCAGCAACCCCTCCGTGTCCTCTAGATTAACGAGGCAGAGATCTCCCACAGCTGGTCAGGTGGGAAAGGAAAGCCAACACATTTTTTCTATTGTCATCCTTATCACTCAGAACTTTTACCAGAGATTGTGGTTGAGTCTGAATACTGGAAGAGGAATGGATAGAGATGAGAGGGTTTACATTGCCTCAGCTGTTTTCTGAAGCTATCATTTACATTACATTAGGGCCTAAAAGGGCAGTCAAGATTGGGACCCCATTGGGCTAGGTGCTGCAGGTCAGCCACAGACCCCCGGTCTCCTGACGCCCAGCCCAGTGCTCGATCCACTAGGTCCCATGGCCTCTTCCTTAGTCCCTTCAGGTTTGTTTTCTAGTGCTACATCCCAATATCCTCTTTGCTCAGCTAGCCACTGCCAGGCATGCTACGTTACCGCTCGTTGCTAATAAGAAGAGCCTCCCTACGTGTTTGCCATCATTCGAGGTAGAGTCCCAGGGGCCAACTCCTCTGCACACAATCCACGGGGGGAAGGTATGCCATACTCCAGGAGAATCCCAGAGCTGAAAACAATTTGCTTTCCTATACCTCTGAGGAATACCACCAGGAAATTGCTAACACTGTAAATTGTCTCAAATAGTCATTTACTAAAGCCTTTAAACAGCAATTACTGTATGTTAAATGAACACCAATCAGCTGTAAAAAGAGCAGTTACACAGGTTTAATAGGTATATAAAGGAGAAAAATCTCACCACCCTGCAATTAATTCTAAATCACATAAAAAGTGTAACTTGTACACTTATTGCTTATTAATCCATAAGAGCATGTATGGCACCTTAAAACATTTCATTAGCATTTAAATAGCAGGCGGAAAATTAAACATCAAATTATCGCCAAAATGCTTGTTGATCTCTTTAATCAGCGTGTTAACAGACCTGTAGCATGAGGTGCAAAGGTTCTCATAGCAAACAGGTGCTCTGTATTACCATTTCACGTGAGTCATGTCCCAGACGCCCTTTGTCAGAGGTTACAATAATATATTGTTCAGTGTAACTGTCTATCCAGAAGCACTGCAGTCACAACAATGGAAATGTTCCAGCTAGGAGTCAGGCAGGGCTTTATATGGGCCAGAAGGGACAAAACCACACATGGGCTAGGTCCCCAGCCGATGCAAACTGGTGTAGCTCCCTTGAAGTCAGTGCTGGTTTGCACCAGCTGAGGATCTGGACCATGAAGATTTGGCAATGGGAAGTGCCAATGTAGAGAAGTTAGTCAACTTCCCAGAGGCCAGGACTGGCCAAGAGGGGATGGAGCTTCGGAATTGCCCTGTTCAGATCATTCCCTCTGAAGCATCTGGCCCCGGCCACCATTGGAAGACAGGATACGGAGCTAGCTAGACCATTGAGCTGACCTAGTATGGCCATTCTTACGTTCTTAATATGTTATTACCAGACTGGATAGAAAATGCACCCAGATGTAGGACAGGGTATTGGATAGCTTCAATTCAATGGCGACCTGACCAGTGAAGATAGTGTAGAAAGAAAAGTCTTGGCATCATTGAACCTATAAAGCAAATATTTTGTTTCCTTACCAGAAGTTTAGAGAGGAATGAGACACAAGACTTAAAGAAAAACATTCAGATCAGAGAAGCAATGTTTTTACCCAGTTGCCTGCACAGGTTTTGCAACCATCTGGGATAATACAGATATTTTTGTTCTGATAAAGAGAGGAAGGCAGGTCTAGTGGTTAAGGCACTCAGCTTGGAGTCAGCGTATCTAGGTTTATTTCCCTGCTCTGCCACTGACTTCTTATATGACCTTGGGTAAGTCACTAAATCTCCGCTTTTCCTCAATTCCCCATCTATGCAATGGGGATAAGAAACCTTCCTCTCTTCTACACTTAGGAGTGTCTATTTACAGTCTGTGCGGCCTTTAGATTGTAAGCTCTTTGAGTGAGGTTTTCTATTGCTATGTATATGTACAGAACCTAGCGCAATGAGGACCCAATCTCTAGGTGCTACTGTAATACAAATAAAATAGTAACCATTTCCTCACCCTTGGACCTGATTTATAAGCTTTTCATGATCAAAATGTGATGAAGAGGATAAAACAATCATGTACTTACTAGCTTTTGCTGAAATCGTAGCTGAAGAATCCCTGTTAAATCCAAAAAGGGGTAGATATTAAAAGGGAAGGATTAAAATCACAAATGGAGTTACCAGGGTCTTTCATTTACATTAAGGCCCCTTTACATCACTCTGGCAGTTCAAAGAGACCTTGGGGTGGGGTGGGGCTAGGTAATATTTATAACCACTTTGAAGCCCCTTTACACTGCCAGAGTGGTGTAAATGAGAATCAAATGCTAAGAATTTTGACTCAGAGTTGCGTAAATCTTCCTCTACAAGATCTTCAGGAAAACACAGAACATGAATATTACAGATTTCAGTAAGATTTTCTAAGGCTTGTGGGAAGTTAGTCTATAGTGCAGTTCCTTCTGGCATAGCTGTTTTCGGTAAAAACCAGAGCCTGTCCTTGGGTGCAAACTGGACTAGCTAAAACTATGCTGGAAAACTGTTACTGAGCATCACTGAAGCAAACAAGATTCTTCACTATTTGTAGACCGTTAAAGATGTCTGGAAAACTTTCTAAGGATGAAAGCAGTTCAACAACGGAACAGCTGCATTGAGAGGTCATTGTGAGGCACCATCAATTTAAATGTTCAGTTTAGAGATGGATTCGAGCCACAAAGTTTTGTTCAAGATTAAAACTTTTCCAAAATTCAGGGATGCTCAGCCCTGAGGTTTTGGTTTAACCTGCAACCGGTCAGCTGGTCCATGTTCAGATCCAGACTTCTCCAAAGTGTTCCGAGTGTATGGATCTGGGGGTTTTGGTTCAGACCGATTTCCATTTCAAAAACATCAGGGCAGTCAGACTGGAATACCGCGGGGGATCAGTTCCGCTAGTTGAAATGGGTTGGATATGATGGCTCTTCTGCTGGAACTGCTAAGATTCCCTAGTATTCTGAGCAGGAGACTAGGGATGGAGAACGGATTGTTTTTAAGTAGCCATTGAGGAGAGAGTCTGATCTAGTGCAGAAGGCACTGGACTGAACTTGTAATCAAGAGACCTGCGTTCTGCCACTGATCCACAGGGTTTTGGGCAAGTCAACCACCTGCCTGAAAAAGGCAGGCAATAATACTGACCTCGCTTTGCAAAGTGGTTTGAGGTCAGCAGCTTCAAAGCATTGTATCAGAGCTAAGAATCACTATTATTTACAGGAAACCACACTGACCTACAATAATGTTTTAAAAATGAACATGGACAGTGACCCAGTGTGTTTGGCTATTTCAGAAGAAAAGAAAACACCCCCACAAATGTATGTTCAATAGCAATGACCTCAGACATCTGGAAAATGTAAACATCCTGGCTGGATCCCAACCCGTTAGTTATCATGCTAACAAGACAAGCCACCTGTATATGCACAAGACCGTACCATGAAATGCATTTCCTTGTTATTTGCAGAGAGCACAGCAAATTCAATCTGTACTCGAGCAAAGTGAGAATCACCTGGATGCTGAGTCACTGGTATGGCATCCCTGCTATTTCACTTACCAGCTTGCTAACGTCTGATTGGAACTGAACTCTAACATTTCATAGGATCATTTGAACTGGAGAAACGTTGAGGCTCATTTGCATGAGAATCAAAATCACCATCTCTTTTCCAGAACAAATTAACTGCCTGGTCACAGAGCGTTTGCCATTGCTGATTGATGCAGACATAATCCTGTGTTACTCCTCCTCCTCCTAATAATAATAATAATAAATGGAGATATGCCAATCTCCTAGAACTGGAAAGACCTTGAAAGGTCATCGAGTCCAGTCCCCTGCCTTCACTAGCAGGAACAAGTACTGTCCCGACAGATTTTTTTGCCCCAGATCCCTAAATGGCCCCCTCAAGGATTGAACTCACAACCCTGGGTTTAGCAGGCCAATGCTCAAACCACTGAGCTATCCCTCCTCCCCCCATGTATGTCAGGGCAGTGTTTGCCTCACAAGAGCCGCACTGATGAGTGAGTAATTTTCTTACCCTTGGGGACACATTCAAGCACCAAGCGGCCGATACTGGCTGAGCACCAATGATCTCCATGGCAGGAAGCAGCTGGACTCCCGCTCTCCAGGCTGCGAGACAGGGCTGGAGTCACTGTGTGGAATTAGTCTGGCCTGTCTGGGCGCAAGAGGAAGATCTAGAAGATTCTATAGCTCCAGCCCGGCTGCTAAGCACTGACTTAACTCTGTGCCCTCAAATAGTCCCACTGACTTCAGTAAACTGGCCTGTGTTTCTTGCACGACGCCTCTCTTCTGTGTGGTGATTTTCCAGCCCTTACTATGTATGCCAGCCTGCATTGGCCCATACTTACCTGGCCCCAAGCAACCACTGCTTTGCTGTGAGCATCCAGAGTTATTTTGTACTGCAGGAGCAGCAACGGGTGCAGGACCGGAGCATGAGCCCAGAGTAACAGTGCAAAGCTCCGAGGCAGGCAAAGGGTGGAAGGAGGAAAGTGATGCTCTCATTTCAGATATGGGGACCTGGGGTACAGAGGCCTAGATCCTCAAAGAGATTTCAGCGCCTAACCCCCATTCATTTTGATTAAGTGACTAAATACCTTCAAGGTTCTGGGCCACAGAGACGAAGGGCCAGATTTTTAAAGGTATTTAGCCATCTACGGATGCAGACAGGCACCTATTAGGATTATCAAAAGCACCTTGGTGCCTAAATCCCATTGAAATCAGTCAGCCGCAGGGTGTCCAGGCACTTGGGGGAAATCCTGGGAAGTGCCGAGCTGCACATTTAGGTGCCTAAATCCCTTTGGAAATCTGGGCCTAAGCAACTGTCCAAAGTCACGCACAGAGCCAGAATTGAACCCCACTTTCCTGAGTCTCAGACCAGTGTCTTGACCGTGAGCCCATCCTTCCTTCCTTCCTTCCCAGATGCCTGGGCTTTGCAGGTTGTAATGGGTGAGTCCCCTCTGCAAAGTCCTCCCCCCACCCAGAGCCACACCCAGTAGTGCAGCCAGCCCCTCTCCCTCCTCCCACTCCACAATAGCTGCTGAGTTAGTGGTCGGATTTAACTTCTATCTAGTTTGGGGTTTATTGGTTTTTAAACGATGAACCGCACCTTTTTACCCTCCCGTCAGTGCCATTGATGTGACAGGCTTTTGCAGAATCTGACTTGCAAATGGAAAGGATAATCTCCAAATTATCATCTGCACCTGTAAATGGGCACACTTCACTTTGCAAATGTGACTTTGCGAAGTGCGGTAGTGCAGAGCCGTTATTTCGGTATTTCCCCTTTCCAGGAGCCCTCTAGTACTTGCTCTCCTGCAGGATCTCTCTATGCACAGCCAAGGGATGACATCAACTTTATATAAATTAGGTGGGAGCGCAGTGTTTTCCTGTCAATTTTCCAGTTCAGTGACACAGAAATAAAGCTGAGTTATAACACCAATTCCTCCAGAAAAAGTCCTAACTGCTAAGCACAGATGTTAAATGGCTTAAGTAACAATGGAAATGTAATCCATTGATAAGAATGTAATGATACTTTTGTTGCTGATATCGGACAAATTAATCATATAGGACCTGATATGCACATCTGAGCATCTCTTTACCTCTCACTTCTGGGTGTAGGAGGAGAGATCTGTTGATTCATAACTATGGGAGCAGGCCCACAGGAAGACAAATTTAAATCTCATTCACCTGAAATTTTCCTTGGCTGTGACTGGGTCAAAGCAGCACAGACCCTGGTTTATCCCGGCTCTCTGGAGCTGAGAGGCAGGACCAATGACCAATCAGAGTGAAGGCACCTCCAGGGAATCTTTTTCACTTGCCAGATGATTTGCTCTGCTCCGTGATAAATCCAATTACTCCGCTCTAGCTTCCTACCTTGGTGGAAAACACACCTCCCCTTATCCAGCCAGGAATCAAATTTCTCTGTCAGTGTCTGCGCAATCTTGACTCAGTCACAGAAAGCAAATTTGTAGGTAAATGGGTCGGGGTCTGCTACCGCACAAACCCTAGAGGTGAAGTCCTAGCCCCACTGGCAAAACTCCCACTGACTTCAGTGGGCCAGGATCTTATCACTGGTTAAAAGCAGTAGGCAAGAAGGCACCTAAGGAGGGACACAAAGATGTGGCTTACTGGAAAGGCCACAGGGTATGGGTGAGAGAAACAGGCAAAAGGGGACTTTTTCCTCCAGCTCCTGAGAGACACTTCCTCCCAGAAGGGGTTACAGCAACCGACAGCTGCACCTTTAGGCCTACGCTTTCCGAAACGACGAGTGCTTTTGGCTGCTCAGTTTGGGACACTTTCAGGAGGCTGATTTCCAAGGGCTGGTGCTCAAAACTCACCATGGACATTTTAGAAAATGGAGTGCCCAGGGTGCACGCGATCGCTGCCATCCACTGCTTGGCCAGCCAAGAGGTGTCAGCGCCGGGGAGTGCCAGCATCTTTTCCTCTGCAGGGCAGGTGAGCCTGTCTGTCCGTTCCAGAGCGGTATGGCAGGCCCCTCTCACCTTCACTTGTGGGGTATTCTCAACAGGCGGCACTGAGGGATTACCTTTCCACCAACTGCTTTTTGTGATGCAAACATTTCTTTGTGAAGAGCTGTGACGTGCCAGCAGCAGGAAGACACCGCCTGCAGTCATAGCTGGGGGATCTCCAAAGGGCTCAGAGACACACGCAGTGGCCTTTTCAGGTTGTATATTTACTACTGTGAAACTGAATCCCTCCTACATTTGCATGAGACTTAAAAACAGCAGGTACCTGGTTTCTAACATCTCAGAACTGAGATTCTAGAGAGCGTTAAAGCAGAAGGAAAAACTCTCCCAAGGTAATATACCAAGGACCCAAGTATTTTATGGCCCTTCTCTTCTAGTGATTTACAGTCCTCAGCTAGAAACAATGAGACAACTTGCCAGCAGTGCAAGTCTGCAGTGCTATTCAGTGGGTTTGTTCTAAAATGACTCCAAGGTAACTGAAAGCAGAGTTTGGCCCAGTTACTCAACGTGGTTTCTTCCAGCTGCAGAGAAAAGTGAAAATTTCAATCTACCATTTTCACTCCAGCGACCTTGATTTCTGAGGCACGCCTGGTAAATAAGGTTCCTGGCGAGAGGGCGACAGCTCACTGGCAGAGACATGTCGCCACCATTTGGAAGGCAATCCTATGGTTGGCTAGGCTAAGCTAAGCTCTTCATTAACAGAAGTGAGCACTCAACGGGGAATTTGTGAATCAAGAGGAGGCGTATTGGCTTTTATACCAACCATTCAAAGAGGCAAATAACTGGAGAAGCAGCAGTGATCAAGTGTCTCCCTTCTCATTCCAACAGCTGACTTTATTTTTTCCTGAGCACCCCAACTGAAAAGAAATTGCTGAGTTCTCCATGGGCTGTTATGTACATACATATTATCCCCCAACCCCAATATATGGACAGTTGTGATGGGGTGTTCACCCCACACAAGGCCTAAATGGGTAAATTGGGCCAATTAACCTTAGGCTGCACCTGGACGGAACCCAGGGAATGCCAGGACCTAATTGCTGATAGGGTCCAGGTGGGGGAGGAGCTGGGTGGGATCTATGAAGAAAGGAAGTTGATAGGCTACAGGGAGGAAACCTACAGTCATACCCCATGACCGGGGTCCCAAGGGAGCCAAGTGAGGGCACTTAATTAGGGTGAACTGCAAAGGACGGTGCGGACAATCCCCAAAGCTGGTGGATACTCCAATACTTAGATTTACCAAACCAGCACAAAGCAGCTTCTATAGTAACCCAGCCTCAGGCCTCCACCCAGATACCCAAGTCAAATATGATGAGGATTACTGAAAATCTTATTCATCATATAAAAAAATTCTGCCAGTCCCAAAGGATTGGACACATTACCTCCCAGGCTAATGAATTTTTCAGATCTTACCCAAATACACCCTTACAGCCAATTCTTATTAACTAAACTAACATTTATGAAAAAAGAAAAGAGAGAGTATTGGTTAAAAGATCAATATACATACGGACATGAGTACAGTTCTTGAGATTAAATGCATAGTAGAGATGGTGAGCTTTGTAGTTGCAAAGAGTTCTTTTAGAATTGGTTCATAGGTTACAGTCCAATGTTCATGTTCAGGGTAATTCCAGATTAGGACTGGAGATCTCAATCTTGGGTTTAAGCTTCCCCTTCATGAAGCATCAAGGAGATCTGAGATAAAAAGGATTGAGACCCAAGGCATCTTTATACAGTTCGGAGTCCTTAGGCGAACAATAGGTAATCACGGATATTTTGAAGTAGACCTATTTCCTAAGCATCACCGGTACTTAGCTACATGGATTTATATAAGGCAATTTATCCATTAAGCAGTTTATCACAAACTTTAAAGAGACATATAGACAATGACATTATTGCACCCAAGATTCATCTAACTGTTAATATTCCCTTTTGATCTCTGAATCAATAGCTATAGTGACAGACAGGAACTGTCTGTTTACATGGCTAACATTTAACAAGATATAAGTACACACATACAATTAGTATCACCTCTAATTTCTAACCGTATAGGTTTGCATTTCAAAGTTCTAGCCTATCTACCATGGAATGGCCCTAATTACCATTTACATACTTTTCTAACATGTCTCTAAAGGTTGGCTCTGGGTTATTTAGCCTGCAAGCTGCTTAACCATTTCTGGCTATGTGTCACACTTTGTATAAGATTCATGACAATTATATAACAGTGGTAGCAACAATGATTTGCATGGTCATACTCTAATCAGATAATGTCACACCCCCGTATACAAGGGGCAAGAGCAGGAAGCTGTAAGGACAGGGTAGGAAGCAATCCAGGAAATGAGCAGTGAGGGCTGGGAGAGTAAAAGCCCAGAGCTGCTGGGTTGAGTGTCCCTGGACTGGAACCCAGTGTAGAGGATGGGCCCGGGTTCCCCTACCAACCACTGCTGGAGTGACGCACTAGGGAGAGCCCATTTGGGGATGGGTGGAAGCTGTCTAGAAGCAGACTTCTCCCTTCCAGGGCATCATTGAACTTTAATGTGACTTAGCCGGAGGGCTGAGCCATAAAGAGGAAAGCACTGCAGCTCCAGGCACATGAGAGGCCATGGAGTGAATGAGTGGGTGGAGTGACAGACTTAGCCTTGGTCTACACTGGGGCAGGAGGGTGGGGGGGAGAAAATCGATCTGAGATACGCAACTTCAGCTACGGGAATAGCGTAGCTGAAGTCGACGTACTTAGATCGACTTACCGCGGCGTCTTCACAGCAGTGAGTCGACCGCTGCCACTCTCCCGTCAACTCCGCCTGCGCCTCTCGCGGTGGTGCAGTACAGGACTCAACGGGAGAGCGCTCGGGGATCGATTTAGCATGTCTAGACTAGACGCGATAAATCGACTCGATAGATCGATCGCTATCCGGCAGGTAGTGTAGGCCTGCCCTAAGTAACCACAGGGAGGGACATCAGGGAAAGTGGAAGAGATAATTCCCCAGATGGGCTACAAGGAGGCACTGCAGAGCAGTGAGCTGAGCAGATCTCTGTCACAGCACTTATATTTTATGAACACTATAGGAAAGACACAATGCAACTAAGTTATAGGAGGATTTTCCCTTTTAGGGGAACAAAATAGCAAAATACTTCTAAAATGCAAAAAAGACGAGTATAATTTTTTTCTGTCAAGTTTCATCATGGAGGCCAAGAATTTAGGGAGATTTGAATTGGGGTTGGATAGCAAGAATATTCTGAATAATTAATGGTAAGAAAAGACATGCGTATTTGAAGGAATCTGAAACCTCCTGCTCCAGGGCTTCAGTCAAACTCTTATGGACTAGGATGATACTTTCCTGGGGGACAGGTTATCCCACTGTGCCCACTGCAGGGTTTCTTGCATCTTGCAACTGGTGCTTGCCCCTCTTGGGAGAAAATGATACCTGGGCTAGGTGGACTGATCCAGCCTGGCAATTCCCATGTACTTCAGGAACAAAATAGTTCTAAAATGAGAAATAAATGTCAATCAATGACGCTGTGAAAAACTCACCTGCATCCTGTTCTTTTTTTATCCAAATTTTACATAACTTGGGCCTGGATTCCTCCATCTAGAAAAGGTGCGAACACCAGCTAAGCAAACACAAACAACATTGGCAAAACTTTGAATTTCAATTGATTTGAGGCAAGTCATTGAAACAGATATGGAGTGGTGGGGGGGAAGGGGAGAGATTGTGTCAAAGATGAAATCAAACAATTCAGCTCACTATCCCCTCCCGTACAATCCTGTCACAACAAATCCAGTCCCGTTGAAGCTAATTTGCAGATTTAAAATAGTCAATGTTACCCATCCGTTAATGAAGCAAATAAACCTGCAGAGGAAATGTTCACATTTAAAATTTGTTCAGAGATTATACAAAGAGAACGCCAGCAGGTTTAATGTGCATCGTGTGTTGGTAAGAATACATCTGAATGGAGACATGCTTCAAAGAAGTCATTGGGCTTAATGCAGGGGTAACTAGGTGATAGTCTGTAATATACAGGATGTCAGGCTAGATGAGCTAATAGTCCCTTATAAATCTATGAATTAGCTGGCATGGCCTCACAGTAATTCACACCCCTGCTCGAGCTGCTCCAGATTCTGACCTTTGTATTTGTCTTTTATGCTTAGTTTCCACAAGGAAAGTAACAATCCCATATCTCCGTCTCAGAAGCACAAGAGTGAGATGTGCCCTGAACCGCCACCTAAATCCAAAACCCAGGTTGATTCAAATAAGTGTACTTCCTTCCTTTCCTCCCAGGACCGCTACCTTGGATTATTCTGCTAAATCCACTTTTCAGAAGAGCCGCCTGCTTGAGTGAGTGTAGTTTGGGAAGAGAAACGTGAAAAGGCATCAAAAGATCAACCTTAGAGCAGTGATACCCAGATCTCGGTGGTTCAGGAGCCAAATTAGCCATCAACATTCCCCAAAGGAGCCACAGTCATGTGAATTCAGTTTCATTTACTACAGTCCTATATATTGATATTTAAACTGCATGACGGGGAAATCAAATTCTCACAGCAAAATGACTGACCAAGTATTGTTACTTTCTCAACTACAATTGGTTAATAACATAGTAAAAGCATCCTGATTGGTTAATAATTAAATCGCTCAGTGTTTTAATATCATGTGCTGCAAAGAGCCACAGGAGACACTTGCAGCTCATGAGCCCCAGTCTGAGTATCGTTGCCCTGAGCATTGTGGCCTGTCGTCCAGTGCGCCGTGCAAGCTAACACACACCCGACTTGTCATAGTGGTTGTTACAATGGGCGTGGCCAGCGATAACATGACACAAAAACTCATGTGCGTGCAGAGAACCAGGATTGCATTAATGCTTTGTCTCTCGTTGGGCCAGGGACATTCCCTTGACACAACAGTCCTCAGCTGAACCTCTTGAAGTTCATTATTCTGACACGCCCTCCCTCAGCCGCTTTCCGTTAGCCAGATGCACACAACTGGCAGAGAGAACAGCTCCTCCTCTTTCTCACCAGAAGGCGAACGTGCTATGCCATCAGCCCACAAGTGTTGAGTAAAAAGTATTTCTGTGGCTGGGCCAACGGAGTTCAGCTTGTATTTAAATGTACCCAAATGACCACGGCGTATTCCTACCGGCCACGGGATCCAGATGTCCAACTTTCCATGCCCAGGCTGAATGCTGCATGGGGAGACAGTGAGTGAGGGAGCTTAAATGTATAGGCCCAGATGACCATCTCCCTTCACACTGGTGTACATGTCACTCACTAGGATTTACAATGGTGCAAGACCAGTGCGAACAGCGCATGGAGGGGATGCGGATTGTCATTATTAGGACATAAAGGCCCAAATGCTTACATAGACCTCCTGAGAAGGCAAAAAGGGAACCAGTCCTCGAGAACAGACCAGCACACAACATACGAGTTCTCAGAGGACTGACTGCTCTCCAGAAAACCAGGGAATTGTCCCCAAGTTAAGAAAGATGGACCCTGAATGTTCAGTCTGTACTTAGTTTCCTAAACTGCCCTTTAATTCAATGTAGGCACTTGAAACAGTTGAACTTTGAGGCACTCTCTGCTCCCCACTGCAAATACGGGACTCAGAACAGAAGCTCAAGGGGTCAGATTTTTCTCTCATTTCCAGCAGTATGAATCAGGGGTCATGCCACTGAAGTCAATGGAGTTACACTATTGTAACTTACTGGGAGCTTTATACCAGTGTAATACACGACTAGAATTTGTCCCACAGTCTCATACTACATTAGCAATGTAACTGCTGCTAGTATTATACAATTACTTTTACAATTCAGGTTCGCTCTGTGATGGGATAAGAGTTTACAGAACGTTGTAAATCAATAAAATATACAAATAAAATGATGAGAGGTTTCCAAAAAGCATCTAGAAAGACAGTGACAGAAACCCTTAGACATATTGTTTTGTTTTCTATAGTTCAAGGGAATATATATTTCAGCCCCCACATTATTTTGATCTTGGTGGTATAAATGCCTAAAGAGAAGGGTACATATAATGTGATCCGATTATCAGGGTTTTGGTGCTATTTAGCACTCAGGCAATCAGCCCAATTCTGCTCCCAATGAATCAAAGGAACTTCTGGCATTATAGGAGGAGCTGACACACCGACACCCCAAAAATGAATACTTGCCGCACATTTCCAATGCATTTAAATATCTCTGGTTGCCAAGGAAAGGATTCCAGAACAGTCTTCAGTCACAAACTCAAAGTCCTTTCTAGATTCTCAGCAGAAATACAAGAGTAAAAAAAGCCAGCCACAGTTTGCTGAAATCATATTTGCCCAAGGTAAAGTGCAAAATCAATTAAGCATCTGAGAGAGCCTCAGATGTTGAAAGGGACAAATACAACAGTAATGGGGGCCATTAAAAGTACTTAAGATAGAACTATACACACACACACACTTTCAAAAAGTCTTTATTCATTTTCATTGACTTAAAAAAAACAACCCCCCCAAACCCATGAGTGCAACAACTCAGGATCTCCCTCCTCCTCCCCCATCAGTAAGCAGTAATTTAAAATCAGGAAATACGGAGTGCTGGAGGCAATGGGTTAGCATTTTGCTATTTATTTCCTTCTGCCAAACTCTGAAAAAGTCCTCTGTATAAATTAAACAATGAAAAAAATGTTATTTTCAATTCTATGTCATCATTACAGTTAACAGAATTCATAATAATGCATCTAAAATGTGGTGTCCACAATATATCAGTTATACGAGGGGGGGGGGGGAAAGAAAAAGAAATATATGACATTCTAGGCTTGTTAAAAGGATAATGGTCCCATATTTTTATTAACAGGTTAGCAAAACAAAATCCAATGGATTACAATATTTACATGTTATTTGAAAAATAAAGTAGTGATAAAAGCATGTCACAATCATTTATTTCATTTTTTTTTCTTTTTCGTTTTTGGTAACCATTACAAACACCCAATCCAGGTATGGAACTGTTTAAATACATTTGAAATGAGGCCAATTAAAAAAACAAATACAGACACAAAATGTGTATTTATACTTGTCCCTCTGCTGTTTTCCACATGATGCTCCCTCCCACCTCCAAAAAAACCCCCCAGAAGATGAACCCTTAAAAGCAAAAACACCATGCTTTTCAAGTAGCACTTATTCCACAAATGCAACATTTTTGCCATCAATTTTATGTGAAGCTCCGTGGGATGCCGTCTTCTCACTAGCTTCCTGTCTTTACCCCTCCCTCCCAATACATCCCCCCAAAAACAAAAAAACAAACAAAGAGACACATGCATTTCTAAAACTAGGTTTCAGTCAAGTACTTTCTACGTTTTGGAAAGAAACTCTTTTTTGTTCACGGTCAGAACATACCATGGGCCTGGATTCTGCACTCCTTACTCAGGCTAAACTCCCATAGACTTCAGGGGGCATTTCACCAAAGGGGGAGGGGGGGATTAAAGAGTGCAGGATCCTTCCCCGTGGGTGTAGATTCCTATTTATTCTATGCTGCTCCCCTCATGCTAAGGAGGAGGGAAAAATAGCAACTCCCGTCTTGACTCGAGTTAGATTCAAGCTCCATGTAGTATGTAACTATTTCACCTCCCCTTGCAAAAACATGTGTTATCAGAGACCCCCTCCCACCTCCCCACCGCACAAAAACAAAAAGAAAAAACCACACACCACATACAAAAAGGCAGCCAATCTTAACGCAAAGTTACTGGCGTGAGACTGATCAATGTTAACTTGACAAGCAACAGAATGGTTATGAGGACCTAAGTGGCGGGTCCGCAAGCTGCATAGCTGTGCCGTAAGTTTGGTTCTTTAGTTTAAATTTTAAAAAAAAGTTAAACTTCTTTGTTATTTCCACGTTTAAAAAAAATGTGTTCGCAAGAACAAGTCTCCTTTCCCCCTTTCCCCCCATTGAAAAAGAAATCATTTTACATGAGAAACTTAATTGTGCTGTATTTGTAACACCTCAGGCAGATAGAAAACAAACATGTGGCAAACAAAACCGCACAATCAGTCACATGAATCTATCAAACCCTAAAATTATAGTTGAATACTAACAAACAGCTTACCTGGAATAAAGGATGACAATTCACAAACAGTTATCTAGGAATTAAAGTCTCTCTCTCTTTTTTTTTTGTATTTTTTTTTTACTAAAATAATTAAAAAATCACAGTATTTTAAGAAATAAAACCCACACTGGGATTTTAAGCACAATTTGTTTTCCTTTCTTTAAAACTTCTTTTTTTTCTTCCTCCATTCACCATCTCAGCCAGCAGTCTCTACATTTAACCACAACGACAACAGGTAGTACTGACAAATGCAGAGATTTCCCTTGGTTAATTTTGAGGTACTAAGAAACAGGTGACTGTTTTATGCAAAGCAGTTTTTTTTGTTTAAATCCTTTCTTTTCTTTTCTAAAGCAGTTGCATTCAGTCTGGAAAAGTGTAATGTATTAAAACTAGAAAAACGCACAGAAAGTTGTGCGTCAAAAAGTTGTCCCCCCTTCTTCCACGCTCACGACGCTTCCGTTCTCAAACAATCCAAGTCTCCATTGCAAAGCACATTGTGTAATGTAGGAACCCGGGAAGTTGCTTCGTTAGTCCAAGATGAATGTAACTTCCCATTGTCAAAATCCAGAAGAAAAGATGCAGTGATGTAATGGAGCCACTTATTCCATCATTTAAATAACTTTAATATACACACACTCACACAGGTACCAGTGCTTTGAAAATAGATCATTCAGTCCTAAAAGCAGCTTTGTTTCTTCCTTCAGCCCACCCCCCCCAACCCCTTTCATCACTGTTCAAGTAGGTTAATTAAAATCACACCAAATGCTTATTCGTTTTTGGACTCTGTGTTCTCTTGGAGAGATTTATCGGCAGCCACACCAAGGACTGCAGTTTCATTCTTGTGGGAAAAGTCCACCATTTCCTCACTGCTTTCCTTTTCTTCTGCTGGCGGTACCTTAACATTCTCCTCTGTGTCCTCCTTCAGCTGTTCATCCTCACTGGTCCCTCGCTTACTTTCATTCAGGGCCCTGGAAATTTGAGCAACAGAAAGTGGCGAACTTTACGATCAGATCCACAGAAAACAAAGCCCTCCTTTACTTATTGCAGCAGGGAAAAACAGCTCGCTTCTCCTCTAACGACATTCACAGAGAATACAACTAGTCAAACCTCCAGCATCTACTATGATACATACGCTTGCAACCGGACAAGTGACAGAATGAAACACTAATTTCTGTGTATTCATGGAGTTTGATATTTGGTACTTATTCATTATGGGCTGCTGAACATAAGTGGCAGGAACAATCCCAAATTTAATGTTTGACCTTTTCATTAGAGGTCACTGAAAGGTCAACCCCCTTCTCCTTTTCCCTTGTACTCATCATTTGTATCAGAATTGGTCCCAAAGTGTGCTAGGTATGTGAGTGTGAAGACAGTCCTTTCCTGAAGAGTGAACAATCTAAACAGGCAATGGCTTTCCAACCACTGAAGTGCCTAATGAGCTGCAGTCTTTAAACTCGGTACACTCCTCATTACGATTATAAACCCCCATTGCGCGAGGTGCTGTCAAACACAGTGTAAGCACTTTAGGGCAGAGACTCTGACTATCTAAATACACAAGATAAAGGGTAAGAAAATGGAAGTGTTTGTTATCCCCCAAAGTAGGGTTATCATACGTCTGGGTTTTCCCAGACACTGCCTCTTTTTTGATCCTCCGCCTTCTGTCTCGGCAGATTTTTCAAACAACAGGCAATGTCCAGGATTTTTGCAGAGCAGGCATTGCAGCTCAGAAATAGCCCCGATCGGTCCATTTCCCTGCAGCCACGGCTGCCAGATCCCGCCCACCCCAGGCCCCCAGGGGCGGGGGGTGATCCCTGCAAGGAGGTGCTGACTGATTGCTGTCGCTGCATCCTGGGCTTGCGCCAGCCACCCTGCCACCGTGACAGGGAGCGACACTGGCCCTCACCTCCAGTGAGTACCCCTGCAAGCACCCCCCAAATACCCTACTAGTACACACACCCCAGGTACCCCTTCCAGCACCCCCAGATACCCCTCCCGATACACACACACACCCCTTCAATACCCCCCAAATACCCCCTCCAGCACTCCCAACTGTCCCCCCCTCTAGCTCCCTCCCCATCCAGCAGCGACCTCTTTTTGGGACCCTGAAATATGGTAACCCTACCCAAAAGGTCGTCAGTCTAGCAATAGACAAAAACTACATTAACATGTCTGCCAAGTGACAGCAATGTTGCAAGAACCCTCCATTTCGGAGTACGTAAGGAGCATTTAAGAGATTTCAGACAAAAATATTTTCAAAGGCAAGTGAGTGTACCAAACACCACAGCTGACTGCACCTTCCACGTGCAATTGTGTGGACTGCTATTAACGAGTGCACACTATAAAATCATTTGCTATTAACCTCAGAGTAGGACCTTTAGAGAGATGTCCTCTGCCTGAAGATTTAAAAACCTTTGTGCACATAATTTACCCTATAAGTTTCATATCAGTGTTCTAAGCCAAAGACTAGAAAGGGAAACCAAAAGAGTGGAGCCCATGCGGAAAGTGCACAATGATTTGTAGGCGCCTTCAGTGCTGGCCTATGAGCTCGAAAATGGCGACGTTAGTCTCCAGCTTCGTTAGGGCAATGAAGCGGTGTTCGGATCAGGATGGCTTTTAGCACTGGATTCTGAGGTCAGTGTTTAAGGCCAATCTGGTCCCATGATTCAAGTTTGGATTAGATGGCCCTGTATTCCTGGAGCTGTTCACACAAGATTCTGGACCAAAATGGTGGAAGTTTCGGAAGGTGAGCTGTACTTGTGAGACTTCTCGAAAAGAGGTTCCTTCCAGCCTGGGATCTGATCCAGGCCTGAAGGTGAAAGGGAACACACTCACATCTGGGGTCTGAATCCAGCCACCCCACCCCCCAGTAATGGGGGAATAGAGAGAGTTAGACTGAGGTTTTGGTTCTGATCCGTTTTGAGCACCATAGCCACCTTGGAATTCTGGGTTCACTAGATTCATAAATGTTACGCCCAGAGGGGACCATTATGATCGTCTAGTTTGACCTCCTTTATAACACAGACCAGAGAATTTCACACAATGACTCCTACAGTGACTTACTAGAATTATTTGTTCACCTCCCTGTGTTTGCCTTTACTAGGCTTGGGGCAGGGAGGAACAAAAATCTACTGTGGCCTTCAGCTGTCATAAAAAGTAGTCTGTAAACAAACTTACATGCCATGTCTCAGTACGTGCCGTTCCCACTCAGAGCCCTCTGTAAATGACCTCCCACAAAACTCACATGGAAAACGCTTCTCAGGAACGCCACTGTCAGAGAACATCATGGAATCTGGGAAAGAGGAAAAGAAATGTCATTCACAGATTCATCAATGTTATGGCCAGAAGGGACGATTACGATAAGCCAGTGTGTCCTCCTCCGCTATCCTTCTGAAAGGGGGTGTGTGTGGAGGGGAATCCTTTTGAAAAAACTGGCTCAAACTCTCAACACACTTTGCAGCTCAAGATTTCTTCTCCCCATCTTCAAAACGTCTCTGCAAACTGATGTGATGAAGTTTGCCACCCACAGGTACATCCCCTTTCTCCACATTTCAGTGGCTCGAGAACGCGCGTACCTCCCTCAGAGTTCAAAATCCATTTTATGAGGGAAGCTTAATGTGGAAACAGCTTGTAAGAAAGAAACTAAATACAGGTCTAAATACATTTTTCAGTCACAAAGCACATTTTGGGCTACACGGTCTCATTATAGTAGGCATCTGATCCCCATATATGAGTCCCTCGTGCCCATGTATATAACATCTTGTGTGTAAAGCAGTACCTGATACCATTCTTCAGTGATATTTAACTGGATAGGTGTTTCCTCCCATCCTAATCTTTTACACAAAATGCCACAGCCCTGATCTGCAGAAGTGCCGAGCACCTACAACTTCAACCGAAGTCAGGGGAGGCTGCGGACACTCAGCACTTCTAAAAACCAAGCCCTTCATGAATGCAGCCAGCGTTAACAAAAGATGAAACCTTCACTCACAAATTAAGAAGATCGCCGCACAAGCCATTAAAAATAATTGCATGGACTATCTCGGTTGATTCTTTTCACTGGAAATGAGACAGCACCATCTGTTCAGAGCATTAATTCCTTAGCAGGGATTATCTTGAGCAAAAAATCAACAGAATGCCTTTCTGACTCCTCCCCAACTACATAATGAAAGAAAAGGGATTTTGCTTCCTTCCTTTTTGATCTGTGCTTGTCTGGTTTCTTCACTTTAAAATTTAGTCCATTCAAGTTCAAGCTATGACTCCAAATTACCCACACACTCACTCCCATTCTCTGTAGGCATGTTTTGTACAGATGTGTGTTGCAATGAGTTTGTAACCTTCATCAGCTGTTTAAACTGTAGAGGGAATGTTCCTTCACACAGCTTTTCTCCTTTTCTCCTTGAAGGAGAGAACTGGCTTCAGATTTCACAGGATGCAGCACTTCATTATATGACTAAGATCCATGGGGCCATAATCTCAGCTGATGTGAATCAGCATGGAGTCAATGGCGCCAGGCCAGTTTACACCAGTTGAGGCTCTGGACCCTAAGCTTGGTCATACACACTTGTGTGTGGTACAAATTTATAAGCACCACTATAACACCTCATCTCTGCACCAGGACTAGCCTACCACCTGCTGAGGGTAAGAAGTTTTGGAGGCAATAGCTGCTCTTCTGTGCAAGACTGTACCTACAATACAGTAGCCAATGGGAAATTTATTCTGGGTCTGTGCAGAGGAGGTGCAGATCTTATTTGGTTCAAATGCATGAGGGGGATTTAGACTTGTAATTCCCATTAACATTAGTGAGTGCTAGCCTAGGAACTCCTCCACCCTTTCCAAACAGACCATGTTCTCCTCTCCCACTCCCCATGACTTCCTGGTCAGTTTGGTTTTAAGGTTTGTGAATGTGGATGGCTCCCTGAATTTCAAATCAAACTGAAAGCAGTATGGTCATCTCAGATCTACCAAGCTGGGTACATGCCATGGTTCCAAGGGAAAAAGAATATTTTGTATACACTCAAGACACCTGACTGCCTTTGACCGTGTGTTATTTTGTGGGCGTACATTGCTTGTTTGCTACTGCATGAATCATTTCACGATCTGAGTTCTAAGATCAAAGGATAGAAGTTCACAGGGGCAGACTGTGCGTCTAGGACACTGCTTCTAGCAAGGGGTGGCACGTAGCTGCTCTGTCCCATAAGCATCCCAGGAAAGGATCATCATTCCCCCTGTGAGCAATACCAAATTATTCCTTTCCCTCAGCCCCGCACACAGCAGCTTATCTGTGCTGACATGTTGTACCCAGGCTCCATCCATTCCCTGCCACCCTTCACCCATCTTCTCCAGGGAGCAATATGTGGCTGCCTGGCTTTGCTTACTCCCGCAGGCATGGAGTCTGTGGTTCCAGTAGCCCACATAAGGATGTGACAGGGATTCTTACTCCCCTGGGCTGACTTGTAGGCCAAGTCACGACCTAGCCCATGGCGAGAAATCCCAACTGTACCGAAGTCATTAACCTGAGTGGGGCTGTGGTGTATTGAAAACTGGGTTAAAATGACAGGCTGTCACTTCAGATTTTAGGGGATTTTCCTGGTCCTGCTTGCAGGCTTTATAGGGAAGCACGAGATTTGGGCCTAACAGCAGTCAGTCTACAGACAGCCAGGCTACAGTAAGATGGGGAGAGCTGTGCCTCTGTTTTAGGGAGCAGCCTGCTTTCTCTCTCCGTTTTTGGGATCTTGTGTATAACTGTTCTGAATTCTAAGAAATAAAAATAGTGCTATACTACAAACTTCCAGCAAGAGCACGTATGTTTTTTTCTAACTCCTCTTTGTATGTGTTCTGAACATAACAGGAAGCAGAATTCCATCCATGGTATTTACAGTGAAAGAGGCCTCTTATATAAAGTCCAGTCCCTGGCACAAGATGCAGATACAGATACAATTTTAAAAAATGCCCTAGTAACATAGGAGACTACGTCTCATTGAAAGTCAACGGCACTTGGACTTTTAAAGTGCCTCGTGTTATTTTAAAAATGGGACAAAGGCACTTTTGAAAATTGTATCCACAGTGTCTCTAACAGTGGATGTATGTACCATGTCAGATATTACAGGGATACTACTGCAGCTGATACTAGCTAAAAGGGAGAGAAGAGAGGTCATTTCCTAAAGAGGAATCAGCAGAGAATGGTAGGTAAATAAAATCCTCAAAAAAGGATGATTTTTGGACCCATTGTTTGATCAAACATGGATTATTTTTAACCGCTCACAGATGCAGAGACCCAGCTGCAAGTGAAAAAAATATATATAAAATTCCCACTGTCTTTGGGAAATGTAGATATTTCTACTGTCCTTTATGATTAAAACCCCAATCCAGATAGTTCTAATCTTGTATTTGCATAAAAAAAAGCATCCAGAGATTAAAGTATCCTGAAAACAAGTTAAAATAAAACGTTTACTGTGTTGGTCTATGTAAGAAGTTATGTCCTCTAGCTAAAGCAGCACAGGCTGAGGCTTTCAGCACTGCAGCTCCTAGGTTCAAAACCCACTGTTGATCTGACAGGACTAATTATATTGACACGAACTTACACTTGTACCTGGGATGCTGCACCTTTTTTGATGCCGTATTTTTGAGCATTTGTGAAAAAGACATCCCTTCTGCTGATCTTTTCATTTCTCTAGGGCCACCAGCAAAGATCTCACGGAAAAAAATTTCGATAAGAGCTATGTAGTTTCTTATCCAACACTCCTCGCCATCATTCAGGGCCATCCCTAGTGGGGTGTGGGGTCCAGGCCTGAAGTGACGTCACTTCTGGGACTGATCGCGCCGGGGGCGGGTAGGGGAGGCTGGCCCCGCCCACACTCCGCCCCCACCAGGGCCCCGCTTCGGGACGGCTCTGCCCTCATTAAAAAAACACCTCTGGGGGAGTTATTCTGTTCTATACGCTGCCCGTGAGACAACAGCAATAAGTTTAAAAAACTTCAAGGAGATGGGTATTTTCCCTTCTGAAATCATTTTTGAAGGCAATTTTGAATTCTTTTTAAGTTCACAAAATTTTTTTTACAGCATTCCTTTAGTTGGATGTGTAGAGAAATTGATAACCTGCCAGTCAGCAGCATGACGGGACGTGGGAACTGGATGGCACAGGGAACGGGGAATGGGATTCATAGAACCTCACCTTTGAGAGTCACTAGTTCAAAATTGAACCCTGGCTAGCGGTGGCTGCCATAGATTAATAGATTCTAGGGCTGGAAGGGACCTCGAGAGGTCATCGAGTCCAGCCCCCTGCCCTCATGGCAGGACCAAATACTGTCCAAATACTGTACAGACATATTACGTCTGGTTGATAGAAGTACGCAATATAGGGTGGGTTCTGAGAATACACAGAGTACTTCAGTTCCTGGGGCTATCGGTCTGGCAAATTACATAAACACTGTATCGACTTAGAAATATTAAAGGAAAAAACCCAGTGTTATGTATAGGTTTCTCTATCGTATTCCCTCCCCAACTAATGGTTAAATTACCAGGATCAGCAGCTGCAGAAAAGAATAATGCCATTTTCCTTCTGATAAGTGCTTTATGAACAGAGTGTGTTACTGAGTAAAACAGACTAGGACTGCACAGAAGAGCTGGCCAGAAAATGGAAAATCACTTCCTAAGAAAAATTTCACATTTTTGAAAAAAAATAGTTGTCCCGAACCAGGATGAACCATCAACACAGTGAGAGTTTTCAGAGGAAGGGTGGAGAACTATTCCATTTTGGGAGAGCTGATATGGAATTTTCTGACCGCCTGCCAAGAAGGTTCTTGCAAATTTCATTTGTGGAACTGACAAGAGCCTTCTAACTTGCCTACCCAAGAGGCAGAGAGCTGGGACAGTTGACATCTCCTCCAGCTCTGGGAGTTAGAGAAGCAGAGAGTTGGGGTACTCAGTCACTCCAGCCCCAGAGCTGGGGCGGAGAGAGAAGAGGCTGAGGGGGGGGGGGTTTAGCCTTGGCACCCCCTTGGGGAAAGGTTTTGTCAATTTCACTGGCAGAAAATGTGAAAAATTTCAGTTTTAGATTGGGGAGCAGTCCTTGAAATCTGAAACTGACAGATGATTCAGGCCCTGATTCAGCCATGCACTTAACCACGTGCCCAGCTTTAAGCAAGTGAGTGGTCTGATTGCAACCAATGGGAGCACTCACATCCTAAAGGTTAGGCGCATCCTTAAGTATGTTGCTGAACTGGGGTCTTAACAGGTAATGTGCTTCCAAGATGGAGCACTTTGTTATTCTTGCTTCACAGCTGCCAGACACCCTGAACCTAAAAAGGGGAGTCACGCATAGAGGAGGGGGAGGACAAAAAGCTAAAGACGAGCAAGACAAGAGAACGATGATGGTCCAAAAAAAAATGTCTCCACTAACTTTGATATCACACAGGATTAACATGGAACAGCAAGATTGCATAGGGGTTACCGACATACAAATCTGATAGCCCTCTGGACTACCATGCTACAAAACACTTTACTGACATGTACAAAAGACCGCAGTTGCCTAGATGCGATCTGCTTTTTCTCAATATGAATCTTTTCTATTAGGCCTTTGCTGACATGTATCCATGGTTCCTGAAAAATCTGTTCGTGAGTCAATGGCTCATCTTGTTCTATGGGCCTGTCAGAGACATTCCTATGCCCAGCCTGGGAGAAAAGGAAGCAATACTGACCTCTCTCTTCAGTCTTGGGGCTCATCTCCTCTTCCTTTTCTTCCTCGTCACTGCTGGAGCTCTCGGTTTTCCCTTTCATTTGTTCCAGCTGATCCAAGTTAACCCGTCCAACCAGCTCAAAATTACGACTCACCTTAAAAGAAACAATATAAACATTAATTAATATTCATGACTATTAAAAAAACCCTCTTTATTTGCAGAGTAATGGTTGATGAGTAAAATTTGCCAGAGGCCATTTTTACCAACACTCTGTCAAGTTAATACCCATTCCCTTGAAACACAATTAGACACTCCTCTAATTGTTTCACGTAAGTTTTTTTATACAGCATTTCTCCATGCTTCACCTTGCAACCATCTTGTCAGCTGAGGAATCTTCCTTGTTTTTCCCCTATGTGCACGTATTAAATTTAATAAATAAAATAATAATAAATAATAAATAATAATACAGGGACCACTATTAACCCCCAAGCATCCTATAGTCTTCATCATTGCAGGGGATTACTAATCTTATGTTATATATATTAATATAGCACCACATTAGTGCAGCAGAATCCTTTATGAATGATTCATTCAGTTTAATGCATGGAGAAATGGGTCCTTTAACTCTACATGTCTGCTGTCCGAGTGAGCACGTTTTCACTCATTAATAACCGATTAATTTTCATTACAAAGGGTTGCTAAGTGCTTCACCAACTGATTTACAAACTATAAAGGGAACACTTCACCCATCAGTCAAATTCAGCTAACCCGTAGGTGAAATGCGCCAGCTATTTAACAGCTCACAGCAATAGTACATAACAGCTTACGGTGGGAGGTGAAGAACTCGTGTATCCGACTGAAAGTGTGGACAAAGATTTACAACAGAGGTGCAGAATACAATTACCCAAGATGAAATGTGACCAGAACACTGGGGTTAATACCTTTTATGCGAACAGCGCCCTGGGATTTTTAATGACCACTAGTGGTCATGACTTTGGATTCAGACTGATCTGAAACGACAGCACCAGCATTATGCCCAGGCTCTGATCCAGTACTGACTTAGAGAGAGGGGTGAATCCAGTACCACATTTCCTGCAGCACCTTGGATGAAGTAACAGCTTGGCACGACTGTTTTCTGGGAGAGGAATTGGAATGAATTTAAAGCACAAGTCACTTTACGTCTGAGAAACTTTTACAGAGTGAAGTGCTTTCCCATAGGGAAATGACAATAAACACAATAGCACGACAGTAGCACTCACAACCAAGGAGCGCTGCTAGATACAAGTACTACACACAAAATAGGCTGAAATAACTGATTTTTAAAAAGTGTGAGAGAGCATGAACAAAGTAACTACTGGGGTTATTTAGGCTATGACTAGAGACAAGGAGAATACACCTCTGGTAAGAGCCAGGACATGGGTAAAATCTTCCCATAATGAAGCACCCAATCAAAGGCATGGGGAATAGTGAATCCTGGCCCAGCACCCGGGCTGTGGTCAGTGGGGGAAATAGGAGAGCTAAAAATTGTATATTGCGGAGGAGTAGAAAGATTCTAAAAGCAGCAGTAAAGAGAAGAGGAGAGAAGCATGCCAATTATTAACAAGCTGACATAAGGAAAATAAACGCATTGCAGTTCACAGTGCTAGTTTTTAAAATGCAGTGGAATAACTTTTAGGGCAAAACAGATTCTGCTGACACTTTTGGCGCTCATTTTGTCAATAATATTTTTGGTTTGTTTAGCAAAAGCAGTGGGAGTAAATTTCCAGCATGGGGATTTAACTGCCTAGCTCCTGTTAACAAGAGTTAAGTGACAGGTTTCAGAGTAGCAGTCGTGTTAGTCTGTATCCATAAAAAGAACAGGAGTACTTGTGGCACCTTAGAGACTAACAAGCTTATGCTGAAATAAATTTGTTAGTCTCTAAGGTGCCACAAGTACACCTGTTCTCTTTAAGAGTTACGTGGTTATCTCCCTACAAACTCTGACAAAAAATATGTATTCCTAAAATTCTGAGCTGAAGCAATGCAAAGCCTCAATCCTGGAGAGGGTCATCCCTCACAAGGACATCGTGAGTTAGAATTATAGGGCCTGATCCAAAGCCAACCGATATTACTGGACATATACTTAATGATTTCAATGGGTTTGGGTCACACCCATAGTCAGGTAATTCTAAAAATTAATATTGCCAAAGCACCCTTAACTTAGCATGATGTACACATGATGTATTTTTTCTGTATCTTTTCCTTAAGTGTAAACCAAAACGTATGACACTGTTATTAAAATATGCACTACATGCCATGTTGTTGTTATTTATTTCAACTTTTGAAATCTCCCAATTTTTATGGGACTGGATCACACTGCCTTAATCGTTGCTTTATAGCTATTCATACCTGTATCTGAATGGCTCAGGAAGGGTACCCAAAATTCAGGAAAAACCCCTGCACACAAACAAGATTTTGGAAAATAGGAATTTCACACAAAAATTATTCCATCCTGGGGGTCATTTCCAAATCTTGAATCACTTACCTTTACTAAAAGTCAAGTCAACTCACCACTGGTAATGTGTACATAGTCCCAAAGAAAATCCTGCTAAGAACTTACTTTATGTTCATCTCGAAGGTGAGTGTCCAGCTCCTCCGTGTGTTTGGTCTCATAGTAGCAGAGTTGGCATTTGTAAGGTTTCAGTTCATTGTGCTTCTCTATGTGCTGCTGTAAGCTCTCATCACTGGAGCAGGTGAAGGTACACTTATCACAGCGGAAAACTACTCCCTGCAAGTATTTTGACAGTTTGGATCGGCAGACTTCAATGGGAACAACTCGCTCTTCTGTTGGGATAAATGTGATGAGAAGAGCATTTTCATTTTAAAAAAAGTCAGCACTGTATCAACAGCCTTCCCCCTCCTTCCCCCTGAGAAACAAGATTTGCTATGTATGTATATAATCCATTTACCAGCAAGTAGTTTGCAACATTTTCTTGAGGGTGGGATAAGACGGGGGGGGGGGGGGGGGGGGGGGGGGGGGGAAGCTAAACTGGACTGACACAAAGAAATGCCAGTACATTCCCTCCACAAAGGTAGAGGCAATCCTCTTCAAGGCGGTGAATGCAGAGGTCACCCTGAAAACTATCACTGATTAGGTGGGAGAAAGGGAAGGAAGAGAGAAAGGGGGTGCAGCCAGGAGTCAGGGCCGCAGAGCCTGGGAGTTGGTGGGTCTTTCTGATGATGGCTGAGCTGAGCATAACAAGGGAAGAACCTTTAAACATTACTGTAGTCACAGACCACGACTCCACTGCACTAGATGCTGTACAGATTAGCTTTTAAATACTGTGACTGTAAGACTAGAGATTAATGCCCATTTCATTTCCCACCCATGTGCTCAATTCTACCAATTCAGTTTTTTATGCCAACCTGCCCAATGTGTTAATATACATCTCAGGTTTTAGTTTAAATACATAGTGAAAAATTATTCTACTGAATTTTAATATTACTCACACACAAACAGGTGTATATATTGTATATAACACATACACACTCGTGTAACAGCGTGACCGACAAGAAGTTTTTCATGTTTCCACTGAGCTAGAACCCTGCAATTTGGTTCCTTCATCCACTATGGGCCACCGAGTATTGTGTGCACACAGGAGAAATCCCCCATTCAATATAGGGTCACCATTACTTAACTGCCCTTTTGAACGAGGGCATAGGAATTTAAGATGGTTATTCCTTAAGGACTGCAGGTTAAGAGGCAGTTCAATGTTTCTAACATAGCGAATCACTAACGACTTATTTTAAAGAAATAGGCCCAATTCTCAGCTGATGTAAACTGGTGTAGCTCCCTGAATTTCAATGGAGGTCTGCCACACAAGAGATGGATCTGGACCAATGTATCGGTTTCTTTGGTAAAGTGGAAACATGGGGTCTCTTGCCTCCCATTTGGAGAAATTAAAGTAATCCTGCATTTATCATGCATCTCTGACCATTTACCGTGCCTTCTCTGCCCATTAATCTATTTTTCAAATATTTTAATATTCCAAACCCCTCAGCTCCTTCAAGCATCTGTTTATTAAACAACAACAACAAAAAATCAACCTGATTTCAAAATATTGCCTCCTCACATCACTCCAAAAAGTGGAAATTTTCCCCAAAGCTTATTCTTGCTAAAGGCTCAGAACAAGTAAGATTTTCTCCTGCACAATTGACAGTTTTTCCATCTGTAAAAATGTCAACTCATTGCCCTTCTGGGGGAGATAAAAACGGTGGTGCTGTGGAGGCTCCAAGATAATAGGATTTAAAGTTGTGACCATTTGGGGGCATAGGGAAGCTATTTTAGAGGGACACTCTGAGTTCTGGGCATTCGGACTTGTGGAACCAAGGCAGCTGGCTTTAAAGCTGGTTTCAGCACTGGAAAAATATCAGAGCCTTTCATCATCTGCTGGATAGGAAAGCACATCAGAGAATGGCCAGTTAAATGTAACTGCATTGTCTGGACTAAATTAAAGGCTAACGGCTGAGCTGGTCACAGATCTGGAGTTCTCCGGTTCCAGCTACAGAACTTCCAAGGACTCTTCAAATCGGACTGCCACGAAGCCCAAGAGTGACTCAAAAGTCTCCTCACCACTGCATGCCGGCAATGCAGGCTCTGGTCCTATAAATTCCTTCCCCCTTCAGACTAGGAAAGGGCACAGAATCACTGCTCCTCTGTGCCTATAAAAGGGAAGTTAAACCACACTGATGATGTGTAACTGATTGGGCTGAGTAGGTGACACATGGCAGAAGGCTCTCAGAGGCAGACTAACAACATCCTGTGCCCATAACTTTTAATGGGAAACATACTCCTTGCTTAAACTTCTCTAGCAAACCATTGCATGCTCTAGCTCATAATGGCTTTCACCACAGTTAATGGGTGGTGAAAGATGTTGAGCCATTCGCTGGGATAAAGAGAGGGTGATGTGCTGTGAAGTGTCAGCGACATCCTGTGAAATCAGGGACCTTTCATTCCGGTTGGGGCCTCTGGACATCATCTCAACAGAAACACTATGTACAGTGCGTTTCCATCCTTCAGTGCCCCATGACAAAGAACCGAACATCACAGTGAGAACTAGCCAGTTCGAGGTTGTACACCTGTAACTAGTTATTCACTGGGGAGGGAGAAGGGGCACCAATCAACATACCAGACCAGATCCTCAGCTGGGGTAAATGAGCATAGCTCCACTGTTTTTATGCACAGCATCCATTACTCACCCTCAACCCCCTGCAAAATTAGTGCTCGGACAGACAGCCTGACACCGAGCCCTCTTTCTGTCTCTGGAATGGCTTCAGAACAGACTGCACCAGGCCAGCTACCCCGTGCCTCACGCCTGTCCAGAAAGGCTCAGCTTTCAAGATGCAAAGGTATTTCAGTGCCCCTGCACATTAACCCCTCGACACCTCTACTGAGGCTGCCATAATTGGTGTCCAACACCATGGTGAGGTTTTTGATCTGGTCACATGTTCATCAGGAAGGAGGACTTGGATGGAGGATTCAGGTATTGACCTGGTTGTCCTTTAGCGTTTGGGTGCTATGTGTATGAAAGAACCGCTCTTCGTAGGCCCTTGAAAGAGGACATCACCTGACTCTTCCCAGGCCTGATTCTCATTTACACTAAGGCCTCTTTACATGGCCTGAATGGTGTAAAAGGGCCTTTCTGTAGGATTCACTGCAACAATGTTCACAAAGCTTATGTATAATGAAGCTTTGCCTGAGGAGGACGGGGGGCAGGGAGATGGGAGAAGAGCTTGGTTAAGTTTGGAAGCTTTTCCCCCTTTTTTGGAGGGGTCTTTCAGTAGTGTTGACTATCAAGTTCATTTATTTGGTCTGTGTTTTCAGGTTTCTATTTTGTATGTCTAGAGATCTAAGGCAGGAGCACTGGATAAATCGGATAAAATTAGAAGACAAACGTGTCTCTTTTCACAGGGCCAGATTAGAACCGAGATGAAAAATGCTCCATCTTATAGAGCTTGCTGGAAAATGGAAGCAAGGAGTGCTCATGTGCACACACGGTCCCATCTAGCAAATGGTCTGGTCTCTATTATTTGCAGCCACCCATAACTCTTAGGGGACTGTTCTGGCAGCTGGGCCAAGAGATGCTTCAGCTGCCACTCGGGCAGCTCTGCTCTAGCTGAAGACTCACCATGACAGGGGTTCAAGGCTGCTTTGCGCGGCTGCAGTGTTGCAAAGTCGCTGCGGTGGTGCCAAGGAACTGACCCATAGTTTCACAGAAGAGTTATCTGCCTGCTTCCTGGGGGTGTTGTGCGGACCAGCGCGTTAATGTCCGCACAGTGCTTGAACATACAAAGTGCTACCAAAGATTATTGAACATTTGCAGTTTTCCTCACAAAACTGCATTAGTGGAAGTTTTCCAAGCAGGTCTAGCGCGCTGCAACCCACTCTCTTATCTATGCTTCTTTAGTCATACTTTAAAAGTTGTGCTAATCACACGGTCCAGATACAAACACAGGACAGAGAACAACATCACTAGGGCTCCTAAGTGCGGTAACACAAGTAACGACGACGACGACAACAACTCCTCGCACAAACTATACCTAGTGACTTTTTCTGACCCAATCAATACCCCAGAAGTGCCAATAAACACATTCCTCAGGGATGCCTCTATTAGCCCAAATACACCCTAACCCACCTCCTTCTCAAAAGCCTTAGAAGACGGATCCTGCAGATCAGCAGACTTGGGCTGTCCAGTGCTACAATACCTTTGGAGGATGAGCTGAGCACTGAGTGCCATTGCCGGCCAAGCTTTCACCCTCACGGAGCTGGCTCTATCACAGGCCTTTTGAGCCCCAGGAAGGTCTGTATGATCTTCCCAGATGCCCCTTCAATACAGTCTTTCCAACAGCCGGAAGTACCTATCGGCTTCACCGTTTGGAGCCTTTCTAAACCCGACGCCTCCCAGACTATAGTGAAGTACATGGTGTGACAGTGCTACCCACACAAGAAGAATCTCCTCCAGGAAAAGATGGCATTTGAAACCCACGTTTGCTCAGCATCAATCTCATACTGCGAGATTCTGCTTAACCTGCAAGTAGGCAGGGTGCCATCCCAACACATGGGTTTGGAGTTAGGCAGCCAACAGACCATCTATATGCATCAAGTGCGATGACAGTCGGCAGGAATCCCAGCCCAGAGTGTCCAGACAGCTGGCTCTTCTGAACTGTCAAGCCTGTGGTTAATAGAGTAAGATAATCTCTACGTCAGCTCTTAATTGTTTTCAAAAGTTTTGGCCATTTTTGCTCCTAAGAACAGTTGATGCAGATGTGGTGAAGAAAGATATTTTAAGTCCTCATGAGATCCTCTGGGGTGTCCAGGGTAGGGGACGGTGCGGATGGAATAGAGCCATCCTTAAACAATGTATATGGAACAGAGATTATTAGATAACGGGCTCATTAGAAATACATATATATGGTAAACACTTTTCTGGGTCAGCAGGGTGCTATCCTTCCCCACAGAGCGATAGGAGAAGCATAACGCGCTAAACAGGTGTCAAATAATTGTAAACATTTCTGGTGGAAATTCTAAACAGGAATTTCAAATCTGCCCTCTATTCACTTGGGTCTAATTCTTTGTACTTCATAGAAAAGAAACAAAATGCATTACTAAAAATACGTGCAAGGGCTTCTGGGCTACTCAACACTTTAATGCTCACATTCAGATGAAAACTTCATTTCATGGGCCTGAAATAAAACAGGTATTGTTCAAGGTTTTCTTTGTCAGACACGAATACTATAAGGGATGTCTTTACCTCTGTGAAGGACTATATGGTCAATCATGTTACGTTTGTATTTGGTGTGGTACAGGCAAAGAGGACAGCGAAGGTCTTTGGGTCCTTCCTCAGGAACTGCTGAATGCCCGGCTTCCACGTGCATAGTAAAAGCAGATCTATAAAGTAAGGAGAAGCAGAAGAGATAAAAATCAGTATTTCATAGGTCTACACACTTCAAGTGCCACAGCTCTCTTACTGAAGTGTTATTTAAAGTGCTACAGATGCCACTTACTCCTGTCTGTATAAAGCCACATGATACTTCAGTGGGACTCCTCATACGAGTAACACATGTGCATATGTATTTGCAGGATTCACTCTGACATAGCCATCATGTACTCTGACAAAATGGTCTATTTCAGTGATTGCACTGGTCACGCTGCTATAGTTAATGCAGCACAAGAATTTCCATTCCACATGCTCAAAAGAGGTCTTTGGGCTGAAAACTTCCATGAAAACTTTGGTCTCTGCCAAAGGCGAAACATGCTTGGAAAGTTTGAGCAAAATTCCTTCAACTGTTCTGGAGTCACAAGGCTGAAGATAAATGTCTTTCTGACAGCAGAAACATTCTCGCCACCTTTCTTTTGTGGGCCTAACTCAAAAACAGCATGCTCCAGATTTGGTATATAAATAGACTTTAGTTAGCAGTAAACTTTTTGCAGCAAGTTATACTACTAGCCGCCCACGTAGAAGACAGATAACTTCTTAGGTATGAGTGTGCAGTGTAACTATGTACCTATCTGGCTACAAAGCCAGCTGTGGAGGAGGCGTTTGTAAACTCGAGTGGTTCAATAATTTTGGATTAAGGAGTGGTGGAGTCTGTAAATGCAGCAAGCTGCTTAACTCTTCACTAAGGAATTTACAGTCCCTGTTGGCTTGATAGCAAGGAAATGACAAACTCTGCTGGCTTTGGGCATGATTCAGTGGCCACTGAAGTCAATAGGAGTCTTTTCATTGACTTTAATGGGTGGTGTTGTGTGTTTCACTCTCCAGAATGAATAGAGGATGGGACTTTTCTACATTCCTGAGAGGAAAGACCTAATCGCCAAATGCTTGCGAAACACTGCAGGAACGCAAACCTCCATGTCACAAGTGTCAACATATTTAATTATATGTTGATTTAAAGACAGTTTTGTTATGTCTAGTGTTATTGGTTGGAGAAAGGAGTAACAATAATAAGTGATGAACAACAGTCTAAAACCCTGGAACTGGAAATACATGGAAATAACCGAGTTATTATTTTGGGGTGTTTAACCGATTTGATGAAATATTCAAATATACCGCCACACACTTTTGAATATGTGTTTCACTTCTGCTGTCTGAACTAGATGGAGAAAAAGGGGAGAGATTATAAAGTTATATGGTAAAGATTCCTTTAGACAAGCAGTGGAAACTCTGCTACTTCACTAGCACATCTGCCTTCCTAATTCTCAGGCTGGCTTCTAACGCCCTCCAAAAACACACACAGGAGTTTTCGGAAGGGACATAAACCCTCATGCTTCAAGGCATAAACCATCTTCTAACCACAGATGATCAGGAAGAATCATTCTCTGTGGACACACTATTCTGTAACAATCTACTGCAGGGATTTCTAGCACCTTCCCTCTGCAGCATGTGGTAGTGAATGCTGTCAGAGACAGGAAACTGGATTAGATTAACCCTGGTGGGATCTGGAAAGGCAGTTCCTATGTATTTCTCCCTAATCATCCATTGTTATGTTTCTCTTCAGCTCGTCAGCCATCTCAGGAACCAGAGCACTTGTTTTTTGAAGTGTTAGAAATGATTTCGGTGTATCTGATTTGTACAATACTTACTTAAAGCCTGTATAAAAGGAACAATCTTTGCACTTGAAGAGCTTCTTCCCTCCATGCTTGTCACGGTAGTGACGCCGAATGCTCTGAATGTAACCCGAGGAGAATTCACAAAATTCACAGTTAAGGATGGCTTCAGTTTTCTGTTCAGCTCCTGCAGCAGCCCCAGAAAGTGGGATGGGGCTAATGTTGTTGTTGTTCCTGGCCAGCGCTGCTGACTGGTAGTGGTTCAGCTGTTGCTGAACATCAGGAGGTTCTGAGTATGAAGAATCTGGGGAGAAAGTGAAGGGGAAGTTATACCAGTTGGTCAGAGAATCTGAGGTTTTAAGGACCTGATCCAAGTCCTGTTTACTTTGATTGGAGCTAGATCAAGCCCTAAATCATGAAAATCTAGACACTTCTTTCAAAAGTAGTGCAGAGGGAAGAATGGTACTTGTTCATCTCTGTAATCTCAAATCTAGTTTATATTTTACAATTAAAGGCTGTTGACTGAAATTATTATTTTCAATCTATCAAGTGAGAGACTTCAAAATGGAGGCAGTATAAAAAGGAGCCTAGTTTCAAGAAACCTGTAAACTGTGAAATAGAGGCAGGTTAATATACTGTGAGAATTCTTCTATATATGATGCATAATCCAAAACAGATTTTCAGCTGGTGTGAACTGGTGCATTCCCATTGATTTATGATAATTTACACCAGATGAGGATCTAGCCCCTGATGTTTACGAGCAACCCATTTAATAAAAAAACAAAACAAAAAAAGCATTTACAGTTATTTCCCCTGAATTTCATGGAATTATTGGAGAAACCCCTTAGCAAAGCTAGCTAAAACAAAGTGTTCCAGTATGGAGCATTCACTATAATACCTAACTATTCACATCCTAACATTTGAAAGGATTTTAATTTTAAAATATAAAAATCAGATATATTCTCCTGTGGCTGATGTTTAAAAGTGAGACAATATTAAAAAGGATATTTAATCCTAAATCCCAGTAAAAAGAGATTTCCAATCCGGTTTCTTTGAAAGATATTTTTGAAGTTTGGCTACAGCGACAAAAACATCGACTTCATACTGACAAGTCTCAAGGAGTCCAAGCGAATTTTAAATGCCATTAAAATATCATGACAGAGAAATGTGATTGATTGGGGGGGAGGGGGGAGGAGGGAAAAATCTCAGAACACAAACTGAAAACCAGTATTCCTTCCTCCCAACATAAAAAAAAAAGAGGTCTTGAACCTTTCCCAATACTCTGTTTTGAATGTGGAGGTTAGGAATTCATCAGCTTTGTCCTATATAACCGACAGCTGCCCATGAATGGCACGAATGAAGGCAGATGAATACAGCACAGATGAATTTCAGTGTAACTTTCCTGAAAAGAAAACAAAGGGCTCTTTTCTTAAGCTTTTCAAAAAAAGTAAGAAAGAAGAGGGACTACAAACTGTACAAGCCACCTCCTGCTTTGATGGAGACTTAATTTTCCAAAGTATAATTCCCTGAGGCAGGATATGTAGGAATTCTCTAACACCCATACTCGATGGAACTTAATACCATCCATTCTAACCAATTAGTAAAGACAAACAAAAGGCAAGCAGCACTACATAGCATTCACTGTGGGGACTTCTCCCCACCTGTCTTCAAAAGAGTACAACGCTTTCTTTCTTTCTCCTTGCCAAAAAGGGGAATATACATGCTTTAGAAATGATAAACAAAACAAGACAAAAAACAAAACAAGGAGAAGAGTTAAATAAGGTCTCATGCCTCCCTTGGTTTATCACCAGGTGTAGAGTGAGGACAAAGGAATAGACATAAAGGATCCTGGTAAAATGCATTAAGTTCTCTCCTACATTCTTCTATCCAGATCTCATGAACCCAGACCTGACCAGAATGCAGCATTTAGCATCTGTGCATTCATTCTTTCTGTAGCAAGTTTGTTTACCATTTCATTAGTGGTTTACTTAAAACCTCAAGGTTTGTTTTCCTTTTGTTCGAAACAGTCCCCTATACCCTCCACATTAGCACAGGTCTAGCAAGCTAAGAGCTGAAGCAGCCTTCTCTAAAAGCCATTACTTCCTTAGAGAGAGAGCAGGCGATGTGCTCCTTTGCATTGCTTTTGGTCAGTAAGTCACAAGAGTTCATTGTATACTTTCTAACTTTCAAAAGGGGGAAGCGACTAACGTCTGGGTTATGTGACCCAACCGTTCTAACGTCCCAGTTAGACATAACCGCCCATACAAGGGCCTGGCATCCTAATAATTTTGATGTCACAGCAGACAGTTGTGTGCGTGCACCATTCAGGCCTCCTGTAAATCACTGAACAAAACCTTGTTGATCCATTACTTAGCAACAAGGAGACTGACAATTTCCATCACATCTTCAGCATTCAGGGCCCGATCCTAAGCAGAAATAAACAGGTTCATCTTCATCCACTCCAATGGAGCTAGGCGTATTTATAGCGGCTGAGAATCTGGCCCACAATTTCACCCATCAATGTTTTGAATATTATGAATATTAGCCGTTGGTAAAAAAGTAGCTAATCTTTTAACCAGAAGTGGGTTTTTTGGAAGATCCATTATACTTTATTTTATTTCACACATTTTCCTTCTCCCTAGAGTCTGCTGCATATTACTCCAGCTGTCTCATTTAAAAAAAGAAAAAAAAAGAAAAAGCCTTAAACTCTGGTATTTACATATTTATGTGGACTCTGCTCTGTGAAACCTTCAGAAATAAAGAGGCACTTTTACAGACCCACAGGAGGAAAAAGGTGAACCAAAGATCAACTTTCCTATCACGGGAAATACCCGAAAGGAACATAATGTGCATTTATATTTGAATTTTCTTCATTCAACTTGGATTTGTGTTCATTTGTTTTCTATTTTTGGTTTATAGCTCTTTTGATGAAAATATTTTACACTTGGTCGGCACTTCAATATTTATAGAAAATAAATTCTCCGCACACCGCTGTAGCTGGTGATTACACGCTCACGTTTAAACAATGTTAACATTTATGCCTACAGCTCTGCATGGATATTTCACCCCTCTTCCTCTACCAATATGTTTTAATTCTCTCGGATTCCTTGAGCAGTGCAAGATTTAGCACTTCCTGAAGGAAAACAACTAGGATGAACATGTGTATATGTGGCTTCTGTTGATTTCTGAGAAGCAGTTTGCCACACTATGTAATGTTCTAGTTCAAAGGTGGAATGTTTACAGACACGATTCTACCAAGAACACTTAGGGCCCAGTTCAAAAGGCCACTGAAAGGAACAGTCTCTTTCCATTGACTTCAATGAGCTCTAGACCAGTGGTTTCCAACCTTTTCATTTGTGGACCCCTAAAAATTTTTGAATGGAGGCACGGACCCCTTTGGAAATCTTAGACATAGTCTGGGGTCCATGGACTACAGGTTGAAACCACTATTCTATGGTAATGACAACCTTTTGCGGATCCCTTAGACAGTCTGGATATGCCTGAGGGTCCATGGACCACAGGTTGAAGACCACTGCTCTAGACCAAGCCCTTAGTACCTGATCCAAAGCCCACTGAAGTCAATAGAATGACTCATAATTGCCTTCAGTGGGCTTTGGATCAAGTCTTTAGTGCATAGTACAGCAAGCACTGTATGTAGGTAAAAGCCAAGTTTGGGGGGGCGGGGAGGTGGTGTAGTGCAATAATGGCAATTCAATACAAAGGAGAAGGGGTGGTATAGCCCCAACTCAGCCAAACAGTTATATGTGTGAGTAATAAATCCCACCCCTGGTCAGCAAAGGATTTAAGCACTTGTTTAACTCCCCTGGAATTGGGGGGTCTAGGAGCACCCGGAGTTACACTTGGGACAAGGATTTTCTCTCTCTAGATGTCTGTACAGCACGTACATGACAACATGATTGAGGCCTCCAAGCACTATCACAATATTAATGTTAAATAATAACGAGGCAAGAGAAAAAGACCTGGATATAAGGAAAGTAGGCAGGTGGTTCTATTAACTAATGACTTGGGCCCTACCAAATTCACGGCCAGGAAAAACGTGTCACATACCATGAAACCTGGACTCCCCCGTGAAATCTGGTCTTATGTGTGCTTTTATCCTATACGATACAGATTTCGCGGGGCAGACCAGCGTTTCTTAAACTGGGGGTCCTGACCCAAAAAAGATGTTTCGGGGGGCGGGGGGGTCACAAAGGTATTTTAGGGGGGTTGCAGTATTGCCACCCTTACGTCTCTGCTGCCTTGAGAGCTGGAGACCAGCAGCTGTGGGCCAGGCGCCCAGCTCTGAAGGCTGCGCCCCACCAGCAGCAGCGCAGAAGTACGGGTGGCAATACCATACCATGCCAGCCTTACTTCTGCGCTGTTGCCTTCAGAGCTGGGTGGCCAGAGAGCGGCGGCTGCTGACTGAGGGCCCAGCTTTGCATGCAGCAGAGCAGAAGGGTGGCATATTATATCAGGCCCTCCTTACTTCTGCGCTGCTGCTGATGGCAGCTCTGACTTCAGAACTGGGCTTCCAGCCAGCAGCCGCTCTCGGGGTGCTCAGCTCTAAAGGCAGCGTCACCAGCAGCCGTGCAGAAGTAAGGGTAACAGCACCGCAACCCCCCCTACAGTAACCTTGCGACCCTCCCCTCCTCCTCACAACGCCCTTTTGGGTCAGGACCCCTACAATTTCAACAGTGTGAAATTTCAGATTTCAATAGCTGAAATCATGAAATTTACGATTTAAAAAATCCTATGACTATGAAATTGACCAAAATGGACCGTGAATTTGGTAGGGCCCTACTAATGATGCAAATTACATGCCAGCCTTTTGCTGCATCCAGAGGAGAAGTTGGGTTGGGCAAACTCCCAAAAGGCATTTGCAATTTCAGCCCTGAGTAGACAGAGGTTCCCAAGTTTGCATCAAAGCCCAGCAAGAAGAAGAAAGAAAAGACAATCAGCAGACAGGGAGCAGTTAGAAAATTATATTCAATAATGGAATACAGAAAGCCAAAAGAGAGGCCCTAGAAGATTCATAACAGGAAAAACATGAACGAGGGCTGAGCACGTGATAAGAAAAACTAGCAAATTTTTAAAAAACAAATTCAAAACATGAGACTGGCTAATATGACAAAGAAAATATGGGACATTTCTGTACACAGATATCGGAAACTGCACCAAAATGCGACTGGCAAGCAACAAATCAACCGGGGCGAAATACTCAAATATTCAAACAAATACCAAAGAGATTTGCTTTTAACAACGATTCTTACACAAAAGACATACAAGACATACTATGTCCCTTCAAAAGTTTATTGAGATAAAATATAGAATGTTCAGACATAAAAAGCAATAGCCACGCCAATGAAGGAAGAACTGGAAGTAATGGAGACAACAAAACTTGGAAGAACAGTGGGCACAGTAGAAATATAGTGACTTGAAATGTAACCTGTAAGATTTTCCAATAGGCCAACTGCATAGAAGGTGCCATAAGACTAGCAGATAACTAAGTTCCTGCCTATATTCAGTGCTCACCATTGACCTAATTCTGTTCTCAATGAAATCAATGGAAGTTTTACTATTGACTTCAAAGGGAGCAGTTGGGTCAGCAAAGATTGCTTCTGAAAATCCCATCTATAAGTAAACTGTGTGCTCGTAACCACAAGGCGAAGTGATCATCTGAACTGGTTATATACAGTACAAGATGGGAAAGAGTTGCTATGACGCTTGTGTTAACTATATTTGTGTTAACTATATTAGTACATCCATGCCTACCATGTTTCCTAACCACTGCATTCTGGGAAACTCTCTTAGTAGTGACTCAGTAATGGGCAAAGGATAAACATTTCAAAAGCACCTACGTCACTTTGGAGCTTAAATCTCATTGGCTTTAAGTGGAACTCAGGCACTTTCGAAAATTTGACCAAAAATGCTTGGAGGACATGTAATCAGATCATTTCAGCAACACTTTGGCCAGTGCATACTGGATGCCCTAATTAAAGAGGCCTACGAAAGGAAGGAGTAAGATTGGCCATCCCAGTTAGGAGATCCAAGCAACAAGAAAAACAGTGTTGTCACTGGTTATTGCTTTTTACACTGGAAAGAGCAACTCATGGTTGGCTGCCATGGTACCATACCTGATGTGTACAGCTATACACAATGACATTAACTGTTTACAGAGTTTGTTTAAAATTGTATCAGGAGTCTATGGGAAAACACCTGGACTTCCATAACTCAAGAGAATGAGAAAACTCTTCTGTATTAACACAACATATTAACAATAAATATAACATGTAAGGTACAAGAGGATTTCTTTATTCCAAAAGAAATGAAGCATATCTGAAACAAGCAAGTGGAAGAGATGCAATAGAGAAAACAACAGCTTCATACATATACCATGGAATTGTGGAAAAACTAGAGAAATACAAGAAAAAAATATTAAAAAGTGCAGTAAGTACTAGATAAGAATGAAAATTCCCAAATTTCCAGAGCCAGCCTTGGACAAATTAACGTATGTGTGACAACGTGCATAAAAATTGTTGGTTTTTTTAAATTTAACAAAAGGAAAAATAGAATATTTTTGAAGGAGAAATAAATGTAATTTTTCATCCCAGGATATTATAATTTACTTGAAAAATCCAAGAAAATCAAACTGAAATACTATACAGAAGTCTAACATATAAGATCTGTCAATCGACACAAACACATCAGAGCAAACACCAGTTTAGGCTAAGAGATACAAATGCAAAATGTTTAAATATCAGGCACAGAGAAGCGGTAGGAAGATCACACAATTAAACTAAAAATAAATAAATAAAAATACAAATGAGTGCCCCAGTCTTTCAGACACTGAAGTCAATGGGCTACACATGTCTAGCATTAAACATATGCTTCAGTGCTTTCAGAATCAGGGTCAGAGATGGAGAATACAATACTATATAAGAGATGCAATAGACTGAGTACATGAGGAACAAGAGTTCTCTAGCCTCTAGTGATAGATCAATGACCAAAGAGAGAGAGACGGATAAAAATAAAGACATCAGTTCCCTGTAAAATTCATACCAGAACAGAAACTACAAAGTCACTGATCATGTTCTTGTGGAAGGTTGAGGATGAGGAATGAAATAAAATAAGAAATCAGAAGTTGGAGAAGCTCTTATCCAGCTCCAGAGTTTTGAACAAAGAAAGTGCGAGAGATTGGGACACTTCAACATGTATTTAAATGCCTCTCTGGGCAAAAATGGGATGATGAACTAGAGCAAGAAGCAAATGGGATACCATGGAAAGATCCAAGGCAATACAGAACAGGAACAGCAACTTCAGCATTGGGGGCATATTGGAGAGCCTCTAACAGGGAAGCCCCTAGAATGCTATTCACAAAGGGAAGACTAATAAGGAAGAGTCAGGGTTTTTTTGAGGAAGAAAAAATACAAGCAAATGGTTTCTCCTCTAAGAAAGAAACCAAGTCAAGATGCGATACCAGACACTGAACAAGTAAAAACACGTCAGGATGGGATTTTGAAAAGTCTTTGTGATTTCAAAATACGAATCCCACTGAAACGCAACCGGACTCCAAGTACCAGCTTAGGCAGCGGTGAGAGGATATTCTACTCATGTAGCAGCAACAGCAGGAGAAGTGGGAAGGTGGGGAAGTGGAGTTCCACAAAGATCACGGAGATGACACACATTTGTTCACTTGACGCCGCACATCACTGACCTGAAGCAGGAATACGTGGGAGGGTGAAACACTCTGAAGATGAAACATAGTGGGCGAGGAAAAGGAGGGTGAGAAGACTAAGAAGGATTCAGCACAGACTTGAAGCATGGGTGCTTGTGGAAAATACCGAGAGTGCAAGGAAATTTAATATGACCAGATTTTTTTTTTTTTTTAATTGAACTCACTGGGCTTAATTCTCATTTACACAAAGGGGCCCCTTTACGCGGTCAGAACAACATTGAAGTGGCCAGAGTGTAAATGGCAATCAGACCCTCAACATTTAGGCACTGCCAAGAAATAAGCAGGAGCAAGATCTGAGGGGATGAAAACAAAAACCCGCCACACACTGCTTTATGCAGCAGAGAAAAACAATTGACATTTGAGGATGCATCCAAAAAAAAAAAAGGGGGGGGGGGGTACTAAATATACACTGGAGGAAGTTGTTCCAGCACTGTGTATCAAGACCACATTTGGAATGCTTTGATCAGTTCTGGCCATTTTTTTAACATTAAAAAGGATATTATAGATGTATAGAAGGTACAGCAAAGGGCAACTAGAAAGATACACAGACTGTAGGATCTTAGTTGTCCAAATAAAAAGGCTGGAGAGACTATATCCATGCTCCTTTGTAACTTTTAATCTCCTTTTTTTCGAGTTATAGACACACATAATTCAGAACACAACAAAGAGGGGACAGATGTTGCACAACTCCTTGTGCTACTGTCAAAATCACTTAGAAAGGACATGCACTTAATCTAAGGAGAGGAAAATAACAAAAGGAATTTAGAAGGTGAAACTCAGAAGGTAACATTATTTTACACAGCGAGGGACCCATACTGCTCCCCATTGAAGTCTATGGGAGTTCTCCAATTGATTTTTCGCTGGGCACAGGATCAGGAATACAGTAGTAATAATACACTATATAATCAATTACAAGGAAAAGCAATGGGAACTATATACATTTCAGAAGAGAGAAAAGTCATTGGCGGAAGAAGTTGTACCATATTATTTTTATCTGCAGGGAGGGGACCAACCAAAGAGCTTCCTGTCCCCTTCTATTCTAAAGTTTCCTATACTGCCAGGAATTTCTATTAACATTGGCATTCAAGGCCTCTATTTATCCACAGAGTAGGTACAACGTGGCCAGCAGCACTATCTGCATCCCTATGTTGCTCTACAAATGTGCTGATTTCGAATGATCAATTCTAGGTAGGAAAGGACACTGCTCTCTGTGTATCCATTCAGTCTTGGGCCATTAATTCTGTTGCATCTTTATCCCCCCTCTCCCCAAAGCTGCTTTCTTGGTTTTATTTTTAGCTTATTATCCTTCAACTTTACCTCCAAACATTTATTATTATTTTATGCCAAGCACAATTCCATTCTCACAACTCAGGTTATTCCAATCATTTTTCTGCAACACACTCCCTACTTAGTATTTTTTCAGGCCAGAGAGTAATTCTAGTGTAGAATGTGTTTTCTTCACTGTGATTTTCCTCATTATATAGGACTGATGCATGCTGAATAACTTTACATATTTGAATTACCTGCTTGAGCGTGTGACATCTGTGTTTAGTCAGAGACGGCTGGTTAAAGTCTGAGCACTGCAGTAGGCTGGGGAGTAAGCTGCCACCTGGATGTACTGGCTTAACAGTTCAATACATAGGTCAGGTTTCAACCATGTATTTACACAGTTTGTTATTCGAGTGATAAAAATTCCACAGTCTAAACATGTGGAAATAAACAAAACTTATTTGTATTTCAAATGTCAGCTCTCAACACACACACGATCGCCAAAGATTTGAAAATAAAAGTTCCCCATTTATTTCTAATCTCTGGAGCCAATTTCATTCATGGTGCAGCTCCAGTGAGGCAAATGAAGTTATACAAGGGATGAATTGTGCCACTTAGGACTAGATGGAGAAAGCAAAGCAGAGAGGTTAGACAGTAGGTAGATCTAGTGAGATATAGATTTAACCATTCAACCATGGGATGTGATCAATAGCGGTTAGTTTCTTAATGTATGTACATTTTCCATCTACCATTTATTCCTCATTCCAAGCATAAAGGGCCAAGGTGTGTCTTATGAACTTGTAACCATCTCAGACTTATTATATTCTGCTCTGCGATTCCCTTCCTGTTTAATAAGCATGATCATCAAACACAACGTATTTAAATGTTTCTTCATTGTTCTGCATCTGTGTGCATGTTTGTGTGTGTACAAACACACATACACAAACTGCAGTCACTGAACTGCATTTCCTACATTTAAACCCTGTGCTTCCAGGTGTAAGACATTGTCTAACTATTGGGTGTTAGAAAGAAACTTCTCCCAAGAGCAGATTATTCCCTAACTGCCAGTTACACGGTTTCTAGCACCGTCCTCTGGACTAGATGGACACCCGGTCCGATAACTCCTGTTACTATGACTAAACTTGCTCTAGAGAGTATCAGGATTAATAGGGGACACCTCGGCAAGGTGTGAAGGATCATGGGTCTTGAATTTGGGCCCACGGGACCCCAAGCAGTACCCAGACCACGACTGCCATCTGACAGCTCTCCAGAACCAGCATGGGAGGGGACTGGCGGCACTCTGGCCCACCAGAGACTCTGTCCACGAAGCTCCTGATTGGAGCAAATGTCCAGCTCCACCAATTGGCATGGTGTCCAGCCCCATTGATTGGCCTGATGTCCAGCCCCTCCGATTGGCCTGGGTGCAATTCTAAAACCAGAAAGAGGAACAGGAAGTTGTCTGAGTGAACTCCTGACCGGATGCTGTACCGGGCTATGACTCTGGCTTGGCCACGGGCACTGTTCCCTGGTTCTGAATCGATCATTGGCGTGGCTCTCTGACTCCAGTCCTGACCCTCAGCATGACGCCTGACACGGATTCCAGCTTAACCTTTGGCATAAATACTGACCCTGATTCCAGTCTCGACCCTTGGTGTGACCCTAATTCCAACTCCAGCTCCAGCTCTGGTTCCTAGCGTCTAACTCCGGCTCCGACCACTAGGTCGGACCATCCACACCTCGATCCCCACACAAGGTTACTGTCAATAGATGGGAGTATCAGGAGACGCAGGTTCTATTCCTGACTTTGCCATGATTTGCTGTGCAACCTTAGTCAAACCACTTTGGTCAATATTTTCAAACACGAGTGCCACATTTTGGTGCTAAAATCTCACTGACACTTGAAGAATCAAACTACATATTCAGATGTCTAAATAAGTATGTAGGTGCCAAAACTTTAGGCACCAAGGCGCAAAAGTGTTGATATGAACCTCCGTGCACCTATGTCCTCATACATCAAATGGACATAAAGCTGACCATCCTTTACAAAGCTCTTTGAGACCCTTTGATGGAAAGTGCTAGAGCAGTACAAAGCAGCAATAATGAAGGGCCCTAACGAAGGTGTCCAGGTGTCTGGTTTTCGACTGGAAAGTCCAATCGAAATGGGGACCTGACAGTGTGTGGTGAGATCTACTGACCGGACACCAAACGTCTGGTTAATTTAAGCGGAGAAGGCGGGGAGGCACCAGGTCATCACCCGCACCAGCCCCTACTCAACCGGGGCTGCCTCCTACCTGCGTCGGGCAGCTGCAGCTCCATGCCCCAGCTCCACAGTTGAGTCCCTCCCAACCCGAGCAGAGGGGGAGAGAAAGGGGGGAAGAGGGGAAAAGCAGCAAGCAACAGGGGGTGGAGAGAGAAGAGGAGCAAATAGGGGGCGGAGCCTCGGGAGAAGAGGCGGGGCATCAGGAGGGAAGAGGCGGGGCCTCAGGAGGTTCTGGCACTCCCGCTGGAGTGTCCAGTTTTTAAATATTACAAAGTTGGCAACCCGAGCCCTAACACAGGGGGATGACATACTGGAGCCACTCTTTCCCATGCAACCCCAGTAAGCAAATAGATACAAGGCTTTGCGCTAATCGGAATTCTAGCACTGGCATCACTTGTCCTGGATTTTGGGCCATCATCAAACACAGGAAGGATTGAGAGAGCATGGCAGCTCCTCAGAGCCAACCCTCATTAACTTCAATAGTAGCAAAATTAGACCAATGCCGAATGATTTTGAAAACTGCACCTTTGCTATTTTCAGGTTTGTTTGTTTGTTTAACGTGATAGTGAAAGCGAAGTGTTTTCATTTTTAAGCAATCACTGTCATTCTCCATAAATTTTGACTACTTTTTTCCCTTCAGCTTCTCTCTCTCTCTCGCTCTCTGAAAGGTGATTGAGATGTGTCCCTCTTGTGTACTTTACAAATCTGTATAATACTGTCAAAATGCACTTGCTTGCTTAAAGCGAACCAGAGCATTAGTTTAAAAATAATTTAAAAAACAAAAAACAAAAAACCCTCAATCAATTTTATTGGGGAAATAGCTTCCTATGACCATCTCAGGTTTGCACATACAATTTCACATGTCATCACCCTGAAAAAAATTCCTTTCAGAATCAAAATGCAATACATTAGCCACACAATTTTTCATTCAAATTTTGGGTTGGGTATAAAATATAAAAATGCATAAGGGAGTTTTACATTGCAGCAATGCCCTTTGTCAGAACTATAGTTAAGGTCTGTCAATCTTAATCAAGCCACTAAAGCACTATTTTCAGTGGTTTCTCACTTGGTAGTAAACATTTGATGTAAGACCAGACCTTTGCAAGAAACCATTAAGAAAAGAAATATTTTTATATTTCTGTTGAGTTTCAGCCTTCAAAGTTTTTGCTTTGTTGTTTTAAGTCTATCTGGACATCTTTAAGTTGTAATAACGCAAAGACAAAAAGAAAAGAAAAAATCATACGCAATTCTCCACTTTAGGAGCTTCTCTACTCTAAATGAATGCAAGGTGGTTTGCTTTAAAAAGGATACATTCTAGGAGAGTATTATTCCAAACCAAAATGGTTTTTAAGATGAAAAAAAGTCAAACACTAAACCAGCAAAATTAAGGCCCTGACCAAAGAATTATGCCTATGCTTAACTTCATGCACTGTAAGTACTTTCCTAGAGTTCAATATGCCCACCGTGTGTCTGTAAAGTGAAGGACATGCTTAAGTTCTTTCTTGAACTGGGACCTAAGTTAGTAACAACTGATGGTCTTTTACTGTGCAAGGGCAGGAACTGTTTTGACTCGCACTTTCACTGAAATCAGCACAAATACATACACACACACACACACACACGAGTCCAGTATCAAGTGTGCTGATAGACCTATCAAATGTGACTGTGGGTGTGCACATGGAGACATCCGCTTGTTTTAATAGCCTGTTCATCACACCCTGTTATCTGATCACCAAAGATATTCTGTGCAGTTGCACATCCAACTCGCCGTGCAAATTAAGCAATTCTGCCGTAAGCTTTGTTTGAACTTGCACTTTTGTCCTCGCTGGTTCTGTGCCTTCCCAATCAAACGGAAGCCAAATAAAGGGCTGCCAACTTCAAAGGGTTCCTTTCAAAAACTGTGAGGCCCATGCAGCGCAAAGGATACTTCCATGTTCCCACAGCAACAATGTTCCTATGAAACCTACTCCAATATCAGTCTTCTGAAACTTAACAATGTACTAGACTACAAGTAGGGAATCCTTATATTAAAAAGACTGCGTGACATCCAAAAGCACTAGCTGCTACTAGCAAAACAAAAACAAACAAACGAATAAAATTAGAGAAATAACTAAAGTGAAAATTAAAGGACTGGGCTTATGAGTGATAGATTGAGAGACCTCTGGATAGGAGGCTATTAAAACACTTAGAAGGAGGACAACACTGCACCTAAAAGATAAAAGATGAGCTAGAAACTGAGGCCTACACAAAAAATCAAGGGGCAGCTGAAGTCTCTGAGTATGCTGAAGGATATGCCCGGACAAGTTGTTGTTGTTTTCTGTAGGAAAAACAACTAGCTTTGTGCAGCTAAATGGAACGGTTCTTGTTTTGCTGGTCTTCTGAGAACCCCTCTCCTCACCAGACTTCTTGTGTGGTTCTGGGGCCACGTCAACTCACTCTAATAAATATTTGGAAGACCCTCTGAGCCCAAGGGGATTTCAGATGTCAAAGCGCAGGAGACAGGGATTTTTCCTGACTATGCAGCATCACTTCTGAAAAGGGGATGGGGAGGGGGGGACGGATTTGCACCTTTCAGGCAGCAGCTTAAAAGAGGGGACTCAGCTGAGCAGTTCTATGCTCAGCCAGGCTCCGGTGAATCAAGACAGACACGTCTTTATATTTCAGTCTCCAGATGAGGCAATGGCCTTTATCAAAAGGGAAAATAACAAAGTTCAAGAAGAGCTGGAATACACAGGATTGGGTGCTTTGGACAATGACGGAGCTCAGATATTGCTGCTTAGTGAATTTAACTATCATTGCATCTGCTTTTTTTTTTTATTTTTATTTTTTTGACACTGGGGTGTTGGGTCTGTTTTGAGCTGCTGCTAAAAAAAAAAAAAAAAAAGGAACACACTGATGCATACCATAAAGTAAAACTCAAAAAAGCTTCTGTTTTGAACATTACTGACTCTGTATGTGTGCCTGCCTGTATTTATGATGGCCAAATATTTTTCTTGGCATGCGTGGAGGGAAGGGGATGGCCACTGAGTCGCAGGAGTGTGCATAAAGTGCATTGTATTGCTTCCAAAGGATATCTCCAGATTCTGCCAACCGTACTCATATAGAGTAGTACCTTTCTCTGCAGTCCCACCAAAAACCAATCAGGCTATTCAAAAACATAAGTATCACTCAAAGAGAGCACAGGTGAGCAGCCATGATGACTTTGCTTTAAATACAATGTGCATGAAATAATAATAAAAATGCCAACCCATTTATTAAGCTGGTAGGATTTTTTTAAAAATGTGTTTTAAATATTATAGGACCCACTCTAGTTCTTCTCTGTCTCTCTCCTTTTTAAAATGAAATAACATTGCCACCAACTTCTAACTATATTTGTTTAGGACTTGAACTTGCATGGAAGACCCAGCCCAGTTTACAGGTCTCAGAAGCTTCTCCTGGGGAGGATGAAGGCATCTAGGATTTTGGGGCTCAGTCCTGCAGACACTTACGCCCCGGGCTAGTGTAACTACTTGCAGGCAAACTGAAAGATTTCTGCTTCCTCCCATCTTTAAAAGGGATGGAGCAGGGTGTGGTACTCCCTTGGAAAGTCCCATCAGGCTTTCCCTAGTTTTGCTGGACGATCTCAGAGTATGTGTAGTATGACCTCTCGCCCTGAAAGAAGGGGTAATTAATCTTTAACGCAGGCCCTGCCTGCAGTAAGGAAACTGGCACTCTTATAGGCACACCAGTGTAACTTACTTCTGTGTATTACTGGGTTAAGCTGCACAGATGTAAATCCCCACTTTGCACCAGCGTGGTGTGTCTACATTATGAGTTTGTGCTGGAGTAACACACTAGTGTGGGTTGCCTTACTAGAGACAGGGCCAAAGACATCCTTTCTCCAAACTGCTCCTTAGACTCGGAAGTGAAATAGAGCTTTGAAGAAACCCACCAAAACCGGTTTGACAAAACACAAAAACAGAAAACAAAATTCTCAAATGCTTAGTTTTGAGTCTCCTTATTCTTGTGATGTCTTCATTTCACAAGCCTGCCAGTCACTATCCGTTCCTAAAGGCCAGACAAGACCTGACTTTCTGATTCAAAACAACCAGAAGGAAAGGTGGAAAGCAGCATAGCTCCACTGAAGCTCAGCAGGGTAACCGCTGTGGATTTGGCCCTTTATCTGGATTATTATTGTTTAAAACAGCAACAGACTACAGGTGATTATGCGACACACAAGACTGCACTTTAAGGTACAATATTTACACCGGCCTTTACTTTTTGTTTTTCGAAAGAAATTGGTGCTTCCCGTCCAATTTTTTTAAAAAAAAACTATTAACATTAGATCGACATGCCTAGTTTGGTCAATGTGTGTATTCAGAGATGTCACTCAGTTTAATAAAATCACTGATATGTTGGGGATAGTGTAAAGATGCTCACTAACATAGTAAAACCCTGTTAAATAGAAAGCTCTGATGATCATACTGCTGTATAATGTTTCTCTAAACAAAAGCTCAGTGTTGGAATGATTATTGTTTTCTCTCTGATATTTACATGGCAAGCTGTTAAAACTTCCTAATAAATAAATAGTTTTGGGGAGGGGCCCCTTCTAAAAATCCAAAATGAACCGTATCAAAAGCATAGTGATCATTAATTTGGTCTGTAACCAACTCTGCAATGTCAAGAAAATTACTTAAGGCATGTTATTCCTTTCCCAAGCGATGCTGAGAATGTTCATATGATTATTACTTCACCTGTGCTCTTCTAATTGGCTGCTGGTGGCTTTTATTATATTGTGCTTACAGAATGTACCGATTCCCATCTAAGGAGCACCTGATACCATGGCGACAGTCACCTTCTGTACCAGAAATACTGTGCACATGTAGAAGTCCCCCTTCCACGAACCAGGTGTGGTACAAACAGGATCAGCTTCCCATGTTGTCTCACTACTAAGACTCAATGCTGCCCTGCAGAGCCTACACCTCTAGGAACTGAGAGGGCAGTTCTGGCTCTCTGCCTGTTTAGGCCTTCGCCTCACTGCCAACAGAGTCCATCAGTTCATTTCACCACAGACCTCCAAACAACTGCTTACTGCTGACCTGGCCCAGTTTATGCCAGCATTGGAGTGTTTCTTCTTTTTACTGACAACACAGCCAACAAGGACCGGACCACCGAAAGTGGCCTAGAAGTCTACTTTCACTCAAACTTCCCATCTCCAGGACATACACTGTAAAGCTGTGCTCATTGCTCCCAATAAAAAGCTAAAATAAATGAGTCGTACAGATTTAAATTCCTTCATGCCTTGTAATGCATGGACCAGCCTAAATGTGTTTCTTTGGACCTTTAAGAGTGGTGCCTTGGGAAACAAATTCTGCCTGAACTGGAGGCAAAATTTCTACTGGGTGCTCGTCACAGAACCATTTTATTCCAGCAAGGCTGAGTCAGACGTGCGTTTCCCTATTTTGATTGAGCACCCCTGCTGCCCTCATTCTTTAATGTATTCTTTCAGGCTCCACATTTTCCACTCCCACTCCCATATCTCTTTCAAGCCATCCTGCTCTTGTTCTGTTCCATTCATTTCAATGCATGTGCATAGTAACTGGGCCTGATTTATAAGCTTTCAATTGTACTTTGTTGCCATATAGCTACTGATTCATGAAACAAGTCCAAATTCATTTGATACAGTATCCGTGTTTGCCACTTACCCTCACTCTGATCCAATTTTGTGTCATCAGCAAATTAACTAGATTATAGCCAGCCCAGGGTAAGGTTATTTATACATGTTAGAACAGTGGAGGTCCAACTACTGTGTATTGTGCGAACCCCACTTAATACTTCCCCCAGTGGGGCATAATAGCGCCTTTCACATGTACTGCCTGCTTTCCATTATTCTGACCAATCATTTATCTATTCCACGTATCACCTGCAGCTTACAGGTCTGAGTTACACGGAGCTCTATTCAGCCCCTTCTAAAAATCCAAAATGAACCATATCAAAACATAGTGATCATTAATTTGGTCTGTAACCAACTCCGCAATGTCAAGAAAATTACTTAAAGCATGTTATTCTTTTCCCAAGAGATGCTGAGAACGTTCATATGATTATTACTTCACCTGTGCTCTTCTAATTGGCTGCTGGTGGCTTTTATTATTTTCAAAGTCATTTAACTATTAACCTAGTTTAAAGATGATCAAGCTATTTGGGACAAATTCTGTCTTGGCCTCTGGTCGCAATACAAATCTGGACTGTTTAACAGCGACCTCCTATGATAATGGGTGTGTTTCAGTGTACCTAAAACTTTTTAACCAGAACTCTTTAACTAATATGTACTCCCTCTTTAAAAATAAAAAGACTACCATATTGAAAACATAACAGGCGACAGAGGATAATTGCAATTCATGCCTTGCTCCTGTAATCAGGATTTGGAGCTCTGAGTGTGAGCAACAGAAAGCAAATGCATCATCCTTCCAATGCCCATAACATTGTCTCCACGCAACTCTTGATACCTTCATCATTAGTACAACCTTGCTAATTCACATTAAAGATTGGTAGATCCACTGATAACGACTGAGTTTTGAAATCTGAAGAGTCAGAGAAATATTTTTTTAAAACGCAATAATGCACACCAGATATACTTTACTCATTGGACTAGCTTAGTATTAGCAAAAATGGTATTAGTAGCAGCTCAGTCAGCATTCCTTTCACAGGATGGTGTCTGGAACTGGGCAGTGAAGGATCTGAACAGGGCTGCTCAAAATTGTTTCACTGAAAAGGTGTTTTTGAAAAAAGAAAAAAACCTGCCTTTTTGGAACATGTTTGTGCTGTTCACATCTTTATGAGTTTTCTTTGAAAAAATTAGTTTCTATTTTAGTCTTTTGGAGTTTCTGCCTTTCTGGGTTTAGTCCTCTTTCATTCTTTCCCATTCCCCCCATTTTTCCAAAAACACTAAGTGACTAGAAATGAAACTTTTTGTTCAAAAAAACCCCCAAAACAAAACAGTCAGAACATTCTATGGAATGTTTGGAACAATATTACATTTCTTTCTAACTTTTCCATGGAAAATCTGATCTGAGGAAATCCCAGATGACCTTGGAAGATCTACAGAGAGCTGGAACTTCTGCCCAGCTCCTTGAGCGTCTTTTTTCCTTGTCGATATGGCTCACTCAGGAACCACAGTAGTTTCTTGCCTAAGTACCAACTCCCTTGCCGGCCTGGGGGTTCAAGATGTGGAGCATGACCCTGCAGCTGCATTATCTCCCTGTAAGCTTGCTAAGGTCTGTGTCATATAAAGCATCCATACTCCACTGCTGCATCTGCTCTATTCAACCACACTGACCAAAATTCCCAGAGCCCCAAGCAGCATGCTTCTCTTACAATGGGCTTGAGGGAGGCGGGAGGGTGGGAAAATAATGCCTCTTTGACTTCACTCACCATCTTTACCCACCATCCTGATACAACCAATATTTTAGACTTCTGTTCTACACACCCTGTCGCTTTTAGGGGGAGATTTTCAGAGGCACAGATAGGGAGTTAGATATCCTGTTCCCACTGATTCTCAGTGGGAGTTGAGAATCTAATTGTGTCTTTAAAAATCTCCCCCATAAAACTTTGCTGAGAAGTGAAGACATCCTGACATACTCTATCAGTTATGGGCTGCACAAGTTAGAGGAGCATGAATTAGTGAGGTTATTTTAAAAGCGGCAAAGAGTCCTGTGGCACCTTATAGACTAACAGACGTATTGGAGCATAAGCTCTCATGGGTGAATACCCACTTCGTCAGATGCATCTGACGAAGTGGGTATTCACCCACGAAAGCTTATGCTCCAATATGTCTGTTAGTCTATAAGGTGCCACAGGACTCTCTGCTGCTTTTACAGATCCAGACTAACACGGCTACCCCTCTGATACAAAAGAACCTCAAGTATATACTAAAGCTTCAAACAAATTTATTCTCATTTTAGAAGAAAACGTCAGATTTTCCTTTACAAAGTGACCAAAGAAACTGCCTTTGGGGCAGGCTGTTGCCTTTATATATATATCTATATATCTATATATATCTCTATCTATCTATCTATATATCTGTGTGTGTGTATGTGGGTGGGTGTGTAAACAGCACTTTAGACAGTTAGGTTCTTGCTCTGAGGCACCTCTTACCATTAGAGTCCTCCACTTCTTCAGCAGGAGTGTGGTTCTTGGAGGCGTGTTGGGCGAGTGAGGCTACAAGGCTGACAATGCGGGGTCTTGGTAGTGTCAGTGCTTTCCCGTGCACTTTCAAGGAGTGCTCTTTCAGCTGGCTGATTGTCATGGTGGAAAATGAGCAGGAGGAGCATTTGTAGGCATGTTCACCTGGGTGAGCGAAATACAGGCAAGTCATCAGCTCACAAAAGAAATCATGGGGCCCCATCCTTCTCCTACTGAACTCAATGGCAAAACTCCCATTGATGCCTCTGGTGCAAGACTGGTTCCAAAGAAAACCAGCTATTTAGTTTTCCTGTTGGAACAGTCGGTACTGGAGTCTATGGATAGTGACACCTGCCATATGACAAAGATATTGCCCTTTTGAAACCCTGGCCCCCTTGTCACATGACTAGAGGCCAGCAAATAAAGACCAGTCTCTCATCAGCACTCCCGTGCATCACAACTTTGTTGCATGGTGTTGGAAGAAAACAATCTTTGGCGAAATGGAGCGGATTGAATCCCTCAAGCTGAAAGAGAGCTGGAAGAGGTGGGTACAGGACTTCCAAATGTTCTTGGAAGCAAGAGGCCTTTCACAGTAATTGGAGAGGGTGGAATCCTCCATACTGCTCCATGTGGCAGGTCCAGAAGCATTACAGAAGGAGCATGAAGGGCATTACAAGATGCTAGCCAAAATCCTTCAAAATCTTCAAGAATACGGCGATCCAGGCAATTTGGGAAAGGTACATTTTCCTTACATGAAACCAGCTGCCAGGCAAGATCATTGGTCATCGTGTAACAAAGCTAAGTCACATGAATTATTTGTGGTATAAGTGATAATCAGATCAAGGCAAGGTTATTACAAGAAATGGACATGACAATACTAGGAAAAGTGGGTATTTGTAAGGCTAGTGAAAACTGTTATGGAAAGCATTAAGAAGAAGTGAAAGAACAGAAGTGCTTGTAATTCTAAGTACATTCCAAGCCATAAAGATGGAATACAAGGATAAACAAATTGCAGAGACCAGATTTGTTTGCAGTAAGTGCGGAGGCAGTTGGAACACAAAGCAAAGTTGTCCAACACAAGGGTTGTGGTGTTACACATGCAAGTATCACTCTTATCTGGAAGGGAGAACAAATCACCACACCGAGTAAGCATGGGTTACGAACAAACCACAAAAAACAAAACAAAAATAAGTGTAAAATATTTATGAACATTAGCTGGAGAACAAAGCTTTGATAATGAAGATGCAGAAACAATTCTTCTCGGGGGAAGGGGGGCGGGTCTCTTCATAAATTTAGAAAACAAGGTTCTGGAACAGATTGGGTTTGTGACATGGAAATAAACAGAAAGAAAATTTGAAAATATATACTGGATCCCAGAGCAACATAATCACAGCAAGCATACACAAAAAGGTTAGTGACCACCCTGTGCTAAAATTAAAAAACAGCAACATCTAAGCTTCTTTAGTATAAGACACAAAATAAAACCACCTGGCAAGCCCATACTGGTTTTTCTGGAGAACGACAGACCGCTCAGAGTACGAAGTAGTGGAACAAGAATTGCCATGTGGTCCCATCTGCAAATGCTGATTAACAAAGGTGTAAAACACATTTACAGACGATATCCAAATGTTATTCTTCCAGAGTATGATTGGTTGGCTTTGTGGGACAGGACGCAATAAGGATAAAATGCATCCCATTGACATAGACACCAGCATGCTATCCAAAATACAATGAGCAAGGATGAGCTTCACGATATGGTAAAATTAGATATTATTGAATAAATACAGGCACCATCAGACTTTATTAACATTAAGGACATCATAATGAACTCAAGTTAAGTACTGTTATGGTTCAAGAAGATTTGAATAAGGTTATCAAACATAAGCACTACTCTACGAGAACAGCTGTGGTGGTTATATCTAGGACTTCAAAATGCAAGAGTACTTTCAGTTTTGGATGCAAGGAAAGACTTTTGGTAGGTCTGACAATAGAAAAACTACAAAGATCTATCTTCAACTCCCCATTTTGCAGATATATATATTGAAATTATATCCCTTTGGGACTGTCTCGGATCTTGAGACGTACCAAAGCATCATGATCCAGATTATTTAGAATGTGGATGGGGTGGAAGTAATGGTTTAACGATCTGCTGATTTGGGGTGAAGACAACAACAACACGAGAGGCACCACATAACATTCCGTAACATGCCAAAGAAAGAACATTACACTGAATAGGAACAAATGCCAGATAGGAGTGAATGTAAAGTACATACTCCGTGACAAATGGAGTTTGACCAGAGCCAGAAAGATGGAGGCAATTGTACAAATGGAAAGACCCGGAATAAGGAGCAGGCTAACGTATCTAAGCAAATTCATTTCTAAATTTGTTCAGATTAGCACTGGTCTGATCAGGGAGAGAAAAAGTTTTGGGAATTAAAAAAAAAGTTGTTATGGAAGTGCTAAAACTGGAATATTTCGAGATTAGAAAGAGGCTAAGATCTTGGTTGATTCAAACTCACATGGGTTAGGGGGTAGCCTTCCTGTAAGGTGATTACTTATATTTCCAGAGAACTGACTAAAACACAACAGAGCTATGCTTAGATTGAAAAAAATGCTAGCAATTATTCAGTTTCATGAATGTCTATTTAGTACACTGGTTGAGGCAGAAATAGACCATGAAACTTTGGCAATCCTATTACACAAACCATTGTGCAAAGCACCACCTACACTCCAGAAAGTGACCCTGAAATTCCTAAAGTACTTGCATAATGTGAGATACAGGCCCTGTAAGGAGTTTCTCAGAGTAGACATGGTTTCAAGATCACCTATATATAGCAAAATCAAGAATCTATAGAAAAAGGAGTTTGGAGGAAATATGGCTCACTTACAAATTTTTAAACAAAATTTTGATAAGCTCAAACAGGAAATACAAAATAGCCCAACCATACAACAGCTTGAGAGATTAATTCTAAATGGACTGCCAACAAAAAGCACCCAGGCACCTCCACACATGAAAACTTATTGGGACTATACAAGCTGAAATAGCTGCTTAAAATGGGATTCTGTACAAAGGGCACCATCTCATAATACCACACAGCATGAGGTCAGAAACGTTCAAACTAATTCACAGTGCCCAGCCGCATATTGAGAGGTGTAAGAACAGGGCCTGGCATGAATGCTGGCATTGAAGATAAGGTCCCAAGTGTGAAAATCTACAATCAATACAGGAAACAGAATGCAGAGCAGCAGCAAAACTACAGGCGACTCCTGACTGCCCTTCGTCCAAGGTTAATGTTGATCTATTTGAATTTAACAGGAAAGATTAACTTCTTGTTAGTGGACTACAACCAATTTTATTTTATTAATTCTGCCATTGCAGAACAGGCAGAAGGAACTGCTATGAGAACAAGATGTGACCATGTGAGCAGCAATCCCTGGAGGTTCAGAGATGTAGTTATTGACAGATGTCTAACACCGTTGGGTTTTAGTAATTAGCTAGATTACTGTGTGGTGGTTAGTTTTGGTTGACAGGCTACTTATCTGCATTTGATTTGATTTGCCTCTTTTTTTAAAAAAAGAAGGAGCTGTAACAGTAGCCAAAGGAGTAAGTAGATATTGACCCCAGTCCAGTGATAACCTTTTTAATGCAGAAATTTGTCACGTGGCTGGGGCCAGGAAATCAAGATCAGTCTCTGAACGATCTTGTGTCTCATACCTTTAGACAGTCACAGGTGCAATATTTTACTGTGATCCTTCCCCTCCCTTGTATCACTTTCCCAGTTCCCAACTATCACAGCATGTTGGTTGTGTGTACATATTCTATACAGCAGGGTAGAGGTCTATAAAATACTTCACTCCTCAACTCGTGTAAGTCAGCATAAGCTCCATTTATGTCAATGGAGCTATGCCAGTCTAAACCAGCCAAGGATCTGGCTCCAAGTTCACTTTGCACATTGAAGCCATCACATGACAGTCCAAAATGCAAATCCCAGCTCATTTCAGGAGTCATTTAAAATAGAAACATATCAGAACAGCAGGTCATCAACATGTGAGTATCAAACTTGTCTGGCCACCAATACTAGAAGCTGAATGACCGAGCACACTTCTAGAAACAAAAGTGCGGGATTTTCAGAAGTGCTCAGTGTTGGCCTACTTCTGCTCCCTCTGAAGTCAATGTTAATTCTCTTACTGGGAGCAGAGAGCTGGCCAATGCTGAACCGCCTTTGAAAATCCCACCCAAATCTGGCAATGAAAAGTTTAACTAGTAACAGTGGCACTGAACAACAAAGGAAGTAAGACATTTGTTATAGCTGCTGCATTGTAAAATTGATAGAGACTTACCAGCATGAGCTTTGAGTATATGAGTTTTCAGACGGCTATTATACGAGGACTTGAATGGGCAGAGTTTGCAACGGAATGGTTTATGGTGTCCATGGTGAGTCTGCATATGGCGATCCAAACTTGGCAAGGGAGAGGCAGAAAAAGGAAACACAAAATATTAAAATAACTTCAGCTACTACTTTATATGCCAGGCTGAAAACCTAATGGGCCAGACTCTGCTACCCTTCTTCATGCTGGGTAGCACCTTAATCCAATGAGGCAGCTTGCAAAGCAAGGGAGTATCTAGCGTGAGGAAGGGTGGGAGAACTGAGCCCAACATGATGCAGAATGCAAGCCACTTAAACAGGATAATTGGGAAGAATCAGATGTTAATCAGTCTCATACAGAGTTTAACAGGACAGGGGCTATGGACAGAGCTGGTTTAAAAATAAATAAATAAATGAAAAACTCAGCAATTTTTGGTTTGGCAAGAGTCTTTGTGAAGAGTTTGCCCCATTTCCCCTTCCAACCAGCAGGCTTTTTGAAAATTTTCAACCTGCTCTATTGAGGAAGCCTCCTTTTGGCAAAGAGAACAGACTCGGACTCGTCTGTCCGGGGGAAGATGCCCGCAGGCTGTGCAGGAGCCAACCAAGGAGTTCCAGGAGCAAAAACAGATGGTTTTAGAGCGAGATTTGGGAGACAGCACATGGAGCCCAAGAAAAAAGGGTGGGTAGCAGGGAACATCTATGCTAGGATCTTCTTTGAGAGAAGTCAAAGCAAGAGGGGGGGGGGGGGGGGGAAGAGAAACCCTTTCGGAGTCCAGACTCTTTCTAGTCAATCTTTATATAACAGCTCAATCTATAATTACATTTGATTTAGAAGAATGGAGCACTAGGCGAACATCACAATGTTTGAATAAGAACCCCGGAGCTTGGAAGCTTCTCTGAACCAGCCGATCTTCCCGAGTCCACAAACCTCAAGCGAGCAAGCGCCAGCTGTAGGCTGGACTAGACTTATCCCAACAACAGCCTCTTATCACGGTATGTTACGTTTGACTCTTGTCCTAGCTTCAGCCGGCATGTGCAAGAGGTGCAAGGCAATATAACAATGGGATGGGGGAAAATAGTCTTTAGCCTCAGAAGTGCTTCCGTTTTATTTTCAAATTTGCTTGTATCTCACTTAAACCGGCAAATGCTTACTAAATCTCACCATCTTCACACACCACGCAGGCGTTCCTGCTGCATTTTTCGTCCTGCACTACCACAAATAGAGCCTGATCTATGAAAACGCCTGTCCATCGGTGCAAAACTGCACACTTAGTCCATTCAAATTAACACTTGATAGTAACAAAATGTACAGTACGTCTTTATTTATAGGAGCACTTCATAGCAAAATAATTGTACTGTAAATTCAATAAGGAGCCCAGGGTGATATATACTTACTGCCAGTCCAGTAAAAATTAACAAATCTGCTCAATGAATAAAATATGCTGAGCATCTGTTTGTGTCGATACTTCATATAACAAAACCCCATCTTAAAATACCTGACAAGGAAACAAACTTGCTTAACAATTAAAACAGATTGCCCATCCAAATGTGTATAATATAAGGCGAAAGATTTATAGTCCATACAGGACCACATTCAAACCATAGATCCCACCTGTGAGATTCTTTTCCAATCAGTTTGTCTTTAGTTTTTGTGTTTAAACTTGCACTACGGATTTTCTCTCTCCCAATTACCTATTTTACCCAAGTCAGAGAGAGGACGTAGATTGTCACACAATATCTGAATGAAGCTCTCTCTATAGCAACCACAAATTTATAGAACTCCACCTTGATTCTCCCTATTTAATCCCAGCACCTTCTTCACTCAGAGCCAGTAGAACACTTGCCAGGGAAAAGTGCAGGCAACCTCAGTGCTAGAGTTGTGTTGGGCGGGGGGTGGGAAATTATTTTAGTACAGAGAGCAGGGGTTCTCGCTACACTTTTAAAGGGGCACAATCTGTATTCCACTCATGCAGTCCTGCCAGTTCAGTATGGGAATGCCTCTGCTCCAAAGAGGCCCCCTGTGCCCAACATACACTCCCTGGGGGATGCCCTGTCTTTTTACCTCTCAGAGCCTGTAAAACAGATTATGGCTATAACCTGGCTGGACACGCTTGGGGTGCTGGTGGAAGTGTCGCCTGTCTAGGACACAAGATTTGTTTTCTGTATCCTGCTCTCTCCCTAGGTATGGATTTGGTTGCAGAGCAGAGACACTTAAGCCTGACTTATGATGCGGTGGATGATACCATGAATGTTTCAGACAGAACAGAGCATGGATCTTCCCTCCTTCGTTGGATGAGTAGGTGTCTCCTTGGAGGATAGATGAAGCATGCATGTGTTCTCAAGCCTGTCCATGGAGGTTTGGTGAGGGGGAATCCTACAAAATACATTTGTTTGTGGCAGGCCTTCAAGAAGTAAGCTTCTTAATTGGCTTTTTAAACTACCTCTCTCCCTAGTCTAAGAAAACCTTTAGCACATACTTTGTGAGAAATTTGCTTATTTCTGCTAATACCTAATCTGTTGCATCAGAAAATGGAATATGTTGTGGAACTCATTCAGAGAAGAACCCTAGACTGTTGTGGATAATGTTTTCATAGAACAATTTACATACCACGATAAAAAAAAATCAAGACTTTTTTAAGTTCAGCTCTTGAGAACTGCTCAGCATTAAAGAGACTACATCTCTCTAAATCAACCCAACAAAACTCCACCAACAAAAAAATCACACTGCTATCTGAAAACTGTTGCTACAGGTAACAACCAGGTTCCTTAGTTATGAATATTTCCCTCTTTTTTTCCCTTTTTATTTCATGAATTTGACAGCACTGCATAGAAGGTCAGTTTCATTGTTTCCTCTGTGTAGGAAATTTGCCCCTTTTGTTTGTGTGTTCTTCCCCCACAGAAAAAAGGAGACTGAACATTTTTAAAAAAAATATGAAAAGAATCAGAGACATTGGTAAGGGGACTCAGAAGAATGTGAATACTTAAAAACTAGAAAAAAAGGGGGGAAAGCAGTTAAACAGTAAAGGTGTCCAGTTTTCAAGTGTACAGTGCCCCCTTTAATGTCAGCACATAAGAAAGCAGTATCACTGGTCTGTACTTCTATTGCAAAAACTTACTTGTGCCTGAAAGCAGAGACAAAGGAGCAATACTGGCAGCTGTACTTGTCTTCACGGGTAAACATGGCCAGAGCCAAATGACTTCTCTCATGAGATCGCAGACCCTGCATAGACATCAAAACCCGGTCACACTGGCTGCAGTGGTAGCCCCCAGGCCTGGTTTCATCTTCCAAGGATGCTCCAGATTCAGCTTCTGTAAATTCCACCATGCCATGGTCTTTTGCTCCCTCAAAACCCTCCAAAGTTGTGTTTGATGAATCTTCCGCCTCCTGCTAAAAGACACATACCCCCCCAAAGCCATCAATTCTCTCTCCCTTCTGCCTTGGGTCTTCCCCATGTGTTAACTTTCCCATCTAAGATTCCCTTTTCTGAATGTCTCCTGAAATCCCACTACATCCATATTCTAAAGATATCCCTGCACCGTTCCCATGTCATCAATGGCTTTCTTCAGGAAAAGGTCCCACGGTTTCAAATCTATTCTAAAAAAAGACTAAATCTCACAACTGGCCCTAAGTAATATTGTCAATGTCAGCACAAAAGCCATAGAATTGGGAGTAGAAACTGAACTAACTACCACCTAACCCCTGGAGGTGGATCCCCAAAACAGGTCAGAGACACATGGGAGGGTGGTATGGAGGAAACATGCTTTGTCCTTGCCTCTGGGCTAACCCAGACCTCCCCTTTCAAGGGCTATTGAGCAGACACTTTCCACCAGCACTAAATACATGAGAGAGAAACAACAGGCACTCTAAGAAACCACTACTCCTCTTCAGAAATAGTTACTTGTGTCTTGTTCCCCTCCCTTAATATTATTCACCATGGCACATATTTTGTCGTGATCAGCACCTTAAAATTGGTAGAGAGTGTGGCACCACATTCATTTGACCTTGTTTTTCAGCTTTCTTGCTCAACTGCTTAAGTAATTTCCGTTTGCTCAAAAAGATGGCAACGGTCCTGTAAGCTACGCTTGAAAAGGATAGTTGGGTAGGAGAAAAGGAACAATCTCTTTTGTAGCATCACGTAAGCAAAAGGGGAGGGCAGTAAAAGGACAACAAAATAATAAAAGCCCTCTTAGGTAGAGCAGTTCAGACCCTTCTGGATTTAGTTGTCCTATAGTAGTATGCAGTAGGTGTTATGAACCAGGGGATTGTGGGGTCAGCTCTGCTACTCAACCCACTCTGAATTCTCACTGCAGCAAAAGGAATGTGTTCACAGCTCCTGCTGCAGGATTGCATGCACACGCCCCAGCTGATATCCTGAAGAACCTGCTGTGAGGTAGTAAACCCCAGTCCTCCCCTGAACACCAGATTTCCTAGAAGGAAAAGTCATTTGCAATGAAAAATAACATAAGAACATAAGAATGGCCATACTGGGTCAGACCAAAGGTCCATCCAGACCAGTATCCTGTCTGCTGACAGGAGACCAATGCCAGGTGCCCCAGAGGGAGTGAACCTAACAGGTAATGATCAAGTGATCTCTCTCCTGCCATCCATCTCCACCCTCTGACAAACAGAGGCTAGGGACACCATTCTTTACCCATCCTGATTAATAGCCATTAATGGACTTCATCTCCATGAATTTATCTAGTTCTCCCTCTATCATATCCCCCCTTAGGCTCTTCTTTTCCAAGCTGAAAAGTCCTAGCCTCTTTAATCTCTCCTCATATGGGACCCGTTCCAAACCCCTAATCATTTCAGTTGCCCTTCTCTGAACCTTTTCTAATGCCAGTATATCCTTTTTGAAATGAGACCACATCTGTAGGCAGTATTCAAGATGTGGGTGTACCATGGATTTACATAAGGGCAAAAAGATATTCTCCATCTTATTCTCTATCCCTTTTAAAATTATTTCTAACATCCTGTTTGCTTTTTTGACTGCCGCTGCACACTGCGTGGATGTCTTCAGAGAACTATCCACGATGACTCCAAGATCTCTTTCCTGATTAGTTGTAGCTAAACTAGCCCCCATCATATTATATGTATAGCTGGGGTTATTTTTTCCCCAATGTGCATTACTTTACATTTATCCACATTAAATTTCATTTGCCATTTTGTTGCCCAATCACTTCGTTTTGTGAGATCTTTTTGAAGTTCTTCACAGTCTGCTTTGGTCTTAACTATCTTGAGCAGCTTAGTATCGTCTGCAAACTTTGCCACCGCACTGTTTACCCCTTTCTCCAGATCATTTATGAATAAGTTGAATAGTATTTGTCCTAGGACTGACTCTTGGGAAACACCACTAGTTACCCCTCTCCATTCTGAAAATTTACCATTTATTCCTACCCTTTGTTCCTGGTCTTTTAACCAGTTCTCAATCCAGGAAAGGATCTTCCCTCTTATCCCATGACAACTTAATTTACGTAAGAGCCTTTAATTTACAATTAGCCTCTTTAGTTGGCCCAATGGCTCAGGTAAATGACTAGTTAGCAATCTAAATACCCGGTTTGCTTGTGTCATTGTAACTATGCATGCAAGCATGTAACACACAATTTCATGTACATTTGTGTGCGCGCACTTCAGGCTTCCTCTTCTGAAAATTTTGCCTTCAGAGGCAACGATAGTAGAAAAGTAGCCCAGAATATTTGGACAAGAGCTTCCTGCTCAGAGGCCTACGCTTTCTACTATGGACAAGACAAATTCCTTTATGCAAGATAAATGGATATATTCAGTGGCAAAAAATAGTCTTCATATCCTGAATCAAAGGTAGAAGAAAGTTGTAACTAACATCTGAAAAATCAAGCATTAAAATAATCCAGAGACAACACAGAAAACTGTCCATTAGATTTGGATGATGGGTTTAGTAAATCAGTACCTAATTCAAATTTAATTTAACGAGAGAATCTGCCCATTGGCTTCAGTGAGCGTTTTGATCAGGCCTTAATCTCAAACAAACACATAGCCAGTTCTTATAATTCTCACCTTTACAGCAGTTGTCACAGACGAGACATTCCCATACTGAACATGCTTGCGAAGGTGATTACAGATGGCTCGAAGGGTGGGATGAACTTCCACGCAAAATTTACATTTGTATCCAACAACTTTCCTTTCCTTAAATTTTGATACATCTTCCAAGTGACCGAATGTCTGTTGGAACACATCAGTATAATCAACATATACACTGAAATTTGCTTCCAGAACTAACTTAATCCAAAAAAAAAAAAAAAAAGAGAGAGAGAGAGAGAGAGAGAGATTACAAATGTACCCTGCGACAGCATGGATTTTAAAAGCAAAAACAGTTAGGCAAGACATTTTTGTTTGTTTCACTCTCTTGGCACTTTAAGAACAGAGGCACAGATTTTGCAAAGCAGTCTAAACAACTTACACACACATCCATTAACATGGATGGATAATATGTGTTTAAATCCCTTAGGCTGCTTTGCAAAATGCCTCTCAAGTTTTCAATTAGCCCTCGTTAATGCCTTTAATATATGCAGGTAAAACATTTGCATAGTATGAACTTTGAATTTCTGCCTAGTGACAGAGTTTTATTAATTTTTAATTACAATGCCAAATTCTGCCATTGAGTGACTCTGATATAAACTATGAGTCACTCCTTCACAATGGTAAATAGTTACTCCAGATTTACACCAGTGAAACGGACAAAATTTGGTCCAAAGTTCATACGGGGCCTGATTCAAAGCCTGAAGTCACTAGAAAGACACCCATTGATATTAATAGGCTTTGGATGAGGTCCCTTGTCAGATATATTACCCTCATTCTGCTGACACCATGCCTTATAGAGTAGGCTATTCCTGAGAGGGAAATTTTGTGTTATTACAAGGAAGGATGACCGGGGGGATTGGGAAAGAGAGTGAGGCCAGTGGCCTTGTAATAGAAAGTCACATAATTAAGTGCCAGATAAGGAGGCTACGCATAGGAGGAGAGGAGGAAACAGAAATCCCCTAGGAAGCTCTAGAACAGGGGTCTCAAACATGCAGCTCACGGGCCACATGCGGCCCGCGGAGTTATTTCCTGCGGCCCACCGTAGGCGCCGACTCCACTGGCAGCCAAGCTCCAGACATTACTGAGTGTTTATATTTTATTAAAACCCCTCTTTGCATTACAGTTTTAAAAAGTTAATACATTGACTTTTAATAGAATACTGTATTACTCTTCATTTTTGACTATACTTTTGTATCATTGTATGAAAAGGTTTCAGTGATGCGGCCCTCGGGCCAATTTACTAGTTCTCCTGTGGCCCTCGTGGTGATTTGAGTTTGAGATCCCTGCTCTAGAAAGGGATACAGAAAGGGGTGGGAAGAGAGAGATGTAATCAAGCTAGAACATTTAATTGATTTATAGAACTCATTGGCACACTAAGTCGCTTGCCTGCCTGTAGCTGTTTGTCTGCCAAAGAGCACATGCATGTGGACACTAATAAGAAGAAGCCGGGGAGGGGTGGGGGGTGTTGAGAGAACACACACACTCTCTTACCCTCTCTTGTTTGAAATCTGTAAAAGCACCATCTGCATATTTCTGCTTGCTCAAAAGCTGTTTCCTCCTCTCTTGACGTTTGGCACGCTTCTGGAATTCCTCATTGTGACTGTTCAAGTGTGAGGTCAGTTCTGCCGTGCTATGCAGTTTGCTATCACAGTGCTTGCACTGGTAGGCAGAGCTCTGAGAGCGGGTGCCACATCCCAGTATGGTAAAGTCTCTCTTCAAATCCTTGCTGTGGTGGTCAGTGTAATGCATGCACAGCAGCTCGGCTGTGCTGAAGGACAGTTTGAAACATTTTATGCACCTGAAAGGAAGCCACTCTATTTCCTGAGCCTCATTCTCCACCTCGGGCTTTTCAAAATCATTTCTCTCCTCTCCTAGTGTCTGCTTTTCATGCTCATCAGCATACACAGCTGTAAAGTAGCCCCCCAGCTTGCTCGCATGCTGCTTCTTAGGGAAAACACCAGGGTGGCGTTTCATGTAGTGGGACACGATGCCTTTTTTGCTAAAGGACTGGAAGGAACAAAGCGAGCACTTTTTCTTTTCCACCGCCCTCCTCAGCTCCTCGCTCAATTGAGGAGAGGTGTCTTTGGGGGGAGACGGAATGATCACTTTACTGGGCTTGTCACTTACCGTCCTGGAGGCTGCCAGGCAATGAGTGTAATAAGCATCAATGTCGTGCCGTTTCTGGTAGTGTGCTGCAAGCCCTTTGCGGATGGGGTTCGTGTAGGAACACAAAGCACATTTGAAGAGGTTGTTTTTGCCTTCCGGCTGCGCCCGGACGTTGTTGTGCTTGATGCGGTAGTGCCTGGCTATCCCCTTCCGGGTGGAGCAGAAATATTTGCATAGCTGGCAGCGGAACACCGTGTGGGACACGAGATGAGAGCTGGAGAAATGAGAGGCCGGCACGGTGACTTCCCCGATGTCCTCAGCAGCAATTTCCGGAGAAGCCTTTATTTCAGGGGTACTCTCCAGCTCCATGGATGCAGACACCTTCGGTGGTGACTGCGCAAACACATCAAATTCAGGTTGGTTGTGGTATTTTTCATAGTGAATTTTAAGCTTTTCCAAAGTGCCATGGGTATAAGGGCATAATTTGCATCTATAAGCACCATACCCTTGCTTGAAAATCCTACTCGTTTCTTCCACGTCATTCTGGGCCATGTCATTAGACTGCTCCACGTCATGCACAAAATCCTCAGCGGTGACCTTTATTGACGGATGCCGTTTCTGGTAGTGTGTAAGGACACCGTGGATGCGCGTATTAATGTACGGGCAATGCCGGCACTTGTACACGGCTCCCGGGTTAATGTCTACGTCCTGGGCAAAATCTGCAGCTTTAACTTTCATGCCAGGATGTTTTTTGCCATAATGCGTCAGGAGGCCGTGCAAGTTATTGTATTCAGACTGGCATACCGTGCACTGATATGGCGTGGAGGATATCGCAGGGTTTGCAGAGGCCAGCTGAACATTTTTTTCCTGGGGGAGGCTGGAGTCTTCTGCACAATCGACGTCCTGTTCCATCTGTGATGTGGTTATCTGGTCTTCGGAGTTAATCCTAGTCCCGATTTCATCGGACTGGGTCCCAGCTTTCTCAGCAGCATCTTTCTCCTTGATGATATCCAGTAACACAGATTCATCCCCATTCATGGCCCACGGATGAAAAGCCTGATAGTGATTAGTAATATCCCAAATGGAAGATGCTTCAAAAATGCAGTCTCTGCATTTGTAGGTTTTTGCCTCTGATGGCATCACGAGGGCTGGGGGGGAAGGATCTGGACCTGCCCAGAGTTTAGTGGCCATGTATGTATAGTCAACATAATGCTCAGGATGTCTCCTTTGGTAATGCACGAGCAAACCGCTAGGCTCTGTATGTGAATAAATACACCATTCGCAGTGATAACCAGCTTCTATTAAGCCATCCAAAAATGCCCATCGTAAAATGGATGTAACTGTGGCCTTCAGGCTTGGATGGTCTTTCTTAATATGCTTCCTCAGTGCGTAAAAATAAGGCGACGTGTAGGAACACTGCCGGCATTTGAGAGCTCTTAGTTTAGCCTTGTCCCGCTCTGCATTGGAAGTGGGCGCAGACATGCTGCTGGACAATTTTTTCTGCCCACGATCGCAAAGGCTTCGAATTGTGGCCGTGTGCTGTCTGATCACATCTGCGTTGGCTTTGAAGTCACGATGCTTCTTTTGATAATGAATGAGCACGCCTTTAACGGTCCGATTTCCATAATCACAATGCTGACAGAAGAACATTTCATTCTCAAGGGGAGCCACCGAGCTCTCAGAGCTGCCCCTGTTCAGCTGCATAGACGCTGGTGGCCTCTGAATGCCAGGTGGCATTTCACCAGCCCTCATCATTGCTGCTGTGGGGGGTGTCTGCCTAATGTATTTCGCAGTGACCTTTATCTCTGGATGCCTTTTCTGATAGTGGACGAGCACACCCACCACCGAGCGGTTGCTATATGAACAGTGCTTGCAGTAGTAGAGTTCAGTGGTGAGGTCTGGTGGTGGTGGGGGAGGAGGAGGCTGCGAAGCCATGTTGGCCAGTTTTGGGGAGATAGGAGTTCCCAGCTCAAAGGAGAGTTGAGCCAGGGCAGAACCCCTGTCGACAGACACCACCCGCATGGTCTTCTGAATCCTGAAATATGAAGCCTTTTCTTCAGGGTGTTTTTTCTGATAATGCACCAGAACAGAATGCATGTTAGGGCTTGCAAACGAACACACATCACAGTCATACACCACAACGCTATTAACTGAAGGCTCTTTCTGATTTTCACATTCTGGACTAAAACTCTTCGAAGCATTTTTGTTAAATGTAGCCGGCACACCAGCCCCGCGGGCCACCGGGGTGGAAGTTGCCATGGTCTTGGGAGCAGAATTCAAGATCTCTCTCAGTGTTTGCGACTCTGCATTTAACCCTTCTTGCTGCTCGACTACGTAGCTTGAAAATATCATTGCATTGTTGATTTTAACAGTTGGGTGCATTCTTTGGTAGTGCGGCATCAAGCTTCTAACATTCGGGCTAGTGTAAGAGCAAAAGCGGCAGCGGTAGATCAGATCGGAATGATCGAAGTTGAGTACATTCATAGCTTCAGGATGATGCTCACCATAATGCTGCTGCAGGTCTTCAAAGTTGGTGTAGTCAATGTAACATTCAAGGCATCTGTACACAGCACTGTGATCGTTAGGGTCCAAGATATACCTAAAGCTGAACTTAATGTAAGGGTGCATCCGTTGGTAGTGGGTGCTAACACTCCTGGCAGATTTGTTGCTAAAGTCACAGTGTTTGCAATAATAAAGCCGACCGGAATCATTAAACTCTGCATTTTCACTGTTTTGATCAGATCCATACATACTCGACTGGCTGCCCAGAAGAGATGCATTAGGCCCTTGATGATCCTTCATGTTGACAGAAGAGCAATAATAATCTTCCTCATCTTCAGATAAAGTTAGCTCAATTTCTGCCCCATTGGTGGAATTATAATCATGCGGCATGTTCCTGAAATTAGTCTCCTTTTGAGAATCATTAGTATCTCTTCCCCACATTTGCTGGGGTGCATAGGAACTAGACACCTCCATCAATGGCTCTGTTTGTTCTTCTTCCTTGTCCAATTCTACTTCTATCTCCACTTCATTGTCTTCCTCCTCCTCTTCGTCATCCTCTACATTAATCACTGCATCTTCTTGTTGCTTGTTTTGGTTAATTTTGCTCTGCAGGTTGCTGGCTATTTCATCAATTCTAGTTCGCTTCTTCACGGGTGATAGATCTAGGGGAAAGTCATTGGTCAGTTTTCGAGAGGCCTTAGCTACAAAGTTATTTTTAGAGGATAACCCAAGAATTGAGGTCTGGCTTTTCTTCACAGTGCTGGAAGCAGCCTGGGTATCCACCTCACTCTCTTGCGGCGCATTGGACGACGGCCCCTCGTATTTTGGCAGGTTATCACAGAAAGAATGCTTGTGTTGTTGATGAACTCGGAGACCTTTCAGAGTAGTTGTGGAGTAGTTGCACAGCGTGCATTTATAGGGGTGCTGCGAGTGGGGTTGAGGCGACGGCTGCTGTTGCTGCTGCATGGATTCCATTATCCCGCCTGACTTCCTGCCGTTTATATTTCCACTTTCATAAGACACGGTGCTTTCATTCAGAGACGAGGCGATGCTTTCACTCTGGGAATTCACGGCATCCCAGTCGGACGTTGTACCTGTATGACATTGTTTATGAGCTCCAAGTTTTAACGAACTCTTACATGTGAAAGGACATTCATCGCACTTGTATACAGCCGTCTTCCCAGACAGGTGGATGTTCTCAATATGGCGGGAGATGCTTCGGCGGTGCATAGTGAGGAAAGGGCAAAAAGGACACTGGAACCGGTTCATGTATCTTCTAAAAGGTATCCCCTTTGTTTCCAACAATTTGTTACCATCCGATCCCATCAGCTGCTCTGCAGACATTCCTGAGGTCTGGTGATCCATGGAGTTCAAGCCGTTCTCGCTGTCTAGTTCATTTAGCTCTTCATCGGAGCTAGAGTCATTTAGCATACTATTAGTTTCCAGGTCAGCAGAAGAATTTGTCATGTCAGCTATTCCATAGCGGGATCTCTCAGACAAATTAACCATACCAGAGTTATGAGGTGACTTAGGCTTCATTTGAGGATAAGACACAGAAGAAAACTTTGAAGATGTAGAAGAATTGGGTCTGATAAGGGAGTTACTCATAGAGCCTCTGAAGTTTGAGACGTTGGCATTCGGCATCTCACGTCCTGTAGCATTCATAGAGATATAGTTGGAGTTTGGGGCGGAGTTCGGCGCACTCTTGTTCTGCACATCAGGCAAACCGGTTCCATCCTGTTGCTGTCTCAGGCTTGACAGTATTTTTACCATGCTGCGATGCTTCTTCATCATGTGGTCACACCAGCGTTCCCTTCGAGGGGTCTGATAGCTACACCATTCGCAGCAAAAGTTGCCCCTGGACTTGGTTAAAGGCTTGACCATGGATTCCAAGATGCTACGCTCTACTACTTCAGCAGGCAGCTCCTTGCAGGATTCCTGCGCCGGCACGGATGCAGAGGCAGATTCAGATATGGCAGCTGAGGCAGCAGGAGGAGTTGAACTCTCCTTGAGATTATTTTTGTGATACATTTTCTGGTGCTTAATAATCCTTGCACGCCGTGGCGATTTGTAGGTGCAGAACTGGCAAGAGAAAACTTTGCCAAACCCCTCATGCATCATGATGTTGTAATTTAAGGATCCAGCTGCAGGCGGCCCCACCGAGCTCCCTCCAGCTTGTGTGCCATGCACTTTTCGGGTATGTTCTATGAGAAGGTTTTTGGATCTGAAGTAACGCACACAGAATTTGCACTGGAAAAACTTGTTTGTTGGTTTAGGATTTGGGGCCATGTGCTGGCTATAAAAACTCTGGCTATGGCTATAATAACTTCCAGTCCCCATCTGAGCTGCATTTTGCCCTAAAAGAAAAAAAAACCACAAGAAATAAATACTTACAATTTCTTTCCCACTTACCACTCAACACTACAACACAATATTCAACAAAAATCACATCCCATTGGGTACATCAGTATTCCACTGCATGCAATACACCGGACTATCTCATTTAGGATTCTCTTCTGTACCTACTGCATGTGGAAAATGTATTACTTCTAAAATAAAGTTTCTTTAAATAAACACACTAGTTTCATAAGTTCACACACACACAAAAACTCACTTCTAAAAAACAGATAAATCCCCAACCCATTTCAGTGGTTACATACAAAGCAGTAATCACAACTGATAAGGCAGTAACTAGACAATGTTCACTTCACTGCCATTACAATAAAAATTAATGAAAATTACAAATTAAAATATGCCAAGACAGTCAGCAAGGAAGAGAGGTTTACGTTTACCTGCAATTTCATCTGCAATTGTAAATTCATCCTTTACAGAAGAAAATTCGACCTCTGTCTGGTTGCTAGCATTCATGGAGCCAGACCTTGGCTGGCTAGGACTTTCCTCAGAAACATCTGTTGGCTGCAAAAAAGCAGTGTGAACATCTTGAATGTGAGCTTTAAGGTCTTCATAGGATGGAGCTCGAAAATCACAGCCATCACATTGCAGCACCTCCATGGTCCTGGATAATACTTTTACATCAGGAAATTCTGAAAGAAAAGGAATGGGGGAGAAGCACTTGTTACAGAAACACCATTCAGTGAACTGTGACTAATATATAAAACCAAGCTTGTCAGCAATAAGATTTAGTAACCTCCAGAAATGCTAACATTACAGAAGCAAGAACTCAACTTTTGCTCAATATGCTGAAAGGCATCAAGGAAATTCAAATTAACAGAAAGTCCTACCTAAATGGCTCACGAGTTCCTGAGCTGGGCTCTACAAATATTCAAGCCTTCTGACAAATGGATCTTCTTGGCTTTTCCCTTACTCAGGTTCTTTCTATATAGACTTATTGTTACAGTGACTGTCTGTCTCAAATAAAGATGAGGGAAGCACACGTGATTTGAGCAGCTCCATTATTCCCAGCCATTCACGCATTGACCTTTACTATTAGAAAATATCAGGGGGGTAGCCGTGTTAGTCTGGATCTGTAGAAGCGACAAAGGGTCCTGTGGCACCTTACAGACTAACAGAGGTATTGGAGCAGAAGCTTTCGTGGGAGAATACCCACTTCTTCTGAACAGAAAATAGCATTTCTGCCTCTTTTCGACCAGCACTAACCTTCCTGTACATTAGACAACTACTGACTATCTCATTGCCAAAGACTAAAAAGCCTCCACTCGAAACTTGCATTTTCAATTAATTTAAACATCTAGTCAGTTTTGACCTTGATGGAAAAAAGACATTATGGCAGTGAGAGATCTGGATACATTGACTTTTGATAGACTGTTGCACCTTAACAATTTCACCAAACACAGAAGAGAGCTACATTCTTGGTTGGAATTCCCATAATTATGCCCAGAGTTATACCCTGTCTCTGGGATCAGGATTTTGATGGGGTGGTGGACAGGAGAGGAAGGGATTTCTGCTCTCATTTAATAAAAACATTGCAACAGCACAACTGAAATGTGAATAAAAGAGACCACTCTCCAAAGTTTCATGACTTCCTAGAGTCGTCCACAAACCCTAATTTGATATATAACATGACAAACCGATCTTGGTTAAAGTCAAGTACTGTAGTTCAGTACATGACCAGTTAATCCAGTGAGACATAATTCTGAGGAAGAAGCTGTCTCTGTGCTCAAAATTTATGAACTGCTGTAGAAGAAAGAATATATAAACACAGGGGGAAATGTCAAAGGCAGAGGTCCTCCTACCTCATATGTTTCTTGGGCACAGGAGCAACTCTTAATGAATGAATTACTTAAGTTTCCCACATGCTCCACTGGGCTAGATTAACCTAGTAGGACTTCCAGAGGTCTGAGAGAGGGAACGGCAGCCAAAATATTTTATGATGAAAATTCCATTCATTTATTGTAGAATATAAAATTACTTCTGCAGCAAGATCAAAGTCCAGTAATAGTATGTCAATGCAGTGAAAGAGGGCATTGCATCAGGGTTTTACATACAAGAATGTTCCTCCTGATAGCCTGCTAAAATAAACTTCTGTCAAGTCAAATTCTGGACAGACTGAGCACACAGACACTCCAGATGTTTACCTACACTACTGTGCACACTGCATGTTGTCCTTTTTCTCCTTAGTCCCCCATACAGAAAATGAACACTGCCCCAGCTTCTTTTCAGCTAGCAAAGACACAATAATCAAGATACTCCAGTTTTTTTCCTGCAAGTACCAGACCAAATTGTGTGGAAGAGGTTGCTATCTCTGCTCTGGATCAAATTACAGCAGGGAGTGAAGCCCCACCCCACGTCTCCTTTAGCACAGTCCATTAGACCTGAAAACACATTTTTTTCCCATGGAGCAGACGACTCCTGCATTTAGAGCACTTCACAGAAAAGCAGATCATCCAGTTTTCACTGCCCATCCCCCCCAAAGCTTAGTCCTTTCATCTCAGCCAAACAAGCCACAGCTCTGCTGAATGTGTTTATCACACTTTCAAGAGATATGAGCTCCTGCGTCACTGAAGCTTTAAGACTCACTAAGCTGCCCTAGTCCTTTGAGCTTTGGGAGCAGCCATTTTAGCTCAGACAACTCCTGCACTCAGAGGCTCATCGCTTCTAGCTTGTGCACAACATGGCCTCACTGATCTGAGCTTCATCTCAAGCACACACGATTTTTTTATTTATTTTTTGCTAGGGTGATGCTAGAAAAAGCATCCTCCTAAGAACACTACTTGCCTTCTTCTTATGATTTACCTTTTTCAACAGAGAATTAGCTGTTCCCATGCACTGTCAAAACCAGCACCTTTTCTCCCTCACTGATCATTTGCAAAGATCTCGGAAGGTTCGTTTATCCCATGAATGATAAATGTGTTGATTAGTTCCAGCACAACAGTATTACTGAAGCAAGACACTTGCCCAAACTGTCCTACAGACTGAAGCAGCACACAGCATGCCCTCTTAAACAGGGGGAGGGGTATGGGGGAAGAAACCCTCCAGAATGCCTCAGCCTCTTGAGAGTCGTCCTTCTGTGCACAGAAGACATACCATCTGACTCTGCTTGCCAGATTCCAAAGTCTAATGACCTTTGTTAATCACCAGCCAGCCTGTCTGCTTCAGCAAACTTTGCCAACCGACACACCCTTCAACACAAAGGCTGTAGCTATTCCTTTTAAAAGGGGTTCTCTGAAAGCTCCATTGTGTGGAAGAGAGGAAAAACAAAACTCTTCCCTTAAAACTTCAGGCACTTTAGAAAGAACATAACAAAAGGCTTGCTACTGTGTGCCTTTTTGGGAACATTTAGACCGGTTTACAACATAAAAACCTGAAGGAAGAAAAATTGAGGTTCTGAACAAGATAAACCCAACGGCTTCATCAGTGCACAGTTAGAGCATCTATATATATATAAAGTTACAATTCTTTAATATTCTGGCACTTTCTGAAGTTATTCTCAAGGATGCTGGCTGTTGTCTAGACAAACTCAAACCAGCAGTCTCCTTGTTCTGCTACAAAGCAAATTAAAGGGTTATGAGATCAGTAAAAGCTACCGATTTTTAAAAAAATGACAAAAGAGCCTTTCTAATGGGTTCTAGCTTTAATGTCACTAGGGCCTCTCCCACAAAAGCAGCACTGAGTCATGGAAGAGGTTAATCTCACAGCAGATGAAAGGAACAAACAGCCTCGGGTACAGTTGAAGGGCCTTCAATTTGATGTTTTCACCAAGACGTACTGAAATCACAATGAAACGTATTTTGTGAGGCAGTTTGCCTTCCTATTTACACATTTCTCTTTAAAATTCAAGCGCTGTATGAAGGAAAAAACCAGAAACTTGTAGTTTGGGCTAAACTATCCAAAGAAACTGAAATGTGATGTGTTCTTTATTTTTTTCCTTGTCAACAAGGGATATGGAACCAAGAGCGACCCATCTATCAGCAAGCAAAAAAGAGCACATTTTCAGTGCAGATGTTGATACTCTGTCAAGACATGCACCAAATAAAGGAGACAAAGCAAGATTTGCACAATTGTCCATCTTGAGGCAGCAAAGGCAACACTTTCCATAGGTACAATACCAACACTGCCTTCTACGTTCCGATTAACAAATAACAAACCATGCAAGGATCCATACATCAAGTAAGACCTCTAAAATATTCCAACCCATGCCTTGTGACCATGCTAACTACAGATATCATAGCTTCTAAAATACCCATACTAATGTCAGGCTACAGCTAGGGAAAAATTAAAATTAAATACACCACTGTCTAAGTTTGTCTAAATTTGTTTGGTCTACATAGCGTGCAACCCTTTCTTAAATGATATGGCTGTTTCATATGAGAAAAGAGTCACTCTGATTTTCCAACTGGAAAAAAACTTGAGCAAAAAGATTTCCAAGTTTTTGTAGTTTTAAAGCTTCAGGCTGAAGTCTCCCATTCTCTCTACCTTTCTTCTCCTAGAGCTTGGCAACAACTGAACTTCAGTACAAATAGTTTTGAGGGACTTTTTTTTTTTTTTTTAAGTTTGTGGTTTTGGTGCTTCAAAATACAAAATTAATTGTGAAGCCTAAAGTATTGTGACCTCAAAACTGAGCTTCTAGGATTGACTACCCATCTGTTCTGTTTTGAGATGGCGTCAACAGTGCTTCTACAAGTTAAGAATACATACATGAACAACCACAACTGAAAAGGTCATGCTGAGCACACACTGAACATCCCGCTCAATTTTAGTATCATCACATTTAAAAATGAGTACTCCAATTTTCTGAGTTTTCCAACATTTGGAAGATCAGAAGCTTCTTTAGACCTGGCAAACACAGTTTTCATTTTGTTCACTTTACATTTTATTTATTGCCAAGGTGAAGTTGATACAGAGCCACCCTAGGGTTGTACATTTATTATAGACGCACCGCTGCTAAACCTGCTACAACTTGACAACATTCCCTTGGAGACTCATTTTACTTGGCCAAAACAGATCAGCATGAACAAAGGGTTTTAGTAGAGATTGGATTCATGCGTTTGAGCAAACTTCTCCTCTAACAAAGTGCAGGAGGCCTCAGCATTGGTCTTTTTTTTTTTTTTTGGTCTGTTGGAGCTTAACCTCCCAGAAATAAATTATGAAACACTACAGCAATGTGATTCACCAGCACCTAATTATAGACATTACAAAATCTTCAAGAAATAGAACCTTAAATCTCATGAGTAAAACCATAGGGTATGTGTTTTTTCCTGACACAGAAATCTAGATTTTAAACTATGCCAATGTTTTACAGCTGCAGAACCTTCTCCTACTATAGATTAGATTATTAGTGAAATGCTTTATTTAGCCCATGCATGTGTGGCTTCTGAACTTATTTTCTTAAGCTGATTTTTCAAAACACTATCTACATGTAACCATTCAAGATACCAAGATTAAATGACCCATTGAATAAGACTATGGGACTTTCTAGCAATGGAAAAGCTGTCATGTTTGAGAAATGTAAGCCTGAAGGGTGCTATAAAAAGGGTGTGTCTTGTCATTTATATTCTTCACAGAATAGAAATGATGAGGAAATGAAAGACCAAATGTGTGCCCATGCAATCTCACTTGAGTCAGTGGTTTCTTTCAAAGACAACCTAAAGTGTTTCTTTAGCAGCAACCTCAATCCTCTCAAGACCTTTGTTGGAAATTGTTTTCTTCCATTTTGTATTAGGAATGAAAAATAAAATCTATTTTCTTCCCGTTTCTTTTTCATTTTTGCAGGTTTTGATGGTACATAGGTTGCAGTAGCCCACTTTCTTAGGGTACATCTATACTTACCTCCGGGTTCGGCGGTAAGCAATCAATCTTCTGGGATCAATTTATAGCGTCTTGTCTAGACGCGATAAATCGATCCCAGAGCCGCTCCCCATCGACACCGGAACTCCTGCTCGCCGAGAGGAATACGCGGAGTTGACGGGGGAGCCTGCCTGCGCCGCGTGGACCCGAGGTAAGTATGTTTCAGTTCGAACTAAGATACTTCGACTTCAACTACGCTATTCACGTAGCTGAAGTCGCGTATCTTAGTTCGAACTGCGGGGTTAGTGTGGACCAGCCCCAAGTTAATTCAAGGATCCAGTTTGGGTACAGTGTAGACTCTAAAGCTAAATTCTGCATTCGGTACATGGGTATAGACTATACAGTCAAACTCCCTGTATGTTAACCCAATGGTTCAGTCTTCTGCATTACTTTTTGAAAACAAAATGTATAAAAAAATATGTGCATCCATCAGTCAAACACAATTCAAGTTGACCGTGTATGATGGCCGTACATGCAGCATTACCACATTTTGGCCATTAAGCGCTTATCCAGCTTCCTATGTGATCTCAATTTACCCATATTGAAAAGGCATAACATATAAGACAGCATGAACAATCAAGATATTCAGAAAAATACAAATGTGTCCTAAAACAAAGGTTTCAGGAAAAGAAACTATTGTGATCAGAGATGCGCTATACTCCAGGAATAATAAATAATAAACTCACAATTTGAATAGTAGCAATAAAAGGCCTAAACACCTCTGCTAGTGTTTGGATATACATTTTAGACAATATTTTGAATGTGGCATGAGCTTCAAGCCAGGTTTCACAACATGAAGTCTCCCTAGTATATGCTGAAATTCTGACTGACTACATTGTTATAAAAACCAGGCACTATGAAGCTCCACAAGGAGCAAGAAATGCATGTGAGCATAAACACACACATATAGAGACACACAACTAAATTCTATTCTGGTCAATTCAGTTGCATCTTCTTTCATGTGTCAGTGGAGTTGCATCCACTTATACCCATGCTTAATTTGGCCCTTTACAGTGTGTGAGTCCATGTCACATGCAAATCATTTATAACATTAGGTCAGTGCAATGCTAATAAGAGAGTTTTCAAGCTACCAGACAGCTTGCAAAACCTTCTATCCTTAAAAGGAAAAAAATCCTACATGAGAGCTGTATTTTTATGAGACAGAGGGAAACTTCACAACAACAGCATTTGGAGTTGGGACATAAAGTACTTAGACCTTTCAGTGAGCAAGAGCTTAAATTCTCAGAAAAGCTCTGGGTGTTTTCTTCTTGAGACCTTGACACTCACACATACAGAAACCACTACTGCAAACAGGTCAGAGCACTAGATAAAGTGCTACTGGCTCAACCTGTTCTCCAAGGCTACGTCTTCACTGCAAAAAGGATGGGTTTCAGCCACAGCAGGATAACTGACGCTTGTTAACTATCCCAGTATAAAACCCCAGTGGAGACAATCTCGTCATTTCTACTGCAAGGTACCCAGGCAAGGTCAACAACGTGCCTACCCCTACAGGTCACTTTGCCTAGCTACCCTGCAGTAAAAACAAACAATGCTTTGTCACCACTTGGGTTTTACGGTGGGACAGCTAACATCTCTTAGTTGTCCGGTGGTCAACACACTTTAATTTGGCATTGAAGACAAAGCCCAAAATTATCTAAAATAATTTTGAACTGAAGTGTTACTTGGAAAGAAACCAGGGGGGAATGTGGGTGGGTAGGGGTGTGTTTAGACATAGGTTACTTGAATTCCATGAGAACACCAGATGGTTTTATTAGTTTGAACTGCCCTAAGACAGGCAATTTATCATGATAATAATTCAACTGATTTTTCGCCTCAGAATTCCAGACATATGAATGAGAAGCAAAACAGCTGAAGTTGCTGTCTGAATTCCTGGAGGATATTTCAAAATTGTAAAACTGAAGGCAGATTGCAGATATGCTGCCACATCTTACTTAAAAAACCCCAAATTGAGACAGTTTATTAAAAGCTACGAAGTTTGGTTCTGGACACCTCTCTCAGCCTTCATCTACTGAAGTCCACCTGCCAGAAACCAAGTGAAAACTCAGGCCTTGGGCAATCGGACTTCATCATAACAAAATCAGACCCAGAAAGATTGCAATCTCAGTCATCTCTGCCATGTAATTCAAAGGATAAAAGAAGACCCTCAGAAGAATGCCTTGGAAGATAGTTACCCTTACAATACCAAAAAGGGTCTGGAAACGGGGCGCTGGAACAATTTACATAGTAGGGGCATTGAGAGCCATTGAACCAAACTGTAAATCCTGTATACAATGGAAACCACTTGAAGCCAGGGGATGCGGCAACACCCCCCACACCCCTAGTTCCAGCACCTATGTCTGGAGAGGTGAACGATAAGAATTTGATCCCCCACAAAGATGTGGGTATAATGCACTTTTTCTTCCCTAAAAATTTAGGTAGTTCCTTACCTAGAGTGACCAGATGTCCCAATTTTATAGGTACAATCCCGATATTTGGGGCTTTTTCTTATATAGATGCCTATTACTCCCCACCCCCTGTCCCAATTTTTTACACTTGCTATCTGATCACCCTATCCTTACCTGTGTTATTGGATAACTGTAGCTGGGGGGAGGGGAATGGTGTGGGAGGAGATTCTCTCTCTAGGTAAAAGGAAATTCCCTAGACTCAATATGTAGAATACTTCCTTGAGCGTATATTGCACGAAGATACAACAACTGCTTTACCCAGAAGGGGAAAAGGTAATTTCCTAGCAGGTTCCTTTAGTTCTCCTATACAAGCCCCTACAGGAGGGTTTGCTTCCTCTTCCCAGCAGGTGAATAAATAAAAGTACTGAATCTTCTTCCTGGAGAAAACCCTCCAGGGAAATAACTCTATTAAGCCAGGTTTGAGATTCTAGTAAGTGCCTTTCAGAGGAAGATGCTATTAGACAAAATCATCTTCCAAAGGAAACATTAAGCTAATACATTTTGTAAGAGCCCAAGAGGAACGGGCCATGACAGGGACAGGACAATGGAGAAAATCTAGAGGGCAAATGAGGCCAGTTCTATTCACATGCTCAGTGCTCAAGGAAAACGGACTACCTCAGGTTTCAGAATGGTAGCCGTGTTAGTCTGTATCAGCAAAAACAACGAGGAGTCCTTGTAAATTTGTTAGTCTCTAAGGTGCCAAAAGGACTCCTCGTTGTTTTGACTACCTCAGTGGCACCCCACTGACTTCTCAACTTGTCAAAAACAGACATTGTCTTGCAAGAGGCTGGTGCGTTGGCCGTCCTGTGAAGCAGGGCCAAACAACTAAACTGACTTGACTTTTTGCACCAGCCTCCTGAGTGTACTTCTCACATTGTAGAAAACAGAAAGATCTTTAAGAAAGAAAGAAATACTTGTGGCACCTTAGAGACTAACAAATTTATTTCAGCATAAGCTTTCGTGGGTTAAAACCCACTTCATCGGATGCATGGAATTCATGGATGCATGAAAAAGAAAGATCTTTTTTATTAATAGCAAGTTGGAAGGTCACCATAAATGCCAATGTGCACTATGCAAACTGTTACAAGAGCACACACTGTGTATATATACTGTAGTTAATACATAAGGTGCCTGGAGACAGTGCTCAGGAACACACCAGCATAAAGTCGGGTTTTGTAGAACCAATAAAACTACTTGTTGTGCCCTGCCAATAGTTTCCCCTAGCAGCTCATTACACAATGTGTTACAAGACTCTTCAGCATGGCAGAACCTCATTAAAGTTGGCTGTCTTGCCAAGAAAGTCAACAGAGAACCCAAGTCAGGACTGCCAGCGTTAATCAGGGTTCCCTCTGTGGTGAACTGGCTATAGCTGGGAGGATAATGCTCTCTGCAAAACAGTCCAAAGAATCAGGAAGGGCAGAAACATCACACCGCAGAACTGTACACTCATCCCCGGTTACTCTGCGGCTCCTAGTGATCCCTGCAACAGACAGACACAGATACTTCCTAACCCAGCCATCTGACCATTTGTCCCAGTCACCGTTATAAAGGTCTGACTGCTTAGGGTGCATGACTGATAAGCTATGTCTGTGCACTAGGCAAGTCTGATTCTAGAAGCTCGATTTAGGCAGGCCACAGGCTGTATGTAGACTTTACACTTCGAACTGATGACACAGCTAGGCCCAGCTCATGTATTTGCGAGATAAATAAAGATCCCTGAACTACATTATTTTATGGGCCCAGGGATCTGAAACTCGATGATGGCCATAAAACAGGAGGTTCCATTTCCCCAAGGTCAGCCAGCCAAAAAGCAGAGCTCAGACCTGGTCCTGATGCTTACAAAAATCCTCAACAAGGAGAAACACAGAATAATGGAAAGATATGCCTCTCAAAGACTAGACAAACAGGAGTTCTGCTGGAGAAGTGTTCCATCTGCCACCTTGAGATCTAGACCCAGTGCTGTATTACATCAGTGCTACCAGAGGATTTCTAAACTGGGGGGTGGGAGGCGGGGGAAGAGACACAAAATAATACTGTGGCTGGAACACCTACATACATTCCTGGGGTTGTTTCTAACAAGTGCTATGCAATGCCCAGTTGGATACGAGTACTAGGCTCCTAGCTGGATGAAGTTCAAAGCATGGGCTGAAACCCAGAACTACACATGGATCAGTTCCATGGAGAGCATCAAGACTTAATTCTATGGACTCCTTTCTTCATGAGCATGGACTGAATTAAGTGTCTTCCCCATGAACTCAACTAAGTGAGGCCTCTAGAGTGGAGGGTGTGGTTTTCTTAATCAGCATTCCGAAAGCTCTAGATGCCTGTAAAGATTTATCATCTTATTACTCCTAGTTCAAAAGAGTTGACCTGTCTAGAAGCCTTCTAAGGAGGACGAGAAAGGTTAGTTACTAGCAAGGTTTTAACCCTGTAACTTTCCAAATTGCAAGTGATAAAACCAAAGCATTGCCAACCACCAGCCATGTTCCAAGGCACCAATAAGTCCAATTAAATTGGAACCTGGTTGACAAAGCCAAGTAAGGGGCGGCCTATATGCTGTGTAGTGTTATCTCACTGAGATTCAGAGCCCATGTCATACGTATAAGGCCTAGGAGTACTGTCAGTGGCTGAAGTTTCCCTAGGAAACAGGAAGTCTCTAAAGATGACCATTTTGATTAGGCTTCAAGTCCTCAGGTAGAAACAGTGATTTCTCTACTCTTCACCACAATCTTAGGAAGCGTTCCTCTCACTGCTACTTTAATGCAATGCTTATTTCCTGGTATCCTAACGTCTCCGGAAATGCCACATTCCTTGAACAAAGAGTGAAATCTTCCACCAACTAGCCAACAAGTTGCCTCAGGTCGATGCAACATACTGCTGACCAGTTTATAATGAAACACTGGACGCAATATCATTTGCCCATTGAGTTCTGGCAAAATACCAGCAAGGATCTTTGCCTAGTCAGGCAGGATCAGAGAAAACAGGTCAGCCAGTTTACTTCCCAGTGCACTTCAAAAGATGGAGTATTTGACAAACTGCCATTAGCACTTACCTGGACCAGGGCTTAACACTGGGTTACACAAAAGCCCTCTCAAGACCACTTTGCTGCATCTAGCCGGGGGCCATTCCTTTGTCTCTTTGGGAATGGAGGTTACCAACATTCATCAAGTCTCACTCTTGACTCTGTTGACCACCAATGCCATTGACTAGATTGAACTAGCATGAACAGGAGCCCCTGCTGGTGTCCAAGAGAAAGCTCTGCCTCTTGAGGAAAGGCATTGTGAAAAGCAACAGGTCCATCTCATGACCCCAGTGCCATGAGGTGGATGCCAATTATAGTTGGAACATTCCACCAACTCTAAAGACAGCATCTTCAGGATCTCTTTGTGGCCCCTACTCTCTGCCTACTAGAAGCTTCAACTCTTCAAGAGAAGGAAATCTGCATTAGAATGAAAGGGGCTGCTTTCACCTCCTGGAGATGGGAAAAATTAAGTTCTGATGACATCAGACCCTCATACTCCATAAGCATCTTCCTGGCTCATTCAGATCAGTTTTTTCCTTCTGCCTCCACTCGCCGAAAGGAGTGAATCAGCACCAGTTTCTGTAAACTGGTATAGGAAGACTATGCGTAAACTGTTTTTAAAAGGGCAGTATGTTTGGGTTCAGCTTTTGTAATTTGTATAACACACAGGCACCATATGTTGTCTAGACAAAACTCCTGTACTTTAAAAAAATTAAACTAAAAAAATTAAAAATTACAGCGTTGCCAGTAATAGCTCACAGTACCAGCTAATTGACTGAGGTTAATGGAACATCTCCAGCCAGCAAGTGTTTTGACTAGAGAGGCATTGGACACTGTTACATTAAAGTAAGTAAAAGCAGCATTGCCTTGCCCTGCCCCATAAAAAGGGTGTCTTCAGCAAAAGAAGTGTGCTCTCCGTTACATTAGGTGATTGTTCAGAACAGTCTCCAGAACAAATCATCCCCATCAACCTCGCTTCTCATCTGTCAAATCACTACACTCTAATAGAGGCTACCTGTCTTCCTCCCTTAACTACTCCAAACACAATCAAGTTAAGAAGAGAAACATTTTTAAACTGAGTTATATCAAAAAAGGTAAGATGCCATAGCTCTAATGGAGGAGTTCTGTCCCCGTGTATTCCTTTCTGCCTTAAATAAGCCCTTTGAGGGTCAGTCACTGAGATCCAATTTCTTTTTCTTTCTTCAAAGAAATATTCAAAAAGGAAATGGGCCATAAAAAGGAAAAAATAACTAAGACTTTCTTTGTAAATGAGGCCCATAGCTAAGGGAGGTAATCAGAGATTATTACTGACTGCATCCTTACAAAGACAGAATCACTACAAGTTTGTAGACACTACAGAAGTACAGTAGGAGTACAAACCCCTAAGATACAAAAGCGGGAAAAATAGAGAGACTGCAAATGAATTAGAATATTACATTTTTGGACCTAAAATTAAGCAAATAGAAACAATTTAATTTTTTCCTACTTTGAGAATATAGTGGGTTAATTTTGTTTGTCTGATCAGGATGATGGATAGAAGGTGGTAAAACATTATGAAGCTAGTGGACAGATACCCAAACCATATTCTATTAACAATAAATATGCAAACTAGAAAGAATATAAAATTATATATGTATCTATATCTAGATACACATTTTATTTACCTCACTTGCACTGAACCTTCTTGATCTCAGGATTATTTTATCACAACTGAAAGAGACAGATCCCAATAAACTAACAGTACTCTGGATTCCTTGTTCTTACATTTTTCACCCACAGTTGATCTTTCTACATTACTAGTGAATTAGACAAACAGCTGCTAATAATTTACAAATGGTTCATTAATTCTATTAGCCACCTTGGACCATCATCACTTTCAGATTTTGCCCACATGTCTTATTCAAAACCCTTAAATAGATAAGCATGTCTTCTTTATGGGGGTGGGAGGAGAAAGAAAGAAAATAAATCTATAGGACTGCCCACCTGAGAGATGCCCTGTAGGTATTTCAGTTGTCTTAATTTTAGGAGTTCTGGTTAATCTTCAGATTATACAGATATAAAATAAAATTGAGGTTATGTTTATTTTTTAAGGAAAAAAAGAAAATAAAGATCTGTCCTGTGAGAATGCTTTCTTTAAGGCAAGGTGAACACAGGAACAAATTTTCACTTTTCCTCCCCTAACAAAAGAAAATGCATTGATGGGTCTCAGAGGATTCTTTGGAAAGCTCTCATGAATGTGCTTAATCAACAATGGGAACTTATCCAAAAGAAAAAAAAATGCCCGGAAGATATATGTCCCAAGACATTCAGATCAATCCAAGAAAAGTGCTGCCTTCCACTACTCTACAGGGCACGGTAGGGGAAAACGCTAGATTTGCATTTGCATTTTATTTTCACATGTAATTATTAAAAATGATGAAGATAAGTCTGAGAAGAGCCACGAAGCAAAGTGCCAAGAGAATAGAAGCAGCATTTTCTTAGGCTTCGGCCTGAAAGTCTGACTCTTTACACCATCATAAGTTTAAAAATGCAAATATCAAATAGATCACCATAGAATAGGGCTCCCCAGCTGTCATTCTGCAGACCACCAGTGGCCCATGAACACTCGCCCTTGGTCCATGGCCCTGGTCACAAGGTGCTGGTTATCCTCCTTGTTTTCACCTGCTGCAATATGAATTCTCCGTGTGAAACAACTGCTGTAGTTGCCACAGCTCTATTAGCTGCCTGGGGTTGCTTTAACATTCTTCAATGATGGAATAGGAAAAAAACACTCTTAACTGCCAAAAGAATTAGCAAGCTCCTTCACCAAGACAGAAATAAGACGAATTCTCTGCAGGATGTGCATGTGTAACACCCATTTAGTATTACCAAGATGGCCACTCCACTCATTCTGTCCTTCCCACTCAGCCTGGTTAATCTTTCCACCTATATATACTCTTAGCCCGGCAGAAGAATCTGTCCTATCTCGGGGCCTCTCCTTTTGCCCCTCCAGGCCCACGAACATGATACAATTCTGTGGTGACCTAGAATCCTACTTTTGACATCTCCGACTTAAGGAATATTTCCAACACACCTCTGAACAACATACTAACCCCCAGAAACCTTCCTACCAACACTACAAAAAGAAGGATTCTGCGTGGACTCCACCTGAAGGTCAAAACAACAGACTTGACTTCTACCTAGATTGCTTCCATCGACGTGCACGGGCTGAAATTGTGGGAAAGCAGCATCACTTGCCCCATAACCTCAGCTGTGCTGAACACAATGCCATCCACAGCCTCAGGAACAACTCTGACATCATCATCAAAAAAACTGACAAAGGAGGTGCTGTCGTCATCATGAATAGGTCTGATGCTAGGCAGCTCTCTACCACCACATTCTACAGGCCATTATCCTCTGATCCCACTGAGGATTACTAAAAGAAACTACACCATCTGCTCAAGAAACTCCCTGAAAAAGCACAGGAACAAACCTGCACAGACACACCCCTAGAGCCCTGACCAGGGGTATTCTATTTGCTACCCAAGATCAATAAACCTGGAAACACCCCATCATCTCAGGCAGTGGCACCCTAACAGCAGGATTGTCTGGCTATGTAGACTCTCTCCTCAGGCCCTACGCTACCAGCACTCCCAGCTATCTTCGAGACACCATTGACTTCCTGAGGAAACTACAATCCATCGGTGATCTTCCTGAAAACACCATCCTGGCCACTATGGATGTGGAAGCTCTCTACACCAACATTCCACACAAAGATGGACTACAAGCTGTCAGGAACAGTATCCCCGATAATGTCACGGCAAACCTGGTGGCTGAACTTTGTGACTTTGTCCTCACCCACAACTATTTCACATTTGGGGACAATACATACCTTCAAGTCAGCGGCACTGCTATGGGTACCCACATGGCCCCACAGTATGCCAACATTTTTATGGCTGACTTAGAACAACGCTTCCTCAGCTCTCGTCCCCTAACGCCCCTACTCTACTTGTGCTACATTGATGACATCTTCATCATCTGGACCATGGAAAAGAAGCCCTTGAGGAATTCCACCATGATTTCAACAATTTCAATCCCACCATCAACCTCAGCCTGGACCAATCCACACAAGCGGTCCATTTCCTGGACACTACTGTTCTAATAAGCAATGGTCACATAAACACTACCCTATACCTACTGACCGCTATACTTACCTACATGCCTCCAGCTTCCATCCAGGACACATCACACGATCCATTGTCTACAGGCAAACTCTAAGATACAACCGCATTTGCTCCAATCCCTCTGACAGAGACAAACACCTACAAGATCTCTATCCAGCATTCTTAAAACTACAATACCCACCTGGTGAAGTGAAGAAACAGATTGACAGAGCCATAAGAGTACCCAGAAGTCACCTACTACAGGACAGGCCCAACAAAGAAAATAAAGGAACGTCACTAACTGTCACCTTCAACCCCCAACTAAAACCTCTCCAGCGCATCATCAAAGATCTACAACCTATCCTGAAAGATGATCCCTCACTCTCATAGATTTTGGGAGACAGACCAGTCCTCGCTTACAGACAGCCCCCCAACCTGAAGCAAATACTCACCAGCAACCACACACCACACAACAAAAACACTAACCCAGGAAGCTACCCTTGCAACAAAGCCCGATGCCAACTCTGTCCACATATCTATTCAAGTTGACACCATCATAGGACCTAATCACATCAGCCACTCCATCAGTGGTTCTTTCACCTGCACATCTACTAATGTGATATATGCCATCATGTGCCAGCAATGCCCCTCTGACATGTAGATTGGCCAAACCGGACAGTCTCTACGCAAAAGAATAAGTGGACACAAATCTGACATCAGGAATCATAACATTCAAAAACCAGTAGGAGAACACTTCAACCTCTCTGGTCACTCGATAACAGATTTAAAGGTGGCAATTTTGCAACAGAAAAACTTCAAAAACAGACTCCAATGAGAAGCTGCTAAACTGGAATTAATTTGAAAATTAGATACCATCAACTTAGGTTTGAACAGAGACTGGGAGTGGCTGGGTCATTACACAAATTGAATTTATTTCTCCATGTTAAGTATCCTCACACCTTCTTGTCAACTGTCTGATGTGGACCATTTTGATTATCACTACAAAAGCTTTTTTTTCTCCTGCTGATAATAGCGCATCTTAATTAATTAGCCTCTTAGAGTTGGTATGGCAACTTCCACCTTTTCACATTTTCTCTGTATGTGTGTGTGTGTGTGTGTGTGTGTGTGTATATATATATAATCTATCTTCCTACTATATGTTCCATTCTATGCATCCGATGAAGTGGGCTGTAGCCCATGAAAGCTTATGCTTAAGTAAATTTGTTAGTCTCTAAGGTGCCACAAGTACTCCTGTTGTTTTAGTCTTGGGTAGTTTATCTTGGCACGCTCTTCTCATCTATTCTTCAGTCTTCAGGGCACACCAGATGCAGACAGAATAGATAGTGTGACAAAGTTCCTCCTCTACCTTGGTGAGTCCTGCGCTTACTGGCAGATTTTGATCACCTCAGAGATCTTCCCCTCTGGTAGAACCCACAGTCAAATTCCTCCTGTGTCTGATCAGGAGTTGGGAGGTTTGGGGGGAACCCGGGCCCGCCCTCTACTCCGGGTTCCAGCCCAGGGCCCTGTGGATTGCAGTTGTCTATAGGGTTTCCTGTAACAGCTGCGTGACAGCTACAACTCCCTGGGCTACTTCCCCACGGCCTCCTCCCAACACCTTCTTTACGCTTACTGCAGGACCTTCCTCCTGATGGTCTGCTGATGCTTGTACTCCTCAGTCCTTCAACTCTTCTCCCTCTCAACTCCTTGTGTGCCTCTTGCTCCCAGCTCCTCGCACGCCACACCACAAACTAAAGTGAGCTCCTTTTTAAACCCAGGTGCCCTGATTAGCCTGCCTGTCTTAATTGATTCTAGCAGGTTCTTCTTAATTGGCTCCAGGTGTCCTAATTAGCCTGCCTGCCTTAACTTGGTTCCAGAAAGTTCCTGCTTGTTCTAGTGCAGCCCCTGCTCTGGTCACTCAGGGAACAGAAAACTATTCATCCAATGGCCAGTATATTTGCCTTCTATGAGATTTCTGTATCCCACTTGTCTGGGTCTGTCACAATAGGTACAAAAGGATGAGGCACGTCTCACACAGTGATCACAGTAATCAGATGGCAAAGATGGCACTTGCAATTCTTCATTTAACAAAACCAAACAAAATGCCCATGACCCTCTAGGAGACCCAACAGAAGTTTCAAGCTCAGTGAGATACATACAGTACATAATACATTGCAGTACCATTCAGGATACCTGAAACCTTCAAGAGAGATGCTCTGAAAACAAAAAGAGGAGAATCCCTGGGTTAGGCAGTTAAACAAGAGAGAATGTTTCGCGATGGTAAACAGGATGTGCTGCAGAAATTACCCTAGTGTATTCCAACATAAAAAGGGCATAGATTGGTTTTATTGATGGTTATGCAACTAGTTGGAAAATAAAATAATGTTCCACCCACGGGAACACAAATCCCCGAACTTTCCTCCTCACCACTTTCCTGAGAGCAGAGCAAAGAGAACTTCACAGAACTGGAGCCCTACACCTCAACTGACCACAGATGCGGAGATGGCAATGATTTGCAATGCACATATTGTTGTGACATTGTGCTGTAGAACATACATTATGCATAGGCTCTCTCAGGATTTAAGATAGGGTTTCATTTCTAAAAAAATCATGTTAAGAACTGAGGAATAAAGAATTAAAAAACCACATTGGCCAGAGCTTCAATTGGTGAAAGTCAGCCTCTCTCCACTGGGGTGATGATTATTTATTTACAGCAGCTAAGGCCGGGTGCATGTTTATAAGTACAAGGGAAAATGGAGCAATGGATGATCCCATATAGGAAATGAAAATAGACCTCTCTCTGTGTGTTATTATCAAGGGCATCCATTTCAAATAAGATCTTAACTGACTGCACTGCCAGTCAGACACAATGTTCAGTAACACCGCTTTCTATTCAGGCCTGCCAATTCACTGGTCTTTCATTGCAAAGATGGTCATGTGAACTGTATGAGACCCAAATGTAAATACCAATCTGTTTTGTGGGACCTCTTGTTTACATGCCACCCCAGCCCTTAACAGTATACCAAAGGTAAAGCATAATTGAAAGTTAAACTCTAAAATATTTAGAGTCCATTCTAGACATGGGCTAATACCCCATGGTGAATATTTGTTTGAATAAAAACCACAAATATGCTTAGACGTATTTGCATCTCCTTTCATTCATTTCCTGAAAGCATTCATACACATGTGGGGGGTTAGGTTTGTCTGCAAGAATGTGGAAAGTGAAAGTTTCATATTCATGTGAATTCACTGACTCAGCGGTTCATGCCGGAAGTGTTCACGTGGACATGTTGAAATCTCATTTATAAAGCTTCCAACCAAGGAGCAGAAACAATACTCTGGGACTAGGCATATACCACGAACAAGTCATTGAAGATCGAGCCATGCAGTCCATGTTAACAGTTCACAACTAGGTCACAGGCTGAAATATATGCCTACATTTTGGAATAGTGAACATAACCATAAAAATCCTACCCTGTTGAGGACACAACAGGAATGGAAAGGGAAGGTTAAATATATCAAATCATGTCTGTACAGCTACAAATATTCCCCTACCCTGTTGCTAATTATTTGCTCTACAGTAGCCTACAAGCCTCAGCGATTGAGGCCCCATAGGTAGGACCTATCCAAAAACACAAAGTAAGAGATAGTCCACACCATGAAGATGTTGCACTCTAAATAGATGGAGACGGAGGGACAGAGATAGGGAAGTGACTTGCCCAAGGTAATAGAGCAGGTCAGTGGCAGAGTCAGCAACAGAATCCTGGTTTTCAGACTCCTACTCCAGGTCCCTGTCCATTAGACCATGCTGCCTGTGTGCCAACATCTCCAATGTCCTTAGGTTTCTCCCCACCCCACCCCTCAAAAACGTGTGGGAACAAATCCAACCGTTTTTTCCAAATGTTGGTGGCGGCACCTGCCATTCACTGCAGCGGCAAAAACAAAAAGCAAGGCCCTTATGTTTTGTGGATTCAAAAAGGTTCGAATTGCATCGAGAGAGGGAACCACGTCTTTTGAAAGCATAGGCTAGAATATCTTCAAGAAAGGCTTCCATTTTTGAAGCACTCCTACCACTTTCTTTGGACACTGGGATTTTCTCACAACTACCTTTAGTGCTCAGATATCATTAAAGGCTTGTGGTCCAAGGATTGATCAGGAGAACAATTGCTCCCACAACAGAGGCAAAGCAACAGAGCTCTTGTAACTCAGAATGCCATGCCACAAGTGTAGGTGCCACTGAGATTGCGTTGTGCAGAAAGGTAGCTATCACAAAAATCTTTTTCTGCAAACTTGAACTGAGGCCTGCACAAAGTCATGGAACTCAAACTGGGACTCTGCAGTCTGCTCACTATGAATCCAAGTTCTATGCACAGACACAGATCTGGAATAATCCAAACTTCCCAACATCCTCCCCGCTCCCACACCCCACTCTCTCTCTCTTCTTATCAAAGACATTACTGGTGTAGCACTTCTCTAGAGGGATAACAATGGACAGGCTTAATCCCAAGACCCCAGAGATGTTCCCTGCATTGCTAACAAAGGAAAAATAATGCAGCATGGTATATGTATGTTGCTGGGAGCTGCAGATTTGAGATTTTCCCTAGCGAGAGGACATCAAATGGCAACACTTCTTCAGGTTTTTACTCAACAACAGATCAAGATACCAACAGCAGCTACCGCAGTCTGAGAGGGCCAAGCTAAAAGGTTAGGTGTTCCAATTTATATTTACTGTGGGGTGGGCAAGGCAAACAGGGAGATTAGATCTTCACTGTCCAGGTGGCATGGGGTACAGCCAGACAAGGACCATCTCCCACTCACTAAGCCCCTAGCTAGTAGTAAGTTCTGTGTGGCTGTCGTCATTCGTGAAGGAACCATCATACTGGGTAGCCAGTGGGTAGCGGGCCCAGCTCCTTTCTCACTGAGCCAAGTCAACTGACTGGCTCTTGGACTGCTTAGGTCAGAGTGGGAAAGTTTTCAGGTTTCTTCATGGGGGCTAGTGGGGAACCCAGGCTCCCCACTCTTTGCTAGTTCCATTGATAGTGAACTGCTTGGTAGGGTTTGGCAGTAGCAGATTGAGCAGCAACTGGGGAAGGTGGTAGGAAGAATGGAGACCATCACAGAACTGGCAACTTCATAGAATCATAACAATTAGGCTAAATAACATATTGTGTGTCTACCATCTCTTCCCCTGCCTTCCTCCCAAAGGTAGAATTGTGCCCTGGAGTTTTTTAGCACTATCTTGAGACCAGTTTTAAAGACGTTACCATTTCCATTAGAAACCTATTCCCACAACACAACACATCCTAGTGTTAAGGAGATTTTTCTAGTTTTTAGTTTCATCGATTCCAATGCCAGAAGAGACCATTGTGATCATCCGGCCTTTAGAACACAGAACTTCCAAAAATAATTCTAGAGCAGATCTTTTAGAAAAACATTCCATCTTGATTTTAAAATTGTGAGTGATGGAGAATCCACCACAACCCCAGGTAAATTGTTCCAATTGATTAATTACTTTCACAGCAAAACATTTATGCCTTATTCCGAGTCTGTATTTCTCTAGTTTCAACTTCCAGCTATTGGACCATGTTATTCCTTTTCCTGCTAGACTGAAGAGCCCATTATTAAATATTTGTTCCCCATGTAGGTACTTAGACTGTAATCAAGTCACCCCTTAACCGTCTCTTTGTTAAACTAAACAGATTGAGCTCCTTGAGTCTATTACTGTAAGGCAGGTTTTCTAATCCTTTAATCACTCTTGTGGCTCTTCTCCAAACCCTATTCAGTTTATCAACATCCTTCTTGTATTGTGGACATGGTATTCCAGCAGCAGTCGGATCACTACCAAAGACAGAGGTAAAATAACCTCTCTACCTATACTTGAGATTCCCGTGTTTATGCATCCAAGGACTGCATTAGCCCTTTTGGCCACAGTATCACACTGGGGGTTGAGTTCAGCTGAATATCCACCACAATCCTTTTCAGAGTCACTGTTCCCATAACAGAGTCCCCCATCCTGTAAATATGGCCTGTATCCTTTGTTCCTATACACATTTACATGTAGCCATATAAAAAGGCATGTTGTTTGCTCATGCCCAGTATTAATAACCTGTCCTCTTCATTATTTATCACTCCCCTAATTTGTGTCATCTGCAAACTTTATCAGTGATTTTGATGTTTTCTTCCAGGTCACTGATATAAATATTAAATAGCTTCGGGCCAAGAACAGATCTCTGTGGGACCCTGCTAGAAATACACCACTCAGTGATGATTCCCCATTCACAGATCCATTGAGACCTATCAGTTAGCCAGCTTTTTATCCATTTACTCTACACCATGTAAATTTTAGCTCATTCTTGTATTTTTTAATCAAAATGCCATGAAGTACCAAGTCAAACATCATACAGAAGTGTTTTACATCAACACTATTACCTTTATCAACCAAACTTGTAATTGTATCAGAAAAAGATATCAAGTTTGACAGGATCTGTTTTCCATAAACCCATGTTGATTGGCATTAAATTATATTACCCTCCTTTAATTCTTTATGAATCAAGTCCCATATCAGCTGCTCTGTTATTTTGCCCAGGATCAATGTCAGACTGAGAGACCTGTAATTACCCTTTTTAAATATTGGCACAACATTAGCTTTCTTCCAGTCTTCTGGAACTTCCCCAGTGTTCCAAGACTTATTGAAAAATCGAAATTAATGGGCCAGTGAGCTCCTCTTTTCAAACTGTTGGATACAAGTTATCTGGACTTGCTGATTTAAAAATGTCTAACTTCCATAGCTGCTCTTTAACGTCCTCCTGAGATACTAGTCAAATGGGGGAAGAAGAGTGTTGTTATGATATGATGAGACAACTGCTTTTTTCAAAATACAGAACAGAAATATTTATCGAACACTTCTGCATTTTCTGCATTATTATTAATAATTTTACAGTTTCAATCTAGTAATGGACCAATACCATTGTCAAGAATCTTTTTGTTCCTAACGTACTTAAAAACTCCTTCTCATTGTCCTTAACTCTGCTGGCCATAGATTTTCTCCTTGTGTCCCTTTGTTTCCCTACATTTCCTAGCTTCTAATTTATATTCATTACTAATAACTTCCCCTTTCTTCCATTTGTTATATACTATTTTTATAGCTGCCTTCACTTCCCCTCTAAACTAGGTTAGTTTTTTAACTAAGATGGCCTTCTTCCTTGACAGTGGCTTTTTGGGCATCTAATAAAGTAAATAATTCACTATAATCATTCACCTATTTCTGATTAAATTCTTCCTCCCAGTTGATTTGGTATATAATTAGTTTTCAGCTTTGTGAAATTGGCCCTTTTAAAGCATTGACTGTATATATAATTACTGTTCTGGACTTTAGTCTGCTTGCATATTATAAATGTGATGAAGTCATGATCACTTGTACCTAAGCTACCATTAATTTTTAGTTCTGTGATCAGTTCATCTTTATCTATAAAGATGAGGTGTCATATAGAATTTCCCTTTGCTGGTGGCTATACTTTTTGAGTTAGAAAATTGTCATCTGTCTTAGAAATTCCAATGATGTTTTAGTACTGACATCATGAGACCTCCAGCATATATCACTCAAATTGAAATCCCCCATGATCATGCAGCTTTCTTCACTACACATTATAGATAGGTGCATACAGTCATCCTGTTCCCTAGTGTGATTTGGTGTTTGTAGCAGTCACCAACTAATACCTCATCTTATGCTTCACCTGTGAAGACACTGATCCATAGGCATTCAAAATCATTTTCTTCTGAGTTATTAGTGACTCAGAAATAGGTAATGTCATTTTTGACAGAGTGCAACTCCCCCTCCCCTTTTGCCTACTCGACCTTTCTGAAATAATTTATAACCATTGGTTTTAACATTCCACCAGGTTTTACACAGGGGTTCTCAAAGTGGGGGTCGGGACCCCTCAGGGGGTCATGAGGTTATTACATGGGGGGGGTCGCGAGCCTGTCAGCCTCCACCCCAAGCCCCGCTTTGCCTCCAGCATTTATAATGGTGTTAAATATGTAAAAAAGTGTTTTTAATTTGGGGGGGGGAGGTGTCCACACACAGAGGCTTGCTATGTGAAAGAGGTCACCAGTACAAAAGTTTGAGAATCACTGTTTTGCTTCTACCAACTAGATTGAATTTATGCTCTTAAAATGAGCAAATTACAATTCTCCTTATTTGTTACCCAGGTTCCTAGCACTGGTATACATAGTGAATTAAATTATTTCTTCTCTTCGTGTCCTTTGGTTCCTTGATTAATTTTGTTTAACATCTTGATTCTGTTCTAAATGAGTGCTCATGTCTTCCCTCTTCTTACCTTCCCCATCTGTTATTAGTTTAACAAGTTTAGTTTTCCCTGATTTAGAGTTGCCCTAGGAGGAGTCCTGTCCTCGTCTCTGAAGGTGCTCTCATCTCTTAGATCTGTGGAAAGGGTAAAAGTTGACCACCTCCTTCCAGCAAGGCCTCTTAACGCCACAGGTATGTGAGGCAGCCATAGAGTAGTAAGATGGCTCCTTGATTTCTTCAACTTCTTCCTCTGAACGTGGTTAGTGCACTGGCGCCACTATGATCAGGACCAGGTCAAAGCTGCTTCTGCTTTTTCCTTTTAACGGTTTGACTTTACTTTTGCAAAGGAGCATGTTTTGAAAAGTAGCTGCTCCACTCAGACCTATCACCCAGTAACACAAAGGAAACGGGGGGGGGGGGGGGGGAAGAGTGTGTATGGAGGGGGGAAGGAAAGACAGACAGACAACACCAATAAAGTCAGTCTAGCAAACAACTGTCGCTACTGTCTCTCAGTTCACTTGAAAAGGAGGAGCATTGCAAATTGGTATCTGAAGGTACAGAAGTATTAAATTACTTCCTCTTTCTTTTTAAGGAACAAGACTCCCTTTTGGTTCTCATTGTCCTTTCCTCTGTACTTAGTAACTGACATAGCTTTGGTCAATCAAGGTTTTGTGTGTGTGCATGCTATATCTGGATCCTCAGAAAGGCAGCCTGGTATTTTATTTTTAAACTTTGGATCCAGTCACATAGTCCACATTGAAGGGCTTCATTCCTGAAGGTTGGATACTCTTCTGCTATCAGTTTTCAAAAAAAAAAAAAAAAAAAAAAAAAAAAAAAGCCACATGCAAGCCACCAAGCAGAACAGGAGCAAAGTCCTCTCCTATGCTTCCAGGCTTGTCCTCCCCTGTGCCTCACCCGTAAAACAAAGAGATCACAGCAAGATAGTTTTGACTAATTCATGTATCACCCTCACCCCATTTCTCTATTTTATTAACTGCAGAATTTTGTGCAAGTGTTAGAATGTTTCATGTTCTACCTTTAGATTTTTCTGCAGGGTGCATCTTAGAAACTTCAACGGAGCTCTGCCGATTTATACCAGCTAAGGGACTGACCTTACGGGCACAGTGGTGGTGGTTGCTAGGGGGGAAAGATGTGTGAAAGGAGAGGCGCAAATGGGAAATAAAATAAAAAAAGTTTCTTACCTGACTGTATTTTTCTAGTATCCATCTCCACAGAGCCTACAATGGGTCTTCAGGTCTTTGTAATCCAAACCTTGGTACCATGCCCCCTCCTGAAGAGCCTTGTCCCAGAGCTGACAATTTAACTAACTTTATCTCGTATCTGACACATCTAGACACCTGCAGTGAAGCTCACAGAATTATTTTTTTTTTAAGTTAGGTTTCTGTTTAGCACACAAACTCAGTTGAGCTCTATCTGCTGACCTAAATAGTAGAAGATAGGAAAGTAAACATTCAGGTAAGAGACAAAGGTTTCCTCTTCTCAGTCGCAACCAGATCTGGAAGTAGGATTTTCATAGAAGTGCTAAAAGCACAGCCAAGTGGAAGACATTCACTGGTCAGGATATTACTCATGGCTTAGATTTGTTCATTCCAAAACAAAAACAAAAGACAGCTCAGGCTTTTTTCCTCCCCTTCTTTCCCCCTTTGAATTCTGACTCAGCCAGCTAGACTGCTGCAGCGCGGCACTTTGGGTCCCCAAGATAAATTCCAAAGCTGAAATTACAATAGAAGCTCTATCAACTGGAGAACCCCCCCCACTCATTTACTCTTGCTGCAGAAGTAATCACTGTAAGAAAGGAGATAGACACATACAGCAAGGCCTCACTAGATGATTAAAAGATGTCTTATGGAAGCAGGTTGATGCATCATTTTTCCATTGGGAGATTTGATTGAGCAACAGTTACAAAGAAACTGAAAATGTGAAGACAAAGCCGATACTAGTAGTCTTTGATTCATAACAATGAAGGACAGAAGACTGACGCTTTAGGCTAACTGAAGCTTAAATCTGCAATGGAGATCATCCATGAGACAACAAGGGATGACGGACAGACATTTGAAACATATTTAGGCTGAGATCTATATACAAACTGAACAAGTCCCTCAAGTCTGTTTGAAATGCTCTCGTTACAGAAGGTTTCCGAGACTTTAATAGCCAATTTCCAGGAGCAACCATGTTGCTGAACTCTATTCTAGGCTAGTTTTTATGCCGCAGCCGCGACAGAGATAACTGAAGCATCAGACTCTCTGGTTTCAGGCTGTAAAAATCAAATCTGCGAAAGTCCAGACAACTGAGCGGGTTCCTGGTGAAGAAGCTTCTTGAAGAAACTAAGTTTCTGGTTTGGGGAGATGACCATCTTTAGGAACCAACAGAGCCATGGTCTATGAGGCCGCTATCGGGTGGCTAGGATTCTAGATGCTGTCCTGTCACGTTTTCATGGTGATTAGGAGAAACGGGTAAAGAACACATGAATATCCATCCCTGTGGAGGAGAAGGCATCTAGAATCATAGAAATGTAAGGGACCTCAAGAGGTCTATCCCCACGCCCCACTCTGAGACAGGGATAAGTATACTTAGACCATCCTGACAGGTGTTTGTCTAACAGGTTCTTAAAAACCTCCAACAGGGATTCCACAACCTCCCTAGATAACCTCTTCCAGAGCTTAGTCAGCCTTGATGTTTTGCTTGCCTCCAGTGTATGCTGCTCTGGTAGGCAAGCGCCGCCTCTCCAATGAGAGAGGATTCTGGTGGCTGTGTAATCCAGATCTGTCTCCTTTGTTCCTACTAAGCAGTGGACCTGTGCCCACTGCTATCCAGCAGTCCCTTGATGAGGAATGCAGAGAGATTCCTGGGAATCTGCTGAATGAATGAATGAGCCACTGTATCATCTAGTTTGACCCCCTGCAGCATAGGAACCAACCCGGTGGGTGCTCCAAAAAAATTAGCAGATGCTTAGCACCCACTGACAGCCAAGCTCCACTCCCCCCCACAGTGCCTTCCGCCCGCTGTGGATCAGCTTTTCCACGGCATGCAAGACGTGCTGCGAGGGAGGGGGAGGAGCGGGAATGGGGCGAGAAGAGATGGGGCAGGGGTGGGGTCTTGGAGGAAGGGGTGGAGTGGGGGCAGGGCCTGGGCTGGAGCAGGGGTTGAGCACCCCCGGGGAAAGTTGGAAGCCGGTGCCTGTGCCCTGCAGGACACAGGCCGTAGAATTTCAACCAGCTAGTCCTACATTGAGATGAAGGACTCATGTCTGACGTAAAACTTATGTTAGAAAAAGACATGGGCACCTTAAAAAAAAAAAAATCAAGATATTAAGTCTCAAAGTGATGAAGAATGTACCACACACACACCCTTTACCTTGATTCTGGAAAGCACTTAAGCATGTGATAAAATGCTTTCCTGAGCCAGTGTCCCAGTGAGCTATTCCAATGGTGTGTTATCCTCACTGTTAAAAAATTGTACCTTAATTCTTATTCAATGTCTTCTAGTTTCAGCTTCCAGCCATAGGATCTTGTTATGCCTATGTTTAGATTACAGTGTTGACCCCCAAACTGAATACACTTTTTCAGTAGTGATTTCACCAGTGGAGGTAGTATCATCTCCCACTGAATATTTCCCTGTTCATACATCCAAAGATTATGTTTCAGAGCGGCAGCCGTGTTAGTCTGTATCGGCAAAAACAACGAGGAGTCCTTGTGGCACCTTAGAGACTAACAAATTTATTTGGGCATAAGGTTTCGTGGGCTAGAACCCACTTCATCAGATGCATGGAGTGGAAAATACAGGAGCAAGTATAAATACATAAAAAGATGGGAGCTGCCTTACCAAGTGTGAGGTCAGTCTAACGAGACAATTCAAGTAACAGCAGGATACCAAGGGAGGAAAAATAACTTTGGTAGCCCTTTTAGCCACAGCTTCACACTTAGCGTTCATGTTTAGTTGGTTATCTTACCTCTGTATTCTTTTCAGTGCCACTGCTTCCCAGGATATAGTCCCCCTTACTTGTAAGTATGGCCTACATCAGAGGTAGTCAACAGGTGGACCGGGGGCCAAATCCAGACCGCCAGGTGCTTTTGAACAGATCCCAAAATCTTTTTAATTACTTATTATCATAATTATTTTTCTTTATTATTATTATTTTCTCTAGAGTCTGGACCTTGATAAAAAAATAATTGATACTCCTGGCCTAATTCATACACAAGAATAATGGGGGAAAGGAAGCTCTGTGGAGGATGTAAAGAGATAGTGCAGAGTCATTTCTTGAATGAGTCATGGAATATGTACAAATCTTATTTCTATTACAGATATAGACTGAATGAAGATAGAACTGTTACAGGGACTACGGACAACCTAAAGAAGACACCTGGGTCATCACTCTGAGGATGCTACTGGGATGACAGCTCCTATGTCTAGATACATTTCTCTTTTTTTAAAAAAAAATCTGAAGTACTGGCATGGAGAAGAAAAGAGGAGAAATCTCTTTGAAATTTTTGTAAAGGTAACCCTTTTAGAATGCCTTTGTTTGAGGTGGCACTGGTCCAAAAAGAAAAAGGAGATATTTGATATTCTCTTTAGGATTAAAGGCCCTTAGGCCATCACACTCACATTGTCTGGTTGATCTATTGAAAGGAAGTCAGTGCTTATTTCTGCCCTGCAAAGCCAGAAAGATGCTTCCTGGCTCCAGAAGAACAAAATGGCTGGTTAGCTCAAGGTCTCATCTGTACTTTCGGTACAAGGAATTCTTTCCCTCCCCTTTCCTTCCTCTAATGAAACAGCAAGAATAAGAAAGCAGGTGGTTCCACTTGGATAAACTTTTGAGTATGTCATCTGCGGAATTCACCCAACAACTTAGTCCCAATGAAAAGTGAATAATTTAAAGATGGTGCATGTGACAGACATTAGGCTCTTCTGATTTCCCCTCTCTCTCCTCAGGTTGGCCTTATGCTGCATATGGTCCTATTGACCATAAAGTTGCCATAGTCTTTCAAGAATACAAGGCAAAGCCCTCTCTGATTTATAGGCCTCTTATGCACCATTTGGCAATCGACACTGTGGATACCTTCTTTCCTTTGACTGAGAAGATGAATCAGAGCTCAAAACGCCATGGTTCTTGTAAGTGATTTTGTGCAACATAGATATTTTATGGCTCTCCAGCTGTCTAGGCTATGCCGTTGTTGATCTTTTTCATGACTACAATCTGGACAAAATGCAAGGAATGCAACAACTTCCTGGTATTTATGGAATATGGCATTTATTTTGGTATAAAAGCTGTGTCTTTTCTTGGTATGCCTTTTTCTGTGTGAAGGTAATGCATTATGACTCCATAGAAAAGAACCCCTAGTTCTGATATTCTTCTGTCTGGAGAGCGTCTAGTGCTACTTCAATTGTTAGGAAATACAACTCATCATGCTGGCTCAAAAAGATGGTTTTGTGAGTGCTTTCAAAACTCATCAAGATCCTACAGGGTAGCTTCTATACTTGCTGAGGTGTCAATAGGAAGTCACTACGGTCTCCTGAAGATACAATTGACTGTGTCTGCACTTAGCAAAAGACCGATATTTGTCTTTTCAGTGCTTCTGCCTCCAGGCTTAAGTCCTGGCTGTTTTGGAGAAAATTCCCGAGTTTATGAGATTTGGGCTGATCTGGAAGAATTATTCTTGCCCCTACACCAATATTTGAACATTAGCCAAGTGAATGTGTTTATTTTCTTCTATTGCCAGAGCCATGATCTGGGGCAGTAGGCATCTTTGCTGGCTCCTGAAGGTTTGCCTGGCATCTTTTAAAGAGCCACGCTTTGGCTGCATGTCCAACAGGGGCAGATAGGGAGGCCACAGAGTCTGCAGAACATTCTGCTGGGAACCAAGTTCCAGAATGGGAGGAAGGTAGCTCAATATCTGCTTGTGCCGATGGGTTGAGAACTTAGTGCAGGTTTTCAAGCAGGTGAAACAAGCAGGCAACATACTTAGATTCTTAGATCTAAGGCCTTGGAACTTTTCTTTGGTGCCTTTACCATGGTGACCTGGTGCCATGGTGTAGGATGGTGGACAGACCTTGCAGCAATGCCTCGGGCCGTGAGAAAGAGAAAAAGGTTCCCAAGGTCAGAGAAGCCTGGTTTAAAAGTCGAGCTTAGAAATTTAGGTAAAGGGTTTCTTTAATTTTTGTTTGAACGATTCTTGCTCCCTGGTGCAAAGCTGGCAAGCTCTTCAGGAGGGACAGAGCTTAGTCCCAAGTACATGACTGACGAGTCTGATTCTGCCTCCTTGAGCCACAATGGTCCGTGGAGTTGGATCCAACAGAAAACGGTTCTCCCCATGGAAGAATAATCTTAAGCCTCTCAAGTCTGAGAAGCCGCGCTCAAAACCTTTTATAATGATAAAGGCAACAATCCTTCCAGCTGAGGCAACACACAAAAGTCTAAACAACTCTGGGGTTGCCAGAGATTACTACATAGTCCTCCTCGTTTTTCAGCAGAAACCCCCTTGAGGCTGGGAGTCAATCATTGTGTCTTTGGAGTGTGTAGCAGCCCTGAATTCTATACACACACCCACTTTAGCATTCATCTTTTAATTTTTTTTCATTATTATTATTTCTAAAGCATGGATTTGAGCATAAACGACGTCATACTCCCAAAACTCTGCCAGGCTTTAAACCAAGGCCAGCTCTGCTGAGACAACCAAAGTAGATGTTCCCAGGCACTCTTCTAATCAGCAATCTAAGGACTTGTCTATAGGGGAGAGAATTGACTTACGTAGCTATTCTGCAATAGCTACTTCCAAATAGCTGCCCATGTAGACACACTATTCTGGAATAAAAGTAGGCTTGGAAGGGTTAGATTTTTATCTGTAAATGCCAGTAAAAGTCAATTTCACCTTACACATACAAACTGATGGGAAACAAATTTCCATTGATGATAATAGAAATTTACAGATAGGCAAAATAAGAAAAATGCTGCTTGAGAACTTAAGAGTTTGATTTAAGGATATTTACTTTGTATATTTTGACATGTGACATTGACAATTTGTGTTTTAATGGTTATAAAACTAGCTTTTTGAATCTCAGCAGCTACTGTCATTAAATTATTTTCTGATTTCCCCCCCCCACATAATTTCCTGCAACTGTGAAAATTTAAAAATCAGTAAAAAAAAAAATGCTTAAAAATAAACAAACATCAATATTATCCATTGAAATTATACAAAATATAGAAACCGAATTCGGCCATGCCTAAATAAAAATTACTTTATTTTGTGAGTGGAGTAATTATTCTGGAATAAGAGTCACTTTTAGTCTGAAACAGCATGTCCACATGAGGGAGTTATTCCAGAATCGATACTTTATAGTGGACTATCTACGTCGGTCAATATCCCCCATGTAGACAAGTCCTTAACCACTTCTCAGTAACATGTCATGATTAGTGAATTTCCTGAGTCATAACACTTTCTGCCCAAACCTTCAAGACAGGCTTAGTTCTTTCCACCAGCTTCTCAAAATGCCAGTTAGATGTTGACCTAGACAAGCATTAATACACAGAGACCAAAGGATATATTCAATACTACTGGTCCATTGCTACAATTCCCCATTACAATACAGTTGAGTGTGTCAATAGAGAGAGGTTCCACCACTTCCTAACTATTGCTTGCTTGCTCTCTCCCCCACTCCATTTCCTTACTCTCTATTTTCTCATTTAACATGAGAGAGGGGAGAGGAGGATGGGAAATTCCTTTTAGAAGGTGAACTCAACCTCCCTTCCTTGTTAACCATTCTGCACCTTAAAGACAATGGGTAAAGAAAAATCAGATTGTTTCCTCCTGCATTTCCTCAGGAAGCAGAGGTTTCAGACCTCTCAAGTCTTGCAGCAGTGGCATCTTCCTTTGTTTTGATCAAGTTGCACTAATAGCCATGTTGGTGCCAGCCTGCACAACAGAAAGTGACCAATACTATTAAAACAAAGCAACCCCCCGCCCCCTGATGGCTTCCCATTAGAGATCAGCCTATTCTCCAATTGCACAGCCACTATCCTATAACAATGCCATCCAATACTATGGACTAGTAAAGAACAAAAGGAGATTGCATAAGGATCTCTTTTCCTCAACCACTGCTAATATGAATAGTCAAGCAGTGGGTGTGGTCAGCTGCTTAATTTTCCACACTACTGACACCAGAAAAGTAACTCACCATATCTACTGATACTCCTATGAGCTTTCAAAAGGCAACAAAGGATGGTTGTAATTTCTGTTTTCCCCTCCCCCAACATAATGCATGCTACACATGAAACAACTGCTGCCACGCACCTGCATCCTCATTATGGAAAGAGTCTTCACTTCAACCAGAAAGCAAGATCTGTAGGTTCTTCAGAACCTCACTTGGTTGCAGACTAAAAATTCTGCTTGAAGACTGAACGTTATCCACCACGGTTCCTTGTATATTTTCTTATCTTTAAATTATGTGCTCTAGTATTGCTGATTCCAGGTAAATGTCTTAACTCTCAGATTCTGGCTTCTAGCCAGACTTTAAACAACAACAACAGATTTACTAATCTATGGTTTTCAATGAAAAAAAAAATATCCCACCACAGGAAAAATCACCTGCCTTTAACCAAATCTAATCTAATCTTCCCTTGCAGCTATAAATTCAATCAGAGTGCTTCAGTCCCTAACTTTAGCCTCACACACAAACATGTGAGAATTACTGATGCAAACCCTTTTGTACAAAGGTGATTCTGAAAAAAATATACACAAAACATTATAAATGGGCTTGATTAATACTCAACAGTTTGCAATCAGAATCAGTAAACAGTTCCTGGAGAATATATTGCCATTTTTAGTAACTATAGTATCCTCTAAAATATACTAGCAGTAACATGATTACGGTTTCACAAAGGCTTTGACTTTCCTGCTATTATCCCAGTCTTGCTTTAGCACATACTTTATATTAGAATCCATTCCAGGAAGCATATGGCAATAGAACTAGGTCAACCATTAACCAAATAACAGGAAGCTGCTCTGCAGAGCACACCCTTCAAAAGCTTGCTTAATGAGCTAGCTCTTCAGAATGTGTCCTTCAGGAAGGTTGAAGCTAACAGTTCCAGTGGATTTCTTTAAAGCTGCAAGGTCACCCAAGTTTGAAAGCTTCTGGTCATGCCCGATTTAGAATGGTCAAACTCATTTTTAAGTGCAAAAGCATCCAGTTCAAAAACAGAGATGATGGACTCCCCCACATCTGAGCATTTTAGCCTGGCTCAGAGAACAGTAGAGAACAGGCTCCAACAGTTCCTGCAGTTTATGGATAAACACCATCCATCCCTCATTACTCTACATTTCCACAATTTCATCTTTGAAAACATGCATCTCTCACTGTAGCATAGAATACCCTGGGGAAGGTGTGTTGCTATCTCCTATACTTCTCCTTCATAGGCACACAAGTTATCTCCCAGATAATCGACCTCTGAATCATTGCGGCATTTGCAAAATATAAATTTTGTTCCGGGTTTGTGATCAGTGTTTTTGACTAAGTTCTTCACGGTTTGATTTTTTCAGTGATCTGTATCTGTCTGAATGGCATGATACAAAAGTTACTGATCTGTCAAATAGTGCATTTTCTGAAAATAGGGGGGAGGGAAGGGAGAGGAAACCACCATCCAACATCACTGTTGGCATCTTCAACCTGTATTTTAACCAACTCAATCCTACCAGCCAGTCACTTTCAGAATGCCTAGAGTTCAAGATTCTTATAAAACCATGCATGAACCAATGATTCCAGTCTTCCAGTTTTGTGGTCCTGCTCTTCTGTTTTACGTGTGCGATCCTACTAGAATACTGTGTGCCAAATTACATGCAACCCAGAGGCCGATAAAGAGAGGCTGTTTTATCAGAAACCTACAGTTATTATTACAAGTGCCAAGGAACAGAAATTCAGAAGTGACACGGGATGAGTTTAAATTTTGATTAATATTACACAGCAATATATAAGCACTCTGCTCGGCTAGGGTAGGAGATGAGTTGAGGCGTCCAATCTCCTCATGGGAATAAAAAGATAATTCACCAAGTTTCTATTTACTAGTATATGACCTGGAAATAATGTTGTACATGGTAGTTACTGAAGCTTCTCAGATAAATGCTGAGACAATATGGCTGCTGTATTGCCATATACCACAAACCAGTATTATACTTTGAGAGCTCTAGATGAAGTCACTACCAAGCCGTATGAGTGTAATCAAAGCATAAAGTGGAACATATGAGGACATTAATGTTGGTCTTGTGATATCTTCGGAATAATGCATACTGACTCTTTTTATGCTAAGTTCCTTATTTTCTTGTGGGTAATATTTTTATGTAACTGCACAATGTCTTCTTTCTAAAGTCACTACATTACAAACCTTAACTTTGATCTCCCACACCACCCCCACAGGCATTAGAAACCACAGGGAAGAGAAATCTCCCAGGAAGGTATGTTGTGGTTATGTACAGATCACAATTCCTACAGGCAATCACACAGTCGTTCCTCAAGACATCCTTTGCCTAGTGTTACCTGTTTTGTGTATTTGATGCCAGAAACAAAAAAAAGGATATCTATTAAGAACATTCACTAACACTATGCCATGAAGACTCGCTATGATCTCCAAAATCCTTAAGAAGCTCTCTACCATCCTACCTACTCAATACTTATAGGTCAGGCCCATTCCTCTGGTGTCATGTACTGTGGATTCCACTGGTCTTCCGAACAATGGTTGTAATTCCCAGTCATCAGCTAGAGCAAGTGATAACACAGAAAACAGCCAGTATGTGCGATCATATGTCCCTGCAGATTGCTTTATATCTTAAGCCAGAGCTCCTTGCAGAAACAGGCTAACTCAATGGAAGACTGCCAACTTTGCTATGGGTAAGATATTATTTTAGAAGTTATTTATAATCAGCCATTCTCACAGTGAATCACTTTTTTTGTTTAAAAGAAGTAAAATAAGATTTCTTGAGAGCATTTCTACAACACACAGAAGTTTGAAGGAAAAAATCCCAAGCAAAAATTTGGGAACAGCATGAAACATTATTTCTTATTTATGATGGGGAAAACACACCTGATTGTGAGTTCATCCAAAGTGTGCTAGGAAGTTGTCAAATAATACTGAAAACACAAGACAACCAGCCAATGGAAAACAAAGCTTTGTAGAGTGAGAATATACATGAAGTGATGAAGGAACCATATCTTCTATTATTAAAGCTAGTTCTGTTGGCTCAGATATATCCTTGAACTGACTAGTACAGAAATAACTACTGCAACCTGGGATTATTTTACATAACTATGAAGAAGTTCTGCATTGGGAAATGCCATTCCAGTTCCAGATAAATTGTTCAGTGTCATTTTTAGTTGAGCTTTAAAAACAACCACAAATACATACTGTAAGCACAAGTCCTAGACTTACAGTGCTTCAATGAAAAACCTTCTGAATGGGGCCAGAAGGGTGAAGGGATGAAGTTATTAGAGCACAGAACAAACAGTCTTCCTAGACCAATCTCATTTCATGTACATCTCCTCCTCCCATCCCCACAATGCTACTGGAAAACCATACCTGTGGGTTGACTACTTCTGTCATCAGCTCTCAGGAACGTCTGAAGCTACTCATACCTTGCAGAGCTACCACATAACAGCATCCAAGACAAGCAGTCATTCAAGTTAGGCTGTAATAGTATTCCTTCAAAATCCCGCTGAACGGGCGACAGAAATTGAGAGGGCTCTGGTTATGAAGTACAGCTCCGCCATGCCCATTATTAAGTAAGCTCTGGTATACTCCATGCTGTGACTACAGGAAGGTGTCTCCGTTTTAAAAAAAGAAAGACAGGCGTCTCCCATTCAGCTGACAGAAGACTCCACAACACTGCAAGCCACTAGGATTTTGCAGTCTGAGTCAACAGAGTGCCGGGCAAGTTCATTTATGAAGTCTCCTCCTGCAGATCTATTCACTCCAGTGATTGTATTTGGCTTTTAAAATCTGGTAGCATGGTTAATTTGCCTCTCGCTTTTACAACAAGGGGAAAAGAAACCTTAAACTGTAGGGCTTTTCTGTTAAGAGGGAAAGCAAAGACAATTGTGATGGTTTTCTATGGTTACTTAGCAATTATATAATTGCACAGTCTATGCAGTATCACTTGCAATATTCTGTACCCTTCTTCACTTCACAGCTGCAGTACAATGTTCTCAAATGATTGCTGCTTTTGAACAAACTGTCTCTGCACTAAAGACAAAAGGCTCTACAATGAAACTTCATCTGAAGCTCAAGACTCACATGACTAAACCCTTCTCATTCTCCAGATTTGTTCAAACCCCCCCCCCCCCTTCTTTTTTTACCCATCATACATGCTTTTGGAGTATACTTCAGTTGTTTAAAAAGACAGGTTCTAAAAGAGAAAGAAATGAAATCCTGCTGGGCTGAAGTTTTCAGATGACAAAGCACAAGGTAATCGTTTAATACTGAAATGAAAGCAACATAAAAGGAGAAGATGCAGAGGGAAAAATCTATTTAGGCTTCCTGCACTGGCATGAAATGGCTGCTTTCCTTCTTACTGCCAGCTCCAATGCTTCATGTTGACATTACACATCCTGTACTGTAGATCCACCCCCATGCTGCTGCTTGCCCAACAGAATTATCTCCTGCGTCACAGCAGTGGTAACAGGACTGCTGGCTCTGCAGATCTGAAAGCACCATTTCAATGCTTAATACATGCAGCAACTGGACACATTACCAGATATTCTTAGTTGGTTTGTGCCACTCTCAGCAATACATTACTCGGCCTAACCTTCTGTTAACCAGATGGTCTGTTCTCCCCTTGGGATCAAACCATTAAACTTTATTTTATTAAATTCTATCAAAAAGCAGGGACAGTTTACAGCAGAATGTCTGGTTCATCTCCAACAGGGTTGCTAAGATAAAAATAACTGGAAATACTGCTTCACACCAACAGGGAACAAGATCTTTTGGAGTAAATATTTAAATGATCTGCCAGATTAAGTACCGTAGCAGTACAACCACATGGATAACAACTTGTATTGTGTACAGACACACACCTCTAATTACAAAGGGCCTTGGTAGCATTTTCCCTGATCCATTTTCATTGACAACTACATTAGTATCTATCATAATCACTTATAATTCAAAACTAGCTCTTTATAAAGTAACTTGTCTGTACAAAATCCCCAGCTTCCAGAAACACCATTAGAAATAAGGGTGATATGAAGTATCTGAACACCATCTACTGAGCACATACTCAACAGAGCAAAGAGAAAGTTCTTTTAAGCCTCATCCTTATATGAAATCATACCTCAGGGATATGCAGGCACTAAATGAAACCCAACTTAAGAATTTATCAGACAAATGCCAAATTGCACCCTCCCCCCCCCAACCAAAATGCAAAGTATGGGAATGCAAAAACCGAGATGAGTATGAATAGAAGTGAAAGAATTATCTATTGCATTAGCACTTGTTAGAGAGTGTAAATGAACTCCATCAGTATCCCCATCAGCAAGCACAAATGAACAACTTATGTATTTAGGTGGTAGCTGTTGAAAATTAAGTGCATTTCCCATTTAAGATGTCATTTCCAAGTGCATCACTGCAAACCCCAAGAGTCACACTCTGTGGAACTAAGGGTCTGGTCCTCCACACATTTACTCACATGAGTAATCATACTGAAATTCAATCAAATCACTGGGACAGCTCGCATGAATAAGGACTACACATAAATAAGCTTTTGCAGGATAAGTCCTCATCTTCTACTGTTTTCCATCATACTGTAGTAACCAGATCATGGAAAGGTAGCAAAGAGATCTGACCAATTAAAAAGCCATCTGGATATGAAGCTTCCTCTGATTTTGGGGGTAAACCTGTGGGCTACAAAACAGCAAGCATTGCTGTCAAGAGGCAACTTATTTCACCTGTAAAGAAGACTAGAAGTTCTCACTATATTTGGATGGCAAGTGTAAGAATATCCAGTGTAGCAATTTAGCTTCATCTACCTTTGAAATTTCCCAGATAGAAGAAAGCAAATGTTCTCCACTTTTTATGTCCCAGTTAAGATACTACCTCATCATAATCATATGACTGAACTCCATCGCCATGGCATACAAAACTTCAGTATATGGTAATGAACCCTTCAGAAAGTCATTCCACAATCTGAAACATCATCTACCCTTCAAACACACTAAAAATAACTCACTCACCCCTTGAGGTCTCAACAGCCCATCTGATATTACAGTACAGTATTAGCAAAACTAAGTAGACATGAACTCTTAAAATAAACATCTCCACAGAGAAGATCGGAACACGGGTAAGCAGACCCTACATTACTGTACATCACTGAAGCTACATGAATAAACCTATGGAGAGCCATTTAGCACTGGAAAATAGGGGAGGACAACCAAGTATTTAAATGGTGCAAGTAAAAAGCAGAAAAAAGTTTCATGTACATTTGCATATAAGATTTGGTTTTCTCATTTCAAGTCAATCAATGTACACCCTGCCACTGCAACTTCTGATTCAAGGCTTTCGGTTGGATTGCATTTTCTGGTTTTGGAACCATCATTTAAAAATTAACAGTTTTACTGTAATTCCTTGTGACCTCCTGATAGCATAGCACATTGAAAGCCATATATTCCTCCTTATTGAGAGCTATGGAGTACATTGGGGAACGGGGAGTGGAAAGGAAGGTGTATGGTATACTAACACTTGTGTTAGTGCTCTGTAATCTGATGCATTAATTTAAAAAAATATTTTCAGGTGTACTTATTTATTCATGCAGTTGGGAGACCCAGATATATTGACTCATTCCTCCCAACAGTTTCAGCAAGTAATAAGATTCTGTCCTCGAATGAAATGTTTAACAGATCTTACCTGATAATAAAGCCTCTGATGGCAGAGTGCACATACTCCTGAGAAGCAACTTTTTCTTTATCTAATGGAAAGTGTCCAGTGAACTAATTGCTTCGCTAGTCAGCTATAACCTCCAAAGAGGCATGCTTCTTATTTTTCCTATCCTACAACCACTGGGCCAAGAGGCCAGAAAAGGCATCCTATATGTTGATTCACTTAATGGCTGTAAGTGATATTTACCTCCAGGGGGCCTGATAAAGTCATAGTCTCTCTACATAACTACTATCATACACAATGCTGTTTCACACAATATGCTTCATCGGAGACAAGGGAACTTGACCTCTATATGACCTGACAAAGCTGAAAACTGATATCCTTTCCCCCCCACCATTCCCTCCCCCCCAACAGAAGATAAAAGGTCAAAAGACCAAAAGGAATTGATACAAGTAGACTTGATATTACATGAATTTAACTTTCAGATGCACTTCTGACCAGGAACTGAAGCACTTCCTTGCTTCATTGTAAGCTCTGGCCTTTGGAGCTGTACTAAGAGGATAGCAACCATTTAGCAGTCATGAGCTAATTAATTAGACAGAGAACTCTCTGGATACCCTTGTAATATTTAACACTCGCTAATTTCCTTAAACTGAATGGAGGACTGTCCAAAATACCTGAACTGGTCCTACTACACATGTGGGTTTCAGAACCTGCCAATAGTGATACCTCTATATCCTGTAGCCAGAGCAAATTACCAAAACAAAGACAAGCAAGAGAAAAACTGAAATGCAAAGACAAGAACTTTCTGTTCACCAGAACAAGAGACAGTATCAGTATTTCTGCTTTTTTTCAATTCTGTCATTTTTCCTCCCCTGCTTTTTGCAAAACAAAATAAACGCAGAGGAAAATACTGATTCTAGTAGAACACAGACTACTTACACATACCCCTTTGTTGTTGCTCCCTTCCTGAGCTGCTCGGCCCTACCAAGCCACGACCAAATAAAGAGTTACATAGACACAGTGTGTATATTTTTAGTCTCCTCTTCCATATAAACCCTAGCAAGTAATACACATCTGAAAACAGATGATCAGTCAGGACAACTAAAGGCTCACTGGATGAGTACTTGAGTGGTAGCCCAGTGGTGCTAAATGATAAATAATGAAACTTGTGGGCTTCTATAGCACCTTCCATCCCAGGGTCTCAGAGTGCTTAACAAGCAATGGTCCAGATTCTGCTCCTCTTGCACACAATGACTAGTTCCTTACTCTGAAGGGGATGCTAACTATTTCTATTTCCACATGAGTAAAAGTGGCAGAATCTGGCCCAGTGAGTTTAGCCTCTCAATATCCCTTCTGACATGGATAAGTGTTATCCCTGTTTTTTAGAGCGATTAGGGACAACATTTCCAGAAACAACCACTAACACTGGATTCCTCAGTTCCACCAGAGATCACTTCGACCCAATTTTCAGAAGCACTGAGCAACCACAACTCCAGCGGAAGCTGATGAGAGCTATGAGCGTTCAGTACCTCTGAAGAAACCAGGCCCAAAAGGTCTCAAGTTAGGCACTCAACCAAAAAAAAAAAAAAAAAAAAAAAAAAAGTCTGGCTACTTTTGACATGTTGATCACAAACGATTTGACCAGCTTCACACAGGAAGCATCTGACAGAGCTGGGAACAAAAACTCATGTTTGACTGATAGCTCTGTGCCTTAACCATCATTCCTCTGTACAATCTCAGGAGTTTATAAGAACGGCCATACAGGGTCAGACCAATGGTCCAGCCAGCCCAGTATCCTGTCTTCTGACAGTGGCCAATGCCCAGATACTTCAAAGGGATGAACAGAACAGGGCAATCACCAAGTGATCCATCTCCTATCGTCCAGTCCCAGGACCTGTCAGTCAGAGGCCTAGGCATGTAGTCGCATCCCTGAACATCCTGGCTAATAGCCATTGATGGACCTATTCTCCATGAACTGATCTAGTTCTTTTTTGAGCCCTAGTATAGTTTTGGCCTTCACAACATTGCATGGCAGAGTTCCACAGGTTGACTGTGTGTTGTGTGAAGAAGTACTTCCTTTTGTTTGTTTTAAACCTACTGGCTATTACTTCCATTAGCTGACCCCTGGGGTTCTTGTGTTATGTGATGAGATCAATAACACTTCCTTCTTCACTTTCTCCACACCATTCATGATTTTTATAGACCTCTATCTTATCCCCCTTCAGTTGTCTCTTTTTTGCGCTGAACAGTCCCAGTTTTTATAATCTTTCCTCGTATGGAAGCTGCTCCATACCTCTAATCATTTTAGTTGCCTTTCTCTACACTTTTTCCGTATCTTTTTTTAAATGTGGCAAACAGAACTGCGCGCAGTATTCAAGATCTGGACGTAACATGGATTTATATAGTGGCATTATGATATTTTCTATTATCTATCCCTTTCCTAACGGTTCCTAACATTGTTAGCTTTTTTGATTGCCCCTGCACATTGGGCAGATGTTTTCCGAGAACTATCCACAATGACTCCAAAATCTCTTTCTTGAGTGTAACAGACAATTTAGATCCTATCACTTTGTATGTATAGTTGAGATTATGCTTTCCAGTGTGCATTACTTTCCATATATCAACATTGAATTTCATCTGCCATTTGGTCACCCTGTCACCCAGTTTAGTGAGATCCCTTGGTAACACTTTACAGTCAGCTTTGGACTTAACTGTATTGAGTAATTTTGAATCATCTGCAAACTTTAACACATCACTGTTTACCCCTTTTCTCAGGTCATTTATGAATACATTGAACAGCCCTGGTCCCAGTACAGACCCTGGGAGACCCTGCTATTAACTCTCTCCACTGTGAAAACTGACCACTGACAAAGGAAACTCTTTGTTTCCTGTCTTTTAACCAGTTACTGATCCATGAGAGGACCTTCCCTCTTATCCCATGACTGCTTAATTTCCTCCTTTGGTGAGGAACCTTGTCAAAGGCTTTCTCAAAGTCCAAGTACACTTTATCCACCCTTGTCCACCCTTTGTTGACCCCCTCAAAGAACTCTAACAGATTAGTGAGGCATGATTTCCCTTTACAAAAGGCTTGTGGACTCTTTCCCAACATATTGTATTCATCTATGTATCTGATAATTCTGTTCTTCACTATAGTTTCAACCAGTTTGCCTGGTACTGAAGTTAGTTTACTGGCCTAGAATTGCCAGGATCACCTCTGGAGCCTTTTTTAAAAATTGGCATTACATTAGCTATCCCCTAGTCATCTGGTACAGAAGCTAATTTAAGCGATAGGTTACAGACCACAGTTAGCAGTTCTGCAATTTCATATTTGAGTTCTTTCAGAACTATTGGGTGAATACCTGGTCGTCAGGACTTACTACTGTTTAATGTATCAGTTTGTTCCAACACCTCCTCTACTGACACCTTAATCTGGCACAGTTCCTCAGCATTGAAGACTGATGCAAAGAATTCAGGTAGATTCTCCGCAATGGCCTTGTCTTCTGTGAGTGTTCCTTTAGCACCTTGATCATCAATGGCCCCACTGATTATTTGATTCCTTGTTTCTGATCTACTTTAAAAAAAAACACACACATCGGAGCGTCCACTGGTTAGCAGAAACCTTCAGTGAATTAATCAACTTCATGAGTTATTCTAGAACTTTTGTTTAGCCCAAGTTAGGAAATGTGGAATTCTTGGAGCTGTCAATTTTAAATTAACAACAGGAGGAAGGAGGCAGAAAGGGAAAAAAATGTTTACTTTTCTTTTAGTTTCATCACCAGACAGCTGAACTCTGACATTCAGACTGCAGTGAGCCCTTTATTAATGATCCCTTTCCCAACTAAACACTAAATTAAAGTCTTCAGCAGATAACTAACTTTCAAGTAGTTAAAAGGTAAATATACCACGCTCTGCATGTAAAATGGCACTGACCTCTTGACCTGAATCTCCAGCCACATGAACCCTTGCATCTTAGCTATTTTGTTTACCTTTTTAAGCAATAATTCAAAAAATTTCATTTGCAACAAGAGTACAGGATTTTGTTTTCTCCCCCCTCCAATACACACACACTTCTATCTTAGCCAATAATCAGAGACAGTTTGGCAATATGTGGAAGGGAAGTCTTTTATGGGCCTCCTTCAACAAACCATCATGGTTTGAATCCATTAGCATTGCAATCAATGTCCACTTTGTTGTATTTCAGCAGTTTGGCCCATTTAATCTCCATCCAGAATGTGCAGGAAGGTAATTCATCCCATGATCAGTGATGTCATCCCAAAGTAACACAGTTTGACTGGAAAAGACACGAAAGTGGGGGGGGGGGGGGGAGTTTGCTCGTTCAGCTGGTGCAGTGAAGCCCTTATTGTCCAGAAGATCACAGCAAGAGATACTCTCTCTCTGTATCAGAAAATTCCATTTTTAGTATGTTTCAGTAAAGTCTTCTCCCTCATTATCATGAGCACAGATTTCTCTCAGTCTTCCTGTATCATTTTGCCTCTTAACATCTGCTTTGTTTTGTCTCACAAATCATTCTAATGCCTCTCTACCCCACGCAATTGTCTATTACCAGCAAGTTTCCACTACACGTAATTACGGCATGCCTTAGCCTACTTTTCTGTTGGCTGCACAGCCCTCCCTATTTTCTACTTGTGCTGATGCTACCGTTTGCTTTTCCCGACACTCTTGCATCCTTTGAAGGCCTTATTTCCTCTACCTTGACAGCAGCTGGGATTCTAATTCTCAGGTCCCTTCCAAAACTGTTCATTAGCAATATCGATGCAATGGTTTAAATATCCCATTTCTTAATCTTCAGGTCAGGATCGAAGATGTGCTTGTAAGATGTCTTGCAAACATGCCATATTATGCGGCTACCCATTCCTTTTCTTAGCAATTGGCGAATTATTAAACTGCACACATATAGCATCCATCGGAGAAGGGAAAAGGCAGACCCACAATGTACAGGGTGAAGGTTAATTGTTCCCCCACACCCACAAGATCCTGGGAAAGTCCCATAGACTTCAGGACAAACCTAACCAGTTTTATCTTCTTCCCAGTAAAAAATATAAGCATCATCCACAGTGAAAACTGGATTCTTAAATTGACAGGCCTACTCCCTTGTGGTGATGCAGGTCAATCAAGTGCTTCTAGAGCTAGTTGGCTTTCACTACCTTAGCCTTGAAATGGTCATTACCCAGTTAAGTTTTCCTAAGTCCTTTCTAATCACTGATGACATTGTTGCTCTGACTACAGCTCTTTGTCCTGACTGCATCATCAAGCTTTTAGTCTTAGAAGGAATGTATGTGACTCCCCATCTGGGAGCAATAGCGACGTGCCCCGCGGTCTCTTGCCTGTATTTTCTTTTAACACAAAATAGTCCCAACAGCTCGGCTTCCTTGATGGGTCTTCCTAGCCCACCCTTTTCACAAACTACTATGCCTTTACAACACCAGCCTCACCCAGTTACAGCATGAACCCCCTTCAGGGGCCAACCGTGCATGGTCATCTTCCATGGTTTCAGCAACTGCATGCAGAGTGTCCAAAAACATTGGGGTTTTCAGCACAAGGAGAAAAAGGGGGGTCAGAAGACACAGCTTTTTGTTGCTCTATCCGGGATTGATATTCAATTAATTGAAAAAACAGAGCAGGTTATGTCTAGAGAATAAATACCAAGTGGACCTGACCTTCCACCAAGGGGGGGGGGGGGGGGGGGGGGGGGGGGGGGGATGTTCTTTCCAAATATAGCTTTAAAAGTTTCTTCAATTAGCAATTAGGCAAGAATGGTTTGAGAATATTGCAACAATAAGACAGTGCCCCAAGCTGAACAAAGCAATTCTACCAATGAAAGTATTCTTGCTGAAGATAGAATATAGTAGAAAATAAAAACCACAGATGAGCTTGGGTACTTCCAAGTACCTGGAAAATGAAGACCCACTTTTGCCATATCTCAAAGCTTCTCTAATGCTGTGTTTGTACTGCAACACGTAGCTTCACAGAACTTTAAGACGACAATGGCAAAATGTTAAATCTTGTGGTCTTGTTTCCAAAGTTAAAAGAAGAAAAAGAAAAAATAACCTCATTTGACTCCCCCCCACCCCAGTGTTTTCAACCTCCCAAAAATAAGCTGAGTAGACAAAAGAATGCTTCCAAAACTCAAGGCATAAAGGAAGTCTGAATTCTTATAAATCAAGTCCCCTCATTTGGAAGCTTCTACTAAACCCTTTTCATTACAACCAACAAGATAATTATCATAAGTCAAGCTATCTCCCTTCCTCCCCCTTTTTTTCTTTCAGCACTGGCATACAAACCATGCTATTTTAACTTCTTTCCTGTTCTCCCAGTTCTTCTGGAACATTTTATTTTCAACAGTCAACTCGTTTGGAGAAGTGCCATGCTGAAGTTCAACCGTTTACAATGTTAACTGTGTCTCTGCCAGCAACTGAAGACTTGCATCACACCACCTTCTTCAGACCATCTTAGATTAAAGAATTTGTGTTCCTTGCTCTTAAACATTCCAGAACCTTTAAGCAGTTTTAACTCTTATCTCAGCCCTGTTTTTTCTTCAGAATTACTTTTACACACTGAAGAATATAAAGTGGGCTCTCCCTCCCCCGCAACGTTCTTTAGTTAACACTTTCAAGACTTGGTCTTCAAATCCCATGGGCTCATATTACATTTTACGATTATCTGAAAGATTTCCATAAGAATAATTTCCTGTCACTAGCAGGATAGTTCAGTACACCATGGGTTTTTGGAGAAATACTGAGGTTTAGACTGATGGGAATAGATATCTTTTTGGAAGCCACCAACTAGAAGTTCAGAACAAATCCACTCCCTTCATTATTAATGAAAATTATACAATTCTGTCACTGGTGGAAGACTTAGAACAGTTTATAAAATGTATTCTTTCAATCCAAGAAAGCCTACTGGAACCTTCCAGATAAATATTGCTATAAGGCTTCCTCCATGGTGTGACAGAACTATAGCACAAAGTTCAGTAACACAAACTAACTTAAAATGACACAAAAACTTGATGTGCTCTGCAGACTTTTCTTCCCCACAACTAGTCCACCTCCCCAAATCACTCTTTGCAACATTTTAGCTCAACTAAGTGTTGTTATTCTTGGGTAGTATACAACTAGGGGTATATTTTTCTTCCCTGAGTTTGGTCAATTATAGATGTATAATAGGACAAACCTGGTTAAGGAATATTACATAGTTATTTACCAATTTTACAGATTACATCCTTCTTCCACAGTTTAAAAGCTACAAAGCAGTTTTCTTTAGCTTAATTTGAGAAATTACCAGCAACAACATGCATAGATAGTATTAGAACAGAATAGAACAATCTTAATTCTTATTGTCAACCTACATGTGCTTATAGAAAGTCCACACAACCATCATGGGAGTACCTTTTTGCCTACTACTCTGTTTCTGAGAGTTCGGCATTTCAAGAAGTATCTTTGTTTTTTGGAATAACCTTCCTCAAACTGTAGCTTGACCTATAATAAGATTTTAGTACTTCCTATTTCCTTTCTAGTGCTAAAATTAAACTGTCCATTCCTTAGGGCCCAGCATAACATCTGCCAGATGTCTAAGTATCTATGTGGAGCATTTTCTCCTAATACATATCAGCCATCCTCACAATCAGTTAATGGCTTCCAAATACCAGTCTTCCTTTAAGTCACAAACCAATGCTGTAACATGATTAAACCTCTTTTTAGCTTTACTGAGTTACAACAATAAATTCCCCCCCCCCAAAAAAAAATCTTACACCTCTGCTTGTGATTGTTCTAGTTTCCATATCAACCAACCAATTTTGCACTCACATCAGATTGTTCACATTCTGAACTCATTATATATACACATTAATACTTTTTTTATTTTTCCTAGATAGTGAAACAGCATCTCTTCTCTCTATCAACTTGAAATATTCAATAGTGCTTTTTTTACATTCCATGTTCTCCAACAACATAGCTCATGGTGGTATGTGCTTTTATTAGGTTTGTAATTAATTACTGTTTAAACCAAGGAACAGAGCATCAAAGTCAAGAGAACAACTGTGAGGTACCCCTATTTAGAAAATAAGACATTCTTTCCAAAGTTACTTTAAGGTTTACCACCTTTTCAATACTTATCAAGGCCATTTACTGCGGTGTGAATTTCAGTTGCTGCTTGAAAATATCCAAGGTATCCTTCACTAGTGAAGGATACCTTCACTAGCAGGAACATTCTTGTGAGAATAAGGCCATGTTCCTCCAAACATGAAGAGTGTTGTGTGGTATTTTACATTCAAATAGTGATTAATTTAGGATTTTCTACAGTGCCATCACTATAATATGTACTTAAGGTACTTGATCTTAAATCTCATGCCTACTGCAGGATAACATTTTTCCTGTTCTATACCAATGAACTTAAGCTCAGAACAAACCCTTTGGTTTCTCTCATTTTAGAAATTCACTGCTCTTTTGGCTATGAAATGTATATATCTAAAAACAGGTTCACAATTGTAGGGATGGGAGAAGGACAATGAGGACCAGAACAAAACTTATGGAATTAAATGAGGGCCTTTTCATTTACTTCAGTGGTCACTGACTCAGGCCCATACCATTGATCAGACAGTAGATGGATTTTCCTTGTTTTTTAGTCAGTTTCAGTGTAACCTTAAACACATCTGAAATTAGGGTTCCAAAGTTCATCCCACAAAAGTGCTGTTTCAAAGAAAGACACAGATGTTTGCAGCATTTCAGAAACTGAGCCAGACACACGGGCAACCAGAAATCTGGAACCACACCACCTAAAATGTTACACATAGAACATACTGACGTATGCAACCATTTAAAAAAAATTGGAAGTGATCAAGAAAATGTTTTTAAAACCTTCTAGCAGCTAGAATCACCAAGTTCTACTCCACTACCATCTCCAAGAAATTTCTACTTTTGTGTGTATTTTTTCCTGCGACCACCATATTGCTTTCTTGAGCTCTTCCAAATATTCTGAACACAGGACAAAGCACATTAGTCACACCTCTCTACTGACCCATGCTTTCAAACTGTATTTTGTAGCTCCTTTAAATGCTGCAATGTTTTAGGATTCCAGTTTGCACTTTTGAAGAACTGCATAAACTCTGCAACCAAGCTGCAAAGGTTGGTGGGGAGAGTGTGATGGGACACCGGCCATCCTTTTTTAAGGCTATCCTAAACTATTCCATATAAAAAGGTGAAAAGAAATAAGCTATTTGAAGAAATATGCCATCGTATTTTTTTAAGATCTTAGGTTTCCATATTGACATTAAAAATAAACCAGAACACCAATGTTGCTAGACAGTTTCAGAAATAAGCATTTTTAAGACACTGAAAACATGGAAGTTTTGGATGTTTTTAAGTCAGACAACATGAAGAAAAAGAGAAACCTCAATGAGAAACCGTATCTTTTATGCTACCTTAAGAACCTTCACCTTCCCAGCCTGCCCCAAGGCACCTCTAAAAGCTTTGTGGCATTGTAAACATGTAACCAAATTACTTGGCAAAAATGTTTCATTTTAATGTATAATGTATCCAAAAGAAGGAATGTTGGCGAGCCTCAGAAGTGAAAATGCTCAATACAAGGCTCCCAACATTCCCATAGCACCTTAATGACTGACATTTCATGGTGTTCTGCAGAAGAACCTGGGCAGCCTCAAGCGATAGACACTTACCTCCAAATACTTAAGAAAAATTAGGTCTTTGGCCAACTCAATCAACATCTCAAATCCCATGAAGTTCAACCAGAAGAAAAATCTAAAAGGTTGACTTCAACATGAAAATTAGAGAGAAAAAACCTCAGGATGTGTTTCTCTGTGTGGATGAGAGCCTAAGAAATTTCTTCCATTTCCTTATAGAATGAAGTCACAGAGAAGAACCATCAAAATGTTGCACACTGAAAAACTGAAGAACCCTTAAGGGAAAAAATAAACTATGATTAAGCCAGCCATTGCCAGCAAAGCTTCAAAAAATGGAGACATCCTCCATAATGAGCACTTCTCATCTCAGCTTTGTCTACTGGGAGCCTGCTCTCTCTCTCTCTCTCTCCTCCATTTTCTGGTGGAGCTACAGAACATGACATGGCTTACCTGACTCAGATCACAGCTCTCTGCCAAACTAGTCACTTCCTCTTAGACATGCAAGCCGCTTCATGAGACAGACAGACACACACGAAAAGCAGCAGCAGAAAGCCCCCAAACTTGAAGGTCTTGCCAGTTGCTGACATTAAAACAAATGAAACTTTGTTTTGTTTTGTTTAAAAAGGAGGAGAGGAGGGAGGGCTCCTATCATAGCTCCTCTATGGGGAGCTTCAGGAGGATCTCACTCTGTGTAGGGCAGAAACTACCAAGCTAAGAGGGAAAGAAAGGTTACTCCAGGAGACATAAAAAGCTTGGAGACTGTGTCTGCATGGGGCGGGGGGGAGCTTTGTGTGGTGGAGTCTGGACTGGAACCAAAGCAGACAGCTTGCAAATGGAGGACAGGGAGATAAAGGAAGGGGAAGGGAGAGGAGGGAAAGCTACTGGGGGGAGGCTCTTTCTTCCCTGTGTGGCTGGAAGACAGAGACACCCGGGGAACTGAGCAAGAAGTGAGGCTCTTTCCTCCTCCTTTCTCTCTCTCCCTCTCAGAGGAGAGCAGGAGCCTGTGTAATGGCTTCTCCTCTCCAGCTAACGCTGTCCTCCTCCAAGCAACCCCCTTCAGCAACCACCAGCCCCCCCCGGAGACCCAGCCGGAGCCCCCCACATCCCAACTTCAGGAGGGGAGGGGGGGGCGAGGAGGCAAATACCTGGGCGAGGGACCAGCGTTGCAGCAGGGGAGGAGGAAGAGGAGAGAAGGAAGGAGAGAAAGGAAAAGAAAGAGGTCACCCGATTGCCTGGGTCGCGCCAGCACGGAGCTTTTCTCTCCTCTGTGTCTCTCCCGTCTCTGCTCCAAGTCCACACACCCAAGCACCATCCAGTCCTAACACACACACACACACATCCATCCATCCCCCCCCAGCTCTGCTGAGCTCCCACTTATCGCCCCATATCCCCCCCCCCCCTTAATGCAACAACAACAACAACAAAAAATTAATTAACCGCCTTCCTCCTCCCACCACCACCAGCACCTCCTCCTCCTTCTCCTCCTCCATGCAAGGGAGACTTCTCTCTCTCTTTCCAACAAAACACCCCCCCTTTTTCTTCTTTTCCTCCTCGCCTTCCTCCCTTGGCCGAATGAATGGATTGCAGAGGAAGAAGGGGTGGTGGAAAGAAAGAAAGAAAGAAAAAGACGGGGCGAGAGAGAGAGAGAGGATCTCCCCAAAGCCAAACCGGAGATGGATTTTAATTGCAAGAACTTACAGTAGCGTCCCGAAGCTGCTGCTGCTGCTGCTTTCTTCTTCTCCTCCTCCTCTCTGCCTAGCTCTTCTTCTTGTGACTGTTGTGGAAGTTGTTATGTGAGGCTCATGTGCTCCTTGCCAGGTCTCAGCAATGGAGGATCGCCATCTTTCCCTGCTTTTTCCCCCCTCTCCTTCACTGGCTTGCTGCTGCAGCTGCAGATGACCTGAGATATCCGTCTCTCTCTCCCTCTCTCTCTCTCACCCTCTGTGTCTCTCTCTGAATAATGAGCAACCAGAGGGAGAGAGAGAAAGAAGACAATCTCCTCTCCTGCCACACAAAACGCAAGAGCACCAGGGGGTGCAAGAAGCCTTTCTAACAACAACAACAACAACGTGGAGGGGAAGAGGAGGAAAAAAGAGAGAGGAGGAAAAGGCAAAAAAGAGGGGGAAAGGGAGGGAGGAGAGAGGAAAAGAAAGAGATGGAGGAGGAGGAGGAGAAGATGCTGAGAGAGGAGGTGGTGAAGGTGGAGGAGATTAAGAGGAGGGAAGGTGGTTACAAAGTTAAGGTTTGGGACATGGAGTCACTCAGAGGCCAGCGCGAGGACGTGGAGGGGGGGGGGGGGGGGAGAAGCGATCTAAAGAGCTTCCAGTCCAAGCTGTAGCCTTCACACCGCCTCCTGACCAGAAGCGCTCCTTCGCCCGGGCAATGCCGAGACCGCCGGCTCGGAGGGATCTCGCTGCTGGCTCATGGCTTGCTACCAGCCATGGCAAACCCCGGTTCCTGCGTGCAGATGTGCCCCTAAGCTGATTCCCTCAGACACATCCATCTAGAGGCTAATCTTCCCTGAGCAGGGTAAAGAACATAATGGAGCTGGAGGTTGCAAAGTATAAAACCAGATTCACCACGTGGTTGGTTTTTAATCCCCCTTCCAGCCTGCATTTATTTGATCATGTGGAGGAAAGAGACTCGAATTGTCCATGGCTGGCACGTATTTTGAAGTCTTCTCCCGGAAATAAAGACTCTGCCATTGCTAGTTTTTCATTACTCATGAGCATGTAGGAAAAAGAGAGCTTGTAATACCGAGCACCAGCATGACTTTCTAGATCTGTGGCATGTTTTGACTGGGGGGAAAAAATCCCCTACTTAAAATAACTTTTACACCTTCCAACCCTGAGTTGTCTGCACGTCTGCAGCTGAACATTTTAAACCTTGGCAAGTAACAATCAAGGCTCATAATGATCAGGTGTCATGATGTTGAAGGCAAGAAAGCAAAGATGGAGTTGTTAGACCCTGAATTTTTGTTTAGTGTCGTTTTCCAAAAATCGTTCTGAGCCACCTCTTTTGCAAATGAGCCCCCCCCCCCTTCTTTCCATTCCCGATCAACCCCCCTCGGGCTGTCATCCAGGACTGGGAGGGGTACAGTCTCGAAAAATCAATACATTGTAGTGATGCCAAAGCAATCGGAGTGCAAGGACATGACGGTATTCACCACTGGCGCTCCTCTGGTCCTCCAGCTGCGTTGTACTTTACATGGCGAGGAGAGGAAGTAGAACTTGAATTAAAGGTTCCTTTGATCGGGCTTTCGTTTGGGCGACCAGGAAAAGCCCTTTCGTGGCTTGAGGGCGGGACGGAGCGGATCTCCTTAAAGGTGCCAGGGTTTTATTAGAGCTATGAAGGTGGTTTCTTACAGCTCTGGTCTCTCAACTCAACCGCTAAAGAACAAGCGAGGAATGGAGACAGATGCTAATCAGATCATGCCATGTAACCCGCAGCTCGGAAAACAATGCAGCGTCTCATGCATCCCTCAGCTAAAGCAAAAACCAGGATGCTCCCATGAGCTCTTCCTCCCACTTCCACCACGAAAGCGAGAGTTGGAGGAGAACTGGGAGGGAGGAGGCTTGCTGGGCAGAGGAGCACGGTGGGACTCAGGGAAGGGTTGTGGACGAGCCCTGGGAATTCACACGGACTCGAGGGGTTTCAGCGGACGCCTCCCCCGAAGCTGATAAAAGAGCGTTAGGGAAGGGAGGGACCGGCTTTCCGGCTGCCAGGATGTGATGTGTTCTGGCAGCAATTCCCTATAAATCATCCCTGGGCTGGAAGAGAGCGCCGGGGCTTTTACAGGGTCCTTGGCGGATCATTTACCTCTTTGTCTTTAACGCGATGGGAAGGACAGACCAGACCCGAGCCCCTGACTCCTCTGTCGGGCTGCCCTCCGGGAAAATAACAGCCGGGCACCAAGCCTGGGGCAAAAATCTCCAGCGAGGTAGTTTCTCGGTTGCTTCTTTTCACGGAGGTGCCCCTATTTCCGCCCTCCCCCCCAAGTCAATGGTTGAACTGATCTGGCCTCTCAATCTCCAGGGCAGAGAGATGCCGTCCTCTTCTGGTGGCCTCTCCCCACAAAGAGCATGGGCACTGACTGTAAGACCCAGGGAAAATGCAGCTGTTTCCCCCTCAGATGTCTCAGGGGACTGAAAGGGGGAAGCCTTCCCTAAAATATCCCCGCTCAAATAAATGAACGAGCTCAGTTCCCCTTTCACAACACAAGAGATGACACGTGTGCTAACGGAAGTCAAGTTTAGCAGAAGATTTCTTGAGGTGGAAGTTTTAGCAGGGATATAAAACCCTCCTGCTTCAAGGCACAAACTAAACCCTGGCTAATGGGGTTAGGAAGACGACGTCCCTGTGGACAGGTTAATCCATAACTTCCTTCGGCAGAGTTTCTTCCGTCTTTTCTTTCAGCTGGTGCTGGCCACTCTTGGAGAGAGACCCCTGGACTAGATGGACCCACTGGTCTGGTTCTGTATGACAATTCCTCTGTTCCTGAAAACAATGAATCATGAAAAATAGAAATCTGGAGGAATTTTATAAAAATCCGTAGGTACTGCCATGCCCCCCCCCCCCAAACTTTTAGATATCTGTGTTTCTATTATCTGTTCTGCTTAGCCCTATTACACAAATATTGACCGTTCAAGTGAGCTCTCTCCACTGCTGCTATATAGGAAATGAACATAATTCCACAAACTGCAGTCAGGAGACCCAAGATTTTAGCTAATGAGGCAGCAGTTCACCTACAGAAGGAAAACGGCAAGTTCATCAACTATCCAAATAGAGTAAATGAAAGTGTGTCTGACTGTCAAAACTTACAGCCCCCTTCTTAGGAATGTAAAAGGGATGAAGTGTCAAGATGTGACAGGTGGGTCCATCCACCCGAGATGACCATATAAACGGAGTGTCTCAGGTATGGTGATCAGCAATAAAAAGGTTAACTGTGTTGACACGTAAGTGATCCTAATTAGCCTCTCAAATTATCAGCCCATTAAGAGGAAGGAGGAAAGTTTGCACTTCTCTTGGTGCTGGCATTTCGGTTTCTGATGACTCACCAAGACAACAATGCTTCTGTTTACATTCGAAGGTTACCTTCACAACCAGAGGGCCTAGAAGCATAATTTTTTAAAATGAAAGCACTGAGTCTGTAGGAAACCAGCAAAATCTATTACAAGAACCTAAATCCTTTGTAGCTGTGCATCTTCTGTCCCTGTAATATTGTTGTTGTCCCATCATTCTACACAGGAGTTCAGACCTAGTTCAGTTTTTGTTTGTTTTTTAAATGGAAATCTTGTTTCACCAGAATGGTTACTATCTAACACTACAGCATTACTCTTGTTCCTCTTGAAGCCAATGGAAGTTTTCTGGTGGACTATGATGGGAATAGGTTCAAGTCCGATTAAAATAATAAACTTTTCATTTTTGGTATAAAGGAATAATGAGAACGAGAAAGACCTGGCCAAGGTAGGTGGCTAAGAAGCACCACACCAGAGGAAATTCAAGGTAACACACATTGTCCTTCCAGTTTTCAACCACTCATGCACGTTGATGGGTTCTAAATTAACCATAACTGCTCCTGAGAACCATTAAACAACAAAAGTGCAAATAAGATGTATGGGGATATTAAGAAAGGGGTAAAGGATGATATTGGAAACACATGTATATAAATCAATGATACACAATCACCTTCAATGTTATGTTTATTTCTGGTTACCCCATCTCAACGCTATTGGCGCAGAAATGGGAGAAGTCAAGGAAAGGACCAAAAAAAAGTATTTAGAATCTTGCAAAAACTTTCATAGTGAAGAGAGCTTAAAATGCTTAGGACTATTACGTTTGGAGGAGTTGAGGAATGAGTGGTGACTGTCAATCAAGTGCTTCTATTTTCCTCTCTTATAATAGGAAGGAAAGGGGCATTCAGTTAGAAGACAACACATATAAAACTGAGAAAAGGGCATTTAAAAACCTAGTGCATATTCAATCTATGGAACTCACTGCCACAAGATATCATCAATGCAAAGAGTTTGGTTGAATTTTAAAAAGGATTAGACATTTACAGGAATGTCAGTAGTTTCATTAATAGGATAAAATATGCATTCATGCTTTGGGACACAGATCAGCCAATAACTGCCTCTCCCAAGGCCTTTTATGGCATAGGTGTCTATATGAAATGTTTTACATTTTCCTCTGAAGCATCTGGAGCTGGCTACTGTTGTAGTCAGGATAGAGTGGGATTATTGATCTATTTAAGTAAGGTAATACACATGTAAAACTACAGTAACATACCAATATGACCCACTCATCTTGCTATGCAGTAGGAGCAAAACAAGTATTAGTATGTTCCATTAGTCTGCTTGGTACTCCACACCCAGGAACTTCACGGAAGAGACAAATCTACAGATGAAAGGCTGTCTAGGAGCACAAAGACATTCCAAAAACCTTCTAAACAAGTAATAGGAGGAAACTGAGTGGAACACAAAGAAGGAATATTGCCACTATCTCGGAATCCATAGTAATGTATCCCAGTCAAGAACGTGGAATGACATTTTAGAACTTGTAATTCCAGAAATATCATACTTCCCTTGACCAAGGAGGAGTTACTATCAGTATTATCACCCGTAATCCTACCTGTGCTGTGATGAAGAGAAGAAACACATACCCCTTTTTACTTTATAACTGACAGAAAAAGGCTTCAGTTGCTAGAAGGGCCTCATGTTTTGAGATCAACGTAATTCTGCTAATTTCATAGATTCATAGATTTTAAGGCCAGAAGGGACCATGCTGATCACCTAGTCTGACCACTTATATAACACAGGCCACAGGAATTCACAGAATAATTTTTGCATCAAGCCCAACATTTCACTACTAAAATAACGTGCTTAGTTATGCCAGTCCTCTGCTGAAGAGTTAAATCATTTGGTTGCTCAGGGCTCGTCTACACTTACAACACTGCAGCTGCACCGATGTACCACTTAGTCAAGATGCTACCTACGCCAATGGGAGAACGTCTCCTGTTGGTGTAGGTACTCCACCACCCTGAGAGGCAGTAGCTATGACGGCGAGAGAAGCTCACCTGTTGACGCAGCGCTGTCTACACTGGGAGATATGTCAGTATAACTGTGTCGCTGCTGGGTGTGGCTTTTCCATGTAGTTATACAGACAGACTGTTAGTGTAGACCAAGTCTTGGTTGGACATCCATGAAATTATTCCTTTCTGGATTTGATGTAGTAAGTACTTATGAAATTAGTTCTAATTAGTATTCTTCACCTGTAGAGCGGATGATACCCCTTTCACAAACCAGGTAAGAATACATTTGATAGGAGTGCCAGGAAACTTCTATTTACACTTTTCTCCTTAAGAGTCCATTTATCCTACAGCACAGAGGCTCCCGATGCCTTAATCTGATGTCTACACTACAGGGACTATATTGGCATAGCTACGGCGGTGTAGCTATGCTGTCATAATCCTGTAGTGTATATGCAGCCTACAGCGATGGAAGGTGTTTCTCCTTTGCTGTAGGAACGCCACCTCTTTGAGTGATGGTAGCTAGGGTGATGGAAGCCTTCTTCCATAGACCTTGCTGCTTCTACACCAAGAGTTGGGTCAGCATAGTTACAGTGCCCGGGGGCATAAAATATTTCACACCCCTGATTGTTGTAGCTCTGTTAACCTGGTTAGTGTAGACCGGGCCTGACAAACTAGCCTCTCATTTTTTCCACTGAGGACCTGACTAACATTCTTCTTCTCTTGAATATTACATTCTGCAGGTATTAAGAGTGTTTCACTCTCATCTCTGAGAAGATTAGAATATACTGTTCTTTTACCCAGGCAAAGAACGTACTTCTTTAATGTCCAGCGATTTCATTATTATGAAGAACTTGGAAGACTGGTTGGAAAGAAACACAGAGACTCCACCCACCTGTGTGAGGAACAGGGACACCTACCCACTGGATTTTCTTTGTCTAACAGCTTGAAGTAAAAACTTGTGTAAATAATCCAGAATTCTCACTCCCAAGAGAGCTACAGAAGTTTTTGAGAAACCTTAGTTCTTTTAACATTGTTTTTGGAAGATATCAGATATAATTGCTGCAAGCATGCTGAGTAGTTATGAGATTCATGAAGGGTTATTATTTATAGACGCACCTCAGCGTGTGCTAGATACTTTACAGACATCTAGAATGATATGCTCTTTGGGGCATGGGGAATGTTGTAAAGGAAACTTGTTGGGAGGGAATGGTATTGGATTGGCATTTTATGTCAGCTCACTATCTGACGAGTGTACAGATCACTAGTGCAGGCCCTCTCTCTGCAGTAAATTTTCAGTTTTTCAACAAAAATCACAGTTTTACTTGAAAATCAGACACTTTCCATTAAAATGTTAATTTAGTCAAAAACCCAATTTTCCATCAAAACCCAGCTTTGATAGAAACATTTTGACCAGACCACTCATTTTGACTCAGTTCTGAAAACTTCCCTATACTTGTGCCTAGTTAGTGTATACCACAGAACCGATCCAGGAGCATCTTATTTGGTGAAACAAAGGCACAGAGCTTGCTCATTTCACTGGTTGAGTTTTAGGTGGCCACTGTGTTATCTCCAGCCATGTTGCTAGAGTTGACATTTGTGATAGACATGACCATATCCTGCAATCTGCAGGACAAATCTTATTGAATTAAGTTAAACCTGTATGTATCGCCATGGGGAAGGGGGAAAATAGCCCCTCCAGGAGCTAAGAACAGTGGGAGGTAGATAGACACATTCACTCAGGTTGTAACAGCTCCGGAGAGCTACCACCTTCCGCGGAGACTCGCCTATTCCACGTCAAACTGGATTCTCCAGGGAGGGGAGCAACAGACAAAGAAAGGGGGTTTTGGTTAAATAGCCTGAGTTAAAACTGACTTGGTGTCTTCTTTGTAAGCCAGCAAACAGACAGTACCTGTGGTCCAAGGGGAGGGGGGACAATCCTTAAGGAAGGGTTAATAGGTCTTTGGCCTATTGAGGTCCCCAAAGATTTGGGAATTAGTTCAGAGCTGAAGCAGTGATGAACTCATTACCATAGGAAAACCCCCTGTGTGGGGCTTGAAGGAATAATCACCAACCAGAGCCCTTCCTGGAGTGAGGGGTGATCTCTGATAAGCCTATTAGCATTCATGTAGATTCTTTTATTGTTTTGAATATGTTTTCTCTGTAATGCTTTCACCTTAAGAATAAATGTGCTTGCTTAGAAAGGACGGTGTAGTAATTTATAACTGTTGGCAGTTACACTGTGTACTGTCGCTGAGGAAAGAAGAGACGCAAACCTGCTTGGGCAGTCTGTCTTTTTGGGAAAAACACTATATTTTCAGGCAGCTGTTCAGCCTAAAAATACCCAAATCAGAAGGGACTGAGATGCATATCTCCACCCAAGGGTAGGTGCCCTTGCTGGACCTGAGGGGGAGAATACAGGTGTATTTGCCCTGTACTGTGACAATTTCCTTCCCAGGTAACATCTCCTGATGTCTGGGTAAACTAGAAGGCCAGACTGTTAATATTATTTGTATCACCATTGCACCTAGTAGCACCAGTCATGGACCATGACCCCACTGTACTAGGCGCTGTACAAACAAAAAAAGGTCCCTGCCCCAAAAGCTTACAATCTAAGCACAAAACAAAAATAATAGATGGACACAGACATGGATGGGATAGTAAAAGGACACAATATGAGAAAATATTGGTTAGGGTGGTGGGCACTTCTCCCTCTCCAGAAGTGGTCAAAAACCCCAAGGACAGAAAACTCTAGATTTAGAGCCCAATCCTACTCATGCTGGAGTCAATGGAAAGACTCCCTTTGGCGTTAGTGGGAACTGGACTGGGACCTAACTGAAAGCTGGGCTCTTTCTTGATAAGGCAGCAATCACCAGTTGCCCCAGATCCTTAAATAAGTAATTTCCACAAGGTACCCTAGCTTCCTTGTGTTCTCTTTTAATGACCAACTTGCTTTTTTTAAAAAGCTAGTTGGAAAGGTGCTTATCTAACCACCCGTAACCATGAGCCTTTAATTAAAGCTCGCAAAGCATTTTGTACATATCCCACAGAATATATTTCATCTAAGGACTTCAAAGTAATTATTATGCAATTCGGTCTTTCAAACCCAGCTAGATTTACTCACATTTCAGTAACATGCACCTTTCTGAAGGGTTTTAGATGGTGTCAGAAAGATTGAAATTGTGGTCACTCTTTAAAACATCTGACCTTCTGGACCATGACATCAGATGTCAATTTCTTGCTGAACATTCCATTATCTTTGCAGTATATCCCAACATTATATTACACTTGCTAGCAGGAGGACTCAGAGAGAGTTTGATTTTGCCATTTGGTATAGAGAAATATGGAGTGATTTGTGAAATAATTCAGTTTCTGAAATGGTTGGATTTTATGGTGCAGTCTATGTTGTCTGGCCATATTTAGTAGTCAATATCCAAATGACATTTATCCTGAAATTAAAAAGGCAGTTTTTACTGAGAATTTTATAAGTCACATGTAATTCAATACAGTGTTATCTTTGCTTGCCTTTCCATGCAGAACATAGGAAAAGCAATGCACAGTGTTCTCTCTCTCCCTCTCAATTTCTGATCTGGATGCTGCATGTGCACCTCCCTCAAACAATCAGAGCTCTGGCTCTTTGGTATTTCCCTTTTTCTTTTAATGTATGTGACCATATGCCATTCAAATCTCCCATTTTATACTGTTAACCTTATTCTACCTATATAATATACAGCTTCAGATAGGGAGTGGATCTCAAATCTATCTAATAGTGCTGTCATTAGAGATATTTTTGGGTTTTATAGCTATTATTAAAATGAGCAAGGCACACTTTGGCTTTGCACCTGATAATATTGAATAAACTGTTGGGCTATATAGGGTTTAAGAATATTTTTATGTATATATATGTGGTTATGATTTTATCCCAAATTTCAGTTGTTTTGGGGCAACTCCAATAGATGTGCTTTGTCTCCTCTCTTCTTTGAAACATTTCCAGCATAGATCATCACGCATTCCCTAACCCTCTGCAGCTGTACTGGGAACCAGTACATTTTATTACCTATTTTTGAACTGCTTCAACCTACGGGTCACATTTCCTAGTAGTCATGTTATTTCTTCCCTAGCTTTTGTTCTAGTCCTTAGTGCAACTCAGCTCCAGTTCATTTCCCCTTGTAAGCGTAAAGATGCCCACATGAGAAAGCTGCACATTCCAAAGGGGGTGTGAGAAGAGTCCTGTTTTTCTAACAATGAGGCTTGCTCAGGGTTCACAAGTTCAGCCTCCAAGACTTTTTGATGGGGGTAGGCCATTTATTTATTGTGGGGGTTTTATTTTGTTTGTTTACCTGAATGCATTTATAAACATTGCTTAAGGCAATTCTCTCTCAGCCCTATTTTTAGCCCTAGTTGTAAAAAGTCTCAAATTTATGACCAACACAAGTCCAAGATCTATCGCATCCATGTTTTTATCCATTTATCTGTATTAATGATTGCATCCCTATTACATTACTATGTACTTCCGGTGGAAATTTTTCCATTCTAATTCACCACTTTATCAAGCACAACCTCAGCTTCGTGTAAATTGGCTAGTTCCGTTGACTTCAAGGGATACACCACCATTTTAAACCAGATGGTCTGGCTCATTATTCTAACGGAGTTAATGAGTCTTTACCAGCTATTTCAGATAGAAGGCTTTTATTTCTCTTTTTGCTTGTAGACATTTATGCATTGAAGTTACACATACCTCCTTCACTGAAGTTTTCTTTACTCTATTTTGAAAGTCAATTAAAGTTATTTTTCTTTTACCTGGTCTGCTCTTTTCTTAGCGTATTCAATTGTCTAAAGCCATTCTTGTTTTCTTACTTTTTAAATGATAGCCTACTACTGAGTTTCTCTCCACATTAAGTTATTTTCATCTAGCACATTTCAAAGCTGCTTTCTTCTATAGTATCCTATTCCTACCATCTCTATACTGTGCACAAAGCAGAAACTGTGTTTCAAGTCCTATTCTTTACAGTTACCTGTAGTTTGCAGGGTTGTTGTATCTCTCAAGATAACTGTCCTACAGAAGTGGAACAAAAAGGCACCATTCATTACGTCAGCACCATCGCTACATTGTTACTCATGAAATGTGGGCTAGCTAATAGCGAGATAGTCCCACAACCACATAAGGTACAGTGTATTTAAAAGGACAGGAGCTACCATATAGTATCCAAGAACTACTCACAATTTGCAGCAGATCTATTCTAAAGCCTAGGCTTTCTGTACTGAAGTTTCCACAGAAGAGTCTCAATAGTTTTTGGCAACATCATTTCAATATCATTTCAAAAGGCTTAATAGGTCCCATTGACACAAGAAGCTTGGAAATGGTGGCCCATCTCTTCACGATGTGTTTACTGGAGAGGTGGTAGCTCAGGGTCAACTTCTGCCTTTAAATATACTTTAAACTATCAGTCATCTTCCGGAAGACTTTGAGGGTGTTATAGTGGACCGAAAATCGGCCCTTAATGAGCCAGCATTTGCAATAAAGCCCATCCTACGGCTACTTTCCACTGCAGATTGTGACTTTACTCTCAAGATCTTGTATTGGATTCACATTGGCTTCTATGAAGATACACCAAACCTGAATTTAGAGCAACATATCTATCCTTTTCGGTTTAGTTTGGTACATATACCTAATTTATGTACCTTAGCTTCCAGGTGCTCCAACTTTCAATGCTGCTACTATACACTTTAACTAAACTTCCTCTTCTTTTCCCAAGAGGTATCTGAATGAGTTTTCATGATACACAATGTGCTTCCACAGGAACATATTGTAAATACTCTGATATGTCACAAAAAGGTGTTTTACTCTAAGGTCCCAACCAGCCTATGTAGGAGAAGTGTTTGCTATTGAAACCTGCAGCAGGCACTACAGTGATATGAGATTAGATATGGAACCTGCCCGGAGAATGGAGAGATGAGATAAGACTATCTTGGAGCCTTTTGAGAGGGGAGTGGTCTACACTACACCACCAGGTGTGTGTAGTGAGAGAGGGCGGAATGCAAACACACAGTGGTACCACCTGTGACCAGCTCCAGGAGAGGCTGGCACTACAATGTGAACGCTCTGACTGCATTAAAATTGGTTGGAGTTTTAGACAATGTGGTCTCACCTCATTCCTCGGATTCCCCTGATGTTACAATATTTTGGGTTAAAATGAGGGGAGGGTTCCATCACTGACACCCTCACTCACTCAGGAGAACAGTATTGTGAAGAGGAAGCGATCCCCACACCAGTGCTATGTTTTGGCAGCCATGGCTAAGTCCACAGTTTTGAGAACAATTTGGCTAGAACCGGACTCTGAAAGCCTAATTTTCTCAAGCACAGAAGACAAAAGTTGCCTCTGAAAAGGATATAGTAGTAACTGCTGTTTAACCTTACCCCTGAGCACAAACACCATGGAAAACCGTAAAGGGGCGTCAAATAATGGGTACTAAAGAGGGTATGGTTCATGTCACAGGCGTTTGGCATGCAACCTAACCATTTTTGGTTTTTCCACTTTGAGTCAAAGGAAGACTACAGCACATGTTCTGATTAGTGTGTCCCTGTTTATAGACACTAGATCCACCCACACAGCAGAGCCCCCCTTCTCTGCCCTTCTCTCCCCACCAGATTTGCCAGGATTTTGTCTCCTTCAGCGACAGAGACAATGGGGACAACAGGGCTGCCTACGGGAGCTGGACAGAGAAAGGGAATTCTGTGTCGTGGAGTATTTCATTGTTTCAGAATTTGGTTTTGTTCTGATGTGGACCCTGGAAGTCCTGGTATCTTGGGCTGCCAAGGATCTGTGAGCCAGGACTCCCAGGGCTTCCTGGCTCTCTGTCAGCCTGCCAGGCGGGCTGCCGAGGAACTGGAGCCAGGGAGCCCTGCAAACCTGGCCTGCTAAGGAGCTCATAGCCTGAAAGCTCAGACTCCCCAGCAGTCCACCAGGTGGGCTGTCGAGAAGCTCAGACAGCAAGCTGGCAGGAAACACATCAGAACCGTGCCAGAGTTCCCTCAGAACGTCGCCAAAAGAGAAATGTCTCTGCAAATCAGCAAATTCCACACAAAAGAGGTTCCATTGGAATTTTTCCTACCAGTTCTACTGTTTATGTTACTCTCTGACGTGTCACCAAGCCTTCCCATCACAACGTGCAGTGTGAACAACCCTTACTGTGCTCTTACAGCTATCAGTATGGATTCAGGCTTGATATGGGCACACGTCTTTCCTTCTTTGATCCCAAAGGATCCATCTTTATTCCAGGATGGTGACCATTTCCCTTAAGCTCCCCTGTTTCTTTTCTTCTCCTACACCACATCACCCTGCTCCTCGTCCTTTGGCTTTTATGATTACAAAGAAACACTTTATTCCCATTTTCAAGGGTAAACTGATGCAGGATTGGCTTTAGCTATGTCTATACTACAAGGGCTACAGTGGTACAGCGGCAGCACTGAAGCTATGCTGCAGGAATGCTCTAGTGTAGACGCTTGCTGCAGTGATGGAAGGGTGTTTTCCATCACTGTAGTAAATCCACCCCCTCAAGAGGTGGTAGCTAGGTCAATGGAAGACTTCTTCCACCAACCTAGCAGTGTCTATAACGGGGCTTAGGTCAGCGTAACTACATCTCTCACATTTCTGAGCCTTGGCCTACACTAGTGGGGGTGTGGGGGGGAGGAAATCGACCTAAGATACGCAACTTCAGCTACATGAATAGCGTAGCTGAAGTCGACGTATCGTAGGTTGACTTACCTCGGCGTCCTCACGGCGGCGAGTCGACCGCTGCCACTACTGCGCCGACTCCGCTTCCGCCTCTCGTGGCGGTGGAGTTCCGGAGTCAACGGGGAGAGTGCTTGGGGGTTGATTCATTGCGTCTAGACTAGACGCGATAAATCGACCCCCGAGAGATCGATCGCTACCCGCCGATCCAGCGAGTAGTGTAGACCTTCCCTGAGTGACATAGCTAGAGGCAAGTCTACACTGATGCAGCTGCACTGCTGTAGCGGTTTAATGAAGATGCTCTAAGCCAACAGGAGAGAGCTCTTCCATTGGCTTAGTTAATCCATTTCCACTAGAGGCAGTAGCTATGTCATCAGGAGAACTCTCCCACTGCCAAAGCGCTGTCTACAATGGGGGTTAGGTCAGTATAATTATGTCGCTCTCGGGTGTGGATTTTTCACACATCTGGGTGACGTAGTTATACTGATAGAGGTCTGTAGTGTAGACCAGACATAGGTTGATCTAAGTTTTAAGTGTAGGCCAGGCTCTGAGCGGTATGAACAGCCCCATTCATCTCAATGGGGTGTTAAGTTGTCATCTTTAGGCTTCAGTCTCAAGTGTCAGCATTACAGATGGTCTACAAGTGGGAACATTTGTAAAGTGTCTTGAAAATATGTCCCCTTTTTTGCATCAACATTTCAGAAATTGAACATTTTCAAGGTGCTCCAATCAGCATTTTAAACAATTTCCCTTTTGAAGATTTCCGCAGAAATATCCAGCTAGTTGCTTTATTCCATAATTCCAAAATGTCTCCCATGCTTCTCCAGATGAGAAAGGCTCCAGCTACTAAAATCCCCTGATAACTTTTATGATGCAGTTGGGTGTCATCCTTACAAAAACTTGTGGGGTCTGCATAAATTTAATTTTATATCCATATAAACACCACAGGGACTTGTGTACTGAGTGTATTAATTATCTTCATATATAATTCATTGGAAGCCCCAATATTTTAAATGTAAATCAAGTTGTCACAGAATTTCGAGTGTGGGTCACAGGAATCCAAGAATCTTGCTGCAGAAGTTAGGCCTGGCATGCTGGGGAGTACACAGGACCTCAGCCATGTGCACAGAACACTAAACTTCTCAATTGGTCTTGTTCTTATACTAGCACACTTACAGGGACTACTGGGCGGGTGGTGTGCTCAGCTGGCGTACATCGGCCTTGCTCCACTGAACACACGAAGAGATATAGTAACTGAAAACCAGCCCCACAAAGTTTGAGTGTTCTGAAAATTTACGTAATCATTCCCTTATTACTGAAATCAAGCAATCGCTCTGATTTCCTTGGGAGTAACAACGTAGAGATAGGCACAAACCTGAACAACAAATGATAAATACCACTAATATAACATGTGGAATTTTGCTTCAGTGTCTGTATGTCTGAAATATTCACGTTTCCTAGCTCAAACTCCTTCCATCTGTCAGAAGTTGTTTTGTTATTTCTTTGCCAAGAATCAAACCCTTCTGCCGTTCACTTCTTCAGCTGAGCTTCCACAGTTCTACCCTAACCAAAAGCTTTAGCCAGCCTCACCGTCTCCTATCTGGGAGAGATTCCATTGCTTCACTAAGGGCTGGTCTACACAGGGAAATTGATAATAATTAATTTCACTATAGCTGTTCCAGTCAATTTCTCTGTGTAGACAAGCCCTTAGGCAAGTCATCTTGTCTGATCCCTGCCCCCAAGTGCACAAACCTTTTGATCAGGACACATGGTCAGTCTTATTCCTCTCCTAGTTCAAGAGGAATCCCAGTTCTTTCCATTCTGTGCATGGCATTTGGCCATTTCATCTTCAGAACCCTTCTGATTTCCAGACACTCTGTCAGCCAAGACTACTGCACAGCCGAGCCACACGCGGCTACCACTCTCCATTGTGTGCAAGGCTCTCCTAAATTCTTCTACCTTCTTCTGACCCTGGATATCCAACCCTGCCCAAAACTGAACAATCCAAATAATGGATGGCTTCAGGCCACAAGTACACTTACCCATCATTGGTAGATATACCTGTATCACACAAAGTTTCATGTTCTTGTTCTACAGTTAGAATCATATGATGTAAAGAAGTTGATGCACTTGGATGACTCTGGAATTTTACCTAATGGAAACAAGAGATTCAATGACTAAACTTTATAGCTTGAACAATCAAGAGAATAGACACTGGATTCATCATCTTCTTAATTATGTTAAATGCCATCAGTCAAAGATGACACCCACCACAGCTTTCTTAGCCCTCTCTCTTCGGGTTGCTACCAATGTTATCAATGGCCTGATCATACCCAAATCTTCTTTGATATCACAACTCCTTTTTTCGCTCTTTTTTTTTTGCCAAGAAACCATACACTTCGTTTTGTATTCTATTTTATTTCTACTTCTCTTTTTTTACTTTAGGTTAATTTTAAACATGACACCAAATTACCAAGGAGAGCTCTTAGGTTGTCTGGAGACTCCAGGATTGTCCTGGAGTCTCCAGGAATTAAAGATTAATTAATTAAATATTATGTCATGATGAAAACTCCACGAATATGTCCAACCAAAATTGGGGACCATGAAAGCACTAGAATACATAACAGTTTTTTTATTAATATACAGACACACACATGTTTTGAAAACACCTAAAGGCAAGTATGCCTGTGGTAGGGGGATCAGAGGGCCAGGTGGCCTAGTGGTTACAGCACTTGATTTCCATCCCCTTGCCTCTCAATCAGGGCATTAGAGATACCTGTTCCTGACTATAAGCCAGGCATCTTCAGATTTCAACACACATCTGGGTCTATGGGGGTGTCATAGGGGGACCCAGACCCTCCCTCTCCACTGGGTACCAGAAATTGACATTTTTATTTCCCATGCCTGCATGGTGGGACACTGGTAAACTACATGGCTGCAGTGAGGGGTACCACTGCATGATGCATGGGTTGCGGTCTTTTGTGGAGTTCAGCCATCAGGGTGGTGCATGGTCAGTTACTAGGTAGAAGGGTTGCCCCTGCAAGTGATATCACATGACATCAACAGCCCATTTTACTGCCAGGGCCCCTCTCTCAATGAGTGTATATGACAGCTCCCATGTAAACAACTTTCTACTGAGAAAGAGAATGGGAGACTCATCTCCTCCAAATTCTTGAGACAGTACTGCTCTGAGCCCAGCGTCAGATGTGTCAGTCTGTACAATAAACAGCTTCATGGAATCCGAGTGGAACAGTCCCAGTTCCTGGCTCAGCTGGTCTTTCAATGCTTTGAATGCCTTCTCATAGCTTTTCGTCCAACAGATTTTCTTGGACACTAAACTCTTTACCAGGCCCATCAAAGAGGCAGCAATGGTAGTGAAGTTTGGGATGAATTGCCAATAGTACCCTGCCAATCCCAAGAAATGGCGAACTTGCTTCTTGGTGGAGAGGATGGGGCATTCCACTAGGGCTTGGACTCTGCCAACGAGATGTTGTAACTGCCTTGTGACATCTTGTGGAGGAGATCCAGAGCTCCCTAGAGCTGCCTCCCAGACAATGACTTGAATGGGGAGAAGCCGGTAGATGCTTGGGGAACCTTGTATGGATGGCTTACAGAAGAGATGGGAGCAGGCAGTCCTAGTGTCAGGGATGAGTGGCTAGATATTTCCTCACCATTCTTCAATGTCTTGTTGAACCACTCCACTAATCCGTCAGTCTGAGGACGGTGTGCCAATGTTTTCAAAGACTTGATCCATAGCAGGTTGCACAGCTCCTTCATTAATTGAGAGATGAAGTTGGTTCCCTGATCTGTTAGGATCCATTAGGGGATCCCCACCTGGGACAATACCTCCAGGAGCTCATCGCTAACTGTGGCCACTGTAGCGGATCAGAGTGGGATGGCTTTGTGGTACCTGCTGGCATAATTCAGGACTTGGTACACGGTCATGGACTTTTCTAACGGGCCCACCAGGTCCATACGTATCCTTTCAAAGGGAACAGATATGATGGGACAGTGGGACCTTTTTCTGATTTGTCCACTGGCACTCAGCTTTTCGTCTGAATCACGCAAAGTCTCCCACCTCTGAGTGGATACATGGCCAGGAGAACCACATAGTCAGTGTGTGGAGTGTCTTTTCTCTCCCCAAGTGACCCCCCCCCCATGATATCACATGGACCAATAGTATCACCTCCCTTTAGAACGTCCAGCGTGGGGTCCTTCATGGCCCAATACGCCCTTTCCTCAACCAGCATAAAATGGGGCCACTACTTCAAGCGCTAAGGGTCTAATATTGTGCCATCCATATGGGGGATCTTTTCATAAATCCAGTCCAAGTTTGGATCATTCCTTTGTTCTTCTACAAAGTCTGGCTTGCTAGACAGCACGTCCCTGTTGAGGCGTGATGGTGGGACCTTATTTCTCTGGTTAGGCCCTGGTGTGTTGTCATTCGCCTGTGAGGACGCTCCTTCCTCTAATTCCTCGAACCCTATTGGGGCACTCCCCTAGTGGCGCTCTTCCTCAGTCACCACGGTCTTCTCCGGTTTTCCAGGGTCTTCTGGTCTCGACTCTGCCTCCAGTAGTGACGCACCACCTCATCTCTGGACAACCTCTTCAGAAAAACCTCCAGTGAGACCCCAGGATGACTGGATAGGCCAGATCTTTGGCCACTCTGGCCTGTACCATCACGGTATGGTTTTGGATATCAACTTCACCTCTCTCGTTGGTTAGGCCATATGTCTCTGTGGATACACTGAAGGTAGATTATCCCTCTTTGCTTCCCTCTGAACTCCATCAGCCTCCCCTGATCAGGATGTGACTGAAGCCAGAGTCCATCAATCCCTTCATGGTTACTCCATCCACTTGTAAAGGGACTAATATTTTCCCTGGTCCCCACTTCTGAACCTGGCTAGCTGCAGTCCATTCTTGTACATAACTATAATCCATGAATGGGCAGTGTCACCAGAAATGGCCTTGTTGCCCACAAGTGAGGCATACCCCAGTTCCCTAGGAACCCTTCAGCTGGACTCGGGGATCAGTAATGTGTGGGCCCTGGAGTCACACTGGGCCAGCCTTTGGTGTTACGGCTTTAGTCCTGAGGCTTTAGACATCAGATAGTTCTCTGCCAGGGCAGTGACCTCTGCAACAGCTTCAGGATGGTGCCTCACCTCCCACTCCCCTATGGGGATGATCTGCATGAACTGCTCGATAATGACTTCTCCCCTGCCTGAAACCCCATGCAACCCTTCGACGGGAGCCATCACCAGCACGGGTCTTTCAGACTGGGCGACAGCCCAGGGCTGAGGCCCAAGTGAGAAGTTCCCATGGTGGAATTGCTGCGGGCCCTGTGGAAGACTGGCAGGGTACTCCCGGTAGTGAGTCTCAGTTGCTTTCCTGGGCTACTTCCTACCTATAGGTCCCGTCAGTTTGGGGCATGGCCCCCATAGTCCAAATAGTCAATCACCTCATAACGAAAGAGCCGAATGAGCCATGCCAGATCTGTGACTCCTCAAAGGGTGTTATGGTTAGAGAAGGCTCTTCCGGTGGCCTTACCTGCTTGAGGTCCTTTCTAAGCCTCATTCTTCTGCATGGTTTCTGGGAGAAGGATTCCTTTCTCCTGTAGCCCATACACTATCCCTTGCTTGAGCTTCTGAGCTCCTTTTAACCTGCTTCTCCTGTCAGATCATGTTCAGAGGGCCTGAGCATATTATATAGATATATATATGCCCCATATTGCCTTTTATCCCCTTCAGACTCAGTGTGGGGTTTGTGTATCCCATCACAAGGCCTTACACCTGTATATTGTATTGGGTTAAAATACACCAAAAAGAATATATTCTGCATTAGTGCCACCAACTAAAAACATTACATTTATTGGCAATTGTAGTGGTTTGGACCTATATTGCCCTTATTTATGTTAAATAAGTGGACAGGCTGTGATAGATATCTAATATCTTCTGCTTAGTAGATATCTAACATCTTCTGCTTCTACTCTCCAGGTAAAATTTACCCCTATGCACCGAGCCTATGGAAACACTTAAGCCCTCACCTCAGCTAGGGCAGATCAGCATACCTCCGTGCAAGCCAATGGAGGTGTGCCGTTTTATATCAGCTAAAGTGAGGTCTTAAATAATGCCTCTATTTCAGCTAGCCCTTTGTTCAGAGGTGAATTTCACCCTCGGATTTTCCCTTCTAGTGCCCATTTTGTCTTGCAAGTTGATTAGCTCAATTTTCCCTTGCTTACAAAAAAAAAAAAAAATCTTCCTAACTTGCCTAATTAGAATTTACCAGCTCATTGCTACAAACATGCCACATCGTTCAGTCTCTGTGCGTAGCCATTAGTACAAGGGACAAGGCAAGACAAAAATGTGTTTCCCCACTCCTGACAACATCTTTCGTTTGTTTCAGTGCTAAAAATGCTTTAGCAGTTCTGTTTTATTCCTCTGGATAAGAATCAGTGCAGAAAAGGGCCACAAAGGGAGAGACTAGAAACCATACATTTAGCTCAATACAAAAACTTAAAACCAAATGCCATCAAGTTTTAGGAAATTCGGGTCTGGATTTAGATCCAAAAATTGTAACCCAGGCCTGTCTAAAAGTTATAACTCTCAGAAAAAGCAAGTGAAAGGCAGAAAAAAGTTATAACAAAAGAAATCCAGTAAATTGAAGAGTGACAGCTACTCCTCTAAACTATTAAGAAAAACTTAGGACTGTCTCGCCCCCTTCAGGTGCTGCTCTCCTTTCTATGGTATTTCTGGGAACATAAATCACTAACTCTTTCTTCCCTTCCATGGAGCCATTAGAGAATAAGTGAAGATGGCTTTCCACTGACCCTCCCATGCATGTTGGGTACAGTCGGCTCTTTGCCAACTTGGTGAAATATTTGGTAATTTCAGCCATGTGATGAAACCCAACCACCTTGTTGAAAGGTTAAAAATGCACCATGAAAAGCTGCAGAGAAACTTTGGTGACACTTTATATTAAACTTCCATTTATAAATGATTAGTGATTAACGAATGCCAGAAGTAGAGCTGGTCAGGAAATGGGAATTTCTGTTCTGTGGGAAATTCCAGCCTTTTGAAATTTTTCATTCTGAATCAGATTGAAGTCAAAATTTCTCCAAGAATGAAAATGCCAAAACATTTCATTTTGGTGTAGTAAAAACATTAGCACAGTGATTCTCAAACTGTAGGTCGGGACCCCAAAGTCGGTTGTGAACACCATTTTAATGGGGTTGCCAGGGCTGGCGTTAGACTTGCTGGGCCCCACTGCCCAAGACCACCAGTGAGGTTCCCTGACTAAGAGCTGAAATCACTAAGAGCTGTGTTAAGCGCAGGGCCCTGAAGACATCTTGGCAAGTGGGCAGCTGGTGGAGAGGACCAGAGTAGAGTCCTGCAGAGGCATGACAATCAGCCGTTGGGGTGAGAAGTGAGTGTCCGAGCAGCGGAGCATGTAAGGTGCCTCCTTACCCCCCCCCCCCCCACACACACACACACAGGGTGGGAGGTGAACTCTGCAGATGAACCTCTGAACTCTGGGGCTCCACTAGCCAAGGACAGCAACTGTGAGTGGGGTGCAGAGAAGGGATGGGCACATTAAAGGGACTTTTGGGTTGCTGGACTTAAGACCCTGAGAGGGAAAGGACACTGCCCAACTTACTTGGGGGTGGGTTTTTACTCATGGTTTGTGTTTATGAACCCTAGTTGTGGTGTTTTCCCAAATTAATGCTGAGTTACTTCCCTCCTTTTATTAAAAGTTTTTGCTACACTCAGACTCTATGCTTGCGAGAGGGGAAGTATTGCCTCCTAGAGGCGCCCAGGGGGTGGTGTGTAATTGTCCCAGGTCACTGGGTGGGGGCTCGTGCTGGTTTTGTGTTGTATTATTGAAAAGGAACCCCTAAATACTGTACCCGGCCCTTGTTGCTGCTGGCTCCACGTGACAGAAGGGTTACTTTGATATAAGTATTTGTGTTGTTTTACAATGATCGCTGTAAGATAAAATGAATTCACTCCTTAGAATAAGCCTGAGAAGATAGGTAGGCCATTCAGCAACAGCAGGCAAAGACTCATTGAACAAAGTTTCTCAAGGGACTACCATCAAACCCGGTTTACTTACCAATAAATCCAGAATGCCACATCAGGGGATGTACAAAGAGCAGACAAAGAAAAACCCAAAGTAACCACTGTAGTTAAATGGCGCACTAGGAAAGTTGAAATTCTCCAAGGCTAAATTTAGCCTTCCAAGATCCTGCTAGCATGAGGAAAGAGATGAGTGGTAGGCAAGCTAGTTTCTGGGCTCAGTTTAAGGCGCATGTAGGTGTAGTCGGATAAGATAAATTAGAAGTTAATCACGTAGACTGCAAATTATTGCACCTCCTGCAGCTTCTAATGCTTACGCTTTTAGCACCCGAAGCAATCAGCAGCACAAAGTGGCGCAGGAGCCGTGCTGTTAATGCAGGATCTGCTTATTTTGCACACCATCTTGCAAAGCACCAAGGCCTCGAGCTAACCAAGTATTTAAGCAGAGTCTTAACTTTAAGCAGGTCAGCGGTCCCACGGACTCCACACCCACCCACAAGCCCATGTTGAAGTGCTTTGCTGAACCGGGGCCAGAACGTGCAGTGCTTAGCCAGACTGAGACCCCCATGCTGAGAAAAAAATCAAATGCCAACTCAGACTGATACTTTTGGGAGACAGGATAACAGTGCTTCCTCCTTAGCACTACACAAAGTAATGTCCCCTCTGTTGATCTTCACCCCTTCTTGTCAACTGTTGGGAATGGGCCACATCCACCCTGATTGAATTGGCCTTGTTAGCACTGAACCCCCACTCGGTAAGGCAACTCCCATCTTTTCATGTGCTGTCTATTTATACATGCTATTGTATGTTCCACTCTATGCATCTGATGAAGTGGGTTTTAGCCCACGAAAGCTTATGCCCAAATCAATGTGTTAGTCTCTAAGGTGCCACAAGGACTCCTCGTTGTTTTTGCTGATACAGACTAACATGGCTACCCCTCTGAAACCAGTGCTTCCTTGTGGCTCTCCCACTGTATATCTATTGATCCTGTGGAAGGTCAAGGCCTTGCATTTTTCAAACTCAAATAAGGGAAGTGCCTGAGCAGCAATGCACTGTTTAAAAGTATGAACCTACTATCCCATCTCCCTACCAATTTTTTTCATATATTGATGGGCTGATTGGGAGATGGCGTTGATACTTTTTGCAGTGCCATTGATGTGTCCCATCTGCTTTTGATTCCTCATTTATTAATTTGACTCGTTTGTAAAAGAAGACGGATTGCAGCTCAGAAATAAACAGGTATAGCTTAACCTGGATTTCCTCATTCATGTCTGAGCTGTGCAACTGAAACCAATGTAGCATGCCAGATATTGTGGCTTGCAGGGTACTATTGTCTGGTTTGCTCACAGATGTTCTGTGTTGTTAGGGGAAGGGTTGGAGTCCATCTCAAAGAATTCGTGTAGTAGGATTTATATTTAAAGAGGTGCACTGTGCATTCTGAGGCAGCACCATTGTAATTTCATTCCCATTGTATAGAATTGCTCACATATTATTCTCTAAATAATGTATTTAATGAATAATGCATTATTTGGTACACCCATTAAAATGAATGGGAGTCTTTCCATTGACTAAATTAGGATTTGGATCAGACCCTAAAGGCCCAATTCTGCTACTTTTACTTATACCAAGAGGTACCTTATTTTGCGGGTAGTCCCACTGGCATTATTTTCAGCACCCACCATTTATTTTTCAGCAATGCTACTGACATGTGGGCATCTATCTTTTCTACTCAGTTTCCCCCACATCTGGCACAGTATCTCTGCAGCAGTGGAGGGAGGGCACGAACCTCCTGCCTTGCTTCAGTGAGAAGGAGCTGTATTTCAATTAGACTCAGTATGCTGGACAATAGAGGAGCCTTTTTGTGACCAACCTCTACAAGGCCTCTTGAAGAGTTCTGTGACCTTCATAGAATCATAGAATATCAGGGTTGGAAGGGACCTCAGGAGGTCATCTAGTCCAACCCCCTGCTCAAAGCAGGACCAACCCCAACTAAATCATCCCAGCCAGGGCTTTGTCAAGCCTGACCTTAAAAATCTCTAAGGAAGGAGATTCTTCCACCTCCCTAGGTAACCCATTCCAGTGCTTCACCACCCTCCTAGTGAAATGGTTTTTCCTAATATCCAACCTAAACCACCCCCACTGCAACTTGAGACCATTACTCCTTGTTCTGTCATCTGGTACCACTGAGAACAGTCTAGATCCATCCTCTTTGGAACCCTCTTTTCAGATAGTTGAAAGCAGCTATCAAATCCCCCCTCATTCTTCTCTTCTGCAGACTAAATAATCCCAGTTCCCACAGCCTCTCCTCATAAGTCATGTGCTCCAGCCCCCTAATCATTTGTGTTGCCCCCTGCTGGACTCTTTCCAATTTTTCCACATCCTCCTTGTAGTGTGGGGCCCAAAACTGGACACAGTACTCCAGATGAGGCCTCACCAATGTCAAATAGAGAGGAATGATCACATCCCTTGATCTGCTGACAATGCTCCTACTTATACAGCCCAAAATGCTGTTAGCTTTCTTGGCAACAAGGGCACACTGTTGACTCATATCCAGCTTCTCGTCCACTGTAACCCCTAGGTCCTTTTCTCCAGAACTGCTGCCTAGCCATTCGGTCCCTAGTCTGTAGAAGTGCATGGGATTCTTCCTTCCTAAGTGCAGGACTCTGCACTTGTCCTTGTTGAACCTCATCAGATTTCTTTTGGCTCAATCCTCTAATTTGCCTAGGTCCCTCTGTATCCTATCCCTAGCCTCCAGCATATTTACCACTCCTCCCAGTTTAGTGTCATCTGCAAACTTGCTGAGGGTGCAGTCCACGCCATCCTCCAGATCATTAATGAAGATGTTGAACAAAGCCAGCTCCAGGACCGACCTTTGGGGCACTCTGCTTGATACCGGCTGCCAACTAGACATGGAGCCATTGATCACTACCCATTGAACCCGACGATCTAGCCAGCTTTCTATCCACCTTATAATCCATTCATCCAGCCCATACTTCTTTAACTTGCTGGCAAGAATACTGTGGGAGACTGTATCAAAAGCTTTGCTAAAGTCAAGGAATAACACATCCACTGCTTTCCCCTCATCCACAGAGCCAGTTATCTCATCATAGAAGGCAATTAGGTTAGTCAGGCATGACTTGACCTTCTTGTTGCATCCACCCACTGTGATTATTCCTGCATTTTACAGCCCCTCCCTCTAATCCTTTTCAAAATTTTAGCTCTTACATCTCCCCCTCCAAACTGATTCAAGGACTGACCTTCTCTTCCTCATATACCTGTACTTATGCCTTTTTGAAAATGGATCCCTCAATCTCTGGATCATCACGGAGGAATGTTCAAGGGTCTCTTTTTCCTATTATCTCCACTGTTTTTCATGGTAGAGAATTTACTCCACTCTTCTGGCACAAAGAAACTTTCTACAATAAGAATAAAGTTCATCTGGGCAGGAGACAGAGCTTTCTTAGGGACTGGCCCAAGGCTGTGGAATAAATTCCTACAGGACCATCACGAACCTCACCATCTTCTGCTCTAACTTCAAGGCACATTTCTTTGACCTTGCATTCTCTAACAAACATATAGCAACATGTATGTGTGTATATATACAGATAGATAGATATAGGTATAAAAGATACAGATATAAAAATTCCAAAGGAAAACACTGCAAACACTTCTCCCCCTTGGGAGAGGATGAAGGAACAAACATGCAACAGATGTTAGTTATGTTGCTTAATGCACTACCGGAAAGTGCACAGATACTACAGGGATGAGCATGGTGCAGAAACATATATAGAAAAGATCAGAACTTCAACCAGTTAATGAATTGATTTTGGCTAGGATTGCTAATGTCCATTTGATAATGTCAAAATTTTGGCAAGCTCAAGTCTCATCCATGTTGAATAAAGTGTTGATCTCTTCATTTCTATAGAGCTATCACTTGTTCTATTTTGGCAAAATAGTTTTCAGGAATAGGCATTAGTAACACTTGGGACAGTGAATATCATCTCAACAGTATTAACTCACCCCTTGAGGCCCATAGAATCCTGCATGTTTAGATCTTCTATTATGCAGTAAGTAGCTTGATCCCGTGTTGGTTTTGCTTATGTTGTGTAGGCCTGTACTTTGTTTGATTCCTATACAAATCTTAGTTTTCCATTTCAAATTCCATGGAGTGAAAAGAATTGATTTTGGAATGGGTGAACATTCTAATTTGTCCAACTAAAGGACAATAAGCTGATAAGATGCCATTCTCTGATATCATATTTTGTACTGCAATTTTTAGATCTTTCACAAGAAGCAACATGCCATACATATTTCATGGATTTACTTTCCTGTAAGTCCTTTACTACTTGAAGTGGGAGTCTGGAGCCGTTGATCTAAAAGGCCCATTCTAGCCAATCGCCTGTCCTGTGATTCTATAAATTTAAACATTTCCAACAGTATTCCCACATTCTTTAATGATATTGTAATGTTTGTTTGTTTAGGTTTAGATTGTTTGTCAAATATCACTGCTAGAGAATTCTAATTGATGGTTTAGCAAAATGGAGACCCATTCCTGACTGATGCTACTGTAATACAAATAATAAATAGTATTAGTAATCATAATGGGTATGGATTTATTGGTAGAATTTCAGAGTAAAAACATGTTGGTACTGTGAATTTCCCATCAGGAGTGCAATTTATGTATAAAACTGAAAAATATCACAATAATACAAACCAGACGTCAACATCTCAACACAAGGAATACAGGTCTTCTACTTTTGTTGATATATCATTATTTAGATAACTTGAGGTTGTTTCCTATTTAGGAGGAAATTCCTATGTCCCAAATATATCCTTTTTAGCTGAATACCAAGTTCTTGAGTATCCCAAGGTACGGTTTATGATTAAATTAACAGGACAGGCCCTCAAGTTATTATTATACTGAACATCTAATAATTAAATATTTTTAGGGCAAATTTAAGGGTTTCTCACATGCTTGATGAAACGAGAAGCTGAGACAGCTGTATTTGTTGTGGGATATATATATTATATATAGAGATGGTGCTATACAAATCAGAGTTCAGGGATTTGCATTTATATAGCCAGATCTTCAGCTGGTATAAAAAGATGCAGCTCCAACTAGCGTGGAACTATATCCATTTACATGAGATGAGGTTATGGCACCTTATGCCACATGGCTCCAGAAACTTCTGTATGCCGATGATGGTATTTGTAGGTCCTTCCTACACTCATATTCACATGGAGACTCTTTGACTTCAGTATAGTTCATGATGTACCCCGCCTTTCTCATATTCTCTTCCTCAATAATATTTCTTTATCAAGCCAGACTAATAAGGCTGGTAGAAATGTTTCCATCAAAACAAAAACAAATGAAAAGTCTCATGGAAAGTGTCTACTTTCCTCTAAAATTCCCCAACTGAATTTTTTGGTTTTTGAACCAAAAGTTGAAATTGTCCACTGAAAACGTCAATGAAATCAAAACAAAACATTAATTTTCAATGAAACTTTCCACAAAGAAGAAAAAGCTTTTTTCTTATCAGCTCTAGTAACGATGGCAAATTTTTATAAGTAGTATCCCAAGATACTGGAACCTGGTGTTTCATTAGTAGCCATTCCATGGCACTCTACAGAATTATGTCACTGCCTTGTCTCTCACTCCACGACCTGGTGGTAGTGAGGAATGCTGCAGGGACGGCACCTTGTCCACATAGATGGAGAATCTTTACAGGAATCCCTCCATTTGATTGAGAGGCAGCATTAAAAGACTCCATAGGGAAGTCCATCCAGTGTGGTAGAAAGGGCTGCAAGAATGGAAAGTGGGAATTGGAAGGAAAAGGATGCCCCAAAGGGTATGTCTCCACTGCAAAAAAAATAAAAGCAAAACCATGGCAGCATGTCTCAGAGTCCCGGTCTACTGACCCAGGTTCGCAAGGCTCATGATTTGGAGCTAAAATAGTAGTATAGACATTCCTGCTTGGGCTGGAGCTCGGGCTCTGAAACCCAGCGAGGGGATGGCTCTCAGAGCCAGAGTGGGAATGGCTACTCCACTATTTTTAGCTCCCTAGCATGATCAACTGACTTGGGCTCTGAGACTCACAGCTACAGGGTTTCTTTTGCAGGGTAGATGTACCCACAAGGTTTCTGGGTACCTGTGAGACTGAGTAGCTGTGTTAATAAAGAAAAATAAGGGTGAAATTAAGGTGAAGTCAATGGGAGCAGAGTAAAACCAATGATAAGTGCATCTGATATTCCATCCTAAGAATCCACTAAACATCTGAGGTGAAATCCTGGCCCCTTTGAAGTTAATGGCAAAACTTCCATTGACTTCACCGTGGCCAGTATTTCATCCAGATGCGTGACTGGTCATTTGATGTAAATGGCTTTACTTTTCTTCCTTAAACATAATTTGCCAAAAGTTAGTTCAGTGCATCCTTTCTGTTCTTGGTTAGCCCTGGTTTCCTGGGTATGACTTACCTGGTGATGAACAGAGAATCTAAAATTAGAAAGCACTCCAGTTGCTAAGCTAACCAAAGCCACAATACAGGTCTCAGGATGAAAAGACATGGAGGCGGCAGTGCTAAAGTTGTGGCTTAGCACATGGTTAAAAAAAAATAGTACTTCTGATGCTCCAGCAATAAAGCTCACAAGGTTATGAAGGCAAGTGACTTCGACTTTCCAAGATTAAGGATTAAGGTTTTAGGTTAAGCAGTCCTTCTGCATAGAAAGGAGGAAGGATTAAAAATCAGAAGGAAGAAGATCAACTGTTTCTGTTTATATTATGATTGATAGGTACATTGGAAAAGTGTTGTTAAATATTGTGCAGTTGGAACATCTGGATGAATGGACGTGACTGACAATGTTCAAGACCATAAAGCAGAGAGCATGTCCTCGTATATTAAAGACTGGATAAGCATTGAGAAGTTTTTCAGATGACACTGGGCTAATCTGTTTGCAGCAGTGATGCAAATGGTCTTATGGTGTGTTTTTTTCAAGGCAATAAACTGGTATAATCCACAGATCTGAATCTGCAGAACAAAATTAAATCTCTCTCTCTCTTTCTGCTTCTCATTCTCTCATACATGGTCAGAGTCTTCTCTTCGGAAATGCACCCTGAATGCTGAACACAAAAGGAAGTAAAAAAAAATAATCTCATTACTTATGCCTCCGAATTTCTCAATGGCCAAAAATTGGACAATGCACACATCTTTGTGGTGAGTGATTAGCAACTGTTCTTTGTTCTATCACACACACAAGCTAAACTTCTCCTTTTCATTTTATCCCTGATTTGAAGCAACTGGAAATTTTAACAGAAATCGATTTTTATTTTTGCTTGAACTCTGAAAGTACCAGAAGTTCTTTATAGTTAATATGTATTCTTAATACACAAAAGGTGTTAAGAAACTTTAGGGAGGGAAATAAAAAGACTTACTATCGACTCAAATACTTACAAAGCTAAAAATCAATATTTACTTGCAGAGGGCTAGAAAAAAAAATGAAAATGAAAATTTCCATGACTGAATACAGTGCATAGTCTAGGACTTTTGGAAAAAATAAAATATAGTGATGGACTAATTATAATCAGTTTAATACATGTCACATCTGACTGATCGAATAGCAACCCTCACTGATGTCCCAGTTCAGTAAAGCACTCAAACAATTGTTTAATTTTAACCACATTCTTAAGGCCCATATGTCCTTAAAATTAATCATACGCTGGAGTGCTTTGCTGAATCGGGGCCTTAAAACCGGTTTCCCCAGGGCTCAAAGTAGGGACCATACAGGACATAATCCTGTAGCTCTTCCTCATATTAGTAGCTCCTATGACTTCAGTGGGACTACTCACAGGATCAAGGGCTGCAGGACTGGCCCCCAGGTAGGAAAATTTACGTTTAATCCTGAAATGTGGAGCAGAGAACAGGAAGGAATACAACGGCACAATCAGACCCACAAATTAATTACTCTCTTTCCGGATCAGACTCATTCCTGTACAGATGGCCACACAAGGCCCAGGAATTACTCATAGCCTTGACTCTGCAAAGACTTATGCACCTGCTTAGCTTTAGTCACTGTTGACTTCCATGGGGGAACGCACAGCATGTAAAGTTCAGCGTGTGCATGAGTCTGTGGAGGATTGGGACCTCCCTGAGCTGGTCCTGTGTACAGGATTGCATCTCACCCTCTGTCTTCAGCCTTTATTTCCTTTAATCTTCTTGGGAATTCTTGCTGGTTTTTTTGCCTCATTTTTCCTTGTGCAAATGGAAAAAAAAAGAGACGATATTTTCTCTTCAGTCAGAAGGTGTGACTGCTGAGGAAAAGCAGCAGAGGTTTTTCCAAGCGACTCAGTTACTTTGAGCATGGAGCTATAGCTGAACAGTAGTGGTCACCTCCAGTATTGATTTGATCAGTAGCACAAATAAAATTGAACTAAGTGGGGGAGATGAGAAGGGAGACAAGTATTTTTAACAGGGATTACGCAGCGACCTGATTCTCCTCTCATTTAGACCAAATTTTACATCAATGAAGCTTCAATAGAGTTATTCCTCATTTATACCAGTGTAAGTGAGGGGGGAAAAACAACAACCCCAGTGACTGTATTTGTTTCTACAATTAAAACAAATGGGGGGGGGGGGGAAGGGACCCACCATTCCAGAGATGAAGGCTGACTGTGTGCTTAAGGCCCAAGTCTGAGAGTCCAGGAGCTCAAGCCCCACCTCGGCCATAGCCTTCCCGTCAGACAAGTTGCTTTGTCTCTTTATGCCCCTTTTCTCCAGCAATAAAATGCGGATATTAATACTTCCGTTGTCTCACTTATAAACCCCTCCCCTATGTTCCATAAAATGGTCCATTTTTGCTAAGAGAGCATTAGCTCCCCCCCCATATATCCCTCCCCCCTGCAGTAAAAGGCCTATCCACCACTGTGACCCCATGTTCCTCTCCTCATGGCAGCGACACCAGCTGGTGACGCTAGCAAAGCACATGAACTTTTTTAGCGTTCCCACTGTCTGGCCTCAGACAGCCTCTATGATTTGAGCAGATGTTTCTGCTTCGAGGAACTAGTCATTTCCTCTTTTCCAGGAGCACATGCCAACACAGTCAATATCTGGAAACCTGCTGCTTCACAGGAAGTCCAGAGTCTAAACTGGCACTTTACTAGAAAATGGTAATAAAGCAGTTGGAATTGCTTTTCATCCTCCATGCTCTTAATGGCTTTCAGGTTCATATGAGAGCAATCAATTAATCTTCATTCAGACCTATCGGAATGGGATGTTTCCTACCCTTTGAATTGGAGACAAGCCCATAACAGAGATTTTCTAGCATTACCAATCTACTTATTAAGACTTCTGTCAAGTGGTATAGTCTAACAGAGCCTCCCGCTGAGGTTGGGCTCACACACTTGCAATCCTGTATGCACGCTAGTCGTATGCTAATTAATTGCCAAATCACAAAATGCAAATCATAATGATTGTTTCAGGTTAGCAATTTTCCCTGACCTGTTTGGACACTTCCTGTTTTGAAGAGTTAAGAAGAGAGAGATGATCATTTACCTGAAAAGTACAGTGACTTTTCTTTACAACCGGTGTTCCTTTTATTCTCGTTGTGACGTGCAGGAACATTCACTTTTGCTTTAATCAGAGTGGGACAGATTCCACCACTCTCATTCACCCACTGAAATTAGTAATCATGGAGTAAGGCCCTGATCCTCCAAGCTAGTCAGTCACTTAACTACCATAGAAAAACTTTGAGGAAGTGGGAATAAGATAATACCCCCGAGGAGAAAGGGTGGCAGGATCTGGCCCAGATAATTTAACATATTATGGCCCTGATCCTGCAAGGGTTATGGCCCCACTACTCACAGTGCATTATCTTAAACGTACCCATAAATCTTTGCAGAATGGAGGCCTTACCATCTCACTATCTTGTGAATCTGTTTCGGAGAGTTTAAACATGAAACTTGGGCACAAAGCCGCAAAAACCAAACTCTTTCATGTCATCTTTTTTTGTTTTGTTTCCAGTCTTTCAGCATTTTTTTTTCTTTTTTCTTTCATTTTTATTTTGGGACCAGAGAATAACTGGTTAATAATTGCCAAACACCCACTGAAATCAGTTGCAAAACTCCCATTGATTTCAGTGGTGCAAAATCAAGCCCTAAATTCAATCATTGCTCATAACAACATTTGAAAGTTATAAATCAAAGCAACCTGGCTAATTGTCTTGGCATTCAATCCTGCGTACCCAAAAGGGGAATGCAGCATTGGGCCTGATGTGTTTGCAGTCAGACCCATCTTTGAACAGGATAGATGATATTTTGCTGAAATCATGACGACGCTCAGGATACTTCCCTATGTACTCGCTCAGATTGTTATCTGAAATCGTTTCAAGCCATCACTTACATAGCTTGTTTAGAGCTCTTCCAGTTGTAATTTTTCAGTGGGTTGTTAAGAAGCTTGGCATTGGCAGCTTTGAAATGATGGTTTGGAAATCGGAATAATTTACTTCCTAGGATTTAGACAGTTTTGGCATTCCAGTGAGTAAGTACACAGCAAAGACACCGTTGCATAAATCCCCAGTCCGAGATGATCCAAGCCATTAACATACATTGATCCACCTGCAATTTCTCAGATAGTTGCAGCAATCATAATCATTTTTGAAGGAATTTTTACATCTGCACCAAGCTGGCCAAAATTCTGGACTATCTCAGAGCACCTTCATTATTGTTCTGCAGAGCTGACGTGAAGCATTTGCCCAAGGCAAGTGCTGTGGAAGAAAATCACTGGGTAAAGAACTCTTCATGGTGATCTCTTAAAAAAAAAAAAAAGCAAAAAAAAAAAAAAGCAGTGGATGCTCCTGGACAATGGTTAAATCAACGGCACTGAAGACAGAGAATTTTCTAGCAATTGAATAACTGCTGTAGGCTAAGAAGCATTTGCTTTAGATTCCCTCCGCCCTCCTTTCACTCCTGTAACTCTAGCCCGTCAGCAAATCAACACAGAAGACATTCAGACAAGCTCAGTGGTACTGGACTCAGTCCAAGTCTCCTTGCCAGATTCCTAGCGCACCTGTTAAACAGATTCCTTTCACCCAGCTTTCAGCTAACATCGCAGCTGTAGCTGGTGATACTTTTGGCATGCTGCATTCTTATGGCTGCTAACTATGTAGGCCATCCATCAAACTTCTTCCGGGTTGGTCAACTATGCTGACAACACGTCAAAGAAAAGAAAACAGCATGATAATACTGAGGCTTTGGATATAAAACAAGTGACTGATCTATGATCTACTATACAGAGAACACCATTTTTAACCTTAGCACCTGCCTTCAGATTGGCAGATATAGAGCTTCCCACTGTTGAAAGGAGCAGCCCCTGGACTATTTCAAAGGTCATGCTTTCAGTCTCCTGTGGCAGGTAGTACAGTCTGCTCTGCACCCCCTCGTTAGCCACCCCACTTTGTGCTGTGGTCATGTCAGACCACACAGGTTGGATGGCAGAACTCCAGGGGATGCATAAATGCTGCAGATAGAGGTGCTGGTTGATTCAGTTAAGTGTGATTCTTCTCTCCAGGATGCTTAACATTTTGCAAAGGGGGCAGCATGACATTTGCTCTCAGAACCTATGATTAGATATCCTCTTGTCAGTGGGGTTTAGTGAATATTGTGAAGCTGTTGCTTTCAGAGCAGATGAGGAGAGGAAGGTGGAGTGACAGGAGCTAGGATTCAAAGGGAAACCGCAGGCTGCCTGCCCCTGTAACCATGATGCTCCAGAAGCACCTCTGTGGCTTTCACAGCTGAATCCAGAGGCCTGAAATGGGAGTTGGCTTGAGGCGCTCATGAATTTCTTACAAAAAGAAGAGGGAGAAGGAGCTGGAGGGTAACTGCCAGGAGCCGCAGGATGGTGGAAGGACACTACAGATTTTGGTTGCCCTTATAGTCAGTTATATCATTTTAAAAGGCACTCCCCAAGTCCCATTTTGTAAATGTCAGTAGAAGGGAGACAGGCAAAGAGACACTATACACCTTCACTTTTACGTAATCTTTGTTTTACCTATATATATCAAAAAGGATAGAGATTCCCTTCTACTTTTTGATGATAACATCCCAGATATGCACCATTGGAATTATGGTCCATGGGTATGACATCACCAAGAAGGCTCAACTAGCCAATCAGAACATGGTTTTGGATGCTTGCTGTCCACAGCCGTGTTCTAGCTACCAATAAAGTCCATGCTGGAGTTCCGGTGGATGGAGACCACTCACAGGAGACATTAATGAGTTAACAGGAGTAACTTCTGGCCCAAGATCAGAGCTCTTTGAAGCCTCAAAGGGAAGAAGACAGAAACACAGCATCCAAATGAGCAAAAGGATTTTGAGCATAAGAGTGGAAGAATTTATCCCATATTTTTACTAGCTGTGCTAGTGTTTGTGTGGGGGAAAACTGTACTTATTTTCTTCAAGTAAATAAAATTACTATTAAAATCAAAGTTAGTCTGTTTTTATAAATCTGGAGATAACGCCACATTAATTATCACATATGTGAATTCACACCTTCTAGCGCATAAGATTCACAGCTGCCTAATTATAATTGTCCATATCTGATGAAGATTTGGCGTCTGTACCAATGGAGAAGGTTTCATTCATTGTATAATATCTTTAGACTTTCCTACACTAAGGCTTGATTCAAATCCCTGTTAGGTCAATGGGAGTTGGATCAGGCCATAAATGACTCAGTTCAAACTCTACTTTCTTGGATTAAAAAGATCCTTATTGTCCCTCTGGTTGTGTTTCTCAGTGGTTGATTTCTCTTTGTGGAAGTTAGAGATGGAAGAAGGAGGGTTACTCGTATAGGTTTCAGTATTCCTAATGGAGGATTGATTTAGTTAGCAAAGTCATGAGTAAGACGTTCACTCTTAGCATTGCTCAAGGGCAGTATTAATTTATTTTTACAACGGTCCTTTTTTAGACACATATGTTGGTGACAGACATAATTTATTCATAGCTCTAGAGTTTTGTATACCATGTCACTCTGGCCTGCAGCAACTGGAAGTAGTTATTTTCCTAGGAACGAGTGGAGACCAAAAGTGATAACGCACAGTGACATGCAGGAACATGATTATGTTTGTAGAAGATAACACGTATCATTACCGGGAACTGTGCAGTACAGTTAAAAATTCTCTTTTTCCTGGATGACTAATCCTCTTTCCAAGCTGTGGATTGGGCTGACCTTATAAGATGACTTTCACAGTAAGGGTAAATGTTAACTTCCTATCACTTACACATATGTACATTCATGTTGGTGTTCACAGTGTTCCATGCTACCTTTTCCTAATGATTATAGGTATTTGTATTTCAGCTTTTCTCACCATCTTCTACATGATCTTTGAGTACTTCGTTGGGACATATCCAGTTCTGGTGGCATGGGTGCAAATCCATAGTCACGCCTGTATATACTAGGTCCAAATCTCGCTATTATGTTGAATGTGTGTCGTCGTCATCCTCGTTGTTCCCATGGCAACAGATTGCAATGTTATATTACTCAAGGTATATAACATGGTGTCAGGCACAAGGAAATCCTAGACTGGGAGGTAAAAAGCTTGAGAGATAAAAAGCATTGTCTTCAATGATACTAGTGAACAAAACAGTTCCTGGCAAAAGTAAATAGCTTTTTGCATAAGTGTTCCCTTCTTTTCTGAGTATGAAAGCCCTTCTCCAGAGCTCTGTCCCTTGCTTCATCTTTTCAGCTGCCACAGAAGGATGTGCCATCATGGATCTTGCACCAGAATATCACGTAGGTTAATATATGGTTATATATGGTTATATTAGTTGTGTGTACTTGAGTTTAGAGTGATAGATTCCTAGAGTGTAGTTTCTGGAATCCTGTGGCATCTTGCCCTGTTTCTATAAGATTAGAACAGATGTTTTGTAGAGCAAGAAAGTCAAATTCATGCAATTTGTGAGCGTTAACCTCTCTGTTCAGCTGATGAAATGCCATAAATTATGTCCCTTATTTTGATGATAGATAGGTCTATCTGTCCATCTAGTCCAACAACAAAAAAGCTTTAAGGCCGAGGGCTGTGACTGGTGATTTGTGTTCATATTACCTTTCAAGAACATTAACATTACAAACAAAATTAGATAGAAAGTTAGGACATTAGAATTAAGGTTGCTGTTCTTATACATAGGCCGTTAAAGTCAATGGGATTCTTTCCCTTGACTTCAGTGGACTTTGAATGAACCCCTCAGACAACCAACACAATCTTAACCCTTCCGCAGTGAAGACAAATGCGGCACAGTCCCATAGTTGCCGATGTGATTTCCATCATTCCAATGCACAAAACAGTCATGAGTAAATGCAAGTAGAGTGTTTATAATGTCACAACAGACATGAGCTGTGATAAACTTACCAGACAATGTAATCCTCTGAAAATTCAGTTTCTGTATGCAAATCCAAAATAGCAGGTTTGCATTCTGTCATTGTGAGCACAGGGGAAATAATTTTTCAAAGACAATACTAGCTCTGTTGCTATTTCAGGAATTAAAGTAAAGAAGCATTAATTAATTTATTAACAAATTGTATTCCCTTAAAACACAGTCTTCACTAAAACTAATCACAGAGGGAGATATGTTCAATGGCATAAAGGAAAGTTAGACACCAAACTCCCCTTTGTGCCTTTAAAAATCTCACCCAAAAGCGTCTTTTAAAGGCAATCTTTAATTTACAAGGCCATTTTCCAGTGCAAAAGGTTTGCATTCATAAATGTGTGGCAAAGTCCAACATCCAGAAAGCAATGGACGATGGTATCATTTCACCTCTCTGTGCATTTAAAAAAAAAAAAAAAGATGGATGTTTTGTACTACCAGCAGCCATAAGGTAGAATTCTAAAGGGCGGAACACCACAGTGCCCTGATCCAGAGCTCACAGAAGTCAAATAGAAGATTCCCATTAACTTCAATGAACTTTCAATGGTGTCCAAAAAGAGTGGCATTGCAAAACCTCAGTATGTGACCATCCTACTCTTCTGAGTTTCTAATTTCAGAAAACAAAAATGCTGATGATTTTTCAAAATTGTTTAGGTGAAGAAGGTGGCATATGCCAATTTTAAATCAGCCCGCATTCCTTTAAAAAGGAAAGGGAAAGGCCTAATTCAGAGGTCTGAAAACAATTGCTGAGGATGCTTTATTAATGCTAAGATGATGAAGAAAGCTTTTTAAAAAAAAACATTATGTGGCTTTCTTGTTATTGTCTTTAAGGGCTACAAAAATGCAGCTTCAAAATGTAAGATAAATAGTCCACACAAGAGTTCTGGAAGCTAAAGTTCAGGCAAGCAAGAACTGATGGGGCATCTACTTATTCATTATGTGCATTACGGACATGCCTAGGGGCCCTTATTGAGATTGGAGCCGGGCTCTGTACATATACACTGTGAGAGACTGTACATGCCTATACATTCAAACATTCTAAGTAGACAAGACAGAAAATAAATAGGTGGGACAGGAAATAAGGTACAGAGAAGTGAGAACAAAGTCACACAGAAGCAGAACCTTGAATAGCACTCAAGTCTCCAGTCACAAACTAGTGCCCTTTTCACTGGTCTATATTACCTCTCAAATTGCTTCTAATGTGGTAGTACAGATATTAGTTTCACCAGAGCTCTGGCCTTCATTAACATGTTTAGTATTTTGAATTTACCTAGAGGAATGATTATGATAACATGAGATCTTGCAGGAGTCGGGTTTTTTTCCTTCCAAAACGCAGACCAGAACATGTCTACAATAATTAGGGTTTAGGTCCTGCTTTGAGATGGGGGTTGGACTAGATGACCTCCTGAGGTCCCTTCCAACCCTGATATTCTATGATTCTATGAATTCCATCCTACAAAGTGACATAGGGTCCAGGAGAAAATTAGAATGTCCCCATTAGCAATCTTATGCAAAATTGCTTGATCTATAGAGCTTTATACAACCCTGGTATTATTTATAGAATACATTATTAATACAAATTGTCTTATGTGAGAGTGAAACATCTTTTGGGCAGCTCTCCATTCACCAAGTGCTTCATAAGAGATTTTGGATGGCTTCCCATTCAAATTGGGACCATCTCAGAAAGGAGCCTTGTAATAAGCTATCATGGTAACTGGAATTATTAATACCGGCAGTTAGGGTTGTTTGATCCTTACTAACGTGAGAGTTGAAAGAGAATTAGTGTCTTGTGTCAATGATTAGACATGCTAAACAATTAAACCTACACAGGAGATGAAGGAAGATGCCTTGAGCTGAGAGGGAAAATGCATGTAGGACCTTGGGTCCCATTTGCTCTCCTAGCCTTGGTAATAATTTGAGAAACACCTTCAGTCAGCAACATCCATAAGGACAGTCACTCTCAGTACTGTACATTCAGTGGATATGTGCATAACTGGTAGCTACAGAGAGAACGGAGTTCATTAGTGCCAAATCAGAGTTCTTCGCTTCAGTTGCAGTTCACCCATGTGTGCAAATTCTCTTCTGGAGCGGACTCCAAACAGGAGATGGAAATATATGCTTCTGATGCTAACAAACAACACCCTGGTAGCTGAAGGATGGCCAGAAGGTGAGAAGAAGTTATTTTTCTCTTTGGATATGTTCTAACACGATTCTCGCATTGCAGAAGTATATGCTAAGAGTAGTTGCCTTGGAGAGCAGCACTGAGCCTAAATTATAAAAATCTAGACAGATTTTTAATGATTATACTTGTCATTTTCCTGGAATTAAGCAAAGGGTGAGTGTAAAAATAGAACTTTATTTTCTTCCCCAAATCAAACCTTTTTAATCTCTCTCATCTCAGGGGTTCTCATTTCAGCTCAATCTTTTTTCTTGCAGTCCTCTTTGCACTTTGTACTTGCTGAGCCTTATGCTCTTCTTGATAACACTGTACTCTATGCCACCTGGAAAATGTGTTTGCCATAGAGAAGGACTCATTCATAGAATCTCAGGGTTGGAAAGGACCTCAGGAGGTCATCTAGTCCAACCCCCTGCTCAAAGCAGGACCAATCCCCAATTTTTGCCCTAGATGCCTAAATGGCCCCCTCAAGGATTGAACTTGCAACCCTGGGTTTAGCAGGCCAATGCTCAAACCACTGAGCTATCCCTCCCCCCATTGCGCTGTGCGTTCCATGTACTACCATTACCCACAAAGAGAAGAGATCCTTGCATGTGCCCAAGAGAGACCATTGTCCATTACAGTCTGCTCTCACCATTTCCAAATGCTGGTGATACCAGACCAAATTTGCTGCCTGACCCAAAGCCCTCTGAAGTCAATGGACAGATACCTGTTGATTGCAGTGGCCTTTGGGACAAGTATCTGAAGGAATAAAGAATGGAAGACACTTCATGAGCCTGAGTTGTGTAACCCTTTTGCCTGGTGGAGCCAGCAGCAACAAGGGCCGGGTTCAATATCTAGGGATTCCTCCTAACGATACAAAACAGAATCCGCTCAAGCTCCGACCCAGTAGTCTGGGAAAATTTAACACTGTCTCTGGACGCCTCTAAGAGGCAATACTTCCCCACTCACAAGCCCCGAGTCTGTGTATAACAAAAGAGAACTGTTATTAAAAGGGAAAAAAAGGCAAGCATTAATTCTGGAAAAACACCACAACCACATTCAAAAGCACGTGACCATAAGCAAACCAGACCTCACAGCATGTTTGGGCAGTGTCCTCTGCCTCAGTTTCCCACCTGGCAGTGGGAAAGTCTGATGAACAAATGGTCCTTTAACACACCGCTCCCCTCGCCCTCCGCGGCACCCCACTCACTCTTGGCTGTCCTTGGCTAGCGAAGACCCAGAGTTCGGAGGCGCATTCACAGGGTTCACTTCCCGCCTTTGGGGGTGGAGGGGGGGGGGACACTGAGCAATGCCTCTGCTGCTGCTACTGTACCTCTGCTGCCACAGGGTGTCACTTCTCTGCCACTGCTGTCTCTGCTCCCATCACCGGCTGCTGCTGCTGCGACATCACGTTCTGAGGTTCCACCACTTAACCGGACTCTCAGCGACTGCAGCAGCTAGCAGGGAGTGCTGTCAGTGCGGTTTCTGCGTTGCCTTCCACTGTTCCCACACAAGGACTAAGGCTTTGCCCCTAGGCTTGCTCGGCAGTGAAAACAGCTCCAGGACCCTTAATTGAGTCTAATCAGCGCTGCCATTAAACACTGGAGAGGCACAGCTCAAATAGGGTCTAAGACTCTTTCGACAGAGTACACACACTAGGTAGGAACAGCATCTCCATCCACATTCCTCTTCATTGGGATTTGGCATCCTTATCCCCTGCCTCGCAAGAGAGGTTCAGTTTAGGGAGACACCCTCAATCAGGGCATGGTAGACACAGTTCTGCTGCCCTTTACTTGTACAATAAGGATACCATTTCATTACCCGGCATTTGAAGACTAGAATTGCAACTCCAAACCAGCCAAAACGGATCAGTTTGGCAAAGCGACTCCATCATGCTGTGTACCTAGGCAGAGGGGCAGGTCTATGCGAACACGGTCTGCTCCTGACGTCTTTTCCCCCAGTGTGTCACTCGATGCAGGGGAGAGTTCATTCAGATGCTGCTTACATCTGGTTTCAGTGGTAATAATTACTGATACGGAGAAGGTAATTAGTTGAATAGACACTGAGAGTCAGTTTTGTTTATCCATATCAATTTTTTGTCTGGTTGAACTGATTGTTCAAAGACAACGGAAAAGTGCCAACAATCTTTGGGCCACTGTCCGTTTCTATGTACTTCCAAATGGAGTTCAGTTTCATGAATGGATCAAGGGCCAAATAATTTCCTTTGTTAGCTAATAATCAAATATGTGTATTCTTTTAAAAGCAGATTTTTCACAAACAGCCAGATAATTCTTGAATTGTCTTGAAAAAATGCAATCAGCTTTCTGTCTGCAGTGTGGATTTTCCATTATTCTTTGCACACCACCTGGAAAATATTTCGGAAAACCCTTTGTTATTTTCAGAGTTAAATAAACATTAGGGCTTGAGAGCCTATTCCAGACTGAGATAACCAGGTTACAGTCAGAGAGTTCAGTGCCTTGGAATTTATTATTAAATTTCATCAAGATCACATCAATGCACTACAGTCTCAATCCTTCCCCTCATCCCTCCTTTTGTAAAAAAATAGCCCTTTGGATAAACTTTTAGGTCAGAAATATTAGAGTAAATAAATCAAAGACAATACGGTATAATTTTTAAAAGTGTTCACTGCTGGTCAAATGAAGTTTTCCTCAATGTCAATGGTAAAACACCAGTTGACTTCAATGGAAGCAGAGTTAAGCCAACACTTAGCACTTATTTCCCTTCCTCCCCCACTTCTAATGCACAAAAAGGACAGGATTTTTAAAAAGACTAACACAAGGGAGCTAAATGTCCAAATCCCATGGAAATTCAATGGAAGTGGGGTGCCCAACTCCTTCAGGCTGCTTTGAAAATCCTACTCCAAATATTATAAATCAGCTCGTGCAACGGAAGCCAAGATGGCTCCAAAGAATGGCTCAGCCATTTCATTACATCAAGGGCGGGGGGCGGGGGGGTTTGAGTTGAGATTTGCTGATGTTTGCCAAAGCAATGCAGTATTTTGTAAATACTGTGTTTGCATGTTCAGTCTTCGCTCTGTGGCACAAGAGCATCTGTCCAACACTGGTAAGAATCTAAGGAGTCTGTCACGCTTCAGCAGCAGATGGAATTTGTTATGTTTAAAATGTTCTACCCCAGTTCTAGGAACTTATGAAATCTAGAAAGACAAAATGTGAGAAGTGGATTACAGACAAAATGCTGAAGACTTGAAGGATTAGTCTGGGTAATCCCGCAAAGATCAAATCCTCATTGTCATGGTTGTCTCCTGAAGCCAGCTCAAGGCATTGGATAGCTGTTTCCTCCATATTCTAGCCACCTTTTCCTCCACTAGCCACTCCTACATTGAGAGCAAAGACAGTAGCATCTAGTGCAGGGGTGGGCAAACTTTGTGGCCCTCGGGCCACATCTGGGTATGGAAATTGTATGGCAGGCCATGAATGCTGACAAAATTTGGGATTGGGGTACAGGAGGGGGTGAGGGCTCTGGGGTGGGGCCAGAAATGAGGAGTTCAGGATGTGAGAGGGGGCTCCAGATGGGGCAGGGGTGCGGGTGGGGGAGGGCTCTGGTTGGGGGTGCAGGCTCTGGGTGGGGCTGGGGATGAGGGGTTGGGCATTCAGGAGGATGCTCCAGGTTGGGACCGAGGGGTTTGGAGGGTGGGAGGGGGATCAGGGGTGGTGCAGGGGATTGGGGCAAGGGATGGGTTCAGGGGTGCAGGCTCTGGGGGCGCATACCTCAAGCAGCTCCTAGAAGCAGCGGCATGTCCCCGCTCCAGCTCCTACGTGGAGGCATAGCCAGGTGGCTCTGCACACTGCCCTGTCTGCAGGCAGCACCCCTACGGCTCCCATTGGCTGTGGTTCCCGGCCAATGGGAGCTGCAGGGCTGGCGACAGCTTGCAGAGCCCCCTGGCTGCCCCTATCTGTAGGAGCAGGAGGGGGGGACATGCTGCTGCTTCTGGAAGCCGTGTGGAGTGGAGCAAGCCCCCAACCCCGCTCTCTGGCTGTAGACCCGGCGGAAGCTCGAGGGCCAGATTAAAACATCTGGAGGGCCGGATGCGGCCCCCGGGCCATAGTTTGCCCACCTCTGATCTAGTGAGATCCAGTGGTGGTTTAGCATACAGTTGGTAGGTAATCTCTAGCATTCACATGCTAATCCTTATGGAGCACTGCTGACCCTGCTTTCAATGGTTGCAGCCGCAACAGAAATTATCTCTGTCACTCCTGTCTTTCAAATCAGAACTCCAGCAACCTTTCTTACTGTGGTTTGAGTCAGTCCAGAGAATTGAACCCTTTGCCCGTTACATTTCTTGCCTCTTCAAAACTAGAATTGGCTACCTCCATGGGCTGAGCTAAGCCAGGAGAGAGAGAAGATGACTGAAGGATTCTATCATTTTGATAACACATTGGTTTTCCTTTAAAGCAAGTCCTTCTTCATCACCCAGACACAAAGGGGAAGAACCCAGTACAGACTCATGATATTGCTTGTGTCAAGAAGAATCTCATCAGGGCCTGCTTCAAAGATGTGTTCCTTCTGTCCAAATTATCTCTTGTGGTATTCAATGGTTGAATTTTTATACTATGCAGGATATGGGTTTGCTCACAGTGTTAATCAGACTGTCGACTCTTTCATTAATAATCCCCTATGGCAAAGACTTCCCGTTTGTTGGTATTATTTACAATAGAGTAGGTTAATATTGCATATTCATTATTAACACGTAGCATCATGTGTCATAGAAGTCTGCTTGGTCTTAACAGTGATGTATTGTTCAGCTCAGGCCCAAGCCAAAGCCCATGGAAGACCATAGAAACCCTCCAATTGACTTCACTGGGCATTAAATGCTTATTTAAAGTAAAAGAATCTGTAATGCTGACAACCCGCTGTACTGGGTTCACATTTTAGATGCATTTTTTTCCCTCAGCTATTTCCGCATAACTTTTCCTAAAGTGAATGCAAGAATTAAAGCTGTAGAGATACTACAGTGGGATACTCATTCTATACACACATTTATAAAGAAATAACGCCAATAGGGTTATTACTGACTACCGTGGACTTCAACTGGAGCAGGGGCAGGCTTTTGGTGTCCCACATCTAGACCATGGAGTTATTGATATGTGAAAGGAATGGCTGACATCTCTTTAGGGTGACAGGAAGTATCTGCAACCGCACAAATTCGGGCAAGTACATCGTGGTCCATAAGTCTGATGCGGTACGACAAAATTCTGTGTTCACATGTATCCATTTTCTATAAAAACTATTTGTAAACTAATTCTGTGGGCCCAGCTCTCTTACAAATGAGAGGCAATGTAGTCTAGTAGACAGGAAACTGGACCAGGCTGCAGACAACCTTGGCTCTATCACTCATCAAGTGTGTTCTTGAATCTCTAGGCCTCGGTGTTCACTTTACACCTTCTGTCTGTCCTGTCTATTTAGACTATAAGTTCTCTGTAGCAGGGAGAGTCTCTTACAATGTGGTTGTAAAGTGCAATCAAGATTGGGTGAACATAGAGCAGAGTGGAGTGAATAATTTTGATATTTTGGTTCCGTGGCAAACTGAAAAATCCCTAGCCCCCCATTGTTTCAGGTTCACCTGAAAAGAAATTTTTGGTTTTCTCACCAAAAAGAAAAAAATTTGTTTCAGGCTGAACAAAATGTTTCATTCAACCTACAATTATTTTTTACTTTTTTTCCCCATTTAGTTTTTGAGTGCCCCCATCCCCACTTTTTTGGGGTGTATGTGTGAATCTTTAATGAATTTAGCTAATTTTTGAAACAAAATGTTTCAAAAGGAAAAGTCAAAACATTTAGTTTAGAAAATGTGGACACATTTAGAATATATAGTTTTTGGGGGGGGGGGGTTGGTCAAAGCTATTTGTCGTATTTGACTCAAATTCGTGAATACCCTGGGTTGACTTGAAACTGCATCTTTCAGCAAATAAACTACTTGTCTGAAAAATTTCCTCCAGCTCTACTTGTCTGTGCACCCGCAGGTCATGACACCATTCCAGATAAAAGGAAGCGTATGAGGATTAAGTTTTCTAATGCTTAGTTAGTAGGTGCCAGGCCTCAGGGTAAAAGAGACCCATAGCTGAATTTTTAATCCATTGATTATGATTTTTGGAGATCAGCTTGAGACATCACAAAGGGGTCTGATTTTCAGAAAGTGCAGAGTATCCACTCTCTGAAAAATCAGGACCTTTTAATGTGTTTCAGGTAGGGCACCCACATTCAGTTATCAGTGTTGGAAATGTAGGCCCCCATGATTTCCCCCATGACACCCTGCTCCCTTCTCAACAGGGTGAGAGGCAAGGCAGGAGTTGTTATCCTTCTGTGGCTGGGAAAAAATAAAACGGGTTCCCTTCTTATCAAGGCAAGTAAACACACCACTAGGCCTTGGTCCTGCCTGGCCCCTAGAGCTTAGAGCAGGGGTAGGCAAACTTTTTGGCTTGAGGGCCACATCTGGGTATGGAAATTGAATGGCAGGCCATGAATGCTCACAACATTGGGGGTTGGGGTGTGGGAGGGGGTGAGGGCTCCAGCTGGGGGTACAGGCTCTGGAGTGGGGCCAGGGATGAGGGGTTTGGGCTGCAGGAGGGGGCTGAGGGCTGGGGATCGAGCAATGGGGTTCAGAGTGTGGAAGGGAGCTCTGGGCTGGGGCAAGGGGTTGGAGTGCAGGGTGGGGTGAGGGCTCCGGCTGCGGGTGCGGGCTCTGGTTTGGGGCTGGGGATGAGGGGTTGGGGTGCAGGAGGTTGCTCTGGGCTGGGATCGAGGGGTTCAGAGGGCAGGAGGGGGATCAGGGCTGGGGCAGGGGGTTGGGGTACAGGGGAGGGATATGAGGGCTCCGGCTGGGGGTGTGGGCTCTAGGGTGGGGCCGGGGATGAGGGGTTTGGGGTTCAGGAAGGTGCTCCGGGCTGGGACCAATGGGTTCGGAGGGCAAGAACACATACCTAATAATTTATGGAAATCATATATAACTTTATCAGTCATTTTGGATTTTGAGTTACAAGGTTTCCATTTACAGCATCAGCCTCTTTTCCGGGGCCAGCTGTACCTTTACATTATGCTTTATATTTATATTATTTGCCAGACATGCAAAACAGAATATCGGAATCTGCTTCAAGGAATTCAAAATGAAAAATAGGGCTCTCAGTTCGTCCGTGTCATTTGAGGACAAGCAAACAAACGTCTAGAAAAGTATGAAATGTACACTTGTCAATGTACTTTGGGGAAAAAAAGAATGCAGTTCTTCACAAATGAATCCCTTGTGACACAGAGTCAGCTTCTTTTCTTTGCTTTTGCATTTAATAGTGCTTAGATGCTTACAATATTACCCTTGTATTGTTGCTTCCTGGAAAAGGACACTAGACTAAGACATTTTCAATCAGCAGTATCATCATGCCCTTATGTAAATTGTCATATGTTTTAAAATATAGCCCCTGCCACTCTCACCTCACCCAATTCTGTTTTCCAGTATCAGTCATCTTCATCCTCTTTGAAGGCTTCTTCCTCACTGATTCACTACAAACAATGTCAAGTAGGTCAGTGATTCCCTTCTGATCACACCTGGTAATCCACCTTGGTTCTTCACATCTCCCGCCCTGCGACTCAGACATATATCTGAAATAAACTTGATTTCTGAGAGTTTAGGTATACTGCACACTTCATTGTGATTGTGAGGAAAAGGCCACAAGACACCTGGGAACAAAGGGGTCTGATACCATGTTGGTTCTGCAGCTAGGCTTCCATCAGAACTTCTGGTTGTGCCAGCAAGACTAAATTTTAGTGCCCTGTATACAACCAAACTCTGAAATGGAGCTATCAGCATACTTGAAAGTGGTTTTTCTTCCATTGTTTTTTATAATGGCCTGACTTTTCTTTTTGCTGATTTTCATAGATTTGTAAGTACAGAAAGGACTATTCCAACCACCTAGACTGATCTCCTGTGCAACACAGGCTGAAGAACCTCACCCAGTAATATCTGAATCAAACCCATACCCTCAATTTGAACTATAGCATATCTTTTGGAAAGATACCCCACTCTTGATATAAAGACTTCAAGTGATGGAGAATCCACCACATTTTAGGTAAGTTCTTCCCAGTGGTTAATCACCCTTGCTGTATTTCTAGTCTGAATTTGTCTAGCTTCAAATTCCAGACATTGCATCTTATTACACCTTTTCTGATAGATTAAGGAGCCATCTACTATCAGAAATCACTTCCCCATGCAGGTACCTGTAGACCATGATCAAGTCATCCCTTAACCTTCTCTTGGATAAACTAAATAGACTAAGCTTCTTAATCTCACTATAAGGCATTTTTTCCAGACCTCAAATCATTCTTGTAACTCTTTTCTGAACTCTTTCCAATTTTTCAATATCATTTTTGAATTGTTGACATCAAAACTGGATACAATATTCCACTAATGGTCTCATTAGGCCATATATCAGAGATAATACCACTTCCCTATTCCTACTTGATATTCCCCTGCTTGTACATCCAAGGATCAACATTGGCTATGCAAAAAAAAAAAAAAAAAAAAAAAAGAGAGAAAAAATATTGCAGGGCAACCAATAAACATATTTCCATTTAAAGATTCCTTCTATAAATATAAAAAATAAAGAGATTTTTAAAAATTGAAATATTTTCGTGATAATGGGCCAAATTTGGATAATAAAAACATTCAGTTGGAAAATTGTGACCAACTCAACAAATCATAGATTTAGTGCATGGTAAATGTATGCTAAAAATGAAGACTATCCCTCCATTTTAGGCAGTGCTGTCGTACATTCTCCTGAAGTGAAATTTGCAGGAGAGAGAAAGCCTTAGTCTCTTCTCAAGGGGGCAGTTTGGAGATAGGATGGGCAATATGGACTGCAAATCTACCAGAGACTGCCGATTTATAGGGAAATCCTGATGATTCCTGTTTCTCAATACAGAATAGCCGTTTCAAGAAAGCACATAAGCACGAGTTAAATCCTATGGATGTAAATGAGATTAAAGCACATGCTTAGAGTTAGTAAACACATGCTTAAGTTCTTTGCTGAATCAGGGTCCGAATGCCAGCCATTCTACAGAGTTGCTACACCCCCATCTTGGTTTTCTAAGGGGTGGTCTACACTAACACTGGAAGTCGATCTAAGTTACTCTGCTTCAGTTACGTAAATGACATAACTGAAGTCGAAGTAACTTGGGTTGACTTACAGCAGTGTCTACACCGTGCGCTGTCGACAGGAGATGCTATCCCATTGACTTAGCATGTCTTCACCAGACCCACTAAATCAACACCACTGCATCAATTGCAGCAGTGCTGATTTAGCTGGTAGCGTAGACATGGCCTAAGGGTATGTCTACAGTGCAAAGAAAGACCGAACCTCCTCACAGCCTCAGAAGGCACCCCTCCTTCTCCTCTAGTCTTCCCAGGGATGAGCATAAGCCCCCTTTCAGCAGGGGCCCAAGCCTGTCTCTCCTCATCCGTCAGCCAACCCTTCCTGGTTTTTAATTAGGCTGGCAATATCCTCCCCCTGACTACTTCTGTGCTCTCTCCCCATGGCTGGCTCCTGCCTAGAGAGAGGGATGATATCTGGTAATGGAATGCAGTAAGGCAGGAAAAACATTGGGTGCTCAAGCCAAGGGCTGAAGGGAGAGTTCTAGAAGTGCAGAGGCAGAGCAGGATGGTGCTTCGCTTCTTTCAAATGCCCAAATACAGCAGCAGCACCCGCACTTGCTGTTGCCATGCGGTACAAGGAAGTCCCTCAGGCTACTGCTCAAGTGGGTTCACAGTCTTGGATCATCTAGATTTAAGGAACTACTCTCAGCAGCAGCTGTTTCTTGCGCCTCCACCACACTCTTCTCTGATCTACACTTTTCTTCAGGAATGTGCATGGTTACATCCATTTGAGATGGAGATATGGATGCTGCAGTAGCTGCCAGGTCACCTGCACTCTGACTAACTGGAAGATCAGGCATCTCCTCACCACTCACATCCTCACTGGGGCCAGAAGGCTCACCATGAACATTTGTGTCTATGTATCTCAGGAGAGCTCCTTCCTGCTTAGATAGAAAAGCTTCCTTTGCTTTCTTTCTTTTTCTGAATGCTGCCCCAGAGGGGCGTTTTCTTCTTTCACTCGTGACTGCTGTTCTGTGCCACCTATAGTGGTTCTCAACACTTAATTGAAGGGGACAAATAAGCAGGCTGGTAGTAGGGCCTGAGTGAGGGAAGATATCAGTGTCTTAAGGGCCTAACTGGCTCCTACTACTTCAGTTGACTGCCTGTTCTCCTCAAGTGGGTTCAGGGAAGCAGCAGGAAACAGGAAGCTCCCTAAGGAGCTGATGTTAATCAGTCCAGGCTCCTGGGGGTGCTAGAGAGGTACATAAGAGGCTCCTCCTCCTCTCTCCCCCTGCAGCTCCTGCTGCTTTCTGTTCTTCCCTCTCACCTTTTCTCCTGCCTGCCTGTTATGTCTCTTGTGCCCTCCTTCCTCCAGCACAGCACTCCCCCATCTCTGTGCATCTAGAGCAGAGAGAATACTTATGCACCAGCGGCAGACACAATTTTCTACACTCTGGGTCCTAGTGGCACCCCCACCCTCCAGTCTGGCAACTGAGGCGGCTGCCTCAGTTCACCTCATTGTAAGGCCAGGCCTGTCGTATGCCTACCTGCAATGGTCACAGGAAAGCCGGCAAAGTGGCCAACCTTAAAGTATCGTTCACTGGAGGCTTAGCCAGTTTGCTGTGAGCTAAAGCCTTTCAGTTCTTTGAACACAGTGAGGGGAAAATTCAGCCTCAGCAATTCATACAAAACAAAACACTGCCTAGGTTACGGCTGAGGGGAGGACAGTTACACACCTGGCAGAGTCTGACAAGGGAAGCCTTAGATATGGCCAGGTCTTTCGCTAGGAAGGGCCCAATCCTCTCCCACCGAAGTCTCTGGCAAAACACCTGTCAACTTCCGCAGGAGCAGACTCCAAATATTTTAGTAACCAACAAGGCCAGCTGAAAGTCAATTTTCTGGCACTGAAAGAAGCATCTCATAACCACTCCGTGTGAACTGCAATGGGTACAATACTCCTCACCTTCCTCTCTATTTCCTCGAGCAATCCAGCCACCCACAGCACACGAGGGACGTGGTTGGCAATCCTTAGAAAACACTGTTCCACTGGCAGCCGCTGACGCGACGAGAGTGTATTTGTTTTGCTTGCTTCCCATGAAATATTATTGATCTAAGTGTGCAGTCAAAGAGCTGGAATGGTCAACTGAGAAATATAAAAAAGCTAATACAGGAATAGCGAGGCTGTTCAAATATGGATTTCTCAGTCACGCTCAGGAAGCTCACCAGGCTATCCGTAGTGAGATCAGTCAGTGTTGCCCTTAGGCAGTATGGCTTCTTGGCAGGCTCCATGTACAAGTTTTGCTGGCCTGGCTAGAGATGCAGCTGGATCCAGCTCAAGGCTTGTCTCCTGCAAGCTGGGCGAGGCTGCCTTGTTTTTCCATACGCTCTTCTCTTTTGACTCGCCTTTGATCTTGAGGAATCTGGCCCTGCTTTCTGCCAGAGAACGTCGTCTTCAAAAGCCACCCACTGCAGAGACCCACAGACCTGAGAATTAGAAGCAGCAGCGATGGCGGTCTGAGGAAAGATTAAGTTGTTGGGATGGAAGATTTCGGGGTCTGCAAATGAGCACTAAGCCAATGCTCCAGCAAAGCACTTAAGCTCCTGAGGTCAATGAGACTATTCCCGTGTTTAAAGTCACACACCTCCTTCAGAGGTTTGCTGGATCAGGGCCTATTTTCCCTTACTCAGCCCAACTCACAAGTATTTTCTTTAGTAGCTCACAGATGCCTTCTGTTTTTGGGCGAACCATCAGTCATAACTTTATGCCATTGGTTCGCCCAATCTACTTACTGTAACCTTTCCAGGTACCTGTTAGCTGTGGTAAAACTATGAAACATATATCCAGTATACTTCTGCTTATCCAAAACGTTATCATCCAAACCTCCCAATGACCTGAACCCCTTCCTTGCTCCCCACCATGGGATACGTGGCATCCATGCCCTTTGCAGCACATATCTCATGCTGGGGGACAAGGAAGGGATTCGGATATTGTGGAGGTTCAGATAATAGAGCAGAGACCCCTGGCCAGGACTGTCAGGAGGATGACAAGCCCCCAGCCAAGGAGGAGGCCACCCTGCTGCTAAATGGCTCCTGTGGTTGTACGGAGAGCCCTCTGCATTGTCATGAGAGTGAGTGATCAGGGCCACGAGGCCCACAGAGGGCTCCCTGCCTGGCCACGGGGCCATGACACCCAAGCCCAGTGAAGGCGGAAATGTTTATAGGGTGTGAGCGTCAGTGCTGATCTAGAGCAACCACAGGTTGTGATCCACTTATAATTGGCAAGGGAGTTACAAGAGTATCTACGTAAGAAAGGAATCATTCCAGCCAGTGGGTACACTGTTCCCTTGGGGACAGCAGACCTGGTATAACTGAGTGTCCAGTGGAGAAGGGTCTGGGCACTACAAGGGTCTCAGGGACTTGTTAACCTGCAAGGAAAAGAAAGGGCTGGCATAGCCCAACAGAGATAGTTTGGGTCGCTGCAGGCTGGTGGTGACAGGCTGGAGCTGACAAGCAGTTAAGTACAAACTAGTCTCCCTCTTGCTGGAGACGGGGGTGGTGGGGAGGCGGTAACAAGATAACTCAGTCCTGAGCACCATCACACTTTGTTTTTAGGGGGATTCAGTTTTAAACAATATGTATTCTTCTGCTCAAAGGAAAGATTGTATTTTGTACTGAGATCTAGAAGCTCTACTCATCTCCTCCTCACGGAGAAGGTGGTTTGAGGTAGTTAACACAAGAGTATATTAGTGATGTTATTTGTACTCAGACAACATGTAGAGGCCTCTACAGAGATCAGGGCTCCACCATGCTCGGCGCTGTACAAACACGTGATAAGAGACAGTCCCTGGTTCAAAAGAGTTTATAGTCTAAATAGACAAAACAGAAGAGGAGTGAGAGGGGAAATAGAGGCACAGAGAGGTCAAATGACTTGACCAAGGTCATACAACTGGTCTGTGGAAGAAGTAGGAATAGAACCAGGGTCTCCAGTCCAGCATCCTATTCACTGGGTCATGATGCCTCTCATATACATGTATGTGTGTCTATAGATATATTTATTTTGAGAGAGAGGGAGTTATTTATTCACTGGAATTTTTCTTTGCTACTTTTCCACACTGTCCCTGTATTTGTTTTTCACTCTGCCCATTCACGGCTTCATTTCTTATCCTGTTTATTCACCAGCCTTTTTTCTTTTTGGTCCCTCTCTGGTCCTTTGTTTCACAGTCTTTCCTAAACACAGCACATACCCACAATTATTCAGCAAGAAACCCATGCTGTTTAAGTGGGTCAAAATTAGACAAAATGAGTTTGCCCAGCACTGCCTATTACTGTCAAATAACATTCTTGAATAGCCTAAGAAAGCACTAATGGCATTTGTGTGGCTGTGGATGATATAATATCCCTAGCTGAATAAGAGAAGAAAGAGAGAAAAAAAAGAAGAAAATGTCATTTTTTTAGAATCTCATGAAATTTAAAGGCCAAAATTCATCCCTCCGTTCCATGCTACTGATCCTTTATCCTCATTGCAGAGCTCCAGAGCTTATTCTGCACTCATTTGTGTCTGTTCAGCCACCTTTAATCACACTGAGTAGGAACCTTACTCTTTGTCTGAAAGCACTAACAAAAGAGGCATTCCATAGATGTTTGAATGAGGTCTCCCTTCGACCATTATACTGGGCTGAATGACCCCAGGGCTCAGTTCTTCAGCATGCTCAGTGTCTTGTAGGATTGAATCCATGAAGCATAAAAGGCAAAAAAGTTCTTAACTAATTCTTGACTTTGGATCCTGTCCTGCAAACTGTGGTTGTCCCATCAACTCTCATTGACTTCAGTAGGAACAGGGGGTACATGGCCCCCTCTGGGTTCAGGATTTGACACTATGAGGATAAAGTCCATATCCTGTGGAGGTACCTTGGTTTACATCAGGTGAGGATCTTGTCCATATCATCAAAGTATACTTGTGTCAAAGGCTGGTAGAGGTGAGGCAGTCGATTTCTCAGTTCTATTTTCAATAGCAAGTTGAGCAGAATAATACTTGGAAAGAGAATCCACCTCAATTTCTGATCAATCACGTACTCAACGCGGCACACCAAGCCATCTCTTCATTCTCTGCGCCAGCTGGAAAGTGATTTTCCTCCACAAATTTACACCTTTAACTCAGCTGCATAGGTGGAGCTTTATACAGGAGTCCACGGTGACATTTCTTACAAGTTCTACCTTTGTATAAATCTACCATGTCTGTGATGGGCCATGCTACATGAGGGGAACAGCCGAGGCGAGGGCTTTGAAGCAATCATTTTTGTTTATGCTTTGCTACAAAGAAGATTGCAGCTTTTTGCAAAACAGGCAAAAAACAGCAATTGTAGAAGGCAAATATGAAATATTGACTTTTGTTTAAACCAGTTTTTGGCGGGGTCGGTGTATCTGCCCAATACATGCAATTTACCATATCGCTCCAAAATGTCTCACATGGCTATTCCCAGCACATCCCATAGATCCACACACATGCCTTTCGCTCACCTCTGCCTTCTCTACTTCTAACATTCCAAATATCCAAACAGCTGCATCCTGGGCGGGTTTAAAGTCTGCTATCTTACAAACATGCAGAGGCCTCAGCTGGTGTAAATCAGCACAGCCCCATTGTATGAAATGAAGCGACGGCAGTTTACATCAGTGGAGGATCCAGCTCAGGAGTTGTAGATCATTAGAAAGGGAGGATAGTTTCCCATTGGGGCACTAACTCTGCCTCTGGAAGGTCCCAAGATAGCAGACCTTAAAATGAAAATGATTAGGTCTAGAAAAGCAATTTGACAGGTTCACATGGCTCTCTTTTAGTCCTGTACAGTTATACTCTTTGGTCAGATCCTCAGCTGGTGCAAACTGGTGTAGCGCCATTGATATGCCTGTTTACATCAGTCAAAGATCTAAAGTAAGGCTTTAGAGGTGGAGGGATATATAAAATAGTTCCATTTTTTAAACTCCCCACAGCTCCCGCTCACCCACCAAATGTGTGTGGGGGCACACAAAATACCAGATAGTGGGGAATGAGAAAAACATTTCTTCCAGAGCGGGTGAGAAACATTTCAACTTTTGGGGGGGGGGGCAGGGGGGAGTCAAAATACATCGTTTCATCAACACTAAAAGCTTTAATGAAAACATACTGGTTTTGATGGGACAGTTTCTCAGGTCCAGCGTGGAGTTTCTGGAGAGAGGGAGACTTTTTCCAGCCAACCATGGATGTTCTGACAAAATTCTGTTGTGTAAAAACCTTCAAAAGGTTTTGGTTTTGTTCCAATGTGGAAGAAAAACAAATGCTGAAACTTTAAAGTGTCACAGACAAAACTGTCACCCTCCAACCAGCTGTAGTTTTATTAGCACTTATTGCCTTTTTTGGAAAACTGTCGTGAGAAACTGTTGATTTTTTTTCAAAATTTTTCATTTTTTGCAAAATGCATCATTTTGTGTTTAAATTAACAGCATTATTGAAACTTAAAGTTCACCAAAAAAGGTGGTTTTCGGTGAATGGAACATTTTGATCACCATTTCAGTAATGATGTTTTAGATTAAAAAAATGAAAATAGGTTCATTTCAAACCATGCAAAATGGAAACAATTTTTAAATGTTTCATTATTTTTTTTGCCAGCTATACTTATGATTATGTGGTAATCCCATGGCCACATTCCTATAAACTTATATCTCACCATGCTCCCTTCTCCTCCCGCCCCCCACCACGCACATATATTTTCTGATCTCTGTACACACACAATGCCTCACATAATGGGACCCCAAACATGGTTGGGGCCTTTGGATGGAATTAGAATACACATAAATAAAATATTAATATAATAATTAATAATGGTGTGTTTGTGTTCCAACAGAATTTAGGTCTGGCTGGTCAGGGAATGTATTGGGCTTCTCTACATGCACATAGTTATCTATTTGCCATCCATCCGAAAGCTCTTTGCACATTTTGTGGTTATACAGAATGTTATGTATCCTTATCCATCCCTTTATATAGAGAGATGCATATAAGTCAGAAATTGAGTTAGATCATTATTATTATTTCTATTGTAGTTGCCCCTAGGGGCACTAATCAGGGACTCACACTGTATGGATACAAATTTAAACCCTCAGCTCTGTCCCACGACCCTTACAATCTGTCTATAGTAGCCTGTATAAGAGTAAATGTGTTAAGAGCTTTAGCATCCTATACGATGTGAGCGGTTATAAAAATGCCAGATCAGAGTATCATAGAGGCACAGTGTTGCTCTAAGCAGAGGCCTCTGACTGGTGATTCAGGAAGCCTGGGTTCTAGTCCCACCTGTGGGGTGACCGTGACTATACCTCTCTTTACCTTTTATCTGTCTAGTCTAAACAGGAAATAGAGACAACTTAAAAAAGGGGATGAATGTTTTGTAAAAGTTGTTACGAAAGATGTGTCCCTGTTTTTCTCCAAAAAATGTCAAAATTCAAAGTTTTCCAGGCAGCTCTATTTGTAAACTCTTCAGGGCAGGAGCTGTCTCTTACTGTGTCATTATATCACAAAGACGTTTTATCCAGAGCCATAAAATAAGGGGGGGCAATCAACATTATTACCAGCCATGACCCCATACAGTTTATGGTCTAATATCATTAAATGTATAGTAGAATTACCCAATACACGCTGGATATTTTTATAACACGTTAGAGCTTTTACACAGTCCAATGATTACTCAACTAATCAATGTCTAATCATCTGCCTTTTCCATTTCCATCCTTTTCAGGGACCAATCTACTCCTTGCATTGGTTTCCAGTATCAGCATTCACCTATGGTCTGCATTCACTCAATCCAACTGCCTTATTAGATACATATGAGCAAATAAAAGTGAGATTATCATTTTCACATCTTGCCCCAGATGGAAAATAAAGTTCGCTGCAAGGCTGTTAAAGAATCATTCAAGATTATCTCCTACAGTATACTGTAGTGGTAACATATTCATCCTTCTGCTTTATATTTTCATCTTGCAGGTACAGATAATCTTGTAAGAGATATGAAAATGTAGCCAATATAATATTTACTGTGCCTGCATTCCTGCTTAGCCCTAGGACTTTCAAGAAAACGAGACGTGACATTTCATGATACATGTATTAATTTTAACTTGGAAAAGACATAATGTTTTCAAACAAATAGGTAAATACATACAAAATGGACTTATGAATATTTTTTAGTTTTGATGGAAAGTCATATCATTGTGCTGATGTCATGTTCTTCTTCCAGAGGTTTCACTGGCAATTGTTTGATGCATTATATTGTTCAGAGGAAAAAATTTAGAGAAAATCAAAACTAATAAGCTATAACTCCAGGTGCTGTCTCTGCAGCGGTCAAATCTTCCACTGACAGAGATTTCATCATTCACTAGCCCTTGCTGAGGACTTCTGGGTTGACGACTTTTATATATACATTATTATGAGTCGCTACATATGAAAAACCTGACAAGACTATTCCATTTTACCCCCATTCCAGGAAAACGGGCCAATTCTCAGGTGCCATACTTTGGAGAATTTCCTGTCTGGTAGTTTAGAAACTTCCAAGAGCAGGGAGCAGAAGCCAGAAAGAGCTATGTTGTCATTGGCCTGAACAAACCAAACCAACCCCCCCAAAGGAAAAAAAATAAAACAAACAACCAAAACAAAAGAAAACCAACAACAACGTACCATATTTTAAAGAGGAGCTTCTGTTTTACACATCCTGCAGTGAGACAGTGATTTTGGAAAGAATCCATAGCAGCCCACTTTTTCCTCGCCATCTGTCAACAGTAACTTTGCTTACTGCAAGAGCTTAGAGGCAATGCATGGAACCTAGCAAGAGTTAAACAATCCGTTTTAAGAATTAAGAGAGTGGGGAAATTCAAAGGGCAATCAGTCTTAAATGTTGTGAACAAGAAAGGGAGGCAATAGCATGTTAAATTGGAAAGGGACTGAACTCCCTGGCTTTTATCAGTTTGTGGTGCAACCTTGACATTATTTAAAGTGGATTTGGATGTGTTTATTTTACAGATGGACCACCTTTTTTCAGGAGCTAGATTAGCTTTAGACTAGGGTTTAGGATTTAGATGCGAGGACAAATCAGGACTGGAACTGGGTTCAGATTTTACAGCACTGAAATCTTGCAAGCTGTTCTCTGGAGATTTTGATATTCAATGCTGGAAGTTCCACAAGATCAGCTGATCTTGTGAGTTTTACGTTTTGGAAATCTCATAGGGCCTTATTAAGGAGCTTTATCTATCTTGGCGAGCATTTACTCACACAAGGAATCCTTTGACTACAAGGGGGCTACTTACATGAATAAAGGTGAATAAAGTCTCTACCATCTGGCCCATAATCAGCCGTTCTCTTGTGATTTCTTAAGTCAAAACCTAGGCCATGCTGGTGCAGTCATAAATCATAGAATCATACATGATTAGGGTTGGAAGAGACCTCAGGAGGTCATCTAGTCCAATCCCTGCTCAAAACAGGACCAACCCCAACTAAATTATCCCAGCCTGGGCTTTGTCAAGCCTGACCTTAAAAACCTCTAAGGAAGGAGATTCCACCACCTCCCTAGGTAACCCATTCCAGTGCTTCACCACCCTCCTAGTGAAAAAGTTTTCCCGAATATCCAACCTAAACCTCCCCCACTGCAACTTGAGACCATTACTCCTTGTTCTGTCATCTGTTACCACTGAGAACAGTCTAGATCCATCCTCTTTGGAAGCCCCCTTCAGGTAGCTGAAAGCAGCTATCAAATCCCCCCTCATTCTTCTCTTTTGCAGACTAAATAAACCCAGTTCCCTCAGCCTCTCCTCTTAAGTCATGTGCTCCAGCCCCCTAATCATTTTTGTTGCCCTCCGCTGGACTCTTTCCAATTTATCCACATCCTTCTTGTAGTGTGGGGCCCAAAACTGGACACAGTACTCCAGATGAGGCCTCACCAATGCCAAATAGAGGGGAATGATTACATTCCTCGATCTGGTGGCAATGTTCCTACTTATACAGCCCAAAATGCCGTTAGCCTTCTTGGCAACAAGGGCAAACTGTTGACTCATATCCAGGTTCTCGTCCACCGTAACCCCTAGGTCCTTTTCTCCAGAACTGCTGCCTAGCCACTTGGTCCTTAGTCTGTAGCAGTGCATGGGATTCTTCCGTCCTAAGTGCAGGACTCTGCACTTGTCCTTGTTGAACCTCATCAGATTTCTTTTCGCCCAATCCTCTAATTTGTCTAGGTCCCTCTGTATCCTATCCCTACCCTCCAGTGTTTCTACCACTCCTCCCAGTTTAGTGTCATCTGCAAAGTTGCTGAGGGTGCAATCCACGCCATCCTCCAGATCGTTAATGAAGATGTTGAACAAAACCGGCCCCAGGACCGAACCTTGGGGCACTCCACTTGATACCGGCTGCCAACTAGACATGGAGCCATTGATCACTACCCGTTGAGCCCGATCTAGCCAGCTTTCTATCCACCTTATAGTCCATTCATCCAGCCCATACTTCTTTAACTTGCTGGCAAGAATACTGTGGGAGAGCCGTACCAAAAGCTTTGCTAAAGTCAAGGAATAACACATCCACTGCTTTCCCCTCATCCACAGAGCCAGTTCTCTCATGATAGAAGGCAATCAGGTTGGTCAGGCATGACTTGCCCTTGGTGAATCCATGTTGACTGTTCCAGATCACCTTCCTCTCCTCGAAGTGCTTCAAGATGAGATTTTGGCTCTCTCCAAACCAGACTTCAGATATTAAATCCCTCCCCGTTCCTGGCTCCAAAGATATAGGTGCAAATTCAGATTGTGTGATTTCAATCTGAATTTTTATCTCTCAGGTGAATTTATAATTTAGATTGATAAAATGTGCTTTCATTAATTGAGAATTAAGGATATGTACCGGGCTGTGCTATTACTAACTATATTGGGCCTAATTTCCACAGCATCAGAGACACAGCTGCTCAGCACCTCAGAAAAATCAGACTTGTTACTATTCCCTGTGTACTGCCAGTGTGCTTGTCTACCTGGCCCCACATGGCTGGGATCTGATTGGGTTGGAGACCAGCTCAGTCCATGTGCTGCTGCAGAAGTTAAGTTCAGCTGGGGCACTTGAGCAGACCAATCCTAGATTTAAAAATGGAGGGGGGGGGAGGGAGAAAGGGTGGTATAGGGTTTGCCTGCTCTTGTGATTTTGGTGGCACAATATTTGGTATTTTTATTGAAAAGATGATGTAAAAAAGAACCCAACGTTCTAGGGTTGTTTTTTTAAAAAATTCATTATTTTTAAGCCATGCTAATGATTGTAGGGGCCCGACTCATGAGTTTTGAACACTAGGGATTTGTGATACATCTAGCAGCAGGACATTCTCAGTGCAGAGCTTCTGAAGTTGGAACTCACTTTCTCCCACTGGGTCAACAGAGCCAGAATTTGTTGACCGTAGAGTACAATGCAAAGGAGATTTCTCTCTCTCTCTCTCTCTCTCTCTCTCTCTGTGTGTGTGTAGATAGAATGTCCTTTTTCTTTTTGTTATTTGGAAAAGAAGCAAATTGTATGTTTTTATTCCATTTGATATGTGACTTTACTAGAGCTTCAAGGCTGTGAATAAGAGCAGAATTTAGCTCTGTATATTGCATGTAGCCAATATGTCTTAAGTGGTATATAATGTGAGCACTGGAATGGATCGGCACCTGTGGACACATTACAGACTTTGATGTGGTACCATATTTAGGATCTGTGCCAGTAACAGTCCTAATAAAATTTACAGATAAAATTTGCTGAACATTTGCCACAAGTTTTTAAACCACAATATTTTTCTTATTTTTGTTTTGTTTTGTTTTCAAAACGACCAAAAGAGCATTTTCATTTTTAGATCAAACTTATAAAACCTCAAGAAACCATCTGAAACTTATAAACTTTCCATTTTGTTTTATATTTAGATAATTAAAAATACCAAACTATTCTTTTTAATTGGGATTTTAAAAAATCACTCCCAGTCACATACCTTGTAAACTAAGTTTCATTGAACAGTGATTTTTTATATAGCTCAGTTAAAATAACCTTAGAAAAGAATGGTTTTTATAATTGAAATACTGAGAAACTCCTGAATGTTTGAACAGGGCAGCAACCAAGGCCTGATAGATAATACTTGCAAAGAATAACTAAGTGATGATCTGTTACTGTAATATAAATTCTTATGCCATCATGAACTATAAAAACCATCATGACAGATTAGGAAAACACAGAATCCCAACAGCCAAAGGTGTCCCAAATACCTCAGATTTCTTGCCTCTAGGCATATACATCTATCTTTCCGGAGTAAATTCTGCCTCTTGATACCAATTTCTCAAGCATTGTCAGAGCATAGATGATGGGCCTAGTTCTTCTGGTAACAAACAATAACCTGTGTACCAGAATCTTGGTATAGGCTGGGAAGTTAAACAGATGCTGCTGAATAAACATGCCACTGCATTAGCTCCCCATTCACTTCAGAACAAAGTCCAAAGTTCTGGTACTTAAGTCCTCTCAAGTCAGAGGTGAATTTGGTCTTTTGAGTCCAATTCTCACATTTACCCAGGTGTAAGTTAGGAGTAGCTCAATTGAAGTCAATGGAGTTATACCAGTGGAAACCAGTGAAGGTGAGAGAGGAATCAAACCCACAGTCTCTAGGCTATCTATGGAGATACACAGAGCCTGATTATCCTATCCCACTGTTTTTTCACAAGCGCAACTCCATTGACTTGAACTGCCTCAAACTTCAATTGATATACACCAGAACCAGGGCAAGAATATTCAAAGCCAGAACATCTCATGATCATTTTGGTGTAAAGTACACAACAGAGACACAACAAGATTTACTGGGGAGTGTGTGTCGCATTTCTAAATTGCACACTGCTTAAGAGATGGCAGAATGAAACCCTGAATGGTTGTTCTATGAAGTACGCTGGTCAGAGTAGTCATGAAACAATTTTTTTTTAAAAAAGTCATGCCACCAGAATGACTGTTTGGTATACCACCACATCACACAGAACGCCATTAAATCCTGGAAAGCCACATGAGACGCCAAGGGAGCTATGTTGATGTGCATTAGGTGAGGCTTTGGTCCACGTCTTTGATCGTTACATACTGCTGTAGTATTTCCATGTAATCACAAGTTACCCTGCTGAGGGTTATTTAGAACAGCCATAATTGGTGGATTTATCCAGATCAATAGAGAGTTTCTACATATTGATTAATATCCTGGGTATAAAATCATCATCACCTGGAGAGGAGAAGCAGTGACTGAATGAAAAGGTCAAATATTCTGATTTAATATAGAAGGGGGTCAGTGAATGTGAAAGAAATAGGATCAAATTACCTGAAAGTGCGCACACACTATTGTTGTAATTTGCAAAAATGGAAGACTCAGAAGTAGGTCATTCATTCAAGTGAGTCTTCAAGCTTTCCTTATGCAGTGCAGTGAGCTAACATTAACACGATCGTAAATGAACTGAAACTTAACCAATCGGGGCACAAAAGGAGGTACAGAGTTCTCCTCCAATTGCATGTTAGATGTGTAATTTAGGAGGAGATGTTACTAGACATGACTCTCCCTGTCTAATTTGCTCAAGACTAATTAGCATTCTGGCCACCGGGATACGTAGCCATACACATTAAGAATATGAGGGAAGGTAGAGGAAGAAATGGAGCAATGCAGAGAAATTGAAAGGTCCAGTCACATAGGCTAATTGCCTGAATGAAAAATGTTCAGTTCCCCTATGTAACTGGCATCAGCTAGTCCAAGAGCCTTGGAGGCTAAGTTGCATTATGGGTCAGTCTTTACATTGTGGCAGATTCTACTGGCTTTACTCTGCAAATAGTCCTATTGCGTGAAATCATGACCCCATTGAAATCAATGGCTCCAGAATTTAACCTGTTGGAAAAATTGAAACAGCCATAGAGTCAGATACTACTTCAGCCCTATTCAGCTATCAGAATCCGGCCCATAAGGAATCGGGTGAATAGTGAATAGACAATTGCACAAATATGTTTTCTTTGGTATCAGAGTCCCATCTCCCAAAGAAGAGAAGCACTACAAGATCTTTTGCTGGTTCTACTTTAGTGCTATAACACTAGTGGGCCACCTTCTGGTCTCATTTGCATGCCCTTTACACCGTCTTCAAGTCTCTTACAGAATGTCTGCAGGGCATCTAGCACACTGGGGTCTTGATCTGGGTTGGGGCCCCTAGGTGCTACTGCAATATAAATATATAATAAAATAATACAGGGATAAACCAAACTGCCCCTGGAGAGAGTCAGTGAATGCAGCAAATGCTGGGGAAGAATTGCACATAACTTGAAGCAGGTCCCACAACACAGACAGCACTGACTACTTGACCAGCAAGGTTTACGTGTGTTTTCCTAGGAACCTTGCTCTGCATCGCAGGCCCAAATGCTCCTGCACTAGTCAACGTTTGATATTCTGCTGAAAGGGGTGAGCCTATGAGACTTCTAGAGCTGATTTGCTGCAACAGCAGGGAACGGAATACGGCTTCCAGGAGGTGTACCAATCTGAAGGAGATGACCGTATCCTGACGACTCCCGTGGATGGATTACATTGCTACTTACTGTACATGTATCTGGGGACCTTCGGCACATTTTGGATTGCTCCCACTGAACTCAAGGAGCTAGTTCTGATCTCAGTTACACTGAAGTAGATCCACAGTAACAACAGCGAAGCCAATGGCATTAATTGGATTAACACAAGTATAGCTGAGGCCAGAATCTATTATGCCGGCGACTTCAACCAAAGGAGGATTAGAAGCTTTTTTGAATAATAATGAACTTGGTCTTAACATCCATGTTTTCCCCCTACATGTGGATTGCCCTTCCTAAACTGGTGTGGGAGGCCACTGCTTTCTTCTGGTTTGAATCCCTCCTGCAGACCCCCTTCAAGATACAAGAAATTAGCCAGCTAATGGCTGGGTAGAGGGTCAGCTGGGGTTAGGTTGAAAAAGAAATGGAACTAGCATAACATGGACCATACATCATCCACTGGACACTGTGCGTGTATGACTCCCTGCCCCCTTAATTCCCTCATCTATTGTCAGCTGTTTGTCTCCTATAACGTACAGGTTTTTTCCTGGGCCCGGGGAGGGGATGGGGTCGGGGACTGTCTCTTCCTGTGTCTCTTAACATTTTGGGTGCTTCCAACAATATAAAAATAAATAAATAAGGGGAAAGAATGTTCAAGGCACAAAGGGCAATTATGTGCTAAACTCTCAATGGGAGGTAGATGGTTAATTGTCCTTTGTGCCTTGGAAAATGTCCTCCTAATAACAACTTGATTTTAATATTCCATTGGTGTTTCTGAGGCACAAGTAGAGGCAGCATGAGTTGACCACGTGAGGCTCAGAGGAGCTGAAAGGGGTCAATAGAATCCCATCGCCTATACAGAATTTAGAGCCTGCTTCTGATTTCACTTAAACCAGCTTTACACCAGTGTATTACTATGACCTATTCATTTATTCCTGATTTACACCAGTGTGAATGAGAGGAGAATCAGGCCTTCTGCTTTTCCCTGGAAATTACAGGGTTTGACAAAGGCCAGCCAAGGAGAGGCCAGAAGAAAGAACTTGGTTGGGGGGCCGGTATAAATCAAAGAAAAGACGATTGTTAAAAGTACAAAGAAACTGGTGTGTCCATGGAGGAGTGGCAGGAAAGAAAGCTAGTCACACAACCACCCTTGAACTGGAGAAGCCTGCACACTGCTCTGCTGCTGTTACTGCGTTAGCAAAAGGGTGCGAGGTGTCTTCCCCCAAAAGAATGCCTCCCAAGAGGGAAGAAAACAAGCAGAGTGTCAGCACCAGCTGGCAGCTTGAAAAAAACAGCCAGACAATTAAACAGCCCCATCGGGAACACTGAATGTCTGCCCTGGCTTCCTCATCATCACTATTCAAGGCACTGTCAAAAGGACAATAAAAGGTGCTGTAAAGAGAAGACAAAGCGCAAGCACTCGGAGCAGCAGTGGGGCTGGCAGAAGGACCACAGTTTTCAGACTTGGGTTCCTAAAGCTAGGGACCTACATTTGTATTTAGGCATTTAACTAAAGGTCTTGATCTGCAGACGTGCTAACACAATGGAATCAACAGGAGCCCTACCATTTATTTAAGTTGTGTGAGGATCAGGACCTTCCTTTTTTAATATTTTTCACCTAAACGAGTCTGAGACAAGCTAAAGTGGATCTCTGCACCCATCCGAGACTTCCTGCAAGAAATCTCTGTGCAATGGCAGACGCACAGACCTGGGACCTGTTCAATGTTAGTTTAAGTGTCCACATTACCAAGTTTTCCAAGTATCTTCAAGGCCCTGGGTCATATCCTCAGCTGGTGTAAATTGACATCTTTCCATTGGAGCTATGCCAATTTACACAAGTTGAAATTTTGGCCCTCTGAGACTGAGAAGGCAAGGCCAAGAAAGGGACGTGCTTCAGGAACACACTGCTGGATACTGAAACTCGTCACAGAAGAGGTTCCTACTTTGCTTCTCACTAGTGTTCCCATTTCTCAACTATGGATTTTTAACACAGGTTAAATTGTGGATTTATGGAGTTTTCACTGGTGATTTTTTTAAGTTTCTTTCCCAATGGAGTGGAGGGAGAACAGCAGCAGGCTGGGTAAATGGCTCAACTGAGAATCCAAATGCACCTGAGTAGGTTGTGCACAAATGAGCAGGAACAAACCAGAACGTGGAGTCTGGGTTCAGAAGCCTAAGCCCACAGCATCGGTGGAGGACAGGAGAGGGTTAGCAGGGGGGAAAACAACCAACCAAGAAGAGTCCCTGGACAGGATCCAAGACCCAGAACTGAGGGAGAAGAAGATTGGATTTGAGTTCTCTGAAGATGTGGTCAACAGCAGAATTTCCATCCAAATGGCAGCCCGCACCACTATAGAACCTGGGACAGATCTTCAGCTGGAACATATCACTAGCAAATTCACACCAATGGAGGACCAGGTTAATTCACACCAATGGAGGACTATACACCAGTACAGTCGAATCCGTGGCCTGTTACTGATTTCACAGTGGTGTCAATCGTAAATAAATTCCACTGATGTCTGTAGAGTTACAGCTGTGCAAAACCAGCGTGAGACCAGCATCAGTCCCCATGTCTGCAAGTGCTGGCATATGCAGAGCTGCATGAATCATGCAGGCAGCCCGATGGAAATGCGCCACTTTGGGTACACATGATGGGCTAGACCAAAGTTAAGAGGAGTCAATAAATGTGTGAAAGAAACAACTGGCTGGATCTGAAATACGAAGTGGGGCATTTAGGAAACAACATTTTAGCAAACCTATCAAAGATGCTGGGGATTTGAACAAGAAGAGAAGAGCTTATTAATTGCATGGTTTGAGTATGAAGAGATACACAAACCAAGAACAAGGGAGGCTGTGAGAAAATTGCCATTTAGGGTACAGAAAGTGCTATTTTTAATTGTTGTACAGCACCCTGGCACTACTGTGAGAGTTGCCTCTGAAAAACCTAAGATAGAGTTAAATTTTAAATGACCGGCTCAGTATGTGGACACTGACTTGCTAAGGTTTGAGAAGACCCACAGAAGCAGATGGTTTTTGTTATCTCTAAAGCAGAAATCTTAGAGAAGGACAGATTCCTCTGAGCAATAACGGCAAGGAAGGAAATTGTATTTGAGGCCCAGAAGAACCTATTCTTTCCAGTTTTAGGCACAGTGATTAACATCAAAAGGAAACAATGGATACCCACTAAACAGGTGCTTCCTATATACTTAACAGCTCCCCTCCTGTCTGTTTGGGATATTACAAAGTTCTCGTCTATTGTTTGGGCAATTCCAAGCATTATATTTATACCTATCATGTCAAAGACTGTGTTCTGGGTTCCAAAGCTCAGAGCACATGAAGAACTTTGTGCCAAGTGGTACATTAGAGACATCTTGCTCCAGATTCCTCCGGGAATGAAAGGCCAGTGGAAATATGGGCCTTGCTGAATTTCCCTAGTCAGAGCATGGCAAAGAAGAGCAAAGCTGAGGAAATTGGTTGATGTGATTGCAGAGCCATTGGCCATGATCTTGGAAAACTCATGGCGATTGGGGGAGGTCCTGGACGATTGGAAAAAGGAAAATATAGAGCCCATATTTAAGAAAGGGAAGAAGGAGAACCCGAGGAACTACAGAACAATCAGCCTAACCTCAGTCCCTGGAAGAATCATGGAGCAGGTCCTCAAGGAAACCATTTTGAAGCACTTGGAGGAGAGGAGGATGATCAGGAACGGTCAACATGGACTCACCAAGGGCAAGTCATGCCTGACCAACTTGATTGCCTTCTATGATGAGATAACTGGCTCTGTGGATATGGGGAAAGCAGTGGACATGATATAGCTTGACTTTAGCAAAGCTTTCAATACAGGCTCCCAGAGTTTCTTGCCAGCAAGTTAAAAAAGTATGGATTGGATGAATGGACTATAAGGTGGATAGAAAGCTGGCTAGATTGTTGGGCTTAACGGGTAGTGATCAACTGCTCAATGTCTAGTTGGCAGCCGGTATCATGAGGAGTGCCCCAGGGGTCGGTCCTGGGGCCAGTTTTGTTCAACATCTTTATTAATGATCTGGATGATGTGATGGATTGGACCCTCAGCAAGTTCGCAGATGACACTAAGCTGGTGGGAGAGGTAGATATGCTGGAGGGTAGGGATAAAGTCCAGCATAACCTAGACAAATTGGAGGATTGGGCCAAAAGAAATCTGATGAGGGTCAACAAGGACAAGTGCAGAGACCTGTACTTAGGACTGAAGAATCCCATGCACCGCTACAGGCTGGGGACCGACTGGCTAAGCAGCAGTTCTGCAGAAAAGGACCTGGGGATTACAGTGGATAAGAAGCTGGATATGAGTTAACGGAGTGCCCTTGTTGCCAAGAAGGCTAACAGCATATTGGGCTCCATTAGTAGGAGCATTTCCAGCAGATCGAGGGAGTGATTATTGCCCTCTATTCGGCACTGGTGAGGCCACATCTGGAGTACTGCATCCAGTTTTGGGCCCCCCACTACAGAAAGGATGTGGACAAATTGATGAGAGTTCAGCGGAGGGCAACGGAAATGATTAGGGGGCTGGGGCACATGACTTTTGAGGAGAGGCTGAGGGAACAGGGGTTATTTAGTCTGCAGAAGAGAAGAGTGAGGGGGGATTTGATAGCAGCCTTCAACGACCTGAAGGGGGGTTCCAAAGAGGATGGAGCTCGGCTGTTCTCAATGGTGGCAGAAGACAGAACAAGGAGCAATGGTCTCAAGTTGCAGTGGGGGAGGTCTAGGTTGGATATTAGGAAACACTATTTCACTGGGAGGGTGGTGAAGCACTGGAATGGGTTACCTAGGGAGGTGGTAGAATCTCCATCTTTAGAGGTTTTTAAGGCCTGGCTTGACAAAGCCCAGGGTGGGATGATTTAGTTGGGGATTGGTCCTGCTTTGAGCAGGGGGTTGGACTAGATGACCTCCTGAGGTCTCTTCCAACCCTGATATTCTATGAATCTATGAACACTAGCTGTAACAGGCATCGCAGAAATTTCCTTTTCTAAGTAAAAATATTTCTCAGTCCACCATGCCAACAACAATGCAGGGGAGATGCTCACTGGATGATCCATTATCCAGGATGACATGACTTTTCGCAAAACAATTATGGGCTGATTATTCAGTCAAGAGAAACATGTGATTGGCCAACTATTTATAGGTTTTTTATAATGGAATGGAACATCCTGGTACCTATTGTTTTCCCTTTTAAACTGAAAGTAACAAACAATAGAAAACCATTCGTGTTCTGGGATCAAGACTCAGCTAACTACGTTTTGGAGAAGGCCCGATTAAATAGAGTTGGTTTAGAAGTGTCTACAGCCCAACGTAAGTCAAGTCACTACTCCATACGTTCCCACGTGTGTGTGTGTGTGTTTATGTGCACATACTCGCCTCTCTCTATTATATCTAGGGCCCTTCCAAATTCGCAGTCCATTATGGTGAATTTCACAGCCATAGGATTTGAAAATTGGTAAATTTCATATTTTCAGATGTTTAAATCTGAAATTTCATGGTGTTGTAACGGTGGGGGGGAGGGTCTCCAACCCAAAAGCGGAAGGGGGAGTCATGGGATTGTCTCCCTCACTTCTGTGTTGCCTTCAGAGCTGGACTCTGAAGGCAGCAACCATGGAGCTTCCTGCAGCTGCAGGAGGTTCCCGGAGGTGGAGTTGGGTCTGAGCTCCCGCCGAGAGCAGCTGTGCAGGGGATGGACAAGTCCTATCCCTTCCCAGCCCAGCCCAAGCTAGGAGCCCCCTGGCTGGGATGCTCCTAGCAGCAGCGGGAGATGGGATTTCATGGCAAAGGGCTTGTTTCACAGTCTGTGATGCGTTTTTCACAGCAGCGAAATTGGTAGGACCCTAATTATATCTGTCTGTCTAGTGAAATACTCAGCTCTTGTATAGTTCTTTTCATCCATAGAACTCAGAGGCCTTTACCAAAGTGGGTCAGTATAATTATCCTCATTTTACATCTCAGGAAACAGAGGCCAAGGTCACAGAGCAGGTCAGAGGCAAAGGTGGCATGAGGACCTGCCAGACTCCTAGGCTCAGTCCACAAGATCAAACTGCCTGCTGTTGTATATACAGATGTATGTGACTTTCTATATATGTGTATTGATAGCAGTGTGTGTGACGCATAGGCCCAGACCGGCAGCCCATAAAGAGGTAAATCACTTCCTGATGTCAGTGAGCGTTTTGCTTGGGTAGACACTGGCCTTGATTCTGCATAATTTGAGATGGTTCTTTCCCCCTTTCCGAGCTCTGTACTTCTCCGTTTGAGAAATAATCTGTACTAATAGTATGAAAAGGAGAATCAATAGAAAGAGAAAGTTTAATAAAAAACAAAACAATAAATGCATTTTCCATTGACTTTAAGTAGCCCTGCCCTTGATCTATTACTCTCACAAACCGGGCGAACTTTAAGAAATTAAAAACAAAAGTCATCTGGCTCACCATCAAAACCAAAAGGGAGTCTTTGAATTCTGTGTCTCTAGGTAGTCATATGACCCACATCACCGGAGCACCATCACAATGGATTTTATCCTCACTTCCCTGTGAAGTAGGAAGTTGTGACCCTAAGCCCCCCCGAATTCACACCCTGTACACTATTGTAATGATCTTTGTACAATCTTTGCCTCGTGAGCTATCATTTGAAAACTAACAACTCACTGATCATTAATATTCTTGTGTGATGTATTTCTGCGGTGTGTATTACGAGTTATGGATATAAATGCGGGAGGAGGCAGCATGGTGTCTACACCCAGCAAGAGAAAGCGGCTTGCTCTGGGTTTTACTTTTCAAAGGGTATGTCTTCACTAGCAATGTTAAAGCGCTGGGGGATAGAAATCGGCAGGGGGGTGGGAAGGCCACAGGAAGGGAAGAACAGCATGAGGTCATCCTGCCTCTTGAAGCCAGGTCAATGAAATTGGAGAGAGCAGCTTTTCAAAGGTTTACCGGACTATCAAGCGAGGGGCAGGGAACCCCTAAGTTATCTATCACAAGATAGACAAAAGGGAGCAGAGTTCTTGGGCAGATGGGTCCTTCAGCCAAGAAGGGGTTGATAAGTCTCTAGACACTGAATATAGGTGAGAAACCTGCTTAGGCAAAGATCTTTCACCTAGGAAGGCAAGGGAAACCAGCACCTTGTACTTCTGTGGAAGGTCTCAACTGAGGGAGTCAGTCATGGCTGGGAAGAGGAAAGACTGGTGAAAGAAACCATCTTGAACTGAGCCTGTACCTTGCTAAATTACGTTACAGATTTCTAGATGTGTGTTTCACTTTTAGTTGCTTGTAACTCTTTCCAACTTTATTCCTTTTACTCAGCACCACTTAACCTAAGTTCTATGTCCATTTTATTGTTGTTAATTGGTTTTATTTCTACTATCAATCAACTCAGTGCTATGTTTAAATGGAAGGGTGTATTTACCCCAGTTAAGTTAACAAGCTGGGAAGCTTCCCCCCGCCCTCTTTAAAGGAACAAACCACCCTTATTTCACTGAACTGTCCAGGAGTGGGCTGGACATTGCAGAGTGCACCATTGTGGGAAAATTCAGGGCTGGGAGTGTGTTGGGGGTCACCTTGCTGGTTGTAACCAAGGCTGGTGGAAGCCAGAGTGGGGCTGTAGACTGGCTGGCGGGGTCAGAGCTGCTGAACCAAAGCTGGCTGCAGAGTTCGGATGCTCAGGGTGTGACCCACATGCTTATTGGGCTGACTTTGAGCAGCCCAGGATGGTAGCTACAGTAGCAAAGCACTGTGAGGCACTCGGGGCTACAGGGTAAGAGGTGACAACCCCTTACTGGTCTGGATTGCAGCCTGAGTCCTGTGACAGAAGTATCAATTGCCCCCCACTCTTTTTTAAATACAAAGAGGAAACTGAGGCACAGGGAGCTTGAGTGATTTACCCAAGGTCACACAGGAAGTCTGTTGCTACGCTGAGAATTGGAGCAGGTATCTTCTGAGTACCAGTCCAATGCTCTATTGAGTAGACCATACTTCTTCCCGTTGACTTCAATGGACTTCGGATCAGTCCTTAGGTAGGTCTTCAGATATTCTCACAATTAAATATAAGATCCAAAACTGGAATGCCTATTAATTAGTATTGCTCTGTGAACAGCATTAGAGGGGAAAAGCAAATCATTCTGAAGAACAGGCTAGTAGATAAAATGTACTTTGGTCAGCTGACTGCACCAGCCATGACCGAGGAAACCCAATTACTGCCACTTCAGGGTAGCTCTTGAGTTCCCATCTCTCCTCCTCAGAGGCTGCCAGGTTAGAACATGCATTCCTCCTATCTGGCCTGCGAAACCTAATAACTTCCACCGCTGCATTTCTGCTTTGTGGTTATAACAAACTGCTCTGACCTGAGAAAACACAAAGGGGTCAATATGTATGTGTCAGCAAAGAGTAGGCTTTTAGTTATAGGCTTTGCTATAGTGCTCCTAACCCTAGTATCTGAGCACTTTCAACTGCTAATGGATTTATCCTTGCAACACCCCACTCACTTTTGAGATGGGAAACTGAGGTGACAGTAAGTCTACATCAGCGCTGGGAAGAGAACCCAGATTTCCTCAGTCCTATTCCAGCACCCTAAGCATGTAACCAACTTTCTCATGGGCCTTTTCTACCTTTTCTACGACCGTTTTATACCCTAATCCTGTAAAGACTTGAGCATGAGCTTAACTTTAAAGCAAGGGTCTCACTGAAAACAATGAGACTTCTCCCAGTGCTTAATGTTAAGCACGTGCATAAGTCTTTGTAGGACTGAAGCCTTGGTTTGGCCTGAGATCTCTTTGCTGTATTGGGCTGAGACACGACTGAGGGATGACTTGTTTACAGAGTCCTGATCATTAATAATCACGCTGGAAAACGTTTGCATATACATATGTACGCGCACAGTTTTGAAGTGAGACACACATATTGAATCATGCACGATACGCCCTCAATGCTTAGCGGCCTGGAGTTCGTCAGCCTGTTGAGTCTGTCGAAACTCACATTGGTCTACTGAGGGAGCTGCCCCATGAGCAATTTCTCCAACATCCCAATTTGGAAATGGAGCTGCACTCACTATTTTAGCAGAAGCGGTGTGCAATTGAAAGCTGAAGCTGCACCAATGCAGGTCAAATTAGATTTGGACATTGTGTGCATAGTCATTTGGAGAGCTCTTCAAAGGCGCGCCAGCATTTGACACAAAATACAAGTAAGAGCCACAGACACCATCTAACCCTCACGCTTTTTTTTTGTCAGTTTTAATCAGACAAATCCCTGAAACACAGACAGATAAAATGTTGGAATTACAAGAGGGAACATACAAGGAGAGAAGTGTTAGAGAGCGAGGTTGGAAATAATGAGAGAAGAGTTCATTCTAACATCATCTCCCTTCTTCATACGAGCCACAGTCTGCTGATCTCGGTTAGTCCTGGGGAGAGAAGAAACTGAAACTAGCAGACAGCAGGTCATTTGGAGAAGAGAAATCAGTGAGTCAGTTTAGAATCAATCCTTCACTCACTTCATTCCCCAGCTGCTTTTTAAGAGGTGATGAAGCTACAGACATGTCCCCGATTAGCCTTCTTTATTACAAACTATTTCAGGCTTTTTGACTTGTTTGAAAGGGTATGGAAATGTAAGAAAACCCAACATCCAACTGAAGTCAATGTGCTTTGGACCCTTTGCCCTAGCATGCAAATCAGCAGTAGCAAATACAAACAGCTGGAACAGAGAAGAAAGCAGCACCCTGGAGGAAAGCAAAACAAAATAATTAAACAAGTATGTGTGTAAACTAACCAGAACTGAAAAACACATACCTAAAAATGGCACCTGCTGAGGAGTCTGAAATAACTTGTGCCCTTTCCCCCACATTCACGGTCAGGTTACAATCTTCATTAAGCTGCCTTCATTAACCTATTGTTTTTCAACAAACATTTGACTTGGAGCCATAAGTGGCCAACTGTACCTCATCCACCTGAAAGTTCTCTTTAGATTTGTCATTGCTTCTGACTGTGAACCATTGGTGGCATTCAAGGGGTTGTGATTACTGCTGTAGCACCTGGAGAGCCCAACCAAAGGGTTAGTACAAACACAGAGTCGTAGACCCCAGCAGCTTACAGTCTCAATATGCAACAAAGAAAAAAGGGCAAAAGAACTGTAGTATTATCATCCCCATTTTACAGATGGGGACTGGAAGTACGGAGAGATTTAGTGACTTGCTCAACGCCACACAGTCTTGTAGCAAAGCCAAGAATTGAACCCCTCTTTTCGGAGTCATCGTCTACTGCCTTAACCAGAAGGCCACCCATCCTCCAACGTGGCAGCCCGCGTCTCCTGAATGTTCAGTCTCGACATTGTGGAAAAAAAGTTAGACGTAACCGAAACACAGGCTGTAAGCTGTCATCCAAAGATATAATAATGTTCTAAGCAGATGCTTAAAAAAGAGGGAATATGTGGCTAAAATAGAAAGATTCCCGTTACCAATGTAAAACGTGATCTCAGGTGGATACATTTAGTGAAACAATGAAAGCGAATCCTGTTACTGTACCTGCTAAACCTGCTATTTGGCCACAGAATTATCTCAGCAATTTAGGAATGAGGAACCAAGGCAGGACATCAAGCAGTAAAGAGACAATGAGCCATACAGACAGAAATGTCTACTGAAGTATAAGCTCCAATTATAACTTAGCAGTATTTGCTTGTTCGTTTGGTCTTTTCTCATCTGTCACACTGAAAATGTAGCCCCAGTACCCTGGATGATTTTTCAATTTTAAATGTTAACACCTCTATCACTGTAAGAAATATTAAATATTAGTGATGTAAAAGAAACCACCACATTCATTAAGAACAGCGTGTGTTAAAAAAACAAACTATTCCAACTTAGAGGCCTGTGACAAAATTTCTCGGCCAAGACTTTCAAAATAACTAGTGGCCACAAATTTTGGTGCTCAACTTGAGATATCCTGAAAGGGGCTGATTTTCACAGATTAGATGCTCAGCACTTTTTGAAAAATAGGCCCCTCTAAGATGTCTCAAAGCTCAAAAATGGAAGCACCCACGATCAGTCATTTTGACAACATTGGCCCTTTCATTTAAGGGTTTGTAATGTTCCTGAACCCATCAACTACTGGGCATTAGCGAAATTAATGTAACTGTCTCTAATTAATTCGTGCAGGCCAGTGCTTCATGCCAATATCATAAAAACACACCAGTAGCACTAAATTTTAAGCCCTTCTTCCCATGAGCAGAACAGAAATAGCTAGTCCTCACACTTTCATCTCTGCAGGGACAGTGGTAAGAGACTTAGGGCTGGTCTACACTAACCCTCCCTGTCGAACTAAGATATGCAGCTTCAGCTATGTTAATAACGTATCTCAGTTCGATCTTACCTAGGGTCCAGACGCGGCGCGCAGGCTCCCCCATCGACAGCGCTTACTCCTCGCGATGAGCAGGATTACAAGCGTCGACGGGGGAGCACTTCCTGGTTCGATTTATCGCGTCTAGACAAGACGCAATAAATCGAACACAGAAGATCAATCCGACGCCTCCGACGCAGCGGGTAGGTGTAGCCTAGCCCTAAGCAAATAGCAGGACTAAAACCAGAAAATTTGCATGCTGTTTTGCTACTCTTCTCGAAGCCTGTGAGTAACTCAGGACTTCCTTTAATGTTACTTAAAGAGTAAAGAATAATGAACATGAATTTCAGTTTCCAGTTCTAAATCTATCATAAGCCACCAATATTTATTCTGAAATTAAAATATTTAAAATGATGATTTAAACCCATAAAAACAACAAGGAGGCTGGTGGCACCTAAAGACTAACCGATTTATTTGGGCATAAGCTTTCGTGGGTAAAAAAACCCCACTTCTTCAGATGCTGACTCCATGCATCTGAAGAAGTGGGTTTTTTACCCATGAAAGCTTATGCCCAAATAAATCGGTTAGTCTTTAGGTGCCACCGGACTCCTTGCTGTTTTTGTGGATACAGACCAACACCGCTACAACCCTGATTTAAACTCGTGGTTCAATTCACTCATTCTTAAGTAATTAAAAAACAAGGTCCAAGACTTCTTAATTCACAGTACAGATACAGGGCTAGATCCTCAGCTGGGATAAAGATGGGTCAACTCATTGACTTCAGTGGATTTATACCAGCCGAGGATCTGGTCCCCAATGAGAAACAAACAGAGGTTGCTGGTTGTGATTCTGTCAGGAATGGTATTATTATTGGGGTTGCAATATCATCTTGGGACCCCACTCAAAGATCAAGGCCACACTTGTTGGCACTGAATATCTATTCAGCAAAAAGACAGTCCATCCCCAAAGAGCTCACAATCCAGGATATTCAAAAGTCATGACAGGTGGATGAGACAAAACAAATGGAGATTAGGATGAGGAAACAGTCAAATGAGCAAGTTACCACCCAATAAGTAGAGGTGTGGTGATGTAAGAGGCGAATGGAATGATTTTTACAGGACTCAATCCAACCCCCATTAAAACCAATGGCAAGACTCCCACTAAGTAGAAGCACCAGATTAGCCCCGCCCCCGAGAGACTTCTCAAAAGCCCATAACCTTTTCCTTTCCACACTGCCACCTTTACTAAATACGGTGATGAATTTTTTATTCATGGCAGCAGCAGCCTTAAAAACTTGCCACTTTGACGGTAGATAGGCAAGGTTAACCCGGTTACTCCTGAAGGCATTCTGCACCAAAAACATTAAAAATTCTGCGCCAAAAAATTAAAAATTTTGTGCACAATATTTTAAAATTCTGCAAAATTCTGCAATTGTTGTCAAAAAAATGTGGAGGCTGCAGCATGGCACTGAGGAGCACAGGCCACTGGCTGCACAGAGGTGGGAGATCGCTGTGTAGTTCCCCCCACCCCCTGGACACAGACTCAGAGGTGAAGCTGCACCCAACCCGGACACAGCGTAAGGACCGGGCCTGCCTCAGAAACACCCCAGGGCCCTGCCCCTCTGTGTCAGGTGGACCAGGTGTGGGCAGGCAGCTCAGCAAGGCAGGATCTAAGTGTGGGGGGATCCAGGTGTGGGTTGAGAGGGTTCTGTGTGGGGCAATCTGGGTGCGAGCAGCTCAGTGGGGGATCTGGGTACAGGGGCATCTGGATGCACAGGGGCCTGTTGCGGGGTTCTGGGCGCAATGGTAATGGGACTCTGCAGGGGGTCCATAGAAGGTGCTTGAGGGTCAGCAAGGGGGGTCTGCATGTGGGGGATATAGAGCTCGGCATGGGGGTCTGGATGTGCGGGGTTCAGTGGGGGGGTCCAGATGCTGGGGGAGTGGGGTTCAGTGGGGTGGGGATGCAGGTGCAGCTGGTTGGGGCTCATCGGGTGGTCCAGGTGCATGGGGAGTGGGGCTCATCGGGGTGGTTCTGAGTGCGGGGGGGGGAGAGTGAGGATTGGCAGGAGGGTCTGGGTATGAGGGGGTCTGGATACACAGGGGTTGAGCGGATGGGGGAGCAGCTCTCCATACAGGGATCCCTCCCCCTGCAGCTGAGGAGCGATGGGCGCAGGAAGCGTGAGGGAGGGAGTTTGCACCACTTCCTGCAGCTGGGGGAGAAATCTGGGGGTGGGTCTGACCCGGCCCTGGATGCTGTGCAGGGGAAGAAGAAGTCCAGTCCTCCCCAGCCCAGTCGGGACGAGCAGCTGAGTCCGGAGCAGGGTAGGAGCCACCAGCTGGGTCTTCCCCAGTCCTGCCCCTTGCCCCACAGTGATTTACCTCTCCTCCGGCTGCCCTGGGGACTCGAAACATACTGCTGGGGAGGGTTGCATGACCGCTCTTCCGGCTTCCCTTTGCTTCCCCATCAGAAGGTCATTTTTCTGTGGGGAAGCAAAGAAATCTGCAGTGAACATCAATTCTGCACATGCGCAGTGGTGCAGAATTCCCCCAGAAGTACCCAATAGCTGCAATATTCCTACCCTTCCTATGGAAAATTCCCTGGATACTGCAGATACTGAGGCTAGACAACAGCAAATAGTTAATTATCTAAGGCAACCGGTAAGTTGTTTAGGGCCTCCATTGTATTTTTCCTAGCTAATGAAGCTGAATGCTGGGCATAGACCTTACAGCCAAGTGCTGTACTGTGCCCTGACTGTGGCATCTTCTAGGTACTCTGGCTAGCTTCACTGCCACGGGCACCCATATTGGAGTGATGAATACTGCCCTATTGGCTGGAACTTGTTAGATATACTGAATTCTTCCAAACGTTCTCCTCACAGCCTGGTGCAAGAAGAGAACAAACAAGCAGGCTTGGAGTATTTGAACAACGTATTTGCTGCGCAAGAGAGCACTCAAAAATGAGCCTGCTGGTCCTTTGCCTGCATTCCCCACACTGAGTGCAGTGTTAACAGAGTTTGTAGAGCTGTTGGGAAATAATATGAGTTTTTGGAACACAAACTATCATTGCTTCTGATTAAAACAATCCAGCTCCCAGTTTGGTACAGTTCTGGCCACATACTGTATTAAACATACATTCCTGCCTCTCCACTTACTCTCCCAGTTTCCTATCTGAAACCCATTATTTCACAAAGGTCATTTAGACACCTTCAGCGCAACAACATAAAATTACCTCCAGTGTGGGTTTTGAAATAATCTTCCTTCCTCTTTTTCTTTTTTCTGGACAATTCTCGAGTTGACAGCTATTAAGGCTGCTCTCATTTTTGTCAAACATGCCACCTTCAGGGAGCATCTTGGAGCAGTGCTGTTACAGGAGACAGATAGATTAAAAAAAAAGAAGAAGAGGTAATGAATATGAAGTGTAAATGCCTTAGTGAAGTAATGGAGACATGTTCTAACTGCAAGTGAAATTTGACCTTCTGGCTGGAAACCTGATAGTGAACCAATTGGAGAACTTAAGAAAATTGGATCAGCCTCAATAAGCACAGAGTAAACATTGGAAGTGCAATACAGTCTTATTAAACATAATGCACATTTAATGCATAATTTTATTGCAACCAATTTCATGCTACTGCTTTAAATGAGTCTGAGTCTACTTCCACTGCAGTGGTCCACTACCATTAGTGCCTCTTAAAAGAATTGCAAGGCCAGTAAACTATCACTGGTCTTATCTCTTTCTTAGTCCATACTTTCTGCTTCATAAACTCTCCTAGTTCCCATGGCTTCCAGGGAGATCTTGTCTTCGTTCAGCACACGGCATCTGAAACACTAAACTGTTTTGGCAAGCCTTGCACAGATGGGAATGTTACAACATTTCCATTTTATGCTGGTGCAGTAAAGCAGTGAACCTTTGCATCTGTAGATCACTTGTCTGAATACCGGCCCTACAATGGGAGTTCCTGGAATCTATAAAATCCGCCTGGTGCTGAGCATTTCTCAAGCACAGCAGGCAAAACCCTATTTTTCTAAGTGACAGCAGTAGTATTTGCTCTCTGACAGGAACAAGGAATAAGGAAAACAAATGATGCCGAGCGCTAAGCAGGTGGGTAACTCCTCACAGATTGATATAGTATAGCTGGATTAGCACATGTGACACTGCAAGGAAGTGGTAGTTAATTGTAACCATCAAAGCATGGAAATTCAGAGCCAAAGCTTGCAAGCTCTGCAAACTTTCCCTGTTGTGCCTACATATTGAGACGATCTGAGCAGACCCAGGATTCTTATCTAGATCCAGATTTTGAAATCCCAAAGAGATAAGGGGGTTTGGGTTGGTCCCTTCCAGAGGGAGCATCTATTCCATTTGCAATAGAGTAACCCTCCCCGAATGTTCAATTCTGGGTGTTTGGATCCGGATTTTGCTTTGAACGTATCTCTAGATGTGATAGCGTTGCTTAACGGTATAAGATTATTATGAACACCTGTACTATAGAAGTGCTTAGCAGCCTCAGTTCAGACCCCGTTGTGCTAGGTGCTGCATGAATACATAAGACGGGGTCTACACCTGAAAAATCAGATCAACCTAGCTACATTGCTCGAGGCTGTGAAAAATTTTGCACCCTGCAAAACAGTTAGGTCGACCTAACCCCCATTGTAGACATGACTAGGTCAATGGAAGAATTCTTCTATCAACTCAGCTAACTCTCTCTCAGAGAGGTGGATTACCTAAATTGATGGAAAAACTCCTTTCGTCAATGTAGGAAGCATCTACACTACAGTACTACACTGTAGTAAAGTCAATCCCCACCCTAAAGAGTCTATAATCTTAGTTAACGACAAGGCGCAACATGTGAATGAGGCAAACAGCAGGGTGGGAAACAAAAGGATAATTCAGCATTGACCAACCCCAAGCATTCACAAATCATGAGTCCAGCTCCCTAAAAATCATGAGATTGGCTTAAAAACAGGAGATTCAAAGGAAACCAACATGTATATTTTTCTATTCATGTTCTGCTTATTGAGCCTTTAGGAGTCACATGTTCAGTTCTTTTTCTGCAACCACAAAGGCTAGAAACATCTTTTTTTAAGAGAAAGCTGGACTATATGACCACAGGGCCTGCGGCTTTTAGGAAAAAACCCATATGTTGTGAGGCCCATGACAAAAGTTGCCAACACTGAGGATTGCGAGTCAGGAGGACTAGAAAGACAGTTGTAGCCACAGTGCTTGAGACTTTGGTGCCACACTGGGAGGGTGGGATGAGTTAAGCCCCAAGTGAAGAGAGCACCCGATCCTCCCAGGTGCTGCAGACACCACGTACTTGTAACACACTTAGAACAGGGAACCCCTGACACTAAACACGCCACCAACTCTTTGTCAGGAAGAAGGCCCCCAGCAGCACCTGCTCGGGCTCCTGACAGCCTAATGGGCACAGCTGGGCTGCATGAGCCAGACCACCTGACAAAACGTCCCTCCTGATTGGCTGAGGAAGCTAGCAGGATTGCTCTTAAGCCCAGCAGCAGCAGCGGTTTGCTGGCTGCTCAAAGCATTCGCCCACCGCTGTGCTAGTTCCTCCTTCCTCCAGTCCTGCCCCTGCGGCAGACCCAGGCTTGCCTCTGTCCTAGACCCAGCCCCGCTCCTGCCTAGATACCCTCCAGATAACCCAGCTTTGACCCTTGGCTCCTATTCCCAGAGGACTCCTGCTCCAACCACTAGGCACAACCACTCATGTCCTGGTCTCTGACACTCATTCTCTCTAAGACCTATTGTTGTTCCAAGTCAGTTTGATTTGAAGTCACACAGAATTTGATCCAAGATCTGTACAGCCATGGTAGACTTGAGCCATACTGTGGTGACCTACCATGTCTTTCAGCCTACATGTCGTGCAGTCACATTGCTTAATAAACTCACCTGATACGGTGATGAGCACGGTATAAGAATCTACGTAGAATAGAATGGAACAAGGGCCAAAGTGGGTGCCCTGTTCGCAGCTCACCTGCAGGTGTGCACCCTTGAACAGGTGATATTTGTAAGAGTTTATACCATTCCTATGTGCCTAAAAATGACACCACAAAACCAGACAAGTTTAGAGCATAGGGTGTGTTCTAAGTGCATATATACGTTTTCAGTATAGTTAGGGGTACAAATTATATTCCTAAACCTAGGTGACGGCTTTGCACATTTAAGGAATGATGAATTATTGAAAAGCACTCTGTACATAATGCTTTTCTCTCCATTTCCTACAAATCAAATTACCAAGAGATGTATTTGATTGTGAGCATATTTAGAAAATGCAAAAGCCATGCAATTTTCTTTTTTTATTATTTTTAAAAAAGCGAGACAAATTCTTCAATCATCTTTTACTCAAAAAAAAAATAAAAATCTAACTACCAGCAGGGCAGCACTCATGAACAATGAGAAGCTAACATACATGAGTGATGGAGGAGAAAAGAATCAGGAAATAAAATACTTCAGTGTCAGTCTTCCAAGGAGCCATTAATAGTGAGGCGAAATAAGTTAAAAATACGGTAATGACACTATTGCTTTAAGTCAAACCAAAATGTTGAGGCCCACCTGCACTTGCCAACAATGCACACGTGATTGCACGTAAATGCCAATCTGTATTTTTGGAATCTAACTACCAATTTAAATATGTGTTGCTTTGATTGGTACTCACAAACACAGCCTTGCAATTCCACACACATCGATGCAAGCAGGACTCCACTTTTTGTTTGAGAAAGTCTGTCCCTGGGTATTAGTATAACCGAGGTGTTGTAGGTGCATAGATTTTTGAGGCCAGAAGGGACAAGTAAACAGTAAAATTTTCAAAAGCGCTCAAGTGGTTTAGAACCCTAAGTCCTTTTTTTTGAAAGGCACTTAGGCCTGAAATCTCACTGAAAGTCAATGGACTTAAGGCATGGTTACTCTTCAAACTCAAGGTGTACATTTCAGCTTGAGGAGACATATCTTTGCTAGCTTTGACTGAGCTAAAGATAGAATGTAGCCTCAGCGGCATGAGTGATGGGAAGGGCAAGCTGTGCTGAATACAAGCCCCTCCGAGATGCTAAGTAAATACTCAGGAAGCTAGCCCCTCCTGCCACTTGAACCGCCATGGCTAAGCTTTATTTTAAGTGAACTAGCTCAATCAAAGCTAGCACAGGTACATCTCCTCAAACTGGAATTTACACCTTGAGCTCAAAGTGTAGACTTACCCTAAGCCTCCTAAATCACACGCACTTTTGAAAATGTTGCTCCTAGTCTGATCTCTTGCATAACACAGAACATAGACCTTCACCCATGAATTCTTGCTTCAACCCCTCTTCTTTCCTTTCCCTTTCTTTTTAATGTTTGTTTGAAAAGAAGAACAGAAAAGAACCAAAAGATGAAATATATAATCATTCTTATGATTTCAGACTCATTAGTTTGGTGGTTTATTACGGGAGTTATGGCTATGATTCCAAAGATTGAAGTTGAAAGACAACTTTCATTCCAAGTTATGGATTCTTCCCCTCTCCCACCCTCACCCCAACTTCCCATAAACAATCTTATTTTGGTCTAAGGCTAGAGTAGAATTATTATTTTTTAAAATATCTGAAATTGACGGACAAACTGTGTAGGAGTGGGTTTTAAAATAACTAGTTTGTGCCGTCTGAAGAAGTTTCTGAACAAAGCATTTCTATGTGCACCTATAAAAGAAATACGGTTTTGTTCTACCAACTTCCAACTTGTTTTCAGAAGAGATAACTTGTGCATTAAATTGGCTTGATAAAATGTATCTTCCTAAAACAAAAAGGAGATTGAAGGACAAAAGTCTTAATGATGGACCTTAAGTCAAGGCTCCTCTCCATGAATTATAATGTTAATTAAGGACCAGTTCTGAGGACTTTACTCATGCAAAGAAGTACCTTTCTCCACCAATACCCGCATTGATTTCCATGGGACTGCACATAGAATCATAGAAGATTAGGGTTGGAAGAGACCTCAGGAAGTCATCTAGTCCAATTCCATGCTCAAAGCAGGACCAGCATCTCAAAAGTTTGTGCCCGGTCAGATAGGCCTTGTGAGTAACGTAGGTTTCATTGGCAGAGACGACAGCAGGGTTGGAACTCTGGCCAGTCCCACACTGGGGAAATAGTTTATTGAAGTTACACAAAGCCAGTAGGGCTTGTAACTTTTATGGTTGTCACACAGATTAAGAGACTCCTGTCTACAGAAACTCACCACCATTTATAAACTATATGTTAACGATACCTTAACCAAGAATTAATAAATGGGTGATGTGGTGATGATAAATAATCAGTTGCTACACAGACTAATAGGTTGCTTATAATTAAGAATTTTAACAATCTACTACATCTTCTAGAGCTGTGCTTATCCATCTATCACTCACGTGACCGATTATTGCTACTATGCTTGGCAGAATTAGATTTTTATTGGTAAACATTGATTTCACTGTACACTCACAAACCAACAAAATTTTTTTTCCATTGATAACTGAAATTTACAGACAGGCAAAGTAAGAAAAATGCTGCTTAAGAAACTAGTTGAGTCAAAAATCAAGTGATTTAGACCTCTGAATTAGGCTTGTTACAAATGGACTAATGAATGACTAGTGAAAACAGGATCTGTTTATTGGTTTAAGGATATTTACTTTCTGTGCTTTGACATGTGACACTGACAATTTGTATTCTAATGGTTTATAAAGTTTTAACTTTTCAAATCTCAATGTCAGTCATTAAATAATTATCTGATCCTCCCACAACTGTGCAAAAATCTAAATAAATAAAAATCTAAAAATACTTAAAAATGAACTTTGCTTTTATCCCTCGATTATATAAAAAAATAAAAATTGAATTCTGCCAAGCCTAATTATTATTAATCATTTGTATTATGTCAATGCCTAGTCCTGGACCAGGCCCCCAGTTCACTAGGTGCTGTACAAATACAGAACCAAAAGACATGCTTTACCATGCTTAGAAATAATTTTACACCAGAGCTTACTCACTCAGATGTTCTAATTTACTTTTTCCTCTAAAACAACAAAAGCACTTCTACTTTTAAAAAGGTAACACCAAAACAATTAAAAGGAAATAAATTTCAGACAGCTTGTGGAACTCACAGCCACAGGAAAATGACTTTCAGAAGTGATGTAGATATGCATATAGCTAAGAATACTACGGCGAGACTGGTTAGGATAACATGATTAGGGCTGTCATTCCTCATGCTTTAGGGCATAAATTGATCCTTAGCTGGAGCTCAAGACCTGTCCCTCCATGTTACAGTATTTTGCATGCAGGTAAAGGGGGGGGGGGGAAGAGTGGTAGTAATTTAGCACTAGCTAATGTCCGAGATACAATACCAGGCCAAAAGCATCTTGATCTTTTGTGATATGCCAAGACTGTGATCTTTCATTTCTAAAAAAAAAAAAAAAATTGTCAGAAGCCAGGAGTGCTTTCACACTTTTCTAATTTCTATTCCAATTTACTGTACACCTAATAAAAGAACAAAAATGTGCTTTAGCTGTGGGCAGATTTTCAGACCTCATTGTTCTAAGCTTCTGAAAACCAGGGTCCTTGATAGAAACAGTGATAAACCCTTAAGTCTAACTGCATTAGTAGGAGCTGCTATCACAGAGACGATTTAATAAAGATTTCAAATGTTCCTCCTGTGTCCTAAAGCCATTATTCACTGCAAAAGGGCTGTAAATCAAGGGAAGTCTCTGAAGGCTTTAGTTTAAAATATATATATTAGTTCTAAACCAATCAAGAAATTTCATACCAGAAACCAAATTTTCTTTGTCTTTAGTCATTTTAAACTACAAAAGTAGAACAACAAATGTCGCCTTTTAAACACCTGTACCATGCGGCTAAGCTCCTCCATCAAAAGTAAACAGCAGAGGACAGTGCTGATGAAGGCAGCATGCTTCAGTGGCTAGCGAACTAGATGAGAGATCAGGAGAACTGACTTCTATTCCCAGCTCTGTCTCTGACCTGCTGGGTGACCTCTGACAAATCACTTCACCTCTCTGTGCTTAGGTTTCTCCTCCTACCCTTTGCCTCGCTTATTTAGCTTGTAAGATCTCCGAGGAGGAGACCGTCTCACACAGGGCTTAGTGTAACGGGCCCCAATTTGGGTTGGAGAATCTCTGGACATTATTGTAATACATAAGAGCCTCACATGAGTCAATGGAGCTCACGACCACGGAGACGAGCTGAGGATGTGGCTCCAGCAATGCACCCTCAAAAACCATTTTGGTCTAGCCACAAAAAATGGTCTCACTTAAACTCACAAGAGCAGATTCAGATGTAAACCCAACACAATTTTCAACCTAACCGTGCTAGTTGTAACAGATATCGCCCCTGACACAACCCTGCGCTGCAATACCCAAGAACGCTGACATGCTCGGGTTTGACTGTCCTTGCTGTTAAGGGGCGTAAGAATGTCTCTTAGGACACTGCTTGGAGTCACTGGCATGAGAGGAATATCCTCATGCCCTGTGCTGGAATGTTAAGGGTATCTGAGTGCAAGCGTAGTCACAAAGAATATACATGTCTGGGCTGGGGGAGGAAGATCAGTAACAAACATATCTGGGTATTTGTTCTTGCTCTAAGTTAGCATTTAATGCAATCTGGTCCCATGCATAGGACTGTTCATGTTTTAGAAACACGCTCCCTGTAGTAGCTGGGACACGAGTCAGCAACGAGGCCAGCAAAACTGTATATCAAATTAGTATTCCCCCAGCCAAAAAAGACTAATGGGCTTCATCCCAGGAAAGTCACTTTGACTCACTGAGACCATGTCAGTTTGAATCACATTGAAAATATGCATGTTCCATTCCATGCATCCGATGAAGTGGGTTCTTAACCCACGAAAGCTTATGCTGAAATAAATGTTAGTCTCTAAGGTGCCACAGGTATTTTTCTTGTTTTCTTTTTGCTGACACAGACTAACACGGCTACTACACTGAAACCTGTCATTGAAAATATTGTGGCAGTAAACTTTACCAGAGGACACACAATCTGGGTTTGGTCAATATCCAATTTTTCAGCTGCTTTACAGAAGCGAAGATACAAAAGGAAATGCTGTAACTGTGAAATAAAAAAATACCCACAACCTGGACCTGTTTCAAGAACCATACTAATATCTCTTAGTGGTCTTGGCAGGATAAGTTAATAAACCAGCAGTTTTATATCAAATGTCCTTTGACGGAGTCTCAGCAAATCTCAGCTTGTTCTCCTAACTGAAATTAATTTGATACTTCTAGCTTATTTCCTACAGGTCAATAATTAATTTCATGAAACATTCTCCTCTTGCTCTTCTTCAGACATTATTGGCAGCGTCTCCTCAGGAGAAACACAGGACCAGCTAGTCCACAGGCTCTTTTCTCCTTGAGAACAGAGATCATAGAGGAAGCCATTATCAGGATAATACAGAAAGCTTTGCGTGGTCTCTGAATGACTCTCCCATCTATATAGAATGAGGTAGATATGAGGAAAGCTGATCTTCAGCTGATGTAAACCAGAGTAGTTCAAAGGAGCAACACCGATTTACACCACCTGAGCATTTGGCCCATTATGTCCAGTTTGGGAAGGGGAAACAAAATACGTGCCCATTTGACTGCCAGAGTTCAAGTCACTGTTTGCCTGTCTTGAGTAAGATAATTTGTCAGACACCAGCTGCTGTTAGTTCTTTCCTCCTGGGCACACTTGTTATTATGTTACAGAGCGCGTGAAGAATGTTGAACGTCACTGAAGTGAAAATGATTACAACTGCATTTGCACAAATAATCGGTGGCCTTCTTTCTGGGAGCGCGCTTCGGTAAAGCAATCATCATCCTTGCGGGGTGGGAGAAGCACCCTGGCAATACTGATGGGAAGCGACTTTGAGAACAATGAGATTTAGCAGCAGATGGAAATGGTCCTCTCCCTCTTGCTCTGAAATGGTTACTCAGGAGGATTTCAAGGGTAGGTTTCTAGAGCGACACCATGTCCAATTACGTACAAGGCGGAATGAAAAGGCGCAGGGCCTGTCTTTCCAGTTCAGAAAAAAAAACCCGGTGGTGTCCTGCGAATAAGAAATGAACAGACTGACCTTTTCAGAGCTGCTGAAAGAGAAAACCAGATGTATTCCTCAAGAGTCACTATGACTGAAGGGTGATAAAGGCTTGCATTGTGCACTCGAATAAAAGGAAAGCTAACCAGAAAACAGCAGCTGATAATAGTCAGGCCAGGCTGTGCTATTGTCCAATGCACAAATGTTCAGCACCGGCTTAGACCACCACTGCTGGTATATACAGCACAGATGAAGTTTTTTTAAAAAAAGGCCCCTTTATTCCTCCCACCTACAGGAGTTTACATGAAACTGCTAACAATTATACAACCAGATAGCTATGTCTAAAAAGGGGTAGTGGGGCTTGTTATTTTTCCCCCTTCTTCACTTCATTTCTAACAATGCTCTGTAAAATCTGAATCTCAAACTCTACTCATCTGTCAGAGGAAGAGACAACAATCAGCTGGTTTTCACAGTGTTCATATTTAAGGGGGAACAGGAGTAGGATAAAGAAGTATCATCACCCCAGTAAAAAGGCTAGGGTGTAGTGTGCTGTAACCAGGGCTCTCCAAAGCTCAGACTGAATAGTGAGAGATAGAATACAGCTTTGAGCAGAGGGTGGTACTAGAACCCCCTGAGGTCCCTTCCAACCCTGAGATTCTATGATGGACTTAAAGAGGAGCCTAGGATTGGGGGCTGAGTGAGGGACATAGAGACAAGATCAGCCAATCTTCTAGCAGGCAGAAGGGGCCTGCGGCATTGTCATAATGTACAGGGCGAGGAAAGAAAAGAGGGAGAGGGCATAATTCGGAAGTAGGGAAAACGATGCAGAGAGTAACATCTACCTGAAGGTAGATGCTACCTTGCAAGCTGGGATTCTCAGCCATCGCATATCTGCCAAAGAGCCTCTGCCATTTTCGAGCATCGGGTCACCGTTTTAACCCAAGGCAAAGTCTAAGCGAGCAGATTCCGTGCATCGGCACTGGTTCTTTTTAGAGCAAGACACGATAAGCTTTTGCCAGCGTCAGTCCGCAGCCAGCCACATCCATGCAAAAGTGTAAATCAGCCTCCGCATTCAGAGCTTTGCCTTTTCTTTGTTACAGTATGTAATCTGAACTAACCCTTTGTGGGTGCAATCAGTGTGCATGCACACACGTGTGTGTGTGTGTGTGTCACTGAATTGTACTGTCCTTCAGGAAACTGACCAGGGGTGCGAAGGAGTTACAAGATTTTTGTTTAATTTTTTTAAAGTATTTGGGTGGATTTATTGCTTGAGAGGACCTGATGAGAGCGCCCTAGAGGATGAACGCCTATATTTGTCTACAGAACATCTAGTTGGAGAGCTGGGGATAGGGCAGTAGACCAACAGTCAGATCGCATGGACCTTCTTCTCAGCTCTGCCTCTGACCTACTGTGTGGTCACTTCACCTCTCTGTGCCTCTCTTTTGCTTCTCATTCTATTTCTGTCTTGTCTATTTCGATGGTCAGCTCTTTAGTGCGAGGGCTGCCTCTTGGTATGTGTTTGTACAGCGCCTATCACAACAGTTTCTGATTTGAACTGGGGCCCCCTCGGTGCTACTCTAATACAAACAAAGAAGGAGAAGCGACAAAGAGTCCTGTGGCGCCTTATAGACTAACAGACGAATTGGAGCATAAGCTTTCGTGGGTGAGTACCCACTTCTTCAGATGCATGCAGTGGAAATGACCGGGGGCAGGTATAAATAAAAAAAGAAGGAGAAGAGGTACAAGTGCTCTATCAGTCTGCAACACAAAGTAACAACGGATAACCGGAGAATCACTAAAGACTTAAAGATCTCTGCCAATCCACTAACTAGCCAGGGAGGAGCAGTGCAAGCTTACCCACATTGCCTTGGCATGTGCTTCATCCCTGACCTGGATGGAGGACCTTGGGGAGTGAGGGGCTAGTCTCAGTCTCCTGGCCCATTTAAGCCCTTTGCTTCTCTGCCATGACTGCCAAGGAGGAGGCTAATTAGTGCCAACAGTGATGCTTTTATTCTTCTGACATCCACTAGGACTGAGAACCCCCGCAACTCATCTCACTCTGACCCCCTGGGGCATCTCAAAGCTTGCCGGACAGTTTGCTTTGTTTTCTTCATGGCAATACAAACGGAAAGATTTTTAAAAGTGACTCGGGAAAATAATTTATTCTTGCCCTACATCAGGAGAATTAAACAGCATACGTGCGTACATTATATATAAAACGTACATATAAATTCATGAGGCTGAGGGAGCTGGCTGAATATCTTTCAAAAGGCTTGCTGCATCTTACTCTATGAGTGGGTATTTCTTGGCTATTTCTAAGAGGCAGACATTAAAACCTGCAGCATAGTCATTTAGAATTTCAAAGGATTCTTCTTCAGGGGGTGGAATACAAAAGACACCACAGTTATTCACATAATACAAGGAAGGTTGGGGAAACAGCAGCAAGCCATTAGGTAAGACTGCAGCAAACCTTTCTGGAGAAGACAAGGATCTATTCACTCAGAGTAAAAAAAGTGACCCTAGTTGTAGTTCATTTTTATTTATTCTTCTGCTTGTTTATTTACCCCGGCTTAGGAAGAGCCTCAAGATGGGAGAGAGTATCTTAAATGTGCTTCGTAGCTCACTAAAGAAAAGAGAAGACATTCCAAATACAGCAGATAGCATTCAGATATCTATCCACATACACACACACTTCTTTTGCTGTGAGCTTTGGGTGTCAATCAGCAGAGAGAACAAACAGCAAAATGAAAACCAGGAGCTTGTTCTATTGAAGTTTTATGATAATGTCTTCCAACATTTGCCTGTTTTATTTTTAATGTGCTAAAGTAAACGTATGGCTGGAGAGGCAAAAACATTAAAAAAAAAAATCGAGGCTCACATATGTAAAGCGTTGTGTCCTTCGACATACTATTTCACGGAAGGCTTGCCATTTTCTCCCCTCTCCTCCCTGGTGCTGATGAATTACATGAGATGAATATCACAGATCTGCGTTTTTAAAACCGTGAGCTTAGGCAGCCACAACAACTGCAAAGCAGGCAACGTTGTCTGAACCTCTATTGTTTCTATTTCAGGAGCACATTGAGTGATTAGTTTGGGTAACAGTAACATCACATTACCTTCTACAGGCTGGAAATGTCTTTTAAAACTGAGGCAATGCTGAAGCCATGTGATACAATGCTGTAGACAGAGCCAAGTGAAATACATCAAAGAGTGCCTTGATGCAGATGTTTCATGCAGAAGAAAATTAGGTCAGAGACCACTTCAATTTCAGCTTCTGCCAGGCTTGTTTGAGAGCTTCCAGTGAATTCCTAATGAATAGCTTCTAGGGCACTTTTCTCTCATTCAGGCACAAACTGCCACAGCCAGATGAGCTTTCCATTTGGTATCTTTTCTCATTATTAAAAAAAAAAAAAACCCTGTTACATTGGGTTCAGAGATTCCAGAATCTTTCCCTGTAACAATAGCAGCCCCCTGTCCCTCCCCCCTCAAAAAACCCACAAGTGAAAAGAAAGAACTAAGAGAAATCAGGTAGTATAATCTATGGATATGCTGCAGAACAAAATCTTCTACCATTGCTATGTGAGTACATAAACACTTGCTAACAGTACTTCTCCAATACAGAGCTTTTAGAGAAACCTTAGAGACCCAAAGGTTTTGTCAATGCCTGTAAGATTTTTTTTCTCTTTTTTTAACCCCCGCTTTTTCTGTAAAAGAACCTCAGGACAAAGCCCCTCTACCCAAAGATGTGGCATTGTTTTCTTTTCCATCACAGTCCCGGTCTCTCTCACAATTCCCCCCAACCTCCCCATCTGGAACATTTGTATTCGAATCCCCCTTTTGGCCATGCTCTGCCATAAGGTCTCTGCTGACTGGTTGTTTACCATGGGTTCACACCAACACATTCTTCTTTGTTTTGTCAGAGTTCCCGGCCTGCTCCTGGAAGACAAGAAAAAAAACCCTGCAAACTCTGGCCATGCCCTTAAGAAGGCTTTGTGCACAGAGCTTTTTAAACCCACTGCATGTTTTAAAGGCCTTTTCCCCGGCATAACACAACCCGGGGTGAAGTTCCAGTTTTCCATGGAAGACGACAGTCCATTTCAGTCCTGCTGGACACAGTTGCTCATTATTGCTGCATTTTAGCCACCTGAACTTTTAACGAACCCAACTGTCAGTTCAGAAATCTGCAGAGCTAGGTTTTCCCTAGCAAAAAAGCTTAGGTGTCCCCACTATAGTGTGCAACAAAAATGTATAGCTTTGAAAATGTATTAAATTGAGCGGTTTGAATCACACCCTCCAATGGTGGCCAATATAAGCTCAGCATAGGGGCTTGTAATTCCATGCAGGATGCACAGCAGGGAGTACAAGCTGGTTGCACCATAAATGTGAGCAGAAGCAATGCACAAGGACAAATAAGGCTAAGTCCTGGACTTAGTCTTCCTTACAGAGAGTAATAAGTGTCAAGGCCCTTGTGCAAACAGATCCTCAAAAGCAAAAAAGGTGGGAGGGAAGGAAAGGTAATCTAATGGATAGAGCTCTGGACTAGGATTCAGGTCTCCTGGGGTCATTCCCAACTCAGCCACAGACTGCCTGCGTGACCTTGGGCAAGTCACTTAATCTACTTTATATCTCAATTCCTCATTTGGGCAATAGGGCTAGCACTCTTCTCCCTCACATGGGGGTTGTGAGATCGAATCCATTAATGAGTGTGAGGTGCTCTGGTGATGAGGGTTGTGTAAGTACTTGGATAGATGTTGAAGAACAGATGTGTGGGGTGACACAATCTTAAATTCTCAGACTGCAAAAGCGTTTCTTCACTCCCCACTCTGGCTATCACCCAGACACTGGGCAGGAGTGAATGGATGTCTGGGCAGCAGCGCTCTCATTAATACACTATCAGGCTCCCCTGTGATCATTTCCCCTTACGTTTGTGTGTGCAATACTCTGCTCTTGTGTTGTCAAGTGTGTTGCCTCAGTGTCACAGGAGAGAGTCCTCCTTTTGTGGTGTCCAGAAAGTTACCTCAGCTTTCAAATGTTGAACTCTGGTTCACAGCTCCATGACAGAACACAGCAAACTCACCTTTGCAGGGTTTTAGGTGGAAACTAAGGCTGTCAAGCGATCAAAAAAATTAATCGTGATTAATTGCGTTCTTAAACAATAGAATACCATTTATTTAAACATTGTGGGTGTTTTCTACATTTTAAAATGTATTGATTTCAGTTACAACACAGAATACAAAGTGTACAGTGCTCACTTTATATTTATTTTTGATTATAAATATTTGTACTGTAAAAATCAAAAGAAATAGTATTTTTCAATTCACCTCGTACAAGTACTGTAGTGCAATCTCTTTATCATGAAAGTTGAACTTACAAATGTAGAATTATGTACAAAAAATAAACTGCACTGAAAAAATAAAACAATGTAAAAAACTTACGAGCCTGTAAGTCCACTCAGTCCTACTTCAGCCAGTTGATCAGACAACCACATTTGTTTACAATTTACAGGAGATAATGCCGCCCGCTTCTTGTTTACAATGTCACCTGAAAGTGAGAACAGGCGTTCACATGGCAGTGTTGTAGCCAGCGTCTCAAGAGATTTATGTGCCAGATGTGCTAAAGATTCATATAGCCCTTTATCTTCAACCACCATTCCAGAGGACATGCGTCCATGCTGATGATGGGTTCTGCTCGATAACAATCCAAAGCAGTGCGGACTGACGCATGTTCATTTTCATCATCTGAGTCAGACGCAACCAGCAGAAGGTTGATTTTCATTTTTGGTGGTTCGGATTCCATAGTTTCTGCATCAGAGTGCTGCTCTTTTAAGACTTCTGAACGCATGCTCCACACCTCGTCCCTCTCAGATTTTGGAAGGCACTTCAGATTCTTAAACCTTGTGTCGAGTGCTGTAGCTATTTTTAGAAATCTCACATTGGTATCTTCTTTGCGTTTTGTCAAATCTGCTGCGAAAGTGTTCTTAAAACGAACATGTGCTGGGTCATCATCTGAGACTGCTATAACAACATGAAATATACGGCAGAATGCGGGTAAAACAGAGACAAAGACATACAGTTCTCCCCAAGGAGTTCAGTCACAAATTTAATTAATGCATTATTTTTTTAATGAGCGTCATCAGAATGGAAGCATGTCCTTTGGAATGGTGGCCGAAGCATAAAGGGACATATGAATGTTTAGCATATCTGGCACGTAAATGCCTTGCAACACCAGCTACAAAAGTGCCATGCAAATGACTGTTCTCACTTTCAGGTGACATTGTAAATAAGAAGCAGGCAGCATTATCTCCTGTAAATGTAAACAAACTTGTTTGTCTTAGCGATTGGCTGAACAAGAAGTAGGACTGAGTGGACTTGTAGGCTCTGAAGTTTTACATTGAGAGCAGTTACATAACAAAATTTTTTTGCATTTGTAAGTTATACTTTCAGGATAAAGAGATCGCACTATAGTACTTGTATGAGATTAACTGAAAAATACTATTTTTTTAAATCATTTTACAGTGCAAATATTTATAATAAAAATAATATAAAGTGAGCAGTGTACTCTTTGTATTCTGTGTTGTAATAGAAATCAATACGTTTGAAATTGTAGAAAACATCCAAAATATTTAATACATTTCAATTGGTATTCTATTGTTTAACAGTAGATTAATTGCAATTAATTTTTTTGAGTTAATCACGTGAGTTAACTGCAATTAATTGACAGCCCTAGTGGAAACCAAAGTGAAACATCACACACAGCAGAACAGTAATATTTTGCACTAGCACTGTTATTTTTCTTGTGTAGATCTCAAAGAACCCTACAAATATGGGTGAGCCCATTTTGTAGATGGTAGGACTGAGGCACAGAAAGATGAAAGCTGATCTTTCCAAGTTGTTCAACATCAGACACTGATGGCCTGAGCTCCTACAACTCCAGTTAAAGTCAATAGGAGCTGCAGGAGCTAAGCACCTCTGTGCCTTAGGCAAACACCCTGGACAGAGCAGTGCATCAGGCAGAGACCCTGGGAGCTAAAGGCAGTGCCTGGCTGGCTGCAGGGATCTGCAGGCTAAGGCCCTGGGGCAAGGGCAAAGAGGGTGCTGGAGCCACGGGGGAAGTGGCCAGACAGTGGAGTGCAGTTTGTAACTGAAGGGACTGGCCGGACAGGAGACTGCAAGTCCCCCTAGAAGGGGGGAACATGGCGTGTGTCACAGCCGGAGGGCAGTGTCCTGAAGAGGACGCTGTGTTCTTTGGGACAACACTGGGCACTCAAAAATGGAAGTACCTAAAACTAACAGCCACGGGGGCCCGTGTGACGGGGTTCGACTCGCCGCTGTGGCGCCTCCCGCTGGCTATCCTGGGAATTAGCTTAGTTCTCCAGTGCACCCTCGTCTGGTGACATCTCGCCGCCGTCGCGTCTGCTTTGGGAAGCGTGCTGTCCCAAAGAACACAGGACACTGCCCTCCGGCTGTCCCACACTCCATGTTCCCCCCTTCCGGGGGGACTTGCAGTCTCCTGTCCGGCCAGTCCCTTCTGTTGCAAACTGCACTCCACTGTCTGGCCACTTCCCCCGTGGCTCCAGCACCCTCTTTGCCCTTGCCCCAGGGCCTTAGCCTGCCGATCCCTGCAGCCTGCCAGGCACTGCCTTTAGCTCCCAGCGTCTCTGCCTGATGCACTGCTCTGTCCAGGGTGTTTGCTGCCTTCAGCCTGCCAGGCAGCCAGTCCAACTCCCTCCTCAAGCTCCAGGGAGTGACTCCCCTGCTCTGTTCTGCAGCCCTTCTTATATGGGCCAGCCTGGCCCTGAGTGACTGCTCCTGTAAGCCCTTCTGTGATTGGCTGCCTCCTGCGCAGCGCTCCGAGGGCTGCTTTTAACCCATCACAGCCTGACTTGCCCAAGGCCACCGAGTGACAGAGTCAAGAATAAAACCCTGGTCTCCCAAGCCCACATCCTAGATTCAATCCATTGTACCATAGCTGCCCCCGACGCACAGCCATTGATATGCAGGCACAGAACTTGCTTAGAGGGGCCCGTTATAAATGATGATGTTTGTATTCGATTAGTCATGGCCTGTGCTGAATACCTTGGTGAAACCTTTTATTCATTTGCCAGCTGTTACTAAGGCACGTGGCACAATAATATTTTAATGTTTTTTAAGCTGTTTTCATTCCAAAATAATCCATTCCAGGGAATTGATTTTTGAAATAAATAGTAAAAGCTCTGCTACATCTATAGCCTGTGTTATGCGGAGAGTCACACCCGTCTCTTCTTGGCCTTAGCGTCTGTGAATCTCTCTCTCGCTTTCTTTTCTGCACAAGAAAGGTGCTGGATTAACAACCCTGGGGACTGGAATCCCCTATTTAGCAATAGCCCAGGAACAGCATCAGCGACGACGACGTAAACGCCCGTGTCCGTGAGCCTTTGCCCAGTTCTTGGGTGGTTTATTCTCCTAGCCCATTCAGCCTTTGGGATCTTTACTGAGGCTATTAACATGGGCGCCAACTCCTGCAAAATGTGGCAGTGGTTTGCACAGTGTGGGCGCTTTTCCACCAGGACCTGGCTAGAGGCCTTCACATTTATTTCACACGGACCACTGTGAATGCATAAAGTCGTAACGATCAGAAGCTATTCCTACCAAGCTGGTTGGATTTGATTTGGTGACTGAGAGGTGGCAGGCTCCCACAAGCCAGCAGGTCCCTCCAGTAACCCTGCTTTTCAAATTCTAAGAATCCTCTACAGAGCTGAGACAAATATTCCCCATGTAACCTGAGCACAGGGCCATTTCCACATGGGGGTCAAGCCTGAATCTTGGCCCAGGTGCACGTGAACCTAACAACTGAAACAAGAGCCAACCATGAAGATAACCTGAGCTGGAGCTGGCATGAAACAGTCCTTCTCCCACTGCTGCTGGCTCTACATTACAGCCAAGTAGTCAGTGCCCCCGAATCCTTTGCACAGCACTCTGAAGTCAAAAGGAGCTGGCATCTCTGAAATATCAACTCCCTGAATATCTAATCCCATTGGTTTAACCCCATTACAATCGTCCCTCTTCTACACACAGGCACAAAGCGATCGCTCCATATCGGACCTCTGAGTCTCAAAGGAAACTTCCACAACACTTTCAAAAGAGGAGCCTGGGAGCTTAAATTCATAACTTTGCTAGACCCTAAAAATCATAGACCGAATAGAGATGCTGGATTAATGGTTTATTTCAACAATCTGTAACCCACTAACCCCCTCTTTTGGTCATATGACTATAGAGGTGTTAACAGGCCACTCTGCCGTGAATGGCCCCTTACAATATGTGCTAAACTACTTATACTAGTCCGCCTTGCATTTAGCTGTGACACAGACCACTTTTCCCAGACCTGAAGACCACTGTGTGGCTCAAAAGCCTGTCTCTCTCACCAACAGAAGTTGGTCCAATAATAGATAATATGCCACCCACCTTGTCCCCCACATTCAATGTGTATCTATTGTTCACATGCGCTATTCTGCATGACATTATAGTTTAATTAGACAAAAGCATCCCAAATATTCAGACCACGAAGGTTAAAAGAGGGCAGAAGAAAGGGAAGACATCATCCATCCAAAACCACCACCACCAAGAGCTAAACAGAATTAACCAATTCATCCACACAATCCAATGGAATTAAGAGTGTTTTTCAAATAGCTTCTTGACGGAGAATCGATGCCTCATTAATCTAAACTATATCACAGCGAGAGCACAAGTAAAGCTAAATAGAATAATTCTCTGTATTGCAGCATGATCGACAATAAGGCCTTCATTTACTTAGGATGCTGTTATCAACACCTTCTGCTGGAATACTCTGAGGGACTGAAGAATGAGATGCTCATACGGGATACCAAGACAATGCCCACTGTCAGTGAGGGGTGTGAGGAACTGGGTACCATTAATTCCAATTAACAGTCACAAGAGCTGTGCAACCTGTGTCCTATTGGTACGGCTTGGATGAGTGGAGGGAGTGTTATCTAGTGGCTGGAATAGAGGATTAGGAGTCAGAAGACCTGGATTCCTTTCATGACTGCTGCTGGCTTGCTTGTGACTTAAGGCCCTATTATTCTCCTGCTTTGAAAAAGAAGGTCAAAAGTTGTAAGAGTCAGTTCTCCCACAAACTGCACATGCTCATGAGCACTGGCGTCCCCTTTCCCCAAAGAAGCAAGATAAATGCACCCAAAGGTGCCCAGAGACCCTGGATTGACAGAACAAAGAGCAAGGAAAATGCAAATCAGGATGTGGCTATGTGATGGAGCAGCTGCCCCTCACTAGCAGAAAAGGGTTAAAAGCAGCCCTCGGGAGGCTGCGCCGGAGGCAGCCAATTAGAAAGGGGCAGACTCTATAAGAAGGGCTGCAGGGTAGAGCAGAGGTCAGTAGCTGACTGGAGCTCAAAGGGAGAAGACCAGGCTCCTAGCAGGAGGGAAGAGCGCCAGCACCTGGGACAGAGCAGTGTGCAAGCAGGGACCGGGGGAGCTAGAGAGAGCTCCTGGCTGGGTTCTGAGGCCCTGAGGTAAGGGAAGAAGGTGGTGCTGGAGCCACATGCTTCTCCTCCCCCCACACACGCACTGGTTTGTCAGCTGCTGTGTTTGTGCCCTCTTTGGTCTCCTCTCTCTCCCATGGCATGTTCTGCATACCAGGACCACTGCTAGACATCTGGCCACCCTATGTATCCTTCCCCCAAAACCTTTCCTTTTATTTGACTGGTTTCTCCAAATGCAAATGAATTGTCTCATCACCTTTGCCTTGGTGCTTCTGTTCTACCCATCTGTATAAGGATATATGCTGGGGGAAGAGCTTCACTGTGCATTCAGTGCTCTGAGATCCTTGGATGGAGGGTGTTAGAGAAATGCCAGGTATTTGGTTATTACCATCATGAGAGAGAGGAAGAGCATGTGAGAGAGATAGGGGGAACACACCAAAAAGAGCATGCGTAGTCACACAGGCCATATTGCATCTTCCCTGTTCACAGATAACTGCACATCCATTAGGGATCATTTCTCTATCGTGAAGAGTCTCTCACTTGCCTTTAATCACGATTCAGAGGCATGACAGCCAAATGGCAACAGAAGTGCTTGAAAGTGCAGTCAAACACCACAGGCAAGAGATGGAGCAGTGCCCATCACAGCTCTTCATAAAGGCTAGTCATCTCCACTCTTACTCCGCCAGGCTACTCATTCCTACACAATGGCAGCGGAGGGCTTTTCACGGGCACTGCCCCGTTTCATAAAGACAAAGGCCAAAACCACTGGCAGGATTGGGGCAGAGCATGGAGACTCACCAAGCACATGAGGATCTAGCCCACACGCTCATGATCTAACTGATCGTCATGGGTTTTTTTGCCTTGCTCTGCACCATCACTTGCAGGTTTAAATGAGTGTAAATGGTGGATTCTCTGTAACTTGAAGTCTTTAAATCATGATTTCAGGACTTCAGTAACTCAGCCAGAGGTTAGGGGTCTATTACCGGAGTGGGTAGACGAGGTTCTGTGGCTTGCAATGTGCAGGAGGTCAGAGTAGATGATCATGATGGTCCCTTGTGACCGTGAGGTTTATAAGTCTATATTTTCACAAGTCATTGGGCTTCCGCCAAAGAAAAGTGATATTTCCACTCCTTCCAGAGCAAGCCAAAAGCCAGGGTCTCAGATCCCCTTATTTACTGTTAATGAATGATTACTCCCTTTTATCCCTGAAATCTCTTAATATATTGAAGTATAAGAAACAAATCAAGCCACAGGATGTATATGTAAGCTGAATCTAGGATGCCAACAATTTCATTATATTGTCATCGCCAAGTACCCAAGGTCCAGCTCTAATGCAGATACAAACCGCCCAGCTTTGTCAGCTGCTCCAAAGTCAAGATACATTTCCTCCAAGCACTGTATGGTTGCTAAGTACTGTAAGTCACCGGTTGGCTTCTTGCCTTACTCTTAATCTTTCTACCATCCAAACCTGTGAGACTGGAGGCATATCAACTGCTGTCTCATGAACTAAAGCAGGTTTTTCCTTATCCTTCCTTTCAGTCATCTCCTTTTCGTTTCCTCCCCACTGTGTTGTTATTGAAGACATGTCAAACAGCAATTTTTTTGTTTTGTTTTGGAAGCTTGAACAGAAATGAGGATACAGTTTGATTGCATTTGGAGAAACCTGTCAAACAAAATGCTGAAGCATCCAAATGATTCCTTTCCCACCATGTTCCAGAGACCAACGTGCTATGTGGTTAGCACAGAACGCTGAGGTACCCAGGAGTGCAGCAGTAACCCCAATGAATTGAAATTCAGATTTTATTGATTTATTGCTCTGCACTGAGCAGTAACAGGAGAGATTTAGAAGGTCAAAGCCAGTTGTCCTATATGCTACACGAACAGGCAGTGCACAAGAAACTCCCTGGGAGTGAGTCTATCATCAAGGGAAAAGAGAATGGGGCTGAACATTCAGAAGCAATCTCACAACAGAGATAGTAGTCTGTGTTTTTGTGTAGATATATAGATTTTAAAAGCAAAGAGGAGATGTGCTTTTAGTGAGGCACATTTATTATTCAGGGACAAACCTACTGAATACATCTCATTTACTGATTCCAAGTTCTAGGGAGCCAATATAGAAAGCAAGTGAGGAAGGATGGTCTTTGGGCTAAGGCACAAGGTTCAATTAGCAGCTCTGCTCCAGACTTCCTGTGTGACCTTGGACAGGTCACTTAATCTCTTTATGCCTCAACTCCCTGTCTGTAAAATGGGGATAATAGATTTTGCTTCCTACCTTTTGTCTGTCTTGTGTATGTAAACTATAAGCTCTTTTTGAGGCAGAGACTGCCTTTCCCTATGTGTATGTACAGTGCCTACCATAATGGAGCTCTGACCTGGGCTCAAGACACTACTGCAATAGAAAGAAGAAACAAGATAACAATCATAAAGCTGTCCTAAGCTCCTCCCCTTGCTAACGTACTAGTCCCTACACTCCTCATATTAGGACAATTGTTTTAAATTAGTTTGGATACATTCAAGTATGGATGATTTTAGACCAGGACGGCTTTCTTTTCCCCATTGCTCTAGCCAATTCTTGTCCGACTTCCCTCGAATTTTAGGTGCAACTGCGACCATGAATTACTGAAGTTTCACATACCGCAAGAATGCTAAATAATGCCTTGCACATTTTGTTTCAACATGTTCAACTCTTCCACACCCCCGATTTCCACAGAGGTGTTTATAGAGACTGTGAGGTAGCCTGGAACCTAGACCACTTGTTCCATGTCTTCTCTGTTGGCCCCTTCCCTTAACAGCCTAGTGTGCAACAGAGAAAAATGGGGATGCATTGTTGACTGGTTGTTGGAAGCAAGAAATGCGGACAAGCTGGGAGCTACAATTTCATGGAGAATTCGTTAGCTGGATGCGAGCAATTGACTTCAAAAGCCTATGAATGGATAGACCACATCAGAAGCTGCTGATTTCTTATAACGTCTGATGGGTCAACTGTTGCAGAATGAGCAACAACTATGAGCAACAGCAGCAAGTTCCCACCAGGCAAAAAATAAGCAATAGAGTTAGGGGAAAGGTAAGACTCAAACCCTGAAGACACTAAAGTTATCTTTGATTCAAGGTCAGAATTTTATTTCTGAACTAGCAGTGATCCACAAGCCATTTTATTTAGAGGGTGCAAGGGGAAAAACAAGCTGACTATTCATGCTTTTGTGAAAATTTCTGCCTCCAAATACCCACAAACATTTGTTCATGCTGTGTTTTGAGTTCAGCCTAGGTTTTTGGGACAAGTCACCAGGGATATAACTACGGTTGTAATGTATGGAATACCAGCCACTCTTAAAATGACAATAACTGCAACTATAGACACAAAGAGGCTCCCATGCAGTTTGAGTTCCAGCTTTGTCTCTGCTGTTTACCAGGGACCAAACCTAGGTTGGCTGGATAATATACTGCAGTGAACATATCATTACAGTCACTAGTCCCAGCAAATCCACGCAAACCCTGTTTGAACTTGTGCAAATCTCTCAAAACCCAGACTGTTTATAGGATTTCACTGGGAGTTGCCCTTTCGAACTCAAAGCTTCTTTAACCCTAGAACCTTTTTGTATTTCAGGCCTGTGTCTCCATGCAATCTGGTTTTGAATCAGATCTGGAAGGCAATTGCACAGTACTAGCAGAGGAAATTAAAAAAAAAAAAATCAGAAGAGAGATTTTCAACACTTGTATCAGGGGGTAGCCTGAGTCCGGTGGCACCTAAAAGACTAACTATGTTGCTCCATCCCTTTTACCTGCCATATTTGTACTGAACTATTTGATCTGTTGGTTCATGGAACATCTGTCTGTCTTATGACAAAATAAAGCCAAGCCTCCTCTTCATCCTAGGATAATGACGACGATGATTTGATCCTTCTCCAATGCTAACTTTAGGCCAATATTCAGCTCTGTTGAAAACACATATTTCTCCAAGGCCAAAAGACAAGGCACACGCAAAGCTCCAGAGAACAGCCCATTCTAGTAGTAAGGGAGGAAGGTGGAGAGTGAATTTTCCACAAAGCAGCTAAATAGCATCCCTATGCCATAGCTGAAATAAAGTTCTGTAATTGGGTCTGCAGTAAATGAAATTCCTGCAGGAGACTTTCAAAAGATTTAATTTTACTGCTTACTGACATATCAGCATGACAGTGAATCCTTTATGCCTGCCACTCGGGCTAAAAGAAGGGACGTTTGCCAATTCACAGAACAGGATTCATCCAAAGGGAGTCCTGCTGAAACCAGAATGGGCCAAATTCATCCCTGGTGTAACTCTTAGTTATATAAAATCACCACCATCTTCTCGAAACAGGCAGTATGCAGGAGGTTTGAAACACGTCCAGTCGCAATAGCAAGTGATGTTTCATGGACTATCAGATGAGGCTGTTCAAACAAAGCAGCACGTATTGGACCTCCAACTTGTTTGCACTGCCTGGATATTATGCCAAACGCAAGCAGTGAGGGGAAGGCATAAAACACTCCACATTTTCTGAAATTGTCCTAAAGTAGCATCCTCCTGGAATGCATTATTGCAACACCATAGACATTGATTTCATCAAACACAATTTTTTACATGTTTATCAACTGTGATATCTCAGCATAAACAAATCTACATAAAGGAAATATTAAAGCCTGATTCTCTGTTGCTCTTCACCCTCGTTCATTTATGCCTGTGCAAAGTGGATGCAAGGAACTCTTCCATACCTGAATGGCAGTGTTTTCTACCTGCTTTTCAGAGGCGTAAATGATGACACGGTACCAAACAATGGAAGATCGGGGCTTTTAGTATGAAACCCTTTTTTTATATGGTAATACGATGAGTGTGCACATTGTAAAATGTGCTGGGTTTGTTGTTCATGTTGATTTGCTGTCTTTACATAAGAATGACCATCCTGGGTCACACTAATGGTCCACCTAGCCCAGTATCCTGTCTTCCCACAGTGGCTAATGCCAGGTGCTTCAGAGGGAATGAACAGAACAGGGTAATTATCAGGTGATCCATCCCGTCATCCACTCCTTGCGTCTGGTAGTCAGAAGCTTAGGGGCACCCAGAGCATGGGGTTGCATCCCTAAAAGCCATTGATGGACCAATCCTCCTGAACTTATCTAGTTCTTGATTGAACCAAGTTATTGTGAAGCCCCAAACAACATCCCCTGGCAACCAGTTCCACAGGTTGACTGTGTATTGTGTGAAGAAGCTTCTTTTTGTTATCACAGAATCATAGAATCTCAGGGTTGGAAGGGACCTCAGGAGGTCATCTAGTCCAACCCCCTGCTCAAAGCAGGACCAACCCCAACTAAATCATCCCAGCCAGGGCTTTGTCAAGCCTGACCTTAAAAACCTCTAAGGAAGGAGATTCCACCACCTCCCTAAGTAACCCATTCTAGTGCTTCACCACCCTCCTAGTGAAAAAGCTTTTCCTAATATCCAACCTAAACCTCCCCCACTGCAACGTGTGACCATTACTCCTTGTTCTGTCATCTGTCATCACTGAGAACAGTCTAGATTCATCCTCTTTGGAACCCCCTTTCAGGTAGTTGAAAGCAGCTATCAAATCCCCCCTCATTCTTCTCATTCTTATAACTACCATCTATTAATTTCAGTGGGTGACCCCGGTTCTTGTGTTACGTAAAGAGGTAAATAACTCTTCCTTTAGAGTAATTATGGTGGAAGGGGGAAGCTAAAGTGTAAGAGATGGGATCTATATTTTGCTCTGTATGTTGTAAGACTGATGGACAGTCTACTATCTAGAACTGGTCACAAAATCCTTTTTTTTTTTTCAGTGAAAATTTTCAAGGGAAATAAATTTTTGAATAAAAACTTTTCACAGAAAGAATAGAAAAAGGAAGGAATTTAAAAAAAATACTTTGTTATGTAGAAAAACAAACATTTTGACTGCAATGAAAATTTTCCACAAAACGTTTGGTTTGCGTGAAATGCCATTTTTTTTTTGTTGAAAACGTATTTCAGTGTGTGTATGGGGAGCAGTCTACCAGCATTAGTAATATCTAGTGGAAGAGAGATCCAAAGTGGTGGGCAAACTGCTGACAAACAGTCTCCAGTATCTAAACATTTCTCTGTAGACACAGTCTACCTCAACATCCTTAACTAATGCAGCTCTCATAGTACGTCATGATCTGGGAGCAGGGCAGGGGGATCAAAGAGGTAGCAAAAGCAGGCCCTTGAATAGCAGTATCAGAGGCACATGACTCACACGAAGGGAAGAATGTGACCTGTGTGCTTCACTTATTCTATGCAAGAAGGCTGGTCCTGTCTTTTATACAGAGATGAGATGCTAAGGTGAGTTCTCTCCACATGGGCTCCAAATGTTTCAGATAGATCTAAAGCCACGCTGTTCAATATGTGACTCAAATTAATGATGCTGTTGTCCAATCAGGAATTAGGTGAGGTAGGAATTGTACAGCAATTAAAGTAAGAAGGCATGATGAGGAAGAGCACAGATCTCTCCTTTTAAAGCACAGGGAGATCTCTTTGTCCTTCCTGGGTCCCAGGGCCATCCTTACCCATACGGAAACCACACACCTATGTAGCGCACCAGGAAATTTGGGGCAATTTGGAGCTGCGTGTTGCGCCAGCCTGATCCCTCAGCCAGCTGAGCCAGCCAGGAAAGCTGTCCATGCCCCTGCCCCGCCCCTGCCTCGCCTCTTCCCACCCCTGCCCCTCCCCCACTCCACCCCTGCCCCTCCCCCACTCCACCCCTGCCCCTGAGCTCCATCCCGGGGGACTGCAGCAGGGGTCGGGCGAGCGGGCTGTGGGAAGTGAAGTGACCCGGCCCCAGCCCACTCCACTCCACCAGCTCCCAGCCGCATCGCTGGTGAGTGCTGGGGGGCGGTTACCCCTTGCCCCCCCAAGTCCCAGGTTTGGGAGCCAGAGGAGCAGAGTGGAGTGGGCTGGGGCTCGGTCACTTCACTTCCTGCCGCCCCATGAGTGTGGGGTCAGGCCTGCCCTGCAATCACCGGACGGCAGGAAGTGAAGCGACCCGGACCCAACTCGCTCCGCTCCACCAGCTCGTGTTGTGGGGCGGTTTCCCTCCTGCCCCCCACAGACCTTGGGCACAGCCCTCCCCATCCTCTGCACAGGCCTGAGGATGCCCCCCGCCCCGCAGACATCTGGGTCCAGCCCCCCCTGCGTAGGGCACCACGATGTCTAGGGACGGCCCTGCTGGTTCCCCCATGTGTTTCAATATACTTTAACCACTGGGCTTGTTCAACAGTTTCTTTAATGTCACTCTCTCTTATTCCCCAGACCCGAGGAAATCTGTGAATAATCTTGTCAATTCTTTTGAGTAGATAAAGTACACAGGAATATCCCAGGGTAATGAATCTGAGCAGTTTAGAGAGACTATCCTGAGCAAGCAGTTTAACCTGGGCATTCTGCTTCACTCAGTATTTCCCAGTATATCCCAGTCTAAAATTTCACTGAGGTGGTTAAGGAAGTTACACACTTCTTTCCTATAGGCCAGCAGTTAGCCATATTAATGGATATTTCCTCTTCAACGTTTTCTAAGAGAACATTTAATGGGGAATTAAAACTGCCAACCATAGTGAACACATCGCCATTACTTCCAATTTCATCCTGCTGATCCTAAATGAATGTCTCTATAGTTACTAGTAAAGCTTTAGTTTTTCCCCCTAACGTTTCATCCATCAGATGAATTTATTTCCAGTCAAAGCTGTGTAGAATGTGAAACATATAGGTCCACTCAACGCTATCAAATGCTTTCCTCACATGTAATAAAATAATGGGTGTGTCTGGATTTTGGTCAGTAAATGGACAATTTTGCCTAAAACCCTCTACTGAAGGACATCAAGAAGGAATCTAATTTGTTCTGGGAATGAGAGAAAGAACAGCTGACCTTGTAGCCGTGGCTAGGATTCTGGGTATCTCACGCCATTAAATATTTCCAGGACTTGACTCCTCATTCCATGTGGTAGCATCAAAATATGGAAAGAGAAAAAAAGCATCCTCCCAGCAACAACACCAGCAAAAGTCACTATCACAATATCTAAGAGAGGGAAGCTGGAACTGAGTTGAACTTGGAAACCTTTACAAATTTGCCAGTGTTACCTAAGATAAATAAGTAAGGTTATTTCAATATCTACAGTATTCCATTCTACTTCCCCGTACTCTCAATATTCGAGATATTTTCAGTAGAATCTAACTGCAAATGTGGGCCATTAATGCACAGTATATACAAATCCAGTAGCCACATCTGCAACTCCACAGGGAGTGCCAGATGCACTTCTTTTGCAGAGCATGCCTGTAACACATGCATACAGGAAAATACCATTATAGTGAGACAGGCAGACATACTAATAGTCAAATTTACAGCACCAATATTTTTGCACCTACCATATATGTCACTTTGGGAGCCAAATTTTTAAGAGTGTACACTCCTGTTTTGCAGGTACAATTTGCACCTGCAATTGAGTGGCAGGCACAAGTCAGAATACTTGCATCTCTAGCTGCCTGACAGAGTGCAAATTGGATACTTTTTAGAGGCAGCAGTACTCCAATTCATGCCCACAGTCTATTTTGCATATGCAAAAATGAAGGTACAATTTTTGAAGAAACAGTTTGCACCTTCAAAAATGGAGATTGGGTCTAACCCCTTTGAAAATTTGCCCTATGATGTCTACATACTTGACTGGCAGGTATTGTATTTGTGGATGCAAATTTGTGCCAACAATTATTTGTAACACATGGAAGGCCAGACTGAAAATTTGCCCTGCAGGGTCAATTATTCACAGACAATTGATTGGTACCTGCTCAAAATGTGCGTTCACAAATCACAAGTATGCAGGTCCCTGCAGACACTTTTCAAGATGACTATTTGTATTTGCATACATTGGGCTTTGGTGCTCAAATGAGAGGGAACATCAAGTTTGCACACACAAGAAACAGTCTCTGACAATAAATGAAAAGGAAAAATGGTACATTAGGAGCCTGCCTGGATCCTAGAGATCCTAATAAAGGCAGAATAAAGATAGCTTTAGAATAGTATATTGCTATCAGATGTGCAATGTAAGCTAGTTGGAAATAAATCTATTCACCATCCTAGTTGACATGGATGGATATTGGCAGGTTAGATTAGACAAGTCATCTGTGCTGAGCACTTTTAACACACTATCAGGCAGATTCAAATTCCAAAGCCTAACTCTTGGAATAAAATTGGCAAGAAAATTGTTTCAGCATAAAAACAATGAAACTTTCAGGGACATAGCAGGTGTCCATGTTATTGCAGATGACATGATAATAGCAACATCCACATAGCAGGGACATGATCAGATCCTAAGAAAGGTCACAGAAAGAGCACAAGCAGAAAGCATCAAGTTTAACCAAGAGAAAATCCTATTCATGGCAAAAAGTAGTTCAATATTTGGGATATAGCCTTACTTTTCAGGGCATCGGGTCAGCTGAGAGTAATGTACAAGCTATAGTGACCACGGCATTCTTATAAAAACAAAAGAAGTACAGAGAGACTTTTATGCATGTTATGGTACAATCTGGATGAAGCTAAGTGTGGGCCCTATAAAATCCTACATGCTTTCGGATCTGGCTAGCTAGCACTAGCCCTTTCTTTAGGGACCATGATGATTGTGATCAGCCAAGGTGCTTTTGTTGATATTCCCACGCCTGATGGGGTGTATTCCCCACGCTGGCCCTGAGAGGCTTGAATTAGGCCAGGCAGGTCCTGTCAACCAACTAAGCAGCAAACAGGGGAGAGATTTAGGCTACGAAGTGCCTTGATTAGAAGGAAGCTCACCTATGAGGGAACGGGCAGGGGCTTCTATAAAGCCAGGCGGCTGGCAATAGTGTAGTGGGGACAGGAGGTCTGTAGTCTCTCTCCTTGAAGTAAGGGAGAAGGAAGTGGGAACAGGAACCCCTGAGACCTAGTAGGACAGAGAGGGGGGTCTGATTAGGAGGGTTGGAGTAACATGGTAGGAAATACTGTAGTCCAGGGGCTCGAGTGGTGAGGTAGGTGCAGCCACAGACTAACTGCTTGAAACAAGGCCCTTGCCTGGAACCCAGAGAACCTACACATAGCGGGCCTGGGTTTCCCTACCAACCACTGCAGAGTGGTACCGCTTGAGGCTAGGGCTGCCAACTTTCTACTCGCACAAAACCGAACATCCTTGCCCCACCCCTTGCCCCGCCCCTTCTCCAAGGCCTGCCCCCGCTCACTCCATTCCCCCTCCCTCTGGCGCTCCCCACCCTCACTCACTTGCTCATTTTCACCAGGCTGGCTCAGGGGGCTGGGATGTGGGAGGGGGTGAGGGCTCTGGTGTGGGGCCATGGATGAGGGATTTGGGGTCCAGGAGGGGGCTCTGGGCTGGAGGGTGGAGCAGAGGGGTTCAGAGTATGGGAGGGGGCTCTGGGATGAGGCAGGAGGTTGGGGTGTGGGAGGAGGTCTGGGTTCTGGGCTAGGGGTGCGTGTTCTGGGATGGGGCCATAAATGAGGAGTTCAGGGTGCAGGAGGGGACTCCAGGCTGCGGCAGGGGGTTGGGGTGCAGGGGGGTGTGAGGGCTCCTTCTGGGGGTGCAGGCTCTGATATGGGGCTGGGGCTGAGGGGTTCAGAGTGTGGGAGGGGACTCTGAGCTGGGGATGAGGGATTTGGGGTACAGAAGGGTCCTCCAAGCTGGGACCGAGGGGTTCAGAGGGCAGGAGGGGGTTCAGGGATGGGGCAGGGGTTGGGGTGTGGGGGGGAGTGAGGGCTCTGGCTGGGGCTGTGGGCTCTGGGGTGGGGCTGGAGATGAGGGGTTCGGGGGGCAGGAGGGGGGGGGAAAGAGGTGCAGGCTCTGGCGGCACTTTCCTCAAGCAGCTCCCGGAAGTAGCACCATAATCCTATGCAGAAGCACGACCAGGTGGCTCTGCGCACTGCCCCATCTGCAGACACCACCCCTGCAGCTCCCATTGGCTGCAGTTCCCAGCCAATGGGAGCTGGGTGGGGGCGGCACTTGGGGCGGGGCAGCAAACGGAGCTCCCTGACTGCCGCTACACATAGGAACTAGAGGGGGGATGCCGGCTGCTTCCTGGGAGTCGCACGGAGGATAGCCTGGAGCCTGCCAGCCCCGCTGCATAGTGCTGCCAACCAGACAGTTAATGGCCCAGTCAGCAGTGCTGACCGGAGCCACCAGGATCCCTTTTCAACCCGGTGTGGTCCGGTCGAAAACCAGACAACTGGTCCCCCTACATGAGGCAGTGAACTAGAAGACTGCCTGGGTCACTGTAGGAGTGACAGGGTCAGGGTGGCGGGCCTTAGGACTGCCTGACGCTGCTCAAGCAGAAAGACTTTGAAGGACTTCCCCCCTGGAAGGGGAATCTCAATGTGACCTGGCCAGAGGGCCAAGCCACAAAGCAGCTGTGCTGCAACTCTGAGCAAGAAGAGGAGAAAGGGGGTGCTGAACCAGGTGACGCTAACCCCCAGAATCGCCAGCAGTGGGGGGTAGAGCGCCCCACGACACCAAATGACTACATTTTCAAGCGCTCAGCACCCATGTTTGGGCCCTGATTTCCAAAAGGGCTCGGCCCCCAGTGGGCTGTACTCTTACAAATCTGACCGTGTATTTTAGTGCCTACATGGGAACTGAGCTCTTCTGAAAAGCTGGCCCCAAGTACGGGGGCTGAAAGTTCTTTTGAAAATTCCGGCGTCCATGTACAGTTTTGGGGGATAGGATGAGGCATTTCCAGTGGAGCGTTTTCAGCTGTGGAATTCCCGATCAGTCCACGAAAGCCCAAATGTGTTATCTTGCAGAGCGTGAGACATGATCTATTTTAGCCACACGTTTGTTTGTTTATGGACAATGGCTGGGTTATTCTTGATTGAGCAGGATAGCTTAGGGAGAGGAGCAGTTTATGCCTTTATGGGCAGTTTCAGTTCATATAATGCTTTGTTTAACCTAAGTTGTGTCCAGATGCTATGGTGCTTTAAAAAAGAACAAACAAACAAAACATACCTCAGTCTATAAATATAAGGCCACAGGTGTACACTAGACATTTCTGCTGGTATATTAATGTCTGTTATGGGGATGGTTTTTAAAATTACATTTCTATATCTGCAAACGCCCTAGTGTAGACACAGTTAGAACAGCACAAACGCTGTTGCCATTATAGTTTAGTTCATTTAGGAAACCATATGAGCCGCACTGGCTGTCTGAGTTGTAACTGTGTCTGCACTAGGATGATTTGCAGGGATAGCTATTCTTGCATACACCTGTACAGCTATGCTAGCAAACCTTTTCTAGTGTAGACCTGGCTTAACCTTTTTTTTTTTGCTGGTCCACTTAGAAAGCTGCTTTTGTAATGTGCATTTGGCAATGGCCATCAGACCATGATAAAACACTAGGAGCCTGAGTTTCAAAGGTGCCAGGTAGCTGCCACTCCCATGGACTGCAAAGGGAATTGTGAGGGCTCAGCACTTGTGAAAATTGGGCCCTAAAGCACCTGAAAACCACAGCATTCTGTCATGCCTCAGCACTCAGCTTCTAGGACTCCAGAAAACAAATCACCCATGCAATCATCTGCAGCCATGGACAGCTCATCTAACGAAGGACAATCGGGCTACAGCTTTATTATTGCCGATCACCCTCAATCGTAAGTCAGGGTCCTACCGCGCTAGGCGCTGTACAAACACACAGGAAAACGAGAGCCCCTGCACCCAGGGAGCTTACAGTCTAAATAATACGTATCAACATCTCAGATAAGCAGAACAAAATTACGTCCATATACAAAACCACTCTTAAGTTTCATCGGTGCATATTTGGGGCAGACGTCCAAGCTGATCAGAGACAATTTGACGCTATTTATTCTAAATCTATATACGAAACACCAGAAAGAATGACATCAGTCACCTCCATCTGAGGTAAAGAAATATTAAATGCACACTATTCTAGTCAGAGCTGAAGCAGCGCCAACCACAGTGCTGACTGATCAACTCGGTGCTGAGAAAATAAAATTTGGTTCATGAGGAGTCATCTCAGCATCTTCTACAGACGTAGCTCACAGACTCATAAAAGATACTCCACGAGACCCTGAAATGCAGACCTTTCAAAGCACTGGTAGGTAACAGCTGGCCATAGAAAACTCCAATTGAAGTCAATGATGTTCAGAACAACCACCTACTTCTCAGAGGGGTGTTGTGAGGCTAAAATAATTCATGTTTGAGAGTCACTCAAATACTGTCATGATCAGTGCAACAGAAGAGCCTATAAATTACATGATCAACAAACTGATTTGGCAAAAGACCAAAAAGTCTCTTCCTGTTATAGAAAAAGATGGAAGCAACATCATCATCAAATTTCTAGGGGTCACCCATCATAAAGAGTCTAAATATATGGAAACAGCATAAGGCTGGCAATCAGCAACCACTAAAAACAAAGGAATCCATTAACTTTCTCAAACCACAGTGAGATACACTTAGGGTTACCTAATGAGAGGCACGGGTGCCGCAGACAGCACCTATGATGTAATTCTGTAACCCGAAGGGACACAGGACAGCTACCTCTGCCTAGAAAACAGCTGGATCTCAGGCTTGACCAAAGGAAGACATCTTGCTGTCCAAGTCAGAACCTCTGACTTCTTATGAGCCAGTCACTTGAGGGAACCCCAGATGCAGAGAGCCTACTGAATGCACATTCACTGCCAAAGGGTGCCCAGGGCACTGGTAATGAACACAAGTTGAACCAGCACGTTCCAGTGGGCCCATGCTAGTGATCTCTGACTCACCAAGAAGCAGATCAGTACAAGCCATCGCCATTTTCATGTTCCATGTTTGGCAACAAAGATGCAGTGTTTGGTTTTGTTTTCTGTGTGCGCACACATGCATGGAGTCTTAAAGTGGTAAAACATAGGCTCCATCCTTCCCTTTTAAATTCTATGTTTGTGTGATCAGTATTATTGTGTTAATGAAAGAAAAAGGCTACAAATACAGCTCAAATGCTCCATGGATGTAAATGGGGGTACTGTTTGATTGACTGTGCCCATTTATACCTACAGAGAACTTAGCCTGAGTTCTGTACCAGCCAGAACTATAAACCAGACTAACTGTTGTGGTTCTAGCCAGTTCAATATGTACTGTTTATTTTGTGTACTAATGATTTCTTACCCTAGGGTCCATTGACTGTAGCTTGTTGGAGTAACCCCGAAGGTAACCCAGTGTATCACAGAACACAAGTCTACTGATCTGATCAGACTGTCCTCTGGTGATTATTTCAGCAATCTACAGTGAGGATGAGGGAGAAGAGGAGGTCAGAGTATTGAGTTATCACAGTCCATTACAGCATAATGACCCTTTATCTACTCGTTAGTCTTTTTGCTATAAAGATTGGGGGGGCGGGGGTGTCATTTGTTTTGGGGTTTTTGTGGGGGGGGATTGTTTGTTTGGAGGGATTTATTTTTCATTACCTCAAGTCACTCCACCATCAGTTTAGCCCTGAATAGAAAAAAATGGCACTAGAAGAAGAGGTGTCAGCCTCTTGTTTAAGCACAAGGTAAAACTGCTGCAGTGACAGCACAAAGGTAGGAAAGACGATTAATGTTACAAAATGTACAACTTCTGCAATGATGAGTTCAAAGGCACAGAACTCTTCAATGCCTCCCCCTTCCCAGATTTTAAAAGATCTGATGAAACAGTGCAGTAGTACATTGGAGGTTTGGGAGAGGGGATCTTAAAACCTTGTTGGCATTTTTAGAATTTTTGGGAAAAGATTACAACTCAATAATTTCTCTAAAGAGCTACACCATGGAAATACATTGTGAAGGCCCTGTCCGCCCTGGGGATTTTTGTACCAGTGTAGTTACACCAATGCATACTTATGTCTCTTTATTCCATGTGGAACATGGGGGCCTTCACCACTGCCTTCTACCTTTGGTGGTCTTTAGCTGCAGTGTTAGCTTCTTCCTACATGATTTTGATGGCTTTCAGTTCTGATCCTGTTGTGTTTTCAAGTTGGCCACGGGCTACCTCATAACCTCTTGCCCTGGGGATTCTAGTCCCGCATCTTTCCTCCATGGGTGTCCTAGCCATCTCCATGTTATCTGCTAATGTAGATGTGCTGCACTGGTGTAAGACAGGGCTTGCACGGCGCAGCTCACCCCAATAAATTACCAAGGTAAGTCACATTGGTATGAGCAAGTCTACATCACTCTTGTAACTACGTTGCTGTAAATGCAATGCTGCAAGTTACCCTAATCTGTTCAAGGTGACATACATCATCCCTTGCAGCATTAATTCATGTTCCATCATCTGGCTTCAGCTAGGGTCTACACTAATAATTTAGGGTAGGGAAGCACTCAGTGTGGGGCTAACACTATTCCCATTGAAGCCAATGGGACTTTTATCATTGTCTTCAGTGGGAACAGAGATAGACCAATGTTGAGCACTTTGGAAAACTCCACTGATTAAAAAAAAAAAGTCCCGCATGAGGAGCTCAGCGATGGCGTAGTGGTGGATGTTCACTGGCACAGTGAATTTTTGGGGTTCATTTGCACTCTTGGTAACAGTCAGCTAGGGTGACCAGACAGCAAATGTGAAAAATCGGGACAGGGGGTGGGGGGTAATAGGAGCCTATATAAGAAAAAGACCCCAAAATCGGGACTGTCCCTATAAAATCAGGACATCTGGTCACCCTACAGTCAGCATAAAAATTATATTTAACATTGATATGGAGGGAGCCTGGGCCATAATAGCAGGGATAAGGGAACAACAAGAGATAACATAGGGGGAAATTAAATCAGTATCTTAGATGTCTGTATACTAATGCAAGAAGTATGGGGAATAAGCAGGAAGAACTAGAAATGCTGGTTAATAAATACAAATATGACATAGTTGGCATGACAGACTTGGTGGGATAATACACGACTGGAATATTGGTACAGAAGGGTACAGACTGCTCAGGAAAGACAGGCAGGGAAAGACAGAGGAGGTATTGCCTTAAATCAAATATGTTTACATTTGGACTGAGGTAGAGATGGAAATAGGAGACAGACTTATTGAAAGTCTCTGGGTAAGGATAAAAAGGGTAAAAAAACATACCATCTACCCAGGAGAAGAGGTCGACTTTTTTTTCTTTTTTTTTTTTAAACAAAACAAAGTCATCCCATGCCCAGGACTTGGTGGTGATGGGGAACTTCAACTACCCAGACATCTGTTGGGAAAACAACACAGCAGGGCACAGAGCATCCAACAAGTTCTTGGAATATATTGGAGATAATTTCTTACTTCAGAAGGTGGAGAAAGCAACTAGGGGAGAGACTGTTCTAGATTTGATTTTGACAAATAGGGAGGAACTGGTTGAGAATTTGGAAGTAGAAGGCAGCTTAGGTGAAAGTGATTATGAAATGGTAGACTTCATGATTCTAAGGAATGGTGGGCAGGAAAAACAATAAAGATAATGGATTTCAAGAAGGCAGACTTTAGCAAACTCAGGCAGTTGATAGGTAAGATCCTACGGCAAGCAAGTCTAAGGGGAAAAACAATTGAAGGCAGTTGGCAGTTTTTCAGAGAGACATTGTTAAAGGCACAAGAGCATAGAAAAGATAGGAAGTATAACAAGAGACCACCCTGGTTTAACCAGGAGATATTGAATGATCTGAAACTCAAAAAGAGAGAGTCCTACAAAAAGTGGAATCTGGGTCAAATTACAAAGGATGAATATAAACAAATAGCACAAGTATGGAGAGAGAAAATTAGAAAGGCCAAGGCACAAAATGAGATCAAATTAGCTAAAGACATAAAGGGTAACAAGAAAATGTTCTACAGATACATTAGAAGCAAGAGGAAGGCCAAGGACAGGTTAGACCCATTACTCAATGACGGAGGAAAAACAACAGGAAATGTGGAAATGGCAGAAGTGCTAAATGACTTTTTGTTTCAGTTTTCACCAAAAAGATGAGTAGCGATTGGACATCTAACATAGGGAATGCCAGTGAAAATGAGGTAGAATCAGAGGCTAAAAGAGGGAAAGAACAAGTTAAAAATTAGACAAGTTAGAGGTCTTCAAGTCACCAGAGCCCGATGGAAGACCTCCTAGAATACTCAAGGAACTGACTGAAGACATATTTGAGCCATTAGCGATTATCTTCGAAAAGTCATGGAAGACAGGAAAAGGGCAAATATAGTGTCCATCTATAAATGGGAAATAAGGATAACTTGGGAATTAGAGACCAGTCAGCTTAACTTCAGTACCCAGAAAGATAATGGAGCAAGTTAAGCAATCAATTCGGAGACACCTAGAAGATAAAGTGATAAGTAACAGTCAGTATGGATTGTCAAGAACAAAAATTGTGCCAAACCAACCTAACAGCTTTCTTTGACAGGGTAACAAGCCTTGTGAATAAGGAGGGATAGCGGTAGATGTGGTATATCTTGACTTTAGTAAGGCTTTTGATCCTGTCTCGCATGACCTTCTCATAAACAAACTAGGGAATACAACCTAGATGGAACTACTATAAGATGGGTGCATAACTGGTTGGAAACCATTCCCAGAGAGTAGTTATCAGTGGTTCACAGTCAAGCTGGAAGGGCATAACCAGTGGGGCCCTGCAGGGATCAGTACTGGGTCCTGGTCTGTTCAGTGTCTTCATCAATGACTTAGATAAAGGCATAGAGAGTACAATTATAAAGTTTGCAGATGATATCAAGCTGGGAGGGGTTGCAAGTGCTTTGGAGGATAGGATTATAATTCAAAATGGTCTGGACAAACTGGAGAAATGGTCTGAAGTAAAGAGGATGAAATTCAATAAGGATAAATGCAAAGTACTCCACGTAGAAGGAACAATCAATTACACACATACAAAATGGGAAAATGACTGCCTAGGATGGAGTACTGCAGAAAGGATTTGGGGGTCATAGTGGATCACAAGCTAAATATGAGTCAGTGAACACTGTTGCAAAAACAAACAAACAAACAAACAAACAAAAAAACCACGAACATCATTCTGGGATGTATTAGCAGGAGTGTTGTAAGCAAGACACGAGAAGTAATTCTTCCGCTCTACTCAGTGCTGATTAGGTCTCAACTGGAGTATTAGGTCCACTTCTGGGTGCCACATTTCAGGAAAAACATGGACAAATTGGAGAAAGTCAAGAGACGACGAACAAAAACGATAAAGATCTAGAAAACATGATCTATGAGGGAAGATTGAAAAACTTGGGTTTGTTTAGTCTGGTGAAGAGAAGACTGAGAGGGGACATGATAATAGTTTTCAAGTACATAAAAGGTTGTTACAAGGAGAAGGAAGAAAAATTGTTCTCCTTAACCTGCGAGGATAGGACATGAAGCAATGAGCTTAAATTGCAGCAAGGGCAGGTTAGGTTGGACATTAGGAAAAACTTCCTAACTGTCAGGGTAGTTAAGCACTAGAATAAGTTGCTTTGGGAGGTTGTGGAATCTCTGTCACTGAAGATTTTTAAGAGCAGGTTAGACTAACACCTGTCAGTGATGGTCTACGCAATACTTAGTCCTGTTATGAGTGCAGGGGACCGGACTAGACCTCTGGAGGTCCTTTCCAGTCCTACAAGTCTATGATATTATGGTAGCACCTACAGAACAAGCTGATTGGGGCCCTCATTGTGCTAGGCAACTGTGCACATGTACAAAAACAATGCTCCAGGCAGCTTACCGTTTAAAAGAAGGAGATGCTGCCCTTCTGAATCAACAGTTGCACCGTTGCATTTTGTCAGGCCCCAGTCCTGCATTGGGATCCTTTAGCGTGGAACCCTGTGCCTGGAGTCCCTCAGACTTCCATGGTGGCAAGACTGGGTCCCATAGGTGACCAAGAACTTCTCCCAGCCCACGTACATCCTTATCAACCATTTTGGCCATGATGTTCAAATGTGGGAGTCTAAAATTAGGATCCCAAATCCATATTTAGGCACCTAAATAACTGGCCTGAACACCTCTTGACTTGAATGGGAGCTGTAGGGTGCTCAGCCCTTCCAGAAACCAGGCCACTTATTTTAGTGCCTAAATATGGGCTTCAGATGCTAAACTTTACTCTGCCAGATTTGAAAAGGATATCTGTCTCCTTTGCTTTTATAGTTATTTTCCTTTTGTTGACCCCAGAGGACAGATTGCCAATTGAGACAGCACCTTCTTTAAAAGGTACAAAAATTAAACAGACTTCTTGGCTAAGGTAAAGTATGGTGATTAGAATGGTTACCAGGTTCCAGCCAGCGATGGTCAGAACACCAAGCGAGCAAAACATTCAATGGTCTTTGCACAAAAGACTTTCCTCTCATTCCATTCAGTTAACCAGATACGATGCAAAACCAGAGAAGGGTTTTGAATGGACAATACACTTTGAATAGATGCTGTTTTAAATGCACTAAGCTGTGTGCATAAAGGGCCTGCTTTAGCACTGCATCACTACCTTTTTACACTAGTGTCATTCCATTGAAATCAGAGTTACACCAAGCATGAGATCAGAGTGCTAAACCAGGCTGAAATTCCAGACACTTGCAAGAGGCAGGAAGAGGTGTACAAATCAATTTGTATGTGTAGTCGCTGGTATCAGTAGAAGAAATGTGTGCTCGAACAGCGAAATGAGGCATACCAATGTGGTAGTTATAACAGACAACTAATTATGTCTTATGTTTAAACCATTCCATTTTTAATTAAAATCATTGAATTGATTAGTGTAAGAACAAGCATGGAACACTCATACTGTGAGCACCAAGAAATAAATCATCATTTGACGGATTAGTGCAATCCTTTGATTTTAATAAAGATTAGAGGAGAAAAAATAAAGACACGGATCCGTCTAACCCCATATAATAAAGCACCCATGCTTTTCTTCTGATCAGACCAAGGAACAGATATATTAAACACAGAGTATAGATTTGACAATCAATCCATTTCTGTTCTTTGAGGGTTTTAAAGAGGATTTGGAAAGTCCTAGCTCCCCAGAAGTCATGCTTTATCTGTGACTGTTTCAGTGCCTCCTGACCTTTGGTAGGTTTGGTTCCAAAAGGTTCCTCTGAAGCAAAAGGAGAGACTCCTGAGATTAGGCAGCCAGTCAATCAGCCAGCCCTCTCTTGGATCATTTCTCCAGGTGACTTCTCACAGTAGGAGAAGCAGATGTTACATCACGACATCTTTCCTTCAAATCCTCAGCATTCACAAAAGGTGAAAGCTGTCGTTTAAAGAGGAAGGGAGGATGGTTAAGGCATTGGACTCGGATTCAGGAGACTGGGTTTAAATCCTGGCTCTGCCACAGACCTCCTGTGGGATAGTGGACAAATGACAGCATAGAATTTTCATCTATTTTTAAGGCCAGAAGGGACCATTTGATGATCATCTTGTCTACCCTCCTGCATAACACCCAACAATTTCTGCCTCAAGCCCATAACTTCTGTTTGAGCTACCATGTATCTTTTTAAAAGATGTCCTGACTTGATTTAAAGACTTCAAGCGGTGGAGAATCCAGCACAACCCTAGGTCAGTTGTTCCAATGGTTAGTTACCCTCCGTGTCCAAATTTTGCACCTTCTTTCTGGTCTGAATTTGTCTAGCTTCAGCTTCCCACCACTGGATAATTTTATAGGTTTTTTTCTATTAAAGAGCCTTCTACTACCAGAAATGTTTTCCCTGTGTAGGTACTTGTAGAGGGTGATCAAGTGACCTTTTCATCTTCTCATGGATAAATTAAATACATTGAGCTTAAGTCTGTCATGATAAGGCAGGGGTTTCCAGACTTGGAATCGTGACGGTCTCACTAATGCCGTATACCAAGGTAATTCCATCTCTTATCTTTCAATGAGACTTAGGCTCCTACGTCATTTAGGTGTTTTTAAAACATTCCTTATTTTCTCTGCGCTTCAGTTCCCCCATCTGTAAAACAGGGACAGTAATTTTTTTATTTTGCCTGTTTTGTCTCTTTAGAAGGTAAGGTCCTTGAAGCAGAGGCTGAATGTACATCACCAAGCACAATGAACCTTCCAGGTGCTAATGGAGTACAAATAGAAATAATTTTTAAGACACTGGTGAATTGCCATGTGTCCTGATAGCTGGATACACAAGTGGGAGTTCCTCAGGGCTTCATAAGGAGAGTTGTGGAAATCAATAAAAATGTTTCATTCCCTCACTGTGAAGGTGGTATATGGTATCAGCTAATGGTAACTTCATTTGTGATTTTTGCGAGTTCCTAGCATCATGGGTCTGGTTTTTAGAGATGCTGAGCAGCCATGACTCCAGTTGAAATAAATGAGGGAATTACAAGTGCTTGGCACCTCTCAAAATCAAGGCCTAGCTGTCTAAAAGCCTGCCACAAATGGAGGCACTAGGGTTGCCAAGCATCCAGTTTTTTACTGGAACGCTGTTAAAAGTCCGGTCGGCAGTGCAGCGGGGGCCCAGGGCCAAGGCAGGCTCCCTGCCTGCCCTAGCTCCATGCGGCTCCCGAAAGCGGCCACCAGGTCACTGCAGGCCCTAGACACATGGGCAGCTAGCGAGGCTCTGTGCGCTAATCCCACCTCGAGGGCTGGCTCTGCAACTCCCATTGGCCGGGAACCGCAACCTGTCCTGCACCCTGAACCCACCCGGAGCCTGCACCCCCACACCCCAACCCCATGCCCCAGCCGAGCCCTCACCCCCCATCCCACATCCCAAACCCAATCCCTTGCCCCAGCCTGGTGAACGTGAGGGAGAGTGAGCGACAGAGGGAGGGGGTGAATGGGCGGATGGGGGAGTGGCCTCAGAGAAGGGGCGGGGCAGGGAACGGGTGTTTGGTTTTGTGCGATTAGAAAGTTGGCAACCCTAGGAGGCACCCAAAATTAGAGGCTAATTTTAAATGTTGCCTTTTGCCTGTAACCTTTCTGTGCAAAATGAGAATAATTTTGCTTACTGACCTTACGGGGCGGGGTGCCAGGCTGGCTAATGAATATTTATAAGACACTTTGAGCACTGTATAACTAAATTCTGTATTAGACACAAGAGGGCAGAGTTAGAATTGCAAGGACAACTTTCAATTTGCAAATTCCTGTTCTTTGAATGCTTTGGTTTCCAAACTCAACATCTGTATAACATATATTTGCATGGAGTTATAAATATCCTAGCTGAGTACACTTGCCGAGGACCCCATAAAGACAACATTCACACTGCCTAAAAAGCACGGTGTGGGGACAACAGTATTTCTTGCAGCAAGAGGTACCCACAGCTGATCTTCCAACCCTAGCCCATCCATCATCCTGATAGTCAGGATACTAAGATCCTCAAATGGTCAGGGGAGTGGACCATAAACCAGCAAAACTATCCCATCTTCATGCAAAGGATGAGCATAGCCCCAGGCCATCCCCCAGCAGTCTCTACTAGTGAGTTTCACTGTCCTGAAGAATTACAATCCCTTCTCTTGCAATTACCCAAGGGGAAGCAAAGACCAATCCTGCCTCTCCTTATGCTCACTGTAAGAGTCAACTGACTAGAAAATTTCCCCCGCACACATGACTCTGTGACCCCTCTCCAATTTGCAAAATCTGATAAGAAATAAAAATCTTACCTAACTACAATTCACAAGAACTACATAAAAGCTAGGGATCCAATCACCTCCATTCTAGCGCACTGTCTGCAGCTGGGAGTTTGGCAAGAAGAAAGGCGACAAAATGAAATTAAATAGCGGTAACAATTCCTACCTCTTATAATAGCACTTTTCAGCGGTAGATCTCAAAGCACTTTACAAAGGAAGCCGGTGTCATTATCCCCATTTTACAGACAGAGAAACGGAAGCACAGGGAGGTGAAGTGATTTGACTAAGGTCAGACAGAAGATCAGGGCAGAGCTGGGAATAGAGCCCAGGTCCCTGAGTCCACCTTGCCTTCTTTTAAAGGAAAGGGGTGAGGAGTCACCGATCCCTAGCAGCAAATGCAGGAACCTTCTAGGCTCTGGAGGGAAACCAACCGGATACCCTGACATAGTGTCAAGCCCTGATAGGCTAATAGAGCCATGAACCATTGTTGCCTCCCATTAAGAGTACCCTGTCACCCAGCACCCTGAATTTAGAGCTGTGCTGGCCATGGAGAAATAGCGATATAGATAAAGACATATCATACAAAGACAACATTTTTACAGGATAGGCAGACTGATGGGATTTCATCATCAATTTTCGCTTATCTCCGATTATTTCATTAGGTGCTGGTGCGTTTCCCCAGAAGGAATGACTAATGACTCCAATTCCTATTTCCTCAGACTCCTGCAGAATCACAAGAACTTGAAGCAACCTACACTCACACCAGAGCAGTAATTAGAAGGACCTTTGGTTATCCTGCAAATGAGATTCAGATGGCAGAGATAAAACTGGGAAGATGCTAAAACACAGACCCTTCTCTAACGTGCTGGGAGATGAAATGGCCCTGCTGTAGATCACATAGCACTGCAATAAATTGTGGCTTATGGAGTAATGGACATGGGCTCTCTGAGCTACTCAGGTGCTTGGAAATGCCGGGTGTCAGGACCACACTTTTGTTGACTAATGAGCAGAAAGATGCATGGGGGGTTTTATGTACATGTGTGCACTGGGGAAGGGTTCTATAGAATGTTTAGAATTAGACATTGTCATTCGTGAGGACAGTGGCTGAGAAAAAAGACCTCAAACCTGAACTCCCACTGACTTCAGCAGGCAAGCAGGGTGTTCAGCACCTTGATTCAGACTGAGGTGGCTTGGCAGTGTCTTGCGGAGAGGAAGCTTCAGGAAAAGGAGCATTTCCACAGCAGCATGCAGGCTTTCCGCGTGACAGCAGGAGATGGTGTCGACTCCTTATTTACCAAATTTACTAGCTTCCATGTGGGAGCGCTGCTGAGAGACCACTTGCTGTTTGATGGGGGGCCTGCAATTTAAAGCTGCTTCCAGAGAGTTTTGTCGAGACCGACAGGATTCTGTCAACAGCGCACCAGGCAGAGAATTGTTAATACGAACACACTTCAGGAGGCTGCTGCGTGCATGCTCCCTTCCTGGCAGTCGGAGTTCTAAACTAATTAATTCCTGTGATCTGAACCATTCTCTTTTATTAATAACATCAGCATGTGCAACACTGTGCTGTTGTAGATGATGTGCTCTCTCTAGGGACCCTAGCAGCATGCCATTGTAGGTCTTCACAACATGTAGAGAAACGTCTCCTAAGTTTTCCTTCACAGTGTTGATTTTTTTTTTATTGTATTTATTTCCCCTGAACTCTTACTGTTTTCTCCATTCTTGCAAGCTCTACATTGGCTTTTAAAGGTCTTCGGTGGCTGCTCCTGCCCTCTTCCTTGCTCTGAGTGTTCACGATGACCTTTCTGTTAATTCTTCTTCACTCCCTTGTGCTAAGCTTTGCTGGTAAATCAGACTCACCGTTTCCTCGGATAATCTGACTTCATTATTTTCATTGTCAAGGGAGCACAAGATTCTTTTGATCCTTAGTGCACAGCCTTCAGGATGAGTGATACATGGGTTTCTCCTGTCTCATGACAGATAATCTTGACAAGCTCCTTTTTCCATTGCTTGTCTCACTAGATATAACCCATAAATATAAACACACACTCACATGATACTTCTCTGTGCTTGTGCACCTCTCAGTTGTATTGTGAGGTCTTGGGGAACATTCTCAGCCTTGAGCACAACTCTAATATGAAGATATTGGCCAAGATTTTCAGAAGTGATTCTGAATTGTAGGTGCCTTGCTTTAGATATCTTTTAAAGGAGCCTGATTTTCAGAGGCTGGATGCTCAGCACTTTCTGAACACCAGGTCCCTTCAAGATGTCTCAAGCTGGTCACCCAGAATTTGAATTTTCCAAAAATCTCAGGTCACTTCTGAAAATCTCAGCCCAGCATAGCTGTACAAAATTGATGAAAACTTCTTCACCGAGTCTCTCACTAACATTTCTGTTATTTCATTTTAGGCCATTCCATGACCTCATCCATTTTATTTTACCATGAGACTACTTCAGGATGGCAATATTTAATATCAAAAACACAAACATTCTAACTTTCACATCTTGATGGAAACTCATTTTTGTGGGGAAAAAAATCATGACATTCCAGTTGAAAAAAGATTCTTTGAAAATGTGAATCAATTTGAAGTGAAAAGGAGATTCCCTCTCATTTTCACTTCAAATTGGCTTCTATTTTCAGACAAGAATCCACAAGATTACACAGGTTTCATTGCAATGTTGTCGAGAGAGAGACAATGTGGATGAGATAATATCTTTTATTGGACCAACATCTGTTGGCGAAAGAGACAAGTTTTCAAGCATCATACAGCTTCTCATGTCTGGACAAAGTAATCATAGTCACAGCTAAATACAAGATGGGATAGATTGCAGAAGACCACTTAATATGAAGTGGGCAATTAATACCACTGCAGTCATAAGGCAAATACGTTTTAAAATTGTTGTAAACATTCTAACTGAAAATACGAACATTTTTAATACTTGAGAGTTTGAAACTGAATAGTGAATCAAATCCAATGGGTTCTGAGTAAGGACCACAGGATTCAACCATTAGAGCCAAGTTATCACCCATGTGTGTCACAATTACAATAGTGGACCAAAAATCCACTAGTGTTAACATGGCAGATTCCTCTTCAATGTTTTATTGGGGATATTAATGGTTTGGCCACTAGCCATGAAAACAGCAGGGGAATCCCCTCACCTGAGTACCTTCTAAATTCCATCAAAGGCAGGCAATCCGGCAAAGCTTCCAAGCTCCTTCCCTATTATTCTGAGTGTTTCACAGCAAACAACATTTACTCCTGAGAGTATTCTGTGCCAAAAAATTAAAAATTTGGCACCAAAAAAAATAAAAAATTCTGCACTCAATATTTTAAAATTCTGCAAAATTCTGCAATTTTTTTTCAAATAAAGGTGGAGGCTGCAGCATGGAATTGGGGAGCACAGGCCACTGGCTGCACAGAGGTGGGAGATCGCTGTGAAGCTCCCCCCAGGATACGTACTTAGCGGTGAGGCTGCACCCAACTCTGACACAGTGCAAGGACCGGGCCTGCCCCAGAAACACCTCAGGACCCTGCCCTTCCATGCCAGGTGCACCAGGTGTGGGTAGGCAGGATCCAAGTGTGGAGGAGCTTAGTGTGGGGGGATCCAGGTGTGGGTTGAGAGGGTTCTGTGTGGGGCAATCTGAATGTACAGGCACTTGTTGGGGGGTTCTGGGCACAATGGTAATGGGACTCTGCAGGGGGGGGCTAGGTGAAGGTGATTGGGGCTCAGTGGGGGGGGGTCTGGTGGTGCGGGGATTGAGCTTGGCAGGGTGGTCTGGGTGTGGGGAGCTCAGTGGTGGGGTCCAAATCCTAGGGTAGTGGACCTCAGTGGGGTGGGGATGCAGGTGCAGCCGGTTGGGGCTCGGTAGGGTGGGGATCTGGGTGTGGGTGGCTCGTCGGGGTGGTCCAGGGGCAGGGTTAGTGGGACTCGTCAGGGGTGTTCTGGGTGCAGGGGGGCTGAGGCTGGGTGGGAGGGTCTGGGTATGAGGGGGTGTGGATGCATGGGGGTTGTACAGGGATCCCTCCCCCTAGACCTGAGCAGCGATTGGTGCAGGAAGCATGGGGGCAGGGGGAATTTGCAGAGCTTCCTACAGCTGGGGGAGAAATCTGACTCGGCCTCAGATGCCGTGCGGGGAAGAGGAAGTCCCGTCTTCCCCAGCCCAGTGGGGATGAGCAGCTGAGCCTGGCACAGGGTAGGAGCCACCAGCCCATGAGTGAAGCAAATCCGCTTCTTCCAGATATGGGCATAGTGAGAACCATGTAATTGTCTTCAGCAGTCAGAGACGTACAGATATAACTGTAGCTGAGCACGAACAATTATTGTTCAGTTTTATTCCCAATCCCGAGTCTGGATTAAATCAGGATGGAACATCAACGGCATGAAACAAACTGGAATATTTTTAGAGAATTCCTTGTTTATAAACATTATCGTGAATGGCAAGTCATCTTTGAGAGCATCGTGCACATTTCTTTACCAGTCCTGAAATGTGGCCATCGAGATATCTAACCCCAGGGAGATTCATGACGACTTACACAGCTAGCACCCCCAATACATTGAGAAGTTCCACCAGTGGGCAATGTAATGAAACTAAATGGTGGCACAATTCTTCCCCTGCTTTCTTCTTGGTCACTTTCACCAGCAATAAACAATTCTAGTCATCAGACAAGGGGGATGGAGCCAAAGCTCCAGCCACTCACTCCAGAGATGGGAGGAAATGGCTGCATAGCCCTGCTTGTTTTACACTCCCAGACCAACAATCATGTAAGGGCCAGGTTGTTTCTATGGAGATAAACTTACAGAGTTCTTGGTCTTCCAGTTCCCAGACAGAATCAGGATATGTTGTAAAAGGAACTTAATAAAGTGAGGTCATTATCTCTACTTCTCTGCTACAGCACATGGAGTCTGGGGGGGGGGGGTCTCCCTTCTCATACATGTGTGTAGCCAAGTCAGATTATAAACCACAGTGAACAATATTGAGTGGAGAGTTTGCCTTCTCAGTGCTCGTCCCTTCTCCTTGTGTGGAGGAGATACATTTTTATAAATTTGCCCCCCTCCCCCTGTACACCCATCTCTCAGATCCCCTCCACTGGTGTTTTCAATTTCATCTGTATTTCACTTGTTCTTTACAATAGCATTCATCTTTATTGCAACAGACTGCCACATTTTTGGTATGGATTTATCGGTGCAGATTCCATTCCAAATAACTAAATAAAATGTGATATTTCTTCTCCAGCAGTGCAGTTTGTTTTTCTTCTGTACGCCTGAACATTTATCGATCAATCCATATTGTACTTACAGCAACTGCTCAAGTCATTTCTTTAGTCATGTACTGTGCAGTTTGTAATAGTGCATGAAAATGGAAAGAGCTATGCAAATAATAATAATGTTTTGTACATGCAGATTTCCTGAATATTTTCCAAAATTAATCTAAATTACTTTTGCACAATTCAAGCAAATGTAAACATAGATTGTAATAATTATGGAGTAGTTTAGAGCAATATATACTCAGTTAAGAGCAATATATACTCAGTTAGGCTACTCAGTAAATGGAGCACCGTAAACAAACAATGTATGTATTTTAGAAATATGGTTGCCTTAATATTTACGTTTGTTATAATTTAACAAGTTGTTCTTCAAAGTCAAATGTAATATTCTTTCATAGTAAGATCTAACCATTTTAACAAAGTAGAGGGATGCAATAATTGGTCCGTTCCAGTCCTATGATTCACGATATATGTTTTTAGAGTAGGTATATGGTAAGGACATAGGCTCAGAGTGAACATTCTAAAATATGGATTCATACACAGAGTTCTTTGACATCAGTGATGTTTGCCTGATGTAATGTATTTTACAGCAGATGTAATCTAGTTCAAGCATAGACTTCCGCTGTTAAATAAACAGTATTCTAGAGTAATGTTCTAATATACGGAGGCTACATTATGGTAAGATTGGTTTGAACCATCACTGTACCAGTTTTATAAGGGTTCCCAATGTTCTTTACTGTTCCAACAAAAAAGTAAGCAAATACCTTCGCTGATATGCTGGCAACCCCACTAAAACCAGTGGTGTGGCAAAGATATAAAAATGGGCAGAGTTTGGCATTCTAAACATTACCCATTGACCCATCTCCCCGCTCCCCACCTCACCCACACATAAGCTGATTAGTGTCGAGTGTAACTGTTTGATTCCCTCCCCGTAATTTTAACATAGCCACTGTGGCACACACTGTGCTTAAAGAGAGTCTGAAAAGTACCACACTGCTGCCAAGAGTATGTACGTGTAAAGGACCTGTTTGAAGGATGACTTATCCCAACATATCTGAGGTGTTCCTCTCCAGTGAAGCACGGTAGCTATACACATCTTCTAGCTTGCATGCTGCTCATTGTGACATTACCCAGGGACTGATGGACAGCTGTGTCCCCTCAACTCTCCAGCCTGGGGTGCCCTTTACACTGCTTCACTGTGAGAACCACCACTCCCGGTCTGGTCATCACACTGCCCCCAGCATGTAATTCACTCCCAGCTATGTTGTATGAGTGCTATAGCTAGTTACTCAAGGATTATATTACAGAGTGACACCAGTAAACTCCTAGTCCCAGGCTTGTCCCCAGAAATGTGCATCTTTACTGCCCAGCTTGCTCCTTCTGGACAAGACCAGCTCATAGAATGTCTGTCATTTCATTCATCAAAAATGATATGCACAAACCCTGTTATCTCAAATGGAGTTTCCCCAAACAAACACACTGGTTTAGATCAAACAAGTTTAAAATCGATCTTTCTGTAGTTAATAAGTGATTACATATGATGAGGCATAAAAGTCAGATTTGGTTACAATGAAATAAAAGGTAAAACGCAAACTAATACCTAATTTAACAAGCTCAGTGAACTTGCAACAAGCAAGAAGATTTCTCTCACCACATCCTTACAACAGACTGGCTGAATTCTAAAGAGGTAACAGTTATCTATATTCATTACTAGAAGGATCCTTTTATGAGAAATTCGTTATTAAAAACAAGAAGCCATCTATGCCTAGCTTAAATAAATCACTGCTTTCAACATTGGCTGCTAATCCTAAAATGTTTAATTAGAACATATATTCATAGATAATAAGGCCAGAAGACTGCATAACACTGGCCATAGAATTTCAGCTACGGGTTCCTTCAGTGGAGGAAATTATCCTTCCATTCTTCAAGATGAGATGCTTCTACAGCAATGGCTGTTGACCAGTGAAATCTGCTTATCCCATAAAATACGATGCATAGAACCTTGTTGTGGAAGTCTTCCAAAGACTGCAAGCTGAGTTCTTAGATTATATTTGTTTATGAGGAAAAGAAAAGAAACAAAGAAAATTATCCCACACTGGAAGTTCAGTGTTGCACACTACATTGCATGAAGTGTGGGGTTGACTGAGTTGAGAACAAACAAAAAAATGTGACTGGTTTGGTGTATCTAGGATGGTGCTGAGGTTTAGGGTAGCCAGGCACTGGACTGAATGGAGAAGAATAAAACCTTAGCTCACAAAACCCAAACACATGTCCTAAATGTTCCAAAGTTACTAGCGATTTTGCCCACCTTGTTTATTGGTGCCACCTCGATATCTCAAAGGGGCCTGATTTTCAGAGGGCATGTCATGGGGCACATCACTCACCACTTGACTGGAACCTCCTCCTGGTCACTCTAGAGATTAGCTCTTGAGTTTGATGCCTCGTCCTGCAATTGCACTCCATCACACCGTCTGTCTCTCAGGCCTGCAGCTCCTCTCTCATCCCAGGGACTGCAGCATCCACTTCGTGACTCAGCCCTCCGGCTAGGTCACTCAGCATTTTCCTCCCTTCAGGGATATAACAAAGTCTTTCCTTCAGCAGTCCTAGGCAGTTTTCCCATTCACCACCTCAATGGCCACTCCTTCACAGTGGCTGGTAGCGGAAGCCAGGCCTGCCCTCTACTCCAGGCTCCAGTCCAGGGACCCTCAGCCCAGCAGTTCTGGGCTTTATTCTCCCAGCCTTCACTGCTCCTTCCCTGGACTGCTTCCTACCACTCCTGGTTTTCCCTCCCTTCTCTGGGTGTACCTGCTCCAAACCCTCCTCCCTCTTCCCAGGAAGTGACCGCTGCCCTTTCCCAGAAGCAGCGCCTGTCTGTTGCCGGCTGCCTGTCTTTTATAGGCCATGCCTTTCCCTGCACAGCAGAACCTGCTTGCAAACAATTCCCTGCTCTCTGGCTTTCCCTCAAGGTGCAGCCTGTGTTGCTAATAGGCCTGCCTGGCCATCCTAACCCCTTCCAGTTCTGTGGACACCCCATCATAGGCAGGTGCTCAGCAATTACTTAAAATCAGACCTCTTTAAGGTGTCTCAAGTTGGGCACTCAGAAAATTAAGGCACTTGCATTTACTAGGTATTTTGGAAAATTTAGACCATACAATTTTATTTGGCTTCTCCTGACCTTCAGTCCAAACTGGCTGAACTTTGCTAAAGGGGCATGTTTTTTTCCTTGCAGTCCTTGATTGCAGTGATGGGTGTGATAATTATTGACTAGACTGATGGAGAAGATGATTCATCTTCTCCAAACACTTTGCTACTGACTGATGAGCTTTGCTGTGAAGCATAGGTATGAACTATGAATCAATAGCAGTGCTGTTGCATAGCCTGTAACAGTGGTGATCTATATCTCACAAGCCTCTTGCTGTTTACATAAGAATCAGTTGAGATCAAGGTTTGGAACTCCCTTGGGTGACAGTCCACAACAAGGGAAGTTTCTCAGGCAGTGATTTGCTCTGAAACCTCTTTTTCCTCACCTTATCAGCCAAAAATGTCAAGAAGAGAAAAGCAGCACAAAAGGAGTTGGAGACAAAAGGTGTTAGAAAACAGTGGTTTGACAGTTCTCAGCTTGTAGGCAACTTTGATGACATATGGCTCTCTTCTCTTACCAAGATGTTTTATAGTCCTGTGTCTTCCTATGTCTCCAGAACCCCTTTCCCTAAAGATTGACTTAGACACAACTTCATTCACCTTCTCCTCCACCTTCTACTCTTCCTACTTTAATTCTGCTCTGTCACAAATAGACTTTAAGATTCCTTGTATCTCCTTACATTAATGAATATAGGTCTACCATTAAATCTGAGTCAATGCCTTGAAGATGGATGGTCTCATAGACTATGGCATAGGAATGGAAATCAGGTGACCTGGTTTCTATTCCCAGCTTCCTGTGTAATCATGGGCAAGTTAATTAACCTCTGTGTCTCCGTCCCCATCCGTAAAATGGCAATAATATTACTGACCTACCTCAGAGTCATCAAGGGAATTAGCTCATTAATGTTTTTAAAGTGCTTAGAGATACTTGGATGGAAGACGGTATAGAAGTACCAAGTATTATTAAATCAGTTTCCATTATCTTTTCCACAAATACTGTTAGCATGACACTGACTGTGTAACTGAGCAAGCTTTGGAATAATAATCACTACCCGCATAAGGAACAAAAGACAGTTTTTTTAGTTAGCTCCATTTGCAGAAAAGGCATGGGTTTTCTTGCTTTTCTAGAAAAGGAGGGCAGTGGTTGGCACTTCCTTCCACAACCCCCTAAATAGCTTTCACAGAGGCTTTGGAATGATACCTAATTTACTGCTACATCAGTGGCTAAAACATCCACTGCTAGTTACTGCTTCCTTGAAAGGAAAAATGGTCTTGTGGTTAAGGCACTGGAAAGGAACTGAGGAGATCTGGGTTCAGACTCCCAGCACAGGCCTCCTATGAGAGCTTGGGCAAGTCATTCAATCTCTCAGTGTCACAGGATACATCTACACTGCCTGTGGAAGCGGGTCTCAGAGCCCAGGTCGACAGACTTGGGTTCGCACGACAGCATTAAAAACAGTTGTGTAGATGTAGTGGCTTGACCTCCGACGCCCACCTCTCCTCCCTAGACTTCAGAGCCCAAGCTGCAACATCTACATAACTAGTTTAAGCACCATAGTGGGAACCCAACTCTATTAATCCAAGTTTAGACTCGCCACTGCCGGCTTCCACTCGCTGAGTAGATGTTCGCGCAGGTCCCAATCTGTAAAATGTGGATAAAAATTCTCCCTGTGTCTGTTGAGCTTGTGAGTGCTTGAGGACAGAGATTGTATGTTTGTACAGCACCTATCATAATGGGGCACTGATCCTGGCTGATGCCCCTAGGAACCACCATCATGCAAATAGTAACAATATCAACATCAGTATTCAGATGACTCGATCTCCAGTAGATTACGTTTTATGCAAACATGGGGGGGAATTGGATTCATTTGTGGATGAGTGGGTAAGAGAGCTGGCAGTACAACACCACAAATGCTTCCTTGCTAATACAGTTATTACATGTTTCTGGATCTGCAGACAATCAAACCAGAGCACTCCCCCACAGCTCAACTTCCTCTGTGCTTCATTATGCTGCCTAGTGGCCTAGCCAGGAATTGTAATTTCTTAGTCATTATGAGTTAGAAATGCTAGACACAATAGGGACAGATCCCTGTTAGCATTACAGTATTCCACTAGCGTAATTAGTTCAGATAAAGGCAGTGCTATTCCCAATGTTCTTTTGCAAAAATCCTTTGGACCAAAAAGTTCTCAAATAAGCAAAAACTCCTACTTACGACACTGGGATTGTGTAGAGATTTCAGAGTTTGGCCAATCAGAAGACAGACCATTAAGGGAAAACCTAAGAACATAAAGGCCATACTGGGTCAGACCAAAGGTCCATCCATCCCAGTATCCTGTCCACCGACAGTGGCCAATGCCAGGTGCCCCGGAGTGAGTGGGCCTAACAGGTAATGATCAAGTGATCTCTCTCCTGCCATCCATCACCCCCCTCTGACAAACAGAGGCTAAGGACACCATTCCTTACCCATCCTGGTTAACAGCCATTAATGGACTTAACCTCCATGAATTTATCCAGTTCTCTTTTAAATCCTGTTATAGTCCTAGCCTTCACAGCCTCCTCAGGATAACCTGCTTATCCTTTCTGTACAATTGTGAAATCACAATTAATATAATACAATATATAATCTGTAATCAAGTTACACAAGTACCAATGTATTGTATCACACAGCCCGCTCAGAAATACACGGTAAAGCGATAAAATAGTTAAGAATATGGATTTTCTGTCTCATGCAAACTCTCAGACAGGCTCAAAGTGTGTTGATTTCAGCAAGCCTATTTAAAACAGAACCCATATTATAATCAAATGGAGAGAGATCTTTATTTGATCTATTTTGAGAAAGAAGTCAGCTCAAGGTCAATTGCTGATCAAGAACAATTGGTGAAAACTAGGTGAGATACTTTAAAAACTATTTGAATTAAGACCCAGCTCCACTCTGTTTGAAAGTAATTTATAAGAAATTATCTCGATTTACATAATCTGAGTGTTTATAACATGATGATTTAGAAAAATCTACATATGAATTAGAAGATATTGTTACAGAATATTTCCTCCAAAACTCAGAATTAGAACTCCTACATGGGGAACAAGAGCAGCAGGAAAGTGACATATTAGACACAAAACTTGTGTTTCCAAAGAACTATCCTGGAGTTTCAAGCAATACACTATGATCCACCAAGAGGCACAGTTTATCCCAGACAATGCTTGAGATTGATTTTGGGGGGAATTAAACAGCTCAACACATTCAGGACTGGTTAAGGTCCTCTGGTTAATAACCAATGCCACCTGCAGAACTACAGTAAACATGCTTTTGTCTTTAATGAATAAACACTATCACATAGAGAATAGCAAGTTTAGCTGAAGACAGTCACAGCTGTCTTCCCTTTCCCAGCAAATGAAGGGGTCTGCACTCATGCTACAAAACTGTTATCAAATGCTGTGTCAAAGCAAGTGTTTCTCCTCCATTGTAAGATGCAAGCTGAATACCATAGGCAGGGCTTTCAGTGTCTTCAGACACAAGTGCAGCTGGATGCACTCTAAACATTCTATTAGTGTCTTCCTGCGAAGATCAGGAAAAGGAGGACATTTCTTTCCAAGTCTGTTGTGCTGTTCCTGGTTTTCCAGCTCTCTCTCTTTAGTCTTATTTTAGGAATTCTCAGTTTCATAGCGAGGCCCCCCCCCCCCCCCCCCCGAACTGTGCTTGTAAATTGGCTGATTGATTCAGGAGGGAAAAAGGCAGAGGATAGCCACTGGAAACTTGACAGTATTCATTTACCACAACAAGATTCTGGGGCCAAACCAAGCCCTCAGAGGCATGCATGTGTGGAATATGCGGCGTTCAGTGAGCCACATTCCATCTCCTGGCAAAACACCAGGCCTTCTATTGATACCAATGAGACAGTCTTGCTCTCTCCTATCTAGCGAGGCTCTTATATCACCACCCTTGGGTTGCAGTGGAACAAATTTCCCCCACCATGAGGGCTCTCGGTGATTTCAATGGGAGTCAAACACACATCTGAGTGTAAGGGCTCGGACTTACCCCAGCGGCGCCTCCTGCTGGTTGTCCAAGAAATCAGCTCACCAGCCACTGAAGCGCCCTCTGCCAGTCGGTATCCCGCTTGCCGCCGGGCCCCCGTGTCCCTCCCGGACCCCGGTGCCCTTCTGCCTGGGGTGCTGCTCCCCTGGCAGTACCCCCTTAGTCTGGGTCTCCCATCCCAGGGGAACCCCCACCCACTATCCCCACCTTGCCTCAGCCTATGGGCTACTGCCAGTCATCATCAAGCCCCCATTCACTGGGGCAGACTGCAGTCTGTATTAGCCAGTCTTCACAGGCAAGGGGGGTTGGACCTGCTGCCTTTGAACCCCAGTACCTCTCTAAGCCCCATGCCAGGCCCTGCAGCCTGGGGCCTCCCTGCTCCCCTGGCCTTTCCCCAGCCCTGCACCAAACTAGGCACTCCCTCAGGCCCCTGCAGCCAGGTCCCTCCCTCTTAGAAGCTATAAGGGACAGCTGCGGCCTGATTGGGGCGTGGCCCAACTGCGGCTGCTTCCCCAATCAGCCTGCTCCCAGCCTCAGCCCTCTCCCAGGGCTGGTTCCAGCCCCTCAGGGCAGCAGCGGGGTAGGCACCCCCCTACACTGAGGTACAAACCAATGTGTGAATCAGTTTGTTTGACTCAAGGATGCAGGACTGGGGCCTGATATGTCGTGCTCTGATCACCAGTTCACTATTTCATGACTGGCTGTAACTGAGTAGTGCTGTTTCCCGCTCATGTTAATCTTCCCTATCTATTTCTGCTAATTCAGTGCCTCGTCTCTTTCACTTCTTCCGTGTCTTTTTTTCTTGCCTTTCTTTTCCCATTCTTCAGGAGACGTCTCCCTTTGGGTCCCCGCAGCATTATGTTTTTTATATGTAGGCTCCAAAGCAGCCACAAAATGATTAATTCGGGGAGAGGGAGGGAGACAAACTCAACCCTTTTGTGGAAAGCTTGAGAATAACATCTTTGCCAGTATCACCGCAGCCAGGCCTCATTTGAGACCTTCAGCTAATGTTTCTTTTGTAAAGTGAAGACACCTGATTTTTGTCAGGCCTTGGCTCAAAAGTGCACCATCTTCCTAAACAACTATATCAGATAGACAGAGAATAGGAACCAAACTGGAAATCAGTTTCCATTGACGGGACATCGGTGCAACACCTGCTGTCAATGTCTGGCCTTTGGGCAAAGGGTTTCTTCTATACAAAGAAGCTTGAGCACAAGGTAGATAAAGTCACAGCAAGTTGGAGCTTTCTGTTTCAGTGGATGCTTTGGAAAATGGTCAGGCCACAGCAGTTCATGCAGGGGTATGGAGAATAGGGTGACCAGACAGCAAGTGTGAAAAGGCGGGACAGGGAGTGGGGGGTAAGAGGAACCTATATAAGAAAAAGACCCAAAAATCGGGACTGTCCCTATAAAATCGGGACATCTGGTCACCCTAATGGAGAATGACAGAGGAGATCGACTTACATGACTTTGGTTTTTATTGACCGCCACCAATGTTGTGTGAAAATTGCAGCCTTATGCAGAATACGCCTGAATGAGAGAAGCAGCAGGCCACAAGGCAAATGGATGCACATGCTCTCAGTTGCATCATTATGCGGGAACAGGAGCAGAGAGACTGCAAAGCAGAACCCCACAAATTGTGACTGCTTGTTTTTTTCTTTTTGTGTTGTTCTATAGCGGAGTCTGTTATGTCTTCTGCACCTTGGGAAAATGAGGAAAAATAGCATGTGTGTCATTGCTGCAGGCTTTGCTGCTGCAGCTGCCATAGGCGCTATGTTAAAGCACCGAGGGAGCACCTAATTCCCTTAGAAATTTAAAGCATGCGAAAACTTTCTGTCATTACGCTGTCTCTTCTAGTCATCTCCCATTCTCTGCCTCTTCTGCATCCAGCCAAAGCTTCAGATGCAAGGAAAGAAGAATTCACCGTCAGTGTGGTGACAATAAAATCAATAAAACCAGCAGCTACAGAACCACTGGAATAGATTACCAAGGTAGGTTGTGGAATCCTCCTTGGTTGTGGAATCCCCTTGGAGGTTTTTAAGAACAGCTTAGACAAACACTTATCAGAGATGGTCTAGGTTTACTTGGTCCCGCTTCAGCTCACGGGGAGAGACTAGATGATCTCTCAAAGTCCCTTCCAGCCCTACATGTCCATGAGCAAGATGGCATTAACTGGAATGCTGGACGGGCAGGTCAGAGAGAGTGATCTGTCTTCTTACCATTAAAGGCTAGCACACTTTGGCAAGGCAATGTGGGGAAACTTTTTGGACATGTTTGTGGTTAAACTATCAGGGATGAGGCAGGAATTACTGGGTGGAATTCGATGTCCTGTGTTGTGCAGAAGATTAGACTAGATTATCACCAAATGTACGTAACCCTGCTGAGCTGCTTCTGACCTTATCCTCACGGTCTCTTCTGGCATTACAATCTCTGGCCTGATCTTTGGTTGGTGTAAATTGGCATAGCTGCTCTGCAGTCAGTGGTCCTATACCAATTTACACCAGCTGAGGATTCAGCCTTGACGTTTTTGCATGAGCACTAGACCATCCTGGGGGGGAAAATGTTCACAACAGGAGAAAAAATATCTCCTGAAACCAATCTCCACTTCCACTAAACTGATGTAACACATCATCAATTGTTGGGTCACTTCCAGGTGGAAACACTGGCTTAAGTTTACCCTCCGACCACCAATACGGACACACTGCCAGTTGCCATCTCTTAAAATTCATATTATGTTGAAATCATTGTTTGATATGATAAAAGAAAAGCAGGCAGGGGAATAAGGCATAAAACTGGTCCGCTTCTGCAATCCGTGCTCAGACAGTGCTCTTAGTTCCTGATACTTCTGCATTTTGGAGGCAGCAAAATGAGGCTCTCTGACATAAATAATATCCAGTATGTTTTTATCACCGCAGAAGCCATGCTTTTGCCACTTGTCCACGTACCACGCCGTAATGGAAACCGCATGTCATCCTGCTCCCGGCAGGTCCTGGTTAACTCTCAACCACCCAGCATTTACACAGCTGTGGGCATTGAAATACAAAACAACCCCCCCACACACACACCACCATCCTCTTTTTAGACAAGACAGTGGAGGAAAGAAACAATTGACCCAGAGTTACTCATAGCTAGGAATTGATAAAAAATAAATTAAAAGGAAAAATATGGAAGGCACTGTGCTCTGTTTGATGTCCACTGTGCTTTCAGATGAATCATCACACGATATTATACTGTATGTCTCATGAAAAGATATGAAGTACAGAATCAGTTTGACAGTTCCCTATTGTTCTGGGCAGTCAATGTTATTGGTAGCATTATTTTTTATAGTAGCTGGCGGTATGGAAAACTTCACCTTTTTGTTGCCACTGGAGTTCCCTGGGTGGAAGTCAACAAAGGCAGTCAAATTTAACTGAGTAACGTTACTTAATTTTAAAGTGTTTCTGAATAGAGTAGTCTCATGGGATCTTATTCTTCCCAGTGAAAAAATGGCTACTAACTTGTTCTCACAGAAAGACAAGGTGGGTGAGGTAATATCTTTTATTGGACCCATTTCTGTTGGTGAGAGAGACAAGCTTTCAAGCTTACACAGAGCTTCTTCTTCAGGTCTGGAAAATATACACTCCAGAAAATGTACTGGGAAATGAAAATACAAGGTGGAACAAATTGTTTAGCATAAATAGCTCATGTCATCCTGCTCCTTGCACGTGCTGATTAATTTTCAACCACTCAGAATTTACACAGCTGCCGGAGACAAAAAACAAACAAAAAAAAAATACCAGTCCTCTTTTTAGACAAGATTGTGGAGGAAAGAAAAGTGACCCTGATATGCATGTTTCACAACACATTTCAAGGGACAATTCAAGGTGAAGTGGCCCATTAATGCCTCTCCAGGCACAGGGTGCAGAGGGAGGGTGCTGGGGGGGTTGTGGGATATTGGGTTATAGTTTGTTGTAATAAGCTGTAAATCCAGTGTGTCTATTCAGTCCATGATTTTTAGTGTTTAGCAAAGTTATGAATTTAAGCTCCGAGGCTTGTCTTTTGTGCAGGTTTCCTTTGAGGATGAGGACTGAGAGGTCAGATATAGAGTGATCACTTTGGGGAAAGTGTTCACCCATAGGTGATATGGTGTTTTTTTCTTTGTGGGTTTTTTATGTGAGTTCATTCGAGAGTGTAATGATTGTCTCATTTCACCTACATAGTTATTATTGGGGCATTTAGTGCACTGGATGAGGTACACCAGCTGTTGTGATAGGTATGTGTACGACCCATGGATCTTGAAAGATGTGTTGTGGGTGTGTTGATCATCAAGCAGTGGAGACATACACTGTTCTCATAGACTTTTAATGCCAGAAGGGACCATCATAATCATCTCATCTGACTTTCTGAACATTGCAGGCCACCAAACCTCGTCACATATCCACTCCTGTAGTAGGCCCATAACCCCTGGCTGAGTTACGGAAGTCCCCCAATCTTGATATAAAAACTAAGTTAGAGAAGCCACAATTTACCATAGTTTAAACTAAACGACCTGTGCTCCACACTGAAGAGAAAGGCAAAAAACAAACAAACAAACAAAATGCCAGGGTCTCTGCCAATCTGACTTGGGGGGAAATTCCTTCCCAGCTCCAAATATGGCGATGAGTTAGATCCTGAACATATGTGTGAGACCTACCAGGCAGATACCTGGGATAGAATTCTCTGTAGTAACTCAGAGGCCTCTACCTCTAGTGCCCCGTCTCCAGCCATTTGAGATGTATGCTAGTAGCAGACATGGATGGGCCATAGGCCACTGTAGGCAATCTCATCATCCCATCCATAAACTTACTAAGCTCAGGCTTAAAACAAGTGAGATTTTTTTGCCCCCACTTCTCCCCTTGAAAGACTGTTTCAGAACTTCACTCTTCTGATGGTTAGAAACCTTTGTCTAATTTCGAACCTAAACTTACCGATGGCCAGTTTATATCCATTTGTTCTTACGTCAGCATTGGCTCTTAACTTAAATAACTCCTCTCTATCCCTGGTGTTTATCCCTCTTATGTAATTATAGAGAACAACTATATCTTCCCATAGTCTTCGTTTGGTTAGACTAAACAAACCAAGCTCCTTAAGTCTCTTCTTATAAGGCAGGTTCTCCATTCCTCTGATCATCTTAGAAGCTCTTCTCTGCACCTGTTCCAGTTTGGAACCCCCACTACAGAAAGGATGTGGACAAATTGGAGAGAGTTCAGCGGAGGGCAGTGGAAATGATCAGGGGGCTGGGGCACATGATTTATGGGGAGAGGCTGAGGGAACTGGGGTTATTTAGTCTGCAGAAGAGAAGAGTGAGGGGGGATTTGATAGCAGCCTTCAACTACCTGAAAGGGGGTTCCAAAGAGGATGGAGCTTGGCTGTTCTCAGTGGTGGCAGATGACAGAACAAGAAGCAATGGTCTCAAGTTGCAGTGCGGGAAGCCTAGGTTGATTATTAGGAAAATCTGTTTCACTAAGAGGGTGGTGAAACACTGGAATGGGTTCCCTAGGGAGGTGGTGTAATCTCCATCCTTAGAGGTTTATAAGGCCTGGCTTGACAAAGCCTTGGCTGGGATGATTTAGTTGGGGCTGGTCCTGCTTTGAGCAGGGGGGTTGGACTAGATGACCTCCTGAGGTCTCTTCCAACCCTAATCTTCTATGCTTCTATGCTTCTCAGTCATGGGAGATCACAAGTGCACACAGTATTCCAGATGAGGTCTCACCAGTGCCTTGTATAATAACAACAACACTTCCCTATCCCTAGTGGCGATACCTCACCTGATACATCCTTACATTATCCTTTTGCATGGCCACATCACACTGGCAGCTCACAGTCAATCTATGATCACCCAGAGTCCACCCAGTTCTTTCTCCTCCTCTGTTGCTTCCAACTGTGAAGTCTCCAACTTTTAGCAAAAATTCTTGTTGTTAGTCTCTAAGTGCATGAACTTGCACTTTACACTATTAAATTTCATCACATTTGTATTACTTCAATTTTCAAGGTTATCTAAATCTTCAATGCCAAATATTCCTTCATATTGGCATTACCTCCCAACTTGACGTCATCTGCAAATTTTATAAGCACACTCCCACTTTTTGTTCCAAGGTCATTAATGAAAATGATAAATAAGATGGGTCCCAAGACTGATCCTTAAGGAACTCCACGAGTAACCTCCCTCCCTCTAAAAAAATGAGGAGTACTTGTGGCACCGTAGAGACTAATACATTTATTTGGGCATAAGCTTTCATGGGCTAAAAGCCACTTCATCAGATGCACAGAGTGGAACATACAGTAGGAAAATATATATATACAGAGAACATGAAAAGATGGGGGTTTCCATACCAACTCTAAGAGACTAATCAGTTAAGGTGAGCTATTAGCAGCAGGAGAAAAAAAACTTTTGTAGTAATAATCAGGATGGCCCATTACAAACAGTTGACAAGAGGGTGTGAGTAAGCTCCTTACTCCTTAGCATGGGGAAATAGATTTCAGTTTGTGTAATGACCCAGCCATTCCCAGTCTTTATTCAAGCCTAATTTAATGGTATCCAGTTTGCAAATTAATTCCAGTTCAGCAGTTTCTCGTTGGAGTCTGTTTTTGAAGTTTTGTTGTTGAAGAATTGCCACTTTTAGGTCCATTACTGAGTGACCAGAAAGATTGAAGTGTTCTCCTACTGGTTTTTGAATGTTATGATTCCTGATGTCAGATTTGTGTCCATCAACTTCATGAAAAAACTCATACAGATACAGACATACATCATCTTCCTTTCCAAATGCAAACAGATGGACATCATACCAAAAGGACTAAAGGTAAAAAATCCATTACAATCTACATACCACCCAGACTATGTTGAGAGATTGTGCCACACACTCTCAAAGAAACTGCGGAACCACCTGATCAACATCTTATACAGCAAACAGAAAAAGATTAAGAATGAGCTCTCAAAACTGGAGACTCTCATCAAAAACCAACCTTCCACACAAACTTCCTCGTGGCGGGACTTTACAAAAACTAGACAAGCCATTTACAACATACACTTTGCTTCTCTACAAAGAAAAAGGACACTAAACTATCTAAACAACATACTAACCCACAGAACCCTTCCTACCAACAAAAAGAAGGATTCTGCGTGGACTCTTCCTGAAGGTCAAAACAACAGATTGGACTTCTACATAGATTGCTTCCGTCGATGTGCACGGGCTGAAATTGTGGGAAAGCAGCATCACTTGTCCCATAACCTCAGCCGTGCTGAACACAACGCCATCCACAGCCTCAGGAACAACTCTGACATCATAATCAAAAAGGCCGACAAAGGAGGTGCTGTCGTCATCATGAATAGGTCTGAATATGAACGAGAGGCTGCCAGGCAGCTCTCTAACACCACATTCTACAGGCCATTACCCTCTGACCCCACTGAGGGGTACCAAAAGAAACTACACCATCTGCTCAAGAAACTCCCTGAAAAAGCACAGGAACAGATCTGCACAGACACACCCCTAGAGCCCCGACCAGGGGTATTCTATCTGCTACCCAAAATCCATAAACCTGAGAATCCTGGATGCCCCATCATCTCAGGCATTGGCACCCTAACAGCAGGATTGTCTGGCTATGTAGACTCTCTTCTCAGGCCCTATGCTTCCAGCACTCCCAGCTACCTTCTAAACACCACTGACTTCCTGAGGAAACTACAATCCACCGGTGGTCTTCTAGAAAACACCATCCTGGCCACTAAGGATGTAGAAGCCCTCTACACCAACATTCCACACAAAGATGGACTACAAGCCGTCAGGAACAGTATCCCCGATAATGTTACAGCAAACCTGGTGGCTGAACTTCGTGACTTTGTCCTCACCCACAACTATTTCACATTTGGGGACAATATATACCTTCAAGTCAGCGGCACTGCTATGGGTACCCGCATGGCCCCACAGTCTGCTAACATTTTTATGGCTGACTTAGAACAACGCTTCCTTATCTCTCGTCCCGTAACGCCCCTACTCTACTTGCGCTACATTGATGACATCTTCATCATCTGGATCCATGGAAAGGAGGCCCTTGAGAAATTCCACCATGATTTCAACAATTTCAATCCCACCATCAACCTCAGCCTGGACCAATCCACACAACCGGTCCACTTCCTGGACACTACAGTGCTAATAAGCGATGGTCACATAAACACCACCCTATACCCAAAACCAACTGACTGCTATACTTACCTACATGCCTCCAGCTTCCATCCAGGACACATCACACGATCCATTGTCTACAGCCAAGCTCTAAGATACAACCGCACTTGCTCCAATCCCTCAGACAGAGACAAACACCTACAGGATCTCTATCAAGCGTTCTTAAAACTACAATACCCACCTGCTGAAGTGAAGAAACAGATTGACAGAGCCAGAAGAGTACCCAGAAGTCACCTACTACAGGACAGGCCCAACAAAGAAAGTAACAGAACGCCACTAGCCATCACTTTCAGCCGCCAACGAAAACCTCTCCAGCACATTATCAAAGATCTACAAACTACCCTGAAGAACAATCCCTCACTCTCACAGATCTTGGGAGACAGACCAGTCCTCGATTACAGACAGTCACCCACCCTGAAGCAAATACTTACCAGCAACCACACAACAAAAACACTAACCCAGGAACCTATCTTTGCAACAAAGCCCAGTGCCAAATCTGTCCACATGTCTATTCAAGTGACACCATCATAGGACCTAATCACATCAGTCACGCCATCAGGGGCTCGTTCACCTGCACATCTACCAATGTGATATATGCCATCATGAAATGCCCTTCTTCCATTTACATTGGCCAAACTGGACAGTCTCTACTCAACAGAATAAATGGACACAAATCTGACATCAGGAATCATAACGTTCAAAAACCAGTAGGAGAACACTTCAGTCTTTCTGGTCACTCAGTTACAGACCTAAAAGTGGCAATTCTTCAACAACAAGCTAACACAGCTACCACTCTGAAACCTCCCTCCCTCTGACAGTTCACCTTTCAGCATGACCCTTTGTAGTGTCCCCTTTTACCAGTTCCTTACCCACCTTTCAATTCTTATTTTAATCCCCATCTTTTCCAATGTAACTAATTTCCCAGGTGGAACTGTATCAAATGCTTTACTGAAATCTAGATGGATTAGATCTACTGCATTTCCCTCTGTCTAGAAAATCGGTTATCTGGCACAATATACCTTTTGTAAAACCATGTTATATTTTATCTCAATTACCGCTTACCTCTATGTCCATAACTACTTTCAAAGATTTTTCTAAGACCTTGCACTGAGGTCAAACTAACAGACCTGTAGTTTCCCGGATCACTTTTTGTCATTTCCTAAATATAGGTACTATATTTGCAATTCTTCGGTCATAGGGTACAAGCCCCAAGTTTACATATTCATTAAAAACCCTTGCAATGTCATGTGTCAGTTCCTTTAATATTCTTGGATAAAGATTATCTGGGCTTCCTGATTTGATCCCATTAAAACTATTAGAGTTTAATCACGGATGTGGTAATTTCCGCTTCCATAACCTTGTTTCCATTAGCCATCTTGCCACTGCCCCCTCCTAGCACCTCATTAACCTTACTAAGAGCTGAGGCAAAGTACTCATCCAAGTGTTGGGCCACACTTAGATTATCTTTAATTTCCACCCCATCCTCAGTGTTTAGCAGCCACATTTTTGTCCTTGTTTCCTTTTCATTTATATGACTAACTTGACTTTTACTTCTGGTTTTAATTTCCTTTGTAATGTTCAACTCTGGCTGGCTTTTGGCAGTTCTCACTTTTTCCATATACTTTCTGACCTCCAAGAGGTAGCTTTTCTTGACGATCTATCCCCTTTTCCATTGCTTGTAGGGTTTTTGCTTTCTCTTAATAACCTATTTGAGATGCTTGTTCATCCACTTCAGTTTGCAATCCTTTGGTTTGTTCCCTTTTTTCCCCCCTTACTTGGGATGCAGGTGCCAGATACTTTAAGTCAAAATTGCGGAAACTAATTCCAAGCCTTCTCCACATTCAAATCCTTAAGTTCTTCAGTCCAGTCCACTTCCCTAACTAATTCTCTTAATATTTTAAAGTTTGCCCTTTTGAAATCAAGGACCCTAGTTGCAGACCTATTATTGTTTACCCTTCCATTTAGCTTAAACTGAATTATTCATGATCACTCAAGCCAAGGGTCTCCTCTACAACCAGTTCTTCTATGAGCTCCTCGCTACTTACCAATACTAAATCTAAAATGGCATCATCTCATGTTGGTTTGATGAATATTTGGTGAAGAATATGTCAGCTATCACATCCAGGAATATCTGGGCCGTACCACTTGTCCTCCAATCTACATCTGGGAACTTAAAGTCTCCCATAATCACACAGTTCTCAGTAGTGAGGTCTCTATACATATCTGAATTGAATCCAGGGGGTCTGTACCAGACCACAAGCACTATCCCGGTGGAGTCTCTGTTACCTGTTTTGTAACGTTGTGCAAGATGTGTGGCACATCTCCATTCCACTTCAGGTGCATGCATGACCAGTGCACTGTGTCAGAGATTTCCCTCTCAGAAGTACTGGTCGGGGCAGCACAAAAGTCCTCTGCTTTCTCAAGCTGCTATGTGATGGTATAAAGGGCAGAGCTGCCTGGATTACCCTTAGTTAATTCTTACCAGACAGACTCTAATAAAGTGGAGAAGGAGGGTGGGTCTTGGAATGGACAGGCAACACATCTCAAAGAACAAGAGTAACAGGTTAGTAGCGGTTTCTTTTCCTTCGAGTGATTGCACACGTCCATTCCACTTCCAATGACTCACCAGTAGTTCAATCCAGAGATGGGATCAGAGTCTACCTGAATAATAATTGAAGGACAACAAGGTAAAGATGTCAATGTTTCTTAAAAAGGAAGTGATGTAGGTGCATGTTTCAGTGGAATAGAGTGTGTATTCCACCTCTTTAGGTTGCAATCTCAAAAGCCTGCTTTCTAGGAGACCATCAGACACCTGGGAGCTCTGGGGAATACTGGGGGTTCTTGTAGGATTCTACAGAGTTTTCAACTCTGTATAAAAGGAAACCAAACACAGAGTTTCCTTTGTAAGCGATCATCAGGAACAATCAGACTTGAACCCATCTCATGCATATAAATCAGCTTTTTAGCTGTCTCATACTAAATTTAGGATGAGGCTGCAATTGGAATTTCTCAAGAGCTGCCAACAATGGGATACATCCAGTGTCCATGAGGATGAAATACTGCTGACCTACCTTGACTCGTCAATAAAACAAAGCATGGAGGATGGGGTTGGTTCTCTTCTTCCCTCTACTACAGAAAACCAGTTAAATTCCCATTGCAGCATGATGCAGAACTGAACTGAAGAGATTAAAATTTTTTGCGCAGTCTCATCTATTATAAGATGTTTGGCATGCTAAAAATCTGGAAATTTGCCATTAAGTTGCAATAAGTTCAGCAAGTAATGCTGATAGGTTTTGAACATTAACTCACCAATGGAGAATGCCAGTGCATTTGTAAGATATCAGTGTAATAGATTCTGGCATTCCACTCTTACCATCTTTACAAATGTCACTTTCATTTTATTATAAATTAATCCCAATTTCTTCCAAAGCTCCAAAATAAAGCTTCCTTGCAAGCAGCGAACCCCATCTGCTCTGCTGCCAAAAATATTGCAGTAAGAAACATATAGGGATGCTAAGGGACATATTAAAGATAAAAGAAAAGATATTAAAGCTAGTTAGTGGACACTTCTTAATACATGCATAGTCTTGATTAAATATTAGCTTATTCTCCATGAGGAAGGACTACATGAGGCACAAAATTGGGGTTGGTCCTGCTCTGAGCAGGGGGTGGGACTAGATGACCTCCTGAGGTCCCTTCCAACCCTGATCTTCTATGATTCTATGAAAATGGCCAAATTAGGAGGCAGCAGATTTGTTTACTCAATTGATCTGATAAATAGTAGGTGTCAGATCCTCAGCTGGTATAAATCCACATAGTTCCACTGACATAAAAGAAGCTATGCCAATGTACACCAGCTTTGCATGCCCTATAATTCCCCAATTAATACCAGAGCATTTTATCCACTTTAAATGTTTGGTCTGCCATCCCTTCATCAATTATTCATTCTAGACAGCAACCTTCTCTACGAGGTAGCAGAAGAAATCTGTAGGTTAGATCTAATTTACTCTTTTAACCAGTTTACTCCAGTATCAAGTATTTAAATTGGCCTCGCTGTGCTTTCATACGTTACAGCCATATATCAAAGCAATTTGTGAAATGCCAACAGAGCAGTGAGCTATATGTATCATGTATTTTGAGATTACACAGTTCCAAATGCCTTTGTAAAGCAAACCTTTCATGAATAAATCAAGAAATACCCTGATGCATGCTTTATGTAGAGCAAGGTACTCTATTTAGGTCACAGTAAGGTTCTGCCAGGTTTGCTAAAATGAACAAATCTCTAGTGTGTACTCTAACTCCACCACATTTCATAACCCAAGAAAGCATCTCCTGCTCCGTTTCCACTGTGCATTTACAACTGTTGATGACCCAGCATTTGCAAAGTGTTAGTTTGATCTCCTAAAGCTCAAATGGCTTTCAAATCAGGAGCTATGCAGGGGAATTTCTCTATCCCATGTAAGGATTGTTAATGAAAACACATAGGGCCGATTTCTGATTCTGCCCCAATTTCTCAATATGCAACCCCACTGGAAGGAAATCTAGAACTTGCTCCTTTTTCTAAGAAACTGCCAAAGGAATGGATTTTGGTGAGATCAATGCCACCCAGTGTAATTTCCAAGCCTACTTTGTGATGCTTGTCCAAGTAGGTGACAGCTAGATGAGAATCAAGAGTGGAATATCGTATTGACAAACCCAAGCAATGCAGTCATCTCTTTCCTTGGCCCTGAAGTTAAGATGCCGTGTTAGTCTGATCTGTCCTTCTTCCGTGCAAATGTCTATGACAAGGTTCCAAGTATAAGGACACCCAGATTTCCAGCCAGCCTGACATGATAAAAGTTTATCTAGAGTAGAGGAATGAAGACCTCAATGCAGAGCGCTTCCCTTGAAAGATCTGGTAGTATAAAGGGAACACACTTTGTTTTGGTTTAAAAATAAGAAAAAAAAGGTGGCTAAGTTGAGAGAGGAAACAAATCCCATCCTTCCAACAACAACAACAAAAATTCCAACCAGAGTTTTCTTTCTTCAAAGATGTGACTTTGAGGCTAAAGTAGTTTAGCCACCAGTTGATACATGGGAAGATCATATACAAAATTCCCATAAATGTTCATGGAAATTACTGGGCCAAATATTTACTTGGTGGAGTTAATGAAATGCATGGGTACAGCAGCGGGCAAAATTTGGCCCTTTGACTTCACTCCATGCTCCCCACCCACCCTCAATTACTTTTTCACCTCTCCCACCTTTCAGCTCTGCCCAACCAGCCCTGTTTCACCCCCAACATTGCTTCCTCCTCCACTCATGCACTACAGAAGACAACCTTTGGAGGAAGTCTTCCAGTGAGGTGGACATATCCGCCACTACCATTTTGTTCTTTCCTTCTACCATCTTCTTGACCAAACAATACATTCTCCCATTAATGAACCCCACACCCACAATTCCAACCATTCATTCAACACTCATTGCGAAGCCCATGCGGTCTCATGGATACTGCGCTAGACTGAGACACAGAAGACGTGGGTTGTATTCCAAGCTCAGACCTGCTGGGTCTGCTGGGTGACCTTGGGCAAGTCACGTCACTTCTCTGTATCTCAGTTTCCCTATCTATAAAATGGGGATAATGGTACTGATCTGAGGAAAAGTGCAACATAAGAGCTAGGTATTAATTAGTAGCACTTCTGCTTCCTTCTAGAACTCTCCCCTCTCTCTCTGCTGAGGATCTTACTGACTTTTCCCAAAGAGAAAAGATTGAAGGGGGATTTCAGAAGTTGCCTTTGAAACTAGTTATAAAAATATCTTGATAAAGTGGATTATCAGAGCCCATGGTAGAGAGAAGTCTCCGAAGTAATACAGATGGCTTTTATAGACGTCTGATTCTCCATTTTCAACATCAATCACTGAAGTTCCTTGACTTGTTTTGAAATGCATTAGACTAGTCATCTAAGGACCTTTGAAATGTATTAGTCACTCGTAGCAGTGCATGGTGGCCTGTGGAAGTTCTTTATATAACGAATGGGAAGTCTTTGAACAGTGACATTTGCAGCTAGCTGTAAATAAATCCAGGACTTTTGCTTAACTATCCCAGCGGCGCTTTTGACCAAAGTGGAGAGCAGGAAGATGAAGCTGTTTTCCGTACCATTCATGTCTGTTTCATGTCCATCTTTGTCAGGTATTACCTTGGTGTAAATTCAACCATGATCAAATTTGAGGACATCATCAAAACTGAAGAAAAAAACAGTCAAGGGCAGAACCCAACTACAAAAGGGCTTGCAGATATCAAAACAGAGGGAGCTGCAGAAAATAAAAGGAAGTTTGGCACTAGTGGACATACAGCCAGGTAGAGGAAAGGAAAAGTATTGATACAAACAGGGGGACAGTCACCAACTAGTCACATCGGTGGCATAAAAATAAGTTTCTTTTCATCTTGTTTCTTTCAGTGCTGTCAGGGGATTTCTAAGCCCATTCTAAGGTACATATTTTTCCTCACTAAAGGCAATATCCAAAACGGTATCCATTATTAGTATTTTCACAGGATTTTGCCAATGGTTCCAAACTGAACAAAATGTGGCTCATTAATTAGCTGACTATCAGACCAAGACTGAGGGCCAGGGGCTGTACAAGTGCATAGCAAGAAGCAATCTTTGCCCTGAACAGCTTACAAGACAAACAAGGATTTAGACTGGAAACAAAGACACAGAGTTCATCAGGTCTGTATGTAAGTCTTATTGACTCTAAAAATAAATACTTTAAAAATGGATGAAGTCTCAATGAGAACTTCTTTAACTGTCTAATTAAATTAAGCCCTCCAAAATCAGGATAGTCACTTCTATATTTCCGGGATAAGATAAACTGAACACCAGCTGAGATCAGGAACAAAATTCCCTCTGGGGTAATTTCCCCTTTATCGCACAAGGAGGGGCATACTTCTGCAGGCTGTAGTAATGGCAATGGTCTGTATTGTCAGAAGAGGGTTACAGTTTTCTCTGAAGCATCTGGGGCATTGTCCATTGAGGGGAACGTAACAGCCTACTACATGGACCACTGCATTATCCAGTGACAATTATAATAATGCCTTAATGCCTCAGACAAACTGAATAGTGGTACTCCACAGAATAAGAGGTAGGTCTGAAGTAGTAGGTTCTTGGCTCTTGTTTCCTTTGTGTAATGGACAATACACTGTAGATCCGAGGACCCATCATGATCCAGAAGCAACAGCTTTAGCAAGTATGCCGAAACAGAAGTGTGTCCTTGGCCTAACCAGAGAGAAATATGTTACATTTGTCTCAGATGGAAGTCACTCCTTGCTAATATCAGAACTCCTCAGTAATATAAATAACGGGACCAGATCTTCAATTAGTGTAAATATACATAGTTCCATTGAAATCAGGTGAGGATTTTGCCCATTAGTAGGTGCACTGTACTTTATTCTTCCCATACTACTCTAGAATAATAGAATCATAGAATATCAGGGTTGGAAGGGACCTCAGGAGGTCATCTAGTCCAAGCCCCTGCTCAAAGCAGGACCAAACCCCAACTAAATCATCCCAGCCAGGGCTTTGTTAAGCAGGGCCTTAAAAACCTCTAAGGAAGGAGATTCCACCCCCTCCCTAGGTAACCCATTCCAGTGCTTCACCACCCTACTAGTGAAAAAGTTTTTCCTAATATCCAACCTAGACCTCCCCCTCTGCAACTTGAGAACATTACTCCTTGTTCTGTCATCTGGCACCACTGAGAACAGTCTAGATCCATCCTCTTTGGAGCCCCCTTTCAGGTAGTTGAAAGCAGCTATCAAATCCCCTCTCATTCTTCTCTTTTGCAGACTAAATAATCCCAGTTCCCACAGCCTCTCCTCATAAGTCATGTGCTCCATCCCCCTAATCATTTTTTTGCCCTCTGATGGACGCTTTCCAATTTTTCCACATCCTTCTTGTAGTGTGGGGCCCAAAACGGGACACAGTACTCCAGATGAGGCCTCACCAGTGCCGAATAGAGGGGAATGATCACGTCCATCAATCTGCTGGCAATGCTCCTACTTATACAGCCCAAAATGCCGTCAGCTTTCTTGGCAACGAAGGCACACTGTTGTCTCCTATCCAGCTTCTTGTCCATTGTAACTCCTAGGTCCTTTTCTGCAGAACTGCTGCCTAGCTGCTCGGTCCCTAGTCTGTAGCAGTGCATGGGATTCTTCCTTCCTAAGTGCAGGACTCTACACTTGTCCTTATTGAACCTCATCAGATTTCTTTTGGCCCAATCCTCCAATTTGTCTAGGTCACTCTGTATCCTATCCCTACCCTCTAGCACATCTATCACTCCCCCCAGTTTAGTGTCATCTGCAGACTTGCTGAGGGTGCAATCCATGCCATCCTCCAGATCATTCATGAAGATATTGAACAAAACTGGCCCCAGGACTGACCCTTGGGGCATTCTGCTTGATACTGGCTGCCAACTAGACATGGAGCCATTGATCACTACCTGTTGAGCCCAATGATCTAGCCAGCTTTCTATCCACCTTATGGTCCATTCATCCAGCCCATACTTCTTTAACTTGCTTGCAAGAATACTGTGGGTGACTGTATCAAAAGCTTTGCTAAAGTAACAGAATAACACGTCCACTGCTTTCCCCTCATCCACAGAGCCAGTTATCTCATCATAGAAGGCAATCAGGTGAGTCAGGCATGACTTGCCCTTGGTGAATCTATGCTGACTGTTCCTGATCACTTTCCTCTCCTCTATTCATATAGGGATTGATTCAATGCCCACTGAAATCAATGGTACTCTTGGATTCATAGGTCTGGGTTCGGTTTTGCCTTAACATAGGTGTGCAATGGGGGAGGAGGTAATGCGCTTGGGTCTTGCATGACCAAACAGAATTGCAGCCCTGACTCTCTTTGGGGGTGTACGTAACATAGACAATGCCAAAGAGCACTCAGTGATGCCCTGTAGAGTGGAGAGACACTTGCAGCTCAAGCAAGTTTTTTCCTCCTCGTTAAATTACAGTGATCCATTTCAGAAACAGTCATAGCACCTGCTCTGGCTCAGCTGTCTTGAGAAAAACCAAACTGCTTCCAACCCTATACTGAATGCAGCGCACAAACGATGGACTGGAGTTTACAGATTCAGCTACCAGAGTGGCCTTTCTCAGTCTGTCACATCTGTGAGGAGAAAGGATACTTTGGACTTTGAAAATGAGCAGGAAGTTGTTGCAGGCACAATGAAAGGTGCATGGAGAATGCTTGACTGCAAATGCAGAAAGCACAATTTCAGATTAAAAATAAAACCAAGATATGTGCAGATAAATTCATAGAAAACAACCAGTTACAATACTTGTATTTTCATCTTGCTGCTACACAGAAGCAAACATTAATGTGAGCTACACAATAAATTGATCATGTGCCAAAGGCCAGATCCTTAGCAGATGTCACATAGTTCCATTGACTTCAGTGGAGTACACAGCAACTGGCCTAGAAGAGGCAGGCTTTGGACTAGATTCTGATCCTAGTAACACCAATGTAAATCTAGATTAGCTCTGCTGAGTTACTCCAGAATCACACTGGGGTTACTGAGATCAGACTGTAGTCCACTGGGCCATATTGATTGGTGTAAGTTACACACCAGCTGTAATGGCCTCATAAATGGTGTGTAAATGGTAAAGTAGGATACCTTGAAATGATTTAGCATTCAGTGGCTGTGCTAAATGAATGGGACTTACACACCGTGAAGATGGAAAAGCAGTATGTAGCATACAAAGCAACTAAATGCAGGGTATAAGGGAAAGCAGCAGACCCTGCTTTATTTTGCGCCTTCCTGTTAGCTGCTTTTCTTACAATACCATCTCCTCTCTCTTCACAGCATGTGCAAGTTACATTAATTTTGCACACTCACTGAATGCCCAATTGTTGCAAATGTTATCACTTTACCACTCACATTTGTTTTATGACCATTGAACTTGGCACAGATACTTCACTAAGAGCTGCATGCTCTTACACCAGCAGTGTGATATCTAGGAGGAACGGTGGCTTTGTGTTGTCGTTATTGCTGATGGAATGGTTTTTAATAATTTAATATTTTAGCATCACATACAAACTAGGAGACTATGGAGCTACAAAACAATCAGTTTAATCAGCACTCTTAAGACTTTTCTAAAATAGAGGCAACCTGTAAAGTACCCTGTCTGGTAAAGTTTCCTTTACCTTGATGTCTAGAGATTAGCAAAGATTTACTTATTTTGATCATGGCTTCTTGAAAATGGGAGTTTCAACCTCTCCTGGAATTCCATCTAGTTCTGATTGGGATGGGCTATGAGGAAATAAGAAGAAGAATCAGGAAGGCAAATGTGGCATTTGGAAGACTCAAAAACATCTGGCAACTCAAAAACATCTCCCTCAAAACAAAGTATACAAAGCAATTGTTATTGCCATCACAACGTATAGCAGTGAAACATGAAAGAGAGGCAAAACCTGGATGCTCTTCATCACACATGTCTGAGAAGAATATTGAGAATAACATATAGAGACAGGAAGACGAATGAAGAAGTCAGAAAAATTACTGGTCAAGGCACCCACTCACAAATAATCTACAAAAGAAGATGTCAGTGGCTAGGACATGTGCTGAGAATGGAAAAGGAACTCTTACCAAATACCGCCCTCGAATGGCAGCCAGAAAATGCAAGAAGAAAGAGAGGAAGACTGCGAATAACATGGAAATGAACAGTTCTGACCGACATCAAGCACCTCAACATGAAACGGGAAGATTTGGAGAAAAGGGCAGTTGACAGGCAAGGATGGAAAATTTGGGTAGCCCAATGTGCAGCAAAGCACAGGATGGACTAAGGTCTAAGATCTAAGGGTGGGCCATTGGTATCTAGTAGAACAGCAAGGGCAAGAGAAAAGGAGGCAGTCCCTTCCCACTTCCTGGAGGAAGTGGGAAGGGACTGAGGCCTGGTCTACACTAGAAAATTAAGTCAGTTTCTCTATACCAGTTAGGGATGTGAAAAATCCACACCTCAGACTGGAGTAGTTAAGTTGACCTAAGTCCCTGTGTAGACGGTGGCAGGTTGATAGAAGAAGTCTTCTATCAACCTGCTCCACTGTACTTGGTAGGTACATTATACATACACATATATACATAGGTACACATCTATCAGGTTATTGTCAAAATCCCCCATCCCTGCCACATGATATCATCCCATTGTTTCAGTGGGCATTGAATCAGGCCCACAAATAAACACCACAGCCTGTGATAGCTTCCTTCCTTGGGCAGGTAGCAGATGGCTAGGATTTCCCTGTGAAAGCCTTCTGTCTACATGGCATTCTCCTGCCTAGAGAGACTCCCCTCCCTTTTTATGCACTTCTCAAGACCCACCTGTTCTGGGTGATCGTGTGAGTTAGCAGAATGGTTCTGCACATCCATGCAGGAACCTACTGCTTGACAAGAGAGTGTTTTAAAAAGAGTAAATACAGTTTTTCAGCTGGATGTTTCATCGCAAGGACAGTTTGGCAAAGTGGGTCTTTAGTAGAAAATTTTAAAAATGGCTCTTTCTAACCAGTTTCTCAACATTAATTTTTCTTTGGCTGACATCACCTTCAGCAAAGCGTCAACTCCCTTTTGCAAGCCATTAAGACAGGCAACACTGAACGTCACAAACCGGATGTTGGACAAGTCTGCCCCATAAATGCTTATGAGGAGAGGCTGAGGGAACTGGGATTGTTTAGCCTGCAGAAGAGAAGAATGAGGGGGGATTTGATAGCTGCTTTCAACTACCTGAAAGGGGGTTCCAAAGAGGATGGAGCTAGACTGTTCTCAGTGGTAGAAGATGACAGAACAAGGAGTAATGGTCTCAAGTTGCAGAGGGGGAGGTTTAGGTTGGATATTAGGAAAAACTTTTTCACTAGTAGGGTGGTGAAGCACTGGAATGGGTTACCTAGGGAGGTGGTGGAATCTCCTTCCTTAGAGGTTTTTAAGGTCAGGCTTGACAAAGCCCTGGCTGGGATGATTTAGTTGGGGTTGGTCCTGCTTTGAGCAGGGGCTTGGACTAGATGACCTCCTGAGGTCCCTTCCAACCCTGAGATTCTATGATTCTATGAATGCCTGCTACCAAATTAGCATCTAAATGACCAGAAAATCTGATTCTATTGACATCTGACTCCTGTTTTAGCACATTAATTATCCTCTTGGGTTATCCCATCTTCAGCTGCCTCCACACAAATGCCACCTTGTAATTTATCTACTCCAACATCTTCTACATCCTCAGTAACTGAATGCTGCTTCTCATTCACATCTGCTTCAGAGCTAGCACTTAGACTGCCTGATGAGCCTCTCTCATCAGGACCTGTTTCAAGGGACACTAGGCTGTTCTGAAACAGCAAAGTAAATGATTAAGAATGTGGAGATATTTGGCTGAACACACAGACACCAGGAAATACCAGTGTCATTTTGGATATTCAGTCAAGTAGGAAATTGTGTCTGCCATGAGCACCTTCCAACGAATGATGGAACTGCCTATCCTGAGGTACAGAAAGATGTATTCTTCAAGTGCAGGGTCATCTTGGGCAACAGGAAGGTGGTCATGGAAGAAGTGAAAAACTCCAAAAAAAGACCTTCAGGAAAGTGCTGGCTATATTCCCAGCTCCTCACCTAACAAAACGCCACAAAAAGAACAGAGCCAGCAAAGAACTTTCTGGGGTGCAATAATGGAGGATCGGATGTTTGAAGGCAACTTAGCTAAAGCAATCATCTTGAGATAAAAAGAAACAATGATTCTGTACAAAACCATATAGGTAATACCATAATAAAGCAGCTGCAGAAAGTATGGTCTAGCACAGGGGAGGGCAAACTATGGCCCACGGGCCGAATCCGGCCCATCAGGGCTTTCAATCCAGCGTGTGGGATTGCCAGCCCCTTGGTGCAGCGGGGCTAAGACAGGCTCCCTGCCTGCCTTGGCCCTGTGCCGCTCCTGGAAGTGGCCAGCACCATGTCCCTGCGGCCCCTGGGTGGAGGGGAACAGAGGGCTCCACGCGCTGCCCTCACCTGCAGGCACCGCCCCCCACAGCTCCCATTGGCTGGGAATGGGGAACCGCGGCCAATGGGAGCTTCGGGAGTGGTACCCGCAGGCGAGGGCAGCGTGTGGCGGAGCCGCCTGCCCCACCCCCTCCACAGGAGCCACTACCGGACATGCCGGCCACTTCCGGGAGCCTGCCTTAGCCCCATTGCGCCATGGGGCTGGGCACTACTGCCACCCCGGAGCTGCTCGAGGTAAGCGGTGCTGGGCCAGAGCCCGCACCCGAACCCCTCCTGCACCCTGCACCCCAGCCCCTGCCCTGAGCCCCCAACCCCCTATCATGAGCCCCCTGCTGCACCCCTCCTGCACCCCAGCCCCCTGCCCTGAGCCCCCTCCTGCGCCCCAACCCCCTTCCCTGAGACTCCAACCCCCTGCTCTGAGTCCCCTCCTGCACTCTGCACCCCTCCTGCACCCCCAGCCCCCTGTTCTGAGCCCCATCCTGCACTCCGCACCCCTCCTGCACCCCAACCCCCTTCTCTGAGCTCCCAACTCCCTGCCACACCCCTCCTGCACCCCCAACCCCCTGCTCTGAGCCCCCTCCCGCACTCCGCACCCCTCCTGAACCCCAACTCCTTTCTCTGAGACCCCAACCCCCTGCCCTGAGCCCCCTACTGCACCTCTCCTGCACCCAACGCCTTGCCCTGAGCCCCTTCTTGCACACCGCACCCCCTCCCATACCCCGCACTCCCTTCCGCACCCCAACCCACTGCTCCAGCCCTACATTTATGGCCCTGCATACAATTTCTCCACCCAGATGTGGCCCCCTTGATCTAGCGGATCGGCCACTGGATTTGGAGACCTGGGTTCTATTCCTGGTTCTTCTGCTGACCAGTTGGGTGAGCTTGCTAGGAGCTGTACACAGAGTAAGAGGACAGTCCTTGACACAAAGAGCAGGACTCTATCCATCTGACAGAACTGATAAGGGTGCAAGACAATGAACTGCGAATTATATGAGTGATCTCACAGTGGATTGTTAAGTTTGGGATTTGATGAAGCTCGTATGATGACTGGCTGCTATTCTGGAACTCAGGAATCCATTCACAGTGAGTATCTAGTTGCACCGTATGTTTGTGCAACCCACTATCTGAACCTGGTGATCAATACACCTAGTGAGATTCCTGCACTTGGCAACAGTTTGGTTATAATTGCAACAACAACTTTCATCAGTAAATCAACCTAACAAGTGACCTATTGGCAACATCCTTTCAAAAGTGCTTCTGATGACATAGCAAGTCCTTTATAGCACTGCACATTTACCAGCTTTCGATGTGTGACATAACGCTGTCATTATTTTCCACCCATGTCTTTTGAATATGGTGGCGAATATAGAAGGTTTGAACACACCACAAGATGTATAAACACTCTCCTTTGTGCTTTACAGGATATAAGGTTTTATCATCTCAACATCTTTGAAGCAGCTTTGCATGAGACAAACATGCTAGCCATTGATATTGACTTGATTGTGGCTAAGAACTGTATTGAAACCATGAAACAGACCACTGAAGATGCGTATCGAGATGAGGATGAACTCAAAAACAAAACAAAATGTAGTTCATGTTTTTCAATGAGACACGGTTCCAAAGGACTTACACTACTGCCATCGTGTACCATTGGACTCTGTACAACAATTTTATAGACTTTCACTGTTCCATTTATGGATACTTTACTCATGAAGCTAAGAGACAGATTTCAAGCTACAGTAAAATTGCCTGCAGTTTTTTTGCTTTGCTGTATATATAGTCCACTGAATTTGAATGATCAGTTAAGCAACTTCTTGTCATATGATGAGTATCAGTGCCAGGATTTTCTAAAAGTTAGGCTCCCATGTCAATAAATAATTAGGTGCCTAAATAACTTGCCCGATTTTCAGAAATTCTGAGCATTAAGTGGCTCCATATCGAAGGCTGTTTTTTCTCTCCTTGGTTGTTTTTGTTTGTTAAATGGCAGCTGTTCTGCGTTTAGAATGTTTGGGGGGGAATCCTTGTCTAGCTTCATAAACCAAACACCGTATCTTTTTAAATTCCTCTTTAAAACCTACCTCTACCATGATGTCTACAAATAACTCCCCTCTGGCATGGGCTACCCATGACTTCTGATTTTCTGCTAAAACTCTGTTAATCTGTTATATCTTCCTCCACTCCAGCTTCATTTGGCTCCTTGCATCTTTTGTTTCCTTCCTGACATGTAGATTGTGAGCTCTCTGTGGCAGAGACGGTCATCTTTGCTACTTGTCTGAACAGGGCCTAGCACAATGGGGTCCTGATGGGGAATCCTAGGTGCTGCCACCATATAGCCTCATCATCACCCTGGACATTCACTATTATTAAAGACTGTTAAGTCCTGAAACTTTAGGATAATTGTCTCAATGTGAGACCGTGAGGGAAGTCTCTCCATTTTTGTGGTAGAACGATATACAGTTTTTCCTTTCCTCTGTAATGTCTTTTCAAGTGCTGTACTTGTGGTTATCAGCAAGATTATGCTTTTTACCTAATTTTCCAGATGGAAGCACAATAGGTTTCATAGCAGGTTGTCACAGATTAGCTTCAGTCTCTCTGGAGGGTTCAACTATACAACAAAGGGAAGCTAAAAAAGATATTCTACACAGGTAAAGGCCTCTGTTACTCAGTGTTAAGATGGGGAAAACAACCGCATTTAGTATCCTTTTAGGGTGACCAGACAGCAAGTGTGAAAAATCGGGATGGTAATAGGAGCCTATATAAGAAAAAGACCCAAAAATCAGGATTGTGCCTATAAAATCGGGACATCTGGTCATCCTATATCCTATGCACATTGCTAGCCTTTGAACTGACATCGGGCATATGATTTATCTGAATATGGACAGCAGTTCCAAAGGGTTTTAACCAATACCGCATGAAATAGCTAGAATACTGAAATTGTCCAAAATCAGGTTAGGTTTGGGTTCCATCGTATCATAGATCAGTAGTCCAAGTTTATGAAGTTTGCCAATGTCAAGTCTCCTCAATAATCCTCAGAAGCGCCCCAGTTGTCCAGTTTGTGGGACAGGCTAGTCACTCCCATCCTTTTGTCTGCTTTGATTCTTCTTGGTAGCAGATGACCACTTTCTGCCTCATCCCAGCAAGTATATCATACTGCTGCTCAGTACGTGCTGCTGCTTCCTTAGTCTTAAAGAGTCTTCTGAGGGGAAAGATGTGTCTTACACACACACTCCAGTCCTTTCACAGCCAATGATTCGAGGGAATTCAGATGCTCCATAATCCCTAGTGCAATATGTGCTAGGGAAGATGCTATAATCTCCATTCACTGAATGTGTACCTCCAACGACTGGATGGTTACCAATGCCCGCAGAGTTCAAAGACCCTGGGGCTGAAATTTTCAGAAGTGGGAGCCCCAAGATCCCTATTTAAGTGCTTAAATAAGTGGCCTGATTTTCAGCAGCTGCCTGGCACCCACTACATGTACCCCTATAGTAAGTGTGTTCATTCTGATTATGGCAAACATTTATTTCCATTATCATCAGAGTGAAGTCCCATTTTTAAGAGGAAAACTACATGCAACCATGCATGCCAAAGCCACATCACCCTTTTGGATTGACATATTGAACACGACCATTTGTACCTCTTTTGGTTTGTTTTGGTCCCATTTACATTTTTATTTTTCCTTCAGGTGAGGCTATCCACATTCTGAAGATTTACTGATCTCATTGTGGAAGTAGATAGGCCTTTCAGCCGAAACATGTTTATTTTGTTTAAATGTATATATGTATGTTTAAATTCCATATATTGATTAGCTACAAGGTGTATAGCATGTGCAGATCCAAACAAGCCTAGCTGGCTTTAGGCAACTCTTGTTTTATTTGAGATCTTGATAGAATCATAGAAATTAGAGTCTGGAAAGACAGTTGGTTTAGTCCACCTTCCTGGATTGCTCCCTAGAGAGTATCAGAGAGGTAGCCGTGTTTGCTGCTTTTACAGATCCAGACTGAGTCCTGTGGCACCTTATAGACTAACAGACATATTGGAGCATAAACTTTCATAGGTGAATACCCACTTCTTCAGATGCATCTGAAGAAGTGGGTATTCACCCATGAAAGCTTATGCTCCAATACGTCTGTTAGTCTATAAGGTGCCACAGGACTCTTTGCCGCTCCCTAGAGAGTATTATTGAGTGATGTTACCACCATGCCGCCTGGCATGATGCTCGACACTCATGATAAATTTTTGTCATGGCCACAGCACCGGTTATGTTTAGAGGTAGTCAGAACCGCAGTATGCCAACTCCTGTTTGCCTGCAGTCACTGCAAGGCTCTGCTTAATTACAAAGGCTTTATATAAAAATGGATTAGCTCTTACAACTGACTGATACACACTTGTGCATGAAATTGGTTGGTGTTGTCTATTTGCTTCTTTGCAAGGAAGAGGAACGATGATCTTTGGGTTGAGACACCAGATTGGGACTTGGGTTATCTAGGTTCACTCCCCTGCTCTGCCACAGACTTCCTGAGTAACATTGGAGAAATCCCTTCATCTCTCCAGGCCTCAGCTGTAAATGGGGATAAGCAACTTTCTCCCACATGTTGTCATGTCCATTGAGACTGCAAATTTTTTAGGGCAGGGACTGTCTGTGTTTGTACAGCATAAGGAGCTGGCTGGCTAACAGAATTTAGCTCCCAGAAATTGCAAATTTGTGGGGTGGAGGGAGGAAACCAGTTACAAATCACGATGAAAAGTCCAAAATGTGAAATTTTTCATGGGCACTAAATTCTGAAAACAATCCGTGTGGTGAGAATTGAAATGGAATTTTTTGTCTGCCTTGGTTGGCTGCCCAACACCTAGGCAAGCCAAATGCTTTGACAGTCAGGAAGACCAGGGAGCCTGTGGGGCCAGGCTGGGGAGCTGGCAGGAAGCCCGGCACGGGGGCTGGCCAGCCTTCCTGGTTTCTGTCACAAGTTTCAATGGAACTGATATGTTCCCTCCTAACGTTTCAATCTCTCTCTATCAGCATTTTCTGTTAGGGAAACTGTTCCATAGAAAAATTTCCAATAAGCTATACCAGCAACTAGCACAATGGGGCCACAATCTCAGTTGGAGCTTCTAAGAGCTACTGTAATACAATTAATAAGAGTAATCTCCACATCTCACACTGACTGCCTCTGAGCTGATCAACTGCTGCAGCAGAGTTCAAGGACTGAATGACCTTGAGGGTTTATTTTTTGACTTGTTCCTTTCTACACAGGATTGAGGATGCTAACAATGCCCATGTGATTAGAGAGAGAAAGGATTTTTCTCTACAGATACATCAGTTCAGCACCTTTCAACAATGGCTCAACAGGGTCATAAATTGGCAGCATGCAAAGCCTTAGAACAAATTTTGAAAGCAAGAGTAATTAAAGATAGAGGTAAATGATAATTAGAATAAAATACAATATGGTTTTACAAAAGGCAGATCACTCCAGACCAACCTGATTGCTTTCTTTGAGAAGACAACCAAATTTCTAGACAAAGGAAAGGTCTAATCTACCGGGATTTCAGTAAAGCATTTGATTCAGTTCCACATGAGAAATTATTAATTACATTGGAGGGGATGGGGATTAATATGAGAATTGAAAGGTGGGTAAGGAACTGGTTAAAGGAGAGATGACAGTTCTGTTCTCCCATGTTTAAGAAAGAAGAGTTCAAACTGAAGCAGGTGCAGAGAAGGGCTACTAGGATGATCAGTGGAATGGAGACCCTGCCTTATAAGAAGAGACTTAAGGAGGTTGGCTTTTTCAGCCTATAAAATGAACGCTGTAAGAAGAGACTTAAGGAGGTTGGCTTTTTCAGCCTATAAAATGAACACTGACAGGAAATATGATTTCTCTCTATAAATACATAAGAGGGATAAACACAAGGCAGGGAGAGGAGTTATTTGAGGCAACACCCTATGTTGGCACAAGAACAAATGGATATAAACTAGCCAGCAATACGTTTAGGCTGAAAATTAGACAATGGTTTCTAACCATCAGAGGCGTGAAGTTCTGGAACAGCCTTGCAAGGGGAGCAGTGGGGGCAAAAACCTAACCGGCTTCAAGACAGCATGGTAAGTTTATGGAGGAGATAGTAAGAGGAGGTTACCTACAATGGCATATGGCCCATCCAGGACTGCTATTAGCAAATATCTCCAGTGGCTGGAGATGGGACAGGCTCTGAATTACTACAGAGAATTTCTTCCAGGTGTTTGACTGGTGGGTCTCACTCACATGATCAAGGTCCAACCGATCACCATATTTGGGATCAGGAAAGATTTCCCACCCCCCCCCCCCAGTCCAGATTGGCAGAGACCCTGTGGTTTTTGGTTTGGGGGTTTGTTTGTTTTTTGCTTTCCTCTGCAGGATGGGGCACAGATCACTTGCTGATGTGAACTAGACTAAAAGGTGGAATCTCTGTAACTTGAATTGAAGGCTTCAGTAATTCGGCCACAGGTTATGGACCTATTCGGGGGTATCTTGGTGAGGTTCTGTGGCCTGCAACATGGAGAAGGTCAAACTAGATAATCATGATGGTCCCTTCTGCCCTTAATGTCTATGAGTTTGAGATGTTGGCAAGGTTCACTGAGTCCCCTCACACCATTTCCTTGTAGTAAGTGGCAACCCCCAGTGATGTTCACTTAGGTTCTGCAACCTGGCACATTCTTTCTGCTTTCTACAGAATCTCTTATTGAGGGTCAGGATGCACTTTTCCTTGCATTTTTTATTTATGCACTCTATCTATGGCCCCATGAAGACTCAGGAACGTCTTTGCAACCTCTTCCTGTGCTGACCAAGATAGTCATTTACCAGTCTAGGAGAAGAAAGAAGGTTGGATGGACAGGTTATTTGTGACTGGAGGAGGGGTAGGGGGCTATTTTCATTCACTTTTACCTTCAGTTCATACAGACAGAATTCCTCTGGGCAGCATCCATGACTCATTGGTGTCTTTTGTGGAGTAGTGGTTGCTATCTGGGGTTCTCTGCTGTGTGTCCCTTTCTGGTTCTTTTATTTTGTCACTATGACCTGCACTCCTGTTCCTGTTTGTACTTGCTTTCCCCCCTGTAATTAATTGACCCCCCTCTTTCTTTTAGTCCCTCCCCTCTGCTGAGGAGTGGGTCTTTATGTTTCTGTGTATGGGCACCAAAGAGGCCAGCAACTTTCAGGAACATTTGATTAATCAGAGGTGCTGTGCATTCAGAGCTCCCATTAACGTCACCTGAAGTTCTGGGTGTTCTATGCTTCTGAAAATAAGACGCCTGATTCATTAAAAAAAAATTTTAAAGAAAGAATAATAAAAACACATGTGACACACAGTACAAGGTAGCAGATGAAATGTGCTTTTCAATCAAGGCCATTCAAGCCACCTAATCCTCCCTCACCCTTTTTAAAAATAATATTTCTAATTATGTTTGCAATTTTCCAAAGAGAAACTCCATGTGTTGTTTCTCCAGCTGCTACATGTTTCAATAGCATGCTGTTGCACTGCAAGTCCTTTATCAAAATCCTCTGGGATGTGTAATGCACATCACAATGAGCAGCTAAGGAGGATACAAATAATTATGACTTATGATGTGAACCCACTGTTAGAAAAGTCAATCTCTCAGCAAATTTATCAATGTGACAGACAATGTACCGTAGCAATTTTATGTAAATGACTGGTCTGATTCTTCTGGGCAAAATTACTCTCTAGTGTAACTCCATTAAATCCTTTAGGGTTCCATTATCAAGTCATTTCTGTGTGTGTAAGATTTGAAGCCATACTTGGAGAGTCTTGCTCATTTGGAAGCCATGGAAACAATAGTGAGGTTGAAGTCATTTGATTCCCAATGTCCATGACATTTTCTTCTTCTACTAAAACAAAGCCACCTTAAATATTACTAATCATTGCATTCACATGTACATATCAAAATAGTCATTTACAAAAATCACAGCTATTTACACCGATAGATAATGTTCTGAAAGCAATGACGCCTTGATCAGAAGTCCACTGAAGGCAATGGAAAGAGTCTCCTTGACTGTTATGGGGTCTGGACCCGGAACTAAGTAAATTGATATACAGTAAGATAATTGAATGAGAATAAAGGGGACACCTGCTTTAATTTTAAATCTATAAGTTAGATTTTTGTTTTTTAAAAGGGCTGTAGAAAACCTAACAAGAATAGAAATATTGGATTATCATTAATTCAGTGAAAATAATGTAAGATTTACCCTGCAATGTAACAATACAGTATAACTGGTAAAAACCAAATTTGATTTATAAAATTATTTCATTTGAATAACCTAGTGTTATTAGATATAGGACCAACCTTACAATTGATGGATCCAAATTTTTTTGAACGTGGGGGTAAATTCCAAGGCACCTGCAAACTATGCAGCTTAGTTTTTTCTCTAATAATGAACTGAATCAAAATGCCAGTTCTAAGCATCCCAAAACTTTGGATGTGGAGCTACATCCAGAACTTAACTTTACAATTTAGTACCATTTTCATACATTAGTAGATATATTTCCAAAGTGCAACATCTTCAGATTTCGGGGTTGATTTTAAATCCTCAAAATATAAACCTACCTTGACCAGTTTTCTTTCCAGGTTATGTTCAAAACCGAAAAGATGGCTATTTTCCACGTCCGGTGCAGAGATCTCATGGAAAGGGCTTGTCCCTCAAGATTCTCACTTTTCAAGATGGCAGAAATCTCACCAAAATATATTAATCTCATGGTATTGCAACCATTTGGGACTGACAAGATTTCAGCTTTGTCACACTAAGTCTGAACTTTAGTTGTGATTCAACCTCAAATTTGACCCACAAACCTTAGTATCAGATCAGTATCTGATCTGATACTAAGTCTGATACTGCCCTTCTCAGCCCATCTCTGCTTAACAAAGGTCATGTTCCTTTAAAATGAGGACCAAGTCCAATGCAAATATTTTAAAAAGAAACCCCCTTTTTTCTTCAAATAAATGTGCAATTAAAACAAAAAAAAGACAATCACAGGGCTCCTGGGTTTATTTGGAAAAAAAAGTCTTCCCAAAGCTTTTGTAAACTGAAAGTGTACCTTTATTTTGTGAATCCTCTGCCCTCCAGATGGTCTGCTGTGATGACATACACCTGTTCGGCGTCAGCTATTACCCATAGCGACATATGGCAGTGTGCATAAAGCGATCTGGGACTCTGGTCACCTGGGGTCTGTTTTCAAGTGGTGTGACAGCAGCTGTGAGAAACATGACGACTGGCAAAAAATTGCTGTTCCTCTCACCAGCAGAGAAATGTAGATGTCTTTAAATACCCAGCAGCTGTATCTACACTTCACCGTGTCAACAGGAACATGGCACTGAGTAGCTTCTTCACTACAATCAGTATAATCCATCGTGTTTGCAATAGGAGGAAGTGGTATGGCATGGACAACATGGGCTGTTAAAGTAACAACATTTACAATGTATAGTCTAGGGATGACAGAAGTGGCTTGGAGAATAAATAATGATTTTGTGGACCTCACTGCCCTATCCTAGAACATAATCTAAAATGAAGGCTTTCACGGGCTTTGAAATGGGTAGTTGACTTCTTTGCTTCTCCATTACTTCTTAGTTTTGTCCTCCTCTTATTCCTACGGGTGAATCATTTCTATGGTAATGGGGTATCAGAAGGTACATTAGATAGATAAAAGCGGCAAAGAGTCCTGTGGCACCTTATAGACTAACAGACGAATTGGAGCATAAGCGTTCGTGGGTGAATACCCACTTCTTCAGATGCATGTACATGCATCTTTGCTGCTTTTACAGATCCAGACTAACACGGCTACCCCTCTGATATTAGATAGATAGTTTTTGACCCTGCCATCACTAGAACTGCTGAAAAACTGAAGACAGTATAGTCACAAAAAGTTAGTGAGTTTTGTTAAAATTCTGAAATATTTTTACCAGCTCTGGAAGAGAGATCGTTCTCATGAACTTTCCAACCTAAGCAGAGCAGGGAACACACTAAACCTCAGAGAAAGGCTGTTTCTTTGAGATTTTTTTTTTGCTAAGTTTTGCAGACTCCAGAAGTCTCGATATGAACTTTTGAGGACACAAAGTTCAGATGTCCATCTCATCGTCCACATTTTCATGAACCAATCAAAACTTGCCTTTTTCCCCACTCTTACCTGATATCTTATGATGTCCTGTGCTGGTAACCAAGGAAATAGAACACGGCATTAAAATTAGAGACAGGTCTGAAGCAGAACAATGTCATCCTCCTAACACAATTTTTGGCATGTTTAGATCCAGACCTAACCCAATCACTGTAGCTTGGGTCTGTATCTAACTGAAACTGCTGAGAAGATGCATTGAAGTTTAAAAAACGTAATCATACAGGGTTTGAAGTGCCAGTGCAGTACAGCAATTTTACATCAGTGCAACTCAGGTGATATCGGTGGAGTGAAACAAACAGTCATAAAACTGGAGTAACGCAGTGGTGAATCAGGCCCTTAATACTGTTGCTGAAAGACAAGTTATGTGCCTTAGAACAACAGAGTTCACTATGCTCTAGACAGCCATTGCTTATGACCCCATCTCAGCAAGGCACCTAAGAACATGCTTAACTACAAGTGAACAAGTAGTTCCATTGAATCCAGTTACATTACTCACAATACAAAAGTTTGGCACATGACTAAGTCCCTTGCTAAAGCAGGGCCCTTACCCTCCTGTTTGGAGGTGTATCAGATCCTAAATTCACCTTCACTCTGATTCTGATTCTCACCCAAGGAATTCACTAGATCAGTGGCTCTCAACCAGGATCTGGGACCCCCCTGGGGATCACAAGCGGGTTTCAGGAGGGCTGCCAAGCAGGGCCAGTGTTAGACTTGCTAGGGTCCAGGGCAAAAAGCTGAAGCCCCACTGTGTGGGGCTGAAGCCCAGGGCTCCCAGGCCTGCCACCTGGGGCTGAAGCCGAAACCTGAGCAAGTTAGCATTGCGGGAACCCTTGTGGTGTAGGGCCTCAGGCAATTGCCCTCTTTGCTACCCCCTAACGCCGGCCCTGGCTTTTATTTGCAGAAAACCAGTTATTGTAGCACTGGTGGGTTGTGGAGTTTTTATAGCATGTTGGAGGGGCCTCAGAAAGAAAAAGGTGGAGAACCTCTGCATTAGACAATCTCCCCATGGGCCTGATCATCTTAATCAGGTAAAAGTCCCACGGCACAAGTACTAAAAAGTCTAAAGGCCTGGAGAAAGGTTTCATATCAAAATAATTTCCAATAGAAACAGACCTCTCCCCCTCCAAAAGGATCGTTTTAATTTCTTTCAACTTTTTCAATTCAAAACAATAAAAAGACACACCAATAAAACATGAAAAAAAAATCTGTTTTTGTTTTCCCCCCGGCCTTCTCTCCCTTTCTCCCCATTTTGCAACTGGAAAAGGAACCGGGCAGGGAGAAAAAGGGGGGGAGGGCAATGAAAAACAATTTATCATGGGACATTTTTTAAAAAATCCTATAAAAAGCTTTTTTGAAAAAACCCACTTCTGGTTCAAAGCATTGCTCATAGTAGGAAGATCCCCACCATCTAGTCATCCTATGAGCAAGATTCTGCTCTCAGTTACAAGCAGGTAAATCCAGAGTAACTCTACTGAAGTCAGTAGAATTACTGATTAGTCATAATACCAGTGTCAGACAACCTAGTCTTGGTTGCTCATCATTGTGTCAGAGGGCCATAAAATAAAGTCAGCAAACAATATTAACACCTTAAATGCTTTTCAGAGAGAAGGCGTAAGAGATAATTTTTCAAAAAAAAGAAAGACAACCTTGAGTATGTTGAATTGTTTGTCTTTCTAAACAGTGTTCGAACTAGATGAAACTATTTTTAATTCAGTATTCTCCAGCCATCCGTGAACTTCACCTTGGTGTGCTAATGAAATGATAAAAATCCTGCTGAGGCCATGATGGGTGTGACACAGCGCAACAGACTCCATTCTTACTCAGCACCTGGTAATTGATTAACTTCAGTGGAGGGCCATCCATTCAGGACTTTGAGTAGAGATATTTTATTTTCCAAAGCTGGACGATAACCATGTGTTGAGTGTCAATTGCCCATGTTTGTGAAATGGTATCTGGGTTTAATTTCTGCTGGCTGTCAATGGGAGTCTTTGATCTGGCCCTGAATTTCTTTTTTTTTTTCACTTCACTTTAAGTGACTAGAGGCTACTGCTGTCACTGACTCTTCAATTTCTGATTTCACTTTGCCAAGATGTAAAAGATTTATTTACAGGAATTCTACCCAAATATGATCCTTAACTGCATCATTTTTTTCTTTCTCCCCTCAAGGTATTTACAGTGAGTGGTTGTAGAATTATTCTGAGGTAAAAGACCAGTGCAGGACAGGATGGCGCAGAGAATATGTGAAAGAACACATGTATTCCAGGAAAGAAGTTCAGCTTTAATAAGTAATTGCAGCTGGGGCTTTAATATACTTTTCTTTTTGAATCAAAAAGAAATTCTTTGCAATATGTGTTAAAAATTATGGTTCAAATTTCTGATGATCAAGTTACATAGATTAAAGTAATGGATACCAGACTCTGCATCAATGCCGTTATAAATATGGATGAAATGAATGTACATTACACACTGTTATAAATCTGCGTGTTCAAGGAAAGGCATAAATCTCCAGCACCTTTTCCACCTCGGGATATGAAGGGTATGGCTACTTTTACAGTGTTTTTGATGAAATTATGAGTTGGAGCACTTTACTGGTTCTGAAAAACTTCTGGCTTTTTACAAGCACTTGTGTAGCATTTGAGTTACAATGGCATATCATTAAAACACACTAGGTAATGTGAGCCGGAGAGGGTCATGTGATTTTTCCAGACAAGCACACAAACAGAGCTATAGTGCATTCAAAGACATTTATAACTACATACAATATTGTAGGGGCTTTCTGCCCTTGCAAACATCTCCCAGGTGTGGGATAAATACATTTCTTTGCCCTATTTCTTTTTCGTGCCTGTAGATGCACAGCAAAAACAATGGCAAAGAGGATGTGGTACAGATTTGGGGTTAGAGAAAAGAGTTTGATTCTAATCTGTGATAAACCATTCACTCAATGCGTGCTACTAGGAAGAATCCTTTGAGCTCCTTCTGCTTGCTGGAGCCAGGGGAACATCAGTGGAAAAGGAGGGTTCAATCTAGCAAGCTGCTATTAGGTGGGTTTTGTATCTTTTATGGTATAAAAGCCCTGACGAGCATCTCCTGTCAGAGACGGAGAGCACTACACGTTCATCACTTCACTGCAAGCTGAGAATGCTCGAGAACTCATTGCTGGAGGAGCTCAGCAGTTAATGGGACTGAATGTTAGATGGTGCACCAGGAGTCCCGAGTCCTGCTGCATAAATAAATTACAACTCCCAACCTCATTGTAACTACTGAAAAGAATGGGAATGTAGCTGCAAATAGACATCCTTCCTTGCCTGCCAATTAACCAAGAGTAGTAGAAAAAGTTCAGAGTATACAATGCAAAGAGATCACTGCAAAGACTAGTAGTTAGATGCACGAAACAATCTCCAGGGCAGGCCACACCAAACACTAGGTAAGCAATATGTCGAGTATTTCTATGACATACATGCAACAGGGCCACAATATGGTATCCTCCCTATTTGCTTTCATTTGCAGTCTAATTTCTTGCATGACTCAGTAGAAAATCTAGCAGAAAATCTATATGATTTTTTGACTTGTGCATGATACACTAGTCATTGCTAGAGAACATTGCCTAGGATAAAACAGACTCAGACAATCACCTGGATTATCTGTTGTGATTCTGATCTTCCAGCACAAACACAACTGTGTTTAAATGCACCAGACCCTGCCAGAACAACAAATGCAAAACCTGAAGACATATCTCCACTACTACAATGATCAACACAGCACACCTTTGAAGAACCATGGGTCCTACACATGCCTATCACAACATGTACATCATCCAGTGCACTAAATGCCCCAACAACAACTAGGTGGGTGAAACTAGACAATCACTCTGCTCTTAAATGAACTCACAGGAAAATGAGAAAAGACAAAGCACCAGATCACCTGTGGGGAAACACTTCTCTCAAAGTGATCACTCCATATCTGACCTCTCAGTCCTCATCCTCAAAGGAAACCTGCACAACACTTTCAAAAGGCAAGTCTTTGAGCTTAAAATCATAATTTTGCTAGGGCCTAAAAATCATGGGTTTAATAAAGACATTGGTTTTATGGTTTATTACAACAATCTGGAACCCACTAGCCCCCCTCCCCCTTTGTCCTGTGTCTACAGGGGTGTAAACAGGCCACTTCAGCTTGAATGATCCCTTAGAATATGTGCTAACAACTTATGCCAAACTATCTGTTCAATCTTGTATTTAACTGTGACACTCTCAGTACCTTTCCCAGCCCTGAAGACGAGCTCTGTGTAGCTTGACAGCTTGTCTCTCTCACCAACAGAAGTTGGTCCAATAAAAGATATTACCTCACCCACCTTGTCTTTCAAAGGTAACAAAAGCTCTAATCATGAGAAAGTTCTGTGGAGAGCAATTAAGGGACTCATTACTGTGCCTGGCAGCTAGTCTAAGGCACCGTTAACTAGCAATGTGTGTAAATGTAGCTCCAGCCAGGAAAGGAGCCATTGGCTGAAAACTGACCCTCTATTCGAGCTGGGGGATCTGGCAAACACCCTCCAATAGCCAGTGATGCAGTGAGATCTTTGTTGTAGGCCAAGTAAAATCTGTTGTCAGGAAAAGGCCTGTGGATTTCACTGACAGGAGAAATTAAATCTTAAAGGTCAATTTACACATAGGCAAATAATTTAAATGACATTAGGGCTTCAGCAGCACTGCTGTAGTGCTTAGTGAAGATGGTGCCTTGCCGATGGGCATTTCTCCTGTCGGCACTTCATCTCCCTGAGAGGCAGGAGCTGTGTTGACGGGAGCAGCCCTTCCGTCAACAAAATGCTGTCTACACCGGGAGTTAGTTTGGTATAACTGTGTCGCTCTACAGCATGGATTTTCCACGCACCCTGAGTCTGTAGTTATATCCACATAAGCTTGTAGTGTAGACCAAGCCTCAGTATTAAATCTTAGATCAGCTTCCTTTTCAAATACTTTTTGGACACTTTTCCTTAGACATTGCTGCTGATCTGATATATTTTTGCCCAAACATGGGGGTAGTGGTGCAAGGAGACCCCCTTTTATACACACACACACACATACATTTTGTAGGACCTACACAAAGGCCAGTCATGACAGTCCCTGCAAGATGGAACTTCTCAGTTCTTGCTCCCTCTGAGGAGCAGGTAGTTCAAAAAAAAAAAAAAAAAAAAAAAAAAGCAGGGAGGAGGCAAAATTCCATGGTCCATCCCCTCTTCTCTACACGTACCCCTGGATCAGGTCTGGTGCACTAGGAGGAGCAAATCTACAGCAGCCTAAGTGGATGCTGCAAAGCAGACACCCCCATGTGCACTAGTCAGCCTTCAGGAGGTACAGTCGCTTCCTTTGCTTCCAAAGGGGTAGAGCTGTTTTACACTGGCCCTTATTCAGGGCGCGGCACAATCCAGCCCTTTGTTGACGCCTAAGGCTGCGTCTTTTTCTCACAACTGCCCTGAGAATCACGGAGCAGGTTAATGGGATAGCAACAGCTGAACCAGTTTCAATGAGAACAGAGCTGTCAAGTTAAAGAGGCGTCTGTGCAGCACAGGGGCAGAAACCAGGGCTGAAGAGGAGGAAGCAACGAGGGCGTGTGTTCCCTCCTCTTCTGTTGCTGGACAGAGCCAGATTCTCAAGTGGTGTAAATCAGCAGAGTTGCATTAAAATCAATGGACCCATTTCACCTGCTGAGGATTTGGCCCTTCAGATGCTTCACAAGCATTAGGTAAATGTTATCAGAAGGCTCTAAATAGCTGCATTACAAATAAAGGGGAATGTGATGCCCAAGACATTGGCAATGTTTACAATTGTAAATTTATTCCTTCCCCACCCCCCATGCTCCCCCATAACCAGGTTATTCTGTGTCCTATAATTATGGTGCCCTGACAAACCACTAGCCCGAATTCTGCAGCACACCCAGAGGATAGGGTAAATAACAGAAAAAACAGGAGAAAGTTCGGGTCAGTGACACAAAGCCCAAGGTCAGAGCCCAGCACCCAGTCAGGGCCAGGCCCTGTGCAGACAGAAAACAGCAAGGGGCTAATTCAGCCATGAAGGCCTGCACACTAGGGCCCTGATGGGCCCCCTACCAGTGTAGGTAGCAGAGAAGCCACACGGCCCTGCCTCATCCACCATCCCTCTGCATGCTGACATGCAGGGGATGCCCGCAGCACTGCTCTCAGAGGTGCACCACTCCTGGGAACCCCGCGCACCCCTTGCACAGCACAACTGCAGAGTTTATGTCTAGACCCAAAGCTGAACAGCTCCCGTGTCGGCCGGGGGGTGGGCCTTGAATCTAGAGCTTCGGTTTGGGCCCATCTATCATTTCCTCTGCTTAGTTCTCTAGCCACGGAGGCCATGTCGACACTTACAAGCTTGCAGCAGCACAGCTATACCGATGCGGTTCTGCTGCTGTAAGAGCGCTCGGGTAGCCATGTTATGCTGGCGGGAGAGAGCACGCCCGTCAGCATCAGAAAATCAGCTCACTGAGCGACTGTAGCTATGCTGGTGGGACAACGTCTCCTGCCAACACAGCGCTGTGCACACAAGTGCTCATGCCGACAAAACTTATGTCACTCAGGGGTGGTTTTTTCACACCCCTGAGCAACGAAAGTTTTGCCAACGTAAGTGCTAGTGTAGACACGGCCTTAAATCAGTTCTGAAAGTCTCCAGTCTCTCTCTCTCTCTCACACACACACACACACACTTATTCCTTTTTCTAATTAACAGTTCCTTTTTCTCAGACTATGTCCCTGATCCACACACTCCTGAAGTCAATGGGAATCTTCCCATTGATGCTACAGGAATTGGATTGGCCCTAAAGGCAACAGATTGACCCCCCAGCTGGGAAGACACAGTACAATGGTCGCCCTCTGTGCTCTGTATTCAGCCCAGATTCGCCTCTGCAGTTTGCATTGTCTTCGGAGGCTGCCACTGCCAGCCTTTGGTGCCGAGCAGCATGGAAACAGCTGAGGATCTGAGATTTCTGCTTGAAGTTCAATTCACGTATTCAGCCTAATCTATCAAAAGGAGATCGATAGAAAGGCATGCCTGCAGGAAATTCATAGAGAGGCTTGGCTAAATGAAACGGGCTGATTCCCATCGCTTTCAAACTCACTAACTCCTGAATGTCCATGTGGCTGCTCCTGATTTACACTGGTGTAAGGAAGAGCAGAATTAGGCCACAAGTTTCTCCTGACCATACACAGAATTTAAGAGAAAATAAACGTCATGAGAATATTTGTAGCTTGGAACAGGCCTTAACTGATTTAAGGGGAGCACAATTGCCCACTGTATACTTCGCTCTGAATAACTGTCTTCAACAAAACAACAGTAGCTCAGCACTTACCAGCCGGAAGACCTAGGCATTCCAAGGGCCACATTTTCACAATCAGAACCCATATTTGGGCCCAGATCTTCAATGGAGCTAAGCCTGCATTTAAGGTCTGATTTTCCAAAGTGCTCAGCGCCCATTGAGAGATGGAGTGCGCTGGGCATGCTTTGAAAAATCATTTAGGTGCCTAAAGAGGAGGGGCTGTGTGCTGATCTCGTTGAAAATCGGGCCACAAGAGTTTACATTGTCTCGTACTGTTGACCACATTGTGGAGAAAGCTTCCTGCCCCCCCCCCCACCCCAGGTGTACGTCTTCATCAGATGCCAGCAGTGCAGCAATATCTGCGTCACCTGTGGATGGGCAGAGCTGGGCAGTTGGAAGACTCGGCAACAGCTAGGTGTAAGAGGGTTTTTTCCCTCTAACCTCGATGGCGGCAGTTTGATTGGGTTCCTGTCTCATCTGTGGTGCTACCATAGCACTTTTCAAGGCTGGTACAAAGTCAGCCTGTGGATGAGATGTTTCATCCTTGATTATGCACTGCTTTTGCAACTAGTGCCTGGAGGTAAAAAATTCACTCCTCTTCCTTCAGAATTACTGTCAAGCCTCCCAGCTGCACTAAAAACAAAAATTGCTCTTAAAATGAAAGTCAATTTTTATGTTTCAGTCGTTTCCTTAAGAATGTGATGAGCATCTGCTCTGGGTGGTCATGGTTAGTCCTTCATGTGGTTGATGAACTCTGCTGAGTCTCCAGGGAAATACAAATATACCAGGCACGTGTCACTGGTATATTTTATATGCATGGACAGTGTTTACTTGACAGGAAGAGGAAGGACGTCCCAGTGGTTCCAGCGCTAACCTGGGACTCAGAAGACTCAGGTTTAATTCTCTGCTCTACCACAGACTTCTTGTGTGACCTTGGGCAAGTCTCCTGTCCCTCAGCTCCCCATTGTATAATGAGGATACTTCCCACAGCTGCCAACTTTCACACGGTAAAGAAGCAGCCTGATTTTCACAATAAGCCAATAAAAGCGAATCCCATTTCAAAACAAGGCCAAAACAAGCCAGTCCCTAAGAACTCCAACACTCTATGTGACTAGATCCCCCCGGCCTGCAGTCTGGGACAGGGGTGGGCCTCCCTGACTTTCTCCCCTGCTTGCCAGGAGCCGATCAAAAAAAGAAGCTACTAGCCAACAATAAACCCAAAAACAAGCCCAATTTCTGCATTTTTTTCGCAGGTTTGGTATGTCTGCCTGTGAGAGGGGTGTTGAAGATAAAAAGGATTATTAGATTGTGAGGTGCTCAGATACCATAGTAACAGGGGCCTCAGATATAATGTGTTCTGTCTTTATGCCTTGATAGAGCATTTTTAATTAGACGCACTTCAGTTCTTTCATTGCTTGCTGACGCTTTCACCTGGGAGACACAGTTTGCAGTAGTCCTGCAAATATCCACCATTCTTTGCAAAGCTGAGTCCATATTTTTGTAGATTCATAGGTTCCAAGGTCAGAAGGAACCACTATGATCAGTCTGACTCCCTGCATCATACAGGCCACAGAACTTTCCCAAAATAATCCCTAGAGCAGATCTTTTAGGAAAACATCCAGTCTTGATTTTAAAATTGCCAGTGATGGAGAATCCACCATGACCCTTGGTAAATTGTCCCAATGGCTAATTACCCTCACTGTTAAAAATTTACACTTTGTTTAATAATTTAATGTCTTATTTCTTGCAACAACCTTGCTTTAACCTGGTTATCAGGTACACCACAACTAATTCAGTTTCCAAATAGCCCATCTGTTAACTGTTCAAATTCACATGACTTAACTTTATCCTATAGGCCTCTGACATAATGGACAATGATCTTACCTGGAAACGAAGGAAAGAAAACCACCTTCGCCAAGTGAATTTCTTGGATGGATCAAAGTGTTCTTGAAATTTCTGAATGACTTTGGTCTAGCAATTTGTAGTTCCCCTCAGACTTCCAATGCATAGCGGATCTCCAGTATTACTAAGCCAGTTAAATATAGCAGTGTGAAAAATTTCACCCACTCTTCAGTACCAATTGCTTCTCAGGAAGTGCTGCAATCACCACTAAGATTTTCCTTCAGAGCAAGGGATGCTGGTGGCTTTATTTTGCTCTGAGTTTGCCAAAGATTTAGCTTACTTCCAGGACCATGTAGTAAGGGTCTGACATTGAGTTGGGAGGAAGGAATCTTTCCCCAAAACTTTAGCATGGCAGTCTCAGGGCTGCAATAATCCTGTTGCACACTCCACTGAGGAGAAAACCTATTAAGATCCACATAGCTGTAGATCCATTGACCTGTGGCACTCACAAACTCATGTGTTGTGTTGAGGGAGAGAAAGCCCCTTCCAGCAGTCCTCTGACACTCAGTGGGTACAAACTCCGGAGCTCCTACATCACTGCTCCTCTTTGGTGTTTCATTGGTTTCTAAGTAAAGGTGGTCCTCCGGGCTGTAGATTTACCCCAAATCTGAGACGAGTTTTAAGCCACAGAACTGAGGATGCGTGGCTGATGGAGTGTTCACATATGTTAGTAATGCACTGAGAGGTGAGATGTGATGTGCATGTATGTGTTAGTCATCTGTCTCTCAACTGCTTGCTTATTGGCTATTGGAATGCAGCTCCAATGAGGTCACAATATGGTTCCTTGTCTGCTCCTGGAGTAGTGCGAGTGCTGTTCCTTGCTCTGGAATTCTAGCAAACCCACAATGGAGCCCAATGGTTGCAAAATCAAACAGCCACCAAAAAAAAAAGAAAAAAAAAAAGAAAAGGTAATTCTACGAGTTACATTTTCTCTCCTTTTTAACTCCACCATGTTGCACACATATTGTATTTTTATCCTATTTCATGTTTAATATAAACTTTTGCACCTTATTGTTCATGTATCAATGCACATCCTAGAATATGACTGGGTTAAAGGCAGTGGGAGCAATCTTAACTTGCAATAACAACATTGTATAAGTGATTTTTATATATATATATATATATATATATATATATATATATATATATATATATATTTATTTACATTTAGACACAGTGAATCTGACTTCTTTATAGCAGGGGGTGTTTTAAATTGGCTACTGAGAAGGGTACTTTTTCTAGTATTCCTGAAATATTTTGCACTGATGGGACCAAGGAATCAACATTTTGGTGTTACCCAACAGTATTTTTACTTCCACTCTCATTTGATGTCAGCCTGAAGTGCAGCTTTCTGAGTTGTTGTAAAAGGCGCTTATTGATTGAGGTTCATTGTAAAAATCACTTGGTAATATCTTATCAGTGCAGTCAGACTATCACCAAGCAGCCATCAACTCACTGCAGAGGCGGTTTAACTTAGACTTCCTCACACCATGTTATCAGGCAAAAGCACAACTGAAGCTTAGCTATTTAGGATGCAAACCCTTCTCCGGGTTTGCATCACCTGGCTTGTCAAACGTTAATCAACCTGCCTTTAACTAACAGGTTAGGCTTTCAAATGAAACTATGTGAGCTCTAGCACCGTTCTGGTTTGTTAGATTCATGCACATACCACTCACCCTGGTACACAAATACAGTTTGAATGACACACCCAGTATGTTCAAATCGGGGAAGGAAGTAAGGAAGTAAAGTCCATTTACTCCTGTCTGAACACTGCTGACATCATAGCAGAATTTTCAGAAGCTTTCTCGATCCATCACTAACTTCACATACTCAAAGCTGATCTCCCAGTGATCTGCCACCTCCCATCTATCCGTGTCTTCACGGGCCATTCCTTACTATGCTGACCCCCAACATTCCTTCCTGTCTCAGGGTTATTTCTAACTCAGTGCCTGATGTCACCACAGTACGTACATTTGCAATGGTTGACTTTTGAAATCTCATAAATCTGCTCTCAGAAATCTGGGAAACTAACCAACAACATATAGTTTTCCCTTGAAATTCTAAGTGACATACACACCAGTGTTTTTCCAGAGGGCATCTACATTAATTCTTAGCACTCAGGGCAGTCCTCTAGTATTTTAAACTAGTCAAGATTGGTCAGTTTCCAGGACCTTAGGGGAACACCCAAGGAGCATTATCGCATCATTAATAAAGAGTTGGTGACTGGGGAATGTGGAAGGATGTAGGGGTTCCTGGTCAACCATTCCTGCTCTGCCCCTCCTCCTAGAATGTGTGTATATGACATGTACATATGTCATATGTACGGGAGCATGATGGACCAAGTGGCAGGATCCCAGGAAACAGCAGGCTTGGGTTCTATTTCCACTTTTGCACTAACACTCTCTATGACCTTGGACAAGTCACTTTGGCTGAAATTTTCAAAGGTGCCTAATAGGGCTGTCGATTAATCGCAGTTAACTCAAAAAAATTAATCACGCTTAATCACAGTTTTAATCACGTTATTAAACAATAGACTACCAATTGAAATGTAGAAAAACATCCAAAATATTTAATACATGTTCATATATATATATTGTAGTCTGTGTTGTAATTGAAATTAAAGTGTATATTATTTTGATTACAAATATTTGCACTATAAAAATGATAAAAGAAATAGCATTTTTCAATTCACCTCATACAAGTACTGAAGTGCAATCTCTTTATCGTGAAAGTGCAACTTACAAATGCAGATTTTTTTGTTATATAACTTTTTTTGTCAAAAAAAATCCACCAATGTAAAACTTCATAGCCTAGAAGTCCACTTCGTCCTACTTCTTGTTCAGCCAATCGCTAAGACAAAAGTTTGTTTACATTTATGGGAGATAATGCTGCCCTCTTATTTACAATGTAACCAGGAAGTGAGAACAGGTATTTGCATGGCACTTTTGTAGCCGGCATTGCAAGGTATTTGCATGCCAGATATGCTAAACATTTGTAGCCCCCTTCATGCTTCGGCCACCATTCCAGAGGACATGCTTCCATGCTGATGACACTCATTAAAAAAATAGTGTTAATTACATTTGTGACCAAACTCCTTTGGGGAGAACTGTATGTCTCCTGCTCTGTTTTACCCGCATTCTGCCATATATTTCATGTTCTAGCAGTCTCGGATGATGACCCAGCACATGTTGTTCATTTTAAGAACACTTTCACTGCAAATTTGACAAAACGCAAAGAAGGTACCAATGTGAGATTTCTAGAGATAGCTACAGCACTCGACCCAAGGCTTAAGAATCTGAAGTGCCATCCAAAAACTGAGAGGGACGAGGTGTGGAGCATGCTTTCAGAAGTCTTAAAAGAGCAACAGTCCGATGCAGAAACTATGGAACCCAAACCACCGACAAAGAAAATCAACCTTCTGCTGGTGGCATATGACTCAAATAATGAAAATGAACATGCGTCAGCCCGCACTACTTTGCATTGTTATTGAGCAGAACCCATCATCAGCATGGACGCATGTCCTCTGGAATGATGGTTGAAGCATGAAGGGACATAGGAATCTTTAGCGCATCTGGCACGTAAATATCTTGCAACGCCAGCTACAACAGTGCCATGAGAACACCTTTTCTCACTTTCAGGTGACATTGTAAACAAGAAGCAGGCAGCAGTATCTTTTGCAAATGTAAACAAACTTGTTTGTCTGAGCAAGAAATAGAACTGAGTGGACTTAAAAAAAAAATAAAATAAAATAAATGGAGATATGCCAGTCTCCTAGAACTGGAAAGACCTTGAAAGGTCATTGAGTCCGGTCCCCTGCCTTCACTAGCAGGACCAAGTACTGTCCCCTGACAGATTTTTTGCCCCAGATCCCTAAATGGCCCCCTCAAGAATTGAACTCACAACCCTGGGTTTAGCAGGCCAATGCTCAAACCATTGAGCTATCCCTCCCCCCAAAGACTTTAGAGACTTGCAGGCTCTAAAATTTTACATTGTTTTATTTTTGAATTCTACATTTGTAAGTTCAACTTTCATGATAAAAAGATTGCTCTACAGTATTTGTATTCGGTGAACTGAGAAATACTATTTCTTTTGTTTTTTTACAGTGCAAATACTTGTAATAAAAATAAATATAAAGTGAGCACTGTACATTTTGTATTCTGTGTTGTAATTGAAATCAATATATTTGGAAATGTAGAAAACATCCAAAATAAATGGTATTCTGTTATTGTTTAACAGTGCAATTAATTGTGATTAATTTTTTTAATCGCTTGACAGGCCTAGTGCCTAATGATTTTGGGTGCCCAACTTGGCACATCTAAAATATGCTGAGAACCAACTCTCTGAAAGTCAGGCCCTTTTCAGGTGTCAAGTTGGGTACCCAAAAACGGAGCAATCTTGGCCTTAATCTCTCTGTGGCTCAATTCCTTGTCTGTAAAGCTGGATCATGATCACCACCAGTCATGCTTGGAGAGCTATGGAAGCAATGTTTCATGTAAGTACAAAGTCATATTTGTTAATAGAAAGAGAAAACAGGAAAGAGATTTCACTCAAACTACTTTGTTGGTTAAATCAGAAGTTGTTTTAGTATATTTTCTGTTCAGTGGCAATAATGTAGTATCTTCTCTTCAGCCTGCCTAGGGAGGCATGTAATTTTGGATGCCACATGCCATGCCAGTAGGAAGAAACTCCACTGAAGTAATCAGATAATCAGCATACAAAATTATTATCTGGTAACCATAGGTGGGGTTGGGGAGGGGGAAGAGCATTATTACCACTGTACACAAACCAACAATAATGTCCTACTGGGTGATACAGACAGCAAGTAAAAGTGTACTGGACAACAGTAACGTTCATAGTCAGAGTTATTCTCTACCACGCTATTGTCCCTATGTATTTTTTTTTACTGCATCTTGGAGAGCAACTTCAATAGAATGAACCTACTCCTGCAAGAAGCTCTTGTGGCCTAGTTCTCTGAGAAGATTTCTGGACCCTAGGAATATGAGGCAGCTTATTGCATTACAATCAAGATAACTTCTTTTGCAGAAGTTGACTCTGTTCTATCACATCAGGCCTGGCACCTCATCATTTGTGAACACTAACAAAGAAGATTCAGATCAAATGAGTCCTTGATGGAGAGAAATCTACCATTCACTTTGAAACATGCAAGGGGCCATCCAATGTCCAAGAAACCATCATTTGACACAAGTGATCTCATCAGCACTATTTCTAACCTTCCATTCTTTGGGAGCTGGTGAAACACCTCCAGTTGCATCTCCAGAAGCTCATTCCCCACTACAGAAAGGATGTGGGCAAATTGGAGAGAGCCCAGTGGAGGGCAACGAAAATGATCAAGGGGCTGGGGCACATGACTTACAAGGAGAGACTGAGGGAACTGGGCTTATTTAGTTTGCCGAAGAGAAGAGTGAGGGGAGATTTGATAGCAGCCTTCGACTACCTGAAGGTGGTTCCAAAGAGGATGGAGCTCGGCTGTTCTCACTGGTGGCAGATGACAGAACAAGGAGCAATGGTCTCAAGTTGCAGTGGGGGAGGTCTAGGTTGGATATTAGGAAACACTATTTCACTAGGAGGGTGGTGAAGCACTGGAATGGGTTACCTAGGGAGGTGGTGGAATCTCCATCCATAGAGATTTTTAAGGCCTAGCTTGACAAAGCCCTGGCTGGGATGATTTAGTTGGGGCTGGTCCTGCTTTGAGCAGGGGGTGGGACTAGATGGCCTCCTGAGGTCTCTTCCAACCCTGATATTCTATGATTCTATGAATATAACTTCATAGCTATTGTGGCAAGGCACCTTCTCAGTCTCACCAGCCTCAGCTGTTTTTAGCCTTGGAGAGTCAGGCTTGGGGTAAAACAGCCTCTTGGCTGCACAGGGGCAGTCCGTCCTTCTCTCAGCCACTGTTCTGGGCTTGTTTTTTTCCCCTTATCAGAGGGAATGCCGCCTCCCCTCCCGGAGAGGCTTGCTCCCTTGCTGCTACTCGCCTACTGGTAGCTTGACTCCTTCTCTCTCTCTCTCCTCCCCTTCTCCCATTCATTTTAACTGGTCTAGTATACCTATGGGGGACCATCACAGCCTCTACTAGATTTATTAGGTTGCATGGTCCTCCTAGATCTCCCAGGTCACATTGCATGGGCTCTTCTAGGTTCAGGCATTGGGCAGCTATATGCCCTATTTCCCCACATGCATAACATCTGTACCCTGCTCAGGGCAGCCCCCTATTTTTCGTGCTGTTGGGCCTTATCCACTCCCCAAGTCCCTCCACGATCTCCGGTTGCTCTTCAGCCTCCTTCCTCCCCTCCATAGTTCTGCCCGGGGCTATGGCAACTCAGGCCCTCGGCGCAGAGACTTGCCTCCTACTCCAGCGCATTCCTTCCCTGGTGGTCCGAGAAAGTTCTTGGGCTGCTGGTGTCACTCTACGAGGGCAACTAGCTTGTCATAGGAGGAGGATCATTTTGACTGACCCGCCCTCGTATGTCCGGTGGTAGCCCTCTCATGTACCTGTCCAAAACTATGATTTCCACAATTTTCTCCAGACCATGGGTCTCAGGGTGCAGCCTCTTCTGGACTAGATGGATCAGGTCAAACAGCTGGGACTTCGGTGCTTTGCTGTCCCGGTATTTCCACGCATGGAACCGCTGGGCCCTTATAGCGGTCGTCGCGCCAGACCTCGCCAGGATCTCCACCTTCAGCTGCGGGTAATCTGTAGCGGCTTCTGTTGTCATGTCAAAATACGCCTTCTGGGCCTCCCCACACAGAAACGGAGCAAGGATACTGGCCCACTGGTCTTGGGGCCAGGCCTCCCGCAGGGCCGTTCTCTCGAACGCAAGGAGATATGCCTCTACGTCGTCATCCATCATCATCTTCTGTAAATAGCTGCTTGCCCGCAGGGGCCGGGTCCCATGGGGGCCGTGCGTTAGAGTGGTCAGGGACTTCAGCTGGTTCGCAACCTCATGCAGGGTAGCTCGATCCTGGGCTGCCTGGCTCATCAGTAATTGATTCGTCTCCTGCTGAATTCACACTGACTCCTGCTGGGTAGCCGTCTGAACCCTGGTAGCCTCCTGTTGGGCCGCGGTGGCCTGCACCAGCGCCTTCACTACCTCCTCCATTTTTTTTGTTGGGGTTGATTTACCCTGCCTTGAGATGGTTCACCACGAAGTCTCACTCAAGGATCCCACCCCTGACACCACGTGTGGCAAAGCACCTTCTTGGTCTCCCCAGCCTCAGCTGTTTTATTGCCCTGGAGAGATGGGCTTGGGGTAAAACAGTCCCTCTAGGCTGCACAGGGGCAGTCCGTTCCTTCCCTCAGCCAGTGTTTTGGGCTTGTTTTTCTCCCTTATGGGAGGGAATACCGCCTCCCCTCCTGGAGAGGCTTGCTCCCTACTGCTACTCGCCTGCTGGTAGCAGGACTCCTTCCCTCTCTCTCTCCTCCCCTTCTCCCAAAAGGGGAGGGTTTAAAAAGGTCTCAGGCAGTCCTTAGTTTGAATCAGCTGATCCTAACTGACCTCAAGTAACTCCCTCTCAGCTGATCCTAATTGATTCTCTGGTAACCCCTTCTCAGCTGAACCTGATTGACCTGTAGTCACCCCTCCCCAGTTGATAGGGAGGAGGGATTTTAACTTTCTGGGACTGTTTTATATCAGCCCCCACCCCCCCGCAGCCATCTGTCCTGAGTTTATCACACTATTCAGTTTTCTGAGAACAGGGCTCCAATCTTGTCTTCAAATGTCATCTTTAGAGTCAGTCCATAGCTAATGCTTAGCCTTTCAAAAAGAAAGTTAAGCCTTCTGAATGTAAAATGCTACCACGAAATTAAAGGGATGAATAATAATCCCTACATGAGGAGGTCCATGTTCTCTTGGATTAAAAATGAGGGTCTTTTCTATATTGGCTTCAGCCTGGAGTCTCTCTTCAGAGCCCATGTCAGAAGTTTTACTGGCTACCATTAGGCACAGATGTTGAAATTTGTCAACAACAGCATGTTATTGTTTATCTTGATTTGTCATATAAACTTTTTTTTTTTAAAGCACCAACTAGGAGACTTTGCCATGAATTAAAAATACAACAACATAACCAACTAAACCAAAACCAGCAGCTTCTTAACTTCAGCCAAAATGGAAGATTCTGATCAATTGTCACCCAGGATCTATTGTCAAGCAACAGCCATTCTTTTGTTGAGCAAACAAGACAGACCAAGTTCCCTAAGAGATGCCATCAATGTGGTTTTCTTAAAAGGTGGCAATGGCTATCTCCAACAGAGGTGGACTTTCTCCGCCTCTTCCCTTGCTCAGCTTTGGAGTAGGAGACCACCTTCAATTCATGCTGAACACAAATGGCAGAGACACTCACCTCCCCCTGATCCCTCTCAGTACAGACCTATGCAGTGACATTTTACTTTGTCTGAACATGGTGGCCAACAACAGAACTAGATGACAGGATGATGACGTGGTTTGGAGTCCATGTGCATGGGGACAGATGTGTTCGGCATAGTGTACATTGACCACGATGCACTCCCTGACATGGAGTCATGAATCGAAGTTTGCTGATATGATGCTGAACATGGCTGCTCTGCCCTGGGTCAGGTAACATCCTTGCTGGCAGCAGTGTTCAGACACGGTAAAACTGTAGCATAGACCAGACCTACGGCTCATGCTGCATCAAAATACCTGATAGGAAAGAGCAGCACAAAATCAGCAGTGCCGTCTAAGCAAATTTTGATAACACGTGCATGATTAAGGGCCTCATCCTTAAATCATGAAGGGGAAAATCTTTATACACCTGCTCTTGCATTTAGCAGCATGAGCCTAAGACTTGGATTCATTTGTACACACTGATTCATTAGAGCCCATGACCACAAAACACAATATGTGATTACCAAAAATGTATGACTGGGTATTCTTATGCCTGTCTCTTAGTCATAGAAATGACTCACTGTATCCACCCACACTAACCTTTGTTCTGTCTTTCCCACTATGCCAGTACCTGTCAACTTTTCACGAACGGAATTCATTGATGTCTCTTTCATGAAGAGAAATCAAAGAAGTTTGGTCCCAAGAACAAGTTCTCCATGCAAGGGAGGAAACACCAGTTGCGACCTTGAGGAGTGAGGACTTGTTTTCTCCAAGTGCACCATGTATTGCTGGAGGGAAGTGGCTCACATGACCAAAGGTGAGGTAAGAATGCAGGAGGGGTTAAGCAACATTTGTTCTCTTCACACAGGCCATGTCAGGTTGTTTCTTTCGGGAAAATACTCTTAGGGGAGTTTCCACACACAGCAAGTAGCAACAAAGATACAAGGATTCTGTTCTAGTTCTGAACATTTGGCTGCATTCAAAGAGGAACAGAAATACTAAAGAAAATAAAAAAAGGAATGGAACAAGATGAAGCCTGAGTTCACACCCCACTCACTTGCTTTCCTTCCTACACTAGGGACACCTACCACGCTATAAAAGCAATAGCAAGAGATATTTCAAATCTCCTTGGTAGCTATTTCTGGAGATGAATAGCTAACAGACAGAAAGGCTATTTTAGTGCATTGCTTTTGGGCAGAAGGACAAAACACTTTAGTGCACTGTGATAGGGATAAGCCCCATCACCAGCAAGGCAATGGAAAGAGTCCAATTAGTTATGTTCTGCACCTGGGAGGTGATTAATTAATTGTCTCCTCCCCAGGGGAGGCAGAGCTAAGCCATATAAGTAGACTAAGGGAGCTCAATTAGGGGGTGACTGCAGAGGAGACCAAAGAGCTATTCATTTGATTTGTTCTTGCTACCCCAGACGTTTAGACTTTTTATGTGACCTGGCCAGGGGGCCAAGCCACAACACCCAGAGAGAGAGTAGAGAAGATGCAGGTCCTGGGGGAGAGCCCAGTAGGGGGCACCAGAGTTTCAGACCCGCAGCAATTCCGTATCCGAGCACAAGGGGGTGCCCTAGAAGTGAAGAGTCACGCTTACTTGCTCTCACTCTGGCTGTCATGACAGAGACTGACCCGGAATTTAAAATTGCCATGCAGCGGCCCTTCCAAATGACCAATGATTTATTGCAGAACTTGGAAAAGTCAGCTGTCGACCAGGAGGTATAATGGAGCCCATATCTATGGCAGCTCTGCCAGAATTGGTAGTCCCACACAACATTAATTCCAGGATGGATGGCCCAATTTATTAAAAGACCAACCTATATAAAAATTAGTTCTGAATAAATTGTCAATAGCTGCTGTTAGAATCCCAAAGCTTAATCTTGGTGAAGAGTGCATGGTGTCAGGGTTTGTCTCAACATATTACTCAGGTGAATGCTGTAGCATATATGTCCCAATCCACCAGCAAGAGCCATGCCATGATCAAAAGCTTGGTTTTCACATGGATCACATTTGGGGGGGAGGGATAGCTCAGTGGTTTGAGCATTGGCCTGCTAAACCCAGGGTTGTGAGTTCAATCCTTGAGGGGGCCACTTAGGGATCTGGGGCAAAAAAATCTGTCAGGGGACAGTACTTGGTCCTGCTAGTGAAGGCAGGGGACTGGACTCAATGACCTTTCAAGGTCCTTCCAGTTCTAGGAGATTGGTATATCTCCATTTAAAATTAAAAATTAAAAAAAAAAAAATCACAGGAGCATGCTGGAACATCTAACAAGTTTCCAGACAAGCCAGTAAAGTGCACAGTATCTGAAAAAGTGAAAGAACACAAAAGTGTCATTGATCTAGGGAACGCTTCTCCAATTACCTTAAAGAGAGCTTACCTCACTCCAGTAACTTGAGAGAGATTGTTTTCACCATATGACTATTAAAATGTGCTCTTCGTTGCTTTCTTTACATGCATGAGAACATTAGAGAAATATCTCAACCTCAACTTTAGAAAGTATTAATCTGGATCTGATTGTTATGACTGGTCTATCTTTTACAATAATCCTAGATCCAAACACCCTCAAAAGCTTGCAGATGTTCAAATCTGAATATGGATCCGAATAGGAATGATGAAAAATCTTTCGTGGAAAAGTGCTTTATTTTTCATAGATTCATAGATTCTAGGGCTGGAAGGGACCACGAGAGGTCATTGAGTCCAGCCCCTTGCCCTCATGGCAGGACCAATTACTGTCTAGACCATCCCTGATAGACATTTATCTAACCTACTCTTAAATATCTCCAGAGATGGAGATTCCACAACCGCCCTGGGCAGTTTATTCCAGTGTTTAACCACCCTGACAGTTAGGAACTTTTTCCTAATGTCCAACCTAAACTTCCCTTGCTGCAGTTTAAGCCCATTGCTTCTTGTTCTATCCTCAGATGCTAAGATGAACAAGTTTTCTCCCTCTTCCTTATGACACCCTTTTAGATACCTGAAGACCGCTATCATGTCCCCTCTCAGTCTTCTCTTTTCCAAACTAAACAAACCCAATTCCTTCAGCCTTCCTTCATAGGTCATGTTCTCTAGATCCTTAATCATTCTTGTTGCTCTTCTCTGGACCCTCTCCAATTTCTCCACATCTTTCTTGAAATGCGGTGCCCAGAACTGGACACAATACTCCAGTTGAGGCCTAACCAGCGCAGAGTAGAGCGGAAGAATGACTTCTCGTGTCTTGCTCACCACACACCTGTTAATGCAGGCCAGGATCATGTTTGCTTTTTTTGCAACAGCATCACACTGTTGACTCATATTTAGCTTGTGGTCCACTATAACCCCTAGATCCCTTTCTGCCGTACTCCTTCCTAGACAGTCTCCTCCCATTCTGTATGTGGGAAACTGATTGTTCCTACCTAAGTGGAGCACTTTGCATTTGTCCTTATTAAACTTCATCCTGTTTACCTCTGACCATTTCTCCAATTTGTCCAGATCATTTTGAATTATGACCCTATCCTCCAAAGCAATTGCAATCCCTCCCAGTTTGGTATCATCTGCAAACTTAATAAGCGTACTTTCTATGCCAATATCCAAGTCGTTGATGAAGATATTGAACAGAGCCAGTCCCAAAACAGACCCTTGCAGAACCCCACTTGTTATACCTTTCCAGCAAGATTGGGAACCATTAATAATAACTACTCTGAGTACGGTTATCCAGCCAGTTGTGCACCCACCTTATAGTAGCCCCATCTAAGTTGTATTTCCCTAGTTTATTGATAAGAATATCATGCGAGACCGTATCAAATGCCTTACTAAAGTCTAGGTATACCACATCCACCGCTTCTCCCTTATCCACAAGACTCATTATCCTATCAAATAAAGCTATCAGATTGGTTTGACATGATTTGTTCTTTACAAATCCATGCTGGTTATTCCCTATCACCTTACCACCTTCCAAGTGTTTGCAGATGATTTCCTTAATTACTTGTTCCATTATTTTCCCTGGCACAGAAGTTAAACTAACTGGTCTGTAGTTTCCTGGGTTGTTTTTATTTCCCTTTTTATAGATGGGCACTATATTTGCCTTTTTCCAGTCTCCCGGAATCTCTCCTGTCTCCCATGATTTACCAAAGATAATAGCTAGAGGCTCAGATACCGCCTCTATTAGCTCCTTGAGTATTCTAGGATGCATTTCATCAGGTCCTGGTGACTTGCAGGCATCTAACTTATCTAAGTGATTTTTAACTTGTTCTTTTTTTATTTTATCTTCTAAACCTTCCCCCTTCCCATTTGCATTCACTATGTTAGGCATTCCCTCAGACTTCTCAGTGAAGACCGAAACAAAGAAGTCATTAAGCATCTCTGCCATTTCCAAGTTTCCTGTTACTGTTTCTCCCTCCTCACTGAGTAGTGGGCCTACCCTGGCCTTGGTCTTCCTCTTGCTTCTAATGTATTGATAAAAAGTTTTCTTGTTTCCCTTTATTCCTGCAGCTAGTTTGGGCTCATTTTGTGCCTTTGCCTTTCTAATCTTGCCCCTGCATTCCCATGTTGTTTGCCTATATTCATCCTTTGTAATTTGTCCTAGTTTCCATTTTTTATATGACTCCTTTTTATTTTTTAGATCTTGCAAGATCTTGTGGTTAAGCCAAGGTGGTCTTTTGCCACATTTTCTATCTTTCCTACCCAGCGGAATAGTTTGCTTTTGGGCCCTTAATAGTGTCCCTTTGAAATACTGCCAGCTCTCCTCAGTTGTTTTTCCCCTCAGTCTTGATTCCCATGGGACCTTACCTATCAGCTCTCTGAGCTTACCAAAACCTGCTTTCCTGAAATCCACTGTCTCTATTTTGCTGTACTCCCTTCTACCCTTCCTTAGAATTGTGAACTCTAGGATTTCATGATCACTTTCGCCCAAGTGATTTCATTTTAAAGTAATGAAAAGTTCCACAAAAATAATGTTCAGATGTTTCAGCTAAAGGCTTCTGTAACAGGGTCTCGGACTCACCCAGCGGCGCCTCCTGCTGGTCTCAGTTGGGAATTAGCTCACCAGCCTCCAGAGCGCCCTCTTCTGGCGGTGATCTGCCTGACCATTCTCTGGCCTTCGAGTCCCTCCCGGGACCCAGTGCCCCTTTAACTGGGGTGCTGCCCCCTGGCAGTACCCCACAGGTGTGGGTCTCCCCTCCCCAGGGGACCCCCAACCCACTATCCCCACCTCACCTCAGTTGTAGGCTACTGCCAGTCACCAGCTAGCCCCCGCGCCCTGGGGCAGACTGCAGTATAAGCCACTCATCACAGGCAAAGGGGGTTTGGACCTGCTGCCTCGGCCTACCCGTGGGTTGCCCCTGCAACCCCAGTACCTAGATGGACCTAACCCTGGGCCACAGCCTGGGGTTTTCCAAGGCAGGAGCTCCCCAGCTCCTCTGACCTTTCCCCAGCCCTGCTCCACCCTAGGTACTCTACTTTGGTCCCTGCAGCCAGGCCCCTCTCCCTCTACAGTCAGAGGGAGACTGCGTCTGTAGCTCCTGGCTGCCCTGGCCTTTATAAGGCCAGGCTTATCTGTTTGGGGCATGGCCCCCAGCTGAGGCTACTTCCCCACTCAGCCTAGCCTTCAGAGCTGCAGCTCTCCAGTCCTTCCCCCAGGGCTGACTCTGACCCTGTCAGGGCTGGAGCGGGTGGCCACCCCGCTACAGCTTCATAGAAGTGTTTTCCCTAAACTTGGCGGGGGGAAGGGGGGGGGAAAGGAAGAGGAAAACAAAAACTGAAGCATTTTCATTTCAATTCCATTCAATTAAAAAATGAAAACAATATTTTTTTCTCATTTCAAACCCTTTCATCCGAAAAAAAAATGAAAATTTTTGAATAAAATAAAGCGTTGTCTTTTTGTTCAAAATTTTTAGCAGAAAAGAATTCCCACTTTTAAACCAGCCATTGATCTGAACTTTGGAGCTTGGACTCATCTCAAACTAAAATGCTCGTTGATAGCAAGTCCAGTTATTTCTTTACACCTGAATCACTGTGCAAGAACCGTCAACAAATTAACATATTACCTCCAGATGTACACCTTTGCCATGCCAATGAAAATCCACTTTCTGTTACATTCCATATTTGTACCTTTAAAGATCATTTTGCTAAAGACAAAATAACATGCTAGGGACTGGAACGTCCATTCTGCCGCATAGGACACATTCCATCTCCTAAAAAAGAAAATCTGTTTCCCAGAACATCACTTTCTCATGCCTGCAGTAGAGGCACAAGGCAGAATAACCCTGAAATCGAGGAATCACCTCCTGAAAGGTTGGGCTGGGCTAACTAATGAACACATTCTTACAGAGCTATATGAGCAATATTTAGTGTTTTTCTTAAAGCCCCAGTTTCTGAAGTGATGTGATCACATGAGATTTTCAGTTTTTATTAAAAAAGAAATTATGTTTCTAGCTCTCATAGTTACAGAGAAAACGTTGACAACGTGACCTCAAAAAAGCTTTAAAAAAAAGAGAGAGAGAAGGCAAATAAAAAGAACCCACAATTTATTATTTTTTCAAATCTTGTGATTTTTAAGCCAATTGGAAGGCGGAAAGGGGCTGACGCAGAATTATTTTTTTTTAACAGGTAGGGCTGACAGTATTATCTATGCTTCCTGATGACCTAGCTAGTGGCCGAATGAATTAGCCCAAAGTCTAGTTGGCCATTGTTCTGACAAGTGACCCTCTGTCTCCTAACCCACCACTCCCTCACGATAGCCTTATAAAAGGAGCTAGTGTGTGCAAGAGGAAAGAGCCATCACATTCAGTGGCCCCTTAGAGAGCAAAGCTGTATAATAGCAATCCCATGTTCGGTGTAACAGAAAAATAATATTCAAAATCAGAACCTCCTATAGAGAATATAAACCTGAGGTTCCAAAGAAGAGAGTGATAAGTGACAACATGAGCCAGTGATGGTAGTTAAGGTAGAGCAAGATCTCATTAAATAATTAAGTAACAGACAAGGGACGAGGCAACAAAACTAAACCACTGAGAGACAGATCCATAGTAATTACTCAATCAAGCATGTGGCCTTTAGAATAAGTGGGATCATTCATGTGTTACACAAGACTAAATGAATCTCGGAGTGCTATAAAACCATGCCCCGGGAGTGAAAGAATTCAGAGCAACACAAATTTCACAAACAGATGCCCAGTGAAATTTTATTGTGAGTTCAGAGAGGAGCTCTGCTAAATCATTAAGTGAACACTTCAAATTCCTCAGTGAATGATTGAAAAACAACACAGCAGAAAAAAGGCACAATATACTGAAATAAAGTGCGGGAGAGAATAAACCGAACAATCAAATCAGTGATGGGCTAGATGTGGATCCCCGGGTGTGAGCCTTCCCCAAAGTCTGGGGGGGGAGGGAGGTGGATCCAGGAAGTTGGTTTGGGTCCATTGCTAGAGTATAAGGAGAGGGGACTGAGGATCAAGAGTGTAGCTTATAGGATGGATGAGCAAGTGAGTTAGGGAGTGGAGCAATAAAAAAGGTTGAAGGCTGGAGGAGAAAGCAGGAAAGAACAAAGAAAGAAAAGCGGAGAAATGGGAGAAATGGGCAGCCTTTTCTCACAACCCCACTGTGCCAAACCTTCCTGTGCCCACCTGACCCCTCACTAAAACCGTCACCTAGTGGATACTCCGCCCCCAGGACAACCGACCTGGTTTCACACCACCGAGTGGAGCTATGCTGATTTAGAACAGCTTAGTGTCTAGCCCTGAAAATCTGCCTATCCTATAAACTAACGTTTACACATTTTTTACACATATTGCACATTTGCAGCAGCTTGAAGTTTCAGAGGGACCTTTCTGATTTTTTTTTGTTAAGCATACAGAGAAAAGCTTGATTGATCCACCCACTGCAGGCTTTTAGACAGTTCATGTTCTATTGATATCACTGGAAATCCTGCGTATCCTCCTTGACTCACTGGAGACCTCAAGAAGTTCTGGATCAGTTTAAGTTTCAAAAAGATGTACCCTGCAGAAATCACAGCAACGGGCACACTCAAGAGAATGTGGAATACGGCACAGGCCTTTGGGTTAGTCAGCTGCAACCTATTCACAGTAAAATGATGATTTCCTAGTGGTGGAGGCGTACCTACTATCATTACAGCGAGATGTTGTGGCTTGTCTACCACTTCCTGATTTAAGTCACAACGGATTATTTTAGTTTGTCAATATCTCACAGCCAGCCCTTAGTATTTCTGGTTAGACCTGGGGAAACAAAGTTTTGCCACCACTAAAACTCTGAAGAACTCCATGTGCACCATGATCATATCACTAGCACAAGGCTGGCCTGTGGATTTTGGGGTGGGCTAATGACATTCATCTTTGGTATCTACCACAAAACTACAACTCTGCCTCTTCTTCTCCCCAGTTACCTGCTCTTGTCTATAGGCAGCCCCAGCAAAAGGAAAAATGCAAAGATGGTCACTAAATCCCTTTCCGATCAAAATTTTGCAAGCACAATTTTTTGCACAAAAATAGCTTTTTATGGTACAATTTTTTTAAATAAAAGCTATCCATTGCCCTGATATTTCACTGAAAAGCAAAATATTGCAGGGGCCCAAGTAACCCAGAGTGAATCCAAACATTTCTAGGTGTGAAATGTTATAATCCTTCATGTCTTTGCTTTCTTCCAGTTCTAAATCCTCACATTCTCTCCTTGTTCACGTCTAAATTTAAGCAGTGTTCCTCTTGTATCCCATTGGCTTAAAGCCAATTATTATTATTATTAACTCTACATGATGAATTAAGGTTTAATTATAATCTGATGTTTTGTGAAAGTACCTTCAGATACCTAAGCCCGAGAAAGTGCTACAAAAAGGTTTAAATTTAGTGTCACACTAAAGTAATATTTAAAGAAAATATTATTCTACTGAACCACATGTTCAATTACACACACACTTTGCAACTAAAGGCTGTGTATGTCAGAGAAAATCTTATCCTTTTCAGTGCTTTAACATGCCAAAGTGCAAGGTATTTTTACAATAACTTTTAATTTTAAAGTTAATCCATTCTGCAGAGTTAATAATTAGTTAAAGTTTTATACATCAGTGGATATAAATAGAGTATGGCTTAAATTCAGTCTCCAACAAAGGAAAGGTAGAGACCATGTGTTCCACAAAGGCCATGCATAGTAGGCCATGAGTTCCACAAAGCCAGTGACCACCCACAGTGACACATTTTTGCACTGAAGATGCAAGGAGACCTGTGCCGGTGACCTTTGCTGGAGACCAGCACAATAAGAGTCACGGTAATTCAGGAGTCAGTCATTCAAAGAGGTAGCTTCGTCCCAGTTTGCAAACGGATTTACTAAGCCAAAAGTTACAAACCTAAAAAGATTCATGATCCAACAGTCATAGTGCGGGGATACATCCTCCTCCTTATTTAATGGGGCTTTTTTGTTTGTTTCTTTTGCTAAAAAACAAGATTATTTGAGGGAACAAAACAAAAATCCCCACAAACCTGGGATACAAAAACTGTGTTGCTTCACTCTCCAACACTGCAAACCCTGCAGATATGGCATGCTCTGGAAATCGACAGATGCATAGTCCTCCAGCAATTAGCCCTGATAAAGAATAATTGTCAATGCAGAACAATACTGCAAAGCCCTCTGCATACCCTCTTTGCTTTTGATTCTGAAACATACACTCACACTACAGCCCAATGACAGCTGTAAAAACATTTTATATGCATTTCTTCTGTGGCAGAACATGTAACGCATTAGGCAAACAACTGAGTGACCCAAAGAGCTTCATAAATGCATAATAGGAAGATAACATTGTGCAATAAAATGTATTCTACTGAAGTATCAAGGAGCCATATGGCCACACATTCTGCCTTTAGAGCAGTAACAGACCCAGCCTGATCAACCAGCCCTATACATTTTTGCATAAAAGTTTCACACAAGTCTACTGTCTAACCCATTTCCTAAGGACATCTCCACTGCTATTAATGAAGTCACCCAGCCAGAAAGCATCATCATGCACCGAGTTTCTTTCAGAGGCTGGGGAGGGAGGGAGCGGGGAAGGTTTTTTCTAATCGTTCATGGAATCAAGAGAACACTCGATGTGTGTCTAACCTGGAGAGATAAGAGGAGTGCCATTCCCAGCATTTTGGAAGTCCTTAAGTCAAGTGCTTCATAGCCCGCTGAAGAACTACACTGGTTACCCAAAGGGTTCAGCATCTAAAATAAAATGAAAATCTCTCTCTTTCTAAGGAGACTTAGCCTGGCTGTATTGTGGAGCAGACCCACAGTCCTTCCAGGCTCACTTTAAGACAGTATTCACAGTTAAGAGCAATGAGGAAACCCAAGTACAAGGTTTATTTCAAGAACCAGGTATGGCAGAGTCATGGTTATTTAGAGGTAATCACACTGCTAGCGATTTGGAGATATTATCCCCTCCATCCTCTAGTTGCTTACCTGTAATAGTCAAAATTCCTTTTGTGGGTTTTGTATTCCACCTTAATCTGAAAGAAGATGAAAAAGGGGGGGAAGAGGGCAACAGAGAGTCAAGCAGCAATTTCAACTGAACAGTCTCTCTCTCTCTCTCTCTCTCTCTCTCTCTCACACACACACACACACACTCTTCATGCAGTTTTATAAAATAATAAACAGGGGAACCAAGAGACAATGGGGTGGGGGAAAACAGTAGTGAAATCCAGCTTTAGCTGAGGAAAATAAGAAAAATAACTTGCAGGATATTGTAGTTATGACCTCCAAGACACTGAGGTTATTGTGGAATAGCTGATGGAGAGAGAGAGAGAGAGAGAGAGTGTGTGAATGAATTTCTCAAAAACCAGGAATGACAGCCAAAAATGCCAGAGGCAAGCTAAGAAGACAAAAAAATGGAAATAAAAAGAATGGGAAAGAAATAATAGAAAACTCAATTAGCAGTAATGTTGGTGTAAATGGAAACAACTAGAAAGATTTTAACTGGGTGATGCAGAAGAGGAAATAGAATGAAAGCTGACAGCACAGAGGTAACGAATGAGATGAGAAGTATGCAAAATTACCAGTACATTTGATTTTGCATCCTTCAAACGTCCACTACACTCCCATAAAGAAACCAGGCTTTAATGAATCCTGCTTATAAAATTACCATATTTAACACACACACACAGCTTTACTGACACTGCTTTCTTCACGCAAGACATTACCTTATAATTACAGATTGACCAAGGACACCATGATCTGGTTTTGCAGCTAGTTTTCATTTTATAAAATCAAAAGACTGATCCAAAGCCAAGTTCCATCTGACCTGAATCAGCAGAATTTGGGGGACTGATGTTAGTGGGACTGCTCAGGAGCCACTAAGACATGTTCTCCCCTGGGATAACACAGCTCACAAAGCCCAGGATGAAGTTCAAGAGAACTGGGGACAAAGTGCTTTCTGTCGCGGGAATCTGGCTCTGGAACAAACTTCCAGAGCAGATCAGGCAAATCCAGAGTCTGACTATAAACAGTGTAAAACCATCCTCTTCAATGAAGGCTTTTCTATCATAGGAATTACACCTGCAACACCGATGCTTCCCTTCCTAACCAAAAAACCCCCAATCAAAATAAAATAAAATAAAATAAAACCGGAATCAAGTCAACCTGAAAGAAAATAAATTAATAAAATTTAACAACAATTAAAAACAAAATCCCAGCCCCAAGCACCGTTTTCACCTCAGAAAGAGAGATGTGCCAGAGACTCCATGAAATCCACCAAGGACTTCACTAGTGCTATCAATTTGACACAGAAGGTGCTCAGATACTCCAGTGAATGGTGACAGAATAGAACCCTACGTTAAGATAACATGGTACTAAATGTGAGAAGAAGTGTCAGTTTCTGGTCATAAGAATATAAAATGGCCAGAGTGACTCAGATTAACGGTCCATCTAGCCCAGTGGCCAGTGCCAGATGTTTCAGCGGGAATTAACAGAACAGGGCAATTTACCGAGTGATCTATCCTCTGTCATCCAGTCCTAGCTTCTGGCGGTCAGAGTCTTAGGGACCCTAAGAGCAGGGGGCTGCATCCCTGACCATCTTGGCTAATAGTCATTGATGGACCTAGCATCCATGAACTTATCTAATTATTTCGGACCCTGTTACACTTATGGCCTTCAGAACATCCCTTGGCAATGAGTTCCACACAGGGCCGGCCCATAACATTTTGGCACCTGAGGCGAGGAGCTCAAAAGACGCCCTCATGCCCCCTTACTTGGGCCAAAACTTTGAAAGGTCTCAATTCTGCCTTCTTCCTGTTCTACTCCTCTCATGGTACCGCTCTGCTACCTACCCCAATAAAGGAGAGCTAACAACTTAAAATGCCTTGTTCAAAAATGTTAAGTAACACTTAACTTTCAAATGCCCGAACAGCAAATGTAACTTTCCTTGTCTCCATAGTAAACACTGGCATTTTTATCTGTTTGAATAATCAAAGTGGTGCTTTCCGTGACTTCTTGGTTGCAAAGATTTGAACTGCTTCCTGAAGGTCCACAGTCTGGGCCAGCTCATGCTCTATTGAGACGGTTGCAAGGCCGACCAGCCTCTCCTGTGTCATTGTGGAGCGTAGATGTGTTTTTATTAACTTCAGCTTGGAGAAGCTGTGTTCTCCACTGGCAACTGTTACAGGAAGTGTTAGAAGGATGCGCAGAGCAACAAAAGCATTTGGAAAGAGGGTGGCCATCTTATTTGTGCACATATATTCCAGAATAGCCTTTGGAGTTGATCCTGCTGAAATGTATCTTGAAAGGGCTTTCAGTTCATTACCTAAATCACTTACCTCAATATCGAGCATGTCATCACGTGTCAACACTGTCTCTAGTGCCCTGCATTGCTGGTGTAGTTCTTCTTCAGGTATAGTGAGGAGTTTTGGAATATCATACAACATCCCAAATATACTGCTCTGTTCTTTGAGCAGCATGAAACGTTCTTCAACTGACTGTATTGCACAATCTAGCACCTGGTTAAAGAATTCAACTTTAAATTGTTGTTTCGGGTCTCTTATGGGCTTATCCTGTGCCTCGTAATCAAAATGTTCTTCTTCGGCAACTCTTGTATTCTTGAATGGGTGGGAAAATAGCTTCAGTGTAAAGTTCCTCTGCCAACTTTTGTGCACTCTTCAGAACCTTTTGAAATCCCTCATCGGACTGGTAAGACTGTAGGTATGACTTTGCTTTGTCCAGTTGTTCCATTGCTCCAGATAAATCAAGGTCAACACCTTGGAGTCTCTTGCTTACAACATTTATTTCAAACAGTATGTCATGCCACTACACTAAGCCACACAGAAATTTGAAGTTATATATGTTTCTGGTGATTCCATTTCCCTCTGCCACTGTTCTCCCATGAACAGTTCCTGTCATAGCATTATCCTCCATAATGGCAACTATGGCATCATCTATCTCCCCAATTTGGTGTTTGACAGGCTTTATCGCCTCCACTCAACTTTCCCATCGTGTGGCACTCGGTGGTTTCAGTGTCAGAGAGGATGTTCCCAGATGTTGCTTCAAAATTTGCCATCGTTGAGTTGATGCAGAGAAAAATACATAGATGCTTTGAATTACATTAAAAAATTCAGCAGCCTCACTAGAAGCTGATGCTGCATCACTGACCACCAAGTTCAATGAATGAGAACTGCATGGGACAAAAAAAGCTCGAGGGTTTAACTCTCGGATCCGTGTCTGCACTCCTCTGTTCTTTCCTCTCTTGTTGGCACCATTATTGTAGCCCTGACCTCTCATGCCAGCTATCGCAATTCCCGTATCTTCCAGCTTTTTAAGAAGCACATTTGTCATATCAGCTCCTGTAGTATCATCAATGTCAATAAATTCTAGAAAATGCTCTCTGACAGTCACCATTGCAGGGACATTTTCACTAGGTTCTGTTGTTATTACAAAACGCACCATTAAAGTCATTTGTTCCCTGTGGCTGATGTTAGGTGTGCAGTCCAGAATAACAGAGTAATATCTTGCTGACTTCAGATCTGCCACAATCTTCTGTTTGACTTTTCTTGCCAGTAACTGTATGATCTCCTTTTGAATTGTTTTTCCAAGGTAGTGGTGGTGTGTGTACATTTCTTGGGTGGTGACTCTTCTTAGATGGTCCTGGAGTACAGCATCAAACTCAGCCATCAGCTCCACAATTTTAAGGAAGTTTCTATTGTTTGGCACATACAGCTGATCTGAATTGCCACGCAGTGCTAGGTTTTGGGTAGCAAGCATTCTCACAATGGCAATGAGCCTTTTCAGAACATTTTGCCAGTAAAAAGACTCTGATGCAATCTTCTCTTCATGCTGATCATCTATGGTGGCCTTTAACCTTAGTCTCATCTCAAGCTCATTCCACCTATGGAATGCTCTCTGGTGATTTGCTGCCTTCTCATGGCATGCCAGATTTCTAGCCAGATTTTTCCAGTCCTTTGTTCCTGTAGAACCCAATGTGGCTGGAACATTAGACTGGAAGAGTTTGCAACAAAAACAGTATGCAGCACTCTGAGTTTTTGAGTACATAAGCCATGGCCTCTGCACTTTGTCACCATTGGGGATTTCATGCCAGTAAAACAAAAGTCAAACAGTATTGGATGGAAATGTCTATTTTCATGGTCTTTGGAGAACATGAAGTTTTTCACTTGCTGTGGCCCATGCAGCACAAGGAAGTCCCTTGGGCTACTGCTCAAGTGGGTCCACAGTCCTGGATCAGAAAAAGTGTAATAAAATCAATCACTTTTCTTCAAGAAAATCTGTCTGTGTCATGAAAATGATGATGTTTCTTCACAGGAATGAGAACTGTTCACCTGAGATGAACGTAGTCATGCACCATTATTTAATTGAAAAATACAGTGCTCGACCTGTAAGATAATGGGGAAATTCCATTCAAGCACCAGTTTCACAAAGTTCCATGTTCATTCTGCCCATGTTCACAGATGAACACCGTGGTCCATAGAAAACAACCTACCAGCACCACTCCTTTGAGCCAAAGGAATACCCCTCTTAGCTGTACTCAACTGTTCTTAGCTGAAAGTTGCTCTTGGCATACATAAACACAAAACATTTTCCACGTCATTTCCTACCTCTGCTTGGTCAATAGGTCTCCATGGATTGTCTTCTCCACTGCTCCTCCTTCCAGGAATCAAGATAGACAAGTGTCATTAGATCCATAATTTGGGGCTGACAATGTGTCTTAGGGCATAGAGGTTCTGTCATTCCTTCAATCACCAGGTGAAAGCCAGTTCTCTGACAGATGACATGCTGTACAAGCATCTAAAAGTATTACAGAAAAGAAAGTTCTGAATATTCTAATCTTGCAGACTGGGACTGAGCCTGTTTGGTTTTCTGTCTACATTGCTTGCCACATTTCTGTGATTTCATCAATAAATAGCACTCAGGAGTAAGAGTTCTCGGTCACTTGTATGCACAGCAGAACGGGTACTTCAAGCTTTTGTAACTCTAGGCCCTGCTCCCCTAACCTTTCAGCATGATTCTGCCTGCCTTATTCAGGTTGAGAAGTAACATGCTATGCAAGTAACCTCATTGAAAGCAAGGATGACAGAATCAGGTAATAATGATCCTCTCTGCTGGGCCCTGGTTCACCAACACCACCCACCTCCCATTCAGCTGTTTGCCCTTTAACTCAAAATGGATATTGGGAATTAGTGAGCAAGAGTACACAAACGCGCTAATGCACTCCATCTCTACGCAGAAGATCAGTATTAGAGCTATGTGATTCCCTTTGGTCCTTCAACAACTTATGAGTCTGAGATGTGCTCTGCAATCTCACCTGGGTTTCATCTCGGCCAGGAAGCCCAGAGCATTGCTACACATACAGTAACCTCGCCAACTTTCTCTGTTCCATCTGCAACAACTGTATGGTCAAGGTGTGCCCATGGTGAGCTGCAGTATGGAATGTAGGTGGTAGATACTGAGGAGCCGGATCTTCAGGTGGTGTAAGTCAGCATATTTCCATTGACCTCCACTCATGTAATACAACTGCGGTTAGTAGAGCTATGGGAATTTACAATGCCTGGGGATCTGGCTAGGAAAATACGGGAGGCAATTTATCATGGAACTAACCATGGCTGCTTTAGGTCTTGTTTTGGAACCAACAGAGTCATGCTAGTGGAATGCATTTTTTATATCAGTATATACAGACTTCAAACAACAAATAGAATACACAAACATTGGAAAACAGGGAGTCTATCAGGTGTAACCATTCAACATGCATGCCATCCTCTAGGGTCCAAGGGTAATGTATATCCTCTACAGGAATGTCTGCCAATTCAATGCCAAACAAACAACAATTTGCCACTAAAACAGTGACCGCGCCGAAATATACATCCTTGTTTCAAATGGCGGATTTACACTTTGGGCCAGGCCCTCAGCTGGTGTAAATTCGCACAGCTCCACTGAAGTCAATGGAGCTATGCGAATTTAAATCAGCTGACGATTTAGCCCCGTGTATGCTAAGCTCCAGAAGACGAAAGAAAATATGCACTGAAAGCCACCATCACGAATATCCCCGCCCACAGGGATGTGTAGTACATCATAACATATGTAGGGGCATTCGGCCAATTAAAGGCTACGTCTACATTACCTGCCCGATTCGGCAGGTAGCTATCGATGTTCTGGGATCGATTTATCGCGTCTCGTCTAGATGCGATAAATCGATCCCAGAGCCGCTCCCCGTCGACACCGGAACTCCAGCTCCGCGAGCGGAGGAAGCGCTGTCGATGGGGGAGCCTGCCTGCTGCCGTGTGGACCGGGGTAAGTACTTTTAAAAATCGATCTAAGATATTCGACTTCAGCTACTTTATTCACGTAGCTGAAGTTGCGTATCTTAGCTCGATCCCCGCCCCCCCCCAGTGTAGACCAGCCCTTAGAGAAGCTGAGCCATACATGTCAAGAGCTTCAATTTGGCATAAAAGATAACTTGACCATACCTTGCAATATGCAGAACATGACACTCTTTAAATGAACATTCATTGAGGGGTGGCTGCGACCCCAGAACTGCACTCCCTCAAACTTTATCCTTTGGAATGAAGTCATTACACTATGATCTCAATGTTGTGTTGATCTCAAAGATATTTCAGGATGCTTTTGGAAGAGGCAGGGCAGCCGTGCAAAAGCCGCGGGTGTCCTAGGAAAATCGGCATGGGAAGTAGCCTAGTTGAACTGCTGAATTCTCACCCAAAAAAACCAACAACCCAAAACACCTCTAACTCTCGTCTTGGCTAAATTACAAAATGGCTTCATATTAGAATTACCCAGATTCCAGGAGGTCCATGTCATTTAATGAAGGGGTGTCTCCACTTGCATACTTAGCAGCTATAGAACAGTCTTTGGCTTCAGTCTGTGGGCCTATAATTAGTGTCTAGAACATTGACAAGACGCTCTTTAATTCAGTTCTAAGTACTCCTCAGGGAAACATAGAATTAAATTGTGTAATAAGGTTCTACACATGGGCTGTACAAGGGACAATTCTAGGCTCTTGGTCAATAACCGATTTCTCAGACTCATCCAAGTTTATGCTAAAATGTGGGCTAATATTTTGAAAGCATGTTACTTCGTCTGACCTAAATGACTTTTGCACATGTTCATTTCCATTTCACTCTATCAGCCTGTTTAACGGAATAGCAAATATTGGCATGTTTGAAGGAAGAGTTAGTGGTCTGGAGTAAATCCAAAGCAGTCACAGCAGCAAGGCAGAGCAATAAGAGGTTTAAAAGAAAATCACAGTAGAGCCCAAATGCAGTTTTGCAAATTCCAGCTCTGTCTGCACCCACGGGATGCTTGGAGATAAGCACAATAGACTAATGCTACTTGTAACCATGCTACCAGATAATTTCCAGAAACAGTCCCTGAGAAGACCGTACATGGCTTCCTATTACTGGAAAATGCTGATGAGCTGAAGCTTTGGAATTATTCTTATTTTTTAACATATTGTGATAGACCCAGGCCAGTTGGGTACAACAGAATAGTAGAAGGCAGATATACTGGCCACTGGATTAGCAGTTTTCTGCTCCCTGACTGACCAGAGCAGGGGCTGCTCCAGGCTAACGAGAACGCCTGACTCCAATTAACCTGCAAAGAGTCAGGTGAGGCCATTAAGGTAATGTGAACACCTGATTCTAATTAAGGCTCTTCTGATACTATAAAAGGGCTCACTCCAGTCAGGCTGGGGAGAGCCAGAGGCAAGGAAGTGCTGCTGAAGGGCTGGGTAATGAAGACACCCTCAAGCCATTGGTAAGGGAGCCCTAAGGTAGGGTGAAGAAGTGAGAAGCAGGAGAGCTGTGGGGAAGTGGCCCAGGGAAACGTAGCAACTCTGGCGGTGAAAGGTCAGCTGCCAACAGCTGCTACCACTAGGGTCCCTGGGCCAGAATTCAGAGTAGAGGGCGGGCCCGGGTTCCCCCCAACCCGTCACTACAGAAACACCTCCTGGGAAGGGAAGACAGGCCCCTGTCAGGACAGGAGGCTAAACTGTTCTGCAATAAGCCCATAGGGACAACAGAGACTGTGGGAGTTCTCTCACCAACCTCCTGGCTGGCTTATGATGAAAAGGGCTCAGGAGACTGTAACCCTGGCCCTAGAGAGAGAAGGGCTACGTGGAGGGTCGCAGTGAGCCTCTGAGGCTAGCATAAACCACCTAGAAGCACGGGACCCACGGGGACAAGGTCGGAGCTCTGCCACAATATGTATAATTTAATATATTTTTATACAATCATGCCATATCTTCAAATTGATGAGGCACACACACCTACATATACACATATTAAAGACAGCGCTCGTAGCACTTTTATTAAGGTTGCCCAACACTCCCCATTATAAGACCCTGATTTCAGTTGCTTATAACTTTATCTACTTAACTATATTGACTAAAATTTTACATGCCGCATGTCTCCCTCAAGTGTTTGAAAAATGTCAGACAAATTGGTTCAGCCATTTCTGAGAACAAAGCTTGGGGAATAGTGTTGTTTTGCCCATGTTAAACAATTCTGGGGACCTCTTCTTCAACCTTCACTAGCTTCCCCTTGCTTCTGAGCAGGACTCAAAACTTGTCAGGGGTTGGTCTTTCTGAAAAGGATGTGCCCTTTGCCGTCTCCATGGAAACCTACCCACATCTTGCCAAGGGCTGATTGCAATTTGCACATGCTCAGTAGAGAACTCAGATTTTAGCTACTAAAATCTGAGAAGGTTCCATTCTCACTGAGCACGCGCAATCCCCTCACCGACCAGACTATGCACAAGCCACCCACAGAGCGAATGAACATGCTTAGAATGGAATCTGCCTGAGGATCAATCAATCAAATTTCCATCAATGGAAATTTACTGCCCAAACAGTTAAAATTTGGCAAAAATTATAAAAAACGAACAAACAGGTTTTATAATGGGAAGTATCTGGCAATCTTAATAATAGACAGTGCTAGCACCCCACCTATAATATACACACACACACACAATATTGTTTAGACACATTATACACACACGTGAAATGCTGCAATTGATATTTGTTCTTCCTTTCTTCACGTTTCATCCAAAAATAAAAACCATTGAAAGGCACCATGAAGTAGATTTATGGGGAAGATTTAGATTTGGGGAAGAAACAACAAAACCAAGGAAATCACCTAATATGCCTGAAAATACTTTCAAATTATTGTAAAACAAGAGTTGTGTTTATTTATTATTTATTTGTTTGGGGACATAAGGAGTAGGCCCACATCATATCAACATATTCAGTTATATCGATACATAGCACTGAATGAGTTGTTTTCCATGCAGGAATCTTGATATGAATTTTTATTCCCAGTCATTCATAGTCAATCAGTACCGCACTGAAGAGATGGAATGTCTGAGCATGCTGTCCAATCATATTGTTTGGGACATCTGTAGTTATCTATAGATGCCCACTGATGACAGGTATTCTTTGGTTGGCTCAGCACTTAAAAACAAAAATGCCACTGAGCTGGGACTGAGCCTGCTAACAATAGTTGTCATGGCTGGGAGGCCTAACTCACAATAAAAACCAAGCTGAGTAAGGGTTTTCTGCAGAAAGCCTCTTCTCAATGGCTAGAAAACAACAACGCTGACTGGAAAAAGCTTGTGAAGTCAGTTGAAGGTACAATGGGTCAGACTGATCTCAATGACTGATGTAAATCCACAGTAACTCCATTAAATTGTGATCCCGACCTTCAGCTGGTATAAACCGGTGTAACCCCATTCAGGGCAATGGAGTTGTGCTGATTTATAGCCACTGAGGATCTGACCCAATGTCTGTCATTCTAATGGTCATACTGAGTGAAATTCTCCTGTGTAGACTGCCAACAAGATGGCTAGGTATCCCTTAGCTCCCGTTAAAACACCTGCTGGCCCTCTGCATGGAGGTGAATTTCACTCACTCTGCGTAGTCACTACGGATGAATCCTGGTGTTCTTAATTAGATTTTACGCAGGGAATTTTGCCTGAGGGAATACTGAGCAAAAGAGAATCGAGACTTCAGGATTTGGCACTATTCATGCTATTACTTATTTTAGGAGTCCCTGTGATGGTTCACAGATTCATGCATAGATTCTAAAGCTGGAAGGGACCACTGATCAGCTAGTCTGAACCTCCTGTATAACACAGGTCATGGGATTTGCCAGGAATAATTCCTGTTTGCACTAGAGCAAACCTTTTAGAAATTTTAATTAAAAAAATTACCAGTGATGGAGAATCCACACAACCCATGCAAATTTGTTCTAATGGTTCATTACCCTCGCTGTTAAAAATTGAAAGTGCCTAGGATCAGATCTAATTTGGATCATGTCAACTCATGTCATAAGATACTGCACTGTACAGTGAAGACCTCAATCATCTCTTAGATATGTACACCCAGCTCCTGCTGAACTCAATATGACTGGACATGTATATCTGAGAGCAGAATTTGGTTTAACTTTACATTGTCACCAATGCAGTAATCATATTATTGTAACTGTCGTTGTACTGAGGTTCTGAACAGACTTCCAATGGGTGGAGTGCGAGTAAACAACCAATCTAATTATAAAGGCGCTTATGATCTAATATGATGGGGTTGCCTGCTATAGCAGGGGGCTGGACTCAATGATGCAGTTGGTTTTTTTCTGAACCTACTATGTTCCTTTATAATCTAACACATGCTAATCAGTGCATACATACATAAACAATTAAACGAGACATACCCAAAACAAAACAAGAACACAAACATGAGAATTTTTATTCCCGCTTGCAAGAACTATAGTATGATCATGCCAGTAACATGTCACAAGGAAAGGGCCCACAACTGGAAAATAGCTGTGTTGTAATCATCATGTCATTAGGTAGAATTACAGAGTCACCCACCACATAAAAGGACTACAGCGAGCTGGTAGTCTGCCTTAAATGTATATGCTTAATAAATGAGACAGATCATCTGTGAGAAAAACAACTAGAGTGGATACGTACGACATTGGGGCCAGGTAGAAAAACCCTAGTCAGGAGATCCTGTTACAGTGGAATGACAAGGAGAGATCATCTCAGCTGAATATACTGTAAAACGCTGCTCACCAAGTTTCGAACCCATTTCTTTATACTATGTTGCAGTCTGAACACCTCTCCATATACCTGGATAAGCTTCACAGGAGCAAGTCGCAACGTCATGCAAAGTGATGAAGCCAAGTCTTTGCAACGGCTCACAACCTAAATAAGCAGCACAACCCCCCAGAACAGTACACCAGAGAGTAAATCATTCCCTTATGTAGACTTCCTCCTTTCAATCCCTTCTGTGTTCTCTCTCCCTCTTTCCCCAATAAGAGGCTGGAATCTAACATGCCAATGAGTTGACATACACAAGTTCTTTTATAATACAGTTATCATACCATACAGACATCTGAGGAACATTCTGCCACTACTCTATAGCATCCAAGGCACCTCCTCCTGCCACTTATCTCAAGCCAAGAGCGATTTCTTTGTGTATTATCCCTTCTATCACAGTATTCCATATCCGGCTTTTCTTCTCCTCGTCTCTTTCAAGATTCTAGCTAATGAGAGAGATGAAGGTTCCTCTTCAAAAAGGAGAAGGAAAGAGAAAGCACAACTTTCCCTTTCGTCCCATGCCACAATGAATCACACAGGCCATGCACAATGCATTTCCTCACCTAGCCATAAGCTGACTGCCTAGCAGAGGTCAAAGCAAGGAGCAACCGGAGTCAAAATGGGAAGCCTGAGAATTACATCAAGGCAGATGTCTGCCCTCCTCCATGTTTCCTCTCCCCTGTGGGAGCAGGTTTCCACCTGGCTAAGCCTGCAGGAAATGTGGCAAGCAGATCTCCAGACATGTGAAGGGAGTGACAGAGTCAAATGTAAGCGTGTGTGACAGTTACAACTGCTCATGACTTCAAGATAGCCAAGAGCAGCAAGCTGCACTCAGGAAGTGCAAAGGTCACAAAAAAGACACAATGCCAGTTGATGGCATCGTATTTCAAGGCCCGAGGAGCAGAAGAGTGAAAATAAAGAGCTAAAGACCATTTGGAGCTAATTAAGGAATAGAGGCGCCAGAGGACTAGCAGGAAAAAAAAATCCATCAAATAAGGAACACCTCCCTACACAATTCCCGTCTTTGCTTGAACACTGTCACCTTCCTGGCCCCTTGGCACGACTGAATGCTGGCCTCACAATGGTCAGTGCAAACATCAGATCACCCTCTGATATTCTACAATATTGGATACCTACCTACTGAAAAGCGCTTCTGAAGAAATGGAGGGTGTGGGGTCGGGGATGGGGGAAGATCCGCTGCTGCTTCTAGCTTGTTTTCTCAAAGGCTGCATTGGAGATGGGAAGGAGTAGAGGCAAGAAGAATTCTAATTCCTGTCAGAGACCTTATACCATTAACAGATTCCGGAGATTCTCCTTTAGCTTAAGTGATAGGATCCTTTACTTTTGGAACAAAAGCGTTTAGATTTTATGCCCATTGTTACTTTCAAATTGCCTTAGTAGGCAGCATATGGCAATTGACAAGTTCCTTGTTGGTCATAGTTTTCCTTCAGTATCCATGGATATCGATCATCTGCTTCTATAAGGTATCAAACAGCAATAGCAATTCAAATAGATTTCATGTATAAATGCTGGCAAAAGAAGAGGTTCCCACCTCATGCTGTACCTATTCTAAATTCTTTTTTCTTTTTCATCTCTAACCCTTATCATAACAGGCATAATACAATAGCATCAACTGTTAACATTGATCAAAGGGTTCCTTATGAAACACATTAGACAGGCTACAACTCTTTCCATGCTGTCAACACACTCATTACTGGAAACAGACACACAAAAACCTAAATTCTCACTCCCATGCAACCACACTAAGGTAAAAGAATGTGCATTGTTTAACTGAGAGCAGAGTTTAACCCAAACGCTTCTAAATAAATTGGCTGATTGCTACATATTATACTGGATTATTCTGCCCCCAAACAGGCAAATGCATGCAATGATTTTCACTCTGCATATTGCAATGCATGCACTGCAGCTTGGCTTGCACAAGCTTCTAAACATTGCAAGCAGGTTACATTAAGTGTCATTGCATGCCAGGGCAAAACGCAGCTCTTGGCTTTACCAAAACCTCCCTTATACTTACCTAGTAGAGATGTTTGTTGAGGATATATTGTCGCAAAGCAATGAAAAATTGTGGTTTGACGCTTTCTACTCTAGATAGGAGCAGATTGTTTATGCATTTGCTTCTGTGTTTCCTTATTGTTTCAAAGCCACAACAGGGTCTGGAATGTCTTCCGTGTGCACACCATGAAAAACATGCCACAGCTAGTTTTCTATCTCAGACTGAATGGAGGTGACAGCTGGACAGAACTGCCTAGTGTTTAAAGCAGAAGCTTCTGCAATAACCTTTGGGATTCCCCCTGCCTCATTTTTCACATGGAAGGGTCTTCACCTACATGCAAAGCGGGATTCAAGTTCATATAAAAAACTGAGATAACTCCTGTGATAAAAATTGACTCTAGCTCAGCCTTGATTTTGTTTGTATATGTCTGTCAAAAGCAAAAAAATCAGTTGGTTAGATACTGATGGACAAATAACACGTTGAGTGTTCTCCAGGGAACACACCAGTAGGGTGACCAGACATCCTGATAAAATCAGGACTGTCCCGATTTTTCGTCCTTTGTCCCGCATCCCGACCGAAGCACGGTTGGGATGCCATTTGTCCCGATATCAGGGCTTCTGTAGTTTTTTGGATTTTTTTTTTGCTCGGAAAACTCTGCCGGGGTTTTTTTGCTTCCCCCATGTGTCCCGATTTTTGGGTCCTTTAATCTGGTCACCCTACACACCAAGCACACATGAATAACACATTTCAGACATGCACCTCCAGGCAAACCCATGCCCTCACAAACAAACAAACACCAATCCTCACACTCACACAGCCTACAAGATTATAAGTGATCCTTCTTTGAAGATCATCTTGAAGGACTCCAGTTGATATCCTCCTCAAATCATAAACCCAAGCGCTGCAGTTTGTTTTTTAATGATATCACCAACTCACCAATCATCACTACTTCTCAGCGACAGCTACTAGACTTTTCCAACCTATTTTTCCCCTTGCCCCATATATCATGTTTAAAAAAATAAAATAATAAAGGGATAGATATGGAATTAAAATTATCTGTCCGATAAGATTCATTAATGGAGCTTGTTAGGCATATATTAAACACAGTATGAAATTTCATATGTAACAAAAAAGAATCAAAAGGAACTTTCTTTACCAAAGATTCTTTACTGAGAATTGGACACTCCAGATCACACTGGGTAGCATGGACCATAAGATAAGGAATAAAGACCTCCAGCAGCATTTTTTAACTTCAAGTAAAGAAAAAACTTTTTAAGTCACAAAATGTTCTTATGTATCTTTGATTTTCACTTGAATTGCAATCCAGGAATTAAAAGAAGTTTTTGAAAAATGTCCTTGATCTTAACCCTAGGCAGATTTATAGACAGACTGACGTGTACCGTAAAAGCGTCACCAAAAGACCACATTCTTTAATATGGCTGCTGAGGCTTTCACAGTCAAAAACTTTCAAAGTTTAAATGAGCACCCAGAAAAATTAATGTCTTCAGTTTCTTAAAAAACAATTTTTTTCCTTAATAGGGAGAAAAAACTTCAAAGAGAAGCCTAGAAAGTTTGACACCGATATTATCACCATCAAACTACTTCCAGCCTTCTTTTGGTTCTTCGCTGGCATGCAGAAGTGGATCCCAAATTGATGTCTGTGCTTGGAAAAATCCCTCCATGAGGAAGCACTTGAATTCTAGAAGCCATAGCTCAGGAAGGGTTCAGCAGCTCTTCTTATCCACTCCATCTACAAACTGATCTATTTGCCTATTTCTTGGGTGTAATCCTGACCCTCTTCTGTCAATAGCAAAACTCCCATTGATTTCAGTGGGGCTAGGGCTTCACCCTTGGATTTTGAGTGCGAGAATAAAATTCAGAATGCCTTAAACTTTCTGGGAGAGGGAAAATAATGTTCACACAATCTGGTTTACATATACTTTCTCATGTAAAGTTCCCAACACAATAAAAAACAAACAGAGAAAAAGCCGGATTTTGTATGTTTTATGTTGATGTAAATTCTTTGGATCATAATGTGCTCTCCCACCAGTGTCAATTCAGGAATAGCTCCACCACAGTCAATAGAGCTATTCCTGAATTGCACCAGCATTAGGATGATCAGAAACAAACCCAAACTCTTGAATCCCAATTTCTTTTCTTTTACATCTGTACATTTTCCTTCATTAAATTAGTATTTACTTTATGACACTCTTCCATTGCCTTTTCCAGAAAGAGCAAGCTTCTCCATACTCTTTACTCATAGTTTTCATTTGTTCTCAAATTCAGAGAAACAATTGCTGTAATGCTCCATTGCAGTTCTTCTTGGGCAAAGTCTTCTTACTCATTAGTGGGTCCATTAAACTGCAATATTCACAATTTGTGCTTATTGGACCCAGTCCTGCAACTGGACCTGCCAGGAAGACCCTTGCACCTGTCCAGAACCCCACTGAAGTCAATGGGAGCACACACAAGTAGACAATACTATGACAATGAGCACAGTATAAGAACCTGAATAGAATAGAGACTGCCCATACAGATCCATCTGCAGGATCAGGGTTCAACCAGGGAATAGAAACAATATTATGTGACATGTAACTAATCAACATAGCATGAACTTTGGACTTTAATTTCAAATACATAATTTAAAATTAACTTTCATTAAAAAATCAAGCTAAAAGATCACTTTTCAAGAGTACTTGTAGAAATAAAGCTTAAACGCTTGAATGTTCGTAGGCAATTAATGTGAAAATCTCACGATCCTTGTTGAGTTAAGATTTGATTTCAGATTTGAACAACTGTTGACAGGACATTCCCCCTTTCTTCCTTTGCCCCCTTTTCACTCTGCTCTATAAAATACTGTTACAGTCTTAGTTTTGAATCATAGCATCAAAAACTGAGATGGTGAAGACCACTAATAATCTTTGCTGATCTTCTCTGAATTTCCCTAAACTACAGATCAGGCCATACATATTTAAAAATAATTGTGTTTTCCCATACTGTAGAACTGTATTTTCCAAAACATTTGTGAAATACCAACTTATGCACTAATAAAGAAACCATTCTTGTGTGCACACAAATTGAAGAGATGACTGACAATTTGCATTAAAGGTTGGTTGCAACACTTTTTCTCAAAGTAGTAAATAGATTAAGTTCTAAATCAAAAACATCCTTACAATTTTGCATACATACAAAGTTCAAGGAGATCTGATCATACTTACAGTGCAATATTGTTCAGCTGAGAGAGAGTGTGTGTGTGTGTGTGTGTGTGTGAGTAAGGCAGAGAGACTAAGTTCTGCAACACTTTACTGTGCCTTACTCTTGCCACCATTGGTCTGTAAGGGGGGAAGATGTTTGCCACAATGAGCCTGTGGTTAATGGATGACAGTTCTGCTTCAGAACAATCAGTTGGCTCCCAGGTCTGAGTACAGGCAGTGGTAAGAAAATGTGTTAACTTCACATTTCAATGTGCCAGACAGACACTGCTGAACTATCATCCTCTGGAACACTGATTCCAAAACTGCATCCAAACTTCTTACCATCAAGGTGTAAAAAATTATTTCCAAATAAATCTATGTTCATAACATTTATTGGGAGCAGATCAGCAACAGATACTATAATATGCCTAGAAATGTCCACCACTTGAACAAAAAAAACTCAAAGGGACCAATTTTGCCAACTGCCACACCCAGTGACACCTGGGAGCTCTCAGTACATTGTGGAAAAATGGGCCAACATTTACTTATATCCATATATACATAAAAGGCATTGACTGGATTGAGTGCGGGCTATTTAAGATCAACATTAACTTTGAGCCCTAATGTTTTCCACCAAAACAAGTTTAGTCTTAAACATTTTTCTGAAAAACAAACAACAGTAATAACAGAAATGCAAAATTAATGGAAAAATAAAATATTTTTGAATTTTTTCATGTTGAAGTTGGAGAAATTCCTACCTTCTCTCAATTTGGCACTCTTATTTGTTTGTTTGCTTTTTACTTTTTTTCCTCAAGACAACAAAACAAGTTAAAAAAAAAAAGAGAAACACTTAGTTTTTGCACTTTCACTTTTAAATGTTAACTTCACATTTAAATGAAAGTATTATTAAAAAAGAAATTAGTACTCTCTTTTTAACTCTCTTTAAATTAGATAAAGTAACATGAAGTAACACTGATTTTTCTCCAGTAGGAAAGCAGTCAGAAAGTGTGAGTAAGTGGGTGAAAAAATTCCTAGTTTTTCCCCCCTCACTGTGTTACTGATTTGCAATTGGCAAAAGTTAGAAAAAACTTATCATACATTCTTAATTTTTTATTTTTCCCATAAGAAAAATTGTTCTTTCCCAATTGAAAAATTTTGAACTAGACTTTTCCTAAGAAAATTCCAATAGGAAAAATTCTCATTTTCCAGACAGCATTTCTGTGTACCAAGGGTTCTTATAATGGTGATTCATTCTGTGGAACTGAACCTGAGAAATGGAGACCAGATAGGGCTACATCTTATCTCCAAAGTTCTTTGCACTTTCATAGTGAGGCCTTGACTAGAAATCTGTGGAATAAAAATGAAACACTGATCCTAAATTATGCTGTATGCTAATTAGAGTTCCGGTTTATCATCTCTCAGATTATAAAAAATTCTATTAGTGTTAATGTAGACAGTCCAAAACACATTGGGCAACAAGACTTAGCTCCAATTCTTCTCTATCCTAGCGGGATAAACAAAAGGCTACAAGAATTTAACACCTTATTTACAACAGGAAAGACCACATTTAAATGTCTTTGGTAGGTTTATGATTTGCAGATAAACACTTTACAAGACTGGATTATAATTCAAGTAGAGCTGGTTGGAATTTTTTTGAAAACTTTTTTCATTGCAAAATGTCAATTCGAAATGTATTGGTTTCAAGAACTCAAAACAAGAGAGAGACCAGCTCCAGAATAGTCAATATCCCACTGGCTAGAGCATTCACATTGGATGTGGAAGACCTAGGCTCCTGCTCTATCTGATTTACAGAAGGGACTTGAACCTGGATCTTCTACCACCAGAGGTGACTATCCAAACCCATGTGCTATAGAATCAGCTTCTCTAGCTCACTGAATAATTATTTATACAAAGTGGAACAGCTCCTGTAGGACAGATTGAACCTGCTCTGAATCAGGCACAGCAGGGCAAAGATCAATGCACTCAAATAGCAACAAACTGGAACAGGTACAAAGAAGGGCCACTAGGATGATCCGAGGAATGGAAAACCTGTCGTATGAAAGGTGACTCAAGGAGCTTGGTTTGTTTACCTTAACCAAAAGGAGGCTGAGGGGAGATATGATTGCTCTCTTTAAATATATCAGAGGGATAAATACCAGGGAGGGAGAGAAATTATTTAAGCTCAGTACCAATGTGGACACAAGAACAAATGGATATAAACTGGACATCAGGAAGTTTAGACTTGAAATTAGGCAAAGATTTCTAACCATCAGAGGAGTGAAGTTCTGGAACAGCCTTCCAAGGGAAGCAGGGAAGCATTTTCTGGCTTCAAGATTAAGCTAGATAAGTTTATGGAGGGGATGGTTTGATGGGATAACGTGATCTTGGCAATTAATTGACCTTTGACTATCAGTGGTAAATACGCCCAATGGTCAGTGATGGGATGTTAGAAGTTACTACAGAGAACTTTTTCCTGGGTGTCTGGCTGGTGAGTCTTGCCCACATGCTCAGGGTTCAGCTGATCATCATATTTGGGGTCGGGAAGGAATTTTCCTCCAGGGTAGATTGGCAGAGGCCCTGGAGGTTTTTCACCTTCCTCAGCAGCAAGGGGCACGGGTCACTTGCTGGAGGATTCTCTGCATCTTGACGTCTTTAAACCATGATTTGAGGACTTCAGTAGCTCAGACATAGGTGAGAGGATTATTCCAGGAGTGGGTGGGTGAGATTCTGTGGCCTGCCTTGTGCAGGAGGTCAGACTAGATGATCATAATGGTCCCTTCTGACCTTAAAGTCTATGAGTCTATGAGCAATCCTACCAAAACTAGCTAAACTATTCCCAGTTACAAGCACTACAAGTTACAAGTTCCTACCCTACAAGCCCCATTCAGGTGTCACTCACAGTGGGACTTGTATTCTGGGAACACATGTACTCGGTTGGGCTAGGAGCATTAGCATTAATCTTTGCAAAGGGGACAGGAAAACATAGGGCTGTAACGCCTTTAGCACCAGGCAGCTGAGCTTGCCAGATATAAAGAAGAAAAGATGCTGTGCTGCACCAAAGAGAAGCACAGCAACTACAAACTGAGGGCTTGTCTACACATTGCGCTACTCTAGAATAGCTCTTCTGCTTTAAATTCACACTCCACCTTATTCCAGAATGACTTGCATGGGTGGGCAAGCCCTTATAGTCTTTGGTCATTCAAGAGAGGTGTGTGTGGTTTTGGCACAATGAGAGCTCCCACGGTGGTAGGTGTGCCTCTAAGCTTTGGGTTGTGGCTATAGGCCCTAAATGAACTGTTAAACATGTATCCAGGGAGAAGTTTATGTGGCCTACCACGCAGCACAAACAACAGAGATCACTGAATCAATTGAAAAAAAGTAACTGTGTAAGTCAGATATCTGTGTCACTGGAAATCGTCTCAGTCCCTCTGTTGGAACTTTTTTGTTCCCTTGTCTAAAACAAAAGGTTTTCATAGTATTTTTGATAAAATTAATTAAAATATTGAAAAAAGGCACGACCATGTTTGCAAAAAAGATGAAAAAGACAGAAACAATTTGGTGGTTAGTTACTCTGGCTGGGGGCCAAATCATGGAGTCCTTACACTCCAAGAGAACTCCCATTGAAGTAAATTGACACAAGAATTGCAAGAGATTAGACCCTGTATTGCTGAAATTATAGCAGAAGACTGTTAGAAATCTGACAGAATTTTTGTGAGGTTACCAACCTTCTGACTTGTCAGGCTAAATTGATTAATCACCACCTTATAGGCGCAAGAAACATTATAGTCCACTACTGGAAAAGGAATAGTGCCGCTAGGATTGAAGAATAGCTTTGGAAAAACCTGAGTTGTTGTCTCAATGGAAAAATTGACAGCATGCTTAAAAGATAAATATGCTGAATTATACGTTGTATAGCATTGGTCTGAAATCCCTTTTTCAGGTACATCAATAAGAATGGTGCCAGTTTGGTTAAGCCAAGAATTTTATACTTAATGTTTTATCTCCAGTCCATCATCACTAGAAGCAACATAAGGAAGGGAAATAGAAGTGAATGTCAAGGTTACTGTATTTCCTCGTCTCCTGCTGCCTTGTATGACCATGAGACATTCATCAGATGTATAATTTACAGCTGAAATGATGCTCTCAGATCTGCATGTATGGCTCCCATTGACTTCAGTGAAATGCCTGAAGTTTTATATTGTATGTCGCTTAGGAACTAATAGCATTTTTTAAAAGATTCACATAACATGATGCTGTAGTTTGACAGCTCTAAACAACATAATACAGAGAGTATTCTTCATATTACAACTCTTCATTGCTTCACCTTTGAATAGGATTGGACTTACTCAGAAAAGCATAATAAAAATTGAAGTTTTTTTTTTAAACAGACTACACTTTCCAACAAAAATTATTTTCTCGTCTAGCTCTAGTACTCTGGGGCCCATTTCTGCAGTCTCCTCACATGTGGCAACTCCGCAGAGTCCGGTGGAAGTTCTATACAGTGAATAAGATGAACAAGGCCCTTGAACTAACAGACCATAAAAGAAAAGGCAATTCTGCATTGGTCAGCTAGAACAAAGCACACGGAACACAAATCCCAGAAGGGCTTGATTCTGTTTCCATTCAAACCAGTGAAAAAATTCCCACTGGCTTGAATGGTGCAGAATAAAGCCCGCTAAGAGGAAGGGAAAGTCACAATCCTGCCAATGCTGATTCTGTACATGAGCAGACACACCGAACTATGAATTCTGTGCATACAAAGGCTACAGGTTCAGGCTCCACAATTCATAAAATGAAAACTTACCCCCATTCATGATTTGAACAGGGAAAACACATTTAAGTAAATGCGATAAAGCAGAGAAACTGCCAGCCAGCATACCATGGGTTAAAGAGAGCCAATGGGCCAAACTAGCTCCACCCCATCATACCTGCAGCCAAGGCCAGGTCTGGAGGGGGGAGCAAAAGACGGCGGGAAAGCCTGGCTCAGTTTGAGGCTGACTGGAGACCCGGCAGGAGCTAGCTGCCACCCTACCTGAGGGGAAGGATCACTATTCTCCTAGCCAAGGCAGCCCCCGGGAGCAAGCACTGGTTCCCCAGCTAAGGGAGACTGCAAAGGAGACCTGGGAGCCTCCGGCACCTGATGTAACTGAGTGAGTGAAGCCCAGGGACTCTGTGTGGCTCGGCCTCATAAGCCTGGGACTGTGGCCGGGCGTTGCACAAGATCCACAAGAGGGCACTACAGGAGGACAGCCAGGCAGCAAACTGGGCTAGAGGGGCCACCCCCAAAACTGAACAGACACTGGTAGGGCATAGCCCAGAGCAGTGGATATAGACTCCCCACTGGGAGGACCACCCCCTGTTCAGGGGTTGATGCACACAAGGCCCTGAGCTGGGACCCGGTAGAGAGGAAGGGAGGGAGCCACATTCAAAGCACTCAGAGAAGATGGTGGACTAGCTCCTCAGGTGGTGTGAACCGGCAGTGCTTCACCACAGCCAACAGAACTATGCTGATTTACAAGAGCTGGAGGTCTGGCTTTGTTCTCAGTTGAGGGATTCTCATTTATACCACTCTGGCAATGGAAAGGGGCTTAAAAATGGAAGCAAGATACATTTGCACACATTTTAAGGCCCATTGACAGGAGAGGAGGCCCCTGGTAAGTGGATCTGATTTTGGGAATCGCTGAAGCAAGTTGTGGGGGCAGGAGGGTTGCAGAAAGCAGGCTGGGCTCCCACCACATGCCTAGTCTGAGCGGCGGAACAGGTTGTTGATAGACTCCCTCACTTCACGGGAATCTCCCTCAGAGATCTCCAGGAAACTCTCGTGGAGATACTGGGCAATCCGCTGCTGCAGGTTCCTCGGCAGAGAAGCTTTGTTTCTTGCCCCATTAGCGGTAACTTTCCTGCGCCACTGTGCCGTCACCGGGGGGCCGGGGGGGGGCACATAGCTGCACAAAGGAGAGCCGCATAGGGGCCAGGGAGGAAGCCTCAGGCTTGAAGAAGACCCTCCCTTGATTCCCTACTCACCCTCAGCAGCGAGATATCTTCCATAATGATCACATCCTGGAGAAAGTGTGGGGACAGGAATGATTATCAGGCTGGCTCCCCCCAAGAGCCATGTGCCCAGTGTACAGCAGGGTCCGGGAAGAGTGAGCGGCTACTCACCATTTTGGGGGTCTTGTGGCTCGTGTGTGCTTGCCTGGGGTCAGCCAGCTAGTGACAGGTGTGTGAGTACGGGCTGTGTTTAAAGCACTGAATCAGTGTTGTCTGTGTTGCAAACAATACCGCTTCTGTAGAACGTTGCATTTAAACTTCACAGAGATGAGCTTGGGAGCCCAGCCTCCCTTATCGGCAACTGAACGGCTGCGCAGAATTAGGAAGCAGCCACAAAGAACTAAGGACTTTCTCCATGAGGTTATGATGCACTCCGCTGCTGAGAAACAGGAATTGAAGGAGTGGCAGGACAGTGAGAAGAGGGACTGAAAGGAGAACGTGGCACACCAGAATGAAGCCACAGAGCGGCTATTAACAGTTATGGAGCACCAAGCGGACACGCTCCAGGTGATACGAGCTCTTCAAACCAAGCAGCTCCACACCCGCCCTCCCCTGCAGCCGCTGTCCCAAAACTCTTTCCTATGCACCCCCCATACACCGTCAACACACTTATCAACCTCCTGGATCCAGTCTGTACCCACTGCATTCCACTCCTCCATCCTCACAGTCCAGCCCTGCGGACTCCCACTACCCACTGCACTCAACACCCGTCCCTCTGCAGTTTGGCCATGCTGAAGTCCAGCACCCGCTGCATTGTACTCCAAAGGAGAAGGTTGAGTATGATCCCTGGACATACACAAATCTGTAGCTGTCCAGGGATCCCTCCTCCTTTGGAGACCTTCCCTTCCCCCATCCCCCTCCCTGCTGATGTATTTGTCATTTGACTCTCTCCTCCGGTTGTTGTCTTTTAATAAAAGAATTGTGTTTGTTTGAAAGCAATCTTTATTTTATTAAGTGAAAGCAAAAAGAGCCCTGCAAAGCAACATACAATTATGTTAAGACCCCTTCTTGCATCATGTGCACCAATCACCTCCTAGTATTACAAGCACTGCAATCCCGAGCATAGCAACAAATATTAGTGGCTTTGAGCCTCAAATTGCTGCCTCAAGGCATCCCTGATCCTTATGGCCCTGCGCTGTGCCCCTCTAATAGCCGTGGTCTCTGGCTGTTCAAACTCAGCCTTCAGGCGCTGAGCCTCTGTGGTCCAGCCCTGAGTGAAGCTTTCACCCTTCCCTGCACAAATATTATGGAGCGTATAGCACACGGCTATAAGCATAGGAATATTGTCATTGGCCATGTCCAGCTTCCCATACAGGCATCGCCAGCAGGCTTTTAAATGTCCAAATGCACACTCCACAGTCATTCTGCACTTGCTCGGCCTGTTGTTGAACCGCTCCTTGCTGCTGTCAATTTACCCATGTACGGCTTCATAAGCCACAGCATTAAGGGGTAGGTGGGGTCTCCCAGGATCACAATGGGCATTTTGACTTCCCCTATGGTGATCTTCTGGTCTGGGAAGAAAGTCCCTGCTTGCAGCTTCTTGAACAGGCCAGTGTGCCGAAAGATGCGTGCATCATGCACTTTTCCAGACCAACCTGCGTTAATGTCCATGAAATGCCCACAGTGATCCACAAGCGCCTGGAGAACCATTCAGAAATACCCCTTGCTATTAATGTACTCGGTGGCTAGGTGGTCCGGTGCCAGAATTGGAATGTGCATGCCATCTATCGCCCCTCCGCAGTTAGGGAAACCCATTTGTGCAAAGCCATCCACAATGTCACGCACGTTGCCCAGAATCACGGTCTTTCGGAGCAGGATGCGATTAACGGCCCTGCTCACTTCCATTAACACGAGTCCAACGGTCGAATTTCCCACTCTGAACTGGTTAGCGACTGATCGGTAGCAGTCTGGAGTAGTCAGCTTCCACAGTGCAATCGCCACATGCTTCTCCAGCGACAGGGCAGCTCTCACTCTCGTGTCCTTGGGCCGCAGGGCTGGGGCGAGCTCATCACACAGTCCCATGAATGTGGCTTTCCTCATGCGAAAGTTCTGCAGCCACCGCTCGCCATCCCAGACGTGCATCACGATGTGATCCCACCACTCAGTGCTTGTTTCCCGAGCCCAAAAGCGACGTTCCACAGTGGTCAGCACCTCCGTGAATCCCACAAGCAATCTCATGTCGTAGCTACTACTCGTGGTGAGATCAATGTCGCACTCCTCTTGCCTTCGTAGTTTAAGGAATAACTCCACTGCCAATCGTGACGTGTTGGTCAGCGCGAGCAGCGTACTGGTCAGCAGCTTGGGATCCATTCCTGCAGCCCGAAGAGGCAGGGCACGCAGTACACAAACTGTTGAAAGATGGTGCCAAATGCGGACGGAAGCACAGGGATTGCTGGGATGCGAAGCAATGCATCACGGGGCATTGGGATAGGACCCAGGATGCCCCGTGACTAGGGTGACCAGATAGTAAATGTGAAAAATCAGGACAGGGGTGGGGGGTAATAGGCCCCTATATAAGAAAAAGCCCTGAATATCGGGACTGGCCCTATAAAATCGGGACATCTGGTCACCCTACCCACGACCCCTTCCGCCTTCCCACAAGTCTTAGCGGCAAAAGAGAAAAAGGGGCTCTGTGAATAGCTGCCCAGAGTGCACCACTCCAAATAGCACTGCAAGTGCCGCAAGTGTGAACATGCTATTGCGCAGACAGCTGACATTGTGAACACACAATAGCGGTTTCCCTTCTGCACTCTCTGAGCGACGCTGTAACTGCCGGCGCTGTAACGTTGCCAGTGTAGACATGCTCAAAGACAGATTTGGGGGGGAATGGTCTCTTGTTTCCATTTGATTGTTCACCACAATGCATCTCTAAGGGAGTATAAACTAAGAGCCACATTCTGCCCTCTGATATATACCCATTGACAATGAAGATAATCAGAAAGCCATATATGTATCAGAGGGCAGAATTCAGCATGATGACTTTAAAAAGCCTAGTGTCTTTTTTGGGGAATACCATTGTCTGGGGAGAGTTCTCAATATAGTTGCTTTCTGAGACTGTTTGTTAACTGGGTGGCTCCAGTCTCTGTGGAGTGACTTGTGTTTACTTGATCGCATGCTGACAGGATTGCTACCTCTAAGTGATGATGGCAGCTTCAAGGTGCAGTGCATTTTATAAGTGCTTATGGTCAGATTCTGAGATATACATGTGTGTATATACACACACACACACACACACACACAGAGTAGCACCTAACTGCGTGAGTAAGCCCCACTGAAATCAACAGGACTATCTGTGGAATAAGATACTACACAACATCAGTAAGGGTAACAGTATCAGATCCACAATTTTTCAGATGGTGGCCACAATCAGAGACAGATGAGAAAAGAATTAATCTGCTTCCCAGCAGAATCTAGGGCTACCCTCCAAATAGCATCCTGCACAGAACGCTACCAGCCTAATGTGCATTTAGGGCCAAAGACCCAGAACAACGAACAAAGTAGCAAAATGTTCTAGGAGTTCTAAAATAAGGTGGAATTCATTTCTTTTGATCACAACACTACTATCTCTTTCGTATCCATCATGGATATTACATTATGTATATGAACAAAGTGAGCACACCAGCTCATTGTGTGTAACAGAAGTAAATTTGGGTCTAACATGAGGGATAACGGGGAGGTATAATTGCTGAGCTGCCATGCAGTGATGACAAGAAGTAACAGCCACTCGGTACTGGTGATGCTACATCATCCCAAGTATCACCACATTGGCTGCTGGGGTCAAACTCTGCATTCAAGAATTCTACTCTGGTATAACAACATAAACCCAGAGCAACTGCACTCCAGTCAGTGGAGTTCTTTCCAATGCACACAACAGTAAATTCGGCCCAACACTGTACAGGAGAAGTGGGGAGGCAAAATATTCCTGCCTTTCCAAGAACGCGTGTCCTTGTTCATGCACACCCACTTTCCCATGCTAGCATGGTCCAACTCTAACTCAACCAGCCATTGGGCCTGTCTATCTGCTGTCACAGGGTGCGACTGCAGCTGGTGTAGACATACCCTAGCTGGCTCAGGTACCTGAGCAGTGAAGTCATGACACCGCAGGCTTCAGTGTGGGCATATAAGCCTGCCCTGAACCCTGGCCAGGTGAAGCCCATGGAGCTGTGGCTTGGCTGAGCTAGCGAGGCTAAAGCTAGCTCGGTATGTCTACCACAAGCTGCACGTACACCCGTTTGCAGTGTAGACATACCCTTGCAGACTCTCAACTGAATTCAAGAAAAGTCCTTAAGCAACAGTATTTGCCGTCCAGCTTACTTCCAAAGGGAAAGCTCCCTGCGATACAGAAGCCTATTAGGAAATTAGGTCAGATGTCATCTGATGTTCTGGGCAGGTAAGGACTGGTAGGAAATAGCCAAACCACAGATAACATGATCAGAGTGAGTGCCCATTGGTCCCTCTCATTCTCACTCTATTCTATTCTAGTATTGCCAAGGGTGGAAAAACCCTATAGACATCACACTTCGGACTACCGGAGAGAGCCAATGCGTGCGCTATGTACTTTTCTCTGACCCACTCGAAAATGGAAGAGGAGTGCTGTGTGTCATGAATACTGGCAAAGGGACAAGCCCAGGCCAGTCGTTGTGGCACACCTATAAAATGACACTAATGAAAGGCAAAAGAATAAGAGCAAACATTCAGGTGAGATGGGAGGACAGCAACACTTCTCATGATGGCCTCCAACAATTATGGAGAGAAGAGCGACAGACTGCTTACCATCCTGTTAAACACTCCGTGGAACTCTGCCTTTTCCCTGCCTCATGTGTCACTGAAGCAGCTAAGAGTGATTTCAGTAACATGCTGTTATGCTCCTTAGCCATGGTGAGAGCAGATGTATTTCTTCCAGCTTTACAAAGGAGTCATATGAATCCCTCTCTAGGAGATTCAAAGACTTTTCCAGGTAGTTTCCTGTGGGAAAATAACAAGGAAGGGCATTGACTTTCTGCTATCTCTCCACAGACAGTGAACAGTGGAGACAACCATACCAACCTAACCTATTTTCCTGAAGGAAATCAAACTAAAAATGTACACCTAAATACAGAGCATGCACACAAACACAAAATAATGGCCAATGGGAAATCAGCAATTACCACAGCTAAATGAGATCCCACAGGTCCTCTCTGTTCTAAATATAGGAAATACTGCAGGATACTCAGATACCACAGTGAGATGATTTTGGTAAATGCTCATCTTTTAAATGGGGCTCACGGGAAGCCACTAGCTATCTCCTCAGTCCCAACAGGAGTTTGCCCATGTTTGGAAGTTAAGAACAGGTTGGACAAACACCTGTCAGGAATGATGTAAATTTACTTGGCCCTGCCTCATCCCAGGGGGCTGGACTTGACTTCGCACGATCCCTTCCAGTCCTACATGTCTAGAGATTCTATGTTTGAAAATTCAGCGAACGCCCTCTGAAGCTTTAAACAATTCCAGTGAGTGCATCTAAAGATAGGCCTGGGCCAACCCCTCAAACAAAATACCCCCAAAATGAGCAGTTGAATGGCTAGATCACAAAGTGCTCCAAATGTCAGGGCAGGTGTATGCACAGTAATATTGTGTTTCAAATATTAATGATGGGGCCAGAATCCAAGCCTGAGATCTAAACTTCATGACTTTATAATGGGTCAGACAAAACTCTCTACTGAAACAATCAGACTTGAGATCTGAACTCCAGATCCAAGTCCAAACTTTCCCAAATTTTTGAGGTGTACAAATTCAGTGATGGGATTCAACCTGATATAGGCATGCTGCACAGGTGTGGTATGATCTCTGCTCTCAGTCCAGACCCAGGGTTTGGGGTCAACCCCATTTCAATAAATACCAATTCTTCGACTACCATGTATCGCTCATAGAGGTGCTACACAGAGACATAAAGCAATCAGCCATGACTTTGAAGCTAATCAGCAGCAGTCACTATTGTTGGAGTTCATCTGTTATGCTTATAAGACGCACACGGGATGTTTTTTAGGGGAAAAGGCAATACGCTGCATTTATTGAAGATACAACAATTAGCATATGCATTTAATTACAACACACACACACACTGTCTCACCAGTCAATGTTATAGTTATTAGTTTAGAGTTCGGATCAATCTGGTGGCCAGCTAGGTTGATCACGGGTAGGGAGGAGCCGGGTTTTGTTGGTTGCGACACGATGTTCTGGCGAAGTCTTGGCAGGACGAACCCAGAGTTTCACGGCAAGGCCCCCTGTTTATATAGTGATTTTCCTTCACTGGGACCAATGAGTTTTGTGCCGTTATGGTGTAATTGTTGTTTGGTGAGTGCTTGTTTTTTTTAATATTTTTTAAATTTCTATATTGTTATTTATTAATTTTTTTAGGGAGTTATCCCGTGCTGGTTTTGATTACAGCTATTTTGTTCCCATTGATAGGTGCCTGTCTTATTTTTAGAGTCGTTAATTTTCTCTTTTTTGACATGTCAATAGGGGCGTGTTGCAGCCTCCTTGTGTCTGTCCCCGGTTCCTCCCTAGGCATTTGGTTCAGCGATGGCCCCAAAGATATTGCCACACAAGGTCAAGATTCTTATACTCTGATTCATATTTAGTAGCACCTTATCCAGTGAGTGGTTTCATGGATTTCAATGGGACCACACATGGAGTAAGGAACTATTCATTGAAGTCAATGATGCTACTTATGGAGTAAGGCTGTAGAGAAGGGTATTGCAATCTGACCCATAATTAATGTGCAAGTTACCCCTTCTGCCAGAGCACTGAGAAAAGATATTAAAGACAAGTGAGAAACTGTGTGACCCCAGCAGCATACTGGACAACTCTAGTTCAATACAATTCTAGTTCAATATATTGCCTTTTCTCATAACTCCTTATTACAATTCTTCCATCAGTTTTAAGTCCCTGTGACAATGCTTGAGGCCAAAACATACTTGACTCTTCAAATAAGATTTCAAGATGCACTGCACCAAATTATTTACCTTGTAAAAACTGGTCTTTGGCAATCATAAACAGACAACAATCAGTGTAGGAGATTCAGGCAGAAACAATAGGCACAGGTCCAGTTTAACTGTGAGTATTACAAGAGTAATCAACATGTTATCTAATATTGGTTCCAAGACAGTCACCACAATTGAGAATTTCAAACCTGGGCACTTAACGTTAGGGTCTTTAAATAATTTTTAAGAGTTGAAGAGCTTTTGAGAATCAGGCCAAACTAATTTAGGTTCCTAAACCAACAGATAGGGTCCTAACTTTAGACACCCAGGTTTTAAATCTTGGCCAAGATTTGCATGACACCAGGTACTATCTTAAGAAACATCTCAGAAGGACACTTAAAAAGACAGGCTTAGTAGCATTATTAGTTTCAGAAAAAAATTATAAATGGTGACCAAATAGCAAAGTATTGAATCGTTTTGTTGTATTTCAGGTTCATAAGATTATCCACAGAGCAAGAATATCCCTTATTTTATTGACCCAATATCCCAGAGAGGGGGCACACCTGGATTTCACCCATTTCCAGCAATGAAGAAGTGATCAGCTGTCAGATGGTGGAATATTCTAAGTAACTGTTTAATGCAATAGTACTGTACATATTTTAAGCAGACTGTCTTCTTGAAGTGTTAAGTGGCTGGAGTTTCCAAATCTGTATTTTGCCTGGCTATTAAAAATGTTTGCATTTGAATAAAAATCATATTCAATACAACGATTTTAATTTTATATCTGATACCTTGATATTTCTCTAAATTTTAGAAGAGGAAAAAGTTGTGTTGTGTCTAATAGCATATACTATAAGTGTATTTTTATCTACATATCTAAATTACTAAACTAATGTTGATTTGACGACAGCATTGGCTTATCTGTTATAGTATGTAAATGGGTCCATTAGGTATTGCCCTAATCTGCCAAGGCCAGCTTAATCCAATATTTCTAATAGGGTTCATCAATATCTTGGGGAAATAGAGTTGTAGCAAATTGGGCTTCACAAAGAAGGGGAAAGTGATGTTTTAGATTTTTTTAAATCTTGGGCCATATTTTCAGTCCAAGTATGAATTTGGGATCTTGGGTTAAATATTTAGCATCTTGCTCATTGAGCAGGTCATCTTGCTGGGAATAAATGACACTAGGGCACAGGTTACTTATTGGTCTTTGGATGGCTTGTAAGGTGTTGGTTCTGAATGGCCTGGGACCTGCCCACCTGACAGACCACCTCTCGCTCCCCATCAGTAGCCTGAACTCAACCTTGTGGTCATGCTGCAAAAGCCATTTATTTGAAATTTCACTTGAACATTCATATCAATAAAACTCTGATGAACATTAACCTAAACATCAACACAAAAGAGGTAGAAAGCAGAAAGGGAGGCTGGTCATACAGTTATGGCCCCAGACTGCGACTCAGGAGATCTGGGTTCAATCTGTGGCTCTTCCATAGGCAAATCACTTAATCTCTGAGGCTCAGTTTTCCATCTGGAAACTGGGAATAATGTGTCCTTTCTCTTAACCTTTATCTTATCTATTTAAAATATAAACTCTGGACAGTTCATAGCATTTTAGGCCCTCCAGGCAGTACTCTAATACAAATATATTAATAGTAACAGCATTGCCAAGTAATTAATTTATAAATTCAAGCAAATGTTTGAGCAAAACGTATTGCAGTATTCATGATGTCCAGGAAATACCTCAAACTTATTGGCATATATGATTGTGTATAAAGACTCATTCATTGCAATTTCAACTATGACGGGGTACAATTTGGCCTCGAGCATGGCTGGTGGGAAAAATACTAGTAGAAAGATTTCTCCAAGGTAGTCCATTTCCATCTAGTAATGCACCAGAAGTTTAGTCAGGATACTTTTTGTTCTTAACACTTGTTCTTGTTGTCTTTAAGAATAATGATACCTCACAATGCCATAGATTTCTCCATGTGTTCCTTTGCTTCTCTTATCAATTTTCTATAATTCCTAGCTTCTGATTTATATTCATTACCACCAGATTCTCCTTTCTTCCATTTGTTACTTTTTTAAATTTTATTTTTTATAGCTTCTTAACCAGGTCATTTGTGTAAAACCAATATGGCCTTCTTCCTCAATTGTGGCCTTTTGAGCATCTAGTAAAGTGTTGTTCTTAAATAACTCCCACTTATTCACATTTTTCTGATTACAAATTCTTCCTCCCAGCTGATTTGGCTCAATTGCTTTCAGCTTTGTGTAACTGGCTCTTTTAAAGCATCACATATATATTGTGACAGTCTGTACCCTTATGTTCACCCTACTTACAAGACAATGGTAAGTTTATACAAAGTATGCCTTGTGAGGTATCATTTGAAAACTCAATCTGTTGAGCATTATTGTCCTGGTAAAATGTGTGTGGCAATGTTGTATGTAAAGTTATAAAATTCTATTGTATGAGACATTTTCCAAGTCTATGGAAACAGCTTTAAACCAGTTCCCCAGAGACAAAAGACTAGCCAACACCTCAGCCAGGTGTCAACATAATCAAATGGACAATCACCTGATTAAATGGCCATTCTTTGGCAGAAAGAAGGGCGTGAGCAAGAAATTTACATCTTAGCAAACAGACTTTGTCTCCTGAATCTCAGCCAAACATGATTTTCAAAGAGGAGGAAGAGATAAATATGAGCAACAGAAGCCCAAAATCACCTCGCTCTCCTCATCTCTACTCACGGCCTCAACAACACTTGAAAAAAAAGGAAGCATAATTGAACTGGGGGAGGGATCCTAGCTAAAAGAAATCGAGACAGACTGCTCTAAGCATGTGGTGAGAGAAACCTTTTTGCTTTACATTCACTTAGGTATTAGTTTGCATTTTACCTTTTATTTCTTTGTAACCAATTCTGACTTTTATGCCTTATTACACTGGTCTACAATTTTTGAGAAGTCGTCTGCTTCAGAGATAAAATGTGCTATTTAGTATGTATTTTGATGTGCTGAATTCAAATATGACAATTAAAACAACTGATTGGCTACTGTTTCTAAGATATTTAAGTTTTTACATTTTATGTCTATGTATATTGTGTAGATAGAGTTTTAATCATAAATTGTAAACCTAGGTCTTTTCATGTGTTTATGGTTGCTTTACATGATACATAAACAGGACAGGTGAAATAGTTACACTTTAAAAATCAGCAAAGGGGTTATATACATAAAATTTATTATGAAACAAAAAGGCAAAAAACTATTATGTACATAGTTTAGTCCTATTCAGTGTCTACTCGGCGCTTCTTGGCTTGTCTCTTGTATTCATTAAATGGAGCATCTCTTGTCACTGTCCAGCAATAGTCTGCAAACATTGATGGGCTCCATTTCCCCTGATAGCATTTCTCCATTGTTGCAATGTCCTGGTGAAATTGCTCGCCGTGCTCGTCGCTCACTGCTCCGCAGTTCGGTGGAAAAAAATCTAGATGAGAGTGCAAAAAATGGATCTTTAGTGACATGTTGCAACCAAGGCTTTTGTATGCCTTGAGGAGGTTTGCCACCAACAACCTGTAGTTGTCTGCCTTGTTGTTTCCGAAAAAACTTATTGCCACTAACTGGAAGGCTTTCCATGCCTTTTTTTCCTTGCCACGCAGTGCATGGTCAAATGCATCATCTCGAAGAAGTTCACGAATCTGAGGACCAACAAAGACACCTTCCTTTATCTTAGCTTCACTTAACCTTGGAAATTTTCCACGGAGGTACTTGAAAGCTGCTTGTGTTTTGTCAATGGCCTTGACAAAGTTCTTCATCAGACCCAGCTTGATGTGTAAGGGTGGTAACAAAATCTTCCTTGATTCAACAAGTGGTGGATGCTGAACACTTTTCCTCCCAGGCTCCAATGACTGTCGGAGTGGCCAATCTTTCTTGATGTAGTGGGAATCTCTTGCACGACTATCCCATTCGCAGAGAAAACAGCAGTACTTTGTGTATCCAGTCTGCAGTCCAAGCAAGAGAGCAACAACCTTCAAATCGCCACAAAGCTGCCACTGATTTTGGTCATAGTTTATGCACCTCAAAAGTAGTTTCATGTTGTCATAGGTTTCCTTCATATGGACTGCATGACCAACTGGAATTGATGGCAAAACATTGCCATTCTGCAGTAAAACAGCTTTAAGACTCGTCTTCGATGAATCAATGAACAGTCTCCACTCATCTGGATCATGAACAATGTTGAGTGCTGCCATCACACCATCGATGTTGTTGCAGGCTACAAGATCACCTTCCATGAAGAAGAATGGGACAAGATCCTTTTGACGGTCACGGAACATGGAAACCCTAACATCACCTGCCAGGAGATTCCACTGCTGTAGTCTGCAGCCCAAAAGCTTTGCCTCAGTCTTTAATGAGGCTAATGAGGAGCTTAGGAATAGTGGCAGCATGACAAATGGGAATAAGGATGTGGGGGTAGATATTACCATATCCGAGGTAGAAGCCAAACTTGAACAGCTTAATGAGAGTAAATCAGGCTGCCCAGATAATCTTCATCCAAGAATATTAAAGGAACTGGCACATGAAATTGCAAGCCCATTAGCAAAAATTTTTAATGAATCTCTAAACTCAGGGGTTGTACCGTTTGACTGGAGAATAGCTAATATAGTTCCTATTTTTAAGAAAAGGAAAAAAAGTGACCCAGGTAACTACAGGCCTGTTAGTATGACATCTGTAGTATGCAAGGTCTTGGAAAAAAATTTGAAGGAGAAAGTAGTTAAGGACCTTGAGGTCAATGGCAATTGGGACAAATTACAACATGGTTTTACAAAAGGTAGATCGTGCAAAACCAACTTGATCTCCTTCTTTGAGAAAGTAACAGATTTTTTAGATAAAGGAAACGCAGTGGATCTAATCTACCTTGATTTCAGTAAGGCATTTGATACAGTACCACATGAGGAATTATTGGTTAAATTGGAAAAGATGGGGATCAATATGAAAATTGAGAGGTGGATAAGGAACTGGTTAAAGGGGAGACTACAGCGGGTCATACTGAAAGGTGAACTGTCAGGTTGGAGGGAGGTTACTAGTGGAGTTCCTCAAGGTTCAGTTTTGGGACCAATTTTATTTAATCTTTTTATTACTGACCTCAGCACCAAAAGTGGGAGTGTGCTAATAAAGTTTGCAGATGACTGGGAGGTATTGCCAATTCAGAAAAGGATCGGGATATCCTACAGGAAGATCTGGATGACCTTGTAAACTGGAGTAATAGTAATAGGATGAAATTTAATAGTGAGAAGTGTAAGGTTATGCATTTAGGGATTAATAACAAGAATTTTAGTTATAAGCTGGGGACGCATCAGTTGGAAGTAACGGAAGAGGAGAAGGACCTCGGAGTCCTGGTTGATCACAGGATGACTATGAGTCGCCAATGTGATGTGGACGTGAAAAAAGCTAATGCGGTCTTGGGATGCATTAGGCGAGGTATTTCTAGTAGAGATAAGGAGGTGTTAGTACCGTTATACAAGGCATTGGTGAGACCTCATTTGGAATACTGTGTGCAGTTCTGGTCTCCCATGTTTAAGGAGGATGAATTCAAACTGGAACAGGTACAAAGAAGGGCCACTAGGATGATCCGAGGAATGGAAAACCTGTCGTATGAAAGGAGACTCAAGGAGCTTGGTTTGTTTACCTTAACCAAAAGAAGGCTGAGGGGAGATATGATTGCTCTCTTTAAATATATCAGAGGGATAAATACCAGGGAGGGAGAGGAATTATTTCAGCTCAGTACCAATGTGGACACAAGAACAAATGGATATAAACTGGCCATCACGAAGTTTAGACTTGAAATTAGACGAAGGTTTCTAACCATCAGAGGAGTGAAGTTCTGGAACAGCCTTCCAAGGGAAGCAGTGGGGGCAAAAGACCTATCTGGCTTCAAGATTAAGCTAGATACGTTTATGGAGGGGATGGTTTGATGGGATAACATGATCTTAGTCAAAGGTCAATTAATTGCCATCAGTGGTAAATAGGACCAATGGTCAACGATGGGATGTTAGAAGTTACTACAGAGAACTTTTTCCTGGGTGTCTGGCTGGTGAGTCTTGCCCACATGCTCGGGGTTCAGCTGATCGCCATATTTGGGGTCAGGAAGGAATTTTCCTCCAGGGTAGATTGGCAGAGGCCCTGGAGGTTTTTTGCCTTCCTCTGCAGCATGGGGCACGGGTCACTTACCGGAGGATTCTCTGCATCTTGAAGTCTTTAAACCATGATTTGAGGACTTCAATAGCTGAGACATAGGTGAGAGGCTTATTCCAGGAGTGGGTGGGTGAGATTCTGTGGCCTGCATTGTGCAGGAGGTCAGACTAGATGATCATAATGGTCCCTTCTGACCTTAAAGTCTATGAGTCTATGAGCTCTGCCTTACTCTTGGGTAGTTCCAAATCCCTGACAAGGTCATTCAGTTCACCTTCTGTTATGAGGTGTGGTTCAGAGGAGGAGGATGGGAGAAAATGTGGGTCCTGTGACATTGATGGTTCAGGACCAGAAGTTTCATCCTCTTCCTCTTCCTCGTCTGACTCAAGTGAGAATGATTCTGGTGCATCAGGAACCGGCAGTCCTTCTCCGTGGGGTACTGGGCGTATAGCTGATGGAATGTTTGGATAATGCACAGTCCACTTTTTCTTCTTTGACACACCTTTCCCAACTGGAGGCACCATGCAGAAGTAACAATTGCTGGTATGATCTGTTGGCTCTCTCCAAATCATTGGCACTGCAAAAGGCATAGATTTCCTTTTCCTGTTCAACCACTGGCGAAGATTTGTTGCACTAGTGTTGCAGCATATGTGTGGGGCCCACCTCTTGTCCTGATCTCCAATTTTGCAGCCAAAATCAAGGTGATAGGCTTTTTTAACCATAGTGGTTATACTGTGCTTTTGTGATGCAAAAGTCACTTCACCACAAACATAGCAGAAGTTATCTGCACTGTTCACACACGTACAAGGCATCTCTGCTCACTTTGGCTAAACAGAAATGTGTCCCTTTGCAAAATCAAACACTGACAAATAAGAGAGCACTTATAAGAGAAATCTGTATGATTTCTAGAGCTGATATAGGGCAATTTGTTCAGCAGAGTGATGTAAGCTTCGTTATGATTGCATCATCCATGACTTCTAGGAATAACATGATGCAATTCATATCATGTATGACGCAATACCAGCTTCAGATTGCATCATTCATTGTTTTGCCTAAAAAGCAAGTACTGTCCAAACCCAGTCATAGATTTATTCATAGATCCAGTCAAAGATGTATTTTAGTCATTTCTGGTTTCAATTGAGATCCCTTCCCTTTATCACTCACTTATCCTCCGCCATTCCCAAGTCAAGGGTCGTATATACTGATCCAATAGCATGTCTTGAAAACTAGAGCCAATCAACAATTTTAAGCATCATTTTCGTTCTCAGTGACCCAGAATTAGTAAAGTTTGACTACATTTATTTCAGAAGCATTTTGGCTGTAGAGCAGTGTTATTTGTAATCACTTAAAATCTATGTTTCTGTAGTTAATAAACTTGTTTTATCTACACCAGTGTGTTTGGATTGAAGTGTTTGAGAACTTCCATTTGAGATAACAGAGTTTGAGCATATTATTTTCTATCAATAAAATGATGGACTTTCTATGAGCTTGTATTGTCCAGGATGGTACTGGGCAATACAAGATGCACATTTCTGGGTACTTGAAATTTGCTGGTGTTGCTCTGTAATAGGAGTGGCTGGCTAGAGCACTCATACCTTGTAGCTGGGTGTGACTTACATGCTGGAGGTTGTGTGTGGGCAAACCAGGAGTGGTGGCTTTCACAGGAAAGCAGTGTAAAAGGCAGCCCACGTTGAAGAATTGAGAGGACACGGATGTTCAACAGTCTAAATTGTACCCTGGGGAATGTCACAAATATAATACTGATTTGGAGTTTATTTAGTTTGCACTCTATAAATGTGCAAGTCATGATCACTTGTACGTAATCTACTGTGATCAGTTCAACTTTATCTGTCAAGACGAGGTCTGATATAGAATTCCCTCATGTTGGTTGCAACACTTCTTGAGTTAAGAAATTATTTATTATGTTTGGAAATTCCAGGAACATTTTAGTACTAACCGTATGAGATCTCCATCATATGTCACTCAAATTGAAGTCATGATCATGATTACTAGATTAAATATAGGGCTATGAAAGCTGAACAAAGGAATCTGGCTTATAAGTAGGAAGAGAATCTGTTTCCCCCTGCCCCCCAAGAGTTTGAAAGGTCTAAATCTTGAAGCCCTTATGTAGGGCTACATTGTATATTTTTACATTGAATTAGACCTTATTCCTTGAGTAGTCCAGTAACAATAATGGGGCTACTTGTGGAGTAAGATGCTCCTCAGTGAGAGTAAGAGTATGCAGAAATCTGTCCCATTATTTTTCCTCAGTCTTAACTGAGGTTCAGAAATTCTGCCACCCTTGCTCGTGTTGAGTAGCATCTTCTTCCCCACACAGTCTCACTGAAATCAACTAGAGAAGTTGAGTAATACCTAACTCCCCACTACCTAACGTGTGTAAAGAATGAGGAAATACTGAGTATGCGCTCATTTAAGAGTATCCTGCAAATCCACCAGCTCTTTGATAGGACAGGGACTTCTATGAAAGTCAATAATTTTACCATAAGACAAAGGACATTCAAAGTGGATGAGACTTGGTAAACAACTGAACTACATTAGCTCAGAGCGCATGCAAACCCTGCAGAAAATTAAGATAATGATATTGGCTGTTCATTGTAGATAAAAACAAATCTACAATATAAGCATCTAGGAGATTCCTGCATTTGCTGTATCAACATCAGAAAGAGAAGTTATGATTGTTGTCACACAAAAAAGGAACACAGCAGCGGCTGAGCCTAACATTTAGAGATATAAAGCTTTCATATCCTCCAGTCTTCTTTCCTTTGTGATTTCCACAGGATTTTCATTTCCAGAGATATTATACCACTCGCCTTCAAAGGAATTCAATATTTTCATTCAGAAAAGTAATTTCACAGCAAAACACCACAGTGCAATGTCCTGGGTATTCATTTTCTGAACCAATCTTGCAAAGTCAATTTGTGTTGCACGAAGCAGGGAAGACAAGAAAAGGTACAAATCCCATGCATGTGGGTTTCTATGACCCTCCTCTTCCTCTGTTGTTCTCCAGGCATGGAATGTGGTGATGCTTGTATGGAAAACATATGAAAAGAATTGCATGGCATTGGAAATGGAGAGCTCTGAATTCTTTAATAATGCTGTTGAATGTAACCTGAAGGCATTGATCCTGAGCCCCGCGCTGGATTATGGCTTCCTCACGCCTGCCCTGCGGTGAAAGTCATATTGCTGCACCTACCACACTAATTTCGTTTATTTTCTCCTTGTTGTTTTATAAATTAAAGGAGAAAGCTAGGTGTCTAAGGTGAAAGGAGATGAGATGAGTTACTTGCTTGGGTACTTCTGTGCAGATAAAAAGCTAATCCTGATAAAACCAAGTCTGAAATCCTTCCAACCCACACAAAGTCAAGGTCACACATTATTAGGCAATCAAGGTTAAAGCTACACAATTTTCTGAACGAAAAAAAAAAAAGAGAAAGGAAGGAAGTAAAAGTAGTGTCTTTCAGTTATTCATGTTCCTTGACATATTTCAGGCTCAGAGAAAGTTTAAAACTCCTTCTTAGATTTTCATTAGATGTTCAGGGTGACTCAAGAACAAGGCTGACAAACAAGGCCCCCAATACCAGTATTTTCCCTTTTGTTTTGTGGAACATTCACACTCCATGACCTTGAGGACAACAATGTTTGTTCCTAGCAGAAAGAGAAAGCTGGACAATCCCTGCACTTTCCCCAAATCACCTGCAGAACAGGCATTGCTGTTGAACAAAGGAGCATCACAGAACAGCAACAAGCATTTGATTTAGATTATAGATATTCAGAGCCTGGGCAAGTTTTATTAAAATAAGCACAACCCCATTTTAAATGGGGATGGTTGGGAGGGCTTCTCTCTCTTTTTTTGGTTTACATTGTTAGTTTGTCTCCTGGATGTATCCTCACAAATGTCTTTTGTTTTCTGTGGTGGTTCTACGTGCCAGGACTATAAGAAGGGAGTGACTGAAGCCCTTTTCTGGCAACCTTTCAAATTACTTCCATAGATGAGGTACACCCTGTTGCCATCTCTCCAAGGATATAAATTAAAGGAGTGACAAACAGTCCAAAAGAATTCATATGCTAGTAAACCCTAGGTTCTTCTCCTGGCCCTCGTTAAGGTGAGCACTGTGACATCTACTGCACATGCTCAACTTTGAGAAATGAAACTATTCAGGGGAAAATAGGCATTGGCTTTGCATCCCATTATGTAATGTTGTGAGGGAACAGAAATAGCTAATTATAAAGTGCACACAGGAAAAGTAATTCCTGATCATTCCCATAGTGACAAGGTTGGCTTTTTTAAAAAAAAGAAACATTCTTTAAGTTAAGCCATCATTTCAGAAAAGCAGCTATTTTTATATTGTTTGCAAACCTTTTGCCAGAGTGAACATTACAGAGATGGCATTTTTCTTTCAATTTATCTATCTTCCTCCCTTATACACAGATAGACAAATCAAAATGATTCTTTGCAGATACAGCACACACACCAGCTCCACATTTTCTGCAGATAGCTTATTTTTATTCAGCTTAAAGCACACCCTGTCATTTTTATTCAACACTCTAGCCATTTATTCCAACTGAACAAGTTTTCAGGATGCCTTACATTGCCTGCAGTTTCCCAAGTGCCTGCATACATGATTCCATACACTGCCTGTTTTTTACAAAAACTAGTAAAACATAAAAAATTTAAAAAAGTTTAATATAAAATGCCACTTAACATTCTTCTGTCTCCTGACTTTTTTCTTCCATTCTTTCACCTTTTTTCCTCCATTTTCTTCTAGACTATAGAATTCACACAGGTGGTACCACTAGAAATGGACTGCAAAAAGAACAGGATTACTTGTGGCACCTTAGAGACTAACAAATTTATTTCAGCATAAGCTTTCATGGACTGCAGTCCACTTCTTCGGATGCATAGAATGGACCATACAGTAAGCAGATATTTATACATTCAGAGAAACATGAAAAGGTGGAAGTAACCATACCAACTGTAAGAGGCTAATTAATTGAGAGGAACCATTATCAGCAAGGGGAAAAAAAAAAAAACCTTTTGAAGTGATAATCAAGATGGCCTATTACAAACAGTTGACACACAGGACTGAAACTGTTCTTAACCCAGAATGTATGAGTGTTGAGGTCCAGAGTTCTGAATGGGACCATCCCTGTGCTATTAAGAAAGTCCTCCAGGAAGTGCACAGATGCTACATATCCTGTACACTCTTTAGAAGTCTTTTCGTTCTCTTGTGAGGCACAGCAGGCTGGATAAGAAAAAAGAAAAAGAAAAGGGAACACAGGACAGGGCATAGTTGCAGGTTACAGTTAGAGTTATAGGAAGTTTTGTTACCTTCTTTTTGTACATAAACCCTTTGTCCAGAACAAAAACTATTAATCTTGCTCATCAATAAACTACCACGATCTCTACAGGAGTAGCTGGGATTTCAGGGCAAAATGGTGGCCAGGCCTACCCACATGCTCAAAGTTGGGGTGGTCATGACAGCAAATGCAAAGAACCTCCTCTTCTTCTGAGGTCGGAATCAAAACTCGTTGAAGCCAATGGGATCTGCCCATTGATTGCAATGAACTTAGGTACAGGTCCCTGATGAGCAGGCTTCCTTTTTGCAGTAGAGCCAAAGAACCTAATCAGAATTCCCCTTTTCTTCCATTGTGCCTAGCCCCTTCCCTGTTTCTACACAAAGGCTAGGCACAGCTTCTTCCCTGTAAATCAGGCTGCTGCTGCCTCAGACTGAGCAAGGAAGTATAGGGCGATGGCTCCACCCATTCCTCCATACGTATCCAGCTGTGCTCACACACACACACACAAACTGTGATAGTGAAGTGTAGCGATGCGATGACTCACCAGCACAGCGCCTCCTGCTTAGTTGTGTTCGGGAATTAGCTCTTTTTCCAGCATGGAGCACCCTCTGCTGGCCGATGTCTCGCTTGCCGCTGGCCCCGTGTCCCTCCCAGACCCCAGGGTCTCTTACCCAGGGGTCCAGGAGGGACACAGCAGTACCCCCACACTCTGGGTCTCCCCTCCCAAGTGGAACCCCCAACCCTCTCGCCCACCTTGCCTTAGTGGCAACTGCCAGTCACCATCTTGCCCCGGTTCACTGGGGCAGACTGCAGTCTGTCATGGCCACTCATCATCGGCAAGGGGGGGTTTGGACCAGCTGCTTCTGCCTAACCCCAGACTGCACCTTTGCAAACCCAGTACCTGTTTTAGGCCTTAACCAAGGCCTCAGCCTGGGGAGTTGCCAGGCTGGAGCTCCCCAGCTCCTCTTGCCTTCCCCAAGCCCTGCTCCAGTAGCATCTTCCTGGGCCTTTAACAAAGCCCAGCTGGAGCTCCGCAGCTCTTCTTGCCTTCCCCAAGCCCTGCTCTGCCTTAGGTGCCTTGGTCTCAGGCAGCTCGGCCCGGTCTCTCTACAGCTAGAGAGAGAATCTCCAGCTGCTGGCCCACAGCCCTTTTGTAAGGGCCTGACTGAGCTGGCCACAGCTGTGGCTGCTTATCCCTCCTCCCACCCCCACCCCAAATCAGCCTTTCAGAGCCTCAGCCCTCTCCAGGGCTGCTTTTAACCCCCAGAGCGGGGTGATCATCCCCACTACATGGAGAAGTTATTTTCCTGTTAACCTAAAGTAGATCACATCTGGAATATACTTTTAGAGCTAAATCAGTCCATCAAAATAAGTGCCCAAGTTCCAGGCATGTTTGCACCCAAACGGATACACTCTACCAGGAGAAAAGGAAATGGCAAAGACTTTCAGGCGTGAGTGGTAATTTTGGGTGACCAACTTGAGCCACCATAAAGGGCTCTGATTTTCAGAAGGGCGGGTGGGGAGTGTCTCAGCACTTTCTGAAAATCAGGGCCCCTAATGAAGGCTCAAAGTGGGCACCCAAAAATTGGGGGTCCCAAAATCCACAGCCCTTTTGAAAAACTTGGTCATGAATTTCAACTGCCTCTGGGACTTATTCACAAAACCAGATGCTTTGATTATTCTCATCCTTCCTATCCACAACCTCATAATTAAACACTATATCAATGCTACCTTGAAAACATTTTGGGGTTGCATTCTTCAGCCATTCTATTCTCTCCCTTCCCCATATTTTTTATTTCTGGATGGTTGCTGTTGTTTATCAAAGCTTCATGAGAGTTACTAAGCAGAAACAATTACATGAGGGAGGCGGCCAGGAGCATGTTAACTACAAAAAAAAACAATTGTCAAACACTCTGCATCTTAATGCAAAGCTACAGTCTTTACGTAAGGTTAATTAAAGAGCAGATGTTCTGTCATTCCCTGCATTAGGTATGGTTATCTTTGAGATTCCAGCTCTTCCATTTGCTGTGTTTTAATGTACATTATTATGCATTTTGAGCCTGGGGCATGAGTAGTCAAGTGGTAAACATTAGATATAGTGAACTATAGTTCCAAAAGCACCTTCACTGTTAGGCTCACTAAGATAATTCCATTCTGTTTTAAGCAGGATCCTTTCCCATTTTCAATTGCTTTTGACGTGTTACATGGATGCAAGATAGACAGAAAAAGACAGACAGATGTACTCTATGTGCACACATTTATACACACAAGCAATGACCACACGAAGGGCTTTGTGTACAATGAGCCATATGTAGGACAGACAGCCCTGCCAAAAATTCTTTATCTTACATATGAAAAGCTTCCACTAAATTGCTTGCATTTTTAAGAGGTTTGCATACCACTTACATGGGGACACTTCTGCTTTTGTTGTTTTGAAACCAAGACTGCAAACTGACTTCTCATTTCTAAATGCAACTGCTGGAAATTGATGTCTGAAAACTTTTCAAGCAGTGATCAAAGTCTGATGTGAATTAATTTGTCATCATAACAGAGCACTGCTTACAAGTCATTTCAGGCTAGATCTCAGAAAAGGCAATAGATATCTAGGTTGACAATTTCATTTAAAAGGATAGAAAGCCTTACACTTTTTCTTTCATTGGTTTCTTGATTTAATGAACATACAAACACATCACCACCATATGCTTTAAATACCAGCGTCAGTGCTTGTTCTTAGGAAAGATCTTGGAAGAATGCCAATGGAAGAAGCTTGAAAAGGTTCTGAGACATATTGCTGCAACTTGGGAAAGCAAATCCACTGGTGACTAATTGACCGAGAATTTAATTTGAATAGAATATCAATAAATTGCCAATAAATGCTTAATGGCAGGATTCATATCTAGAATAACAAAGCCAGTTTGGCTTGTGACTGGATTTTGCTGATGTCAATAAAACAATCTGTACAGTATGTCATAAATATGTGATAAAATGTGATGCTCTGCCTCATCATTAAGTAAGGTGTTACCGCAAACAAGGCTGCAGGCCTCTGAGTCCTCAGAGCTCTGCTCTTTGTCCTCAAAAGAGCATGTAACAATGAACAACTACTTCCCCCCCATACACACACCAACTCCCCACCCTCTTATCTTCACAATAGTTTTATGTACGCTTTTTCCTGTCTGCAAATGCCCCTTATCCTATTTCTCATTGATTAGCGTGGCACTTATTTGTGTGAAATGACTCATCAGCTGAGGCCTCCACTGCTGGATTTTGCTAACAGAGTGCTTTTAAGCTCTAGCAGTTTCTTTTTATAGACAGTTTTTTTTTTCCACAGCAGGAAACTCACTGAGCCTGAAATAAGGAAAGTGCTGACAATGATGTCAGAACTTCAACCAGGGCCCCTAGGACAAGGTAGTCAAATAGTCAAGTGAGATGTGGTTTCATTTCCAAAGAATTGCTGCTGTTCTCTGGCTAATACAATAACGATTCAGGTTCACCCACATTCTGTGCTCTCATGTTTCTTATTTGTTTCTGTCTCATTTTGGTGAGCTCCTGACTCTTTACTAATAAAGTGTTAGGGCTGGTGGTTTAAGATTAGCAACATACTTCAATGAAATACTCTGCTATAAATACTAAAATCTATTTCAGGTGCATTGGGCAACCCAAGGGACTGATAACGTAATATAAAGTCTTTTACCTCTAGGTCACTGATTCAAATTCATTCCAGGTCAATAATTGGTGAAAGCCATTACCCATCTGATGGCTGTTTGGCAGCCTGGGTGCAATGACTTGGTTGTCCCGAGTCCAGTTCCCCAAAGTAGGTTACTAGAAAACGATCACAGCTGACACGACTGTTGGCAGTCTTCACAGAGAAGCCAAAGACCGAACAGGCAATGGAAGCTGGACTACCCCTTCACCTTGGTCTCCTCAGGGTCACGACTGAAAAAAAATTTAGTGAGGCGTTTTGAGGAAGCTTGTACTGTTTCTAACTCAGCTGCACATGCTCTGGGGATAAACAGGACACTCAGTTTCCTGGGGCTCTTTCCAATAATAACAAACACAGTTAACCTTACAAACAATATGTTTTCCTTTTAATTCTAGTCTATGTCCACATCATGGATTAATCACTTCAACAGACTGTGTCCAGTTTTGGGCCCTGCACTACAAGGAGGATGTGGAAAAATTGAAAAGAGTCCAGCGGAGGGCAACAAAAATGATTAGGGGGCTGGAGCACATGACTTATGAGGAGAGGCTGAGGGAACTGGGATTATTTAGTCTGCAGAAGAGAAGAACGAGGGGGGATTTGACAGCTGCTTTCAACTACCTGAAAGGGGGTTCCAAAGAGGATGGATCTAGACTGTTCTCAGTGGTGGCAGATGACAGAACAAGGAGCAATGGTCTCAAGTTGCAGTAGGGGAGGTTTAGGTTGGATATTAGGAAACACTATTTCACTAGGAGGGTGGTGAAGCACTGGACTGGGTTACCTAGGGAGATGGTGGAATCTCCTTCCTTAGAGGTTTAAGGTCAGGCTTGACAAAACCCTGGCTGGGATGATTTAGTTGGGGTTGGTCCTGCTTTGAGCAGGGGGTTGGACTAGATGACCTCCTGAGGTCCCTTCCAACCCTGATATTCTATGATTCTGTGATTCTATGACAGCACCACTAAGGTGGTACAGTGCTCTCTCAATGGCACTTGTGTCAGCTACTATAGAATAAGGTATCGTATTTATAAACAATGTCGAATCCAGCATTTTTCCTACAGCCTGATGCTGGGTCATCCTTGTGCAGGGGCCACATTCTCCTCTGTATCGTTCCAGTTTGAGTACATGTGCTGCCGAAGCGAGCACAGTGGTATACTGTTGTGATCCTATCAACTCTCAAAAGTCAAAAGGCCAGGTCAATACTCAGACGGGAGAGCCACATTGGATACTGGATGACTTTCCTAACATTTGCAAACACATCAACTGAAAAGGAATCCATTTTGGTCTTCCCTTCCCCACTAACAAAAGCAGCAGTTTTTCCAGCTTCACTCTCAAGACCTAGTATCTTACTATCTGTATTTCTTACGGGAATTGGGTAGGATAGACACACTTATCCTTTTTAGGAGTAACCAATCACATTTGCCGCAACACTGGAAGGAAATCAACTACCTAGGTAGGTTTATCTTCAGGGACTTTCATGGCATACCTATCTGACTAATATTTAGAGTCTGCAAAAACATAGTGCAGGCAAGGAACTGACAAGTGTTCATTCCTTCTGAGGGTGTATTTTACGGGGCAATACTAAGAGAGTGTGGCTGCATAGGTAAATGATAGCCACATTTCTCACTGTCTTGGGCTCATATGATGCTGAAACAGGAGGATGATTCATACACTTTAGACCTCTACCAGGGCAAACCTACATTAGGTCAATGTTGCAAGGAAGGCATATCTGCAATCCTTGTTTTGCGGTTCCCTTTAGGGAGAGGCGCACTCTGGCTACTCTGATCGGTTCATTAATGAAGCACCGAGAGAGCTTGTTTGTAACAGTACTCTCTGGAGGCTTGAGCATCATTGACTTTAATGTTATAGGATCAAGGTCTTGCTGCACATGAAGTTAGGCCCTGGCACACACCTAGCAGGGAACCTAGTTATTTTCAAGCAGTCTTCTTGGAAAGCGACTCATTTTTAAAGTTGAAAGTGTCTCTTGCAGACTCATCTTCTACGGGCTTTTGATCACAGACAATTTCTCCTCAAAATAAGCTTTCCAACAATTAGCTGCATGAACTGGTGGTGATTGTTCATTTCCCATCCTTCATGCAATACATTTTTGGCATTGGATACACAATCTATTACTTATTTGTGTTACAGTAGTGTTCAGAGGCACCAGCTGAGATTGGGGTTCCATTTTGCTCAACATTGTGGGGGGAAAAACCCACATAGTAAGAGGCAGTCCCGACCCTAAGGAATTTATAATCTGAATAGACATGACTGACAGAGGGTGCGGAAAAAGGAAATATCCCCATTCCGCAGGTGGAGACCAAGGCACAGACACATTAAGTGATTTCCCCAAGGTCAAATTTTAAGGCTATGGCAGAGCTAGAATTGAACCTATAGCTCTTGAGTTCCAGACCAGTGCCTTAACCACAAGATCATCTTTCCTCTCAAAAAACCTATAAAATAGGATAACAACCCCTACTTTTCTTATATACTGCATATGTCACATGGCTCTGGTGGAAATCACTGTAAGGACAGGGAGCACATAAACCAAATGTTTGTCTGTCTTCTTGAAACATCAGCTGTTCTGTTAACTTTTCTAGATCTATTGCTGGAAACAGTAACCTACTATTATAGTTACTGTCTGCAGTACTTAACACAAGCTTGAGCTGACTCATCTCCATTATTTCTCTAGCATCTATTACATGTGTAACAGGTATTCTTAATGTGTGTTGTGATACAGGAGGGCCAGGGAGCAGCAGTAGTAGAGTGTGAGAGGGGAAATATATAAGCCCTAGGCTAATTAAGGCGTGGTTCCCTGGAGACTAGGGAGGGTGGCTACAGGTTAATTGGAGCACCTGCAGTCAATTAAGGCCTCTCAGGAACCTAATAAAACCCCCTGCTTCAGGCAGACAGGGGAGGAGGAGGAAGAAGTTAGAGCAGAGTGGTTTGGTGGTGGAGCAGAGAGCAGTTTGGAGGAAAGCAGAGGAGAGTTTGGAGAAGTGCTGTGGTGGGCTAAGAAGACCAAGACCCTAGGTAAAGGGACACCTGCCTTGTGCAGAGGGAAGGCAGGAAGCCCCACAAGCAGGAGAGGGAAGGAGCCCAGGGGAAAGTATCACTAGTAGAAGTGGTTTACCCACTAACCTAGGGCCCCTGGGCTGGGACCCGGAGTAGAGGGTGGGCCTGGGTTCCTCCCTCTCCATTCCCCTTCTCTTGGATACTAGTGGGACAGCTGATACCCCAGTTCAGGGGCAAGAAATGGCGCACTAAAAAACCCCCACAAGAAGAGAAAGTGCGGGATCCTCATAGTATTGCCAGCGATTTGCCACAGTGTGTAAAGAAATGCAAGTTACAGTACACCTTTATGTTTGGAAAGCTTGATTCTTAAACTGCATCAAACAGCAAGCAACTCCAGCACACGCTACTACTGTACCAGTCCTATTCCACACCTTCTTTCCAGGTCTTATTTAGATGTATATTTTTATGTAAATAGCATTTTATAATGGATCCTGCATGCCAGGCCAAGCCAAAATCTTCAGAGTTTGCAGTCTAAAGCCTGACCTGAGGAAGTCAATGGAAAGATCCAAATTGGCTACAATAGAAGTTGGATCACACCTGAAAGGTATAAATGGGGACAGATGGTACAGTGAACAAAGTGGGGGCGTAGGTGAAGATCATCACTGGTGGGGCTCACAAAACCAGGTCAGCCGTCAGAAGCTATTTGCAGAAGAAGAGGAAGGAGGCATGTTGTAAATTAATTGAGAGGCTGGGCCAAATCTAAAGGGAGCGGTCACAGAACATGTAAAGATGCAAGTAAGAAGAAATGAAGGGACGAATTCACCCTTCGTGTAAATCAGTGCAAGTGTCACTGAAGTTGCTTCACTCCCGGGTTGAAATTTGATCTAAAGAGAAACTGTAAGATGAGAAGCTTGCAAAGTGAAGGGAGCACTGTGGAAAGAAAGGAAGAAATGAGGGCAAAGAGGAAGACGAGAATGGACCTGCATAGTGCTTCGAAGGTGACAAAGTGAAGACAGAGCTATATGCAGAAGAAGATGGGAAGCCAATACTGATGTTCAAGAAGGCGGAGAAATTCACAGCACACACACTCTCCTGTACAAGTACCCCTGTCACCTAGATGAGCCTTCTGTCAACGCTAGACCGACAGCAGACAACCTTTCAGAGCACAAGTAACTTTAAGAATTCATCAACAAGCTTTTTTGGGGGGGTCAGTCACTTGGGGCTCATGATATCCCTGACCCAGCTGTCAGTTTCTCTGCAGGAACCATCTCACCCATCGCCACATCATCTTTCCCCATCTTGGAAAGTTCTGGAGGAAATGGCTCAGGGCAATTAGCCCTTCCTTTGGTTTAATGTTGTTTGATGTTTCTAGTTTCAATTGCCGTTCATCTCCAGCCTGTATCTTGCCCTGGTAATGAAATATTTTCTTTTGTTTATGGGACAGTATGTCAATGGCTTGCTATGTAGGATAACAGAGCTCACCCAATAAGTGATATTAAGTGTTACTGAAATAACAGAATTCCCCAGATACGGATTGAACATGTGGAGGAATATAAATTTGTAGTGTACAGTGGTATGTCATTGTCCTGTGCTGCAGAATCCCCTAGTAGAAGCTCATGTGCATTCTAATGGCTAGGCACAATTTGGCTGAATTCAGGGGACTACAGAAGCTTTGGGCCTGACCCTCTTTTGCCTTGCGCTCTTTGTAGTCATTTACATATTATATACATTAAGTGTGAATAACTGCCATCGATTTGGTAGCCTTTTATACCTGCTTTGAACAAGTATAAATGACTTCACAAAGGTGCCTAGGAGCGGAGGTACACATCTGCATTCCCTTGCTTCTATGGATATATGCTCAAACCTTAATAGTAGAATAAACACAATATTTATGATTAAATAATAAAACGTCTATAGATAATTGAAGTTTGCTAGATTTATCTAGGCTGTGTTGTAAGTACATAGAATCTCTGATATACATCTCATATGTGTTTAATTTCCCCAGACCATTTCTATGTGTAAAACACATCTCACCGTCAGGCATGGCCAGATGCACTGCACCTGAGCTCATCGTGTGTGAATATGCAAAAGATGTTTAAGATGTATGTTAAAGTCCTATTCAACTGCAATGTTGTGGCTCTCTGGATTTGCATGCTTGCTCATTTAAATTATCATCTGGTCTTTAGATCCGCTGAGGGTTAGGCAGAAGAAATCTACAACCCATTGGTTACAAAAAATAGGTCTACCACTTTTAACGTAGAGTCTTTTCATTATATGAAGATTATTATTGGCTACTTAAGTATCTGGACCCAGTGAGATTCTCTAGCTAAGCAAGCAAAATGATTATTTTTACTACCTAGACTGTGATGATACACAGATTATACAAATCAAATTTTATATCACAATGGAGAACTTTGCCCTTTAGGTGTGAAAATTTACATCCCGATTTCCATTGTTTCTATATATTTTAATAGCAGATATGTCATTCAGCTATTCAACCAAGAAAAATAATTCATAGGGTCAAACACAGCTGGTGCTGATCTAATAGATAAAACAAGTCTATCTACAAAGAAGTCTGAACTATCAATACAAGTGAAAATACCCCTTATTCTTTTTTTTTTTTAAGTGTAGAGAACAGCCAGTAAAGGAGAAAAAAAGGCACCAAAACACACACAACGTAGTGCAAGATGCTCCCTAAACTTCCATCAGAGCTGTGCAAAAATATTCTCAACAGTGGCCAGGCATGATGGGCCGGATACTCAGCTGATCTAAATCAGTTATATTGCAGCAACATGGATTTACACTAGATGAGGATCTGGCCCCTTGTTGCTGAGGATATGCCTAAAGCACAAACTTTTGATGTACCCTTCTTAAGACATTTTTGTGGAAATGAAAGGTAGTTTCCAGGCATGTTGCCATGATAATGGCAAGTGTACACCAGGGAAAAATTCAGGATGTTGTCCTAGGTGTGGAATCACAATTTTCCCCCATTAAACACTGTTTTTGCACAGAGCAGTAGCAACAGTTAGTCCATGACCAGTTTTGGCAATGCTCAAACATCTCCGTCTTCGTACATGAGTGCTCCCAAAGTGGGAACGTATAGTATTACTCAGCTCTTAGCCCCACCCTCTTTGAGTTGTCCTCAAGTTGTTCCATCCACGTGTTATTTAATGAAGAATGTCACACATCCCCTCTTTTCTCCAGTTTCTGGTTCTTTCACCCTCAGAAACCTGTAGCACAGCCATCATCTTTCCAGGTAAGGACAACAGAACAGAGAGACCCTTTGGAGTCTGTCAATGCTATTCCTGAAATTAGCCACAGGGGTCACTGTTGAGCAAAGGGAGGCAACCACTGGTCCTCACCCTTTGCTCCTCCAAACTCTTTCAGAAGGAAATGCAAACACAGACCAAAGTGTCTGTCCATATACATTGGAACATTCACAACTCAATGAGGAGCCTAATATCAAAATAGTGTGTTTGAGGTATTGTTCCATTGCATGGGGAAGATTAGACAATGACAAGTACTATTAACAATATGGTAGCTATTGCATATCACTGAATCGTTCTCTGGCGTGCGTTACCTTGTGTGTATGGGGTCAGGTTTATTCCTTCTGCAGTTCTTGATGTTTCTGTAAATCAACATATGGTAACACTATTTCTCCTATCAGATGCTTGGTATGTTTTGCCCTGTAACTGTGATTAGGAAAGGCAACGAAGGCTAAGCTCAAAACCTGTTTTCCCCAACTAAGTCAACACAAACACAACCCAAGTAGTGCTTAAAAATAAGACATCTGAGAGCAGGCATATTCCATGCAGGTTATTAAAATACTGAATCTCATGCTGAACAGATTAATAGGTCTGAACTATTCAGAAAGAAATCTCATAATGGACCTCTTTGCAGGGATTCTGTATCCACATCTTGTTCTTTATCGAGGCAGGTTAAGAAGCTATTTTGCTACAATACATTTTTTTAAAAACAGATCCAATTTTGAATGGTGTATTTGACACATGGTCTCTTGTTTAATATAAAAAGGGAAACCATTTTAAAGAGATGCTGGTATATGCAGATATTGGTGTGTATAACAGTTCACACTTCCTCGCCAGACCAGTATTGGGTTCTTGTCTATAAATGCTGTGCAGGTTGGTAACAAAATTAATATCAACTGGTGGCTGCTAGAAGGTCTATATCAGGGGTTCTCAAAACTTCCCCGTATCCCCCTTCTGACAATAAAAATTACTACATGGCCCCAGGAGGGGAGACTGAAGCCTGAGCCCGCCTGAGCCCCACTGCATTGGGCATGGGGCAGCGGCAAAGCTGAAGCCTCAGGGCTTCAGCCCCAGGTGTGGGGCTTGTAACCTAAGTCCCTACACTCAGGGCTGAAACCCTCAGGCTTCGGCCTTGGGTGCTGAGGCTTGGGCTTCGGCCCTGTGTCCCAGCAAGTTTAAGCCAGCCCTGGCCCCGCTTTGGGGTCCCCGACCCACAGTTTGAGAACTGCTGGTCTATCTGATGTACGTTTGTTGGTGTTAGTCCAGCTTCCAGTAGCCAGAGGGTGAGATTTTTGAAGACTGCAAAAAGAGTTGGGCATTGTAAGGATGCGGACTTACCCGGTGGCGCCTCCTGCTGGTCTTCTCAGGAAATTAGCTCATTCCAGCTCCAGAGCACCCTCTGCAGGCTGGTGAGCCACCTCACCTGTGGCCCCAAGTCCCTCCTGGACCCTGGTGCCCCTTTCGCTGGGGTGCTATCCCCTGGCAGTAAACCCCCCCAACAATCCCTGTGGGTCTCCCCTCCCCCGGGAATCCCCACCCACTACCCCCACCTTGCCTCAGTTTGGCCACTGCCAGTCATCGCTTAGCCCCTGCTCGCTGGGCAGACTGCAGTGTATAAGCCACTCAGTACAGGCGAGGGGGTTTGGACCTGCTGCCTCCGCCTACCTGTGGGCTGCCCCCTGCAACCCCTGTACCAAGTTGGCCTAAGCCTAGGCCACAGCCTGGGGTTCTCTCAGGCCAGAGCTCCCCAGCTCCTCCGGCCTTCCCCAGCCCTGCTCCACTCTAGGTACCTGCTCAGGTCCCTGCAGCCAGGCCCCTCTCCCTCTGAAAGCAGAGAGGGACTGTTTGCTCGTGGCTCACTGCCAACTTATAAGGACCAGCTGAGCCCTAATTGGGGTGTGGCTCCAGCTGAGCCTGCCTTCCCACTCAGCCTGGGGCTGCTTGCGCCCGCCCACCCCCGGGTTTCCAATAGGCACAGCCCGCTCCTGGGCTGTTTTCAAGCCCCTCTGGGCCGGAGCAGGTACCCACCCCGCTACAGGCACCCAGTACCCTTAAGCATTTTTCAAACCCGCATTCTGTGTGTCCATATCACATCTCCACCATTGACACCCTGGTTTGAAGACTTAATAGACATTTGTGCTTCTTCTGTGGCCAGAAAAAGTACTTCAGTCTTGGCATTCTGGAAACTTTCACGATCGCAAACTCAGCAAAAAGCGGGTTTTTTTTAAATATGCCATTGGATGAGAAATAACCAACCACCACAGAAACACTGTCCTTCTGATAAGCACAAAGACACTTTTTTTGCATCACAAAAACAGGTGTGTCAGCAAAGCCAGCTTCAGATGGAATACTGACCTGGAGAAGCTTTTCATCAGCAATGGAGGAGCGTGGCTAGTAAAATATCCCAGCCAGCCAGCCCCACACAAGCAGCATAAGTTACCACACGCCAGCTAATCTAACAGTCTGCCAAAACCCAGGTAGTTCACAACCAAATGATTCCATTGTCTGCCAAAAATATCTTCTCGTGGCAGGATTTTTCAGCCAAAAAACAGAACCTAAATTGGAAAACATGAATAAAAATTGAAAACAAAACACCTTAAAATTATGTGGCCTTGGATGAACTCTACATGTTCTCTTGAAATTAAACCTATTATCTAAGAGCTGCAATTAGAAGGAATCTACATGTCACACAAGAGAGAAAAGTAGAAGATCATTCCTGAGACTGGACTTTTCAGGAATGCTTTCAGCCGACCAGTGCTAACTCTTCCATATCATCACTCCTGCCTACTATATTAGCGTTTCCCTTGGAGAGCCACCAGGTTTCCACACTAACTCTAGCCATAATTTGGAGCATCATTAGAAGTGTTGAGGCACTGAGTGCTGGAAGCGCCGATGGGAGTCTCTGCCCTAGCTCTTAATACCAGGAACACAAGCCAGCATCAATGATGCATGCCATGTTGTAGGGATTTTTAGATTTCCAAAAACAAACCACCGTTTATGGCGTTCAGACTTACAGGGTTGGGTTTTCTGCTAACTTATTTGATACCTAGCTAACGGCACTGGCTGTGTTAAAGATCATAGCATACGTAATGGCATATCTATCTTGGGGGACTATGGGTATGGGAAGAACCAGCTCCGCTACCAAGTACATCAGTTTCAAATTGCTCTCTACACCCCCAGTTAACCCGTGTTTCGTGTTGCAAAAGCGAGTGTTGCTCCATAAAATAGCCAGCAAGGATACCTCTCAACCTAGATGGAATCATGTGTTATCTGCTAGAGAGAGCACCTGCCATATTTTTTTATACTTTGCTTTTTTCATTTAGATATATAGCATTGCCAGGGTTAACTTTGCCTCTGCCATACTTGTTACTCTCTCCAATGACTTAAGTACATATTGCTTGCCTTTATAAAGGCAGGAGTATGCCATACCTAGTTTTCAGGGATATTTTTCTATGTGCTATCCACTACTTATTTCCATACAGGCAAACATCTAGCTCCATTTCCCCTCCCCCTCTAGTGCAGAGGTGGCCTGACCGTTTTGTTTTTCAGAAAAAGCAGGGTTGGGGCGGGGGGCGTTTAGAAAAAAGTTCCTGGTACAGAAAACAAATGTCTTTTACACTCATCAGATTGACACTTCATGCTCGCAGTTGTGACATGTCCCGCCCCGTTCCATCACTCCACTTTATGTCACCATTGTCATGAAATGGGATGTGACCGATATGAGTGGATGGGAGGTTGGGAGATTTCCAGATGTGCAGAATGGCCCAGTATGAATTCACCCATGCTATATGCAGATTGCCTAGCAGCCATTTATTTTGGATGATCCATGTATTAGAAGCAGGCTACTTTGGCACAGCTCTAGATGTTGCATGAACTCCTCCTGCTTTGCTAATTTAATCCTCATCAGTACTGCCATCCTCCATGCTGCACCTCAGCCGCTGAAAAGAAATGCAAATGAATGAGATTTAGAACTTGGGACGTTTTCAGACAAGGTGAGGCTCCCGTTGCTTTGCTGCACTGAACAAGGAGCCTTTGGTTGCAACTCCTTTGGCTGAGCGACTGTGTATCAATAACGCTCCCTACGAGCCGCAGCCTCCCTGCATTTTGCAGCGATGACATTCCCTCTTGCTCAATTAATAATGCATTTCTAACCCTTCTAGCATTGCTTTACCATGTGCAGATCTACGCGAACACTTCACGTAAAGGACCCATCCAATATCAGAGCAGGTTCAAAATTCTCCTGCATTTGCTAACATCCGCCCAGGTTCACAAATAGCCTGCAACTCCAGGGTGATGTTTACATCTGTTCATCTGACTTCCCTACCCTAATGTGCCCACAGCTGTTCACCTTAACTTGTTTGTTTTCTGTGGTTCTGGTGACTTGCTCTCTTTCCTGCTGGGTGTACTGAGGGTGGGTGGCCCCCTCATGGCTCTCCCCTGGGTTTTGGATGTAGACAATGTCTGCTTCCCCTGCTGCAGCAGCTCGGGCTGACTCCAGGTGTAGAAACATAATCCTCACCACAATATACCAGGAACCACTTGCGATTACCTGACCACCTGAGGCTAGGAATGACAAGCCCCATCGATCACTGGGGTACACAGGAAATCCAGAGTTACTGCACTAGGGATGATGGGGTGTCTCAGTGAGATGGCTACAGAGGGAGTGGGGTGTCTCTGCCTCCACTGCACCTCTCAGTGTGTTGGGGTTTCGGCTTGACTTCCCTCCCCGAATATCCTAAGGACAGGGAAGGCGAGTAGCCAGTTCTGTGCAGACCCCCTTGACAACTCTGCAGAGGCAAGTCAGACCAACAGTGGCATCTAAGAGCCAGGTGAAGGTACCTGTGTAGAACCCAAAGCTCCAAACTTGTGTTGGTTGGTTCTCGGCCAGCTGCAGCAGCTAGCCTTTGCACAGCCCTTATCCTACGGAGCATCTGGGAACTCGCACAAGCACCAGTTACATAGCTGAAGTGATTGGTAATAAGACCATTAGAGTGGCTATACTGGGTCAGATCAATGGCCCATGCAGCCCAGCATCCTGCCTTCTGACAGTGGCCAGTGCCCGATGCTTCAGAGGTAATGAACAGAACAGGGCAATCCAATGCAACACAGACCAAGCCAGGCACTGCTAGGCTACCAGTTTGAATCTAGCCAAAATTGACAGTGAACGAAAGTTGTTGGCACGTGATGGTAACAATGTCTTTAGGCAGTGAGTTGTGTAGTCTGTCCTCTGAGAAGAGGATGGAGACATCCACAGCACACAATACCCCGCACGAATTGCCTGCTGCCTGGGCAAAGAGTGCAATGATTAGAAGGACATAGAGGAGAATGCTCCCACTGGAAGTAACATCACGAGGTCAGGGATAAGCCAAAACTGGCAGGGCAGAAGAAACTGCCACTTCTACTACCTGCTCTGTGGATGAATAAAGGACTTCGTACCCTGGGACTGTCAATCTGGCTTTTCTTCAGCAGCACAAGTTTCACTAATAAATAGAAATAAAATTTGCTCAAATTTTAAGTTACAGTAAAACTCCTTTTCCTACATTTTTAATGGTCTCTTGCAGAAGGCACAAGGAGGATAATGGAATGGTCTCTGTGATACCTTGCTAACAAGCTTCTGCAACCAGTAATGAACATCCTAATATACTATGGAGAACAGAGCGTGAGAGCTGTGCACATACTGTACCGGAAGAGTGCTAGCGAATTGAATCATGCAATTTACATTGCATCCTTTCTAAACTATTTCCTACCTGCAGTTTAAGAAATGTTAAGTGTCAGAAGCCAGAAAGGGCAAGAGATACCAGTGTGTTTAAGGAGAGGCAAGGAACAGAATCAGAGACAAATAGGAGGCATTGTAAAGGACAAAGGATCTGGTGAACAGTAAGAAGGCAGGAAATAAAAATATTAAGATCAGAAATGAAAATGAGTCTAAACGAACATGAAGCATCTCAACAGCTGTGTGTAGAGAAAGTGAAATTAAGAAATAAGGCCTCTTAAGAAGTGGTACAGGAGACTGGGGTAGAAGGAGACAGCTAATATTAAAGAGCTGTTTTGCATCCAAAATTAATCACTCTTATGCCACTCTGTTTTCACTACAATGTACACAACCGTATCATTTGACTGTACGATTTATAGGGCAGCAAATCTGTCTCTGGTTCCTTTCTCTACCTGTTGTGAAGCACTATTCAGAGCTATGGCATTACAGGAATTATAATCACAATATTACAGACCGAGAATGTGGATGTTTAGAGCAATTGAGGATCAGATTCCCAAGAAAGAAAGAAAGAAAGAAAAGGATTTTTAAGGAAACATGCGGATGCAGCAGAGCCTCATTAAATGACATTAACAGGAACAAGCCTTATTGGAGATTTAATGAGGACTGGATTATTAGTCACTCAGGATGGGACCCATGGAGCTAAAATAATGCTGGCTGCCCTGACAATATCAAGAAGAGAGGACAAAGCTTTGGCATGTTCTGTAGCTATCACAGAGTCAGTCCTAGTGGTCCTTCATTGGTCATGAATTTTTTTTTTAATGAAAAAAATTCAACTATTTTATTATGCACTGCTGCTACTGACATGTCATAATAATATAAAGATAAAACCCCCATAAAATATAATGCATCACTTGAAGTAAAGTTAAAGGCTGGGGGCCAGATTTTAAAAGTGCCTAAAAATGCAGATATGCGCCTAGTAGGATTTTTAGAAGTGCCTAGGTGCTTAACTCCCATTAGATATATTTCTAAAAGCCCAGACGGTATGGGCCTGATGCAGAAATTCATGGGGAAAGTTCAGGCCTGTTATGTAGAAGGGGAAACTGGATGATCATAATGGCCTTTTCTGGTCTGAAAGTCTATGAATTACCAGGATCAAAACCATAAAAGCACAGAGATGGTGGTGGCAGTTCCCCTAAGAGCCATGGCTCAGAAGTAAATGCCTTTCTGAAGTCTCAACTCTGACAGACCAGTCACTGGAGGAGCAAATGCTCCTATTTCTTATAAGTTTCCTATAATTTCAGAAGCACTGTCTCAGATGTGTGGTTTCTGGAGGAATTTTGTTTTTAATTGTTGAATGTATAGAGTCGTACAGATGCTATAGATTATAGTGTGCACAATTTCATGACTGAAATACAGGACAGGAAAATGGAATGCTTTCCATTCCAGACTGAAATGACAGGGCCCCCAGTGGCAAACCTAGAATGAATATTTTTAATCCATGCAAAATTAGATTAATTTCAGTCACCTCCCACACTCCCATGAAGAATATTTGTCTTTGAAAATTTTCTGTTGGGCAGTGACAAGAGACACCCTTCATTTGAAGATCTACCAGCAATACCAGCTTCTGTAAATACGTTATCTCAGGTTAACTCATACAAGTATATCCTTTATCAAACAGAAGTTTGATACACAAAAAACAAAAAAGGTATCCTAAACATGAGCTGTTTTTCTATTAAAAGCTTCTATTTTGTTTACAAATGGATGGACTAAATAAGAGTCCAGATTCAATTTGGAAACTATGTTATATCTAGAGCTGATCAGCGCATGATTTTTCCTGCAAATAATTTAAACAAAAATGGATTGTTTTTTCTATTTACATCAACATTTTTCTGGGGGCGGGAGCATAAATCAGAGTTCATGTCGCAGTCCTCATCAGTGCCCGGCCCAGGACAGGGAAGCTCATGATCCAACTAGTGGACCAAATTTGGTGATGAATCTTGGTCACATGCCATCTGAGGCAGGTTGCACATATGCTAAGAAGGAAAACATTTTTCTTTGAAATGTTTCATTAAAAGATGGAAAACCCAAATTTTCATGTTCAGCAACTGAAAAAATTATTTTCTTTGCCTTTCAGTTGCTGGAAAGCAGAATCATAGAATCATAGAATCTCAGGGTTGGAAGGGACCTCAGGAGGTCATCTAGTCCAACCCCCTGCTCAAAGCAGGACCAAACCCAATTAGATCATCCCAGCCAGGGCTTTGTCAAGCCTGACCTTAAAAACCTCTAAGGAAGGAGATTCCACCACCTCCCTAGGTAACCCATTCCAGTGCTTCACCACCCTACTAGTGAAAAAGTTTTTCCTAATATCCAACCTAAACCTCCCCCTCTGCAACTTGAGACCATTACTCCTTGTTCTGTCATCTTCTACCACTGAGAACAGTCTAGATCCATCCTCTTTGGAACCCCCTTTCAGGTAGTTGAAAGCAGCTATCAAATCCCCCCTCATTCTTCTCTTCTGCAGGCTAAACAATCCCAGTTCCCTCAGCCTCTCCTCATAAGTCATGTGCTCCAGCCCCCTAATCATTTTTGTTGCCCTCCGCGGGACTCTTTCCAATTTATCCACATCCTTCTTGTAGTGTGGGGCCCAAAACTGGACACAGTACTCCAAATGAGGCCTCACCAGTGCCGAATAGAGGGGAATAATCACGTCCCTCGATCTGCTGGAAATGCCCCTACTTATACAGCCCAAAATGCCGTTAGCCTTCTTGGCAACAAGGGCACACTGTTGACTCATATTCAGCTTTTCGTCCACCGTAACCCCTAGGTCCTTTTCTGCAGAACTGCTGCCCAGCCATTCGGTCCCTAGTCTGTAGCAGTGCATGGGATTCTTGCGTCCTAAGTGCAGGACTCTGCACTTGTCCTTGTTGAACCTCATCAGATTTCTTTTGGCCCAATCCTCTAATTTGTCTAGGTCCCTCTGTATCCTGTCCCTACCCTCCAGCGTATCAACCACTCCTCCCAGTTTAGTGTCATCTGCAAACTTGCTAAGGGTGCAGTCCACACCATCCTCCAGATCGTTGATGAAGATATTGAACAAAACCGGCCCCAGCACCGACCCTTGGGGCACTCCACTTGATACCGGCTGCCAACTAGACATGGAGCCATTGATCACTACCCGTTGAGCACGACCATCCAGCCAGTTTTCTATCCACCTTACCGTCCATTCATCCAGCCCATACTTCCTTAACTTGCTGGCAAGAACACTGTGGGAGACTGTATCAAAAGCTTTGCTAAAGTCAAGAAATAGCACATCCACTGCTTTCCCCTCATCCACAGAGCCAGTTATCTCATCATAGAAGGCAATTAGGTTAGTCAGGCATGACTTGCCCTTGGTGAATCCATGCTGACTGTTCCTGATCACTTTCTCCTCCTTTAAGTGGTTCAGAATTGATTCCTTGAGGACCTGTTCCATGATTTTTCCAGGGACTGAGGTGAGACTGACTGGCCTGTAGTTCCCCAGATCTTCCTTCTTCCCTTTTTTAAAGATGGGCACTACATTAGCTTTTTTCCAGTCATCCGGGACCTCCCCCGATTGCCATGATTTGTCAAAGATAATGGCCAATGGCTCTGCAATCACATCGGCCAACTCCTTTAGCACCCTCGGATGCAGTGCATCCGGCCCCATGGACTTGTGTTCGTCCAGCTTTTCTAAATAGTCCCGAACTACTTCTTTCTCCACAGAGGGCTGGTCACCTCCTCCCCATACCGCGCTGCGGAGTGCAGCCACCTGGGAGCTGACCTTGTCTGTGAAGACAGGGGCAAAAAAAGCATTGAGTACACTAGCTTTCTCCACATCCTCTGTCACTAGGTTCCCTCCCTCATTCAGCAAGGGGCCCACACTTTCCTTGACTTTCTTCTTGTTGCTCACATACCTGAAGAAACCCTTCTTGTTACTCCTAACATCTCCGGCTAGCTGCAACTCCAAGTGTGATTTGGCCTTCCTAATTTCACTCCTGCATGCCTGAACAATATTTATATACTCCTCCCTGGTCATTTGTCCAATCTTCCACTTCTTGTAAGCTGCTTTTTTGTGTTTAAGACGAGCAAGGATTTCACTGTTAAGCCAAGCTGGTCGCCTGCCATATTTACTTTTCTTTCTACACCTCGGGATGGTTTGTTCCTGCAACCTCAATAAGGAGTCTTTAAAATACAGCCAGCTTTCCTCGACTCCTTTCCCCCTCATGTTATTCTCCCAGGGGACCTTGCCCATCAGTTCCCTGAGGGAGTCAAAGTCTGCTTTTCTGAAGTCCAGGGTCTCTGTTCTACTGCTCTCCTTTCTTCCTTGTGTCAGGATCCTGAACTCGACCATCTCATGGTCACTGCCTCCCAGGTTCCCATCCACTATTGGATGGGAATGAAAATGGACATGTCAGAAAAATGTTCATTTAATTGAAAAAGCCATTTTCTGTCAAAAAATGTTTGTATGGACATTTTTTTATCTGCTTAGACTATATTCCACTTCATTTCTATGTGCTTAGCTGGGACATCTGCTTTATTGAGACAACTCCCCAACCACCACTTTAGCATAACAAATGGCAATGACTGCAACTTAATCAGAAGAGAATTAGCATTGGCTTCATGGAGACGTATTTAGCTAGTGCCAATGGGTTGAGTGGTGCTTTACCAGCTGTTGTATAAAGGTGGGAAATTCTACACTCTGGGGGTAGGGAAGGAAAGGGAGGGCTTCCCCCAGAACAGCCTCAGAAGACATGGGCCTAACCTTTTCAGTTCTGAAGGAAGGAAAGACTGAGTCTGAAACTTGAAACACTAGTCAGGAGAGGAAGGGGAAGGAATTTAAAAGCAAAAAAACCAGAAGGAAGTTCTCTCCCCCACTCCACCATCTTCTCCCCTCAACCTGAGAAAAAGCAACACTAGTATTCAAACTCTTGAAATGTTTCCTCAGGGGGGAGAAGACCTGAAAACTGCCTCAAGTCCCCTTTCGTTATTTTGCCCCCATTTTCCTCACTCTTCTGCTCTCAATGGCTGGAGTCCCTCATACAACACTGCAGGACAGACATGAGTTACCCTGCCCATCTTAGATCACAGAGAAGGTGTATCAGTACAGAAGTGGTTTCTTTCAGAGTTATTTTTAAATTTAGAAGTGGCCTCTTTTCATCATGTCACTAGGTTGTCCCAATTAAGAGGAGTCTACGGTGCTGATAATGTCGCCAATCTATGGGCCACCTAAGACTTCATGGTTACCATTTTACTGCATGCCGCAGCCACTTGGAGCTTTACAGTGGCAGCAGAGACCGAACTCAGACCTTCTGATCTCAGCTCAGGTTCCTACCACTCAGGCTAAACGAGAATCCTTGTTGGCTGTTAACTCAGAAGAGAAGGGAGAGTTGGAAGGAAGAGAACTTTCTGAAGTATTTCCATCAGTCATGCCCTAAAAAATTAAAATTAGTTCATGCCCTGGACTCCCCTGGATCTTCTGTGCTGGAAATACAGGGGCCAGACACTCAAGTGGTATAAATGGGTTTAACTCCACTGAAGTCAGTGAAACAGTGGCCATTTACACCAACTGAGAATCTGGCCCATAAAATGAAAGCCATCCTGCTTGTTCAACTTTAGCATAGTTCCTGGGCACTGCTCGAGATTCTGAAGCAAATTAGTTGACTTATTAGCCTAATCTCAGGAAATTATAGCAAACAATGCATACATAATCCCGGGTTTAGAGAAGCAGTAGTAGTGGCCCATTTAGTATGCTAAAACTAGGCTAGCCAAACTCCTTTCCCCCTAAACTTCTACTCTGGGAAGCATTTTAGAGTAGGAAATCCCAGCTCACCAACAACACTGTCATTCCAAAATGATCACCATATTTCCAGAGAAAATATCAGCTAGCAGAGTGTATTTTTGTTGCACACACTATTAGATATGCATAGCAACTATTTTAGAACTCTCCTACTCCAGGAAGAATGTTAACAGGCCAGGTTCTATCACACAAGTCAAAGTTGCCTTTCTAAAGCTGAAAAACGTTCAGGTCATCTTTACATTGAGAGTCATTATGGGCTACCAGAATAAAATATTTTCCTGTTTGCTTCAAGTATCAAAAAACCATCAAGCTGTCTGAGTTTGCCAAGATACTAGAGACAAGCTAGCTTGATGCGAGACAAATGGAAGCATTTTAGTAAATATTTAAGATGATAAAATGGAGGGATATCTGATGCAGCACAGGTTGCTGAAAAATTGCAAAGGTACGATCAGGTTTCAGGAGAGGCAGGTCATACCTCAGAAAATCGCTGGAATTCTTTGAATGCACTGTATCGCCACCAGGACAGACAAGGGAAATAGCAGTGGACTTCGTTTTTCAAAGTATTCAACAAAGTTCCTCACTTGAGGTTAATGACCTGTGGAGTCGAGGAACAGAACAGAAGAAAAATTGCTGGAGTGAAAAATGACTTTAAGGGCAAAAGCCACTAGGAAGCTGTAAATACAATATTGAAGGCAGGGAAAATGTTACCATTGTGTTTGCAGGTGAATAAATGGCGGGACCTCACTGAGTAATTATTTTTAAATGCTCATTAAAGGTGCTGGATTCATAGCTTGGAGTCCATGGAAGTACTCTTCTAATCCACAGCACTGGTAATGCCTGGGCCCTGCAATAGGAAGCTCCTCCCACACCTTTCTGTGAATGCACTTCAACCCTGACCTGGGGTGAACAACTGGAGGTTTGAAAGGGTACTTCATTCTCCCGGCTCGTTTAGTCCTTGCCCTTTCTGCTGAGGTGGCCAACAGAAGTGCCAGCTGTGACAGAAGAAGCAGCAGTTCTGAGTAAGCTTGAAAGCTTGTCTCTCTCTCCCACCAACAGAAGTTGGCCTAATAAAAGATATTACCTCCCCCACCTTGTCTCTCAATTGCGACAGTGCCATGTACTGGCCAGTGCATACATTCTACTGACTGGAATGGCGGACATGGCTCAAGTGTGTATTATAAATGGAGAGGTTTAAACTATTCATAATGCAATGCAAGATGACTTGAAGTTCAAGATTTTCCACAGCATGTCATGACCTGGAAAGAGGAAGCCATGTCTGCAAAATGTCTCACTTGCCATTTGTTTTTATTTTAAAGTGAAATGGACCCATTTTATGGTGAGAAATTGAGTCACACTTGACAGAACTATACATATTGTGGCAAAATACCTTGTTCACCTCAGCAGGCTCAGTCCTTTTTAGCCTTGGAGACACAGGTTTGGGCAAGGCAATCCTTTGCGGTGGCACACAGTCCGGCTATTCCTTTCCTCAGTCAGTCCCTTGTGCCTGTTTTCCTTCCCTTCTGGGGAGGGAAAGCAGCCTCCCTTCCTGGAAAGGCTCAGTGTCTTGCTGCACCCAGCCTACTGTCAGCTTCCTTGCTTTTCTCACTCTTCCCCCCCCTCCCCCTTTCCTAACAGAGGAGGGTTTAAAAAGGTCTCAAGCAGTTGGAGTCAGCTGAACCTAATTGGTTCTCTAGCAACCCCTTTTCCAGCTGAACCTTATTACCCTGTAGTTACCTCTCCTCAGTGGATAGGGAGGGGCCTTTTAACCTGCTGGGACTGATGACTGACACCCCCGCCCTCCTTTGAAGCGGTTTGTCCGGGGTTTACCGCAATGTACTTCAGTCCACACATCAAAAACAGGTAGGCGTTTTAACACCTTCAGTATGAGAAATGGCCATGTCACCGACATTTTACTTAAAAAGGGGTGTTGAAGGTGCAACAGGATATGAAACAAAATTGCCAAAATTCAATCAAGTTGTATGGGCTACTCCCTATGTTAAGGTTCCGTTTATACGTAGTTTATAAGTGATTCACAGATAGGTTAATAAATGGTGATTCAATTGTTGCAGATTGTTAGAGAGTTCAACAGGTTACTTGACACCATGACTTATAATCAGCTTATCACCTTCTATTGAGGGGCTTATGTCCATCCATAACCACCTGACAAAAAACCATTTCCATCGATAATCAAAATTTACAGATAGGCAAAGAAAGAAAAATGTTGCTTGAGCTCTTACAGTCAAAATCCAGTGATTTAGACTTTTTAATTAGACTTATTACAAATAGACTAGTGAATGAATAGTAAAAACAGATCATTTGTAGATTTATGGCTATTTACTTTATATATTTTGACATGACATTGACACTTTGTGTTTTAACACTTTATAAAGCTTTAACTTTTTTAATCTCAACATCTGTCATTAAATTACCCGCTGACCTCCCCACTGTATAATCTCCCACAACTGTGAAAATTTAAATAGATAAAAATCTAAAAAAAACCCCTAAAAATAAACATTATCCATCAAAATTATAAACAAAAATTAAAAATTTAGTTCTGCTGAGCCTGTCTATAACACATTACTATTCGTGTCTGTAACATGCCTTCATCTACTAATCATTTATTAGCCCCTTATAAACTATTCACATATGGATCTTTACTATGATGAACCTATATTTGTATGAATTTTGCAAGGCTCTAGTCAAATTCAATTTTTCTTTAAATCAGGTGCTAAGAGCTTGAGTTGTTCAGTGTTTCAGGATTGAGCCCCAAATCAATGGCAAAACTCTACAGAAATCATCCCAGGTGCAGGATCCAGCCCTCTGAGCAGAAGGACTGGAGTTCTTTCCCTACTCATTTCACAGATAAGACATGGGAGGATTTAGAGCGCCTGCAGTGAGTATGTGGACTGGCAAATTGCAAATGCATCTTAATCCAGGTATACAGCACATCAACAGAATAATGTCTTGAAGCAAAGAATAAAAAAAAAAAGCAGCTATATTTGCTGAAAAGGCAAGGCTGTGCTTTATAGTGTAGGAGAGATTTGGGAGCACTTGAAGAAAAATCCCTGGAGTCCCCAGCCCTATGTACAGTGCTGTATGGCTACAGCGAACAAAGCAGATGTGATTCTGTGTTATAGTGCAGGAGTACAATATAAATCAAGGAAGGTGGTAGTAGTGTAAATGTTATATTTATAATGGAAATGCTGATACGACCCCAATTTATAGAGGTGCTAGCAGCAGCAGCTATAATATGGCTAAATATCATTTAAGCAGTGTTTGCAGATCTGATCATTGTATCTTAAAAGGAACATATTGTACTCACTCTTGAAGAGGTAAACCATCAGCTATGAATCAACCAGAATGACTAAATACATACCGCACTAGCTAAAATTGAGAAAAAAAAATTTATTCTGATACTGTATTTGTTCTTTACATCTCAAAAGCTGGAGGAAGCAATCAAATTCATAGCACTTTCTTCTTCTATAAGTTATATTAAAAAACTCAATTGGTTTGGGATTTATTGCTCTGAATTGACAGTGAACTTCAAATTCATACAAAAGAGCCATCTCATTACAACAAGATTTAAAAAGACTGGCTCAGAATTCACCAGAAAAAGTTCACATGGAATATATAAAAATTAAATAACGTATACGAGAATAATCTTTGAGTACGCAGCATGAATCGTTTTTTCTGTTGTATCATTTTAATCTGTAAAACTGAGACAGAAACCCCAAACTAATTTTTGTATGACAGTTTAACAAAAACAATACAAATACAAATTGCTACAGAAGATAGGACCAATTATAGAAGAGTGCAGTCAAGTTAATGGAGTTACATTTTGAATCAGATGATCCAAACAAAAATGTAAGTGTTGTCCAAGAATAATACTTTGCATTTAAACATAGTATTTTTATGCAAGGATTCAAAATGTGACATTTTATACCTTTGAAATAAGATAAGGTAAGATTTGTTATACCCATTTTATAGATAACCTCATTGTGACCCAGTTTACTTAAGAGCCAGAAGGTCAAAGATATTTAGACCTCTAAAGATTTAGATAGGTGTCTACTGGGGTTTTCAAATGCACCTATCTCCATCTCTAGTTGCCTAATACCTCTAAAATCTGACCTTAAGTGATTTGCAGCAAGTTAGGAGGAGAGAGGATAATACAACTCAGCTGACTTCCAGGTCTCCCCTTGAACCAGTGTATGACATTCCCCTCCCAAATAATGGGTAACAGAGAAAAGGATCTAAAAAAGTTATCACAGTTTGATAAAAGAAAAAATACAAAACTGTTTCACATCCTTTCCTTAGTCCTTAAGTTCCTTCTGTCCGACTGACATCGGGCAGTCCTGTACCTCCATCGATTATGGTCACTCACTAGTTGTGGTACTTCTCCCAGGTGATGTCAGTGCAGTCAATATCCTCTGTCACTGTCTTCCATCGGTTCTTCCTTGGCTTTCCTAGTTTTCTCTTTCCGCCCTCGAGTACCCAACTCAATGCTTGGTTAGCATGTCTCCCACCTTTCTTACCCCTTTTCCATCGGTTGACCAGCTTCCTACCTTCATAATCTTGATCTCTGCATTTACTTTCAATCCAATTTTTGCTGTTTCCTGTTTTACCTTGGATGCGAGGCCAATCATTCCATTCCAAGTCATATTTAGTAAAGCAATGTCGTTGACAGAGTGAAGGTCACGTAACTCATCTCTGCTAACCCATTTTACACCATCCATGATGCCTTTTGTACCCGCTTCCTCACCCAGTGATAAGACACCTTTGTCTAATTCAAGTCACAATATCAAACTACTACCCAAACCTGTATCCAATATTACTGCACATCTACTGCCATCAGAGAGACTCATTATGTTGATCAGCCTGCCTGGTATCCCATAGCTTCAGGCAATATTCCAGACACTATTGATAAAGTTAATAAAATTAATTAAGATGGATGTTTGCCAAGAAGAATCCTTTTGACTCTACTGTATAGGAGTGAATATCTCTTCACAACAACATGATCTAACTGGACAGAACCCAACCTGTTCTTCTCATAACATTCCATCCACTGCCTTCTTCATTCTATCCCAATACTCTTCTCGGGACTGATAGCAGTACAGTATCTCTCTAGTTCATGCAGTGAGTAAGATCACCTTTTTCTGGCAATGCCACAATGATACCACAAGACTGGAAAGATAGTATTTGTTCTTTCATATTTCATTAGAGTTTTGTTAGCTGCTTAATTAGAATTTTGCCTGTTCCCTTTAGCACCTCCACTTGAGTTCTGATCAACCCCAGGAGTTTTTCCCTATTTGAAGCCTTTGATGGCTGCTTTTAAATTACATTGGGTTTGTAGTCTCTCTTCTCTTTCTGACTTAGCATTGGTATTTCTTTCAAACCTGTGCATGATCATTGGCTCCAGACAGTTTAATATGGGATGGAAACTCTTTCCATTATACAGCTGCTTCTTCATGTGTTTTCATCATCTGTGCAGGAGAGTCCCTTTGAGAATCACCTGTAACCATCTGGTTCTTCATGGGACGTCTTTCTTTATATCTTTTCTTTACTTTTGTCTTTTTCTCTATATCCCACATCTGCCTCTAAAAGTTCTGCCTGTGTCTTGCACTGTTCCTTTTTTGCCCTCATAGCTTTCCATTCAATCACTGCCCGTGTTCCAGATGCAATCCAAGTCCATGCATCTTTCTTCAGCCCTCTTCAGAGGCCCATTACTCCCTCTGCTGTCTTAGCTACAGTCTTCATCCAGTTTGACCATCTGTGTTCCAGACTTTCATCAGCCTGGTCTGGTAAAACACCGGAGCATTGCTAAGTGCAATCTGATCGGCATTTATTTTTTGTAGTAACTGAGTGGCAATATGGAAAAGGAGAACTAGTGGGATAGATAAATAGATGAGACTTTGCAGCATTACCTCATTTCTCCATGCTTACCAGGAATATTACTATACTAGATCCAGAAGTAAAGTTATTTAGGACCTGCTGTAATGAAACACTTAAACTAGTGAGTTAATATAGTGGGTAATTTACCAGCCAGTAGGACCACTCATATGCTTAAAGTTAAGCACATGCTTAAGTGCTTTGCCAGATTAGGGCTCCCAGTTTAGGGCATTATGGTAAGGCAGTTAGCAAACTGAAGCACACAAATATCGTAGCTTATTTTCCATTAAAATCAGTTTATTCATGTTTTACCACTTATGTCAATGGTTCATAAGAAAACAAATTATACTGAGTTGATGATTATGCTAATTAGCCAGACAGTCCCTTACTAAACTAGGACGGTGAGAAAGATTCTGCTCAAGTGGTAACAGGTTCATCCCCACATCGCGCAAATTGACAAGGAAGAGCAGAAGATGCTCAGCTCAGATTTATGTGGACTATAATAAAACCTCACTGTAACTGGAAATGCAGACTTCACTCCACAATTTCCTGAGAACAGTCTTGATCTTCACAAAGAGTTTGCTTGTAGTGCAGTGTATTGCATCCCAATGTTTTGCATAAAAATTCATGAGGCATGATATCTATTTCAACTATACAGCAGTAAAGGTAAAGAAAAAGAAGTTTAGCCCTACAACTCAGATAGGATTCATTTTGAGTAATGATTGCAAACCAGCCGTGGAAATTACAGATGCTACTTGGTTCACTATTATTTTACAGCATCTCCGGTAATCTTCAGTGATCATTTATAACAGCGTGTCTGATGACTTTCAAAACATAACTGGAAAGGATACTTCTGTGGAGAGCGTGGCTACTCTAAGGAGAAATCAATCTTTTCTGCTCAGGGAGTGAACTTCATGCCATCATGATCAGACAGTTAAAAATTTCAACCTACAAAAATAGGGCTGTGGGTTCTTAGACATTTTGGCCTACTGAATTTGGTGCATGCGGAGCTAGAACTTTTGGCTTCTCTCCTTTTACTAAAAAGATGAATGCAAAATGAACAGAGTTTAGGAGTGAACCTAATCAATAACGAACTCGCCAGTAGTTAAAAACAAAGAACGAAATAGAGAGGCTCAGAGTAGGGCTGGGTGGACAAAGTGAAATCTAGGGATTGGCATTTGTTTTTGTTCTGCGTTGGAATGAAGAAAAGACCTTTCATAATTTTTCACAAACAAACAAACACAAGACCCACCCCAGCATAGACAATTGCACCATATTTAGGGCATTCACCTGCAATGGGGAAGACCAAGGTTTAAGGCCCTGCTCCAAATGAGGCAGTGCAGAGATTTGAATCTCTCACACCCCAGGTCAGTGTCCTCGGTGCTTACAGAGAGACTCACTGACCTCAGTAGGGCTCATACAGACACAGGGTCTCTCCGCATTAAGCTAACTGCAGGATGAGCACATAAGTGTGGCCAAGTCCCTGCAGACGAGCCCAGCACAATCAGAGCAAGAGTACGAAAATTATAAAAGGGAAGGACATGAACAGTCTAAGCTCTTTGGGGCAAGGCCTGCCTTTGTTTTTATGGGTGGGTGTACGTACAGCACCTAGGCACAATGAGGCCCTGACCGAGGCCACCAAGTGCTACTGTAATACAATACATAATAACCATAATAATAATTAATTAATAATAACCAACAACATAGGAAAACACGATGTCATGATATAAATTATTACAGTGTCCTTTTTTAAAAGCACACTAAAGCAGAACATCAACCTATATAATCAGCAATCCTTACTAAAAGTAAAGGACACTTCATTGTCGGAATGAAGTACCCTTACTGCACTATGATGGTAGGCGCTAAAGGAATGGATTAATAAAAACCCTCCAGTCCATTCACCTGAGAGCTCCCAGATTTGCTTCTCTCCCATGATTCTTCTCCCATAACCCCAAGTCAGGTCTTCCACAAGAGAACTCCCTGCAGTTATCCCCTCACTCAGCCCTCCCTGCCTGTGAGCCCTGGCCTGAGATCCGCCCCTATCATGATCCCTCTTGTTTGCAGCTCTGCAGCTCTTAAGGAGGCTGGTTCTTCCCTTGGGCCTCTGCACAAATCTCCTCTAACTCAGCAGGGATTCCCCAGCTCTGGGCAGTCCTCACACCAATCAACATTCTTCCCAACAGCGCTGGGTACCAGACCTCCTCTACTGCTCCTGTTTCTGCTTTCCTCCTCAGGCAGCTCTCACCTGCCTTTCTCTAGGTCTCTCCCCTTATATGGCCCAGGTACCTTCCTTTATCCCAACTAAGCAGCAGCTTATGTCTCAGGTGCACTGGACCCTGCTCCCTCTCAAAGTGGCCAGATGCCCTGTGACATCCACCTTCAAAACTCTCATTTGCTGAGACGCCTACAAAAGACTGGGCCACGGTCAGGCTGCTGGCGCACAGATACCACTGCCTACCAGGCTGCCCCATATTGTCTCATTGTTTCCTTGTATCCCCCATCATCCCTCTGGCGTCTCTTGTCTTATACTCTAGATGCTAAGCCCCGTGGGGTTGGGACAGTCTTTTTTTGTTGTGTTTGTATAGTGCCTAGCACTATGGGAGTCTTGGTCCATAACGAGGGCTCCCAGGTACTATAGTCACACCAATAAACACCACTGCCACCTTGGCCAGAATAAACTTGAACAAGTTGCTTTTCACCCAGGCTCCAGTTTCCTACAGGCCCTGATCCGTTGGGAGAGAGCATTCTTTACCCTTAAAGAAAAGGAGGCAAACTGTTTAATCAGCATGCTGGTGGCATTGTAATCCAGGACATTTTAACCTCCTCTGGTGGTTTTTCCCACAGACCCTGAATAAGAGAGGACAACAGACCCTGTAGGCAGGGCCGGCTCTAGGCACCAGCCTAGGAAGCACATGCTTGGGGAGGCACATTGTAAGGGGCGGCAGTCAGGCCAACCTTAGGGCGGCAAATTCCGCTCTGGCCATTTTTAATTTTTTTTTTTTTTTTGCCTGGGGTGGCAAAAAAGCCAGGGCCGGCCCTGCCTGTAGGACAACACAAGTGAATTGTCTTGGGGGAAGGGAGAAGCTACATATAACATGACTCCTGAGGAGCTGTAAGAAAGGAATGAGACCAGCCATTTATTGCAACTCTATAAACCTAGTAAAGTCTGCTAGATCACTCCCCTGAGGCAGGATTTGAAGGGGGATGTCACAGGGTGACTGGATCCTTAAGAGGGAGCAGGGACAAGTCCATTCAGTAGAGTCATGCGCATTTGCACCAGCCTGAAAATATGCCAGGGGCAGGAAGCCAACTATGAATGGGGGTGAGCGGAAGGGAGGAACAGGAAGGGGAGTGAGGGGAGCTACGGAGAATCGGCAGGGGCAGGCTGGCTCCAGGGTGGGAGAGGGCACCCAGCAGTTCTTTGGCAGCTGGTGCCTGGTGCCCACCCCCACTCCTCAATGACTGACACTCTGTGCACCAACACTCCCTGCTCCCAGGGGCTGGTGTCCTATCCCCACCCCAGCAGCTGGAGCATGTGCTCCTGCCCCTCCCTTGGGCAGGTGGCCTCTGTCCGGATCCACAGTGGCTGGGAGGAGGGGAGAGGAGAGATGTTCCTACCTGCTCCCCAATGGCTGGCCTGATCTCGTGTGCCATGGCAGCCTCTCCTGCCCCTCCTCTGGGGCCCACTCGTGTGTGCACAGGGGCAGAAACACAGCCAGTCCCACTCTTGCCTCTGCAAGGTATTGTGGAGAACGTCAGGCGGGAAGACAGAAACATATCACACCCCAAGATTTCCATTAAGGGGATGTTTGTCCCCTCAACCGCCCAAAATATGGTCTAGCACAGTGTGACCGACGGCGTCAAAAGCATGCTGATGGCCAAGAGATATTTGCCTGGGTATTCTGCCTGGGTTCATCTCACCAGGAGCGTGTTAGTAAGCATGACCATTGGGTTATTCTACCTGTTTGAACCTCTTTGGTGTATTGTCTTATGGGCTGTGCTGGATGAGCATGTAACTACTCAAGGGTATATCTGTACTTACTGTGCTCGATTGCTGTAGAAAAGGTCATATGAAAAAAGTGTTATAATTACAGGCACCCGCTAATGCTGACAGATGATGGTTCAGGATGTCGGCTGATAAAAGTGACCTTTCCATACCAACCCACAAGTGGGTTTAGTCATTTGTACTCATTGATTTTCCCCCTTTTTTGCCTCTGAAAATTCCGTTACCATCCAAAAAAGCCACTTTGCGCCCAGCTATGGATGCAAAAAAATCTATTCTCTCACCAGCCTGCAGTTTCAACAGTTTTCCAAACTCACTTTATTGCCGCCTTTACTATCAAGGTTGAGGTGTCAGAATCCAGCCCCCTACATTTTCAAAAAGAGCACACTCATTTTTGCCATACAGCTCATGTGGCCAAGAAAAGATTCCACCAAACCTGTCACTTGCAAAATGTGCGCATGTGAGAACTTGATTTAAATGGTAGCCTCCTGAGGGCAAAGGTCATACTGTCTACCATGTGGAGTGCCAGGAATATCATCAGTGCTCAAACTAAATAATTAAAGAGATACTAAATAATTGTGTTCATATCCCACAGTCAATAAAGCCAGAGAAAGGAGCAATTAATTTGGCCCAATAATAAAACGCAAGGTGTGTGTGTGTTGCCAAATCTTGAGGTTTTATCGCAAGTCTCAGGACATTTGATGTTTTGCTTAAAGCCCCAGGTCCCAGTGGCACACGATTAGGTGAGAATCTCAGCTTTCAGTTTTAAAAAAAAGTTTCTGGCCCTCAAGGTGGTGGAGAAAAGCTTGAAAGTGAACACGCTGCACTCAAAGGCTCAAATAACCAGAAGGCAAACAAAACGCACCACAAATTTCTCTCTGGTTAAAAAGCGAGAGAGATTTTTTTAAAAAAAAAAATCTCATGAGTTTGGCGACTGGGCTCATTTTTGAATGTTTGGGGTTGACAATACTGTGTTACTCTGCTAGGAAGTTAGAGCCCAGTCCTGCAAATAGCCACCGCCTCTCTATGCTCTCAAGCCATGGGTCCCTGTGTCTGCTTCACCAACAATAGCCTTCTTTGCCTGTCTGTCACATTTCCCCAACAAGTAGCTTTGTGCTGTCTGCACTGCCTCCCACTTATGCATGGAAGGAACTCCACGTAAATGTCCACAAAGGCACTACATTATTCCTCCTTCAGATCCCTCCTTAAAACTCACCCCGGCAAAATACAAAACAATTGTGAGGCAGCTGGTGCTCTGTGAATGCTGCTGCTTATTTTAATAGTCTCATCACTACCTTGGGCTCCTCCGTCTGTTTGTTCTATCTACCCATTCTCTCTTATCTTAGATTGTAAACTCTTCAGGGCACAACCCATCTTTTCGCCATGCACTTCTGTAACACTGACAGACCCTGGTCGTCGGCAGGTGGGATTGAACCTGGGACCTCTGAAGCTTCATGCATGAGCCTCTTCTGCATGAGCTAAAAAACAACTGATTTGGTCTCGGTGTCGGTGCCACTAGATAGGACAAGACAGGTGGTGTGTGGGTTACACTTGCACCATGTCTAGAACAACCAATTCTTGGTCCATGCCTTCTAGATGCACCCACAAGACAATACATAATAATTCATAATAGCACATGTAAAAAACGTTATGCCCTTTAGTACCCCCATTGACATCAATGACTTACCTGCTTAAAGAATATTCAGGACTATTAAAGTGTGAAGGTTCATAGCCATAAAACTGATAGTGCCTCCATTAATAGTAATGTATTTTCAGAATGTTACAGTAATGCATGAAAATCTGACTTCAACCATAGTTGTTGTCCTAATTGGATTTACCTGCATTTACACTGTAATTATCCAGTGTAGTAGAGGGTAGACACTCACTATGCCTTGTGTGAATACATTCATAGCTAGACAAAAATCATTTCAATATGCAGAGATGAACATTAGAAGCAATTTGCTGCCAAAGTGTTTCCTGGGGCGAGGGAAAATGAAGAAGTTTGTTTTATGAGTTGCCAGAGGGAAAAGTTTCTAACATGCAGCTAGTGCACTGAAGGAAAATGAAGACAGTCCCAAAAACAACACCCTTAGCTAAAGGCTTTTCTGTTACTGAGCTATGGTTTTTATCTTCTGCACAATTCAAAAAAAATTGCTGATTATTATTATTCAACATTCACTAGGATTCAGGGGAGGGAAAGCAGTAAACAGTGGGTAGGAAAGAAGAGAATCACTGTCATCAAATCCAGCGCATAGCATTTTTGTGAGTCAGATAGGGTAGGAGAGATGTTTCTTTTGGCTCACAGATAGTTTGATGGTTTTGGTAACAAGAAAGAGGCCTGAGATTTGACCTTTACCCGCCATCCTATAAACATCTATTCATTTTATAATGATTGTACAACACCTGGAGATCTGGACAGGCAATTTTAGGTCACTTAAGTGAAGATACTCTATAACTAAAGAGTTAACAGATGTTGAAAATACTGCGGTCAGATCAACACCAGACAGTGATCTTGACAAATTTCCCCTGCTAAGTATGCTCTTTGGGACAGGTACAGTCGGTTACAATATGTTTGTACAGCCCCTAGCATAAGGGAGGCCCTGGTGTGCCCAGCCTCTAGGAAGCACACCACAACATAAACGTTAAGTAACAATGACAGCAGCAGCAGCAGCATGTAGGACCTGGTGAGTGTTTGGATAGGAGATCTCCAACTAAAATCCAAGAGCTAGATGAAGCAGAGTTGGTGTTTCAGTGAGTGGTGCACTTACTACTGAGTTATTGTCAAATCAAAGGTCCCGCAAGTTGTGATGGGGAATTTTGATGGGTGCTGAAGCAAGAGAGAACTGAAAAAAATCAGTTTGACTCCTTAGGACTAGAAATGCTATGTAAATGCAAGGTAGCATTATAGCATTAGAGAGTTTTGCTTAACACTGTGATTATCTTTACTTCCTTTTTTTTTTTTATGTCTTCATCTTGCTATTCAGTGGACACTGAAATTTGAGTCAACATACATAGCTGGACAAGATTGACTAACAGGTGTTCTTCCCTAAATGGACAAGCGTAATATGGTAAAAGAGCAAATACACTGATTAAGAAAGAGAAGCCTGGAGAAAGGAAAGGTGGTCTTGCGGTTAAGGTACTGGACTGGGACACAGGAAATGTGGCTTCAGTGCTCAGTTTTGTATGTCCTTGGGCAAGTCACTCTCTCTGTACCTCTGTTGCCCATTTACCAAGTGATCATTCTATATCTGACCTCTCAGACTCTATCCTCAAAGGAAAACTGCACAGCACCATGAAAAGATGAGCCTGGGAGCTTAAATTCATAACTTTGCTAGAGACACTAAAAATCATGGACTGAATACAGACACCGGTTTATGGCTGATTACAACAATCTATAACCCACTAACCCCTCACCCGCACGTCCCACCACCACCATGACTGGAGAGGTGTTAGCCGGCCACATCACCTTGATAGCACCTCACCCACCCTGTCTATCTAATAGCCTGGGACTGACACTGCTACAACACGGCATGCATTAAATACTGTGAGGTGATGGGAGCGATATAAGCCCCTAAAACAGACAGAATCAATAGAATGTCCTTTGCATCTTCATGGCTTCTGAATAAGGACAGCAATTTTTCTTGTATTTCTTTGGATTGGGGTATTAATAAATAGCACCACACCATTCTACACATACTAATTGGATTTCAAATATCGGAATACATCTCAGATACAGTATATCGAGGAACTATTTATTTTTACTTTGAAGGGCAGCCCTCTTACTGCCATGTGTTAATATGGCATTATTTATATATTTGTATTACAGTGGCACCTACAGGCCCCAACTGAAACCACGAACCCATTGTGTTGGCATTGTGTGTGTGTGTGTGTATATATATATATACACACACACACACACACACATATATACACACACACACACACACACACAGTTCACATCAGCCCCTACCCTTAAAAACTTACAATCAAAATGCACAAGACAAAGGGTGGGAAAGGAAATATTCCCATTTTACAGATGAGGAACTGAGGCCCAGAGAAATTAAATGAGTTGCTAAAGACCACATGGGAAGTCTGTGGCAATGCCAGGTATTGAAAGCAGATTTCGCAATTCCCCAGTCTAGTGTCTTAACCATAAGACCATATGTTTTCCTTTATTGGAGCTCCATTGTTACTTATACACTGGCAATGTTGACTCAAACTGACGATTAAAGTGCTTTCTTTTATTGTAATGGAAGAGCAGTGCATTAATCTTCAGCTGAAACGCATCAATGCATATTTTAATCTGGGCAGTTCCCTTCTTTTGCTAGGCTGGTAGTTTTTCATTTGTATCTATGAACGGCACAATATGTATATTTTTGACTATGAGCCAAAGTCATCCCTGGTGTAATTGGACTGAGGTTGTACTTATTTATTTGCCGGATAATTAGCATTTATTTGTAGGAAATGATAAAATGGCCTTCCTTTTTCAAACAGGGAAAGTACACACAAAGAGACAGAACCTCTGAGACAGCGAGTTGGGCTTCTACCCCAATTAACATCTGTATAATTTTCTACACATATATTGCCAGATGGGAGATGCCTGGGTACCTCATATGGAAAACTGTATATGTACTTCAGATGGGACCTGGAGTGGATTGTTCCTAAATGGCAACCAAAGAGTACAGTTTTCTTGACAGTCCACTATATGCTGTGTTTATGTGTATGCAAACCAGTATTTTGCTCAAGCCAATAGTGAGGGAACTACCGCTCGGTGACATTTCAAAGTTGCATCCCACAGCAAATTGTTGGGAACATGAGTAGATACTACCAGTGGTTCTCAAAGCCGGTCCACTGCTTGTTCAGGATACGCCCCCTGGTGGGCTGGGACGGTTTGTGTACCTGCTGCATCCACAGGTTCGGCCGATCGCGGCTCCCACTGGCCGCAGTTTGCCGCTCCAAGCCAATGAGGGCTGCAGGAAGCGGCACGGGCCGAGGGATGTGCTGGCTGCCCTTCCTGCAGCCCCCATTGGCATGGAGTGGCGAACCGCGGCCAGTGGAAGCCGCGATTGGCCAAACCTGCAGACGCAACAGGTAAACACACCAGCCCGGCCCACCAGGGGGCTTACCTTGAACAAGCGGCAGACCGGCTTTGAGAGCCACTGCTATAGACCTCACCCAAAGCCCCTTGAATATAATAGAAATATTCCAGTTGACTTTTATGGCCATTTGATTAGGTCTGAAGGGAGCGGATGAGTAACAAGGATAACAGTGTGGAAGGCTTCCAAACTTCCTTTCCATCTTTGTTACTTTTTTTTAAAAGCAGTTTATTATAAATGTCTCAGAGAACAGCAACATTGCTAGATCACACAGTATGAAGTATCTACTCAGACTTTTATGCAGGAGACAGAAGCACAAATAGCGAACTGTCTAAAGTCACCATAACTCACATGCTACCCAGGTACCTTTCTGCTTGTCAGCATCCATGTAAGCAGGGAAAGCAAAGTTTTGTTTGCATAGAGTATGTCTTCATTGCCATAAAAGACCCACAGCTGGCTCAGGTCAGCTGACTCAGGCTCACAGTAAAATTGCAATGTAGGATGTTTAGAGTTGAGCCAGCCAGAGCCCAGGCTCCGGGACCTTCCTGCCGCTCCAATCTCAGACCCTGGGCTCCAGCCCGAGCCCAAACATCTACACTGCAATTTCATGGCCCTGCCAGCTAAGTCAGCGACCTGGGCCAGCCACGGCTCTTGAACTGCAGTGTAGACATACCCATAAATGTTTGTGAAAAGATAATTTCTATCCTGAGGCTGAAACGTATATTGTAATGTAAATAAATTCATTTCTGGAGAAGTGGTAGCAGTAGATTTCCTGCTTTATCCATTTAGATTATCCAGAGAAGACAGATGCTTCCTTGCTGCCGATCACCACAGTCTTTCAATTTATAGAGATACCAGGTTGTGACTAGAGCTGGTCAAGAATTTTTCAAATTTTTTTTTTAATTGAAACATGCCAATTTGTCAAAATCAATTTTTTTCCCCTCAAGAAAGGGTTGGTTTTGAAAAATGTCTTGACTCAAAAAAAAAAAAATATCTCTCTCAGATCAGGATAAAAAGTTGATATTTTCAAAGTTTTCACAAACTGAAAATCCAAACAAAATTTCAGTTTGGGTCAATCAAAATGCTCCATTTTGATAATTTTGAAATGTTTCATTTCAATTTTGGCTGTTTTTGTTTTAAAATTGTTACTGGAATTAGCTTAAATTTCAAAATGAAGTCTTTTTTTAAATGGGATGTTTCAACCACCTTGAAACTGTTTTTCAAACACATTTTTAAGTCTCAAATATTTTCACAGCACAGGAAAATACTTTTCCCTGCCCAGCTCATTAATGCTGGTAGTACCCAAGTGAGAATTGTCCGATGATATGTGCTCAAGATCTGAACACATTTTTTACGCAGGGCCTTCTTCCTACACTGATACCTCTTCCTCTTTATTGTGCAGCTGTCTGGTGAACGCAATTACAAGTAGAACAATGCTTGACTGACAGAGGAGAAACAGTGGTTATTACAGAAATCTAGCTACATGCTTTACAACTAGCACGAAGGTTGTTCAATCAGGTCACAATTACTAGTTCATTTTTCACTATGACTGGTGAAAAGTGACAAATTGAGGCCTAGTAAATGCCATTGGCAGAGCACCCTGAGGAATGTGTTCCTCAAACCCCATGCCCAATCCTTTACACAAATGCAGTTTAAACATGAGTGACAAAGATATACGATTGCACTATTCAAAGCTAGAACTTTGCAAAACCCCTGGCCAGAGCTGTGACACAGAGGTAATTAAAAAAGGCAGACAACGATCTGGCCACATCATGGGTCACAGACACACCACACAATTTCTTGGAGTAAATGCAATGATAGAAAAATATTTTTAATACGATTCCACACAATATTATAATACTCCAATTTTTTTTTAGTGGTTCTGTTTCAGGCAAGGCCTAGAAAGAAAAGGTTTAAAATAGCTCAGTAATTCCCTAATCTGGCCTGCCTGTCTCCTGGTTCCACAAACTGCTCCCATCCAGAGAATCCAAGGTCAAATGACTTGATCGCCTCCTTCCTGTCTTTATCACAATTACACTCATCCAATCAGATAAATTAATTATAGTGACCAATTACATATTAGCACTAGGGCTCGATCTGGCAAAGTGCTTAGCACCCGAACTCCCATTAGTACAAATGAGAGATGAGGTCATTCAGCATTTTCACAAGTTATTCTCTTGGATCGGGCCTTCAATAAATAGAAAATACATGCAACAAACACAAATGACATGCAATTGATCCCTTGGGCGACACTAATTTGCATGAAACATCACCTGAATATTTCTGAATTTTAAAAAGTCTATAAAATGTATGTTTGTGAACAATTTGAAAACAGATGAGAGGCAAAATGTAGTTGAGAAGTTATTTACTACGAATACTTTGTCCAGCTCCGGTTTATGCCCTCCTACATATCCAGGTCAAAATCCATTCACTGTGTGAGGAACATCATAAAATTCAAGATCCAAGTTTATTTTTCATTCCTCCAAGCAACAGCTGAAATAAAAAACCAATCTGGAAGAAGGGTTTAACATTCAGTAAAGTGATTGTGTATTCTGGGCACCAAACCAGCATCATAGCAGTCTTGGCTGGGGTGGCTGGTGAGAAGACAGACAAGGAGGTAAGACTGTCTCACCAAAACAAAGTGACAGTGTTCTACTTCTGGGAACTTTCCTGGCTGCAAATCCCTTGGTCTTCTATGAGTCCCAAGATACTACCAAAAATGATACCGTGAAAACGGTTGTGATGGGTTGGGGTCACAGAGACCTGCTTGGTGCTGCCACCTGGTGTGCCAAGGCTACTTCTGTCCCTGCTTCCAGGCCTTTTCCAGCTTGGGACTCCGGAATCCTGTCTGTTTTGAGCCAGATTCCACTGATCTGCTACAAACGCAGTCCCAGGTCCGAACCAAGACCACTAACAACTGTAAGGCTCCTGGAAGCACTCTTGCCTTTGACACCCAGGTGCCCAGCTCCCAAAGAGGTTCGCACCCTTAATAAATCCATTTTACCCTGTATAAGGCTTATACAGGGCAAACTCATAAATAGTTCGCCTTCTATTTCAAAGATAGAAAGATATGCACAGCTGTTTGCTCCCCAAGGTACCAACTCGTACACCAGGAAACTTAATGAGTAAAAAGTGATTTTAATAAGTACAGACAGTAGGATTTAGGTGATTCCAAGTAGTGACAGACAGAACAAAGTGAATTACTAAATAAAATAAAATAAAATAAAATAAAATAGAACACGCAGTTCTAGGTCTAATTGCCCTGTGTACAGATAAAAACCTCACTAGGTCCAGTAAACAGGTTATCTTCCTTCTAGCCTGGGTCCAGCAATCACTCACCCCCCTAATGTCTTTGTCCTTTGTTCAGTCTCTTTCAGGTGTCCTTGTGGGGTGGAGAGTCTCTCTTTAGCCAGCTGAAGACAAAAATGGAGGGGTTTCCCAGGGGGTTAAATAGATTTTTTTCCTCTGGGTGGACACCCCTCCCTCCCCCTGTGTAGCATCCAGTTACCAAATGGAGTTGGGGGTCACATGTGCATGGACAGGTGACTTGTCCAACTCAGTTCCTTCTCAGACCAGCCACATTCCTGGCAAAGCTCAGATGTGGATTGGTGTCTGCAAGTTCTATTGTCTGTTAAGTGCTTCTTGATTGGGCACTTAACCTGCCCATTCCTTTCTCAAGAAATACAACCAATATTCATAACTTCAACTACAACAATGATACATGCATATAAACGGGAGGAATAAATTCAGTAGGTCATAACTTTCACAGAGATGTGTTACATGGCCCACGTAACACAAAACATAGTCCAATTACATCATGTATACGTTTATAAGCGTCTCCCCATAAAGTTTTATGGAGTACACCGTCACAACGGTCATTCACAAATCTCGACAATATTATAGTGCTGCCCTAGTTATACAGGAATACATAGTTACCTCATACAGTTAAGCCAATAGACCTATTCAAAGAATATATCAACCGAGGAACCAGAAAAAAGTAACTCCATAATAACCCAAGCTATTCACAGAGCCTACCTATAAAGAAATAAATATATTTTTGTGAGCAGAGGTAGAAAACATATGGCAACAATCTACCCCTACTGTTATATTTTTAATAGCTATTTATTTATCTGTTAAAAGAATAAGATATTGAGGTGAATACATTTGTCAGGTTTCTAGAGCAACAAACTGAATTCACCTATGATCATACAAAATATTCTTCAATTTTAACTCTGTGATAGAACAACATTTATTTCTGTTCCAACCTCCTGGTTCTCCATACTCCGTGTATTCAGAGGCTGTGGCATTTTGACTTGTATTCAAGAACAGTATTCTTTCAACAAACATGCTGGATCATAGTGGAGGAGGAACAAGCAGCAACATGACCTTTGCACACTCGCTAATCCATTCCATTCCATCTGTAACACATCCAGAATATTCCAGGATAAGTGTCAATGGCTGATCCACCTTGGAAGGTGCTGAGCACTCGTTAACTCCTGGTGACTTCAAAGGGAGTTGCAAGAACTCAGCCCTATCCCAGGCATCAGGCCCTATGTGATCATTAATGCCCAATTCAGGTAGGCACCTGAGCTCTTGCCCAACTTTAAGCATACAAGCGGTCTCACTGAAGCCCACGGGACTACCCAGGTGCGTAAGTATCTTCCTGAGTTGGGGCTAATACAGGAATGTTTCTGCACGGCGGTAGGCTCTCTGCAGCCAAGTGCTGAGTGCCCTCAACTCCTATTGAATAGATGCTGCTCAGCTCTTTCAGGATCAGACCCAAAGTGCAGTCAAATAAAGATCTAATGGTATGTCGATCTTATAAAGGACATGGAGTCCTATCCTCTACCAGATCATTTAAACTGCATGCCCAGGCATACAATTCATACCACCCCTGGGTCATCCCACCTGAAGAACTGCAATTCGAGCTACATACTTTCCATCAGTCAACACAATGAAGCTCCCCACCTCCACCTCCCCCAATGCATTATGTGCAAGAAATAGAACAGATGCTGCATTAATGCTAGCTCAAAAACCAATAGAAAAACTATTTTACAATAAATCTCATCAAAAATTACACACCCTGAATGGATTCAGCAGCAAAATAGCAGCTGTTGCATGGTTTGGGGAGGTTTTTTAAAAAAAAAAAAAAAATCCTAATTAATATGCTGATCAGATTCTTGTAATCAGGAGCGAGGAACATTAATCTCATAAAACATGTAAACTGTATTTTATCTGAGCTCAAAAGGAGACGTTAGCAAAACTGTTCCTTTTTTCCTTCTTTTGTTTCAGTTGCCCAGACAGCAACTGCAGGCCATGTCAGAAGTGACTGAGGGTCATCACCCTGGCCCAGAGAGAGGTTCAGCGAGCTGATAATGTTAGAGAGAGACTTTTAGGTCATTGGTTTAATTCCTGCCATGATCAGTGGAGATGGAAAGTCATTACCATGAGGGATAGCTCAGTGGTTTGAGCATTGGCCTGCTATACCCAGGGTTGTGAGTTCAATCCTTGAGGGGGCCATTTAGGAATCTGGGGCAAAAATTGGGGATTGGTCCTGCTTTGAGCAGGGGGTTGGACTAGATGACCTCCTAAGGTCCCTTCCAACCCTGAGATTCTATGATTACTCTGTCATCTCTATTATAGCCCCTGTGATCTCAGCCCAGCTCCTAATGGACAGGTCCACACCAGAAAAGTTACCATTACAATTGGCATCTATGTTCATAGAGTCAGGAGAATAATTTAAGCCAATGCCAATTAAAATCAACAGGTGTCTTTTCAATGACCTCAACATGCATTGGATCAGGTTCTCAGTGTGCACAAAGACTGACCTCTGTGGGTGAGCCCTTCAGAAGGAGTGTGTGGTGTACTGGCAAGGGCATTGTGGGGAAACTTTTACTGCAATTGCTCATGCTGTATGCGATCAGTAGGCAAGAGACTTGGGGCTGAGATTTTAGTGCCCAGCTTAACAGGGCATGATTTTCACAAGGTAGGTGCTCAGTACTGTGAAAATCAGACCCCCTTCAAGGCTCCTTAAGCTGAGCAACCAAAAAAATGTAGGCACCCAGAATCATTGTTTTTGAAAACCTAGCCTTTGGTCACCTTGGTCAAGCTGGTACTTTTCATGAAAAATGAAAGAAAAATTAACTTTCGAGTTTTGTTTTATAATAGTTACACTTTACTAAGCTGAGGACTTTAGCACATTTGAGTTCTTCTTTAGTGTCCTTTGTGCATCTGAAAGGCTTAATCACTAAACACCTCCATGCTGCCTGGAAAAATACGAGTGACTGTTTTCAAAACAGGCATGGAGGCATCAGTTGTGCAAAAGGGTGAGGTTGATAAGTCAGGTTGGTCTCTAGTGGCAAAATACAATTCATGCTAATTGGGCCTTTTTGGACATGTGCAGATAGATATCTGTATGCGTGCACGCACACACACATCCCCTTCTGAGGGAACAGTGCCCTGAGCATCTCCATTACAGTCAATCACGAGATGCATTCACAATGATGATTACATCAGATCTAGTTTAGACTCACCCAACAGGATTTGTCATCTAATCTTCCATGAATAGATCCAGTCACATAAGGTTAAATCTCATGAGGCCAATCCAGTTATAAACACAAAAACAAAGCAACGTTCACAGAGGCTTGAAGGCAACCAGGTATTTACAGCTTTGCTATCAGAAGAGCCAGGAATAGAGCTGGTGAGGCTACTGACTAGCACCTATTCTTGTGCTATTCAGAAGTACAGATTGTCTTTATGTCCCTGACTGCAATGCTATTAATTATTTATTGCGTGTAATTAACCATCAGACGTGTCGCTGATTGTCTACACACTTGATACAGCTTTAGGATTATAGTCAACCATAAGCGTCATAGTCTTCGATCAGAGTGGAATTTTGTCAGAGCTATCACAGAAGTGGTAGATTCCTTTATTTTAAAAAGAAATGAAGTGAAACGTCCATTGTACTTGATTAGCAATAGGCTCAAACCTGAACACCGGATTCCCATAGATTTAGGGAAGTTGAGATGAGGCTCCGAACTCAGACTCGTGACTCTCACTGCTGGGTAGTTTGGAATGGGGCGGCACAGGAGATGGGATAAGCTGTTGAAACAACAACTATCATCCCCCTTAGGATACACAGAGTTGCAGAGCTTGTGGCTGAGCTGCGTGGCAAGCTAACAGGCAGCACAATCTCTATGGTCGCACAATGGCTTAGACAAGTGAATTCTCAGGTTGTCTCTATACGGCACCTGAAACCTGAGAATCCGGTCTTCCGAGCTGTTCCCTGGCATCCCAGCATTCCCATTTTTCTTGTTGGAGCAAATCTTGAGGTCTTTAAACCGGAGATTGTAATCTTCAATGCGAGTGCAGCTCTTGATCAGCTGTAATGGAGATTGCTCTGAGCTCTATTCTTTCACAGAGACGTGTGTGTGTTTTTGTGTGCATCTATACACGTCCACGTCATACTCAGACAAAACTCCCCATTTAAGTCGATGGCAGTTTTGCCTGGGTAAAGATGCCAGGATGTATTTGAAAGATAAAAAATAGCTTGGGATACAAACCAATTATATGATGTTTTACTTGCAATTTCCATAAATGTAACCTATTCACCAGTGAATGTCCCATCCTATAATTTGTCTCTAAATCACAACCTAGAGCCTCTATTCATCAAGTTGAACACATTGTACGTACACACACACACACAGCCCTATCCCCCGTCCTCATTCCCTTTGCCATTTAAAAAACCCAGAAGTGCTGATCAAATGTGGAGGAGCTGTAATTCTGACTTAGACAAGAACATCACATCATTTGAAACCATTATCTCCCAGATGACAGAAGTCAACCAAGTCACATCATAGGTACAATGTTACACATGGCCACAGAATGGCTTAAAGCAACTGCTACCCACACAATGAGTAAGTTTCCAAAAGACGGCTGTTTAAATATGCAGCGAGGGGTAATAGTACATGGCCTTGCAGGCTCAAATACATGATCATATTTTCCTGTTGGCGGTTTAAGGGCCCAATCCTGCAAGGTGTCGAGTGCCTCTTTCAAGGTGCTGAGCACCCTCACCTCCCAAGGCTTGATCCCATAAGGTGTAGAACATCTGCAACGATCCATCGATTCCAATGGGAAACAAAGGTTTTAAGACCCCAAGTGACTAATGCAATAGAAGTTAGCCTGTGCAACTAATATAGGGCCAGATCTTTGACTGGTGTAATTTAGCATAGCTCCATTGACTTTGATGGAACTACAAGGCCCTGTTGACTTAACAGATCTACACTGATTTACACCAGCTGAGGATTTGGCCCACTGGGTGCAACTGCACTTGCAAAACAGAATGATTTTCCATAGAAATGTTTTTGTGCTCTCAATTGCATGCTACTTACAGCTGGTCAGATACTGCCAGAACCGTGTGCGCAAACATTCACGCACATTCTGAAAGGCTATTCAGTAGGACTATGTTTTCAACTCTTATTGTTTGCTATTTGTGAACATGTATGAATGTTTATTTGTTCACACTAATGTTAGCGGACTTGTAGGGTTTGTGTTGGAGAGTGGGGGCGGGGGTCTGCTGGGGGAATAGCTGCACAGGTTTAACTGTGCAGCTACTATGCAGGGTGTACCACCACTGTGTAAACCAGAGTGAAAGCCAAGAGTTGGGGGCAGGGCAGGATAAGGGACGGGGATCATCTTTTGCAGCTTCGGTGGCTCCAATACTTTCACTCAACTGCTGATGAAGAGCTAGCACCACTATTCCAAGCTATCTGCTGGAATACCAGCCAGACGTGGCCTTTGGGAAGACAAAGCAGAATGCACAGTCACCATCCACCCTTGGCCCCGCTTCTCCACACTCCGTTCACAGCACCTGAGTACTCTGGATTTACGTGGGTGGAGTGGGTTTCCCCCAATAGGAATATCCATTTGAGAGGCCCAGAACCATAAGCCACTGCGTTCCCCCTTAGCCTCAGCAAAGGAGAGCTTTGCTGGAGTTTAGACTGGGTCAACTCCCTGCTGCACCGGTGTGCCCAGCTCACCAGCAAACTCCTAGAGAATCTGCCAGTCTTAACCTTACCTTGCAGGTCACAATCAGTGAACCAGTTCCCACTCACTGGACTCTCACAAAAATGAAGTTTGCTACCTCCACAGAGACAGTACACACACCAGCCTCTTAGGTTAGCTGAGGACTCACCCTTTACTTCAATATAACAGCACTGAGATGATTTATAGTAAAACTACAGGTAAGTTTATTAACAAAGAATGGAGATTTAAGTGATATTAAGCAAGAGAAAAAGAGGCAGATATGGGTACAAACAAAACAAAACATGCTTTCTAATGACTCAAACTTAATCCTAGCAAGTTGCAATCTTTTCTAGGCAGTTTTCTCACTTACATCAAGCTACCAGCATTCCTAGCGCTCCAGGCCAGAGGATGAAACATTCACAGAATCAGAGGATGCTGTCCCCTTTGTTACCTAAGTGATGGATAACGAGAATGTCTTTTGGCTCCCTTTATGTTTCCCAAAGTCAACTGCCTTGGCCTCAAGAGCCAGGAAGACTTCCTTGGGTGAAAACATTGTTCCCCGGTTGTCTATATAAGCAGCAGCTTACTGAACAAATATACATTTGTCTTCTGCCTGCAATCAAGCCAGTCAGACAGGTAAATCCACATTCCTTTGTATAAGGCAGGCTCTAGCTATTCACTGCCTCCAAAACAAACACATTACCAGCACACATATAACTCTTTATACATAACCAACGCATACATCATGCAATGATATTCCTGACCAGAGTGTCACCAGTTTACACATAAGATCTTACTCGACATACTTTTCTAGTTCAATAATATTGCATGCCATTGCTTGATTTAATTGCTTATTCTTTAGGGTTCAGACCCCCTGAGGTGTCTAGAACGTGAGCGTCACACCATTTCATGTACAACTAATACCATACTCTCTTCTCTATCCACTTTTCACTATGGGTCTGAACTAAAGCCCTTTGACCCAATGGGAGTCTCTCCACTGAGACTCTCCACTGAGACAGGCCCTCTTTGTCATTTGTTACTTGTTAGTTGTCATCCTGTTTAACATATTTCAGACAGCCAATCAGGGACTTCATTATGCAAAAGAAAAGTGTAGACTGATACAACACTGGCATCATATTGCTTAACAATACACTAGAAAATCTAGATATGGCTGATGCCATAGTTCTTCTAAGTGACAGCTCAAACCAACACATGAGTAAAGACTGAAAGGCTGCCAGCATAGCCCAAAAGATGGGTTAATGACCAGCTATGAAAAAACAAATCTAATGAGAACCCCAGCAACTCCCAACTCAAACATTACATCACAAGGCAAAGGAGGTAACTCAATTCACATAGCTTGACAGTAATTTGCAAGCTAATAAGGAGATCAAGAAGGAAATTGTGTCACAAACTGGCAAGGTGGAAGCTCCATTCACCAGCTTAAACAAGATATGGTCATTGAAAATCTACACCTGAAAGACTAAACTACAAATCTTCAACTCAAATGTTATTTCCATCTTAACATATGGATGTGAACGCTGGAATCCACCCAAGGTACAGACAGACATCTAAATTCCTTCAAAAACAAATGCTTCAGGAAAACACGAGGTATTAAATTGAACAAATTTATTTCACTGATACCTAAATGGAATCATAATTAACTTAAAATATTAACAATTTCTCTGAATGCATCACAAATCTTCATATTTTGTTTACCAAACAGATACCTCTGCATCACTTGTTGTTTTGAATATGCTAAAATAAACTAACCTTTTGCCACTGTTCCTAATATGGAGTGTGAACACTTCTCTCCTCCATTTTTTAATTACTTGTTGAAAATATATGAGATCACTGGGATTTATATATGCAGTTTTGGCAGTCCTTTCACATTTAGTTGGACTGAGAGATATAATTTGTATGTAGGCCTCCATCAGAAGAAGAATATAAAACATTTGTTACTTTGGTAAGCCTCTTTTTTAATTACCAGATCAAACATGGATACTGTCAGTGGGCCTATTTCGGTGGTCATTAACTCAATGCAGTGACAGTGGTGTAAAGAGTGAGAAGTGAATCAGGTCTAGTGTGTTTAAAATAAATGAGACATGAGTGTCAATAGGACTACTAATGTGAGTAAAGTTACACCTGTCAGTAAGTGGTGCCAGACCAGCTCCTGTATAGGTTAGGTTTGATTTACATGTTTTTCCCAACAGCCTTTTATTACTTTATTTTAATGTATTTTGTCACTGCCTGTTGGCAACGGGCCTGCAAAATTCAGCTTCAGACATAAATCCAGTTCCAGTTTGAGCATGGCCTGATCCAGGGGTTTGCTTTTGGCCCTTATAGAAAGAAGAGACAGCTACAATGTTCAGATCTGGTGCTGGGTTCACAGCCTGAGAGAGGTGGCAGAGGTCCAAAACAGTGCTCTGAAGAGTGCGAGTTCTTCCCTGGAAGGATACACCCAACGAATAGTGATAGGAAACGGTGTCTTTACCACTTGTGGAGTCCCACAAAGATCAGTTATTTCTCTGGTCATTTCCAGCATCCACATGCAACCACTCGGTGAACTGCTCAGACAGCATGGATGCAAGGGCCAGCAGTACGCACCTGACACACAGCTCCACCATTCCTCGGCAATGTTAAGCTCGATCACATAGAAAGTCTTACTCATGGATGCTGCTATCATCTTTGGCTGGTTAGGAAACTCTGTCCCTTCTTGGCAGATGATGGCCTGGCCCCAGTTATTCAGCCTGTGTCATTTCTCGCCTGGACTACAGCAATGCCACAGAGCTGGGCATGAAGCTTTCAGCACTTTAGGAAGCTCCAACTAATATAGAAGAGTGCAGCACATCCCCTAAGCAACACAGGCCACTGCCAGTCCTCCACTCTCCGTACTGGCTTCCCACAGAACGTCACGTCAAGTTCAAAGTCTCAGTCTTTATTGTCAAGGTGCTCTCTGGCCTAAGTCCAGGAGTCCTAAAAAACCATCTAAAGCTCTGGGATGAAGACCATGGTTGACAGTTATGTTCACTGCTCTGCACTATGGGCCAGGCCTGTCTGTGCAGAACACAGATCTTTCTCAGGGGCCAGATCCTCTGGAATTAATGTCCCCAGGAATGAAGGACCAAACACAAGCCACACCATCTTCTGCTCCAACTCCAAGGCTTTGCCTTCGCCAGCGTAAATACATAGCAACATGTATATTGAAACAAAACACCCTACCAAAACAAGACACTTCTCCCCCTGGCAAGAGTATGGGAGAACAAACGTGACAGATGTTCGCCACCTTGCTTAATGTACTACAGGAAGGCTCTCAGATATTAAGATCAGAACAATATAAGAAACCATAAAGAATAGAATAGCCTGAACTCCCCTGAAGTCTGGAATTGTTTTGATCCAGGGTTTTAGTTCCAGACCATCTGTAGTTTTGTTATTTTAATTTTGCTGGAGGGTTTTGTGTCTGCCTCTTTTAAACTTTAAAAATGTATCTGGAATAAAGAGTAAGATTCCAACAAAACATTTTACATTTGTTTCAAAATCAGCTAGCACCCACAGGAACATGACAGGTAGGAAGTGGGTCAGGAATAGCTACAGAGTCATTTTAAATTCTAGTTAAATGCCAAGGGCCAAATCACAATATTTAGACTGACATGAGCAGGGGACTCCAGAATGGGACTCTGCCCCAGGAAAGCACAAGCCCTCTGAGAGTAGCCTGATGCACGTGGGGATTTAGCAGGACTGTGCAAACCTTTCCTGCCCTGGTCAGCAAGGAGGCAGTACGGGAGCCATGGCTCACCTCCTCCCAATCTTTCTGCTACCTTGAGGCACTGTGCCCCCCAGTAGGCACCAAACGGAGCAGATCCTGTGTTCCCCTGAATGCAATGGCTGCAACTGTGGCACAAGGGGGACAAAAGCTCCTTGGGGCCTCTCCCAAGCGTGCTGTTAAGTAGCTATTTGAATGCATGAAGGAAACAAGCTGGTTTTGAAGTTAAGTTCTTTCCCCTCTGCCTCTGGCAGCACTGCAGCAGACACTGGAATACTGGGTCCATTTCTGATGTCAACAATTCAAGAGGGACGATGATAAACCAGAGCTGGTTCAGAGACGAGCCACTAGACTGATAAAAGGGTTGGAAAACACCTTATAGTGAGGGTAAATGATCCTTGGCACAACTCAAAAGGGTTGTGGTGGATTCTCCATCACCAGAAATCTTTAAATCAAGATTGGATGTTCTTCTGAAAGAGAGGCTGTAGTTCAAACAGGAATGAACTCAGGGAAGTCCTATGATTTGTGTGATGCAGGAGATCAGACTAGATGATCACAATGGCCCCTTCTGGCCCTGTGAACTATGAATTTAAAAGTAATCTAACAACTTCCATTCTAGGTTCTTTGGGGGCTTGCACCCACCTCTAAGTTGGGTCAATAATATGGACCCATTTTACAGATGGGGACCTGAGGTGACTTTCCCAAGGTCACACAGCAAACTAGAGTGCAGAGCTGGGAATGGAACCTAGGTTTCCTGACAAGACCGTTCTCCCCCAATTTGCCACTGCAATATTTTTCTTTCCTCCTTTTCCCAGTCCCAACTTCTCTCCCATCTTTTTCCCTTCACCGTTGTCTCGCTCTGTGCTCACATCTTGCCTTTTTCCCCAGTCGTCTGGTCTCCCCTCCCCATTTGCCCCCTTCTGTTTCTCTATACCCCTTCTGGTACTGCCGCCCTCGCAACATGGCTGCCTTCTGGGAATGGATTAGGCGGCTGCTCAAGACCAGGAAGTGGTTGTGTCAGCCCCATATTCCACAAGGAAGCCACAGGGAAGGGGAAGGGTCATTGAGAAGAGGAACCTTAGGCCTGGCTCAGAAATAGAGAGCAGCTTTAGTAGCTGGGCCAAAGAGGTGAAGGGGAAACTGTCCTCAGAGCCTGCAGCCCTCCTTACAAGTGATGTGTGAGAATGACAGAGGAGGCAACGCATGACTGTCACTTCAGGTGGGTGACATGACACCGGCTGCCATAATGCAAAGCCACCTTCACGCCCCATCCAGTCGTGCAAAAGACAGCCCTTCAACATAGCCAGGGTCCTACCCCTTCACATAGTCTTTTCTCGTATTTCTTTACCCATCTGCATGTATATAAATGGCGGTGAGCCTTAGTGGCGACTTCTGCATTGTCTCATATCACTAACAGTTCCTTTTTACACTAATATTCTGTGCTATGTCTCCAAAAATCTCAGCCTTGTCTATTGCTTTAAACAGTCACTTTTCCTCCATTTCCAAACCCTTAGATCAGTTCTGTTCAAAGGAAGAACATATTAATAGCAGCCTCTATATTCCCTCTAGGATGTCTCAAGTCTTACTGTGTTTTTAATCTTTGCAGAGCCCAAAAAACCAACCACATCAAGTGATGTGAATACCAGGTTTTCTCATTTCTTTATGGATATGACTGGCTAGGAGTTCTGCAAAGATTATAAAACCCCACTCAATAAAACTACAGATCTGGAAAAGGCACATCGTGATATGATTAAGAGGGGATTCAAAAAAGGAAGATAAAAATATTCCTGACATATCCATGGAGTGGTAAAACCTACAGTATAAACAGAGCAGCATTGATCTAGTCAATAATATCAGTAAGAAATAAACATCCTAATCAAAATTTGGAGGTTATCAGAAGCAAAATATTAAGCTTTCTGGATTTCTAGATTGCAGAGAGAAAGATGCTGTTTGTGCAGTTGGTCTGAGACACCGAAGAAGGTAAAATGGCAACCAAAGCTGTTTATTTTGGATATCGGCTAGAGAATAATATTCATTTCAGAGAAATAAAGAAAAGTTCTCTTGTGAATTATGTGGGGGTGAGCAAGAAAGACTTACAGCATATGACATTTCGAATTGCAATCTCTAAGCAGAGTGCCATGTCTGGTATATCATTTATGGTCTGTCTTCATATTTTTCAGCCTGCATTAAGGATATATTCAAAACTCACTTCTTCGGTCTTTGTTTCCATTTGATCTCAGAGCATATTTATTTCCTCCCAACACAAATATTTTTTCCTCTATCTAAAAAAATATTCTAGCCTGGAAAAAAAAATTCACGTTTCCCTTCTTTTTTCCTGCAAAGCTAGCCTCCTTTCTTGGGAGAAACCAATCAGACAGGAAAAGACGACATGTGATTCAGGAGAGACACTCATTAACGGATCTTCCAGGAAGTCACAAGATAATGCAGCTCTGTCTTTGTGACACTGCAGACATTAACGCTTCCCTTTGCCACGGTTTCTATTTGGCTGGTACAGCACAGTGTGCAAGCTCACAGGCCACGGCAGCTGGCTGGAAGACAATTCCATTGCACACCAACTGGGGAGGTTTTGAAACTTGATTCTATTCAGCACTGGAACAAAACTTTGAATGTTTGTCCCAAAACAGAAAAACGTGGGTCACTCTGTATAGCCTGGGGGTCAGCGTTCTGCCGGGGATATGGGAGACCCAGGCTCTAGTTATTACTCTGACTGATTCACGGTAGAGTTTTTCACCAAACCTGCATCTCCTACAACCCAGGCAGGTACCCTAACCACCGGGCTCTAGATATTTCCTCCCTCGCTCTCAAAAACCCTCCTGAAACATTTTGGCTTTATGAAGCAGCACGTTTCAGTGAAAATGTTCCAAACAGCTCTACAGGCGACATCTCACCACTAGAAAAGTAACAGTTGTGGATGAATTATGCTGTCAGATACAACGGTGTAACTGAGATCAGAACCTGGTCCTTGGTTTAACTGGTGAAGCGCTGGAATGGGTTCCCTAGGGAGGTGGTGGAATCTCCTTCCTTAGAGGTTTTTAAGGTCAGGCTTGACAAAGCCCTGGCTGGGATGATTTAGTTGGGGTTGGTCCTGCTTTGAGCAGGGGTTGGACTAGATGGCCTCCTGAGGTCCCTTCCAATCCTAATCTTCTATGATTCTATGGACCTTGTATTCTTACTCTTTTCCTTATCCAAGCACGCAGGGCCTGTTTCTCCTCACACTTGTAACAGTTTTACCCTAGGAAAACTCTATTCAGCTGGGCCAAGTAACTCCTGATTTACACCAGTGCAAGTGAAAAAAGAATCAGGTCCATAGCATTGCCATCTGCTTTTTAAATAATTGCCATGTTCCACCACAAAGCCAATACAGACATGGCCAGATTTTGACCTGGCATTTTAAGGATTCAACTTCTTTAAATTTTTAATTTGATCCATTGTTTCCAAAGTACTTAGAGGTTCCCAAAGAGAAAAAGTGTTCTAAGTTTATTATAATCTGTACTTCAATAGCACCAAGACTGGGAAATCAAGGATGAGACCCTGAATTGGAGCAACAGTGCTCCGAAAACAGCCCTGGCTCCTCTTTAATGGCTACTTATCACCTTTCTGGCCTATGCAAAACAAGCCACCAGGTGGATGCTATACTGCCTCACTTGCCTATTTCTCCAATCAGTCACCAGTGGAATAAATGATCTCAGGGCTGGTCCACACTGGGGGGTGGGTGGGAGGGGAGAGAAATCGATCTAAGATATGCAACTTCAGCTACGTGAATAACGTAGCTAAAGTCAAATATCTTAGATCGATTTTTAAAAGTACTTACCCCGGTCCACACGGCAGCAGGCAGACTCCCCCGTCGACAGCACTTCCTCCACTCGCGGAGCTGGAGTTCCGGTGTCGACGGGGAGCAGTTCTGGGATCGATTTATCACGTCTAGACAAGATGCGATAAATCGATCCCAGAACATCGATAGCTACCCGCCGAATCGGGCGGGTAGTGTACACTAGCCCTCACACAGCAGCATCCCTTACTGATATTCCTTGGTCTTGTTTATCTTTTCTAACCTACTTAGGGACCAGCTCAGTTTTCTTCAGTTTACATCTGTCTCCTCCACCACCCATTTTAGACATCTCTTCTCTCTTTTTCAGTCTAATTCCTGATCCCTGCATTTTTCAGGTGCTCCTCTATCCAGAGCTCCACCTCCCACCTTTGGAGTCTTTTCTCCACTTGGCTTCCAGGATCTCTCCTTTCCCTGGTATCAGTCCCTTCTTCTCTGTTTAAAAATGGTATAGAGGAAGTCCAGTTTGGTGGGCTGTGCTATTCATAGCTGCCGAGGGGATAACTAGCTTCCAGTTGTTAGAAACCAGGCATCCAAATCCCCAAGGCAGCTTTGAAAACCTCAGCTATAGTGCAGAACTGGATATTTTAATTTAACCTTTGGTCTCTTCTTCCTAACACTCCTGGCTTTCTTCACACACCCAGCTGGCATAGACCATGTCCCCGCTCCCAAGGTTGTCTGCTAATCACTTCTGGAAGGTTTCCTAGGCCTCCTGTCTCCAATCGCCCTCTTGATCTCTATACTAAATCAAAGCGATTTGGTCTTTGGTTTAACACGGCCTTTTTTTAAATTTTGCCAGGAATTAGCGAAGCTGGGAAGGGAAGGCCATAATCTTCCTCATGCCTACATAGCCTCTGACAACCACCTCACCTAGCTGTGGTTTTATTTCACAGAAACTAGCATTTCAACTGCTCCTTTGGCTTTTCTTGCAGCTGAGCTGGTCTTCACTACCCACCGGATCGGCAGGGAGTAATCGATCTATCGGGGATCGATTATTGCGTCTCGTTTAGACGCGCTTAATTGATCCCCGAACGCACTCCTCGTCGACTGAGAATGAGGGGGGATTTGATAGCTGCTTTCAACTACCTGAAAGGGGGTTCCAAAGAGGATGGATCTAGACTGTTCTCAGTGGTAGAAGATGACAGAACAAGGAGTAATGGTCTCAAGTTGCAGAGGGGGAGGTTTAGGTTGGATATTAAGAAAAACTTTTTCACTAGTAGGGTGGTGAAGCACTGGAATGGGTTACCGAGGGAGGTGGTGGAATCTCCTTCCTTAGATGTTTTTAAGGTCAGGCTTGACAAAGCCCTGGCTGGGATGATCTAATTGGGTTTGGTCCTGCTTTGAGCAGGGGGTTGGACTAGATGACCTCCTGAGGTCCCTTCCAACCCTGAGATTCTATGATTCTATGACTCCGGAAATCCACCTCAGTGAAAGGCGGAAGCAGAGTCGACGGGGGAGCGGCAGCGATCGACTCGCCGCCTTTCTTGCGGCCAGGTAAGTTGATTACAATATGCCGACTTCAGCTACGTTATTCACGTAGCTGAAGTTGCGTATCGTAGATTGACACCCCCCCTAGTGTAGCCCAGGGCTAAGGTGACCTGATCCCGGTTTGCATGTTCTTCTGAATAGCCTGATTTTCAGCGGTGCCAAGCGCCCACAATTCCAGCTGACTTTAATAAGAGCTATGGATGCTCAGCACCTTTGAAAGTCAGGCCCAGTGGATTCCTTTTGAAGATGTCAATAGTTACCTGCCTTCAGGTCTTAATTGCAAATAAGCATTCCTCATTCCCTATGCTCATTGGTCTAGTATTTGCATGTTAAATGTTCTGGTTGAAGGTGTCAGTCTGAATCCAGCACAGTCTGGTTTAAAGGAAAAGCGATTATATTACTTTATAATTCCCTCTTAACTTTATTCTACTGTATATCAAATATGAATTCTGGACAGAATCACCCCAATCTATCATATTTGATCAGACACACATCCCATAGGATACATTAAGTGGAGAATGTAAGCTCAGAAGCAAATGTTAGTGAATCTGGAAGAGAATTTATTTCTAATTATATGTGTGTATGTATCAACCAACACTGAAGAACACTACTAGGCTTAGGGACCTAATAACTGTAATAATGAAAGGTTTCAGTGAAGTCTAACAGGGTAAACCAGAAAACACAATTTAAGGGCCAGATTCCAAGACCTTTAGTCATGTTGAATGGTACCTTCTTCCATTTATGTCTCCATTAAACCAGTAGGACCACTTGTGGAATAAGGTGCTATTCAGCTTGTCTGAGATTATGAGAATCTGGCCCAATGTTAAAATTAAACAGGAAATACAAGCAGCATATATCACAGTAGTCACCGAAAACATCAACATTTAACAATGGTTACCACACTGCAAAATTGCATGTAGAATAAAAAAATAAATTGCTGTATCTCAGATGTCACTGCTGATCATTTGTATAGTAGGGAAAGCGGCACAGAAAGGTGAAGTGTCTTGCCAAGGTCAGAGAGGTTAGTGGCCGAGTTGGGAGTGAATCCAAGTCTTTTTAGACCTAGTGTCATGCCCGTATCCATGCCACTGCCATTCGGTGCTTTTTATCTGCAGCCACTATACATTTTGTCTAGAGCAGGAAACAAGTCAACGGGAGCTCCATATGTATTTCTGAGGGCACAATCTGGCCGACTGCATATAAAATTATTAAGTAAAATCATAGCAAGCAGCATAAATGACTATAAAAGAGACACTGAGTGTGAAAGCAAGAAGGTATGAATGAGATTAAATTACAAGGGACAAGGTGGTAAGGTCAAGTGTCCTTTCCCTCTCCAGCAGGTCCTTATGTCCTAAAAATAAAACATTAACTCCCCTTGAAGAACTCTGATAGGATGAATGGTCTTCTGGGTAAAATTAGATGGGGTTGAGACAGTGTGAAAAAGACAGCAGAGAAATGGAATAAATTGAAAAACAAAATTGCCATGCACCCATGCTAACCGAAGACTGAGAGTATGTGAATTATAAATTATCCTGAACAATTTGGTTTGCACATTCTAAGAAAAGAATGCTGAAACTGGAATAATCTCTCGAAGCTACTAAACTTTGGTGACTATTAAGGAGAGGAGCAAAGGACCCTAATTAGCTAGTTGGTTATTAACTCTTAAAAAGCAAGGTGGTAGCAGAAGTTACAAAAAGGAAAAAGTCTATCACCAATTCTGGCAGAATTTCTTTACACACACACAAATCTGAGTCACAGAACCAGTTGCCAAAAGCAGTAACAGGAAACGAGTATATAAAGAGTGAGCCAAACATATCTGAGACAGCAGGAATGACACCCTGTGCAATCATTGACGAGACCACTGGAATAAAGACAATGATAAAGAGGGCTGATTTTGTTGACAAGATAAATTAACTAACTTAATCCACATGAATAATGGAGACAGACCCCAATGAAGTACAACCCCTTGGAACGCATACCTAGCTATTATATGAGTGCAGTATAAATGCCAAGGCTGGATGCAAGGACAGACAATATATGCCAAACTCAGCACTCAGTTAAACCCCTTTAATTTCAGTAGCATCATCTTCAACAGGGTTGGTGTTTAAACAGTACTGCTATTGATGTAACTGAGGTTGCACTGGTGCAACTGAGAGCAGCATTTGGCCCTGTGTGTTGCAATTGAGAGAGGTTGTCCTGAAGTGTGGAATCCATGTTAGCTAACCCAGTGTGGGGGTTTTGTCCCCCTCTTGTAGCTGGACATGTAAGGAAGTCTATGAGTCTGCTACTGAGTCCAAGCTAAGAGACTTGATCCTAGAGTTCAAAGCAGCTCATTCGTTTAGATCCTGTTGTCCAGGGTTCAGGTGCCACAGGTGACCCCACCAGGGATGTCTTTACAAGTGCATAGCATACATGCAAAATAGAGTCACACAACTGCAGCAGAATGACATGCAATGGTTAAGGCTACGATTTAATTATGGGCAGCTGGCCATGACTTCTGCGACCTCCGTGACAAACACGGAGCCTCGGCAATTGCATAGGTGCTGGAGCTAGGGGTGCTGTGGGGGGCTGTTGCACCCCCTGGCTTGAAGTAGTTTCCATCATACCTGGGGTTTACAGTTTGGTTCAATGGCTCTCAGCACTCCCACTAAACAAACTGTTCCAACGCCCTCTGGGGTTGAGCCTTCAGCCAACACCCTCTGTCTTTTACAAGTTCCCGTGCATGTGATGATGCCAACACAGTGTAAGGCTACAGACTGCTCTAGGGTACACTCTTCTCAACAATGCCTGAACATTTTCAAGTGCCTACTTTCCACAAGCTTTAATGAGCCTTTCCAAACCAGGCTTGATTTCAATCCCTTCACGCTTTTCTAACGGCTGCACACAGGGAAGAAGTCTTCCTTTTCCGTTCCTAGTCTCTGGCCTGGAACAGGGATGAGGACATTCACCTCTTGCTGCTGGGGAAAAAAACAAAAACAAAAAACTGACTGAACATTCCACTGTGACAGAGTATGCACAAAAACACAGCACCTCAAACCGACTGCCCCTTTGGTCACTTCAGACCATTTGTTCCACTTATTTACTTTTCTCCTGCACTGTAATTATCCTCATCCCACCTCTAGGGTTGAGAATAGTAAAATAGATGCTCTGAAATTATTGCATGGCTGTCACCCCCACAGACCAACAGCTACCTCTTGCTTTAATTCTTTACATGTTCTCCATTCCCAGCCCCTAATTGCATCCAGCATTTAAGCATCATAACTGGTGAACACAGCCTGCTGCGTAGCCCCTTCCTTCTACCCCTGCCACAGCCATCTCATTCCATGGTGTGTTCCAGAGACAGAGCTGCTTCTTTTACATGTTAAATATTAGCCTTGTTTATGAGCTCGGCCAAAACTTGGTTTTCCAAAAAGTCAAACAGAGCAACTTTATTGATTAAACAGCCATTTTCCTTTCTTTTGTTTTCACAGGCGCCCTTGATGTCTCATCCAACAGACAGTCCAAACTTCACACCCTGGCCTCTTTCCCCTATTAATGCCTTTGGAAATTGGCAAACCTGTTCACAAGTTGAGGCTCATCATTTGAGTATATATTTTTTTCATTATAGGCCCCCTCTCTCTCTCCAGTCCTAGGACATATTTTATCTGACATTCCTGGGCTGAATAAGGAAAGGAGGGAAGAAAAAAGGAAAGACAAGAAAAGACGTCAGTAGCAATACAACTCCCATTTCTTTGAATCTCATCTCAGACCTTGAAAACACTTTAAAAGGTGGTGACCTTTTTACATTAGCTTTTCCATCTTTTCTCATATAGAAAGAATTACCCAAGGAATCCTTAGCATGAGACTAACTAAATTACACCCATTAACGATCGCTGTATGTATCATGTGAGTATCAATGTGCCCTTTTTTCTGATCAGGATGGGAACTGTGTCTTTTCAGTAGACACTCCCTAAATGTGCAATATTGCAAATAGGGAAACAAATTACTAGGATATAACTAGATAAGAGTCTCAAGTATGTGAGTCAAATGTCCAGTTTCTATTAAGTATCCAACAATAAATGAGGTCAGATAATACAAGGAAAATCTCCATTTACATCAGCAGATGAAGTGTAACGCTTATTGTGCCCATGCTAGGTTAAATACAGCTTCATGCCCTCGTTCCATGGGTACAAAGCATTGATTACTGATTAGCATCTGGTGGCAAACGTTCTCTGCATTCAGTGAAAATGTGGTTTAAACCAATTTTTTTTGTATACTTTGGAACACACATAATTGGCAGCATACTCTTCTTTATGGCATGCTGCCGGTCTTGGATTTGCACAGAATGTAAACGGAAAGGTTGAGCTGTACAGATCTTTCACTGACTTGGAGTCCATAGTCTGCCTTGTAAAATTCCCTGCCAATGTGGGGATGGGAATGGATAACTCAACCTTTTGCCTTTTTGGACACCAGGCAATGTGTCCCCCTTGACATTAGTGACCAAACATTGCATCACTGGAACGCTGCAATGTGAATGTCTCAGTTCTGACCCTAGCACATAGTGAATTTTTAGGATTTGAGGTAATCACAATGAACAACTCATTTGCACCCCAATTAGAGGCAAAGACTGACTCAGCACAGAAGCTGAATGATCATCTCAACCCTAGAAAAAAGAACGAGGAGTCCTTGTGGCACCTTAGAGACTAACAAATTTATTTGGGCATAAGCTTTCGTGGGCTAAAGCCCATTTCATCAGATGCTTATGCCCAAATAAATTTGTTAGTCTCTAAGGTGCCACAAGGACTCCTCGTTCTTTTTGCGGATACAGACTAACACGTCTACCACTCTGAAACCTGTCAGTCCTAGAAGTAGACCCTCAAGAATAAAATTGGAAAGAAGCTGGTCACCATCCATGACCTACAGAGAGAGGATACAGTCTCCAGGGCTGTAAAGCCAACACCTTTCAACTCTATCACATTCACGCTAATCACAATGGGCCAGGATAATGAGAGCAGAAGTCAATAGAGCTACCAGGTGAGGATCTGGCCCAAGGGGGCAGCCATTTCAGAGTGGAACTTGGAAGTGGTGTGACAAGACAGCTGGACCCCTTCTCAATCACTGATATGAAAGAGGTGTTTAGAGTCAGTTTCAATCAAGTGTGGACAGCTATACCATCTACAAAAAGCCTGGTTACCCCACTTTCTCTGCACATCCCATCACTTGAATCTACAGATTCTGATAATTACTAATAAAGATAATTATTTAATTCACTTTTGCCTCAAAACAAAAGATATTTAGCAATCTGTAACACCATTACACCAGTTACCAGATTCTTCTCTCTGCTACTAATGCAGACAATTCAATAAAGGCTAACTGAAGGAGTTTTTTAAAAGGACACACTAGGAATAATGAACATACCAATGGACAACATTCATGATTCCAGTGGCGTAGCGATTAGATACAATTCAACATACCTTAAGGGAAATATATTGAGCAGGGAGATAATTATCAGATTTAATGCAAGAAAAATACACAGACATTTCAGATGCTCACATTTCTTATTAATCAAAGATTAGCCTGAGAAAAAAAATACATGGGGAAATTTTGAAATCCTTTAATTAATCATACTTTGCTTATCAAAGGAAACATTCATATGGTGAGGGTCAGATAGACAGGAATGATTATTCTGAAAGAAAGGACTGCAGTCACAAATATAACATACATTTTACACTTCAGAAGAGACACTTATTCAAACTCCTCCCTGCGCACATGATATATGCACACACAAACACACCACTCTCTCTCACATACATGCCATTAACCATGTATTTGCATGCAGAGATCACAGTAACCTAGCAAGAAAGCGATTGACGTGGATAATACACAATACAAACCAGAATAGAAAGTATTAGTGAGTCAGCGCCATTATGCATCTTAGCTTCTTAGTTGAAGCTGACAAGCAGAAGCAGGAAAGAAGCAAGGGAGAAGGTCTAGCACACCCTAAATGCAAGAACTGGGAATGATTAATCATGAGAAGTGTGGTAAAATCCTTCCATTCAGATGGAGCTTTGACTCAAGTGGGACACTTGCCTGGAGAGGTCCTGTAAGTCTCAGCAAATTAACTTACATTACCAGACACACAGCCTTTCCTGAATGGAGCTGGGAACCAGCAGTAAATACCTCAAGTGAGTTCTTGGACTCTATCCTCGGCAACATATTCAATCATGCACATCTCCACCACCTCCACTGCCAGCCACCAACAAAGCGACGCAGGGCTGACAAGAGGTGGGGAAACGGAGGGGACTACTGTACTGAGGCCCTCCCCAAACCACCTGTAAGGTCTGTGAAAATAAGGTCCCAATATCTTCATAAATAAATCAATTAGACTGATGAATACTAGCAAAGAGATGATTCATGCAAGACTGAACAAGCTAAATATAAGCAAAAAACACAGGTGGGCTACGGGGTGGAGCCCCAGTGAACATGATGTACTGGGCCCCAAATTTCTCTCGATGGGCCTGTCTCTTTACTGGATTCCTCAATATGCCATGGGGTACCATAGCACTAGTGTGCTCCAGCATGTCCCCTAATGAGGAGATGCAGCACAGGACAATTTAAGTACACTATATCCACTGGATCCCCCTTGTCCACAGTGGAACAAGGAACCTTCAGAATAGCGTCCAGTGGCAGAATTAATAAAGACAAAAACATAATAGCTGTCTACATACCAATATCGCCTCATTGGCCATAAAACAAACCAGAGCCAGTGCTAGGCATAAGCACACTAACCAATTGTTTAGGGCCCTGAGCAGTTCCACAGGGCCCCCTTTTCACTTTTTATTATAAAACCTTGCCTCTTAGTAGGTGGGGGGGCACTGCTACAGACTAGGGGCCGAGTGGCTAGGCAACAGTTCTGCAGAAAAGAACCTAGGGGTTACAGTGGACAAGAAGCTGGATATGAACCTATCCTCTATGAATTTATCTAGTTCTTTTTTGAAACCTGTTATAGTTTTGGCCTTCACAACATCCTCTGGCAAAGAGTTCCATAGTTTGACTGTGCGTTGTGACAGTCCTCTTGTTTGTTTTAAACCTGCTGTCAATTAATTTCATTTAGTGATCCCCCCTAGTTCTTGCGTTATGAAAAGGAGTAAACACCACTTCTTTATTTACCTTCTACACACACACACATGATTTTATAGACCTCTATCATATCCCCGTTAGTCATCTCTTTTGCAAGCTGAAAAGTTCCAGTCTTATTCATCTCTCCTCATACAGAAGCCGTTCCATACCCCTAATCATTTTTGTTGCCCTTTTCTGAACCTTTTCCAATTCGAATACATCTTTTTTGAGATGGGGAGACCAGATCTGCACGCTCTATTCAAGATGTGGATGCACCATCAATTTATATAGATTCCCAACATTCTGTTCACGTTTTTGATTGCCGCTGCACATTGAGTGGATGTTTTCAGAGAACTATGCACAATGACCCAAAGATCTTTCTTGATTAGAAACAGCTAATTTAGACCCCATCATTTTATATGTATAGTTGGGATTATGTTTTCCATTGTGCACTACTTTGCATTTATCAACATTGAATTTCATCTGCCATTTTGTTGCCCAGTCACCCAGTTTTGAGAGATCCTTTGGATCCATCTGCAGTCTGCTCTGGACTTAACTATCTTGAGTAATTTTGTATCATCTGCAAATTTTGCCACCTCCTTGTTTACCCCTTTTTCCAGGTCATTCATGAATATGTTCAATAGAACTGGGCCCAGTATAGTCCCCTGGGAGACACCACTATTTACCTCTCCATTCTGAAAACGGATTTATTCCTACCCTTTGTTTCCTGTCTTTTAACCAGTTACCAATCCATAAGAGGACCTTCCCACTTATCAGATGACTGCTTACTTTGCATAAGAGCCTTTGGTGAGGGACCTTGTCAAAGCTTTCTGAAAATTTAAGTACACTATATCCACTGGATCCCCCTTGTCCACATGCTTGTTGACCCCCTCAAATAATCTGAGTAGATTGGTGAGGCATGATTTCCCTTTACAAAAACCATGTTGACTCTTCCCCAACAAATTATGTTCATCTATGTGTCTGGCAATTTTGTTCTTTACTATAGTTTCAACCAGTTTGCCCAATACTGAAGTCAGGCTTACAGGCTTGTAATTGCTGGGATCATCTCTGGAGCACTTTTTAAAAATTGGCATCACATTAGCTATCCTGCAGTCATTTGGTACAGAAGCTGATTTAAATGTTAGGTTACAGACGACAGTTAGTAGTTCTGCAATTTCACATTTGAGTTCCTTCAGAACTCTTGGGTGAATACCATCTGGTCCTGGTGACTTATTACTGTTTAGTTTATCAATTTGTTCCAAAACCTCCTCTAACGACACCTCAATCTGGGACAGTTCCTCAGATTTGTCACCTAAAAAGAATGGCTCAGGTTTGGGAATCTCTCATATCCTCAGGCATGAAGACCGATGCAAAGAATTCATTTAGTTTCTCCGCAATGGCCTTATCGTCCTTGAGTGCTCCTTTAGTATCTCAATCGTCCAGTGGCCCCACTGGTTGGTTAGCAGGCTTCCTGCTTCTGATGTATTTTAAAAAAAATTGCTATTACATTGAGTCTTCAGGGAGCTGTTCTTAAAAAAAAATTTGGCCTTTGTGACAGAGCTCTGTTGGTCCGCCGGCCCGCTAGGGGAAGTAGGGAGCTCCTGTCTCATGTACAGGCCTGGGTCACACCCTCTGGTAGTGGGGAATTAGCATAAGGAGGGGTGTGGGCCTGCGTCCGTGATGCTCCCCCCAGGCCAGGGGGCGCCGGCAAGAGGCTGCGGCACTGTGGGGGTTTGCCTACCCGAGGTGGGCTGGCCAGGGTAGGGGAACGCAGGCCCACACACCTTCTCTGCATCCCAACCCAGGGCCCTGTCAGTGGTGGGGGGGGGGGAGAGGGTCCCGCCACTGGGTCAGCGGGGATCCCTCCTCAACACACTGACCCCCTAGACTCCCCACACTCCAGTTCTGCCCTGGGCTCCTTCCTACCCAAACCCTTGGTTGGGTCCCTCCAGCTCTCCGGGGTACTCGGCCGTTGGCAGGTGCAGCTCACCCTCGGTGTCAGGCTCTCCCCAACTCCAGTTACTGCCGGGCTCCTCCCGTTCCTCGGGGTATTCCGCTGCTGGCAGCTCTGGTAACCCCGGTCCTTCCTCCGGGGCCAGCTCCGCCTGGTCCAGGGCTCCCCCCGGCTTGGCAGCAGGGTCTGAAGGGAGCAGCCAGCGGTCTGTGTCTGCCTCCCTTCCTGGTGCTCCCCCCACTGGGCTAAGGGCCCCGCCCTTTATACTTCCTGTCCTACCCCCCCTTCCCGGGGGGTGGAGCCGGCTTGACCTGGCCCCGCCCACTCCAGCTGAGAGAGTGGCTCGTTACCCTCTGGCTCAGAGGGAAGCCACCCTGGCCCCCTACAGCCTTCTGTAAACAGGCAGAACTCACCCCTGCGGTGCCTCCTGGTGGTTGTCTTGGGAAATTAGCTCATCCAGCTCCGGAGCGCCCTCTTCAGGCTGGTGATCCGCCTGACCGCTGGCCCCGTGTCCCTCCCAGGACCCTGGTGCCCCTTTAACTGGGGTGTTGCCCCTGGCAGTACCCCCCAGATCTGGGTCTCCCCTGCCTGGGGAACCCCCAACCCACTATCCCCACCTCGCCTCAGTCATAGGCTACTGCCAGTCACCAGCTAGCCCCCACGCCCTAGGGCAGACTGCAGTATAAGCCACTCATCACAGGCAAGGAGGGTTGGACCTGCTGCCTATGTCTACCTGTAGGTTTCCCCTGCAACCCCAGTACCCCTTTGGCCCTAGCCAGAGCTCTCTGGCTCCCTTAGCCTTTCCCCAGCCCCGCTCCACTCGAGGTACTTTGCTCAGCTTCTGCAGCCAGGCCCTTCTCCCTCTACACACAGAGGAAGAGTCTCTGTTCTAGGCCCACTGCCTCTTATAAAGGCCAGCTGGGCCTTAATTAAGCTGGCCACACCTGTGGCTGCCATACCAATCAGCCCAGCTTTCAGAAGTGCAGCCCTCTCCAGGGCTGCTTTTACCCTTACAGAGTTGGAGCGGGTGACCACCCCGCTACACCTTCCTAATTATATTTTTACACTTCGTTCGCCAGAGTTTATGCTCCTTTCTATTTTCCTCACTAGGATTTAACTTCCACATCTTAAAGGATGCCTTTTTGCCTCTCACTGCTTCTTTTACTTCGTTGTTTAGCCACCACGGCACATTTTTTATTCTCTTACTATTTTTTTTTTAATTTGGGGTATACATTTAAGTTGAGCTGCTATTAGGGTGACCAGAAAGCAAGTGTGAAAAATTGGGATGGGGGTGGGAGGGTAATAGGCTTCTATATAAGAAAAAGCCTCAAATATCGGGACTGTCCCTATAAAATCAAGAATCTGGTCACTCTAGCCTCTATTATGGTGTCTTTTAAAAGTTTCCATGCAGCTTGCAGGGATTTCACTTTTGGCGCTGTACCTTTTAATTTCTGTTTCACTAACTTCCTCATTTTTGTGTAGTTCCCCTTTCTGAAATTAAATGCTACAGTGTTGGGCTGCTGTGGTGTTTTCCCCGCCACAGGGATGTTATATTTAATTATATTATGGTCACTATTACCAAGTGGTCCAGTTATATTCACTTCTTGGACCAGATCCTGTGCTCCACTTAGGACTAAATCAATAATTTTTTCTCCTCTTGTGGGTTACAGGACTAGCTGCTCCAAGAAGCAGTCATTTAAGGTGTCAAGAAACTTTATCTCTGCATCCCATCCTGAGGTGACATGTACCCAGTCAATATGGGAATAGTTGAAATCCCCCCGTTATTACTGAGTTTTTTATTTTAATAGTCTCTCTAATCTCCCGGAACATTTCCCAGTCACTATCACCATCCTGATCAAGTGGTTGGTAATATATCCCTGCTGCTATATTTTTATTATTAGAGCATGGAATTAATATCCGCAGAGATTATATGATACAATTTGGTTCATCTAAAATGTTTACTTCATTTGATTCTATGCTTTATTTCACATATAGTGCTGCTCCCCCACCAGCACGAGCTGTTCTGTCTTTCCGGTATATTTTGTACCCTAGTATTACTGTATCCCACTGATTATCCTCATTCCACCAAGTTTCTGTGATGCCTATTATACCAATATCCTCATTTAATACGAGGCACTCTAGTTCGCCCATCTTATTATTTAGACTTTTCACACAGGTATATAAGCACTTTAAAAACTTGTCACTTTTTAACTGTCTGCCATTACATGATGTAATTGAATGGAACTTTTTTTCATTTCATTTCAGTCTCATCAGACCGTACCTGTATTTTATCATCTTCCATCCTCTCCTCCTTACTAGGACATAGAAAATCTCCATTCATAGATCCTCCTTTAAGGGATGTCTCTGTCCGAACCATGTGCTCCTCCGCGCCCATCAGCTTTCCCTCAGCCCTTAGTTTAAAAACTGCTCAATGACCTTTTTAATGTTAAGTGCCAGCAATCTGGTTCCATTTTGGTTTAGGTGGAGCCCATCCTTCCTGCATAGGCTCCCCCTTTCCCAAACATTTCTCCAGTTCCTAATAAATCTAAACCCCTCCTGCCTACACCATCGTCTCATCCACACATTGAGACCCTGTAGTTCTGCCTATCTAACTAGCCCTGCGCGTGGAACTGGAAGCATTTCAGAGAATGCTACTATGGAGGTCCTGGACTTCAATCTGTTACCTAGCAGCCTAAATTTGGCCTCCAGGCCTTCTCTATCCTTCCCTATGTCATTGGTAGTTTGGTACCTACATGTATCACGACCACCAGCTCTTCCCCAGCACCACACAGAAGTCTATCTAGATGTCTTGAGAGATCCGTAGCCTGCCGGTCATCACAAACCAAGCGAACTATGTTTCTAATGATCAAATCGCCCATTACTAATGCCTGCCTCGTCCTAATAACTGGAGTTCCCGCCGCCGGAGAGGTGTCCTCAGTGCAAGAGGGTACCACAACATCATCTGGAAGGAGGGTCCCAACTATTGGATCATTTCCCTCTGCTCCAGTTAGATGTTCTCTTTCCCTGAGACTTTCATCCTCCTCAACAGCACAGCGGCTGTCAGACCGGGGGTGGGACCGTTCTACTGTGTCCTAGAAAGTCTTATCTGTGTACCTCTCTGTCTCCCTCAGCACCTCCAGCTCAGCCACTCTGGTCTCCAAAGCCTGTCCATGGTCTCTGAGGGCCAGGATTTCCTTGCACTGAATGCACATATATGCCACCTGACCATAGGGCAGGTAACCATACATGCTGCATTGAGTGCAATAAACTGGATAGCCCGCACTCTGTTGCTGGACTTCTGCCTGCATTCTCTTTTTTCTCCTGAAGCTCGTTCCTTTGTTGTTTTGTTCTTATGAGGGGGTGTTTTGGGCTTTAGGTTTAAAGAATGTTAAGTTTATCTAGCACACACACACACACACACACTCTCCCCCTCTAAACTCCCTTGCAAAATTCCCATTTGCTGCTCCTGTTCGCTAGCTCCAATGTTAATAATAACCAGGTAGTTATAAAGAATGGTGCCTTAGAAAGGAGAGGGTGGGTGGTGATTTTTTATTTTGCTTTTTCTCATTCTCTTTTGGTGTGGGGGAGAGAAATATCACTAACTCCAAATATAATTTTAAGCACAGGAAATGTTTACGTAACCTAGTAGGGCTTTTCAAAACTAAAGAAGCTTTTTAAGTGTGACTGCTGTGTATATAAACACATGCAATTCCTGTTTGTCTTATTCATGGGCATAAGGTAAATGGGATTTTGCCCATTGAGTGATATGAAGTAGTTGTGCTCAGCTGGAATAGTCTTGACACTGCTGTTTTGCTTTCTTTGATTTTGATAGGAAGAGATGGGATCAAGCTAATGAAGAGAGGGAAGAGCATCTTCGCAGGTAGGCTTGCTAACCTAGGTAGCAAGGGGGGCTTTAAACTAGGTTCGCCGGGGATGGAGACCTAAGCCCTGAGGTAAGTGGTGAAGTGGGATAATGGAAGGAAACACAAGGAAGAGGATGCAACAGGGGAAGCCTCCTGATTCATACTGAGAAAGCAGGGCAATTGGCTAGTTATCTTAGGTGCCTGTACACAAACACAAGAAGCCTAGAAAACAAGCAGGAAGAATTGGAAGTCCTGTCACAGTCAAGGAACTATGATGTGATTGGAATAACAGAGACTTGGTGAGGTAACTTACATGACTGGAGCACCATCATGGATGGGTATAAACTGTTCAGGAAGGACACGCAGGGGAGAAAAGGAGGAGGAGTTGCACTGCATATAAGAGAGCGGTATGATTGCTCAGTGCTCCAGTATGAAACTGGAGAAAAGCCTGTTGAGAGTCTTTGAGTTAAGTTTAGAGGCGAGAGCAACAAGGGTGATGTCGTGGTGGGCATCTGCTATAGACCACCGGACCAGGAGGATGAGGTAGACGAGGCTTTCTTTGGACAACTAACTGAAGTTTCCAGATCACAGGCCCTGGTTCTCATGGGGGACGTCAATCACCCTGAAATCTGCTGGGAGAGCAATGAAGCAGTGCACAGACAATCCAGGAAGTTTTTGGAGAATGTTGGGGACAACTTCCTGGTGCAAGTGCTGGAGGAACCAACTAGGCGCCGTGCTCCTCTTGACCTGCTGCTCACAAACAGGGAAGAATTGATAGGGGAAGTAGAAGTGGGTGGCAACTTGGGCAACAGTGACCATGAGATGGTCGAGTTCAGGATCCTCACAAAAGGAAGAAAGGAGAGCAGCAGAATATGGCCCCTGGACTTCAGAAAAGCAGACTTTGACTCCCTCAGGGAAATTGATGGGCAGGATCCCCTGGGAGGCTAATATGAGTGGGAAAGGAGTCCAGGCTATATTTTAAAGAAGCCTTATTGAGGGCACAGGAACAAAACATCCCAATGTGCAGAAAGAGTTGGCTGATGTGATTGCAGAGCCATTGGCCATTATCTTTTAAAATTCATGGCAATTGGGGAAGGTCCCAGATGATTGGAAAAAGGCAAATATAGTGCCCATCTTTTAAAAAGGGAAGAAGGAGAACCCAGGGAACTACAGACTGGCCAGCCTCACCTCAGTCCCTGGAAAAATCATGGTGCAGGTCCTCAAGGAATCCATTTTGAAGCTCCACTTGGAGGAGGAGACGGTGATCAGGAGCAGTCAACATGGATTCATCAAGGGCAAGTCATGCCTGACCAACCTGATTGCCTTCTATGATGAAATAATTGCTTCTGTGGATCTGGGAGAACTGGTGGATGTGATATACCTTGACTTTAGCAAAGCTTTTGATACGGTCTCCCACAGTATTCTTGCCAGCAAGTCAAAGTAGTATGGATTGGATGAATGGACTATAAGGTGGATAGAAAGCTGGCTAGATCGTCAGGCTCAACCGGTAGTGAACAATGGCTCGATGTCTAGTTGGCAGCCTGTATCAAGCAGAGTGCCCTAGGGGTCGGTCCTGGGGCCAGTTTTGTTCAACATCTTCATTAATGATCTGGATGATGGGATTAATTGCACCCTCAGAAAGTTCACAGGTGACACTAAGCTGGGGGGAGAGTAGAAACGCTGGAGAGTAGGGATAGGATCCAGAGTGACCTAGACAAAAATTGGAGGATTGGGACAAAATAAATCTGATGAGGTTCAGCAAGGACAAGGATGGAAGAATCCCATGCTCTGCTATAGACTGGGGACCAACTGGCTAAGTGGCAGTTCTGCAGAAAAGGACAGTGGACGAAAAGCTGGATATGAGTCAGCAGTGTGCCCTTGTTGCCAAGAAAGCTAATGGCATATTGGGCTGAAATAGTAGGAGCATTACCAGCAGATAAAGGGAGTGATTATTCCCCTCTATTCGGCATTGGTGAGGCCACATCTGGAGTATTGCATCCAGTTTTGGGCCCCCCACTACAGAAGGGATGTGGACAAATCAGAGATAGTCCAGCGGAGAGCAATGAAAATGATTAGGGGGTGGGGGCACATGACTCCTGAGGAGAGGCTGAGGAAACTGGTCTTATTTAGTCTGCAGAAGAGAAGAGTGAGGGGGGATTTGATAGCAGCCTTCAACTACCTGAAGGGGGGATCCAAAGAGGATGGATCTAGGCTGTTCTCAGTGGTACCAAATGAGAGAACAAGCAGTAATGGTCTCAAGTTGCAGTGGGGGAGGTCTAGGTTGGATGTTAGGAAACACTATTTCACTAGGAGGGTGGTGAAGCACTGGTATGGGTTATCTATGGAGGTGGTGGAATCTCCATCCATAGAGGTTTTTAAGGCCAGGCTTGACAAAGCCCTGGCTGGGCTGATTTAGTTGGTGTTGGTCCTACTTTGAGCAGGGGGTTGGACTAGATGACCTCCTGAGGCCTCTTCCATCCCTAATCTTCTATGATTCATAAAATAGCTATTTTGGACTCTCCAGCTTCAATAAAACAGAGCTTTCAAAGTATGAAGTAGAGCTGACCAAAATCGGGGCACAGGGGATTTAGGGAAAACATCCCAATTTTGTGTTTTACAGCACTTGAATATAAACAGCTTTTCAAGATGGCTTGTGGCATACTCTTCTGCAAATCTCCAAATCTCTGAGGCTGTTTTTCTCTCTCTTGTTTCCTTTTGGCCTCAGAGTACAATACAATAATAATATCCAGAGTGTGTGTTTTTTCCCCACTCGAACTCTCTGAAGAGTTTTAGAATAGCAAAAGGAAAAATGAAACTACTCCACCACTCTGTAATTTTCAAAAGTTAGAGTGAAAATAGGGGGAACAAAGAGGGTGGGGTCTCTTGACATCATTCTTTCTGTTGCTTTTGGGATGGGGAACTCTGGTGACAAAATGAAAGAGTTGAAGCGGAAAAAAAAAAGCTCTTTTAAAACATTTTCAAATTAAAAAACATTGTCACAAAAAAGTTCTGTACAAAACTTGTCAGGCAGCTCTAGTGTTAACGATTTCACAGCTGAAATAGTTAACACTCAAAAGGGTCCTGGAAGCTGTTTTATGACCAACAAAAAGGAACCACCCACATCTGAGGTAGTTTGCTTGGCTACGTTTTTTGCAGCAGCACTGAGCTATATATCACTTTCAGTGTCTGCTAAGCTACACTGTCGGTGGGAACCTGTGATGGAAACCCCATCATCTCCATACATTGAACCCCAGTCCTGCACATATTTACACACGAAAAACTTTACTCTCACCAGTGACCTCACAAGTGACCTCACTGACGACCCCCATGAGTAAAGCTACTTCTGTGTATAAGTGTTTAGAGGATCAGGCCCTTAAACCTGCACTGGAAGATATCCTTTAAGGACTGACTCTGCACTGGCAGGAACATGTACCAGACTTCTGATTTCTGGGATTCTGCAGTACCTCTGCTGTTCATGTCTAGTGATATGGTAACCGCCCTCTGAAACAAAATTGCATCTGCCACACTACCTGTGCATTGTAATGCCTTGATCCCGTCCCTGAGGCTGGGGATGCTCAGAGTAGCAGGAAAGGGTGAAAAGCAAAGAGGAGAAAGAGCTGCTCTCCTAAGCACATTGCTGTGGCACTTGGCTTCTATCTTGCAAGCGGTGGGGTAGAGAGGTTGGGGGGTAAGTCTCCTCTTTAACCTGAGTCTGTGGGGTCCTGGCAAGAAAGGCTGCTCATGTAGCAAGGTGAGAGGTGTAGAGTTAGGAGGAGGAGAGGCTCAGCTGCCTGTAACCAATCAGACACAAGCTCTCTCCTCAGCTCTTTCTACTTGTGGAGTTCAAGTGCAGAAGAGTGAGGCCAGATGGCTCTGAGGAGCAAAGAGAAAGTTGTGGGCTGGAAGCCAGATCTGTTCCAGAGGCTGCATGTTTGCCCAAGATCAGAGCCCCATTGTGCTAGGGGCTGTACAGACAAAATAAGAGACAAAATCTCCCTGAAGATCTAACAATCTCAAGACAAGCCAAAGGGTTGAAGGGGAAACAGAGACATCAAGAAGGGAAGTCACTTGCCCAAGATCACTCTAGGGTAAAGCCAAGACTAGAACCCAGGTCTTGCTGAGTCCTAGTCCAGGGCCCTTGCTGCTGGGCCAACACTGGGTTTCCTCTTCTAGTTCATCTTTCAGTCACCAGTTGCTAGAAATTGACTCTTAGCCTTTGTCCTGTTTCACAAGCTCTGCATGTGTTTACAAAGCAATTCTGGGCCCTCATCTCTCACAGGTACATTGATGTGCTTCTTCTATTTGCAATTAGTGTGGAAGAAGTCCATTCACTGTTCACATTTTTTCCCTCTGTCTTTTCTGCACGAGTATTTCTCATTGGGGACCTTAAAGAAAAAATATTGATTTTTTTTATACCTTTTTTCCCCTTTTTTTAATGGCTTGTTCGTTTTTATTATGTTATACTGGCGGTTTTAATTTCTTACTGTCTACTTTGATGTAGCAATCTCAAGACAGCTGGAGATGAAGTTCTAACCCTGAGGCCCTGAAACAAAAGATGCGGCATCTTCTCCCTCTCCCTGAGAAACAACAATAAAATGGCTTAGTTGAAAGAAACCTGCAGTCATGATGGTGTGAAGAAACCCATCAATCTCCCAACTTGTCGATTAATGCAAAGAATGTTCCTCATACACCAGAGTGGCCTTTCACCTAAGCAGGAACCCATCTTTCAAATTATCCATAGGCTACAAACTTACATAGTCCCCAAATCTGCAATGAACTCTGCATAGGTGAGTTCCCATACTGGGGGAAGCCACATGATTGGGACATTGCTGCAGCAAAGAACAGAACTTTGAGTGATTTTTAGCATCTGTATTTTTAAAATATTTAAATGCATCATACAGTGTAGGAAGGGCTTCCCTGAAAAATTCTATTTTCTCACTATTTTTGGACGCAAATAAAATTTTGTGCATTGACTGGGTTATAGTTTTGACAGGGAATTGCTACAGATAACACTTATTTTCCCAGAGGGGCCTAGAAAAATGTCATCTGATGCCAAAAATTGCAGGGATAAACCAACAGTGTGCACCAAAGATATTTTTTTCATGAGAAATAAGTGGAATATAAAAAGATGTCGTCAGGATCTTTCATTTATGGGGCTCAAAGTTGCGGTAAGTTTCTGCCCAAGCAGAAAGAAGACATGACCCCTGCTCAGAGGAGGTTTCCTGCATTGGGGCCCCACTAGCGTAGATCTCAATGTTAGACTGGAAAGGTCTCCAGGATCTGGCCCAGTATCAGTGTCCTGACATGTCATATGCTGTTTAAAGAACAGCTGCCGCCAAGGTGGTTATGTTATCAACTTTCAGGTTGGTTCTAAAAGATTAAATTATTTCACTATCGCCATGAATAATAGCACCACTGCAGATGCTGGTTTCAATAAGAGTTGAACTACACCCTCTTCTCAGATAACTTGGGGGTGGGGAAGTTATTTTGCCTGGCTCTTCGGAACGATTGTTTGAGGCAGGGTTTAAAACAAGTCTCCTCTTGAAAAAGTGGTTTGAGCCATTCTGAGGTTTTGCTATTGCTGGGGCGTTCGGAGTGAAAGAAGAGATGCAAAGTTTGCTGAATGAACGACCTCAGTAATCCTTATCTAATGCTGACAGAGAAGCCTCTGGCTACCCCTGTTAGCTCCATACTTCTGTAGCAGCATTAGACAGATGAAGGGCTCCTCCATTAGCTGAGGTGATGATCTTCAGCTGGGACAGTCAGAGGTTTAGCTCTAAGCGTGCGCTGAGATTGCTTAGACTGTTCCTTATTTTAGCAAATCCCAAGTCAAGATGCAAACCAATCAAGAAGCCAGGAATGGATCTCATGCCATTAATTCTGTGCAGGAGGACACTTATCTTAAACCCTTGCCTGAGGTTAGACCTATACAGATCTTCCTCCTAGTGATATCGGATGTGTGGTATCGGCTTCATTTCCCTGAGTTTGCATCAACACTGTTTCACCTGCTGGATTATATCCGAGGAGCAGACTTTGTTGTTGTATTTTATTTTTATTAATTCCCTCATTTTGATCAATTAGAACAAGTTGCAGCCTTATCGGGTTATTTCCACGCACCAAGAGCAGATTGGAGGGATGTATTCTTTCACTTGCTTTCAACATATTTTTCAAGTTGTTTGGTAACAGTTTGGAATTCATACATTAATTCATGCACAGAGCGTGCAAGGTCTGGTTCTCTGTTAGCTTCCTATGAACTTACAAAGGCAAACGCAGAGAAATGAACATCCAGAACTTATAACTTACATATAGGCCAAATTCTGCTATCTGTTACACTAGTGTAAATCCAGAGCACCTCTATAGCAGTCAGTGGAATTGCCTGGATTTACACCAGTGAAGCAGAGAACAGAATTGGGACCTTAGAATTTTGTGGTTAGATACAGCACTGGTGTCAGTCTTCCCCCAGATTCCTCTGATGTTGGCGAGTAGAAAGCTCCATTTGTTTTGCTCTGAGGCATGCATGGCCTTCCTTAGCTGGATGGTAGCATGCCAGTACTCCCCTTATCAAAAATAAAGATTTAGTGAGAACAGCTGATTTCCATTTTTATGTGATGGGGGCGATATTCATGCCAAGGACTCTGTCGGGATAGTCTTTCTTTTGCCCCTTGTGCAATGAAATAAACTCATGCACCCTCTCCAGAAATGTGCCAGAGCTCAAACAGCCTCGACTTGGTTTGTTTGGGTTAATTATGTAATGCATATATAAAGTGCTCTGTTGATGTAAGGGGCAGATCCTCAAGTGGTGCAAATCAGCATCGCTTTATTGGCTTCAATGCACCTATGCCAACTTGACCTAGATCCACAGCTGGTGTAAATCAGCATAACCCCACTGAAGCCAGTGGAACTGTGCTGATTTATACCAGCTGCAGATCTGGTCTATAAAATGTTACCAGAACACTAAGTAATAGTTCTCTCTTTTCATTGCTAGAGTCAGTACTGAACCCATTTCCCAGTACAGTAGCAGGGGACAAAGATGCTGAAGGGCCTGTCTTTCAAAAGTGATATGTTGACCACAAAGGGACAAGTGTTCAAACAAAGGAGGTCTATTTCTGAATGTGAATATGCCCTTGCAATTGTAAGCCTACATTTGTGCATTAGGTTATGCAGCGCATGCACACATAAGGTATTTTCACATGGAAATGACCATTTAGACATCTAATTTGCCATCTGTGCATGCAACTGCTCTACTTGTGAACTACAGATAGTTACAACAAACAAACTCACGAAATCAGATAATTAATTTTTTATTTCCCTTCTTGTTTTTCAGCCAACTACCTTGTCCACACTGTCATGATAACTGCACAGGCAAGCGTAGGTATATAAGAGAGAAATAAGTGGTTCTCCTTTGTTTTATTTATTTTTTAAATCAGCCCTCTGATCCCATGAGTAGCAGTACTAACTCCAGTGTCCTGGTCAAAGTCCAGCTAATATTCTCCACAAAGTTTCATTGGGTTATAGTGGTTTTTCATAACTTTCTGCCCTGCAGTATCTGCTTATTTTACGGAATTATACTAGTGCCCTTCACCAAAGTATCTGACCATTTTCTACATAATATTATCAACACAGCTTCATTTTTTAAAGGCCTTCCAGTGCCACTGGACCAGGGAGGGAATTTAGGGTAAAGTGACTTCATTTGGAAAACACAGAACATTTCTGACATTTGTAGAGATGGGTCTGAGCCTTCAAGTTTAAACCTGGCTCTTAGCCTAAAATTCCCCAAAGTTTGTATCTAAACATTTTAATATTATAAATAAAGGTGAATGAATAACTGATTTTTTTTGGTTTGGTGGCCAAACCAAACAATTGGAGAACAAAGTTAGGTTCATTTCAGACTGAATCAACAAGGAACCATGAAAAAAAATCAGAAACAAAGAATTTTAAAAAATCATTTGTATTGAATGAAACACATTGAATTTGCTATTTGCCAAAATAATGTCACCCAGGTCTTATTGCAAAATATAACTTCTTCATCTGTAGATAGGAACAATAACAGCTACTTGCCTCACAACTGTGTTATGAAGATGACATTCATTAACGCTTGTAAAACACCATCAGCTCATCCTAAGTAAGGTGCTTTGTAACTGCAAAGCATGGCTGTATTAACCCTTCAAAATAATCTCATCTGGTTTCTTCAGTCTCTGCTACCCATACTCACCACAGCTGACTGCCATTGTACTTTATAATCACCTCCTGTATGATGGAGTTTGCTGAACAGAATACGCACAACCAATATTTTAAGAAGGTTAAATAAAGAGCAAGTGTTTGGTTTCCAATAGTCATTTCCATGGCTTCAGGGTTCCTGACATTCTAAGGTCAGCTCAGTGATCATCAATCAGCCACGTTTCCCCTCCCTGGCTTAGTGTTCGGTGTATGTCATCTCTTCCTTGCAATGTCGCACTCTGATCCCAAGTTTTGAATGACTTCACATGACCTTCAGGAGATCAAAAAACCTTCCATTTATTCAACTACATACAGTGCCTCATGGAAAGCTCTGTGTCACAAATGGTAAAACATCTTGAAACAGTAGACCAAAAAAATTCCACCACACAGAGTAATGGAAAAGATGGCTCATTTTGGCCATCGATCAGTGTAATCTATTCCCGTAGTTCCCTTGCACAAGGATGTCAACTGAATGGAAATAAAACTGGATTTACAATGCAGGAATTTCTGGGGGAAATCCAATGGCTTGTGTTATGCAGGAGTTTAGACTATCTTATCATACTGGTCCATTCTGGCCTTAAAATCAATTAATTTATTCCATGTAAAGTTTCCCCCTCGGTCTCCTATGAAAGCTTTTCTGGAAAAAAGAAGAGCTGAGTTTCAGGAAGTTGGCTGGATGCCTGGCAAATGGGCGCTGAGCGACATATATTGAGACAACACAGACGGAGGTTATTTAAAGATGAAATATGCAAAAGGGGTTTAACAATGAAGGTGTTGTAAAAACTGATCAGGTGTCCTGTCCCACCTGGTGAGAGGGAGACACAAGATGAAACCAAAAGGCAATACATTTAAGAGAAACAAAGGAAATGCTTCTAAGCAGAACATAGGGTAGAGTCTGTGGTGTTCAGTGATCACTCAGAGCTTGCAGGAGCATTACTCTGCATCCAGTTCCAACTGGCTGTGCCTGACAACAAGAGCTTCACAGTGCCCCGCCTTGACTCTCTGTCTGGGAAACTCAGCCCTCAAGTGTCAGAGTCCCCAATGCCACAGACTCTGTTTTGGAAACTTGCTCCCACAGAAGGTCATTGGGATACATAATGGGATAGGACTTCTAAAAACCATGGGATGTTGTTACAACCATTAATCACATTTGCCACGATGCCAGCTAAGATGAACAGGTAGAAATTATTAAAAGTTTCAATGAAACCTTTTGTCAATTTCAAATTTCAGTGAGAGGGAGAAAGGCACAAACATTTTCTGCTTTTTTCCCTATTTTTTCCCAACCAGCTCTAAAGACAATATTTCAAAGCTGGTAATCAGACATCAGACTTCACTGCGAAATCTGCTCTCACGAGTTAGGAAGAAAATGGTACTTTCCTTTGTACAATTGGCTAGCTGCATTATGGAAGTTCTTCATTAGCTATTGACCTCTGTGTGAAGCGGGATGAGATGAATTAGTGCTCTGATCTGGTATGGCAATCTATGTCCTTAACTTTTCACAATATACAAATAAAGCTAACACTCTTTCTCAGACTTTCTGAGTGTTGTGGTTTTAAGAGCTTCACTTCTCTTTTCTTAAGGGTGCAGAGCCTATCAAGTGAAAAAGAAATCCTTCTAAGATCATGACTAGGGTGGTAACTAGCCACAATACGTTCACATTGAGGAAAGGAAATGAAGATTCTTCCTACGCATAAAGACAATTTGGCAGACAATTAGTGTTGTGAGTCATTCATGAAATATACTTCCTCTGATAAGAAAAAAACTGACTTTTTTTTTTTCTTGTCACTTCCTCTTTGCATTTTTCTCATGAAGATTGTTGTACATTGAAGGACTCTGTAGTCAGTACAGATTAAGCAAAGAATTTGTCTCCTTTAGATTTACAGCTAGCTGATTGCCATACTGAAATATAAAGCAGCGTCCTTCTCACCAATAACTTATTGGATCTTCTACAGAGGAACCCCATTGCTGTCCAGTATGTTCTCCAAAATACTCAGTACCAGTCCTATTTCTGCATTAGGATAATTGATGATTTTAGGATGTCACCAGAATGATTCTACAGCATATTGTCTGTCTGCACAATAGATACTGGTATCTATATTTATGCTATAAAGGCAATTTGCCAGTGTGGTGCCTCTAGTGATAGAGGTCTATTACAAATGTTCTTAAAGGCGCACAGATTAATAAAGACAAAACTTCATCACACTCCACTAAGGAGTTGCACTTGTGTCACCTGAAGATGCAGCAAAAAGTGCAGCTGTATAACTCTGACCTCATCCTCCTTACAGACCCGATCCAACGGTCATTAAAGTCAATAAACAGCCTCCCATTGACTTCAGTGGGAATTGGTCTGAACCCTATGAGAATCAGTTGCAACCTTTCCACTAGCACACAGCAACCGTTCCTTGGATCCCAACTATTTTATAATCCTTCTTGTTATCATATTCAATATGCTTAGTGCCAAGCATCCTGTAATGAGGGTTAAGTATAGATCTGCTTAAGGCAAGGAAAGAGTTTGCAGGATCCTTTAGTTACCGCTGTAACTAAGCACTTTCCAGTTCAGACTCACTGATCTCTCAATGGGAGGCAGTGCCTAATCAATAAGGAAAAACAGGATATTAGGAATTAAAAGTTCTTAATAAAAGGCAGCCTAATGCCTATGAAATGCAGACTGACCCAAAGGCCTTTCATCCTCTAACATTAGATTACCCGGCACAGCACCCACTGAGAGCTACATGACCATGAAAAACGTTTTACCAACTGAAATATAGTATAACATATGACATGTTGTTTCCACCAGCTGCAAACCCTGTAAAAAACACTTTCCAAAAGGTACCAGACGTAATGAGAGGTAGATATGGGGCGTGATTCTCCACTGCCCCATGTCTTGTTTAGCCATTTACAGCGGGCACAGCAGCTGCGAAAGGCTGCCAGGCCAGAAGAGCAGTGGCTTTACTCCCTTGCCCAGGCAGAAACGACAAACATGGTGCAAACCAAGGGAAATGAGGCCCTAAATGTGGTTTGAACCACATGCAATATCAGTATTCAGGGGGGGAAATGGGGCCAAATTCTGCCCTCACTTACACCCGTGCAACCCAGCCAGGCAGCACTCACAGACTTGAGTGGAACGGTGGGGTTCCAGATGGGAGGAAACTTCGGTACAATATTCTTTAATAAATCCCAAATGAAGAATGCAATCTGATGGAGCGGGTCAGTATCCTGACTCTACACTCGTGTTAAAGGTTAAATGGGCATGCAAAGACAGCAACTTTAGAGCCAGGGTTCCCGCACTCCAGATCCCCTAGCATTCCTCACCCTTTTTCTACCACAATAATGTTTTTCCTTACTTGATGAGTAGGGATTAGAGATGGCCAAATAATTTTTAACCATTATTCTCATGTAATTCCATTGCAGTAGCCTCAAGTCATTTACAGCTTTCATCCCAAGCCCACTGACTTCAGTGGGCTTTGGCTCAGACCCTAATTCCACAAATGTTATAATGGGGTGTGTTGTTTTTTTTCAAATAAATTCAGCAGTGCAAATTATTTTCCGTTCCATTATAGATGAATCATCATAAAACACACACAGTATACTGAGGACTGCTAAACCAGCCAGAGTGACTATGGTGGATGGTGTCACACCAGGTGTCATGCAGTGAAGTTCATAGATCCAGTTCAATCCTGTGAATCCCTATATCTCTGGGGAGCCCCACAGGTATCACCAAGTAGGGTTAAGGAACTTTGCGCATTGGTGGAGCGTTTGAGAGCATAGGGTGCTGGGTGTATTTTTCCATCCTGTCTACATGGCTTTAAAAGCATGCAACACTGCTTTTCGATGTAATGACCAATAGAAAGAAGGCCAGGTCTCTGCAAGATTATGACTTTTCACACAAAGTCAAACCACTTTAAGCTCAAGATTTTGTGCTGAAAGCGCATATGGAATGCCTCAATCCTCTCCAAGTCTGCCTGTAGGAGGGTCTAGGTTTCTGACGTATATAGCAGTACAATTAATGCCCATGTTTGATAGATTCTGAGTTTTATCTCAGCGCAAAGACTTTTTTGCGTCCCTATTTGCGACATGGACTTCATGCAGGAGGCAGCGAGATCTATTTCTCGAAAGACGTTCAGTTTGCAGCAACTGCTTGAATTCTGGATGAATTTGTCAGTGCTGGCCATGATACTCAACCCCACCTACACTAGGGGCTCTGGTGGCCCAGCTCTGAGGTTCTGAACCTTGATCTTCTGCCATGAGACATTCAACTCCATAGTGTGGGTGATGACTTGGAGACCTTGGAGGGCAGGGCTGAAATTCTCTGACTTCTCCACAAGCAATGCAGCAGCAGCAGCAGCAGCGATGTCTTCTTGACTGACCTCGATTCCAACGTGAGGAGTGGCAACTTTATAGGAGGAATACAGATGGCTTAATAACTTTTTATAGAGGTGGGTGAATAATGTCCAAATATATTTGCCCAAAAATATTGTAGAATTAATTTCATGAAATAAATTAAACAGTCAATCCTCATTTTAATTTTTGATGTTTAGTTTAATTTTGTTGTTCAGTTTAGTTGTTTCTCCCAACTTCAGAGGGCATCACTGCAGAGCTGAATAGAGCAAAGAGCCATGAATGAGGGAAGCTCACCCATTGCTTGCTTACACTATCCCCATCTCTACTAGCAATTTCTCCCACAAGCACCAATAAAACCCCAACAGAGTCATCCTGGATGAATTTCACCCCCTACCCTCCCAAAAGAAAAAAGAAGAGAACTCCCTCAGTATTTTGATTTTAAGGACTAGATTGAACCATGGCATGATGCTGCCCCCAGGCTGCTTCTTACTTTTTGCTCCTGCTGGTGGGTGCCCTTTAACTGTGTGTAGCGTACTCCCCACCGGATGCCGCATGGCCTCTGCTGGCCCACACATTGTGTAGGTGGAGCCAAGACTCCACCCCCTCATCGCCTACCTGGTGAGATAGGAATTGTCAGCAGCACAGTTGCCTACACGCTCCCTAAGATCAAATGAGATCTAGCTGCGCAGAGGGGTAGGGTGTGTGTGTGTGTGTGTGTGTGTGTGTGTGTGTGTGTGTGTGTGTGTGTGTGTGTGTGTGTGTGTGTGTGTGTGTGTGTGTGTGTGTGTGTGTGTGTGTGTGTGTGTGTGTGTCTGTCTTTACTCCTTGCGGGGCTTCAATAGGACCAAGCACAAATTTGGTTTTTGCAAGAGATATTGTTTCAATTCTGTTTTATTGACCTAGGAACCTCATCTTAGAGTAACGTGGTGGAATATACCAGAGGTGAGTCAGCGAATGTGCAGGCTGTGTCAGCAAAAGAATGATATAGATTACCACAGATATAAAATCTGGAAAGACCTGCTGTGGCTGCATGTTGCTGTTTTTTCTACCAGCTGGTCCGAAAGGAAAGATTATGAGGCAAAATGAAAAAGAGATGAAAACTCTTCACAAAATGATTCCATTTCAGTACTTTAGGAAACACTTTGAAGATGTTTTCAAACAGTTACTGTTTTTAAGTATGCTCGGGCTAGAGCTAACCCCATGTTGAAGTGAACAGCAGTCTGTCCATTGACTTCAATGGAATGAAATCGGAACTGAAGTGTGCAAGAGATCAACATTATTTTTAATCTCATTAGCTGATGTTTGTATTTGCATGTTGGAACAGAAAAAAGGAATAGGCAAAAATAATGATGAGCTGATATCTTCACTCCAGCCTCAGTGAGCATGAACTCAGATGAAATAAGCATTACTGCAGTTCTTGACCAGCAGAAAAAAATCATATAATAAATCTGCAGCTACATGCATGCTTAGTGATATCACTGCCCACAGTGAAATCATATGGGGACAGAATCCATTACTGTCATGTCCAGGAACACAGATCTCCACCAACAAAGCTAAAGGAGACACACCTGAGTGAAAGGTGAACTAAAGGCCGGCAGACACTGTAGCACAACGTGATTATATGTATTTTTTATTGTTCTATCTAATGCCAGATGAATAGAGTAGGAGTGTCAAAAATACAATACACAATTGAGAACACTAGAGGGCATTTAGGGGAGAAGTCAGAAGGAAAGAAAAGGAGAGCTGTGGCACTCAGATGAGCTTGCTTAAATATACAATCCGGTTTATTCCTACTAATAGGTTACTTATTCCAGTCAAATACAGCATACCTGATAGGCTTAATATTTTGTCACGGTATGTGTGGACACTAATCTAAATTATGTGCAGAACCTGTCTTATACCAGATCAATTGATGCTTTCTCGTGTGCATAAAAAAATTTACCTGGAAAAAAAACCTATAAAGAAATGTAATCCTGCCTACTGAACTCCAATGCTGTCATTCCCCACTTATTCTATGGAACTACTTGTATATATTTATGTATGATGGTCTTATTACTGAGAATGTGCCTAATGTGTATTTCAGTGTAGCAGGAGACAAGTTACAACAGCCCTATTAAAGGGAATCTTAGAGATCAGAGAATTGGTGCATTCTATTTAAAGGCAGCCACACATATATTTGATTGCACAACTAGAGAAAAGAGTGTTATGTACCTCATTTTTCACAAGCACTCATATTTACCAATTTAAAACATGAGATAAAAGGAAGCCAACCTTGTTTTGGAAAAGGAAGAGGGGACAATATCAAAAGATAAACTAACAGCAGTTTAGAGGTGTAAATGGATTTGGAAATAGAATAGCTAGATTTAACAGAATAAAAACTAACTGAAAAGTGTGAGGGAAAAAAACATTAAACTAACTAGAAAGCTGTAAGAATCAAATGCCATATAATATCTCAGCTATCTGCATGAGGTTTTATTTTAAGTATATGCATAGCAGACAAATGGTAAATGAAGAATTGGATGCACTGTTAAATAACAATGGAGGACAAGAAAACAACAAATATCTTAAATGATTGCAGTGGTCACCAGTCAGAAAATGAGCAGTTACCTATCAACAGATGCTACAGAGTTATCATAGTGAAAAAATGTATACCCACAGACACTATTGTGTGGTAACTGTTGGCAAATGATTATTTTTACAGCAGCCATGGTCTATTGCTTCTGGTTTATTTCTACATTAGTAGGATGCATTTTTGCTCAAATCAAATGTCGGGTTTGGACGAGAAGATGAGGAATTAGGAAGCATACAGATGGTGCCCTATTTTCTTAGGGGCATGAGAATTGGTGCTGAAATACTTTAAAGGTTTCAAAAGTCAATGGAGATCAAAAGTCAAAGAAGCTTCAATGGACATTTAAACATGTCTGCTCTGTTTAGAAGAGCTCTCTTATGGACTGCAAACGGAGTAACACAAGGTGATTATTTATTCTTTTTTTAAAAACATGGCCAAGAGGCAATGTAGAAGAAACGCAGACTGAATCAGGTTAACGTCAGCAACGGAGACATCCTGGGAAACTATTTTAAGACATCAAGATGAAAAATATTTAGGAAAGCATGATCTGATTAAGAACAGACAGCAGAAATATCTAGAAAGGGAGATCAAGTTTCAATTGTTGGAATTCTTGGAGAACAGTATCACTCAGGTACCGCAGGGCCATAGCAGTGAATTGCATATTATCAACAGCAGCGGGCTTGGGTGTCTTACACTGTCTCACTCTCACTTGACCCCATTATGGCCTTTCATTGCCTGAGTAGAATCCAAGACTCCCCATGTGCTGCAGAAAGGAAATCACACAATCATTGCAAAAAGCTTGATTTTGCATCTAGAAAGTCTCCTCTGTATTAAACCCAAAGAGTAAAAGAAATCTGCTTTAGAATCTCTTGCTGCCCTTTGATGCACATCCAGAGATTTTTGTCCCTCTTCGTACTCTAGGCACACTGAGTTCTGGTTTGCTCAGTTCTGCGTTCTTCATGTAAGTGGTCTTTTATGAGGGAGTTGGCTGAGGCTACTGGTACTCAAACAGTGGCTGAGAGTGCTGCAGAGGAGGCAAGTCCAGCTTCTCAGGTGAAGGAGCAAGTGTCTCATTTGCATAAGGGCACCCCCCATCTTCAGATGTGTAGGGAGCTGATAGCACAAAACAGTCCCTTCTCAGGTGGAGAGATGATGAGCCAGGTCCCCTGCTATCGTAAAGCGACGTAGCTCTATTGACAGCAATACACTTCCATCAGTTTATACCAACTAAGGAGCCAGCTCGTCCTGTCATGTGGCACAACTGTACTGAAATCAAGGAAGCTGTGTTGATTTACACAAGCCTTCTCCAGCTCACCTGTGCCCCTCCTCAAAAGCTTGCCCTGAGCACTGGAACACAGGAATCAGACCAGCATCTATCTAGTCCAGGATCCTGTCTCCGACAGTGGCCAGCACCAGCAGCTCCAGAGCAAGAAACCTTATTTTGGATAATTTCTACAGCCTATGTCAACAGGTGGTCAGATGAGATGACCTCCGTGGGCCCCCTCTGGTCTTAGAATCTATGAATCTATAACCTGCTGCCTTTCAATGTTATTGAATATCCCCTTATATTTGTGTTTGGTTGGAAATACCAGTGCTCAGTCTATTGACTCTAAACCATTTGTTATTTTGTCAACCTCTCTCATGTGTCCTCTTATGCTTCTCCTTTCTAAGGTGAACAGCCCCCATCTGTTAATCAGCGATCCATGCAGACCGAATACCTTTTCTTCAGCCCCTTAGAAATAACGACTCAAACTCTCTTTGACGGGAAGATTTTTGTACATTATTAAGTAGAACTTCATGGCCCAGCTGAGTCAGGGAGTAACCGCTCCTGCTTGTCGGAAGGAAAAGAGCTCAGGGAACAGACGGGCTGATTTTGATGTAACTCAGGGAGTCCCTTGTGTACAAAAAGACAAGTACAAGAAGAAATAAAGAAATGTGTTGGACTGTGTAAACCAGCCCTGCCATCTCAGGCACCTGTTGAGAAGAAACAATAGCTACAAGATAAAGTGCCTTAGGGGTGACGAACAGCAAAGGAAAAACTCACACAGGCTTACCGAAGGGATAACAAAGAGTCAGTAACAGCTGCCAACAGCAGATCCAGCCTCTATGTAAAGATAATCTGCTTGATAGGGGCTTAATCATAAGAAGGGCTCTATAAAGCCACTGGGAAAAGGGGGTGCTGGCATACAATGAACCCCTGAAGAGTTTAATTGGTCCCAGAATGGAGGTCTGACATTGTAAAGAGTTGATGATTCCTCAATTTTTATGAGAAACCATTCTATGGGCTTGATTGAGATCTCTTCTTAGCTACAGTAGCATTTCTTCCAGAGCATAGAAGAGGGAAGGGAAGTGAAATTCCGGTAGGTTTTTAGATCCTTCAGGGCTTAATTAAGGGGTTCCCCAAAGAGACATCTGCTGGCAGCAGGAAAACCCATTGCCTTGTATTTAAGAGAAAGCTCTTCTACTGAACAAGATTTCCTCCCTCCCCCTTCCAGTGATGTCAGTCTTCAGAGTTTCTACCTAAGAACTTCATTGATAGCACATCTAATGAAGTGGACATCATCTAAGCGACTTGAGAGGGGTCTTCCGTGGAGGCAAGTGGAACTCTGCCAATCAGTCTATAAGGGCTCTGGCAGTGCTGACTGGGCACAGGAATCACAGAAGATTAGGGTTGGAAGAGACCTCAGGAGGTCATCTAGTCCAACCCCCTGCTCAAAGCAGGACCAACACCAACTCATAAATTCCAAGGCTAGGAGGGACCATTGTGATCATTTAGTCTGACCTCCTGTACAGCACGGGCCAGAGACCTGCCCCCAAATCATTCCTAGAGCACAGCTCTTAGAAAAACATCCCATCTTGATTTTAAAACTGTCAGTGATGGAGAATCCACCATGGACCTTGGTAAGTTGTCAGTGATTAATTGCTCTCGTTGTTAAAAATGTAAGCCTTATTTGCAGTCTGAATTTGTCTAGCTTCACTTCCATCACTGGATCATGATAGACCTTTCTCTGCTACATTGGAGAGCCCACTATTAAATGTGTGTTCCACACCTGGGCACTTATAGACTGTGATCAAGTCATCCCTTAACCTTCTGTTAAGCTAACTGGACTGAACTCCTTGAGTCTATCACTATATGGCAGGTTTTCTAATCCTTCAGTCATTCTTGTGGCACTTCTCCGAATTCTCTCCAATTTATCAACAATCTTCTTCAACTGTGGGCACCAGAACAGGACACAGTATTCCAGCAGCAGATGCTTAATGCCATATACAGAGGTAAAATAATCTCTCTACTCTGACTTGAGATTCCCCTGTTTATGCATCCCAGAATCGCATAACGCATAAGATCCCTTCAAAGTGCTATCTTTGCACTGTCCTAGGAGATCCATGGAGTTGACATTGCATTCTGTCAAGACAGACAGTAATTATCTATTCCAGAGGCCATGTTAAATGAAGCATTTGTCTTTATCCTTTATCTTTGCTTTCTTCATTGACAGTTTGTACGGTAGAGCTTGGATGAGTTATCTAGGATGCTGAAACAGGAACCCAAGTACTGTTAATCAGCAGCTGCATGCCAGGATGAAGGAGAAGAGCATCATCAGGTTTGTTCTCCTCAATTGTCTTTGGCTCTTCAGTGAGACGGGGGAAGGGTCAGTCTTAGCAATTTCAGGCATGAGACTGGTTGATCTAGTTGGCAAAATGCAAATGAGACAAGAACCATCTCTGGAGGCAATCTCTGTCTGAGAACTCAAGGCCCTATTCAATGACACAATTGGGATTACAGGAATAGCAGACAGGTCAAGGCTGGTAGCTGTGTTACAATAGTTCATTGGTGAGGAGACCCACAGATGAACAGAACTATGGGAGTAGGAACCGTTGTAACTTTGACTAATAGAACAGGCATTTTACTCTTAAGTGCAAGCAGCTTCTTAGCCTTAGGAGGAGTGAAGGAGTTATTATTCAGCTGTGCCCTGCCCACGACTAAAGCCTTGCCCAGAAGAGGAGAAGAGTCTGGTGGGAATGGGGGAAGGGATTGTTATGTCCCCAAGGTCAAATTCTCTTCTGTTACAACTGCAGCCTACCTGGTCCTGAGAACCCAGAGTTGCTGAAGGCTGCTTCCTCTTGTTTCTGTTTGGCTGTAGAAAATCTGAGGGGCTGGTTTACTTCAGAGACTGTCCTGGACAGCAGTTGGGACAGAGAGACCCAGGCAGATGGCGTTCTTCCCAAACACAAATCATGTAACTGTCATTTGAACTACCTGGACCTGTGGGAGAGCTAACTAAACTGAGGGAGAAGAGCAGCGCAGGAGAATAGTGGAAGCAAGTGTGAAAGCCTTGTGCTGGCTGCAGTTTGTGAGGCAGAACATACCTGTGTAAGGCAGCAGGAGTGTCGAGGCAAACTGAATTGGCATTCAGAAATTCTGTACTTAGGGCCGGATCCAAAGCCCACTGACGTCAATGGAAAGATGCCTATTGACTTTAATGGGCTTCAGATCAGGTCCTTACTTTGCTGGCTTATACCAGTTCACATTCGAAGTGGGTGAAAACCATCCCCCGGAGAGAGACTGACTTTGTCCATTCGGAGAAAGAATAAATAAGCGGCACCGCAAAAGGAGCAGGTGTGATAGACCGAATGGCCTCTTCTTGTTCTGAAGATGTCTCACTGTATATCACTATTACTCATAATCAAGACATATGTGCTTTCCTTCCAAATTGCATTATTACAGTATTTTTCCCAGTTCGAAACATTTCCTTCCCTCTGCTGAAAATAAAATCAATGCTCTAGTTGATACTTAGAGTGACTGTGGCCCCAACACACAAGCACGTTTGTTATCAGAACTTTTCTTTTTCTGTCTTTTAATACAAGTCAGGAATCCACTGAGTGTTCTTCAAGTCTAAGCTCCAAACATTTCAAACAGCACAAAAGGTATGACAAGATGAAAGAAAATGTCCACAAATAGACAGCTAGACAACTAGTTAGCAGCTGTCTGCTTTTCTTCAGGGTTTTTTTTTTTTTCCCCTGCAGGGGGAAAAAAAGTTTATTTTTCATTCTTGAAGGAGCTGACTGCAGATTCCTTTGTGCTGGCAACATTCCAACCCTGTTTAGAGTTAGAAGGGGGAGGGGGCACTGCTTATGATGCCATGTGTAACCTTGAACCCAAGAATGCATTGTCTTTCTAACACAGTATGTATACAGTTGCAATAGCTTAAATGGCACTGCTCGTTTTCCATCTTTTGTACTCCAGTGATTGCAGTTTAATGAGGTTTTGGTGTTCTATCAAGTCCGGGCATTTCTTTAACAAAAGGAACCAAAAGAGCAGGTTTTGATTAAAAATATGCATGGGCTTTTGGGAGCTGGTTTAAACGTATTTCAGATCTTGAGCAAGCATGGAGCCTGGAGTTGAAGTCATTTATCTTCTCCCCAAACAAATCTGGCCAGGGGGGTATTCTTAAATCCCCAATTTTAATTACTACTGTTGTTTGTGAGTACTTTTCTTCTCTCACACATGTTCTCTCTTCCCCTGTAAACAGATGATGAGCAAGCAACACGGATTCCTGTCTAACTAGCAAATTTAACAAGAAAAATAAAGCACTGACACAAATATGAAACATGAGCTGCAGTTGGGTTTTCTTCCAAACCTTTTCTATTTGTTCAGTAATGTTATCCTTGGTGAAATACTGTGTTATGCACAAACTATATTTCCCCCAATCTCATTTGGGGGCTTTCTGATTTGTCATGTGTGTGTGCAGGGTTGGGGGAGGAGAGGGACAGAGCCTTCTGATAGGAGATGGTATTTACCCTACCCTGGAGATGCTTATTTGGACATCTAGCTGTGACCATTGCTCTCCTCCAGCAGCTGCCCAAAGGATTAAGAGATGCTACTGTAAGGTTGGGCTACAGAAGATTGATGTGCAGGATCAGCTTGGAGGCTCGGACTTTGTTAGCAGACAGCAAGACAAGGCAGAAATTTCCTCAGCTGTTTGACAGCTGTTATCTACCCGCTCCTTTTCATCTGAGATTTAATCTTGGGAGCACCAGCTGATATGGCTCCTACCCTTCAGTTCTTGCTGTTTATTGGATTATGGGTAAATCCTGGATTGTGAAAGGCAGTATGGTTGAGCGGATAGGGCACTGCTCTGGGACTCGGGACTACTGGATTCTATTCCTGGCTTTGCCACGGACCTGCTATTGCCCTTGAGCAAGTTACGTTGTCTCTTGCTGTCTGCATTTCCCCTGCCACCCGCTGTCTGTCTTACTTAGTTGGTAAACTCTCTGGGTGTTTGTAGAGTGCCTATATGGGGCCTGATCTCAGTATGGGCCTTTAAGTGCTCCGGTAATACAGATGCTCTGGGACTGCCACAGTACCGTAGTGCTCTGAACACACCTTTTACACCGGGGACCTTAAGGGATGGATGGAAGAGGAGTCTGCTATGTGGGCTCTACTTCAACTGCAGATACTTCCAAACCAGAGGAGAACTGGCAGCTCTGTGGCCAGATTGTTATAGATCTGGCTCCGTGACTGTGGGGGGAGGGGGTCTCGGCCCTCTACGGAGTGGTGGGGCACCACCCCGCCTCGCTACACACACTCGGCTGGGTTGGGCAATCCTCAGTCTATGGCCCAAGCTTTCAGGTAGGGCCCTGCAAGATACAAGATAAGCCCAGGCCCTGGGTCAGGGCGGGGCAGTACGCAAACAGTCAGGGGATCAGGCCCTCAGGCAGGGACTGAGCAAGGAGTTCAATAGAAGCCCAGGCCCCTGGCTTTGAGCGGCCAGGGAGAGGGGGGAGATGGCCACCCGCATGTTGGGTGGCAGGGGGGACGCAGGCCCACCCACTCCACTGCGTCCCAGCCCGGGGCCCTAGCAGCGGCAGACGACCCGCTGCTGAGTCAGTGGGGATCCTGGCCGCAACACACTGACATGGGTTCTAGCAGAGTTACAGCCAGACTAGGGTCGGCTGTCCCCGGGCCACTTCCTAACCCCCCCCCCCCCCCCCCCCGCCCGCCCCACTGGTACCTGGGTCACGGTGGTGTCCTCCGGGGGGTCCAACACCTTGGGTTCCTCGGGGTAGTGGGCAAGCGGCAAGTCCGGCAACTCCTCCGGATAGCGGGCGCAGTTCCAAGCTGCACTCTCTAAACAGTGCAGTACTAAAGAGGTTCTGGAGCTGACTGAACACAGTTTCAAAAAGGCCTTGCTTATGTAGGCCAGTGCCTGGAGAAAAATGCATCCTGGGAGGTATATCCTGAACACCCTCGGTTTGTTTCCACGGCCGGATATTGCTGGTTCTCCATCCCTTTCTTACTTTCCCTTTGGACTCCATTCAGTCTCTTGCTTGGCCTTACTCATTGTGCCTGGCTTACTGAAAAGGAGAAAAGAGGTCGTTTTTCTTTTTTTTAATTTATTTGTAATCTCTTGTAGCGTTAAAAAAAAAAAATTAGGTGAAGGAAGTTACAGACAGGAAGAGGTTACTGCAGGTAACCTCTCCATGTTACGCCTTCGATTCGTATAGGAAATAAGTTCCAGAACAACAGAGGGAAGCTTTTGGCCTTGAACTGTGATTTTCTCTCTGTCAAGAGCAAGGTTTGATTTTTACACTCTTTTAACCTCGTATGAGCTTGTACTACGAAAGACCTGTTTCACCCAAGCCGTTCACCTTATGTAATCGCTTCTGCTCATGCCATGTGAGTGTGAAATACCACCAAAGTAGGAGGAGAGGGTTTCACACCCACTTTGCACTGATGTAAATGACTACATGAAGTGCTATGCCATGGCGAATTGGGCCCTTTATCTCCTCCTGCTTGTCACCATATTCGGATGTGGTATAATTTCATTCACGTTTTATACCTGTAAGAAGTTAGACTTATAGCTAAAGCCCCCAAAGCTTTTCTTAATGGTAGATATGTTGGGGGAGATTTTTAAGGCACAAAGGGGAGTTAGGTGCCCAACTGCCATTGACTGTCAATAGGAGCTGGATGCTTCACTGTCCTCTGTGCTTTAGAAAACCTCCCCCTTAGTGCTGATTCCATCCAGAATCTCTAAACAGGAGAGTGGGTCCTAGGTTTAATCATGAAGAAAAGCCAAGGGGCCAGATTCTCAAGTGGTGTAAATGGGTTAGTGCCAAAAGTCAACAGAACTACACTGATTTTCCCCAATTGAAGATTTGGCCCCTTGAGGTTTTTTCCCCATGGTTAAACCTAGGACTTCCTAGGCTTTACCCACCCCCTTCCCATTATAATCTTCCCATAAAGGGACTGGGTGGTAATTGCCAAGACAGCTAGTGTCCAGAAATAGCTTCAGGAGTAAAGGCCTAACAGCCCGTTTGAGGGAAGGAAGCGTCGCATGCTGTGCAGTCCCTACCCAATCCAGGAAAGCTATTGTTTGCATGAGTGTTGATGCCGCCCTCTAGCTGTGACAATATCTCGGTCAGCTGGGATGGGAGTTCTGAAGGGCAGAGAAGCAGCCTGTCCACACAAACCTGCATTCCCACTTTAACCCCATTTCAGGATCCACACACAGATTAAACACATGCACACAACTCTCCTTGGGGACAGGACACCTCATAACTATACCCTCCCCTCCCCTCTCTCAGCTCATGATGCATCAAGTACCCATCTGGAGAAAAGGGAACGAAGAGCACCAGCTGCATCATCCAGCCAGGTCTGGGGGATGCCTGAACATACAAAGTTGGGGGCCATGTCTATTTATAATTATTATTTGTATTAGGGTAGCACCTAGAGGCCACAATGCCATTGTGCTAGGCCCTGTGCAAACACATACTGAGATACCCTCAAAGAGCTTACAGTCCAAATAGACAAGATATAATAGGTGGGAGGGGAAAGAGAGGGGAAGTGATTTGCCCAAGGTCATACAGTAGGTCAGTGGCAAAGCCAGGGAGAGACTCTAGATCTCCTGGGTCCCAGCCCTATCCACCTGGTGAGACACTCTGTATCTCAGGGGAACACCCTGCACCCCCATGTTTATCCTTATAATATGATTGTGTGGTATCCAATGCAAAGTTTGTCATGTCGGGTGTCTTCGGAAGACTCATGATGTACTGAGCTTTGTTGTTATAGTGATGTTATAGGTTGTGATTTCACGTATGTAGTTATGAGGTTGAAAATGTGTCTTCATGGCTTAAAACAAGCCCAGGAAAAACTCTCCAGAAACAGAGAGGCAGTTCACACCTCATCAGGGCATGTATGGGACAAACCCAGCCCAGACTAACAGGAACAAAGGATGCTGGCCTTCGCATCAATACAGGATCTGTTGGACTCTCAAGTGAGTCACCCCCCTTCCCTTGGTCAGACAGGGACTACGATGAGGTAATGCTCCCCTGACCCTGAAGGGGGGGAAGCCAAGAGGGAAGAAAGATAAAAGGGAAGGATGATAAACAGGAGAGATGCTTGCCATGCTCTTTCTCTCTCTTCCACCTCCATCTACAGACACCACCATCCAGCGACTGAAGCGCTGATCAAAGGGGAGAGCCTGGCTGAAGGGCGACCAGCCAGCCTGTGGGGAGAAGCATGTAAGTTTGTAAGGGCATTGAAAGTGTTAAGATCAGCTTAGAATGAGTTTTGCTTTTATTTCATTGACCAAATCTGACTTGTTGTGCTTTGACTTATAATCACTTAAAATCTATCTTTTGTAGTTAATAAATTTGTTTGTTTATTCTACCTGAAGCAGTGTGTTTGGTTTGAAGCATGTCAGAGACTCTCCTTGGGATAACAAGCCTGGTACATATCAATTTCTTTGTTAAATTGATGAACTCATATAAGCTTGCAGCATCCAGCAGGCATAGCTGGACACTGCAAGACAAAAGGTTCCTAGGGTTGTGTCTGGGACTGGAGATATCGTCTAGTGTCATTCGGTTGCATGATCCAAGCAGCTTACATGCCAGATACCGTGCGTGAACAGCCCAGTAATGGAGGTTCTCACAGCAGAGCAGGGTAAGGCTGGCTCCCAGAGTCAAGGATTGGAGCGATCTAGCAGACCACCAGTCCAGATAACACCAGGGGAACGTCACACCTGGTTAACACATCATGAATGGTAGAGACTTTATTAACCAAAAGGTGGAAAGGGAACTAAAGGAACAGAGCAGGGAAAGTGACTTGCCCCAGGTCACACAGTAGGTAAGTGGCAGAGTAGAAAATATCACCCAAGACTTTGAGTCCTAGCCCAAAGCCCCACCCACTGGACCACATGGCTTCCCGGGGCCAGGGGCCCCCAAACTGCTCTAGAGTACACCAGGACTGGGTCCAGCATAGAAATGGCTCTTCTGAGACACCCTTCTCTTAGCTTCACCTAGTAGAAACTATAGGCCCAGCTGAGAATCTAAATACACCAAAGAAAGGAGCTGATGTTCCAGGTTTTGCTCTGGCAAAATGAATTAGCTTGACAGCGTATGAGAGGATGCAGGATTGGACCCAAGTTCTGTGTTTATAATTTATCTACTTGGGCTGTTACACAGAACTATGTTATTAATAGGCCTAGAAGGCCTAGTCTGTGACTCAGTGATTTGATTTGTGTATGCATGCGTATGGGGACTGTTGTTGTCCCATTCCTAAAACTCAGTGGTTGGCTAGCTCCCAGTACCAAAAGAAAGGGGAAGGGCCGATGGGAAATCAGGACCCTGAGACTGACAGTACCCAGGGGCGATGGGGAGAGGCCAATGCTCCAGGTCAGCCTGACTGACAGGGTGGGCAGGATAATCAGGGAGTCAGGAGGCCGGGGGTTCCCGTCCTCCGTGTGAGCTGGAATTGCCTGGGTCAGACAGCGTGGGGCCGAGCTAAGGAGAGAGCAGGGGCCCGAGCTGAGCCTGGGAGCAGAGCTGGGCCATCCAGAGGGGCCAGAGAAGCAGCCCAGGAAGCAGGTCAGTGCTGGGAGCAGTCACAGAAGCAGCCCACAGAGCAGACCTGTCCTGGGAGCAGAGCTGTAGCAACCAGAGCCAGAGAAGCAGCCCAGGCAGCTGGAGGCAGAGGAGCTGGAGCTGAGGCAGAGCGGTGGAGCTGGGGCTGGAGCAGTCCGGCGCCGGGTGTGGTGAGCAGCTGGGGAGAGCGAGGGGGGACCCTGGGCAGTGGGCCCAGCACAGGGAGATGCATCAGCCAAGAGGCCCTGCAGGCCAGACTTGGAGGGGGAGCGTAACCCCGATGGGGGGGGGGCGACGCTGGGAAGAAGGGTGCTGCCACCTACAGCCTGAGGCCGTGTGGCCACCGCCGGAGCAAACACAGCCAGGGCCTGGGCAGGGGGCTGGGACGTGTGAGAACAGACTGAACTGCCCTGACATTCCAGAGAGGCTGGTTGTGATGTCCCCGTGCCACACAGCGGGGTGACGGGTTTTCCTTTTCACCTTCCAAGGTTGGGGGTGGAGCCCCCCAGGAATCCTGGGCCCAGCCTTGTCGGGGTTACGAGGACTCTGCCAGACAGGAGAGTGGAGGAGGAGCCCTTGAGGTCAGGCAGGCCTCTGGGAGTGGGAGCGAGGACTCAGATCCATTCGCTAGCTCATTTCACCGGGGTCGTGTATAAGCCAGGAAAGTTCCCCACAATAGCGGGGCCATTCCCCCGCTTACACATGGGGGTAGGAGGAGTGTGTTGCGGGGGGGGGGGCATGTTCTGGTATTTATTTAACCCATTAAAGAAAGAAAAGGAATGTGAACCCACTTTCCGCCCCCCATTCAAGACGAAGGGCGTATTTGCATGTGTGGTGTTGGGATGCTTACAGGCTCGAAGAAAATGAGGGTGGGTATTGCTGGCAAATGTGGGGGTTGGAGCAGCACATGGGAGGGAGCTAAGAGATGCCTGTTGGTGCGTGGGAGAAAGCCATGCAACCGCAAGGGGAACCGTGACGGCAACAGGCGGCTGAGGAGCAGCTGGCTCGCCTGCACTTGAATAGCAGCGGCCGCCGCGCCTGCCAGATGATGGGAAGAGCTGCAGCTGCACAATGGCAGTGCACTGTGGAGAAGCAGTGCGCCAGGCAATAAGGGAGATGCAACGGAGCAAAGTAGGAGCAGTGAAGTGGGCTGAAATGATGAGCTACGGGGAAGGGTAGAAAGGGGTTTCCTCTATGGTGCATGTGCCGCTCCCCTTAAAATATCAGAACATGATTTAAAGGATTAAAACTAAGGAGGGTGGGGTGGGTGCACACGCGATCTGAGGGCCTGTAGCTGTCCTGCTCGTCTGAAGACTGACTTTTGCATTGCATGCAGAAATATGGAAACAACTTTTGGGGACAAAGAGAGTGGACAATCTGTGCTCAAAGAAGAGTGGCCTCGTAATTAAAATTTGTGCAGCTGTTCTTCTGGTTTCACTTGCAAGCAAAATTGAGCATGGCCCTAAACCTGCACCCTCTTAAGCCAATGAGATATTTTAGGTGAGTAAAGGTACACGTGTTAAGTGTTTGCAAAATGAGGGATCTGAATGCACAGCTCAGCTTTGTTGCTGAACTACAGAGCCTGACGTATTAGGTTACGTGTCCAGCACTGGTACGGATAATGAATGACTTCCCAGATGTTCCAGCAACACCAAGATCCCCCATGACAGTGACACTTTGATAACATTTTCATTTAAAGAAAACAAATGTTGGTTTCAAGCACCGAACAAAACACCCATTATTCAAAGAGTTTTTCAGCTTGTTTGTTCCCAACTTTTGCCCACATCGTAGAGGGGTGGGCCCGGTATGGCCAACCCCAAACGTTCAAAAATCCTGAGTCAGGCTCACCAAAAATAATGAGATTATGTAAAAATAATAGATTTGGTGTTTGGTTTTTTTTATTTGCCTTCTGCTTTTTGAGCCTTTAGGGTCACATTTTGAAGCTTTCTCTACAGCCACAAGGGCGAGCAACTTACTTTTTCTTTAAGAATGAAGGCTGAAATCGTCACATATCCATGTGATTCCAGGATCTGGGGCTTTAAGGAAAACTATAATTATCATGAGACTCAAGACAAAAGCATGAGAGTTGGCAACAAAGTGGGCCATCTTCAAAAACCAAGCTGATCCCCCAGGTCTGGATGCTCCCAAATTTTTTTTTTTAAACTCTTTCACAGATGCACCTTATATTCCAAGACAATCTGAACCCATGTTGTTACTTTCAGATGTGCTGGTCTATAAAATGAAAGTGTCACTGGCTAACAGCAACATTATCGACTGCTCACTTTACTTAATAGAATGTATGATTTTTGTCTGGAGAAAAATGATAGAGGTGGACAGGGCTGACTAATGAAAGTGCAAAAGAAATGTGTGTACAAGGCTGAGGAAGTATAGCATTATGTGAGTCATCCTGCACTCTGAAATCTCTCCTCTATGATATTTAATGTCCTCAAAGGAAAGAATCCCACCCAGCAGGTGTTAAATGGAATTTTATAAGGGGCTTTGTTAAATGAGGTTTTATAGACACGTAAAATTCTTAGTGCAGGTCCTGCTAACTGTAGGGACAAAATTATACTTTTCTTTGGTAAGCTATCTTTTACCCAAGTATGTTCCCAAGTCAAACTACCTTTTACCCAATCCATCTTTTTACCCAGGTATAAATTGCAATGGGTGCAAACTGCAAACTGTACTACTTGGTGGGGGGAAGAGGTAATCATGACAAATTATACTTTTTTCAAGTTATCATCATCTTCCTCGGTCTCTGTCAAATTGTTCCTCAAACACAGCAGTCTGCAAAGGCACCTGATACTCCTTCTCCCCCCACCCCCTTCCTCCTTCTGTGCTATTTATATTTCTTGGATAAAACATGCACTTTTGCATATCTCAGCCATTTCAAGGGCTAACATGATGAACTGCACTGTGTAGTCCTTTCCATCACAGTGTCACTAGTGGTCATGTCCCTGGCTATCTTTGAGGACAATGCATTTAATGATTGCTTCAATCCAAATCTGTCTATAATTATGATTGAAGGGGATATACTAAAGTATATACGCAACAGAATGGTTCATTTTTCAAGCCTACATGTTGCTTTCCAAATTCTCTGTAGCTGTAACATAACCTCTAATCTGCAACTTTACCAAGAAGTGAATGACCTTTTGCTGAACTGATCACACTTTCTCCTGTAAAAAAAAGATTGCACATTTGTACCCCCTTTGTCTTCTATTTTAAATCAAGAAAGAGCCTGTTCCCCTGTATAGCTAACTCAATGTCTGGTGTGGACTGGTGGGATGAGGTGGGAAAAGCAGAGAAAGAATAGATCTCAAAGAAAGAAAAATGTTTTGATTTTGTAACTTAATTCTGTGCCCAGATCTGTCAAGCATGTTTATGAAAGCAGGCGGAGCTCAGCTACAGTCTACTGGAACTTTTAGAGTGAAAATTTCTCCTCTGCCTTTTGTTCTCTACTGAGATTAATTTCACTGCGATTACTGAAATTAAGTTCCATAACCCCACCTCATAGCTGCTCATATGGCCTTCCTTCCTTCAGACTTGATTTTTCTCATGTTTTCTGAACAACAAGGCGGGGAGGAAAGACATTTTCCTCAACCCTTGGTTTCAGATTTCAATTCAAAACTAAAAAAAAAGTATTCTAAGTAGCAAACTTTAAAAAACAACCACCATGCATTGGAATTATCCAATCAAACCCCTTAAAAGCGCAGATTATGCTTTAGAAACTACTTACAAAGAAGGTTTTTAGAGAACAGTGAAAACACTAGTGAGGAGGGGCCCCTAAAATGAATGGGAACGTTTGTTTCAATTCTAATTTATCTCGAGGCCCGGGCACTCTCTGTACAGTGAAACATTCTTCTCCTCCTTGTGTTTGGAAAAACGAGGATCAAGTTGCGGGAGAGCGTTCTTGAATGTTTGGGTAAAGAATGCACTGAGTGGCCTCCTCAACCAACACAACTCCCACGTTAAGTCGCCTTCTTAATTCTTTGCCTGTGACAGCAGGATTATCCAACTCAGCCAGTCCATCCGTCCTTATCATAACATGTTATGGAAAGCAAAGCCACCAGTATGATGACTAATTGCCAAATTGGTGTCATTTTTCCACTCCTAAAAAAAATTATGGAATTTTATCAGTATTAAAATACAATTTTCTAAAGTCCACCAAGCTGTTTATCAAAGTACTCACATAGTGTTCAGGAACTTCATTTACTATCCACTTTATACACGCACAATGCCTATCACAAAGACATGCCTAGAGTCCAACCAGATTGGGGCTATTGCAAGGTAAACATTTAACAAAACAACAACAAATTATAGAGTCTACGTTTAATTATTATATTTACTTTAGGGTCAATTACATTTAAGGAAAAATGTGAGAAAACGATTTTATTTCTTCAACTGAAACATGAGATCAGTGAATTTCCCTTGAGGTTAATTCCTTAACACATACAAAAATAAAGCCCTATATGGATTCCATTGAAATCAATGACAGAACTCTCATTGATTTCAATAAGAGAAGAATGTGTCCCTTAGTGATATAAAGGTAAGCAGAATACAGCTTCATATGGAATCCGATCCTGCGCTCCTATTCTCAGGTGAAACCTGCACTGACTTCAATGTGAGTTTGGCCTGAGTAAAGAGTACAGCGTTTGGCCCACAGCTTGCACAATTAACCTGAAGTCTCTCTTCTTCCTGACATCCAAAGCTTCTTGGGATTAGTCAGGACTGATATTGATGTATGAATATCTTAAAAGAACTGTGCATAGCTCCCAGGCTGAAGACTAAACATTTCTGCCTCAACCAGAATTTGGCAGTGATTCTATAGGGTGAATCTAATCAGAACAGACAGATTAAAATACATGGTAAAGGCAGGGAGGAAAAAAGTCTCTAGATGGTATTGCATAATATATTCTGGAACAACTAGAAAATTTTTCACACCAGTGGGAGTGAGTGGGGGGCGGGGGATGAGCCTTTTGGGCCCATGTGAAATGAAGGAAGGAAGGAAGGAAGGAACAAATCTGCTCTACATCCAAACTACCAGAACTGAAAATGGAAGAGAGGTGATGGTGGAAAAAGTAAAAGAAAACAGAACTTTTCACATGGTCCACTGGGCTCTATGTCCTTTCTCTCTCATTAGCCATTACCGATGCTTCAAAGGAAGCCAAAGTAACCGTGATGTGCCTAATCAATTGTGTAATGCGGTATAAGGCACGGAGGAATTTTCCTTTCAAACACTTGTGGTGATCAGTTAATTCCTGCAGGAATAGTCCTTTTCAGTAAGAGGAGGTAGACAGAGAGACATTCAACCATAGAATGAACTGAACCTTATGAAAAGGAAATAACTAAGAACCCTATGTAGCAGTCATGTCACAGTCTATCCCACCACTTACCACCTTTGCTCAATTCTTCCTCAATAAAGCTTTATATGACTTTTTTGATGAATGAAAATGTACTCGATCTGGGGAAAATGCACAAAAACATTTTTTCCAGCTTTGTTGCAGGGCAAATTCTCAACTTGAAATGTAAAACATGTGTTAATAGAGCCTCAGTATATAACAGGGAGCTAATAGCCATGATTCATTTGCAGTTTCCTAAAGGAGTATTGTTAGCTTGGAGCCTAGAGCATTAAAGGAGGCCTAGGGAACAATAGTGAGGAAGCAGCTTCTCCATGTTCTGGATTTCCCAAGTCTCCTGTCTAAAAGGAACCAGAAGCCAAACAAGAATCTTGTTTAAGTAAATGCAGTCATGACTCAGCCTTTGTCTATAACCCCATAGTCTTTTTTATGGACACCGAGTTTCCTATAAAAGACCTTCCCTCTGAGTTGCATGCTTCTTTAAACAGTCATAGTCACCATTCATCATGAGTGCATCGCCAGCTCGTTAATGTTCTTGACTTATCCACGCACAATGAAGTACATTTATTGTATCCATATCTAAGTCCAGGAAATAGAAAAACAGAGCTTGAAAGCAGGGTGCTCACATCTGGAACGCTTGTGAACTCTTACTCTTAGTAAAAAGTATTATGTGTTAAGCCTTAGTACTCTGGCCAGGCCTCAGTTATCCTGTAACAGTTTCCTGGGACTGGAGTAGGTCTCGATGAATTTCTGTGCCAACACCGAGGCAGACTGTAGCCACTTTTTAGAATCCTTCACTCCAATACCTTCTTGACCTGTCTCCCTTGGCCTCCACATAAGACTTCTTCCACCTCCCTCTCTTTCCAGGTCCTAGCTCCTACCTTTTACCAGGAACTACCAGGAATAGGTAGCTCAGAAAGCCAGCATTATTTGGGGGACAGAACTTTCCAGAAGGGATTTCTGTGCTGAAGAGGCCAGCCTTTGGGTGAGAGATGGCAGGCATGGGAAGCAGAAAGTCATCTCGGATTAACGCAGCCTTTACAGCTTTTGGATGGGGAGGTACAAGAGGCATCATTCTGTAGCTGGGTGTAAGAGGGACAGAGACTGGAGATGGAAGTGGGTCTGTAAAAAGAGTTGAGGGGGAGGGGATGAGAGAAATACGAACTGAAATGTCTCATCTCCCTTTTGAACTCTGTCAGCAGGAGTAGCATTCCACAGCAGTTGCAACAAGATGGGGGCACTCAGGCGATGAGCTCCCACATTTTAAAATGGAAGAAGCCTGGGGGTTTTAAATGGAATAAGTGAGGGGCTCTTCACTCTGGATGATCCAATCAAGCCTGGGTGCAAGTCATGTGGATTTACACAGCTTCGGAGGCTTGTTCCAGGCTGGACTAGGGAGTGTAAATCTGTTGGTTAATTAATCCATTATTCAGATGCTCTGGTGCTTTGAGATTCCCCTATTCCAGCCTCACTGCTGGAGAGAAAAGATTTATATTTTAATTAAAATGTAATAAGGGTTCCTCTGGATCAGCTGTGGGGCTCACTTCTCTCCACCAAACACCCCAAGGGCTTAGTACAACACCCATGGAAGTCAACAGAAAGATTCTCATTGACTTCATTTGGCTTTGGCCAGGCCTCAAGCACACTAGGTCTCCTAAATAATCATGAATGGTGACGGACTATGTCTATATTACACACACTTTAATATTTATAAAGCTCCTGCTGCCTGTGTCATTTGTTTCTTTCACTAGTTGTTTGGGCAGTTTCAAAAACTGTTTACCTTAAGTTTGTGACACTTGTTTTCACCCCAACAGGACACGAGAGCAGAGAGAAACCAGCAGGAAGTCTTATAAATATGGAAAACGACTGATCCAGATTTCCAGTTTAATGGTCTTAAACTGATTCACATAAAGAAAAAATTAATGGATAAGTATTAAAGCTAACTTGCTACCTTCATATACAGTGCTCCTTGATTTGACATACCATAATTCCTGTATCAGAGGGGTAGCTGTGTTAGTCTGGATCTGTAGAAGCTACAAAGAGTCCTGTGGGACCTTATAGACTAACAGACGTATTGGAGCATAAGCTTTCGTGGGTGAATACCCACTTCGTCGGATGCAACTGCATCCTGCATCCGACGAAGTGGGTATTCACCCACGAAAGCTTATGCTCCAATACGTCTGTTAGTCTATAAGGTCCCACAGGACTCTTTGTAGCTTCCATAATTCCTGTAGTTATCAGAGAGAAACATGGCAATAATATTTCCTTCACAACAGTATTTACATGTGATTGCTAGTTTCCCCCTACACACACACACAGTAATTAATTACGTTGAGTGATCAGATGCACTAATAAGGAGAGGATTTTTAGTTCAGAAGGACAATTCATTGACCAAAAAGGAGGCAGCTACTAAACACTATGCAAGCTTTCCAAACTCAAGTATTAACAAAGTTCTGCTAAATAAAGTCATCAGCAGAAAAGACAGATGATCAATTAAGAAAATGCTCACAAAAGAAACACCAGAATGGAATCTTAGATGGAAAAGAGGGAAACACACTTCAGACCTAAAGTTGGTATATCTTGATGTGTTAAGTCATGTTCTGGTTTTGCCCATATACAGTAGCATTCACCCAATTTTCAGAAGATGTCATGCAGCTGGAAAGACATTCAGAACACACACACCTCTGAACTACTTCAACATACCAGGATTTCTAAGCCTTAAACCCAGTAGGCAAAGTAGATATGGCATTCCCTCACAATGCCAAAGTTGTGGATAGGCTGGGATTGCAACAAGTGAATGGTCAGAAAATCCACATAAACAGGGAATGCCATATCTGTTTTTACTTCTGGCGTTAAAGCTGGAAAATCCAGATATATGTAGCTCTGTTTCAGTGTCTTTGCAGCTGTATGAAAAAAAACTGTTTTTTCTCAAAGAGCCACCCAAGGGGATAACTTACTTTTTCTTCAAACATTTTTCTATGTTTTTATTACTAAAGGGGAAGTGCTGCAGGACTTATTTAGGGAGTGATAGTGGATGACAGATTAAATATGAGCTCACAGTGAGAAGCTGTAACAGAAAAAGGCAAATACCATACTGGGATGTGGAGAGGAATTACTTGTAAGACTACAGAGGTAATAATTCCTCTGTACACAGCACTGGTGAGGCCTCACTTGGAAAACTGTGATCAGTTTTGGGCAACTCAATATAAAGAGGATTGCAATAAAACAGAGTGAATACAAAGAGCGATGAAGATAAGAGGGTTGGAAGATATGATGTCTGAGTAAGGGAACATGACACACTGTATATAACTTAGAGAAACAAAGGAGAAAGGAGGACGAATGCTGTAGAGCTACCATATTTGAGAGGAAATAATGCAATGTAATTGATGGAAGGCATCCTCCAATATACATTACAGAGATAGCTGATTGGGAAATGGCAAGTATTTGCCAGGGAAATTTTCCAATCAAATGTAATTTTTTCCCCAAAAAAATATTTGGTTTTCAAAAACCAAAACATTTGTTTTTTCCATTGAAAAACTGGAAAATTTTCAAAATAAATGACTACTTTCCTTTAGGTAAAAAAGAAATTTTTTCATTGAAGATATTTTCTGACAAAAAATGTCAACCAGCTCTAATTTCAGATCTGGGTCCAAGTTTCAAAATTCAGTGCCCTTACGGGGAGGAAGGGAAGAAGTTATCTCCAAGAAAAATGGAGGAAATCTCATGTATCTATGTAGAATGGCACAAGCCCTGCTGAAGACAAAAGCAAATACAATGGTTGCCTTTGAAGATAAAAAGGCACGGTGAACACAATCCAGCCATGCACATGCTGTTCCATCCCAACTCACCAGTGCCCAGATGTCGGACGCACCATGTGACAAAGACACAAAATGAGGGACATTCTGGAATTATTCAGACAGGAAGCATAATGTGCTGTGGGATCTGTTCCTTCAGTGTAAGTACCTCTCTCTATAGCCTCGGCTTCATGATTCACTATTTCTGATGTAAGCAATTTTCAACAATGGAGGGAGGACTCCAAGTCTGTATGAAACATAGGTAACTTTGGGAACAAAGTGTGTGATCTCCCTTGAAGTGAGGGACATTGGGAGAGGTATACAAACACTTAAGCATTTTGCTGCATTCCAATCCTGTTCCCATTGAAGTCAATAGTAAAGCCCTCATTGACTTCAATGGTGCAGTACTGGCTCTATGGGTTTTAATCATGTATTGCCTGCTCCCCTCAATCCTCCTACTAACGTCAACGGGCTTTGGACACACAATGAATGATCAGGGTGTTATAAGGCTACTACACAGGAACATGTGCATCTCCCTCTTCCCTTTGGTTCCCAGAAATATTCTTACAGAAAGAAAAACCAGGAAAATATGGCATAACTTTTACCCATCATGTTTTGACCCATTGTTAGAATATGGCAGCATCATGTCTGCAAAGATTTCACTCTGGACCAGAAATAATGGATGATTTCCTTCTGGACTGGTGGTAGGGGAAGAGGAGCTGTCAGTGCCCCACACAAGAGGTGTTCTAAGAGGTTTCAAACTGCCAAACCCCAGAATTGCTTGGGTCTCTCCAAGCACGATTAATAACAAGGTGGTTGAACAAGAATGGAGGCCGAGAGTGCAAGTGAGGTCAGGGTACAGGAAGGTAACAAAATTCAGCCCTGAATAATGCAGGCAAAGTTTAATTTAAGGGGGAAAAATACTGCAGCGTTGCTTCCTGCTCAGACCTTAACATTCGTTCAGCTGCACACGTGTAATTAATCCATGAATTGTATTCAGGAGCCACCCAGTTTTATGATGTTTGCATAAGCCTTTCACCATTCGGTTTCCTCATTCAATTTGGCAATTTGTGACTTTCCTTCAACCTTCTCAGAACTGTCCTGGGAAAAAAAAAAAAACCCCAAGGTCCAAAGGTGCCATGTAACAGATTCACACACACCCCCATATGGACACGTCCCCTCACCCTCCCAGGATAGCAAGCGCCTCTCGCTTTCAGTCAAAGACCAGCTTTTTCCTTTCCCGCTATACCACATTTGTCGGGAAGCATGCCCTGTTTATACATCTTTAACAAGAATCAGCGTTCACTTTCCAAACCTTAAACTCCAAACACGAGTCAGCCTTTATTAGACTATTTATTTTCACTGCATATTCTCCTAATTGCGCTAGCCTGGGCCTGTAAGTCATCTTGTAATCACTCGGTGACAGACTTAAAGGTGGCAATTTTGCAGAAGAAAAGCTTCAAAAACAGATGCCAACGAGAAGCTGCCGAACTTGAATTAACGTGCAAACTAGATACCATTAACTTAGGTTTGAACAGAGACTGGGAGTGGCTCGGTCATTACGTTAATTGAATTTATTTCCCCTAGTTTAGTATCCTAGTTAAGTACCCTTTCACCTTTGTGTCAACTGTCCGTAATGGGCCATCTTGATTATCACTTCAAAAGTTTCTTTCCCCTGCTGATAACAGTTCTTTTCAGTTAATTAGCCTTTTACAGTTGGTATGGTTACTTACACCTTTTCATGTTTCTCTGAATGTATAAATATCCTCCTACTGTATGTTCCATTCTATGCATCTGACGAAGTGGATTGTAGCCCACGAAAGCTTATGCTGAAATAAATTTCTTAGTCTCCAAGGTGCCACAAGTATTCCTTTTCTTTCTTCTAATTTGGTCTCTTTTCTGCTTTCTACCTTACTGTTATAATGCAAGTTGCGTTCAGGCCATCAGAATTTGGGTTGGTATTTTGGGATGGGGAAGATAGCGAGTGCAGTGTTGGTTTTCCCCTTTTAAATTAAATTGATTCATATGAGACAAGTCAATAATAGTATGTGCCCCCGATATAATGCAAGTGAACTGATTAACCAGGTTCCTGGAATATATGAACTGTGCAGGCAGTGGGAATGCTGGAACAGAATCCCATGCTGTTACAACATTCTGAGCCGTGCACCACTCTCGCAGCATCAGCTGTCATCCACAATACCTGAGTCTTGGCTTACATAGGGGTTATGCCACAGTTAAAGAACTGTAGGCACCTTATCACTGCTGAGAATAATTGAGCAATAGTTTCACAGCAGGATGGGTCCCAATGTGTTCCTTTTGAAATTATATACTTTTAACCGGAAAAAAATATATAATTTGGAGGTGAATGTGTTTTTCTGAAATAGTTACAGATGCTTTTATTTCCCCTAAAGGACTGAGGCTGAAAGATATGTTGCCACCCATAAATATTTAGGAAAAAACCTACAATAGATTCACCTCTAAGATTAGATTTGTGTGTAGGACACTGATGATTTCTCTGGAAATAACATTCTTTGTTACATTTCCAATCTATTGTAATGGAAGATAAATCAACTGACACTAAATGAGAACAGAACATTTTGTAGAAGACACTTTTGAATATATCTATATGAAAATAAAAAACTAGTATTAAGACATTTTTCTCAATAGGTAGAAGTCACGTAAGAGTCCTCGCTACTGTTGAGCAGAGATAGGGCTGCACAAGAACTCCAAACTAGAGAGGTTGACTTGCAATCTTGACTTCAAACTTAGTCCTTATTTCTTCTATAATGGGCATGAATGCATCATGCCCTAAAGAAGTTCAGACCCAGATTCAAAACTGTATCAGGTTTGGGCCTAAGCTAAGCAAAGTCGTATTTGAATTAAAATTCTACATACTCACTCACTGCTATTCCACAAAGCTGGGAATTCAGTTAAAAAAATCTGAAGGAAGTTGCAACCTGATGTGATTATCCACCTCAGCTAAACCCTGGATGTGTGGTCCACATCAAATGTGCCAATAAATAATTGAGATATTATCCAAAAATATATACACTACCTGATCTAAGGCCTTTTCCCCTTCAACTCCTAATAGTAACAACTGCTTATGTTACCTAGAGAATTTCTCACGTTAAAAATATTTGTATTGATTTGCTTTCAACAGGACAAACAATTAAACACTGCAATGCATTCAATATTGAGCCAGACACTGTAGAAATCATAACCTGCCTGAAGAAAATAATCCACATAGCTCAGCCTAGGAGCCATACTATTTCATACTACCTAGGGGTATCCTCACTATGCATATAAAATGATGGGGTCTAAATTAGCTGTTACCACTCAAGAAAGTGATCTTAAAGTCATTATGGATAGTTCTCTGAAGACATCCAGTTGATGTACAGCGGCAGTTAAAAGAGTGAACAGAATGTTGGGAATCATTAGGAAAGGGACAGATAAGACAGAAAATATCATATTGCCTCTATATAAATCCATGATGCACCCACATCTTTAATACTGCATGCAGATCTGATCACCCCATCTCATAAAAATATATTGGAATTGGAAAAGATATACCAAAGGGCAACAAAAATGATCAGAGGTATTGAACAGCTTCCATATGAGGAGAGATTAATAAGACTGGGACTTTTCAGCTTGGAAAAGAGACGACAAAGGCGGGATATGATAGAGGTCTATAAAATCATGACTGGTGTAGAGAAAGTTAATAAGGAAGTGTTATTTACTCCTTCTCATAACACAAGAACTAGGGATCACCAAATGAAGTTAATAGGCAGCAGGTTTAAAACAAGCAAAAGGAAGTATTTCTTCACACAACACACAGTCAACCTGTGGAACTCTTTGCCAGAGGATGTTGTGAAGGCCAAGACTATAACAGGGTTCAAAAAAGAACTATATAAATTCATGGAGGATAAGTCCATCAATGGCTATTAGCCAGGATAGGCAGGGATGCAAAATCATGCTTTGAAGTGTCCCTAGTTTCTGTTTGCCAGAAGCTGGGACTGGGTGACAGGGGATGGATCACTTGATGATTACCTGTTCTGTTCATTCCCTCTGAAGCACCTGGCATTGGCCACTGTCGGAAGACAGGATACTGGACTGGATGGACCATTGGTCTGACCCACTATGGACATTCTTATGTGATTTGGCCCTGGGAATCAGAACTGGGGGGAGGGAGGATTTTTCAAATAAATGATTTTTCATCAGAAAATGGAGATTCATTAAAAATTAACATTTTCACTATTCTGTGGCGGATGAGTCTCTTTCTTGTTTTTCATGAAAATCTTCTAAAGGTCTCTGTTTTGTCCCAATGTGGAATGGGAACGTTTTTGAAATCACAGTTTCATGAGATAGGAAAACCATTTCCCCACACAGCTCTACGGGAAATCCCTAGGAAACATTGAAAATCTCAACCCTAATTTACAGACCTACTTTGTGCATTTAGCAAGTTTGCATGCACTAAATCTGGTCATTATATGCATGCTCAAAAAGCTAAGACTGGTCTTGTGCATGGGCAAGTGTCATAACTGCATCCACAGACTAGCCATGCAATGGAATGCCAGAACGCTTCAAAACGTTTGGGCCCTATAGGTTTCCTTGCCATACAAAAGCATCAACTCCTTCTTAAGTGACAGCATCTGAAACAAGAGTTACTGTTCTATGTTTGGAAAAATTGCTGGGGATGCCCATTTATAGGCTCCCCCGACTACTTCAAGCCATGAAGGGAAGTCCTCAGTCAGTAAGTACAGTGATATTCTTCAGAGGAGCACATACAGTGAGCACAGAATATTTTTTTTTAAACTCATGATATCAGCATTCAGGAAAGGATTGTGCCTATTGTACCAGAGTAAGGGGCAGTGTGCAGTTCCCCCTAAGGCATATTTGCAGAACGCCCCAGGAGCTCCCTGTGGTGCAGGGAAAGTGCATCTACTACTGTCACCTCTGCGGCCTCCTCCATGGTCCTGTGCAGAGGAAGCAGGGCCATAACTCTACCTCCCCCACCCCTTCTGTGGCATCATGCTGTGCTTCTTTCCCAGGACAAGGGCTGGGATTCTGTTTAGTCCTTACAAGTGGGTAGAAGGCGGCTCCTTGTTCTCTCCTCCCTCACTACACAGCTGCTGGGAAAATGCCAGGCATAACCTGATTCTTAAAGTGTTATAAAATGGAGGTCATTCTAAAATATGCACCAGTTTTTGTGAAAGTTTTTCTGGTGCGTGAGACAGGACCAGTCCTCTATGATAACATCATCTCTAAGCGGGTGATACCTTGACAGAACTTCCATGTGACTCTCTGGGAGAATCAGCTCTGTGAAAACCCATAGATGGGACCAAGGAAGACTCTCATATTTTTCACCTGGAATAAAGGGCAGTTCCAGCAATGGCGCCACCATGGGTAAGTCTACACAGCAAGTTGAAACCTGCAGCAGTGAGTCTCAGAGTCCTGGCTTCAAGTGGGCACATCGGTTTAACTACTTTGAGTGCCATAGCATGAGTCCCACAAGCCTGAGTCTGTAGACTCAGGCTCAGACTAGCTGCCATGGGTTTCTACTTTTGTGTAGACGTACCTTATGAAGCGAAGACACAACCTAGAGAGGGACCATCTAGATAGAGACCATTAACAAGAGGTTTGCCTGGAGAAGCCTAACAGGGTCCTAATAGGATTTCCATCCCTGAGGCAGGAGGGACTAGGACCAGCATACCTACTAACACTAGATGGACCACCACTGTGGTCCAGTATAAGCAATTCCTATGTTCATGCTAATGCTTGCATTTTAAGATTTCTTTCAGAGTGACTGTTTGTAGAGTTTATTTAGAGATTTTTTTATAATGGGAGTAAAACTATTTAGTTTTTTATGGCACTCATATTAATATCTGAGCACCTCAATGGATTTATCCTCAACTCCTCTGAGGTAGGGAATCCATTCATTCAGACTTACACAGGAACAGCTTGCCCAAGGTTATACAGAAAGTCTGTGGCAAAACCAGGAGGAAAATCCAGATCTCCTCAGTTCCAATCTAGTGTCTCAACTACAAGACTATCCTACTTCCAAGTACTCTGAAAAAACATTTGTATTATCTGCAGTATAGCTTGGTTTCTTATTTCATTTGAGGAGTTCCTTGATTGTGGGTTGTTTGGGTGTACTGCACAAGGGGATTTTTTGGGTGCACCACAAACATGTAGGTGGGAAGCATGTTTCCAATTAAACGTCACTAGCAAGCACAGAGTGCAGTAGCTTAGAGATTAAAAATAGGATGTGTGGATTTGAATATGATTTATGGATCACTTCCAAAGACATTATTGCTGCTTATCATTCAGACAACGGTGAAAGTGAAAGCTGGATGGGGAATCATGCAAGAGATACATTGCCTATAGAATGGGCAAAAAAATATTAAATCTTAAAGTGGCTGATGCAGCAATTAATATTGCAACCTTCACTGCTTATGCATGGAAGAAAAGAGTGAGATTGCCTAGATGTCTGATTCCAAAAAATAACTGATTTCAAGACATACAGAGAGAAATGCTTTATCGCATAGAACAATCCAAAATCTCTCTTGCATTCACAGTTTACCTCAAAGAAAATGCTCTAAAATATTAGTAACTATGGCTGAGAAGTAACTGGGGATTTGTATGCAGGTATGAAATGCAGGACTCCTGGGACAGCACCAGCTATCTACAGGCAGAACGGACTGGGAAATATTAGGGGCAACAACGTGTTTAATAACTACTTGTGTGAATGAAGTGGGCTTGCAGGGAGAGACATATGCTATTTTGCACCCACAATTATTAGAGGGTACAGTTAAGGTCATGGATGTTCAAGTACTTGATTGGGACCATAACTTTAGGAGTGTAAAGGAGCTTTGTGTAATTGAGAATCGGGCCCCAAGTATTTAGGCATCTAACTTACTTTTTGCCCTCCCTACTCATTTGCCCACACAAAACCTGTAAGGCTGATTCCAAACTAATAAGGCTGATTCTTCTCACTCCAGCATCAAAACACTGGTGTAACTCCACTGACATCAACAGTGTTAATCCTGATTTACAGTGGTGTGTATGATGCAAAAATCATGCCACGTGTGTTTGATATCTGTCATCAAGAGCTCTGTGTAGCTCACAAGCTGGTCTCTCTCACCACCAGAAGTTGGTCCAATAAAAGATATGACCTCACCCACCTTGTCTCTCTAATAGCCTGGGGCCGACATGGCTACACCACCACTGCAAACATCAAGAGAGACAGGCAGACACACAATGACCCATCGCAGGCCAGGCTTTCACACTGCCTACAATTAGACCTTTGTTTTTGCACCTATGGCAGGCCTGCACAACTTGTAAAGCAGCGAGGGCCATATTACTCCACAGCTGAGGGCTGAAACCCCCCAGCCCCTGGAAACCCCCCCGCAGCGCTGCCTGCCCCACAGAAACAACCCCTCCTTCCCCAGTGCTGGGGTGTGGAAGCCTGTAGAGGGGGGAAGAAACAGCGTGCATAGGGTGACCAGATCACAGCAGTAAAATAGGACCCGCCCCCTCCCACCATCACACCCCTCTTCACCCCCCCAGGGGTCACTATATTACTGCACACAACAGTCAATCAATGCAGTTGTAGATAAATCTCTGCATTATGCATTTTTGTATAACTTTTATATGACTTTGTATTGAACCTGTAATGTGTTATAGTGGGCCCCTAAGGTAGTATAATTAAGGTAAAAGAAATATGTCTTTTTGCTAGGAGTAGAATAAGATCTTCCCCTCCCTTTGTATTTAATTGCCCTGTTGAATGAAGGAGGTGTGAATGAGGAAGGCGTGAAAGGCAGGCACCTCCAGACAGCTGCAACCTTTGGAGAGGGGATGGGAACCAGACCAAGGACAATCAAACTTGTCAAGTGGGCTGACTAGAGAAGAGCAGACATACTGACGGCCTCGGGGGTTAGAAGCAAACAAACACCCTATTTGCAGCATTGGGACAACCCCCAGCCCAGAGACAAGCAGCAAGAAGGACCAATGGACACAGTCCCAGATTTTGGGCCGCACAGTGAGCCCACCTACTCACCCCACTGCGGGCCGCACAGTGAGCCCATCTACTCCCTCCCCCCCGGCGGGCCACACAGTGAGCCCACGCGGGCCGCATGTTGTGTAGGCCTGACCTATGGTTTGTGGTGGCAAACAGGGTGCAGTTAAGGACATTTAGCCCTCAGAATGCCTGATGTGTGCACACAATCAGATACTTAGGTACCAGTAACGGTTCCCACTCGGGAAGCCTGGCCTAATGGTCACAGCTATAACTCCTGACTACCACGGGGGCTGTGGGGAGGGGAGCCCAGACCCGCCGACTCCACCAGGCTCCGTCACTCTGACCCAGGGCCCTTTGGGCTATCAGCAGTCTGGCAACCAAGGAGCCTGCTTAAGACTGTCCTCCCTGGGCCTCTTCCTCTCATCCATACCCCCTGGGGTCAGCTTAATCCAAGGTTTTCCCCTGGTGGGAAAACCTAAACCACAATAGGTAAGAGGGGGTTAGCAATGTCCACAGGGTACTTCCCTCTCTGGTTGTCTTCAGGGTGGGTCCCCACCTTCCCTCAGGGAGGGCCCCTTTGGACAGCTGTATCAGAGTCATAGGCTTTCCCCTGCTCTATGGGAACTGCAGGTCTGCTCACCTCCAACTCTGCCACCCAAATAAGCTAATTTGCTGCCTTTTAATTGCTCCAGCAGATGGAGCATTTGCTGCAGGTGTGGCAGGGTGCGGCTGGCTGAGCCCAAAATAATCCCTCAACCCCTTGCTGCCTAGTGTGGGGTTTGTACACCCCATCACAATACCCAAGGGACTTTAACAGCACCTGCAAAGAACTGTGACTGTAGAAGCCTTCTCGTAGCATCCCAAAAGGCATCACATAAGGAGTTTGGGAATGTTCTGTAGTCCATAATATTTTGCTACCTAAGCAACTGGGTATGGTGCCTGTTCATAGAGTGTGAAAAAAATGTGAAGTTTTTCCAGTTCATGGGGTTCAAAATGGAACCATTGTTCATTATTTCAAGAGTTTGGGGCGGAAATAGTTTTTGTCAATATTTTCATTAAAATCACCAAAATGGTGGTGGGTTTGTTTATTGAAAACAGTGTTTTTGGTAAATGAAAATGTTTTAGCTTTCCATAAATGAAAAATTGAGAACATTTTTGATAAAACTTTTAAAAAATATTTCAGTAAAAAAAGGCAATAAATTCATGGAAAATGACATTTTTGCACACAAAGAAAAAATTGCAATTTTTCAATTAAAAACCCAAAAATCTTTGTTCAGACAAGTTCAGCCAGCTCTACTTCCATCTTTCTTTGTGTAGCCGATTCAAAACCAGCTGTGAAGGTCAACAGCTATTTATAGGTGTGTATGGTTGCAAGCTTTGGATTAAGAGTCTGAGAGTCCCCTGACCTAACCTCATTTATAGTGCTAAAATGATCGTCTAGGACTGAAAAATATGAATGGGTTTGCTTAAACACTGCATTACTACTTTTCCATGGGTGTGACTCCATTGATTTCAATAGAGCAGAATGCGTAAAACACAAATAGCCCAGTAGTAAATCTAGTCCAAATATTTATTCCTCTTGTGCAAAGAAGTATGGGCTGGATGAATGGACGGTAGGGTGGATAGAAAACTGGCTAGATGGTCGCGCTCAATGGGTAGTGATCAATGGCTCCATGTCTAGTTGGCAGCCGGTATCAAGTAGAGTGCCCCAAGGGTCGGTGCTGGGGCCGGTTTTGTTCAATATCTTCATTAACGATCTGGAGGATGGTGTGGACTGCACCCTTAGCAAGTTTGCAGATGACACTAAACTGGGAGGAGTGGTTGATATGCTGGAGGGTAGGGATAGGATACAGAGGGACCTGGACAAATTAGAGGACTGGGCCAAAAGAAATCTGATGAGGTTCAACAAGGACAAGTGCAGAGTCCTGCACTTAGGACGGATGAATCCCATACACTGCTACAGACTAGGGACCGAATGGCTGGGCAGCAGTTCTGCAGAAAAGGACCTGGGGGTTACGGTGGACGAAAAGCTGAATATGAGTCAACAGTGTGCCCTTGTTGCCAAGAAGGCTAATGGCATTTTGGGTTGTATAAGTAGGGGCATTTCCAGCAGATCGAGGGATGTGATCGTTCCCCTCTATTCGGCACTGGTGAGGCCTCATTTGGAGTACTGTGTCCAGTTTTGGGCCCCACACTACAAGAAGGATGTGGATAAATTGGAAAGAGTCCCGCGGAGGGCAACAAAAATGATTAGGGGGCTGGAGCACATGACTTACGAGGAGAGGCTGAGGGAACTGGGATTGTTTAGCCTGCAGAAGAGAAGAATGAGGGGGGATTTGATAGCTGCTTTCAACTACCTGAAAGGGGGTTCCAAAGAGGATGGAGCTAGACTGTTCTCAGTGGTAGAAGATGACAGAACAAGGAGTAATGGTCTCAAGTTGCAGAGGGGGAGGTTTAGGTTGGATATTAGGAAAAACTTTTTCACTAGTAGGGTGGTGAAGCACTGGAATGGGTTACCTAGGGAGGTGGTGGAATCTCCTTCCTTAGAGGTTTTTAAGGTCAGGCTTGACAAAGCCCTGGCTGGGATGATTTAGTTGGGGTTGGTCCTGCTTTGAGCAAGGGGTTGGACTAGATGACCTCCTGAGGTCCCTTCCAACCCTGAGATTCTATGAAACAGTATTACAGATGTTACATTGATCACATTTATCTATAGATATAGATCATTTTTCTACCAGCATATTATAAGCAACATCTTTATCTGGTGCTATCATTGCCAATGGTGCAGTCCTTACTCAGGAACAAATCCTGACCCGTGGCCCCTTGTCCCAGTCCAACAGCAGTATTCAACAATGCATCAGAAATCTTGTGTTGGAGGAAGAGCCAACAACTGCCCATACCCTCCTGGAGTTCTCTAGAGCCAAGCTCAGGGGCAGCTGTCTGCATAGAAGTGGGCACGGGAAGGGAAGGGCCAACTGGAGGAGTAGTATGAGCATGGCCGGTGGGTTTGTAAGAGGGGGTGAAGCAAGTTACACCCACTACTTTCCCATAGCTTGTCTGAGTCGCTGCTGCACACCAGCTGCCTTAGTTGGGGGCTAAGGATTCCATCCCTCCGCCTCCTGCCTTTTGGGTATGTTTCTTTGAGCACATTCTTTCTTCATTCAAAAAAAAAAAAATCCCAGTGAAATAAATGGGGATTTTGTCTGAGTAAGGACTGAAGGGTTTGGCCAACAGCATGTGTGAGCATTGCACCGTATTTTATAGAAGTGTCAGAGGACATGAGACCATCAGGGAGAATACAAAAGGAAATACAGTACGGAAAGTCCTAGTTAGCTCTATTAATTATCCACTGGCCATTTACTTAGGGGACTGAGTTACAAATATATCCTCATAGCAATGACAGGAAATCTGAGAAGTCTGCAAAAAGACTACTAATGAAGAGAGTTTCTAACGCCTGTAAGCTGAAATACCTTTTCACAGGTAGTTCCTGTGGGTCATCTCTGGGGTCAGTAATGGTGCTCAACAAAGACCTTCCTAGTGCACGAGGGGGAAAAAAATAAATAGAGAGAGTACTTCAGAATTGTCAATCCTTTATCCATGAACGGTACACTAGAGGCTGACATTTAATACCCTAAGGATATAGATGTTTGAAAGCTGGTTATTGTAACAAAGGAAGCCATCCAAACTCTGCAAGACCGAATGGATCAGATAAAGCTGACACTGAAATAAATCTGTTTTACATCCATTCTTGTGAAAGTTTTGCTAATCTATGTAGTTATAAACTTTCCTAGAGCAAAAAGGAAGTTGGGGGGGGGGGGGGCGCTAAATTATAGCAAGTCAACATGTTGCCCCTAGTTGTAATCTCCAAAATATAACTTGCTAGTCAAAGACAATTTTTCCTCTTAGATCTTGAATGAACTCCATTAAATACAGAGAGAGAAAGGAAGAAAATGTGAGGGAGGAAGAACATGCATGTTGCTTCTGGTTCCATGTTAATGTAGATTGTTTGTTTAAACACATGAATTTAGCTCTTTCATATACACAGACTCATCTCCCAACCAGTCAGAAACTAACACCTATTCTTCATTAGCCAGTATGTCAGCTGCCAGATTGGACTTTCATATGGTAGCCTGGAGCAGTGCTGGTACAGATGGTAAGACAACTCTCATAAGACTCATGTCTCTAAAGAAATATACAGTATTAAGTCAGAAGGTGCAAATGCTAACATGCAAGCTTAGAAGAAAAATATTCTTTGTATACACTTTCCAGGTTTGTCTTTTCATGCATTGCAGAGAGAAAAACCCTTGCCCACACCTCATTGCTGGCAAATGAATGATAAATTTACTTTAGCTTCTTTTGTATGTCAACTGTTCATGCCTCAGGTACTTAACCTTTACTTTAAAAACACAGTTCAGATCCTAGCCTGGGTACTGGGGGGGTGGGGAAGAGAACTGGTATTCTTGGAAATGTTTCATTTAACAAAGGCACTACTATAAGGGTCAGCGGTGAGAGTCTGAATGGTATTTATTGTTTCAGATTTCAGGGCTTCCATACATCTGCTGCCTGTCGAAGGCAGATACCACATTCATAAAACAAGGCCCCTGTCTGAAAAGAAGTCTCTCCTCTGTGATTCAGCCTCCAGTATTATGTATGATGTTAAGTTAGAGGAAGTAAATGTTCTTATTAACTATACAGAAGATATCATACAGGATTTTTTTTTAGTTAAGAATGGAATTTTTTTTAGGCACCATGTCAGCAAAGCACTTAAACACATGTTTAAATCCCAAACTTGCTTAGCTTTAAGCTCATGCTTAGTTGCTTTGTTGAATCAGGGCCTTAAAGAGTAACTATATTTACAATTACTAAGCAAGCATGCAGGTCCTCTACTTCCTGGAATGTGTATTTTCACTCCTGGTGAGGAACATGCTCATTCATTTCTTATGATATCATAGTCTTCTCCATGGCAATCTCGTGCTATGTGAAGAAAAACAATGGAAGGGAAAACTTTTCATGCCGAGATGAAGACGGATAAGGAATTATGTTCGGCCGGGTGGCAGAATATATAAGGGGAACAAAAAACACAGCCCCCAATCCTGGGAATCTGATTTATTTATTATTTGGCATTGCCCATAAAGTGTGGGCAATGAAAGAGGAGTTGACCTTAATACCTCCTTAGTGGCAATCAAAAATTCATTTCAGTGTGAGGCATTTAATTAGCTTCACTGCGTTTACAAGAACTTCAGTCATTTTAAGACACTCCATGCAACTCCCCCCGACACATTAGATTACTCCGAGTCTGGAATGCCTACCGCTTAGGAGGAATGTTTGGTGAGTAATTGAAGGGGATTCCTCTGTTTTAATATCTGTTTGATGTGCCAACCATTTCCTGCATCACAAATATACACCAAAAGATGCAACTAGGCCAAACAACTGGTTTAATCAGTAAATTACAACAAGGCTTTAAGGAACTTTTAAGGTTGTTCCATGTCTGGGAAAGAGTCAGAATAGCTCTAAATTTTTAATGGTCCTATCTAATTATTATACAATGCATTCATTACATCACATTAAGTGTTGTGACAAACTTTCACCTTCCCCATTTCCAACAGGCCCTGAAATATATTTGCTGCATGCATTTATTGCATGCACATGATAAATACATATGGAAGTCAGAATTAACTACCAGAGGCTATTATTAATTTTACTATGGCTTCATGGGGTTTATATATCAAGATCCTCTCCATGGCAAGTAAGAGGAATTGCTAAATACAGTTAATTTTGGAATGATCCTATTTATACACTGGACACTAATCCCTTCATATATCTCATGTGCTTCTTTCTTCTCAGAGATACTGTCCCTCAGTGACCTTCTCAGAGCATTTCATTAAATGCCTTCAGACTCCATAAATTACAGCTCTTTAAAACCATTGAGTTTAGCATATAAAAAGCAAGCGTTTCTGTACACTGCCATGGGATAAGGTGCGGTGAAAATCCCATACAAGCTGAACTGTACTTCCTAATCAAATGGGTGTAACAGATGGCTGCTAGAGCAAGCCATCACAATGGAAATATCTGCAGTTCTCATGGTAACGGAATCTGCCAGGTCTGAGGGATTTGCTGTTTTCCAGGACATCTGAACTGCAATCTCTTTCGAGCTGTCTAGCAGTCTCAGTCTCACTCTCTCAGCATGATGGAGATAGAGTTGAAAGGTGGAGCCTGATTTTGCATTCCAGCTGTGATTAAAGACACACACGTGCGCACACACATACAGAATCAATAGCACGGCATGTTCATTATGCTATCTAGAACCTGCCCGAACAGCTAATGAGAACAGCAAGAAAATGATAACATGCCTTCTTCAAGGGTGAAAGAGAGCACATGTATATGAGGAATTAAGATGCATGGGATATAGCTTTTAATAAAGATACGGAGCAATATTAACACTAGCAGTTGTTTCCATTTCATGGCAGCATGTCAAGATTACTTAACATAGCAGGATGAAACATCTGGCCTGAAAAACATATATAGATCATGTCAAATTTCCAAAGCATAATGTAGAATCTATGGGGGGGGGGAGGGGGGAAGAGGAACCAAAATAAAACAGATAAGCAACCGTGTACCTTAATACTAAGTGAAAGCATGTGCCAGACTTCCTTATATTGTGTAATCAGCAATGTGATCTCTCATAAGGTGTAGAGCATATAAGCATATAGACACTGCTTTAATTATACATCTAAGGACTGGGTTTAAACCCATAGGATTCTGTTAATGGGAGCTTCTATTTCTACATGCTATTCATAACGGTCTTATTTTATGGCAGGGAAAAATATTCATGAGTCTGTTTTATTATGGTATTTTCCTTCAAATCCCTATCAACGTAAAGAAATAAGGAGAAGTAGACTGCCTTCCTTGCTTATACTACCTGCAAGAAAGCACACAGAGGATTGATTCACAGCTGCCTATTCTCTTGGGTATTTCAGACTGAAGATCAGAGAACATAAGAATTCAGCCATTGCTCAAAATGGAAACAAAGAGGACCATTCTTAGTAATGTGAAATGAAAAACTACAGGCTGTAGACAGTAGCCCCCTAGCATGCTGATCCACCACTATTGTCCTTGAGGGTACTACTGTTAAATACACATGACAGACAAAGAGATGCAGAGAATGCTTGCAGTGATTGGATCTCCTTTTTCATGATGTAGAAGCAGGGCAATGTAAGCCTCTAAAGTACCCTCAAGAACAGGTTCTGTAAGAGGGTATTGGCTACTCATTATGCAGCATTGAAGAACATATATGATCTTTTTCTAAAGCTTGTACTGCAATTCTTATTCCTTGCAAAAATGATAGCAATGCCTTCTCGACAGCAAATTTAATTATTAAATTAGGTTGGTTAGTTTCAAATAAATGTATGAAGTGTGTTTACTATAGCAATAACTGAGACAATGCATTGCACTTCCAGAGACCTCTGCACACATTGACCAGTTAGAAAGTTCTACGGATGCAAAGCAAAGATGCATGCAATAGCAATAATAGTAACAGTTTGAACTTTACATTGAACCTTTCAACCCAAAAGATCCCCAAACACTCTGCAAATTAAGTGACAGATTCTACCATGCTTACTTACATTGAGTAGTGCTTTACTCCTCAAGCAGCTCATTTCAATTCAGTGGGGCTACTCATGAGTAAGGCTGGCAGAATCTGGTTAACTATATCCAGATCTAGGTTCTGCCATCCTTATGCCTGTTGAGTAGCACCTTACACCACAAGTAGTTACATTGATCTCAGCGGAACTTCTCCTGGAGTAAGTTACTAATCAACATGAGTGAAGGTGGCAGAATCTGGCCACTGACTACTTCACCTGGTGAAATGCAGCCACTTCTGGAGGGAAACAAGGTTGCTGTTTGACAAGTCTCAGCTATGTTACACAACAGTTTAGCGAAAGAAACAAAGAAGAACCTAGTCAATTGAAACAGCTAGAGAATTCAAATCCTTAAAATGCAACTTCTTCTATGAAACCTATCAATAGTAACCTACCAAGGAAAGTAGTGTACAATCCATCCTTTAATAAAGCAAAGCAACGACTCTCCACGCTGCATTGAATGTGTCCATCCGGTGTATTCGCGGTCTATATTGTCCTGTTGGTCTAATTTAGATTGTTAATACCAGCAGGCCAGAGATCCTCCTTCATGCAGCGCCAAGCACACACAGATCACTCAGCAACTCTGAACAAAAATAAAGTTGGTAGAATGCAATTAGTTACTCAGATTGGAAGGCATCCAGGACCCCTTGGCTAACAACCCAACTCAAACCGAAAGCGCCCCAGGTTCTTCAACAACACAAGGGATCAGGAACCAGTTTGTACATCTTATCTGGAAAAAAAGTAATGCCTCCAGCAACAGTGTCACTGAATACCTTGCCAAGGTCAAGACCGACTGAAGAGTGCTACAGAATAGCTTCCTCCAGCAATCAGCCTCCCAGTCTCCCATCCAAACCATTTTAGTTTGTAACAGCTGAGAGGACTGCTGCCCAAGGTAGTGTAAGCCTGTGGAGCACCCACCCTGTTCTGAACAAAAATCTACGCACACTGTATTTTGTTCAAACTTACACCTTCCTGGGATTTATTGGTTACTCAAACATGAGCATAAAGCTCATCCTAAGGTTACCTGCAGAGACCTCTCTTCCCTAGACTCCACTTCCTTCTCCTCAGAGCCAATCTCCCTAATATCAAGGATGAGATTAATAAACCACACTTGCCACAGCGAGAAAGAAAGAATCAGTGAGGAGAACCCTGCCTAATCGATACACCCGTTCCCTCACACAGCAATGCCCTGGGTGTGGCTACTTTTGCTTAGCCCCAGAGTCCTATGTTGTTGTCAGAAGATCTGGTCTCCTTGTTCCTTGTAGCATTTCCCATGGCCTGAGCGGTGTCCATTACCTCTTGGACTCTAGGAGAGCAAGAAAGCGTTCATCATCTCTTTCCAAGACAACAGGCCAAGAGGATTATGCCTCATGCGCACACACACACAGTAGATGTTTCTGACCCTCACCTCATGGGGGGGGATGTCCCAGAGTCCCCAGGGACACAGCTACTCAGACAAGTTCTGTTGCCTGCAGTAGCGCAGTCTTGACTGAACCAACTTACCCTAAAATGGCTGCCCTTCCAGCTTAACTGGCTTGAGAGAGGCATAGTGAGCTTTGACCTTTGTAGACTCTATAAAACCTCATACACCCGCCCTAGTCGCACTCCACAAAAGGACTTCTTCTCTAGGACAGACCTGGCATCGGCCCAATTGACTGCCATTCCATTCCAGGGTGTGGCTGTGATAGGTCCTCTTGGAGGCTAAACTCCAGGCAGCCCTCTGCTGTGTCTGCGGCTCTGCCTTCCGTTTCCTCACTTTACGCGCAGGGTGATGTGGAATCCCATTTCTAGCGGCCAAGCAGCCCAGCAGTTGCCACGCTGCTCCGACAGAAACCTTCCCTCACCCAGTGGGCTGGATTCCCACCTGGCGTAAATCAGCACTTTGCAGTCAGTGTTCATGCATTGGAGACCTCATTCGTTGCCTTTAAGACATTCTTATCCCCTTGCTGGGGCCTGGCTTTACTAATAAATCCAACAAATACACAAACATACAGCCTCAGCCTAAGCTTGCGACCAAAGGCAAAGCCTCCCCATGCCCTGCGTATCCAGGATGGAGTTAACACGCTTCACGTGCCACCGTGAATCTGCTTGAATCATTCGGCATCTCCCTGTAAGTTTCCAACACCTGCTAACAGGGTGGGACATCAGAAGAACTAAACCACCCATTCACAGGTAGTACTGCCTTGACCTTTATAAATACTGCATAGACAGTGGTATCCTATTGAAAGGATGCTCCTACAAATATATTGCATTTTCACAGACAGGCTGTATGCATAGTGCAATCAATGTTTCCGCAATGAAGTGACATGCAGTTCTTAATGGCTGGTAGTATTCAATATAAGATGCTTTCCATGAAAAGGTGCTTTATACACAAGGGTCATAGTGTGAATTTTATCAACAACAGGGCAGCCAGCAGCCAACACCTTATCATATTAGCTTCCCTTGAAAACATGTTTGGTTCTCCCTCAACTCGACCAGCTAATGTTCAGGAAGAAGTTGATTTAACGAGAAGGTTCAGAAATGTCAAGTTATAGATACCAACTTAACTGGGAAATAAACAGAAATAAAAAATTGGAGGCATATCTGAGGAAGAAAACTATTTCCATAGCTTGAGTTTTCAGCCCACAGACGGCTCCCAATTTGTAGTCCAGTGTGCTGTGTGCTGGCATAGGACCCATATGATGTGAGCTCATGTCCCAGCTCTGCCAATGGCTTCCTGGGAGAAGTCACATCACCCCTCTGTGTCTTAGTTTCCTCAGTGGTAGAAGAGGGATAATATTGCTCACTGACTTTGGTAAAGCATTGTGACATCTATGGATGAAGTGGACTCAAAAAGTAATAGCAAAAAAAAAATGTAAGTACATCAGAAGCAGGAAGCCTGCTAAACAACCAGTGGGGCCACTGGACGATCGAGATGCTAAAAGGAGCACTCAAGGATAAGGCCATTGCGGCAAAACTAGATGAATTATTTACATCGGTCTTCACAGTTGAGGATGTGAGGGAGATTCCCACACTGGAGCCATTCTTTTTAGGTGACAAATCTGAGGAACTGTCCCAGACTGAGGTGTCATTAGAGGAGGTTTTGGAACAAATTGATAAACTAAACAGTAATAAGTCACCAGGACACAGTAATAAGTATTCACCCAAGAGTTCTGAAGGAACTCAAATGTGAAACTGCAGGACTACTAACTGTCACCTGTAACCTATCATTTAAATCAGCTTCTGTACCAAACAACTGCAAGATAGCTAATGTCACGCCAATTTTTTAAAAAGGGCTCTAGACGAGACCCCAGCAATTACAGGCCAGTAAGCCCGACTTCAGTACCAGGCAAACTGGTTGAAACTATAGTAAAGAACAAAATTGTCAGACACATAGATGAACATAATTTGTTGGGGAAGATTTTTAGTAAAAGGAAATCATGCCTTACCAATTTACTAGAATTCTTTGCGGGGGTCAACAACCACGTGGACAAGGGGGATCGAGTGAATACAGTGTATTTAGATTTTCAGAAAGCCTTTAACAAGGTCCCTCACCAAAGGTTCTTAAGCAAAGTAAGCAGACATTGGATAAGAGGGAAGGTTCTCTCATGGATTGGTAACTGGTTAAAAGATAGGAAACAAAGGGTAGGAATCAATGGTCAGTTTTCAGAATGGAGATAGGTAAATAGTGGTGTCCCCCAGGGGTCTGTACTGTGACCAGTCCTATTCAACATATTCATAAATGGTCTTGAAAAAAGGGTAAACAGTGAGATGGCAAATTTTGCAGATGATACAAAACTATTCAAGATAGTTAAGTCCCAGGCAGACTGCGAAGAGCTTCAAAGGGATCTCTCAAAACTGGGTGACTGGGCAACAAAATAGCAGATGAAATTCAATGTTGATAAATACAGAGTAATGCACATTGGGAAACATAATCCCAACTATACATCTAAAGTGATGGTGTCTAAATGAGCTGTTACTATTCAAGAGAGAGATCTTGGCGTCATTGTGGATAGTTCTCTGAAAACATCCACTCAGTGTGCAGCGGCAGTCAAAAAAGCAAACAGAATGTTGGGAATCATTAAGAAAGGGATAGATAATAAGACAAAAAATGTCATATTGCCTCTATATAAATCCATGGTACGCCCACATCTTGAATACTGCGTGCAGATGTGGTAGCCCCATCTCAAAAAAGATATATTGGACTTGGAAAAGGATCAGAAAAGAGCAACAAAAAGGATTAGGGGTATGGAACAGCTGCCTTATGAGGAGAGATTAAAAAGACTGGGACTCTTCAGCTTGGAAAAGAGACGACAAAGGCGGGATATGATAGAGGTCTATAAAGTCATGACTTGTGTGGAGAAAGTAAATAAGGAAGTGTTATTTACTCCTTCAGATTGGGTCATCACTGGGTATTGACCCCAGAACCTTTTGACATAAACACATGAGTCTCTACTGCTTGAGTTAAAAAGGACAAGCTTCACTACCTGAAGAGCGGTAGCAGACTCAAATTTCTCATATGGTCCAGTCACCAGAGGGTGACAAAAAGTCCCACACTCTTTCAAAAATCGGTTACAGATATAAAGTCCTTTTTGGCTTGGGCACTGGTTATTTTAGAAGATGCCTCTTTATTTGGGTGAAATTCACCCTTGTGTAGTGAGTTAGTACAAGATCTATCATGCAAGTCCCATTTAAACCCTATGGGCTTATATGGGACAAGAGATACATAGGCTTTGCGCTAGGCCTCTGTCCAGAGTGAATTTCACCCTCAACATTTGTGATCTGGAATGTCCACACTAACAGTCCACAGGGGCTAAATCCTGCACACACTTATGTTAGCGTAGACTATTGATGCAAGCAGTCCCACTGAAGTCAAGAAGGCTACTCATGTGAGTTAAGGTTTGTAGAATTAGACCCTTGTTTGCCTGGAAGTTAGCTGTTCTCCTCTGAAAATCCTCAGCTCTAGAATTTGCTTTCCCCCGCTAAAACAGAGCCCAGGTTTGTTGACTTTCTATGCACGCTGCAAAGTCTATTTGCGCAGAGCTTTCCTGACACGATAGTTTGAGCTGAGAGGGCTTTGATTTTTTTTCCCCCCCAAGTGATTTGGGAGTCCTTACTGTCTTGTTGAGATGTGTGAACTCCAGCTGATTGCTTTGTATGTGTTTTAAAATTTTGTCCTGATTTCGGCCAAGAGCAATTAAGGCCCCAATCCTATCAACACCTACACAAATGTAACTTTATGCATTGCCATTCTTTATAGGCACACACACACAGTAAGGACCCAAAGGACTAAAATCCAGGTCTGTGGAGCTTGGGACAGGCTCATCACCACCAGGATGCCATGAAGAACTACACCCAAGGAGCAATGCAGAGATTAAGTGCTGCAGGAAGTACCACCCAAAAGGTCCAGAGTGACAGCACCATGCAGCCCTCTGATTGGCCCATACTCACTATTTAGCCTGGAGGGTGCTCCAGGAAGTTGTCTGGGCAACTATGCCGGCCTCTGGCCTGCTGTGACTGCAGACCTCACTGGGTTGCCAGGTGTCCTGTTTTCAACCCGAACACCCAGTCAAAAAGGGACCCTGGCGGCTCTGGTCAGCATTGCTGACCGGTCCATTAAAAGTCCAGTCGGCGGCGCAGCGGGGATAAGGAAAGCTTCCTGCCTGCCCTGGCTCCGCACAGCTCCCTGGAAGCAGTAGCATGTCCCCACTCCTGCTCCTATGCATAGGGGCAGCCAGGGGGCTTGGCACACAGCCCCTCCCCCAAGCGCCAGCTCTGTAGCTCCCATTGGCTGGGAACTGCAGCCAATGGGAGCTGCGGGGGTGGTTCCATGTAGGAGCCTGAGTGGGGACATGCCGCTGCTTCTGGGAGCTGCTTGAGGTAAGCACTGCCCTGCACCCTTGACCACCTCCTCCCTCCCGTGCCCCAACCCCCTGTCCCAGCCCTGATCCCCTCCCACCCTCTCAACCCCTCAGCCCCAGTCCAGAGCCCCCTCCTGCACCCCAAACCTCTTATCTCCAGCCCCACCCCAGAGCCCGCATCCCCAGCCAGAGCCCTCCCCCCCCCAACCCCTTGCCACTGCCCTGATCCCCCTCCTGCCCTCCAAACACCTCAGTCCCAGCCTGGAGCACCCTCCTACACCCTCATCCCCAGCCCCACCCCAGAGCCTGCATCCGCAGCCAGAGCCCTCACACCTCCCCCACATGCCCCAACCCTCTGCCCCAGCCCTGATCCCACTCCTGTACCCTGAATCCCTCATATCTGGCCTCACCCTGGAACCCACACCCCTAGCCAGAGCCCGTACCCACTCCCCCCACCTCATCCCAGAGCCCCCTCCCCCTCATCCCTGGCCCCACCCCATAGCCTGCACCCCCTCCCACACCTCAATCCCCTGAGCCAGCCCGGTGAAAACAAGTGAGGGACTGAGGGTGGGGAGAGCAAGTGACAGAGGGAGGGGGGGATGGAGTGAGCAGAGGCGGGGCCTTGGAGAAGGGGTGGGGCGGGGGGCAGGGCAAGGATGTTCGGTTTTGTGCAAGTAGAAGTTGGCAACCCTACTTACCTCACTTTCTGATCTCCCATCTCCAACCCCAGTCTGACTCGGACTTCTCTGCTGATCCCAGCTCTAGTGATTACTCTGATCCCTGGTCACAGACTGCTGCCTCGTGGCCATCCTTGACTTGGACACCAGCCCAACTGTGACCGCTAGGCCAGACCTCCTGTGCCCCAGTCCCTTACACACTGGGAAACAAGTCAATATTTTAAAAACTGTGAAGGGGAACAACGCACAAAAGTGTTGAAATTCTTTCGTTTGTTCATGCACCAAAATGTGGTGAAACCTCTCTTTGTGAAACACTATCACCCAGAGCAATCAGGCTTCACTGTCAGGCAAGCTACAGTGGACACTATACTTGAGCTCCAGATTTTATCTAAAATCGATCATGAATTTAACTGGCCCTTGGTAACGTACGTAGACATAAGGCAGGCTTCAGTTCTGTTGACAGAGCTGCCTTGTGGAAGGCCCTGTGAGGCAGTGGTGTTGCGGACCTCCTCCAGAGGCAAATTCAGAATCTATGATGACGACTCAGGGGCACCAACGTGTTGGGGATCCCAAGGGTCTGACAGGTTTCATACTAGATCTGGGGTGAAGGATGGATGTGTCCTGGCCCCAGTCCTATTCTGACACACAATGGACTGGCTCCTTGAACATCTCTCTGCAAATATTGGTATAACTGTAGGTTCAACCTCTTTTACTGACCTGCATTACGTGGATGATGACCCCTTTGTTCAGGATGCAAACTAGATTAAAGATGCATTAGAGAAGTTCCAGCACGAGGCAGGTGCCCTTGAGCTAAGAGATTCTTGGGCAAAAAATAAAAATCCACAGTATCAGTGCAAAAGTTGTAATACCAGACCAGACATCTGTCCTTCTGGACAAATTGTGGAAGTTGTGGATGACTTCATCTGTTGAGGCAGTAAAACGTCAAATGGGCACAGTCAGACAGACAGACATCCTATGGAGAACTGGTTTGGCAGCCTCAGCCATGAAGGACCTGCAGAGAGTTTCATATTCTTTTGGCTCCAGACCATACACAAATGTATGGATTTATCAAACCTGTGTACTTCCAATTCTCTTTTTATGGATGTGAAACATGGACACTGCTTAAACAAGACATCAGGAGGCTGGAGGCATTTCATATGCATTGCCAGTGGCAACTACTGGGTATAAGATGGTTTGACCATCTCTAATAGGGATGTATCACTAATAACTGGCCTCAAGAGGACTTAAGTCATCATTGGCCACCACTAGCTGGCCCTTTTTGGTCCTGTTGCCTCCCTCGGAGACAAAGACCCTGCACATCGAACTCTAGGTTAGATGGGGACACTGCCCAGTCACAGACTGATGGCAGTCATGTGGTCACCCGCAATTAACGTGGTTGCACCAGATCAATAACAACCACCCTGTAGAGCTCTTAGAGTATGTCTACACTGTAATTAGATACCCACAGCTGACCCAGGACAGCTCTTTTGGGGCTAAGGGGCTGTGTAGACATTGCAGGCTTGGGCTGCAGTGTAGACGTTCAGGTTTGGGCTGCAGTCCAAGCTCTGGGACACTCCCACTTTGCAGGTCCTAAAGCCCATGCTCCAACCCAAGCCTGACATCCCTTAAAGAGCCAGTCAACCTGTGACGCGCTCTCACACTCAGCAAAAACTCAAATCACCTTCCTTAATTGACACCACGCTTCCTGCAAGTATGGAAAATAGGTAGGAGTCGTTTCTGGGGGTTCACAAAACTTCACTCTATCGTTACAGCCCCAATGCTGCCTTAAGGGGGCAGCGTGGACTAGCGTCTGGGAGTCAGGAGACACGGGTTCTATTCGTGGCTTTCTGACCTTGGAGGTCTGTTTCCCCTCCAATATTTTCTCTGATCAAACATTTCGATTATAAGCTTTTTGGGACAAAAACTCTCTCTTTGTAGGTGTATGTGCAACATTCAGCACAATGGGGCCCTGACCTCAGTTAGGGCGTCTAGGTAACACCGTAGAATAAATAAAAACAAAGTTCAAAGGCCCGTGTACTGACATCCAAACCAGGAACAGACGCTACATTGTAACATGCTGTGGCTGATGATTGACTGAGCTAAGATTTGAAGTTTATCCCATTTCTCATCTGCAATGTCTTTGGTCGAAGTCTGAACAACTGTGGCACAATTAAAACAGCCAGCTTTGGCTCAGAGGGACTCTGAGAAGCACACACTTATTCACAAAGACAACCACAAGACAATGTGGCCGGGCACAAAGGCCCACTTCCAGCAGGAAATCCAAAGAGCTCCCACATTTACCGGAGTTGCCGTTTTGCCTTTCAAATCTGTGGAACAATAAAGAGCAAGATAGCATGTTGAAAGACATCTTTTTTTTTTCTCTTGCATATCCTTTGTGATAAACAAACCTTCCTATTTCGATATCTGGCAGAGTGACAGGGTCTAAAAGGAGCTGGAGCGGTAGTTATTAAGTGGAGGAGGGGAAGAGTGCAATTAAAAATGGCAAAAACCGCTCCATAAATAAGTGCTTCATACTGAGAAGGATTATTACTGAGACCTCTGGGCTTTAAAACTGAAATCAAATCACCCTGAATGGATAATATGAACATTACTGGGGGGAGGAGGGGAAGGAGTCACAGTTCTCAGCCTCTGGATTATGGAAGAAACAAGATTTACTTCTGACCTCACCTTTTGTCAGTTTAAATCAAAGTGATCATGTGTTAGTCCTGGGTAAGCATAAAACTTTCCATTACATTATGTTTTTTCCCCATATACCTAAGTGTTCTTCTGCTGTGAACTGGAAGAGGATGCGGAATTGTTTAGAAAGAAGCTTCCTCCACTTCTTGGTTGCTGTTGTGTGTTGTTTTGCTGGGGTGGTTAAATATCCATGCATCCTAGATCTAGACAACAAAGGGAAAAATACTTTTCACCTGATCAAAAGGCTTTGAAGGAAACAAAAGTGTCTGGAACAAAGCTCAAAAATCCAAAGCCCAGAATTGTTTGCACTTCTGGTCCAATTTATCAGCCATGCTTAAGTATTTACCTTTCCCATCTGAATAGCAGTCCACATTGTTGTAGCTCACAGGAGGGCTTTTGGCCTCTGCCAGCTTAAATAGAATGATTCAAAACTGAATCATTTCCTGCAATTTAATTTCATAGCTGAATGCAAACTATAGTGAGATAAGGTCAAAAACACATGGAGCTATCTTCAGAAAGCTATCAAACTCTCTGGGCTGCTCTAAGCTGAAACCTAATTGAATGCAGTAGGTTTTGTTATTGTTATGACATGGAAATAAGTACCTCAGGAGATGGACAGTGACCAATACCAGCTGAGCCAGTTCAGTGATCATATACCAAGTAGGTTTTCCACCTATTACCACAGAAGAAAGGAATGTTTCACAAGCTCGAACCATTTTAGCTGGTTTTACTGAGGATCAATAAGACAGAGACAGAGAGGAAAAAGCTCCAGCAGCTTGCCACATTCACAGCAAAGGGAGATGAAAGCATGCTGCAGTTTGAAACCTAATATGGCAAGTCACCTAGAATGAATGCCTCCTTAAAAGAGCAACCCTGTTCAACACCCTCAGCCCACTTCTTTCCAAAACCCCTGCTTCACTACCTGGAAAGCCATAGGGTTATTAGACTCTAACTGACATGCACAGCTAATGCAGGGATGGATGGCCGGCAAAAGAGAGAACCCTGCAAAATATGCATATGAATAAAGTGCTAAAGAACAATCTCCAGTCTTCAGGAGCAGCATACGATTTACATCAGATTAAGAGATGTGTTGTCTTTCCCACTAAATTTAGAGTCAGTATTGGAAAGCAGTTTTTTGGGAGAGGGGAAAAAAAACTCTACTGAGAAAGCAACTATTGGAACAAACAACATAGCTGAAATAAGGTCTGTCAGAAGGTTAAAGTTCCAGTCCAATGTAGTGTGCCTTTAAAAAGTACCATGTCTACACTACTGCATTGCTTACTTTCTGAAGCTAAGCCAGAGGGATGTACATAGTAAGATCTTTGTCTCATTTCAGGGAGGATACAGGATAAAGATTCTGTGCCAGTAATCTTCCTTGGATTAATAGTTTCTCTTTTATCTGCTGTATTTCTGCTCAGATGTCTTTGCTCTGAATGAGTCAGTGGAATGCAAATGATGGGTACCGTCAGTCTGAAAATATTTAAATCTAGCTTTGCACTGCACTGCAGGTTTGCAAAAAAAAAAAAATACACATAAATATACATGCTGAAGGAAGGGCAGATGAAAATTATAGATATATCAATAATGCAAAAAATAATGTGGTGGTTCAAAGTGACAATAGATTCTTTTTTGTTTTGCTTTTAAGATCAACATTTAGATGCTTGATATGAGTGGGGAGCAAAATATCTGCAATGTTCCTTTTCCGAGCCTCAGACACTCGACAAGAATGCATCTGTCAAAATGGAAAACTGATTTTATTTTGGCTGCTAAGTGACGAATCTTCATTACCCGTGAGCATGTTCCTAGAGATAGCATTCTTTTAATCCTGATAAAGGAGAAACTAGACATTTTAGGCAGGATTCATTTGGATTTTCTTCCTTTCCTTTTTCATTGATAGGCTCCAAATTCTTTATTTTAATGGGGAAGAAGGGGGTGTTATTCTTTGGTTATAAAATGTCTGATATTCAGTCAGTATTGTGATTAACACAGCTACAATTCTATGGTCAAGAACTTTGCCTTTGGATTGCAGCAACCCTATAAAGCCTTCGCTTTGTTTGAACGTGAGGAGCCAGAGTCTAAATCCAGTATTCAGAGAAGTCAATGGCATCTTTGCCATGAATTTCAGCCAGAGCCAGTGCACAAATGGCAACTGCTTCCAGAGCTTTGACAGACTATATATATGTAGCTGACACCTAGATATGGTCATGGGAGGACTCCAGGGATTTCAGTGTGGGGACAGCAATTCCTTACATTTTGGAATGGCTGGAAGTCTTGTTGGGTCTAAATAAACTTCACATGAGTTAGTTCTGACAACCTTGCCCTTGAGAGCCAGATTCTCATACCCTTACACACATGAAGTGGCACCTTATCCTACTGTGGGCCGACTCGTGGAGTAGAATGCTACTCATCACAAGTCAAAGCGTCAGAATGTAGAGTAACCAGAAGTATAGCCTGTAGGAAGGGACAAAAAATTGATAATACCATGGGTTAACTCCTGCATTACCTAGTAACATATCAAACAACGTCACAACTTATTGCCCAGCTGAGATACTACGCAATGTAATGCTAATATTTTTGACATATCATAAGGTTAATCACCACCATACATAACAGGAAACCTTATTGCTAAAGAGCTTCTCCACAAGCAAGTCCATCAAGAAAGATCTCACATATTTTGTAAGCCAATCACAGAGGGATCTAGAACGGGTTGGAAAATGGGGCCAAGATTTCATGAAAAATTTCAAAGTTCTGAAGTTGTTTCCATTTCATCAGGTTTGAAATGAACCCATTTTGATGTTTTTGCTGCATTTTCTACAATATTTGTAATCAAAATGTTTATCAACATTTCTATTGAAATCATTTTCAAAATCTCTAATTTACCAAAACCCCAGTTTGCAGTAGGAAAACAGTTTTCCGTAAATGAAAATTGTCTATAATGGTTTCAGTAAAAATGTTGGTAAAAAAATATGGAAGATTCCACTAATTTTTTTTAAATATTTGTACAAAAATAATATTTCTACTACTTACACAGGGAACCCACTTTTCTACAGCACACAAAAGTATTCCTCCTGCCACAGTGACAACAGATTTCTTTGGCAGCATTACAGCTACATCAAGGCTGTTCATGATCTACCAAGGTGTTCAACCCCTCCTACCACCACACACCCACAATATGGTGGCCATTCATGGAAATCAAACAGCTATGTGTGAAGAGTTTGTCACTATGCAATTCCCTAAAATCCTCAACAACCACATAATCACTCAACAAGCTACACAATGAAATGTGAAACTATCACTGACTTGCGTAATGTTGTGACTGATGGTTACCTAGTGATGCCTAAAACTTCTCTTGACTCTACTTGAATGATTTATGAGCACAGCTCATCCAGCAATTTCTGAAATTTCCACAAACACTCACCTGAACCTCAGCATTGGAATATCTCAGGGAGAGAGTACCGTTGGCTCAGAAAATATTATCGCTAAATACATGTTGTAGTTTTGTTTTATAGTAAGACAATACCTAGAGCAGCTCTGCAAAGTCATTCATTGAAGAGAGAAATTACGTATATGGGCCATATTGACTGATGGCCAGATGTGATAACCTCATTTCTACCGGGTAGTACCTTACTGCGCAGCTAGTCCCATCCATGTTGATGAGAACTCATGGTGTAATATACTATTCGACTTAAGAAAGAGGATCATGATCTAACCCTTAGTATTGAATCACAATTATTCAAGAGCTGGACTGTGATGCCATTACTCATAGTGAATACCACCTTACTTCACATGTGGGCCCACTGATTTCAAGGGGGCTATTTGCAGAGTTAACTACTACTCAGTGTGTGAGTAAGGGTATCACCACCTATTTATGATGATACACCAAAGGCGTATCTGTTAAATAGCCCCCCCTTTCAAGTGTGGAATCTGGGTTTGACACTGACCCATGCAATGAGTTTTTGTGGTCTCAGCATCTCTCCTTGAGGATGGATTTTATTCCTCCCTTCCACTCTCCAGAAAACTACCAGCAACATAAGATTCGCTTCAGCCTTACAAGGCTGTGAATACACATGGGATAATTTGGTAGGCAGTCAAGAAAAGACACTAGAGTTTTAAAGATAAGATATAATCGAACTCCAGTATCAAATGGCTGATGTGTTTTCACCCCAGATGTGGCTGGACTTCTACCTGGCAGTGTATGAACACGAACTACATTTTGCAGTACATAAAATAATTAGCACACTATAGAAATGCGCTGTAGAAACAATGATTAGTCATCTCTCTTTGGAAGGAGCTCACGCATTTCCCTGCCTGAGATCATTTTCTCCAGCGACCCATTTATGATAAAACCACTGTCTTCTGAAAAATGTGTGCGCAGCATAAGACCCGAGTATACAAGTCTTGCCAATAATAAAATGCAAAAAATGTAATCAAAGTGTTTTAGGAAAACTATATTCTCTTTCCTGCATGGTTCTCTCTCTCTCTTCTGCAGACACAAAACCTAGCAGATGATAGATTTCAAGCCATATTATATGACATGAAGAGATATGTAGAAGCAAAAAACACAGCAGAGCTACTCTACAAATATCTCCAACCCATATAAAATTAACCTTTCACGGGTAGGAGAACACATTTGAATCCAGTTTAACATCACTCCCTCACAGGACAGAGCAACCTATTTGCCATCTGAAAGATCTTGGGTTCCTGGCTCAAACAATGTGAGAAATGAGTAAGTCCATTCATGCATCAGACAGGATAATTCTGGCAAAGCTGGTGCTGACAGCGTTAAAGAACAGTGATGGAAGAGTCTAGCCTTGTTGTCATTCTAATTGTCACCATGAGTGACGAAAAATGTGTTCCCTTTTCCGGCGCACTGATCTTTCAGATTTGAAATACCTAAACTGTGTTCCTGTCACTTGAAATTCCAATGTAAAGCGAGAAAAACGTGTGCTTACACATGTGCACTCTATGGGGAGGAGAGTAGTTCCAGCATGCCATAACAGCGAGGGTTAGTAATTTCATGGGGCTGGAACGAGAAAAAGGATGGTCTTGTGGATAAGACATCGAATTAGGACTGATTCAATTCCCAGCTCTGCTACTGGCTGCATGTGTGACCTGGGGCAAGTCATTTAATCTCTGTGTACCTCAGTTTCCCCTCTGCAAAATGGGGAGGGCTTTCTTTGTTTAGCTAGGTTTGGGATAGGACTGTCTCCACATATTGTGCTTGTACAGTGCGTAACACAATGGGGCTCCAGTCTTGAGGGAGGCCTCAAGGTGAGCTTAGAATACAAAATATTGAAAAATAAACATTAATGATCAGTTACAGCAAAGAATCACAATATAATGGGCTGGATTCTGCTCTCAGCTACACTGCTGCACCCATCACTGACTACAGGGCTTAGTCATGTTAAGCATTAAAGAAATATTTCTCTCATCCAAACAGGATATTGTTTTTTTAGTAAAGAAGGAAACCAAACATTATCTTTCATAGTAGGCCTCAGAAATTAATGTCTACTCTCACCTTCTTCCTTAAGAGGGCAAAGTGGGGAATTCACCCCAGTCAAGTGAGTGAAATAGCTGCCATAAGTACTCCTATGCTCCTCCTTCAGAGGGACCCTATTAAAAATAAACTTATGCCCCTCGCAGCTCCAGAAAATGGCTTCAATGGTATTTATTGCTTTGATCGGGTCAGTGTACAGTATGTGCATGTTGCCTTTTCAACAGATGTTTCAGGTGAAGAATCAAAGCTAATTTCAGTGTGTGAGAAGCAAGCAGATTTCATTACTGATTGTGACTTCACTTCAAAGTGATAAGGATGCTGGATGTAGGTTCTCAAAACTGAATGTCCAAATGGGAATTTATGATGTAGAACTTCAGCTTTATCATCCATGGGCTTCGTTACAGAAAGAAGAAAGACATTCTTTGCTAGCAGGAATCTCACAGTTAACCCATAAGCCAGCTGTCTTGTCCCCACCCCACCCCCATCCCCCTATTCTCCTTGCAGCTATTTCCTCTCCATAACATGTTATAGCAAGAATAGCCATTGGCACTAACCATTTCTGGCACCCAACTAGATAAATATGAAAGATCTGAATTTTTTCTACCACAATACAGCTCTACTTGGACTCTTTGGAGGAGTGTCAGCAGAATTCATAAGGAATTCAACCAGAGCGAAGTTACAAAAAGCGTAATAGAGTCCCACTATAATGATTCTTTTGTTGTTGTTTTTTAAACAAGGATTCCTCCCTTATATTATTTTGATACATCGAGGTCCTAACCGCAGGAGACCATCTGCGCTAATAACCCTTTCGATGATGTAAAATATGAGTAGGTGGCCTCTGGGATTATTAAAAGGCTGCAGTGTAAGTAGCAACATGTGAATGTCACAGTGTTTTAGCTCACTGTTTTCACAGTACAAAAAACACGCAAAAAGATTAGGTCCTGACCCCCAAAACTCAGGAAGAACCATCTCTGTTGACAGAGCCCAGCATTTGTGAAGTTAGATACTAAATAAAAGTCCCAGACTCAGCAAGGCGCTGGAGCAATGTGCTTAACTTTGAGCATATGAGTAGTCCCACTGAAGTTAAAGGGCTTGAAGTTAGGCACATGCTTAAGTACGTTGCTGAACCAAGGCCTAAAGGTAGCCTGATTTTCACAGGTGCCAAACACCCACAACTTCATTTTGCGTCAATGGGAACTAACTTTAGGCACACGGGTTGCTGGGGGGGGGGGGGGGGGTGTTAGATTTTGTGTAGAAAGTCTATTTAAGTGTCCCACACGTCTTTAACTAAGTTCTTTGTGTAACTCCTTTCGGTACCTTCACCTACTACCCTGCTAAGGAGAGGAAAACAAACAAACAAACAAACAAACAAAGGCATCATTTGAACCTGGTGGTAACAGCAGTTCTCAAATATGGGTCAGGACTCCAAAGTGGGCCACAACCCCATTTTAATGGGGTCCCCAGGCATGGGGTTAGACTTGCTGGGGCCCAGGACTGTAGCCAAAGCGCGAGCCCCACCACCTGATGTGGAAGTCAAAGCCAGAGGGCTTCAGCCCTGGGTGTCACGGCTCAGGTTACAGCCCCTCCCCCTCTCCCGCCTGGGGCAACTGGGCTCTGGCTTTGGCTCCCTTGCCCAGGGTAGCAGGATTTGGACTCAGGCTTCGTTCCCCACTCCCTGGGGAGGGAGTAGTCATTTCTGTTGTCAGAAGGGGATCGTGATGCAATGACATTTGAAAACTGCAGCTCTAAAACAATGTAAGCAGCAAATAACGCCCCTTTATTGTTATCTCAACAAGAATGATAACATCCTTCCCTACACCGTGCAATGCCCTGGGAACACCACCCATTCACATTAGGATATTGATCTCTTCCACTGCTTTAACTGTCTGGCAGGTGACTGACTAGCAAGTGTCCAAAAGGCCATAGTCCACTGAAGGATATGTAAAATGAGGAGCTGGCAACTTCAAGGTTGGGAGAAAGGGAGGATTAAAGGAAGGAAAAAAAAGCACAGTCAATCACTCCGCTTAGTAGCCCAGCTGCTTAGACAACTGAATAGCAAATCAATGGGTTAGTATTCAATGCAAGTTTAGATCATACTGAAATCTATTAGAACACTGCAAATAGTGAATGTCTTTACTTACTTATTTGGTATTCTATCTTAGAATTAATCAGCCCGGTGGTTATGCAGCAAAAAACTCAGGTGGGTAGACAGGACAGAAAACAAGAAAAAACAATCACCTTGATTTCCCTTGTGGCTAACAGTCTGACAATACTCAACACCACATGCTGAAATTGAACAGTAAATGAAACAATGCAAATCGGAGCTCTGTCTCTTGTTGGGGCAACAGCATGGTGTGTATTGGTTCTCTTCCTCCCTCCCCCTTTACAGCTCTCACACGGTACTCCTAGAGTTGTACCATCTGCTGGAGCACAATTCAGAGGTAGCTTTAAAATGATGATAGCTCTGGGAAATGATAATCATTGGGTCATAGAAAGCTGTGCTGCAGTGTATAAATAAGATAACAAAGTGCTGAGCGGTGCACGTTTGCATTATGAAATGTATTTTCTCCTTTTTGTGTCGAAAGCCTTTCTTGAAAGCTTGTGGAATGCAGCAGAATTAAATACCGGAAGGAAGGCGATGCTGTCCCAGAAACAGCAAATGAGGGGGGGTTTGGAGGAACAGAAGGTTGTAATATTATTGACTGTGGAATGACAAAAGAGGGAGGAATTTAAACAGTTACAGCTCTTTCGTTTGGCTCAATGGAGTAAAGTCAGAGGCTTAGTTTCACATTAGCCCAGAATAATGCATACTCTATAAATGATGCAAAGCAAGGCCATGTTCCCAAGTTGTGATAATGCCACAAGATGCCCCTCTGCAGGCTTCAGGTCAAGGCAACAAGCTCCCGCATACTGATTTTCTTTCAAAAGCACTCAAATGTAGATAAGTAATTGGAGATGGAGACAAGCCACAGCTCAGGATGGCCATCATATCTTCCAGTAGCTCCCGAATTGCTGTGGTAAGTAAGTATAGCATATTTAGGCATGTTTTCATTCAGTTGCAGATTTCTTCAAATAGCTTTGATTGCCTACTGTAGAAAGAAGAAACACTAAATATGATAAAAGTATTTTTTTAAAAAGATTGAGAGAAAAGATAGGCCTGTGGCTAAGGTGCTGGGCTTGCAACAATGAATTTAGGTTCGATTCCTAGCTGTGCCACTGGCTTCGTCTATGGCCTTGGGCACGTCACTTAAGACAGAATTTTCAAAACTGCTCAGTGTTGGCCTAACTCTGCTCCCATTGAAGCACTGGCGTAGGACCACTGCTGAGAGTAAGAAGCAGAGTAGGACCGCTGCTGAGAGCTTCGGAAAATTTCATCCTTCATTTCTCTAGCCAGGAGTTAGGTGCTTAGGCACTTCTGAAAAATCCCACAAGGCACCTCTCTGCATCTTAATTACAGATGAGCACAATTAGGGGTGTGGAAAAGCCTTCAGCTGGAAAGATTGAAAAGAATGGGCCTTAGAGGAGGCGGCAACTAACCAAGGTTTATAAAAGGTTACAAAAGAAAGAACGAATTGCATAGAGAAGATAGGGTGACTAGAAGCTCCTGACCTGTTTCCTAATACATGAACAGAAGGACCATCAATGAAATAGATGGCAAATTCAAGCCTGAGAGAAGGTAATGCTTTTTTACACAACATAGTTAGCCTATGGAACTCATTGCCACATGAGGCTATTGAAGCCAAGTACTTTTCAGGGTTCAAAACAAGGATAAGATATCCCTGAATATCCATAGGTATAACTGTATATTAAAAAAAACAAAACCAAAAAAAAAAACAAGTTTTGGGAAGGGATCTAAACCCTCATGCTTCAGGAGATAAGCAAACCTCTCTGTTGAAATTTAGGAGAAAACTTTCCAAGTGAACGGACCACCCCATAGCTTCTACTGCAGGGTGTCTTCTTCCAGATGCCTCTTACTCATCTGGAACTGGCCACTGTCAGTAGTAGAACTCTGGACTATTTGGACCACAGCTCTGATCCAGTCTGGAAATTCCTAGGTTTCCAATGTACTCAAAAACAACCTGGACCTCCTCATAGACAAAGGCTGGAGAAGTGCCAAACAAGGGTGCTATCGAACAGAGAAGTGAGCGATGATAAAAGGAGGATGAAGTTGAGGCCAGGATTCATGATCGGGGGTCGGGGGAGGAAGCAGTCTCAGATGTCTGTATGCATAAGAGTAAAAAAAAGGGAGTGCACTGGGTGATTTTAGGCTCGAAAACCTAATGAATAAAACAAATAACCCCACTGCAGTGCAGGAGTGTTGGGAACATGATCGGAAGCGAAGGAGAATGCAGATATGGCATCTTTTATGGAAACTATCAACCTACTTGATGTTGAGAGGAGCCTAGCTAATGTGGAGAGAGAACATGAGGATACCCAGGTTGAGTAAGGCAAGTGTAACACCATTACTGGATTCCTATGACTGCAAGAGGATTGTCGCACAAGTCCAAATATGCGATTTAATATAAAGCATCCAGGATTCTCCCCCTCCTGGACCTGAGCCCAGCTGCACAAGCCATGAGGAAGGAATTCTTCCTACTTAGGCCTATGCTGAGATTTTTTTCCCCCCAATCAAACTCAGGGCTAACAAGACTTGCTGTACGTGAGAGCAGGTCTTCCGAAAAGGCCATGTATTACCTGACCATTCTTCTCACTGACCCCATTAAACCAGTGCCCCCTCATGGGGTAGTCTGTCCTCATTAACTCAGCCAGGTGGTAACCAATGGAAAACAAGCATCTTCTTCCTCCCTCATCCAGGGTACCTGGGGCGCTTCTGCTGCTGCCCCTTCAAGAGAGAACCATGTGGGGGACTAGTCATCTGAGGCCTACTTTGGAAACTGCTTTTTTAGCACCAGGCACCGTAACTTAACTTTTCCAATGCCTGGCTCCTCCCCCAGGCCCATAGTCACTCACCCAGCCTCCTCAGCCCACTGCAGTCTCTCCCCCTGCTCGGATGCCATGTGCAGTTGCTCCCTCGGGACCCCTTGAGCTGCTCTCCCGCCCATGTCAAGGCTCTTTCTTCCCCACCCTGGCTCCCTCTTATAAATGCTATTTCCCCCTCACCACAGTCCTTTGGTCAGCACCCTTCTTCACAGGCCCCAGTGGGACTGCACAGAGCCCAGAGAGGAGGAGGACTCTACTCATGCCAGCCTGGTTGATTCACACAGTAGCTTAGCTTGCTGCACCCATGTCTCCCACCAGCCCTCTGGGCTCCTCAGGCGGCTCTCTGCCCAGCTCTCTACTGCTTAATACAGCCACCAGGTGGTGTCCCCCATATCCCCCCATCTCTCAATCCAAACTGCCCTTCTTCCCCACTCCTCTGATTCTGCTCCCTTCTTGGGGTGGGTGACTTTGTACTATCAGATTCCCTCCCCGCATTGCCTGAAGGGAGGTATGCCACGGGATGGAGAGGTCAGTCACTTGGCATACTGGTAAGTCTTGATAGCCCTTAGGAAGCCGTTCCCAGGGCAGGTTTGTTCTCTATATGCATTAGGTAGAATCATCCCAGCTTTCAGTCTACACGGTGGCCTGGGACAAGTCCAAGAACTGAGTGTGGAGGAAACAGCAGAGTGTCAGAGTCATCTGGGGCCAGGCAGAGTCAGGAAAGGCCTTGAGGTGAGCATCAGGAAGGGAACAGCAGTCGTCAGGACCCAGTCAGTTCTCCAACTACAAAACCCTGTACCAAATCATAGGCCAGAACTGAACAGGCACCATTTGGCCTGTGATAGTCGTGTAACACTTGGACTAGTGTCTTCATTGCCCTCTAATGGCTAGATTACATGAGTTTTAAGAGTCCGCTACTGCCTCCAGATAATTAACCTGACCCTTAGCTACAGCAGCTCTACTACACCCAAGGATCCCCATAGGAGGCAGGAGTTACCCTCCTGTGGTCTCCAAGTGATGGAGATATGATATGGAGAAAGCCATGCTTAGCACATGCTTTGGGAGTGCCTGTTAACCAACCTCCCTCCCTCTCCCCCCCACCCCCCCAAAAAAAACCCACCTTGCTAAGAACCCATCCCTTTGGGTGTCTGGAAACAAACAACAACAACTCACTTCCTATAACTTTCATAAATGGAAGAGTGATGGGTCCTATGGACTGTACTGGCAGCCAAACACATTGTGCAGGTGAACTGGACGAGCAGATGGAGGTCAGACACAGATTCACTGATCTGACCCTCTTGATACAACTACACTTGAGTGAATTCCCTTCACCTGTAATAATTAAATGGTCATTTATGACTGCATCTGGAAGTTACTCCAGGATCTACTTTAACAAGAGTAAATGCATTAAGGGTGAACCACTCACTGCTTATGTATTGCACACACCTATATGATTCATTTAGGTTCAGACAGAGGAACAACCAAGGACGTTAATTTTGGTTTTGGTTTCATAATCTGGAACATGTTGACTGCATCTGCCTGCAAATGCTCCTTAACTGTACTCTTTGTTTGGCCTGAGGCTGCAGCTGCAACAAGTGCTAAAATCCAAGAGAATTCCACACATGGAATTGCATCAGAATCCGTTCTGTAGTAATTACAGTTTTATTATAGTACTCCGCATAGAGCTCTGAGCACACACTATTTTATAATAGCATCAGCCTGCTAGCTGTTATTTCTGTATACCCATGATGCAAGTGCTATACTGTCTGAACATAGCTTGTTATTATTTCCTGTACTTAAAAAACTCAAACTGTTAAATCAAAAGTGGTGTGCGTGAGTCATAGAATGAATGGAAATATAGGGGGTAGATGGGTAAGACAACAGCCTTTGGTTATATTGGGTCAGATGCCCTCTCTACATTTATTTATTTACATTGTGGGATTAACTAGGAATGGTTATGCAGTGTTTCTGAGGGCAGGTCTTACACTACAGGGTTAAATCAACTTAAGTTACGTAACTCCAGCTCCATGAATAATTCAGCTGGAGTCGACGTAGCGTAGGTCAACTTATTGCGGTGTCTACACTGTGCTGGGTTGACGGTAGAAACTCTCCCGTCAACTTACCTTATGCTTCTCATTCTGATGGAGTACCGGAGTCGATGGGAGAGTGATTGGCAATCGATGTAGCGGGTCTTCGCTAGACCCGCTAAATCAACCCCCAGTGGATCAATCGCTGCAGCGTTGATCCGCGATAAGTGTAGACATGCACTGAGAGACTGCTCCTTTGTACTTATGCAAAAGAGTAACAGATTAATGTTTATATGTCACTATATTTTCTTTAGAGGGGTCTTCAAATATCAATGAAAGCAACTTTAAAGTAGGTATGGCAGGTAATTAAGTCCATCAGAGGTCCAGTGTTTACATGCCACAGAACAAACATCCAAGGTAGGCTATAGGGTCTCATTTTTGTTTACTTAAAGGTATCTTTACCCTGTTCTGACAGTGTAAAGCGGGCCTTTAAGTGAGCATAGATCATATTTACATTGCCAAAGTGATGTAAAGGGGCTTCAGTGTTAAATGAGGATCAGGTCCTTAGTGTTTCCACCTCAACACTCTCCTACTGCCATACCAGAAGGATTTGCCAGACAGGAAAAGGCCACATAGCCTTATAGGTCTATTTCCCCATCAGTTCATCACAACTGCCTCTCCCCTTTGTCTCTGTGACCATTCTACAAACTCCTTCCACAAAGTGTCTGATGGTCACCCAAACTAGTTCTGAATACTTTACATTGCAACTTACTTTGGGGCTAATGGATCCTTGGTGTAACTCCACTAAAGTCAATGAAGATGTCAGCATTTCATATAATTAGAGGCCAAACTCCAATATCCTTACCCCACATACAGCCCTATTTAGCCGGGGTTGGTCCTGCTTTGAGCAGAGGGTTGGACTAGATGACTTCCTGAGGTCTCTTCCAACCCTAATCGTCTATGATTCTATTGACTTCAGTGGGACTACACATGATGTAGGATGCTATTCATTGGGAGAAGAGGTACCGCAATCCAGCCCTAGGAAATTCAAGTCTTTTGTCTGAATTCCCTTTTTAGTCCTAATTTTTAGACTGTTTAAGAACTCATCCCCAGTTCACCTTGCTCACATTTATTAAACCCTCTCCAATACTAGCTAACTTCTATTGCTTCTCATCTGCAAGAGCTTTTTTCTCAGCCACATTAGCCTTCTCTTCCTAGAACATTCTTGATGTCTGAAATCATCCATCTTATTGCACTCTCTCCAAGGCAATAATAATCTTGCTGCTAATTACATTACCTAAACTCTTAATATTAAAGTTCTGGATGAGGTACAAGCATTGCCTTATACTAGAGCAACAACCCTTCTTTCCAGTCGAATTATGTCCCTGCAGCGATACATCCCAGAATCCAGTTTGACTTTTCTGCTGGACTTGGTGATGTACTTCCAAGGAAGTCTTTCGAGTCCTTTCTTGATCCCTTCCGGCATGTTTCATCCCACACAGTGTACTTTCCTTAGCCAGGTATTGATCCCAGGTTTGTGGTTTTACATTTCCCTGTGCTAGCCAGCCAATAACCCAGGCAGATAAGTGACAAGGGTCAAAATCTTTCTGTACCGCCTTAGGTTGCTGCTGTACAATATTAGTAGTATCAATAAATGTTGGTACCTTATTACTAGACTTAATCAATTAAGGTCAAATCCAGGCCCACTTATAGAGTGGATGTAGAGCCAGCCAGATGTCTGCAGCCCAGGCTGACTCAGTCCCAACACAGCTAGGATTGAACCCAAAACACCCGTGTGGATCCCTAGCCCAGCCCCAGAGGCGTAGTGAGGAGTGATTTCAGGGTGAGAGGAGACCTGCTCCAGCGCTCTAGCATTTGGTGAGGGGGCACTTCCATCAGCTGAAGAGAAGCTCCAGCCTGAAGAGCCAAGTGACCACTCTAAAACAGAAGGGGCACTCACACACGAATGGCCTGCTGGAGTGGCAGATTACCCCTTCCCTGGGACGGGCATAGGGTGGGGGGAATGATACTGCCCCACATGTGCCCACACGCAAGCAATGTCCTGTGCTGGGAGGCTTTGAATGGGCTCACCCACCTCGGTTTGTCCCTCTCTCCTGCAGGTAACTACTCTGTGGGACAACAAAGGTCAGCATCCATAGAGGGCCAGTTCAGGGTACCAGAAGCGCCTCACCCCCTCTCCAGAATCTGACTGGCTGGCCTCATGCTGCCCCTAGACAGAGGACTGGCCCCATGCTCAGCCTGTCTATGCTCATGATGGTTCACACTGGCACAGACCTCTCCTAGGCAACAATAAGAGACTTGTATTCGCCTGTCTCTTGGTCAGCCCAGGCTCGGGCCATTATTTATAGTGGGCTTGATTCTATTCCATTTGTTCCCAATTTTTCATTGATGATGCACTACACCAATTTACACCCAGCTGAGGATCTGGCCCATGGAGTCATTCCTGTTTTACACCAGGGCAGTGGAGAGGGGAATCCATTCCCTTGGGGCTGATCCTGCAGGCCTACACAATACACGAACACCCCATTCCCTTCTCTAAGATTTCAGGGTGCACGAGTCATGCCATGAACTGACTCTTGGGTATCCTATGGGAACCTGTTTCCATTTAGAAGCATTACAACATCGTAGCCTTTTATGCTTGATCATGCGGAGACATTTCAAGGCATTTTACAGTAATGTTAACATCAAAGTTTTCCATTAACTCCTTCGTATGGATAATCTGTTATAAGCCAGTGAAAAGTAAATATATTTAAGTTTAGATTGAAACAGGTGGAAAACGGAGAAGCCATAGCCATCAAGGGGCATTGGTTTCTGCAAAGCAAAATGATTACTGGTTAAAGGAACGACCACCCACATATTTCAGGAGTGAAAATCAAGGCGGTCTATAGATGAACCTTGTCGGAGGTCTCTTGGGGCTTGATCCAAAGCCCATTGAAGGCAATGGAAAAACTCCCATTTATTTCAGTGGACTCTGACTCAGACTTTTGGTGCCTCCTTATAAAGGGCTGTAAAGTCAGCATAAATACCTTGGCCAAGGTAATAAAAATGGGTATGTTAAATTGGGCTCCTAAATCCATATTCAGGCGCCGAATTAAGTGATCTCACTTTAAAAGTGGTGAGCAGTTTCGGGTCAGTGCGAACTGCTGGGTTCTCTGTACTTTTTGAGAGTTAGGCAATTTATTGAGGTGCCTAAATATGGACCTAAAATCTCAGTCTTTGCTATTAACTTGAACCTTGATTCGTTCCCAGTGTAACTGGGCGAAGATCCAAGTGATCATCTGGTTGACCCTCTTCTCACCAGTCAGCCGGTCTGTTTTGTACTAACGGGCTACGATGAGTAACACAAAGCATCACAGCCATCAGTTTGCACACCTACAAAGGGCCCGATTCTGCTCTCTCATGATGTCACTCCATCAAGGGTATAAGTAAGAGGAGATTCAGGACCAAGAGGTGTAGGTCAGTATTTTTGTACCAGAAAAGGTATGAGGCAGGAATCTAGACATGTTTACAGTTCCATTCCAATTTCCATGCCTAAGCATGGATGTATTTGTAGCCCTGCCACAGATACACTTCCTTGCTTTCCAGGACTAGTTCTAGCAGGACCATATAATGTATGCAGAAAGCTTGGTTCTCACCAAATAGAAACAGAAAGGACGAATTGCTGTGGGAGAATCTATTTTTTCCTGTGAATATTAATCATTTCAGCTTTGATAGTGAAATGATACAAGTAAAAAAGCCAAGAATTGCTCCAGGGCTCCACACAGATGACTGCTGTAGCAAAGACATTTTCTGGAGATAATATTGCTTAAGCTCGGAATCATTATACAGAACATAGTTAATTCAAACCAATCCGCCTGCTTCCCAAGTGTTGCACAGAATTAACATGACAGCCCAGCTGAGGCTGGGACTCGGCAACTCAGAAAATAAAAGTTCCCTGTGTGTTTTAATCTTAAATGGCAAAAAACAATATGCCAGATGATAGGAGAGCAAGATGTTCCCATTTTAGTGAACGACTTCCTTAACTATTTTAAACACTGATCAGTGCTCAAAGCATCTCCTCCAATAGGTGGTGCTGCATCATTAGGTTAAGTTGTCGTCTTATTTTGATAAGATGTGGTTGTATCTGATGGGGGCGTGAGGGTTGGGTAAGAAGTTATGTCCTGCCTGTAGTGTTGGAACTGTTATTTGTAGTGTCCCACTAAACCCTTTTGATTTCTATAAGACAGTATTACATGTAGCATGTTTTGCAAAATGAAAAGCACCAGGACTGCTCTCAAAGTTTGTATGGGTAAGATGAAGGTCATAGTTTATTATTCTTTATTTGCATTACATATTATTTGCATTCTTTATTTGCATTTTAGAAACCCAGTGGAGGTCAGGACCCCATTGTGCAAGGTACTGCACCGATACATAGTAAGAGATCGCCCCCGAGCTGAATAGCTTACAGTGTAAGTAGACAAGATAGAAAAGAATTATTGTTATCCCTGAGGCACAGAAAGACAGTAACTTGCCCACGGCCACACAGGAAGTCAGTGGCAGAGGTGGGAATTGAACGCAGATTACCCGTGTCCCAGTCTTCCATTTCCATTAGCCTCAATGAAGTTGCATCCACATCCAATGTGAATGTGTGCGCGTGAATGTGGGCCATTAGCCAAAAAGAAAGACAGATGAGAGAATGGTGTGGTAAGTCCCTACAGAACGGGTATTAGTCAATCATTGGTGCATGCCTCTTGTGCACTGAGAAGGACAAGGCTGAAAGCCACCCGTCTTCAACCTCCCAAGATGTGCAGCAATAACCTGCTAATGCCCACAGCTGAAGTGGCTTACTGTTATCAGAATAGGTCTCATTCATTTTATTTCCTTTTATAAACAAAAAAAACTTTAATAATCAGCCCTGTAGTGATTTATGCTACACTGTGGAAAACCAGTTCCTGGCAGAAAGGCAAGAGACCATAGAAGAGAAGAGGTAATGAATGCCATTTCTTTTCCGCACAGAATTTTTTCCCCCTTAACCCGTTTTTTCCCTTAAAGTTTCCTGGGCTATTCCAAAAGTTAATGAAGAGATCCAGAAGCTGCTGCTGCAATACGAGCCCTACACTTTGGAGGAAGGGGACAGCTTACAAATGTCCCTGTTTCTCTTTCAGTTTCTCACTCTCTTCCAGTCCCAACAGTTTTTCCTTCATCTATATCTTCATAGGGCGCCTTAGTTTGTCCTCCACCTCGCCCTTTTCCCTCCTCCCATTTATTTCACATAAGAGGTTTGGGGATTTGTGTCTTTTTCATAGAATATCAGGGTTGGAAGGGACCTCAGGAGGTCATCTAGTCCAACCCCCTGCTCAAAGCAGGACCAATCCCCAATTTTTGCCCCAGATCCCTAAATGGCCCCCTCAAGGATTGAACTCACAACCCTGGGTTTAGCAGGCCAATGCTCAAACCACTGAGCTATCCCTCCTCTTTCAGTGGAGAGGACCCAGCTGTGTACCACTGGGAACAGATCCATACTTATGGCATCGTCCGAAAGGCCCAACCAGTCAATCAGAATGTTGCTTTGAATGATCAGAGTATGTCTACACAAACTTTTGGAGTGAGCGGGAACGAGCCTCCCAACCAGGGTTGGTAGACTTGGGCTAAAAATAGCTGAGTAGACAGTGCTTTGATGGTGTGGTTCAGGCTGACCTCGGGCTCTGAATCCTAGGAAGGGAGGTTGGAAGAATCTGAATTCTATCCCAGCTGTACCATGAAGGCATGGGGGAAGCATAAGGACAACCCTCAGGTCCTAGATGGCCAGTGATCTGTTATAAAACAGGTGGCACATTGGCAACACTATGCCCTCTTAGCACTACAGCAGGGCCAGAATTCAGCACTGACTCAGACTAGAGAGGGCCATCTTCTAAAACACGAACACAAAAATAAGAATGAGTGATTTGTGACAGGCAAGAAAAAACAGGCCCCCTGAAGAGCATCAATATGAGCAAACATGACACTGAGAAAGACATCTACCCCACAAATGTAGCGGCAGATGGGCTACAATGGCAATTGTACGGATTCCTTTTTCATTAGTAACAGTATTTATAACTATTTGAAAAATTTCTTTTTATATAATAACCACCACAAAGGACAACACCTTCAAGCTGCAACGCATAAAGTAGTAAGGATGAAAGCTAAGCCAGAAACACTGAACGTAACTAATAGCCTGTTACACATCCCATGGAAGTCACTGGGAGCCTTCCCATTGATGTCAATGTCCGGTGGGTCAGGCGCGAATATGCTAACCATACCTCTCGTGTGTACCTTATTTTGAAGGACATCATTCATTTTAGCCCCAAAGTTACTTAGGTTCCACACATTTGGTGAACCCTTCCTTTTGTTGCTGAATGTTATTTACATCAGAAATAAAGAATTCTGAAACTGAGGTTATTCAGGGAGCCATTTACACTAAAGGAAGGAATCCAACCGTATATTTTAAATTTTTCTGCATATATAAATGTTTTGGTCTTGGGGTAGGTCTACACTGCAGTCAGAGGTGTAACTGCATCACATGTAGACACAACCAAGCTAGCATTAATCTAGGTAGCTTGCGTAACAATAGCCACGAAACGGCAGCAGCGTGGGCTAGCCTCTTGAGTACACACAAGGGTGGGTTTGTACAGCCCATGTTGCCGCAGCTTCACTACTATTGTAACTCAAGCTGCCTAGATCAAAAGCTAGTTAGGATATGTGTTGCGGTCACACTTTTAACTACAGTGTAAATATGTCCTAAATTGCACATTGTATCCCACATTTGGGCCTCGGCAGGTTGAGAAGTGGGATGCTAAGCTTAACATGTAGTAATTAATACTTTTTAAAAGGCTGACCACCAATCTCTGAAACCATCTGTCCTGGTATTACACTTGTAGAATATTCTTTCTAGAGTGACCAATTTACTTAATCCTTTATACGGACACTGGAGCAGGCATCTGCTAAAGTTATATTTTCCTGCATAAAGACTGGATAGATTTCTTACGTGGGAAAGAGATCCAAGGAAAGCCAAAATAAATAGTGACTTGATTATTTTAAGCTGTATCTCTTACCCAAGTGAGTGTAAATAAATCTGCCAAGACACGGAAAGGTGGAGTTGCACGGGAGATGGCTTTGGCTTGCCTTGGGACTGCTGCTGGGAATGATTAGTATGTTTTATTCTAACCATTTTTTTTTAAAATGACCTCTATATTCATTGCAGCCCCTTAGCTTTCCTCCAGGGAGGGGGTAGGGCAATCAAGCTGATGTTGAGGTGTTACAGTCAGTCTAGCAGACAGAGGGAATAAAGATGTGTTTTCCTTATATCATTCACTACAAAAGTCACCAGTAGTGTTATATATGTCAATGCTCACATCAAAATGTGCCTATCTGATATTTTATTGACAGTCCCCAAAATATGTTTGAATTTCAAACTTGTTGAGATGCTGGGATGCAGGGACTACTTTTCCCCGAGGGTACATAAATAAGATGGATGGACTATGCTGTGAATTGGTTAATGATCAAAACACAGGGAAAGCTGTCATAGAGAGGACTGCCCTCATCCTTGCTGACTGTATGAATTCTGCTGAATTACTTCTAGCTTTACCGATTCATGAACTAATTAGTCACTTGGTCCATGTATCTAGCTCTTTGATAGCTGTCTAACATCTACTTTGAGACAAATGCCAAGTTAATATCTGTCTAGTGGCAGGTTTGCTCCACAACAAAAGCTGGCCAGGAGCATCATCAAGCAAGCACTAAATGTAATGAATACAGATATACCCAAACCATGGAGTTAGAATCTGGATTTGAATCCAAATCCACACTTCACCTGTGTTTGTGAAGAAAGAAGCAGATGGGATCCCATGCTCCAGCACAGATCCCAACTGAAGGAGTTTTTATTCAAAAGGCCCAGTAGTTACCTCTATGGTTAGATCGCTGGATCGCAGTAAAGAATCCTGTCTCCCTAGGACAAATGTGTTGCATTTCCATTCATTATATACACCTCTTGCATACAGAATTATTTGGTATTTGTATTGGCTATCCAGTGAATGGTAAGGTCAGTATTCCAGATCCAAAGGCATCCAGAAAGAGAATGTGTCACATTTCTAATAGTTTCCAGAGTTCTTCCTCAGTAATTCCTTTAGCAATGTGCTGGGAAGCCTTGTTCTGCACATTATAGTATTACACCTACAGCTGGATTCCATTCCTGTTCAGACAGATGCCAGGTGATCAATTTTCACCTACAGCATTCACTGTAGAGAAAAGGGAAGACAAGAGGAACCAGGATAATATCCAACAGCACCTTGATTCATCACTTCCAGTGACACAAGGATGCATATAGGTCACTCTCAGTGCCTTTTGGTTGTCATCCTCCCGCTCCCTTAAGCCATGCTGCCTCATGTCCAAAGTAAAATAGGTGTCCTTACCTAAAGATGTGATGATTAGGAGTAATAGCTACCTCACAGAGATGATGCTCAAACTACCCCATTTACAACCTGATTCTTCCATTCATTCACCCGGAGTACTTACATATGAAGTAATTTGTATTAGCCTTAAGTCAGCAGGCCCATTTCTTCCATGAGTTTTTAAATCCCATTGTTTTCCACAAATGCTTCTACGGTGAAATCTAGGGGCCAAGTTCTCCTCTCACTTACATCAGTACAACTCTACTGAAGTCAATAGAGTTACTATAGGTTTGCATTACTGTAATAAGCTCAGAATCTGGTCCGTTGAGAAAAATAATATTACTAGAAATCTTAAATGAATCGAAACTTTACCGTGGAATCTCTATGGATAGAAATTCCATGCTTGAATAATAGTAATATATTCTGACTGCTATACTCCTAATAGGGCTGTCGATTAATCACAGTTAACTCACACAATTTTTTTTTAGTTAATCGTGATTTAAGAAATTAATGATTAATTGCCATTTTAGTCACACTGTTAAACAGAATACCAATTGAAATTTATTAAATATTTTGGATGTTTTTCCTACATTTTCATACATACTGTATTCTGTGTTGTAACTGAAATCAGAGTGTATATTTTTATTACAAATATTTGCCCTGTAAAAATGATAAACAAAAGAAATTGTATTTTTCAATTCACCTCATACAAGTATTGTAGCGCAATCTTTGTCGTGAAAGTGCAACTTACAAGTGTAGATTTTTTTTGTTACACAACCGCACTCAAAAACTAAACAATTGAAAACTTTCGATCCTACAAGTCCACTCAGTCCTATTTCTTGTTCAGCCAATTGCTCAGACAAACAAGTTTGTTTACATTTACACGAGATAATGTTGCCCACTTCTTATTTACAATGTTGCCAGAAAGTGAGAAGAGGCATTTACATGGCACTTTTGTAGCTGGCATTGCAAGGTATTTACGTGCCAGATCTGCTAAACATTCCTATGCTCCTTCATGCTTTGGCCACCACTCCAGAGGACATGCTTCCATGCTGATGATGCTCGTTAAAAAAAAAAAATGCATTAATTAAATTAGCAACCGAACTTCTTGGGGGAGAATTTGATGTCCCCTGCTCTGTTTTATAGACTCATGGTCCCTTCTGACCTTAAAGTCTATTATGATCATCTAGTCTGACCTCCTGCACAATGCAGGCCACAGAATCTCACCCACCCACTCCTGGAATAATCCTCTCACCTATGTCTCAGCTATTGAAGTCCTCAAATCATGGTTTAAAGACTTCAAGATGCAGAGAATCCTCCAGTAAGTGACCCGTGCCCCATGCTGCAGAGGAAGGCAAAAAACCTCCAGGGCCTCTGCCAATCTACCCTGGAGGAAAATTCCTTCCCGACCCCAAATATGATGATCAGCTGAACCCCGAGCATGTGGGCAAGACTCACCAGCCAGACACCCAGGAAAAAGTTCTCTGTAGTAACTTCTAACATCCCATCATTGACCATTGGTCCTATTTACCACTGATGGCAATTAATTGACCTTTGACTAAGATCATGTTATCCCATCAAACCATCCCCTCCATAAACGTATCTAGCTTAATCTTGAAGCCAGTTAGGTCTTTTGCCCCCACTGCTTCCCTTGGAAGGCTGTTCCAGAACTTCACTCCTCTGATGGTTAGAAACCTTCGTCTAACTTACCTGCATTCTTCCATATATTTCATGTTATAGCAGTCTCAGATGATGACCCAGCACATGTTCATTTTAAGAACACTTCCACTGTAGATTTGATAAAATGCAAAGAAGGTACCAATGGAGATTTCTAAAAATAGCTACAGCACTCGACCCAAGGTTTAAGAATCTGAAGTGCCATCCAAAATCTGAGAGGGACAAGGTGTGGAACATGCTTTCAGAAGTCGTAAAAGAGCAACACTCTGATGTGGAAACTACAGAACCTGAGCCACCAAAAAAGAAAAATCAACCTCGTGTTGGTGGCATCTGACTTAGATGATGAAAATGAACATGCATCAGTCCACACAGCTTTGGATTGTTATCAAGCAGAACCAGTCATCAGCATGGACGCATGTCCCCTGGAATGGTGCTTGAAGCATGAAGGGACATATGAATCTTTAGCACATTTGGCACATAAATATTTTGCGACGCCAGCTACAACAGTGTCATGAGAACACCTCTCACTTTCAGGTGACGTAAACAAGAAGCAGGCAGCATTATCTCCTGCAAATGTAAACAAAGTTGTTTGTCTGAGTGATTGGCTGAACAAGAAGTAGGACTGAGTGGACTTGCAGGCTTTAAAATTTTAGATTGTTTTATTTTTGAATGCAGTTATATTTGTACGTAATTCTACATTTGTAAGTTCATGATAAAGAGATTGCACTACAGTACTTCTATTAGGTGAATTGAAAACTACTATTTTTTGTTTTTTTACAGTGAAAATACTTGTAATAAAATAAGAGCACTATACATTTTGTATTCTGTGCTGTAATTGAAATCAATATATTTTAAAATGTAGGAAACATCCAAAAATATTTAAATAAATGGTATTCTATTATTAACAGTGCAATGAATCGCACGATTACTTTTTTTAATCACTTGACAGCCCTAATTACCAACAACGTGGTCAGGTTTGTGATGGTGACTAAAATGCTCAGGGAGATTAGAGAGGCTACAAAAAACAGAAAACCCAGTAATAACTGAGGATTTCAACTACCCAATATTAACTGAGTATGTGTCACCTCAAGATGGGATACAAAGATAAAATTTCTATACACCATTAATGACTGTTTCTTAAAGCAGCTAGTACTGGAACCCACAAGGGGAGAGGCAATTCTTGATTTAGTCCTAAGTGGAACACAGAAGGTGGCCCAACAGGTGAATATAACTGAACCACTCCATAATAATGACCATAATGTAACATCCTTTTATGGGGGTGTGACCGGAGTTTCAGGGGGCCACACTGGAGTTACTCAATTAGGGTGAACTGCAAAGAACGGGGCAGACAATCCCCAAAGCTGGTGGATATTCCAATACTTAAATTTACCAAACCAGCACAAAACAGCTATACCTTACTAATTGCCCAGAAGCCAACAACAGTTCCCTTAAAGCAATCCAGCCTTAGACCTCCATCCACAAACCCAAGTCAAATATAATGAGGATTACTGAAAGTCTTATTCATCATATAAGGAAGTTCTACCAATCCCAAAGGATCGGACACAACTTCCCAGGTTAATGAATATTCCAGATCTTACCCAAATACATGCTTACAGCCAATTCTTATTAACGAAACTAAAAATTATTAAAAAAAGAAAAGAGAAAGTATTGGTTAAAAGATCAGTATACATACAGACATGAGTACAGTTCTAAGATTAGATTCATAGTAGAGATGGTGAGCGTAGTTGTAAGGAGTTCATTCAGAATTAGTCCATAGGTTATAGTGCAATGTTCATATTCAGGGTGATCCAGATGGGACTGGGGATCTCATCCTTATGGCTTAAGCTTCCCCTGCATGAAGCATCAAGCAGATCTGAGATAAAAAGGATCAGAATCCAAAGGTTTTATACACAGTTCCAGGTCTTCTTTGACAGCTTGGAGTCCTTAGGCAAACAATAGGCAATCATGGAGACTTTGAAGTAGACCTATTTCCTAAGCATTGCCGGTAATTAGCTACACAGATTAACAAGGCAATTGCCCATTTTTCACCATTCTCAGGTGATTTGCTATACATGTCAAAGAGAGATGAATACAGGGATATTCTATGTTTACAGTTCATCTAAATGTTAATATGACCTTTTGATCTCCGAATTAACAGAATACAGCATAGACTGGGACTGTTTAATCACTTTGTGAACCTCTATCAGTGTATATGTAAACATACAAAAACAAAACATTATCTACCAATATGTCCCTAAAGGTTTAATCTGGGTCAATTAGCCTACAAACTGCTTAACCCTTTCTGGCCATGCGTCACACTTTCTAGAAGATTCGTTGCAATTATGTAACAGTGGTAGCAACAATGGTTTTCATAGTAATACCCTAATCAGATAACGTCACGGGAGAAATACCATAGTAGCATTTCACTTCAAAAACGAGGAAGCCAGGTAAACAAAAATTAAAAAGAATAGTCACAACAGTGAATTGCCTGGAAACTATTAAAAACCCATAATAGAGGTTCAAACTAAATGTATATCCCTAAAAAAAAAAAAAAAAAAAAAAAAAAAAAACCACCACAGTAAAAAGGACAAAAAATGCACTACAACACCAGAGTAAAAGAGGCCATTAGAGATAAAAGGCATTCTTTAAAAATTGGAAGTCAAATCCTACTGAGGAAAATAGAAGGGAGCATAAACTCTGGCAAGTTGAGTGTAAAATATAATTAGGCAGCCTCAAGAATTTGAAGGGCAAATAGCAAAGGAAACTAACAGCAAAAAAAAAGTAAGTACATCAGAAGCAGGAAGCCTGCCAAATAATCAGTGGGGCCACTGGATGATTGAGATGCTAAAGGAGCACTCAAGGAAGATAAGACCCTTGTGGAGAAGCTAAGTTAATTCTTTGTGTCGGTCTTCACTGCAGAGGATGTGATGGAGATTCCCACACCTGAGCCTCTCTGTTTAAGGAGACAAATCTGAGGAATTGTCCCACACTGAGGACTCAGTAGAGGTGGTTTTGGAATAAACTGATAAATTAAACAGTACTAGGTCACCAGGACCAGATGGGATTCACCCAACGTTCTGCAATTTCATATTTGAGTTCTTTCAGAACTCCTAACTGTGATATGTAACCTATCACTTCAATCAGTCTCTGTACCAGATGACTGGAGGACAGCTAATTTAACAGATTTTTTTTAAAAGGCTCCAGAGGTGATCCTAGCAATTACAGGCCGCTAAGCCTAACCTCAGTACCAGACAAACTGGTTGAAACTATAATAAAGAACAGAATTACCAGACATATAGATTAACATGACATGTTGGGGAAGAGTGAAAACAGTTTTTGTAACAGGAACTCATGACTCACCAAATCTTTGAGGATGTCAAACATGTGAACAAGTATGATCCAGATCATACAATGTACATGGATTTTATTAAAAACCGTTGACAAAGTCCCTCACCAAAGGCTCTTAAGCAAAGCAAGCAGTCACGGGATAAGAGGGAAGGTCCTCTCGGGGATCAGTAACTGGTTAAAAGACAGGAAATAAAGGGTAGAAATAAAAGGGTCGGTTTTCACAGCAGAGAAAGGTAAATGGCGGGGTCCTCCAAGAATCTGTACTGAGCCCTGTGCTGTTTAGCATATTCATAAATTATCTGGGAAAGGGAGTAAAAGAGTGAGGTGACAAAGTCTGGAGAGAACACAAAATTACTCAAGAGAGTTAAGTCTGAAGCTGAATGAAAAGAGTTGCAAAGGGATCTCACAAAACTGGGTGACTGGGCAACAAAGTGGCAAATGAAATTCAATGTTGATAAGTTCAAAGTAATGCACACTGGAAAACCATCTCAACTATACATACAAAATGATGGGGTCTAAATTAGCCGTTACCGCTCAAGAAAGATCTCGGCATCATCATGGATAGTTCTCTGAAAACATCAGTTCAATGTATAGCAGCAGTCAAAAAAAGCTATCAGAATTTTAGGAACCATTAGGATAGGGATAGATAATAAGACAGAAAATATCGTGCCACTATATAAACCCATGATATGCCCACATCTTGAATGATATGTGCAGTTCTGGTTGCCCCATCTCAAAACAGATCTATTAGAACAGGAAAAAGTACAGAGAAGGGCAACAAAAATTAGGGGTATGGAACAGCTTTCATACAAAGATTAATAAGATAGGGACTGTTCAGCATAGACAAGATACTAAGGGGAGATATGATAGAGGTCTATGAAATCATGACTGGTGTGGAGAAAGTGAATAAGGAAGTGTTATTGATCCCTTCACCTAACACCAGAACCAGAGGCCACCCAATGAAATTAATAGGCAGCAGGTTTACAAACAAACAAAAGGAAATAGTCTTTCCACAGGTTAACTGTGTGTTGCATGAACTCATTGCCAGGGGATATTGTGAAGTACAACACTATAACTGCATTCAAAAAAGAATTAAATAAGTTCATGGAGGATCAATGGCGATTAGCCATGATGGTCAAGAATGCAATTCCATGCTCCAGGTGTCCCTAAACCTCTGACTGCCAGAAGCTGAGACTGGATGACTGGGGATAGATCAGAACAGGGCAATCATCAAGTGGTCATTCCCTCTGAAGCATGTGACAATGTCAACTGCCAGAAGACAGGATACAGGGCTAGAAGGTCCATTGGTCTGACCCAGTGTGGCCATTCTTACATGCATTGGCTTTTCACATCTTTTGGGATGCTTGTTCAGATGTATTGCTAAATCTAGCATACTTTGCTCTATGTTTACTAGGAACAGTCCAGTGGAACAAGGTTCAGCGTGAACAGTAGTTAGACTGAAGAGAGCATACAAGGCAGCGGGCAGGAGCAGCACATGGCAGTTGGGGGAGGGGGCAGCTGAACTGCCGGCAATTGATAGCCTGCTGGGCGGCTGCCGCACAGGGAACTTAGGGGAGCAGGGAGCAGATGGGGGGCTGCCGGTGCACCCTGGTTCCTACCCCCACCAGCTAGCTGCAACTGGCTGCTCTTCCTGCAAGCAGTGGACAAAGCAGGCGGCTGCCAAACAACGTTAGAAGGGAGCATTGCACAACTTTAAACGTTCCCTAATGCATGTTCCCTAATTGATCAGCAACGTAACAATGAAACAACGTTAACCAGGATGACTAAGTGAGGAGTTCCTGTATGTGACTTTCTTTCCCCTTCCTTCATTCCACAAAAAGCGAGTTTCTGTCCCTTCGGCCTGGAACCTGTGAGCAAGACTTATTCCAGGCAGCCAGAGTACAGCATTCTTCCCACCAATCCTAGTCACTTCTTAGTAGTCCAGCTTGAACGTTTGTGATCTGTTCAGATACTATGTTGATAAGGACCATACATATAGATAATAGACTGTGGGGAGACAGGGAGCGAGTGAGAGATTCCTTAACAGTTACTAGGTTACTCCAATAACAAGTAATTGGATTAAATCACACTTCAGAATGGCAGGGCACTAAGAGGAAATGACCATGGGATACATTTAATATATGGAGATATGCCTCTCTCATAGAACTGGAAGGACCTTGAAAGGTCAAGTCCAGTCCCCTGCCTTCACTAGCAGGACCAAGTACTGTCGTCCCCTGACAGATTTTTGCCCCAGATCCCTAAATGGCTCCCTCAAAGATTGAACTCACAACCCTGGATTTAGCAGGCCAATGCTCAAACCACTGAGCTATCACACTGCAGTGCTTTCAAACCAAAGCCAGTTCCAGAGAGTGAGTAAAAGAGCCTCATTTTGCGGGTTCCTGCTGCACTAAGCGTAAATCACCCCGAATTCTGTCCAAGGATTCCAGACAGTGCATTGTGCAGCCCCACTACTGTTCTGCTCTCCTCGTCTATTTCTGCACAGCTAGTGTGCTGGCTAAGGGATATTCCCAAGGGGTATTGTGTCCAGCCCCTGTGTCGAGACACAAGGGGAAAGGAGACATTCCCTGCTTCTCCTGGCTTTGGCCACGCACACAGAGACAGGCATAACTGAGCCCTTAATGACAACAAAGAGCAGATCTCAGAAATGTTTTAAACAGGATTGGGGAAGGGTAATTAGCATTCCATTAGCAAACAGCATTTTAACAGGTTGACTACGTAGAGCCGAACTCAGGGAACTAGCTTGCTATGTGAACCCAGGAGAACTCCGAGTCTCATGGTGGAATTGTCAGCCCTCAGCATTGGCCTAACTTTTCACCAATTGAAGTCCAACATCTAAAAATCCCACCCATAAACCTGTTGTAAAATCCTAATCTGTCATTTAACCACAGAAAACAAAGAGCAGAATTTACCTTAGGAGAGCTTTGAGTCTCTTACTGATTTGCCATTCTCAGTTAATGTGCTGATTCTCCAACACCTACTCTACATAATCAGATTGGACTTCCTGCTGGGAAGTACAGAATGCCAGCTCCTACTAAGACTGTCACGCACACACTCCTACCATCATTCACACTGACGGGGAAAGTTGAGACAGTGGCAGGTTTTTCTACAAACTGTTTTCAACATTCACTTTGCACACAGACAGGTATCTGGCAGTGTAGTTTAGCTCCCTAGGTGCTAGCTTCCCTTATCCTTGCTCATGCTGAGTAGTACTTTATTCCATGACTAGGCCCACTGAGACTAATTGGCTAGATGAAGACTTCTGGCTCTGCTGCATGTAGGCAGTGGCACATAATTGTTCCCGCACCCCCTAAAGAACAGCCCTGGGAAACAACTGAAGTTCAGAGAGCGTCATGACGTTTCCCCTGCTTCCCTCTTGCTCCAGGGGGCGAATAACTCCCTGCAGCCTTTTTAAAGGGCGTCACTCCCTTTCCTCATGGCACCTGGCTAACAAGCAAGGAAGTAGAGAGAGTGCTCCAGCTACCCCTTGCCTTCCTCCACCCACTTGCTACGAGAGAGGAGCAATCAGAGAGCAGGAGCTGCGCACTGCACCAGACCTGCAACCTCTGGGCAGGCCATAGTAGGGTGAGGGACTGCAGGGGGACTTACCCTGCCTTACTCTTCTGCTCAGGGCAGTAAGACAAGGGCACAGTCTAGCTCACTAAGCCTGCTCATGGAGTAAGGTTCACTCACTGTACAGATGGCAGACTCTCGCCCCTCGGATAGCACAAGGAACCAGTAAGGTTTCCTTTTCACGTGGCACCTAAACACCTTATCTGTCCAGAGCGAGTATTCTAAAGCCCACGCGTTACCTCCTGAGAAAGGTAGCACGGCTGTTCAGCCTTCACTCGAGCAGCACTCTTGGGGGTAGCTAGCATTGTTATCTAGTTGTGGTAGCCTGATGCAACCAAATGGCTGTATCAGATCCGGATATCAAACTTCGGGCTAGTTAGCTTCCTCTTTGTGGTTTGTAGGGCCTCATTGTGCCTATCTATGACACACAGTGACTGTTGGAAGGAACCATGTTGACGGCAAAGGGGGCGTCCATGAATAATTAGAAAAATCCAGGTGCGGGTAACAAGATGGTTACATTATTAAAGTGAAATAAATACATTTCTTAGCAACCAATGTGTTGCATTTACACAAGGTCAAAGCAAAACCTGAAACAAGTGAGCTAAATGATTCTGCAAACATGTAGAGGGGGAATTATAGGATTCAGGGTAAGGAGCTATGAGATTTAGAGACTAGTAGAGATATGCATTATTCAGCTCAGTTCTGTTCCGAATACTTGTTCAGCTTGACGGGTGTATTGCAAAAGGTAAACAGGTTTCTCGCCATAATCTTGTCTGTGAGCAGCAACCCATCTGTCTCTTATTTATAATATTGTCTGGTGGTGTCTCTTCTAGTCGGGTGACACCTCCTTCAGATACTATTTCAGCACCTTTGAAGAGCCTCTAAAAGATAGATTGAAACTCCAGCTTTGCCTAAATGAATTTGCAAGCGCTATTTATAGATAAAGACACAGCAAGCTTGAAGTAATATGGTGAAGATCCCTCAGGAGGAGTACCAATCTGAGAAATTATTGGGAAGGAAAATGATTCACTAGATTCCATATCAAAAGGTGATCTGAAGGAGCAGCTCCTAGCCAGATGAATACAGTGATGGTTACATGCATATGCGGATACCTTGCTGTTTCAATTTTGTTTCTTAAAAAGTTTAAACCCAATTATAGTCTATATAAGGCTTTATTGTCGTCTTATATCAGAATATAAAATGCCCAATTTAGAACTGCCCAGGAGACTGAAGTTTGCTGCCATTACACTGAACAGCAGCATGAAGTCCTCTCCTTCATAAAGTATAAGGGAGTGTTGTGTAGTGAACAGGGCACTGGATGGGGACTCAGGAGATCTGCATTCTAATCTTTGCTCTGCCACTGCCCTGCTGTGTGATGTGGAGCAAGTCTCTGTCACAAGACATCCTGGCAGGCAATGACCTGGCCTTAGTAATGCAAACCTTCCTCGCCTCCCAGCAATGAAACACACCCGGGACAAAGCCATCCGCATGTAGGGTACACCATCTAATGCAGAACACAGGCATACATCTCCTCAGCAACACAGGCTACCATGAGTATCTCAGACCAGCCCTCTGCTCTCCACAGTGACTTGTCTTCTCAGAGACTATGGAGTCAGGTTCAAGGTCTCAGTCCTTATCTTCAAGGCACCCAGCGGTCTGGGGCCAGAGTCCCTAACAGATGGCCGCGGTCCTCAGCCTGGAGCTCCAGGCAAACTTCACTCCTCCTCTTTGCAGGAAACAGAGCTCTCTGGAGCCAGCCAAAGGTGGCAGAACAAACTCCTACAGGGAGTAAAGACTGCCTCCAACCTCACCACTCTCCATGCCAAGTGCAGGGCACGCTTTTTTGACCTTGACTTCAGCACACACACACCCTCCACAGCAATAACCAAATACATAAATAAGTTTAAGAGCTAAACCAAACATCACATCGTTTTCTCTTTGGAAAGAAAAGGAAGGCACAGAGAGAGAGAGAGAGAGAGAGAGAGAGAGAATTGTGCACACAAAAAATGAGTCATAGAATATCAGGGTTGGAAGGGACCTTAGGAGGTCATCTAGTCCAACCCCCTGCTCAAAGCAGGACCAATTCCCAATTTTTGCCCCAGATCCCTAAATGGCCCCCTCAAGGATTGAACTCACAACCCTGGGTTTAGAAGGCCAATTCTCAAACCACTGAGCTATCCCTCCCCCCATGTCCCAATGGATTTCTGGAGGATACCACAAGGCATGAGGGCAGCATAAAAAACTGAACAGAATGAACTACCTCTGTGTTTGTTTCCCCACCCACCCTTTGCCTGCTGTGTCTATTTAGACTGCAAGGTCTTAGGGACAGGAAACATCTTTGCCTGCATGTTGTACAGCTCCCAGCACAGTAGAACCGATATCTCAGTCAGAGCGAGCCGGCACTACCACAATACCAGTCACAACCATTTACACCAGGAACTAGAGACGTGAAACAGCAGATTGGGATTATTTTCCTTCTTCATTCTTCTTCCGTTTTATTTTTATTTTGAAACGCCACTAGGTGCTGAGCCTCCCTCACTGCAAAATTATATTGCCATTCCTTTGAAAACAATGAAAGTGAAATGGAACAAACCAACCGCTAGTACCACCCGTTGGTGCAGCAACTGGGAGGTAATGGAACAATCATGCAGCGCGAAGAGGACTAGCAAAAGCAACTAGTGATTTGTGTCCCCAAATTGAGATTCGAGCTGGTCAGGAAAATTCCTGACAAAATGCTTTTTCATCAGAAAAGGCCAATTAGTCTAAACCGAATCTTTCTGCAGAAGTTTATCCGTGATGAAGAAATTTTCATCAAGGAAGGTTTTTCAGTCCAAGATGGATTTCTGGTCAAAAAGAGGTGGGGGTGGGAGAGAGAAAGTGTGCACACAGACACAACACAGCCAATAGCCTGGCTCAGGCAGAGCAGGGACTTTCACATCTGTCTCCCACAGCCTAGGTGAGTGAGTGCTGAAATCACCAAACTATTCTGGGGACTCCTTGTCCTCCCTAAACATTTCTAGTGGTCTTGTTTTCACTTTGATGGGGAACAAAACCAAATTCCAAAAACCTCAATATTAGTCACAAAATGAAATTCTTGTTTCCCAACCAGCCCTACTTGATAGACCTTAAAAGGGTCTGATTTTCAGAGGTCACGTGCTCAGCAGTTTTAGAAAATCAGGCCCCTTTGGGTTGTCTGACATTGGACATCCCAAAAGTGAGGTCCCCAAAAATCATTAACATCTGAAAGTCTTGGGCACCTCCTCACCCCCCATCCACCCCCTCACCCTCCCATCCACCTGCTGCTCACCTCCTGACCCCTGCTCACAGCTTGCCTCCTCACTCCCCCACACTGGCAGCCAGACCCCCCTGCCCACCTCCTCACCCTGCTGCTGGCTTGCCTCCTTACTCCTCCCCCAGGGCCCCCCTGCCACTCACCTCCTCACCCCCCTGCCCACTGCTTGCCTTCTCACCCCCTCCTTACCTGGCTCCTTAAGCATTGGGTGTCCCACCTGCATCTCCAGAGAGGCAGCGCATGCAGGAGCAACAAGCAGGAAGGCTGATGCTGCACAGGAAACTGCCCTGGCTGCAGGGAAAACCCCTGGCAGCCGCATGAGGCCATGGGGGCCGCATTTGAGCAACGGTGGGTTAGTATCTGTCCGAGCTCCCTTCAGGCCCCGTGGCTACTTCCCACTTTGGCTTCTTGCCAGACCCTGTAATTCGTAACAAAACTCCTCCTGTCAGGAAGTGACTGCAGACTATTTCCCCTTCTGTTCTCTGCTTCTTAGCTTCCTACAAGCCCCACCTGCTCCTGCCCAGGTGAGCTTCATCCTTAATTAAGCATTATTGAGCCCTGGCTCCCCTCCAGGTGCAGCCACTGCCATTAATTGGCTCATCCAGCCTACCGTAACCTCTCCAGGGCTGGTGTGGTGTCCAGGACAAGGAGTCCCCAGAACACCCCATCACAGGGAGAGCACCAAAATTCCCATTTGAAGTGCTCCCAAAATCCATGATAATTTTGTCTTAGAAAGGCAGAAGTACCCTTAGTCTAGGCCACATGTATGAAAAGAGATCCCAGAAGTGGCTATGAGAGGCAATTCTTCCAAAGTGGGGGAAGATGTCAAATCAGTTTGTTTCTGACCAGCTCTGGGTAGCTAGAATTTGGAACTGTATGGCTCAGTGGGTTGGTGATGAGACACATAGCCTTTCATATGCAACACTAGTTCAAATCTAGTCTAGGCTGGCAGTGGCTGTATGTCATTGTCATCGGCTGACTGTTTGGTGAAGGGAGGTGGAGGTCTCAGTCCAGTTCCTACTGCCTCATGTCCACATAACAAAGCAAGCAACCAAACTGGCCCCTTTTCTGGCACATTCAGCAGTGAAGACAAAGAAAAAAGATTTTTGCTCAACATCTTTATTAATGATCTGGATGATGGGATGGATTGCACCCTCAGCAAGTTCGCAGATGACACTAAGCTGGGGGGAGAGGTAGATATGCTGGAGGGTCGGGATAGGGTCCAGAGTGACCTAGACAAATTGGAGGATTGGGCCAAAAGAAACCTGATGAGGTTCAACAAGGACAAGTGCAGAATCCTGTACTTAGGATGGAAGAATCCCATGCACTGCTACAGGCTGGGGACCAACTGGTTAAGCAGCAGTTCTGCAGAAAAGGACCTGGGGATTACAGTGGACAAGAAGCTGGATATGAGTCAGCAGTGTGCCCTTGTTGCCAAGAAGGCTAAAGGCATATTGGGCTGCATTAGTAGGAGCATTGCCAGCAGATCGAGGGAGGTTACTATTCCCTTCTATTCAGCACTGGTGAGGCCACGTCTGGAATACTGTGTCCAGTTTTGGGTCCCCCACTACAGAAGTGATGTGCACAAATTGGACAGAGTCCAGTTGAGGGCAACGAAAATGATTAGGGGGCTGGGGCACATGAATTATGAGGAGAGGCTGAGGGAACTGGGATTATTTAGTCTCCAAAGAGGATGGAGCTCAGCTGTTCTCAGTGGTGGCAGATGACAGAACAAGGAGCAATGGTCTCAAGTTGCAGTGGTGGGGGGGCGGGGGTCTAGATTGGATATTAGGAAAAACTATTTCTCTAGGAGGGTGGTGAAGCACTGGAATGGGTTACCTAGGGAGAAGTGGAATCTCCATCCTTAGAGGTTTTTAAGGCCCGGCTCGACAACATAAGAATGGCCGTACTGGGCCAGACCAAAGGTCCATCCAGCCCAGTATCCTGTCTACCAACAGTGGCCAATGCCAGGTGCCCCAGAGGGAGCGAACCTAACAGGTGATGATCAAGTGATCTCTCTCCTGCCATCCATCTCCACCCTCTGACAAACAGAGGCTAAGGACACCATTCCTTACCCATCCTGGCTAATAGCCATTAATGGACTTAACCTCCATGAATTTATCCAGTTCTCTTTTAAACCCTGTTATAGTCCTAGCCTTCACAGCCTCCTCAGGCAAGGAGTTCCACAGGTTGACTGTGCGCTGTATGAAGAAGAACTTCCTTTTATTTGTTTTAAACCTGCTGCCCATTAATTTCATTTGGTGGCCCTTAGTTCTTATATTATGGGAACTAGTAAATAACTTTTCCTTATTCACTTTCTCCACACCACCCATGATTTTATAGACCTCTATCATATCCCCACTTAGTCTCCTCTTTTCCAAGCTGAAAAGTCCTAGACTCTTCAATCTCTCCTCATATGGGACCCACTCCAAACCCCTAATCATTTTAGTTGCCCTTCTCTGAATCTTTTCTAATGCCAGTATATATTTTTTGGGATGAGGACACCACATCTGTATGCAGTATTCAAGATGTGGGAGTACCATGGATTTATATAAGGGCAATAAGATATTTTCCATCTTATTCTCTATCCCTTTTTTAATGATTCCTAACATCCTGTTTGCTTTTTTGACCACTGCTGCACACTGCGTGGATGTCTTCAGAGAACTATCCACGATGACTCCAAGATCTCTTTCCTGATTAGTTGTAGCTAAATTAGCCCCCATCATATTGTATGTATAGTTGAGGTTATTTTTTCCAATGTGCATTACTTTACATTTATTCACATTACATTTCATTTGCCATTTTGTTGCACAATCACTTAGTTTTGTGAGATCTTTTTGAAGTTCTTCACAATCCACTTTGGTCTTAACTATCTTGAGCAGTTTAGTATCATCTGCAAACTTTGCCACCTCGCTATTTACCCCTTTCTCCAGATCATTTATGAATAAGTTGAATAGGATTGGTCTAGGACTGACTCTTGGGGAACACCCTTCTCCATTCTGAAAATTTACCATTTATTCCTACCCTTTCTTCCCTGTCTTTTAACCAATTCTCAATCCATGAAAGGATCTTCCCTCTTATTTTACGTAAGAGCCTTTGGTGAGGGACCTTGTCAAAGGCTTTCTGGAAATCTAAGTACACTATGTCCACTGGATCCCCCTTGTCCACACATTTGTTGACCTCTTCAAAGAACTCTAATAATAACAACTAATCATCCCTCGCTGGGAAGATTTAGTTGGTGTTCGTTCTGCTTTAGGGTGACCAGACAGCAAGTGTGAAAAATCAGGACAGGGGGTGGGGGGTAATAGGAGCCTATATAAGAAAAAGACCCAAAAATCAGGACTGTCCCTATAAAATCGGGACATCTGGTCACTCTATCCTGCTTTGAGCAGAGGGTTGGACTAGATGACCTCCTGAGGTCTCTTCCAACCCTAATATTCTATGAGTCTATGAACTGGGCTTATTTAGTCTGCAGAAAAGAAGAGTGAGGGGGGATTTAATAGCAGCCGTCAACTACCTGAAGGGGGGTTCCAAAGAGGATGGAGCTCGGCTGTTCTCAGTGGTGGCAGATGACAGAACAAGGAGCAATGGCCTCAAGTTGCAGTGAGGGAGGTCTAGGTTGGATATTAAGAAACACTATTTCACTAGGAGGGTGGTGAAGCACTGGAATGGGTTACCTAGGGAGGTGCTGGAATCTCTTTCCTTAGAGGTTTTTAAGGCCCGGCTTGACAAAGCCCTGGCTGGGATGATTTAATTGGGGTTGGTCCTGCTTTGAGCAGGGGGTTGGACTAGGTGACCTCCTGAGGTCTCTTCCATCCCTAATCTTCTATGATTCTATGATCCTGCCAGGTACTGTAAAGAGCACCATCCACTCCAATAGAAATCAAAGGGAGTTGAGGCCTCACAGTACCTTGCAGGTTTGAGCATTGATTGGCTTAGCTTTCTTAACCTCCAGTTATGGCAGCGGCATATTGTGGGTGCAGGGAGGAAGTTATCATTACTTGTGCCTGTTCTGCAGATAAACAGAGAACTGCAGTCTCCAATGTTGTCAGGCTAAAGCCTTTTATAAGAAAAGAATTCAAGTAATTTTGTTTTCCAGCTGTAGAAGAATTGTGGCTCCAAATTACTGTCGTTACAAGCAGGCATGTACAATTTATCCTTTTCCGAGTGCTTATTAAGGGAAAAAAATACATAGATTTTGATATATATACACATTCACAAAGACATACAGAATCAGATTTTATAAGTATCGCATTTTAATTTTATATTATTTGTATTTAAATATATAAGTAAATAATTATTATGCAAAGGGGAAAAAAATAAATAACAAATATCATAACACAAATATCATAAACCACAGTCAACCAGGGTTTTCCTAATGTTTAATTCTTAAAGAAAGCTTTACCGAAGGCAATTGTGGTTTAATATCAGTAGCTGTGGTTTAAATTCCTGAGCAGCAAAGGAATTTTTATGGACAGTTAATGCTTCCTGTAACATTTATCCTGGACAGTGGGGCTTCTCAAATAATTTTGTGGGCTTTATTGCCTGCAGTGTTATAAAGCTTTATCTTTGCTGTAACAGCTTTACAAATACCACATCTTCTACCTATGTAAAGACAGCATTTATTTCTCAGTTCCACCACACAAGTTAATTAAACACAAAATCTGTGTTAACATAACATTGTAGTAGAGACACCAAATCCAAAGAGCAAGGAAATGCTGAATGTAGGTTGTCATGCCCCTCACAATCTGTACTCACACAGCCAAACACTGCCCTCAGTTATACCAGTTATATTTGGAGTAACACCCTTTATTCCAGGCCTGATTTTCCACTCACATTACTGTAAATCAGTATTAACTCCACTGAAGTTAACTGCATTAGACTGGTGTAAAATGGCTGGATCTTGAAGCACCACAGATTATATTGGGCCAAATTCACGTGTAGCATAAGTGGGGATGCCTAGTTCCACACTGGGCAGAAATTGGTCAAAAACAGGTGTAAATGGTAAAGTGATGTCATGTGTACTACTTGGGGATTCAGTGGGGGTGTAAAATAAGTAGAGTGGAATGCTGAGAGCCGTCAGGCGGGTGTAGCAAGAACAGCAACTAACAAGGGGGGTGTAAAATACAGCAGGAAATGCACAGACACCGTTCTATCTTACATCATCACGTTAGCTGCTATTTGAAGCCGGGTAAATAATTTGTAAACGAATTCACCAACATTTTAACTAATAGAATTGGCAACCTCTATTAGCTGTGGGGAGCTAATAGAGTCATAAGGTCATAGGAAGTGCCATACCAGAACAGATCAACTGTGCATCTAGTCCAATATCCCTGTGTCTGACCAGATGCTTCAGAGGAAGGTGAAAAAAATGCCTATAATGGACGATTATGGAATAAGCACCCTGTAGAGGAATTGTTTTGTCATGTGAATGGTGGGAGGGTTCACACAGGATGTTTAAATCAAATAAATTAGCAAGAGACACTTTTTGTCTACGTTCTAAAATGGTTCGTGGGAACTTGAGTGTTTCTCTAATTCCATTATTCCAGGGATTCCAACATTTCCCTAATATTTTTTCTCTTAATTCAAGTTTTGTTACTGAGAAGTTCCATACATAAGGGATACCTTCCCCTCTCAAATTCACACAGTGAATATTAACTCTAATATTACAGTAGAACCTCAGAGTTGCGGACACCAGGTTTACGAACTGACCAATCAACCAGAAACCTTATTTGGAACCAGAAGTGTGCAATCAAGCAGCAGCCCCGGCCCCCACCCGCCAAAAAAAGCAAATACAGTACAGTGCTGTGTTAAACAGAAACTACTAAAAAAACAGGAAAGTTTAAAAAAGATTTGACAAGGTAAGGAAACTGTTTCTGTGCTTGTTTCATTTAAATGAAGATGGTTAAAAGCAGCATTTTTCTTCTGCGTAGTAAAGTTTCAAAGCTGTATTAAGTCAATGTTCAGTTGTAAACTTTTGCAAGAACAACCATAACATTTTGTTCAGAATTACGGACATTTCAGAGTTACGAACAACCTCCATTCCCGAGGTGTTTGTAATTCCGAGGTGTAGTGTATATTCTATCGACATCATTATTTAATGTTTACTGAGCCAGGATCAGAGCCCTGTTGTCCTTGGGACTGTACAGACTGGAAGTAGGCATAGTCCCTGACGAATGCACTTACAATCTATGCCCCCACCCACCCAATTTAGCAAAGCACTTAAGCATCTGCTTAACTTTAAGCATGCACTTAAATTCCATTGACTTAAAATTAAGCACACACACAAGTGTTTTTCTGAAAGAGGGCTTAAGGCAAGTATATAGTAAGGGTTGGAGAAAGAGGGACAATCCATTTTATATACATCCAGATTTGTTTTGTAATTACATAAGTATAGACCTCTCTAACTGCCCCTAATCCTAGTCATGGTCCGTATGTTGATTTGTTTATTTATTTTGTAGGCAGAGCAGCAAAAGTTGGCCTTGACAAGGGATTTGAGAGAGGATGGTACATATCAACTCAGATATTAATGCTCTTCTCTTGCTGCAAAGAGCATCTGTTTTCCAGGGCTTTGGAGGCTGACCTGGATTGCTTGGGAAAACGGGGGGAACAAGAAGACAATGGAAATCCTGTGAGTATGACTGATTATCTCTCTGAATGTATCAAGTGATTGTATGTGATCCTGTATGTTGTAATATACTGTGAGGGTGCCCAGAGTATGGGATGCTCGCCTACTATTATTATTCCTTAACATCCAAATAAATAAATACATGGAGTGCACTGGTTCTGCCCATGCTAGCGAAGCAGAATATTGGAGCTGAGCCCTGGCATATGGTTATTAGAGAAGAATTATGCCCATTAAAAATACATTTATACACTTACTGCTGTTAACTGGCAACAAAAAGAAAAAACCTGGGCCAAATTCTTTTCTCATTTACACTCATGCTGTACTGCTGGGATCCATGGAATCCCACTAGTGTGACGGAGGGCAGAATTAGGCCTTCTCTATCCAATGCAGAAGTATAAGGGAAATCATTGTCCCATATATGCAACTGGATTTGATGACAAATCTTGTAGACACTGGTCCTGCTTATTTTTCATGCTGTCCTGAGATATCCAGATAACCTCAGCATAGGCTAGCAGGTGACTCATAGGGCCAGCGTCCCAGGAAGGAAATATTGCTTCACATCAGGTTACAGTCACATTCCTGAGATTCACCACATTTCAAGCACTTCCCCCCTCGTGTTTTAGAAATTAGCCTTTGTTAGAAGGGGGGAAGGAAACAGTCTGCTGTACCATTGTATCACAATCTCTGCAAGAGTCTTCACCGGCAGAGACTTTCCAAGTGTGGTTTAATATTTCGCTTCTATTAATTCGAGAATGTTATTCTGCAAAGAACCCACTTTTGACCCAGTTTCAGCAAACATGACAGCAACCCATGCTGCTTTAGGTTAAACAACCAGAGGCCATTGTTTTGCAAGTAAAACGGCACAGCACAGCAGTGAGTAATGCCATGTATAGTGCCATAAAAGAGGAGTACAAATGATCTAATAGCGGCACAAAACAGGTGCCAGCTAAGGGGTGTCTCAATCTGTTGCCGTCAGTGGTAGTGAAGACCCAAGGTTGGGGGAAGGGGCACCTCTGAGGGTTGCTACAAAGTCGGCTTTACTGCCACTGCCTTTATGACAACAATATAAAGTAACTCCCACAACACAGCGAAGATAAGCTCTTTAAGGAAAATATAAAAGCATTAGCCTGGCAATTCATCCGAACCTCATCATGCACCGTAGACATTTTTGAAGTTTAACAAAGAAAAGCACATCATTAAAGAATACTGCTCTATCACCATTCTTATGCAAATCCTTCCAGATAGTTGGATGGAAAATTCCATCTAACACGCAGTGAGAAATAAATGTTGCAGGGTAGAAATTTCAGCTATACCGAGTGCATCTATCACTTGTATAATCCAAACTACTGTATGTGCTCTGACTACAGAATTAGTATTGATCCATTCACCATGTAAACATCAAGTACTTTCTATTATTACTTGAAATAGCATGCTATCACAATTTCTATTTCCTCCCTCTATCTTAAATAGAAGTATTGCACATTAGCTCTTCTCTTCATGTACTTTTTGCACAGCTATCTAACTACAGTGTTCAAGGCTATGCTGGGTTTCCTGCAGACATCTGCAGTATTACCATCAAAGCACTTTATTTTCAAGTCATCTCTGATGGAAGGCAATACAACTCTCATTTACACTGAAACCTGTTACTGTGACTTTCTCTTGGTAAAAACATACACGGGCCTTTGTTTTAAGACCTCTTCTGCTGTGACGACCATTAAAACAGCGTACATCAAACAACTCTCCCAGCACGCACGGGCCTCTCAAGAGTACCATTAAAATAAGAGCGGACCACAAGTGTCTACACAACTATTTCATCTGAGCACATATAGATGGACAAACTTATGGGGTTTGATTCATGTTTCTCAAAAAAATCTGGGTGTGCTTAAAATGTTGCTTTGGAAAATGCAATGCAACATTTGGAAATATAAAATATATACGATGCATGCGCTAGAATTTTTTTCCCCATCTCTCCGAGCACAATTAGATGCACTCAAGTGGGATGTATGGGGAAATCTGGACTTGGCTTCAGAAAAACTCCAAGAAATTTAGACATGGTATGAAATTTTGATCTAACACCAGGGGAGGCAAGCTAGAGACTAATATATTTAGCGCTGGCTAGCGTATGATGTGCATTTTTGGATGTGTGTGGTTATTTCTCCCATTTCATATGCATCTTGCATTCTGTTGCTTGTGCCATGCTATCCACAGTATGCAGTCAATATTATTCAGTGTGAATTCAAGTGTGTTTAGTCCAAACAGCTGTTGCAGTCAAAACACCAAGTTCCATTTAAGTCAACAGTAGTTTATGTACTGCAGCTGGGACCATTTCCAAGAAAGCCTGAGGGACTTAGGCACACAAATCATATTGAAATACAATGGGAGCGGGGTGTCTAATTCTCTTAGGCTCCTTTGAAAATCCCAGCCTACAGGCTTTGGCTCTTATCCGAGCCCTAACAATGAGCTGGAGCCAAATTTGGATCCAGGATCTGAATCAAAATGGCAGAAAGCATGTAGGATTTCCATTGTTCATACCTCCTTCCCCCACTCTGCTCCCCCAGCACACTACTCAGCCCTGGAGACCCCACTCACCATTTCTCTCTTCTATTATTATTATTATCACAGGCACAGCACACAGAACCACTAGTCAGATCCCATTGTGCTCGGTGCTGTACAAACACAGAACAAAAAGACTGGTGCTGCCCCAATGAGCTTCCAATCTAAGCGTAAAGACAAGAGGGAGCTAGGGGGCATGCAAGGAAACCATGAGGCAGGATTGGTCTGCACGACAGGCTGTGGTCTCAGCAGCCCAGCCATTGTCAAGAATGGGGAAGCGTCCCTCAGACCCACCCATTCCTTGCAAGTCATTCAGAGGATGCCAGCTGGTAGTGCACTCCCACCCCTCAAAAGCCTCACGCCTCCAGGTCTGGCCGCCAAACCAGCCACCAATAAATGACCGTGCTGTGGCATTATTGTAAAGGCGCAAATGACCGCCAACGAAGGGCAGAGATCCCCCATTCCCAAAGTTGAGCAACATGGTGCTCCAAGCCCAGAACTCCCCCTGAGCTGATTTCTCCCAAAGACCACGTCAGCATGACGAACCCTCTCTCCGAGCTGAGGCCCAGGGCCAAGTCTGTTAGTCTCTGCAGCCTCTACCAAACACGTGCCCAACAGCACACAGCAGTCATTCATTATTCTGTATGTCTGTGTATCAAGACACCTAGCTGACCCTCCCGCCACATGTACGAACTATCTACAAAAATCCATAGAGCATCACTCTAGCCACGCTAAACACACCAAAATTACAATGTTCCCAGCTGCCTGAAGGAAAGCCTGGGAAAACAGGATTTGCTTTGCAACAGGGCATGAAGGCCAACAAACACAAGATCTTTCCATTGAGGACCCTTCACTGATAACACCCTGCTGCCTTCCCTTTGAACCCTGGGGGACATCACCTCAAGCACCTTATCTGAGCTCAGCTGCTGCAGTGTCATAGGACTGAGAGGTGGCCTCCAAAGAAATCAGGACCATGTACAGCTTTATGTGTCAAAGCCAAAGCCTTGGGTTGCATATGGAAACAAACAGGAAGCAAGTGCCGCTTTGCAGAGCAAAGGTTCAATGTGATGGGCGCCACGCTCCACAATGGCACCTCTCGTGGCCACCACAGGGATTAGCTCTGCCAGCCGGTGCACCCTCTCATAGAATCATAGAATCATAGAATCTCAGGGTTGGAAGGGACCTCAGGAGGTCATCTAGTCCAACCCCCTGCTCAAAGCAGGACCAAACCCAATTAGATCATCCCAGCCAGGGCTTTGTCAAGCCTGACCTTAAAAACCTCTAAGGAAGGAGATTCCACCACCTCCCTAGGTAACCCATTCCAGTGCTTCACCACCCTACTAGTGAAAAAGTTTTTCCTAATATCCAACCTAAACCTCCCCCTCTGCAACTTGAGACCATTACTCCTTGTTCTGTCATCTTCTACCACTGAGAACAGTCTAGATCCATCCTCTTTGGAACCCCCTTTCAGGTAGTTGAAAGCAGCTATCAAATCCCCCCTCATTCTTCTCTTCTGCAAGCTAAACAATCCCAGTTCCCTCAGCCTCTCCTCATAAGTCATGTGCTCGAGCCCCCTAATCATTTTTGTTGCCCTCCGTTGGACTCTTTCCAATTTATCCACATCCTTCTTGTAGCGTGGGGCCCAAAACTGGACACAGCATTATACACAAATGCAAGAAGCCTGGGGAACAAGCAGGGAGAACTGGAAGTCCTGGCACAGTCAAGGAATTATGATGTAATTGGAATAACAGAGACTTGGTGGGATAACTCACATGATTGGAGTACTGTCATGGATGGATATAAACTGTTCAGGAAGGATAGGCAGGGCAGAAAAGGTGGGGGGGTTGCGTTGTATGTAAGAGATCAGTATGACTGCTCAGAGCTCCAGTATGAAACTGCAGAAAAACCTGAGAGTCTCTGGATTCAATTTAGAAGTGGGAGCAACATGGGTAATGTCGTGGTGGGAGTCTGCTACAGACCACCAGACCAGGGGGATGAGGTGGATGAGGCTTTCTTCCAGCAACTAACAGAAGTTACTAGATCACAGGCCCTGGTTCTCATGGGTGACTTTAATCACCCCGATATCTGCTGGGAGAGCAATACAGCGGTCCACAGACAATCCAGGAAGTTTTTGGAAAGTGTAGGGGACAATTTCCTGGTGCAAGTGCTGGAGGAACCAACTAGGGGAAAAGCTCTTCTTGACCTGCTGCTCACAAACAGGGAGGAAATAGTAGAGGAAGCAATAGTGGATGGGAACCTGGGAGGCAGTGACCATGAGATGGTTGTGTTCAGGATCCTGACACAAGGAAGAAAGGAGAGCAGTAGAACAGAGACCCTGGACTTCAGAAAAGCAGACTTTGACTCCCTCAGGGAACTGATGGGCAAGGTCCCCTGGGAGAATAACATGAGGGGGAAAGGAGTCGAGGAAAGCTGGCTGTATTTTAAAGACTCCTTATTGAGGTTGCAGGAACAAACCATCCCGAGGTGTAGAAAGAAAAGTAAATATGGCAGGCGACCAGCTTGGCTTAACAGTGAAATCCTTGCTCGTCTTAAACACAAAAAAGCAGCTTACAAGAAGTGGAAGATTGGACAAATGACCAGGGAGGAGTATATAAATATTGTTCAGGCATGCAGGAGTGAAATTAGGAAGGCCAAATCACACTTGGAGTTGCAGCTAGCCGGAGATGTTAGGCGTAACAAGAAGGGTTTCTTCAGGTATGTGAGCAACAAGAAGAAAGTCAAGGAAAGTGTGGGCCCCTTGCTGAATGAGGGAGGGAACCTAGTGACAGAGGATGTGGAGAAAGCTAGTGTACTCAATGCTTTTTTTGCCTCTGTCTTCACAGACAAGGTCAGCTCCCAGGCGGCTGCACTCCGCAGCACAGTATGGGGAGGAGGTGACCAGCCCTCTGTGGAGAAAGAAGTAGTTCGGGACTATTTAGAAAAGCTGGACGAACGTAAGTCCATGGGGCCGGATGCACTGCATCCGAGGGTGCTAAAGGAGTTGGCCGATGTGATTGCAGAGCCATTGGCCATTATCTTTGACAAATCATGGCAATCGGGGGAGGTCCCGGATGACTGGAAAAAAGCTAATGTAGTGCCCATCTTTAAAAAAGGGAAGAAGGAAGATCCGGGGAACTACAGGCCAGTCAGTCTCACCTCAGTCCCTGGAAAAATCATGGAACAGGTCCTCAAGGAATCAATTCTGAACCACTTAAAGGTTCTCCTGGTGGTGCCTCTCCCGTCATCTTCTCTGCCTGCACATCTGCCTCAGGCCAAGTACCACAGCATCTCTTCATGACTCGGCCCTCCGGCCAGGTCACCATCAGTGTTGTCCCCTTCCAGGGGTTCCAGGGATCACTGTCCACCAATCGAGCCATTTCCTCTGCGGCTAACGGGTTGGCCAAGGTCCGCCCATTACGCCACATCCTAACCCAAGGACCCTGTAGATAGCAGCCTCCTGCTGCGTCACCTTAATTTCACTGAATGCTGCTTCAACTCCTTGGGCCACTTCCCCACATCCCCAGCACCTTCTCCGCCCTCCTCTCCGCAGCTCCCCCTTGCTCCCCCACTCCCTGCCCGCAGCTGCTCAGTCCAAGGTGCTACCCTGCTAGGAACACAGTCCTCACTCCTTGGGCTTCCCGCAGCTACTGACCCTGCTCTGCCCTGCAGCTCCTTTTGTACTAGCCCGCTGGGCCATGATTGGCTGCTCCGTGCAGCCTCTCCCCAGTTGGCTGCTTGGAGGACTCCCCTCTACGCTCCTTTCTGGGACAGGGTGTGGCAGGCCCATGAGGCCTCTATTAACTCATTCCTCTCCAGTGTGGCGTAAACACCCCATCACCCTCAACACATTCCACAGAGGGCAAATCATGTCACTGCTCGGTGCATCAGTTTCCCCATCTATAAAATGATAGTAATGATACTGACCTGCTTTATAAAGCACTTTGAGATCTTCGGATGAAGAGTGCTATCTAAGAGCTCAGCATTGGTATATGAGCAAGCTGCCTCATTCTGCACCCACTGAAATTGCCAAATGGTTTTCAGCTGTAGCCTCAAGTACAAAAATCAGCAATCCCAGCCTGAAGTACAAAAATCATAGATCACTGTGGTGAGGTCTGCACTGGAGAAGAATGGCTGCAGTCTTCTAGCCCAATGCAGATAGAAAGAGCAATTTTGTGCACTGCCATTGGTCTAGACAGACATGGAGAAGGATGGAAATAGCTTCCTATGGAGTGTGAAGGCTCCCCCATTACTTCACTCCCCCAAAGTGGCAGCTAAGCTCTACCCTGTGTAAAAAAGAGACATACACAATATTAAGGGCAAGCAAAAAGGCAAAGGTATTTATTGCACCGAAGTTTGACAGGCAGAATCATGCCCAGAGGATGAAAATCTCACTGGTCTATTGAGGCCAAAGCCCATCCTCACTGGCAAGTGGGCATCACTGGAGCACATATTTAGCACAGATCAAACTCTTTATTTTAAAAAGACCAACGCTCTATCTTTGAGCTAGTCTCTCTCAAATCTCCCGCTGTCAGCACAAGGAGTCTCTCAGCCTTTCAATCCTCCAGCGTTAGAGGCTGCAAGACACTCTTTCCCCACATGCTGTTAAACGCTACGAGCCCCTTCCACTGCACCACAGTATCATCTGTAATCATCATCATTCCACAACATCTGAGTCCAGGAGTATCCGGGCAGCCTCAAAGCATGTGAAAATGATAGAACGAGCACAGGGGGAAGCAGAAGAGAGAAGGAATATTCACTGCTGCAAGACGTGCTAGTACCCTCCATTAGCCTGTCCACTTGGCTCAGCTAGCCTGTTAAACTGGGGTGAGTTGGCATTGATCTCAATGGAGCAACACGGATTTACACCAGCTGAGGATCTGGCCCAGCTTTTTCCAAAGCCAGGTAATAAGGAATATGGGGCAAAGTACATTTGCTGTAACCCTCAGAGCAGGGAACTTTGTGTGTGTTTGTATAGCATTGCGGAAACCAATGGAGTTAAATGACTGTTGACGATCTTCAGCATTTGTTTCCCGATGGGTTCTTCTTAAATGATCCAGGCAAGAATGAACATTTCACCTCAAACCAACCAACCCAAAATAACAGAATTTAGGAGCACAAACAGTGCAGCATATCTCATTATAGGTGAACCCAAATGAGCAGATTGAACCCAAACCAATCCAGATTTGGATTTTGGAGCTATTCATCTCTTGATATGAACGTCTCAACTTGGGCCTCTACATCTTACTACTGATATCTCAGGGATGGGTCCTTCAGCATCGTATCTGTGCACTAAATACTCAGCTGCAACCCAGTCCATGTATTTTAGATACAAATGTGGTGTTAAATACCTTCTGCTTTCTCCAACAGACGCCATTGCAGCAGCTGATGCAATGACCACCATGCAAAGTAGGGAAGGTGAGGTTGGCCCCCTGGAAATTCCAGCTCACAACCCAGCAGGGGCATACAGAAGGGAGGAAAAAACCCAGCGGCTCTTAACGACTTAGGCTGGGATTTTCAAACACATTGAAATTCACTGGTAGCTGGGGTGCCTAATTCCCTTTAGGCTCCTTTGAAAATCCCCACCCTCCAGAAGGAGACAATCCGAGATAAAATGTTCTTAGGAGTGCAGCAGGAGATGAGGAAGGAGTTGGACATGAAGCAGCAGCTGGAGGAGGAAAGAGTGCAGGAGGAGACGCTGAGCATGTAGAGGGAATTGTAGGATGCATAAGGGAGGCAAAAACTGAGGCTGCAGATGGACAAAAAGGCCCAAAGACAAAGCAAACACATGGAGCACAAGATCTGTATGAGGTGCATACCAGAGCTGGAATCCAGGTCAGCATCTCAGACAGAAAAATATCGGCTTTACTGCCAGTAGACAAACATGAACAGCAAGAATCTAGTAAGGCTTGGCAGCCTCACACCCCTTTATCCACTTCACATCCTAGAGACTACCCTGGTCCTTATCCCCCATCCCCTGTACCCTCTCCCTAACCTGCTCCATGCGATATGAATTATAAAATCATGAGTGGTGTGGAGGAAGTGAATAAGGAAAAGTTATTTACTTGTTCTCATAATAGAAGAACTAGGGGCCACCCAATGAAATTAGTGGGCAGCAGGTTTAAAACAAATAAAAGGAAGTTCTTCTTCACACAGCGCACAGTCAACCTGTGGAACTCCTTGCCTGAGGAGGCTGTGAAGGCTAGGACTATAACAGGGTTAAAAAAGAGAACTGGATAAATTCATGGAGGTTAAGTCCATTAATGGCTATTAGCCAGGATGGGTAAGGAATGGTGTCCTTATGGGGGTGATGGATGACAGGAGAGAGATCACTTGATCATTACCTGTTAGGTCCACTCAGTCTGGGGCACCTGGCATTGGCCCCTGTCGGTGGACAGGGTACTGGGCTGGATGGACCTTTGGTCTTACCCAGTACAGCCGTTCTTATGTTCCTATGTTCTATGCTAACCCCTTCCTCTTATTGCTCTGCTAAATCAGAGACTACGCACTGAAGCTCTGCGGCCCTATCGACAGTCCCCTCAACTTACATTTGTTTGATTGTTTATTTAAAGCTTTGTTATAAAATATGCCGAAGTGGGGTTTTTTTCTTAGGCAACGAAAAGAGGAAACTGTGCTGCCAGAAGTGATTTAATGAGTCTCCGTGTTAGAGAAATCTCACCCGACTGATAATTATACTTCATAAAATCATTCTCATTTCCCTCATCCCCCCACCTCTCCACTTAGGCTGAAATAATCAAGTACTGCACATAATCAGGAAGCAGGTAGCTAAAAATCAATTAATACACAGCTTCATTTATAGTCCATCATTACCAATATTTGCTATTTGATTCCAGTTCAAGTTTCTCTCTCTTCCTGTTCCTGCACTTGCCGAGAAATGGCAGAGAGAACCTTGTACCACCAAGCTAGCACTCCCAACATCACTGCTGGACAAGTGCACCCCACAAGCTGGGAGAGAAAACCTTCCCTCTCACAAATGTTGTGAAAACAATACTCTGGAATAAGATCAGAGATGCACTCAATGGGCTTCACTTTGCTATGATGGGCCACGTTTTTCGCTGCTCATGGTACGCTATATTTGTCACCAGTCCCCATACACCACTGGCTATTACTCACCCACAGAGAACTGAACACTCTTCCAGATAGAGTCTTGTTCTAATGTAGGGTCATCCTCCATACAGAGCTATCCTCATTCAGTCCCAAGCTGCCAGGGAAAATGGGCTCAGAGGTAGTCTCGGCACATCAGGTGGCATTTCCCAAGGGGGGTTCTGTGATCCAACCCGTCACAAATACCACATAGACAGATACTGGATCCGATGGAAGAAGAAAGTTATGCTTGGCACCCTCTGCATTACAGATTGCTCTGGCGAAATTTACAGTTACAGTGATAAGTCCAGAGAGCATGGTAAAAGCAGGAAGCTGCTGTGAGAAGACATTTAACTTTATTAATCATTTGGAATTAGGAATGAGCAAAGACAGCTCTGTGGCTATCAGTGACCTCCTTCCTGGACAGCTGTGTTCATTGTGCACCATAATATCAGAACTTAGGGTATGAATACATTGCAAGCTCTTTGGGGCAGGTGCTGTCATTTACTATGTGTTTGTATAGTGCATAGAACAGTGGAGCTCAGCCTGATTGGCCTCTAGATGCTACCACAATATAAATGTTTAGCAATAATAAATGACTTACAGAGGGCTGTGTTGCTAGAGATGAGTAAAACCAGCCGTGGTTTTGTTTTTACTTTTGCAAAACATCAGCTGTCAAGTTTTGGTTTTGCAAAAAGAAAAATCATGAACATGGGTAGCCTGGAATGAGCTTCCTCCATCTGAACTCCCAGAAAGTTTAGGGAGCTTTGGACGTATGTTTACTGTTTTCCCTTCTCTATTTACTGCACAGAATTGCTTTCAAAATGTCTAATCATTATATAGCTGAATGTCTATTACTATATTTAGTTGTTAAGACTGTACATAGCTAACCAGAAGAACAGTGGGGTGGGGTGGAGAGAGAGAGAGAGAAAGTGATAACATCCATTGTTGGAAGCATAGGTGTGAGAGACTTGTGTATGTAATGATTTACGAATTTCAAAACCTGCTCTTTTGGTGTGTAACTCAAATTTGTATAGCATATGATGTACTCAGATGGAAAAAGAACAGGCAGTATTTCAAGAAACTAAAAGCAAAATGCATTTAAAAAATCACCTCACAATGTTGTATTCAGTGTTACCAACTCTTGCGGTAGCTTTTCCTTAAAAATTCCAGTTCCTGAAGTCATGTGATTATGTGATAATATCAGCTTTTATTTTAAAAAGTAAGGCCTTGGCTACACTTGCACTTTATACCACAATAAAGCCACCTAGAGCGTTCTACCTCACTCCCTGTCCACACCGGCAAGGCACGTAGAGCGCTCTGACTCCGTGGCTGGAGTGCTCCTGGTACTCCACCTCCCCGAGAGGGATAATGGCTGTTGCGTATTGACTGAGACACCCCAGGATCAGTGTGAACAGTTACTGCGCGCTGATTGACCTCTGGAAACGTCCCATAATCCCCTTAATCCTAGCGGTCACTCTTCCCTTTGTTGTGAAATCACTGCAGGAATGCGGAAATGCCTTTTCGAAGCTCTGTTTCTGACAGTGGCTGCTTATCTGCTTATCTGATCCGACAAACATTTACTGTTTGCTTTGAGTGAGTGAGAGGCAGGGGGGTTGGGAAGTCTGAATTTACAAGACAGCGTGCTGACACACTCTCAGCACCCCAAAAACCCACTCTCTCCGCCCACATACACACAACACACTCCACCCCACCCCCCTCATTTGAAAAGCACGTTGCAGCCACTTGAACGCTGGGGTAGCTGCCCATAATGCACCGCTCCCAATGCCGCTGCAAGTGCTGCAAATGTGGCCATGCCAGTGTGCTTGCAGATGTCAGTGTGGACGGACTGGAGCGCTTCCCCTAGTGTGCTCTCCGAAGACCGGTTTAACCCAAAGCGCTCTGCAGCTGCAAGTGTAGCCAGAGCCTACGTTTCTTGTCTTCATGTTTGCAGAGAAACGCTTGAAAACATGAACCCTCTGGTTCAGAAAACAGAAGGCAAATTTTAAAAAATGCAAATGTAATTATTATTTTAAATCTATTGATATTTAAGCTGATCTCATGATTTTGGGACTCAAACGTGTGATTTTTTGAACATTTGGGATTGCCAATAATGTGTACCAAAGATTCATCAAGTCTAAGGCCAGAGGGGACCATTGTGATCATCTAGTTTGACCTCCTGTACAGCACTGGCCAGAGAACTGGCCCAAAATCATTCTAGAGCAGAGCTCTTAGAAAAACATCCCATCTTGATTTAAAAATTCTTAGTGATGGAGAATCCACCACAACCCTTGGTAAATTGTTCCAATGCTTAATTATCCTCACTGTCAAAAATGTACACCTTATTTCCAATCTGAATTTGTCTAGCTTCAATTTCCAGCCATTGGATTGTGTTAGACCTTTCTCTGCTAGACTGGAGAGCCCATTATTAGATATTTGTTCCCCATGTAGGTACTTGTAGACTCTAATTAAGTCACTCCTTAACCTTCTCTTTGTTAAGCTAAATAGATTGATTTCCTTTAATCCTTCTCATGGCTCTTCTCTGAACCCTCTCCCATTTATCAACATCCTTCTTGAATTGTGGGTATTGGATCTGGACTTGGTATTCCAGCAGTGGTCACATCAGTGCCAAATATAGAGAACAGAACATAAGAAAATAACCTCTTTATTCCTACTCGAGATTCCCTTCTTTAGCTCTATTCATTAGTTCATTTGGCTGCAGCGTCACACTGGGAGCTCATGTTCAGTTGATTATCCTCCACAACCCTCAAATCTTTTTCAAGTCATTCTGTAAGTATGGTCTACATTCTTTGTTCCTAGATGCTATATTTACACATTATGTATTAAAACTCATATTGCTCGCTTGCGCCCTGTTGACCAAGCAATCCCGATTGCTTCGAACCAGTGACCTGTCTTCTTCATTATTTGCCACTTCCCCCATTTCCTGTGATATATGCAAACTTTTTCAATGATGATTGTATATTTTCTTCCAGGTCATTGACAAAAATGTTAAATAGCAAAGGGTCCAGAACTGATCCCTAAGGGACCCCACTGGAAACACACCTGCGTGATGATGATTTGCCATTTACAGTTACCTTTTGAGACCTATCAGTTAGCCAGTTTTTAATCCAGTTAGTGTGTGCCATGATAATTTTATACTGTTCTATTTTATTAATCAAAACACTGTACGATAGCAAGTCCAAGCAGAAGTCTAAGTATGTCATGACAAGACTATTATTTTTTCAACCAAACTCATAATCTCATCCAAAAAAGATACCAAGTTAGTTGACATGATCAGTTTTCCATAAACTCATGTTGATTTGCATTAATTACATTGCCCTCCATTAGTTCTTAAATTAATCGGGTCCTATAACAGCCGCTCCATTTTCTAGCCCAGGTTTGATGTCAGGCTGATAGGCCTATAATTACCCAGTTCATCCCATTTACTCTTTTTAAAAATTGGCACATTAGCTTTGTTCCAGTCTCCTGGAAATTCTCACGTGCGCCAAGACTTGTCCAAAATCAGCATGAACAGTCCAGTCAGCTTCTCAGACAGCTCTTGTAAAACTCCTGGACCTGTTGCTATTAAAATGTCTAGCTTTAATAGCTGCTGTGTAACATCCTCCTAGGATACTAGTGGAAAGAAGAGTGTTATTATCACCATGTGACACTGTGGCATCCGATTTTTCCCGAAATCCAGAACAGAAATATTTATGGAACACATCCGCCTTTTCTTTACTATTATTGGTAATTCTACCATTTCCAACTAGTAAAGGACCAGTGTATCATTGTAAGGATTCTGTTTGTTCCTGCACGTCTGTATCACAGTGCACGAGCCTTTGCATAATTATTGCTCCGACACATACTTTTAATCTGATCAAATGCATTTGAGTAGCTCTTGATTGCTTACGGGGGCATTAGGTAAGAGAAAAGGAATGTGTCCTGGAAGCCCGTGGGCATTTACAGTGATGCTCATGAATTGCCTGTGTAAGCCTACGTGCCCGTGCTCCGGATTACCAACCCCTTGAGTTCAAAACCCGAGAGTCAGGCCTCATAGACTACATGGGACTTGCTTTAAAACCACGAGCTGTTAAAACGATCATAACCGTGGGGTTCCCTTTATTTGCCGCGGCGTTTGAGCCTTCAGAGGGCACCCGGCCTGTTTTCAAGCTTTTCTCCACGGCCAGGCAGGAAGGCTAGAAACGGTGTTTCCCCAAGTACTCAACTGGCTTTAGAGAGAGCAAGGACCGTGACACCCGTGACAGACAGGGCAAGAGCTGGTTACACACTTGGGAGAGAGCGTCTGTGCACCTGCGTGTGTGGTCACACACACCCCCCCCCCCCCCCCTCCTGTGCACACGCGGCAGGTCCCTGCCCGGCAGCGGGCGCGGTGGGGCGGGACGGGCTTAGCGCCGGGCAGAGGAACAAAGGGAGCGGGCTCCGGTCCCTGGGAGACGGCCCGGCGGGGGCTGCAGGTCCCGGCGCCACCCAGCCCGGGGCGGGGGGGGGGGGGGGGCTGCACCGCACACCGGCAAACCCCGCAGCGGCAGCAGCCCGGAGCTGGCGCTGGGCCAGCTCGCCCGGCGTTTGCAGCCGCCCGGCTGCGGCGGGGCGCGGGAGACCCAGCCACGCGCCGGGGCCGCCACCTGCCGGCAGACACCGGCCCCGCGGCGCCGGGGCGGGGGAGCGGCCGGGCCACGTGGCTCCCCGGCCGGCGGCGCGGGAGAGACCGGCCGGCGGCGCGCGCCCGGGCGGCCCCTGCTGCTGCAAGGTGCATCCGGCCCGGCCCCTGCTGCTGGGTTCATGCCCCGCCCGGCCCCCGCAGCTGGTGCCCTGCTCCGTGCCCAGCCCCGGCCGGGTGCAGACCCGGTCTGGCCCTACGCCCAGCCCCGCTCCCTGCCCAGCCCCGGCCGGGTGCAGACCCGGTCTGGCCCTACGCCCAGCCCCGCTCCCTGCCCAGCCCCGGCCGGGTGCAGACCCGGTCTGGCCCTACGCCCAGCCCCGCTCCCTGCCCAGCCCCGGCCGGGTGCAGACCCGGTCTGGCCCTACGCCCAGCCCTGCTCCGGCCCTACGCCCAGCCCCGCTCCGTGCTCTGCCCATGCTGGGTGCAGACCCGGTCTGGCCCTACGCCCAGCCCCGCTCCGGCCCTACGCCCAGCCCCGCTCCCTGCTCTGCCCATGCTGGGTGCAGACCCGGTCTGGGGCTCTGCAGAGTTCATGCCTGGCACTGGTGCTGTTGGGTGCGGGCCCTGGCTGGCCCATGCTGCTGGGTCCATGCCCAGGCTAGCCCCTGCTGCTGGGCGTGGGCCCTGCCAGCCCCGTGCCCTCGCTGGTCGGGGTTCGGCTCGGCCCCTGTTCTAACTGGCTCCTGCAGCTGAGGCTGTTCCCTGCCCGGCCCTGGCTCTGCTCGGTCCCTAGCTTCACTGGCCCCTGCTGCTGCTGGGACAGTGCCCAGCCTTTATGGTGACCAGACAGCAAGTGGGTAATAGGAGCCCATACAAGAAAAGGCCCCAAATATCGGGACTGTCCCTATAAAATCAGGACATCTGGTCACCCTACGGGCCTGGCGCCTGCTGCTAGCGGGGCAGCGCTGTGCTCACTTCCCCCCTCACACCGGGGTGGGCAGGAGATTTACACTCAGAGATTTACATGGCTTGAGCGGAGGTGGGGAGTTTTTCCCCCAATGGGCCACTGCGGTTTTACCTTGGTGAAAGATTCCTAACCCATTTGTTTGTGGAGCATTGTAGGGGTCTGTGCCAGGGCCCTGAGGACGGTGTGAGCAGATCCTGCCGTTGGAGCTGGGCCAGAGCAGGCTCAAAGGTAGGGGAGCCATTTCCCACAGCACGGAACAGCGTGCACCGCCCCTGGTTTAAAGCTACCGGAGGAAGGTCAAGTTTCCAAAATAAACGTTGTGCAATGGTTTCCCCCGCCCCCTTCACGTTTGCGGGGAGGCTCTAGAGGAAGGGAGAGGGGAGAAGCTAGGCAATTACAGACCATGTCAAAACACACAACAACTTACCCCTTGGAATCCAACACGACAACTCTGGTCTTTCTCAACTCCCACGGCGCTTGGGGCAGAGGCGTGCTCCGACGGATACGTTTCCATCTCCCCGCTCTGCTGCTTCCCTAGAATGACCCAGATCCACACTCTGTCAGAGTACATGGGCAGGAGTGGAAGAGAAAAGAACAGCCCCTTCGGACTCCCCACATCACCGCTGGTCAGACCCCAGCCTCTGAAGGGCTGACGGAAGCCAGTGCACATGGAGGCTTCTCGGAGCTATGCAGTATCAGGCCCTGGAAACAACTTCTCTGAGTCCACACCTGCTGCCAAGCTCTGGCACCGATACCCCTGACTCTTGTCCAGCAAATCTCGCTGCAGTGCTGAGTTTCAGGCCCAGAAAAGAAATGCTTGGGCCTGAATTCTCAATTACATTAAGGTGCAAAGAGGCTTTAAAGTGCATGTAAACGTACCTTAATACCCACTTTAAGGCTCCTTTAGTTGTCGAGCTGTACAGAGAAAGCTTAGTGTACGTGAGAATCAGACCCTTAGCTGTCATGTAGCATGCAGTTTGGCCAGGGACAGGAGGAGAAATGTCCACACTTTCCCTTTGCTGTCACTTCTTCAAAGCAACATGCTCCCATGATCCTGTCTGGGGCATAATGCTAAGGTGAAGACAAACGTGTGTTTTCCCACCTTCATATCACAGATCACTTCTAGCCCCTTTCTGCCGCAACATTTTCTCCTTGTCTTGCACGTCAAAGAGTCACAATTAACGTGCCACTGTTTCCAGCAGTACATTGTCCCAGCCAGGAGAGAATTATGTAGACTTTTCCCATGAACAGAGGGGTTTCTTGGTATTCAGGTAGATTAGCGTAGCCAAAAAAAAAAATTCCAGAAAGTCCACAGGGGTCAGTAACTTTCCCCACCTCTCTCTCCCCAAGTTACTTATATTCCAAACCCAAACTTGGTTTTCAAGGTTTTTTTTAATGTTTCGTATTGCAACATTGGCTAATGCTTTAATATGTGCTGCAATTTCTTTAATTCTTTTTCCCATGCTTGCTTTCTCTTGGAGAGTCTCTAATAGATTTAGTCCCGTTTCATTCTTGGCCAGCTAGGTGTCCAATTTAGTGAGTTTATGTGAAAGAACTTCAGTTTTGCCATCCAGGCCCATGAAAGCCTTTGCCAGTCTGGTCGGCTGAGGATATCTTCAAATATTTGTAATCACGGGGTCCTTAGTTTCAGCATCTGAAATCAGGTTGATAAGGCCAAAGATGGCATTTGTACTCTCCTCGTTGGCTTTGGGTTTATTTTTTGGCAGTAGTTTTTCTTTGTAGGGGTGAGAGCTCTAGGCTTCAAAGTACATAAATCCTGAAATCTCCCTCTACTATTTCTTTTCTTCAAGTATTATATGATCACTGAACATGAGCAGGTCTGGAGCAGATCCTCCTCCGTGTTGGATGTTGAGCTCTCTCTCTTTCAACAGTAAACATTTTGGACTTACTTTTAAACAAACAAAACATATTTAAAGCATTTTGTTTTCATTCCAGTGATTTATAAGCAAACCAAATTCTGTAAAACTAAGCCAAAACTAGGTGAGAACTAAGCATGGGGAAATTTAAGCAAAAATAAGTTATTTCTGCCAAATTTATAACTGACTGATAGAAACACGATTTATGAAGAACCTCTGTAAAGCCTCATCCTTAATTACAGTAGCACTACTGCAATGCCAAAACAAATGAGAAATTAATTTCATACTATGGGCCAGATTCTCAGCTGGTGTCAAGCAGCCTAGCTCCTTCATCAGCTAAGGCTCTGGCCCTATGAATTTTAGAGCACATCTTTCATTCTATTAACTATTTTTATGTTTTATACCAGGGATCTCAAACTCAAATCACCACGGGGGCCACGTGAGAACTAGTAAATTGGCCCTAGGGCCGCATCACTGAAACCTTTTCATACAATGATACAAAAGTATAGTCAAAAATGAAGAGTAATGTAGTATCCTATTAAAAGTCAATGTATTAACTTTTTAAAAACTGTAATGCAAAGAGAGGTTTTAATAAACTATAAACACTCAGTAATGTTTGGAGCTTGGCTGCCAGTGGAGTTGGTGCCTATGGCGGACCGCAGGAAATAACTCTGCGGGCCGCATGCGGCCCATGGGCCGCGTGTTTGAGACCCCTGTTTTATACTATTCTTTCTGATAGTACAGTATAGGCTTTTGAGATCCCTCTTACATGCTGGTTTGTCAGTAATATATTACAAAATATCCCAGTGCAGAATCATTTCATTTCATGCAATCATCTACACTCTTGGAATTTATAATGTGTATTTTGTTTCCTTACGGGCATGGCAGAACAGATGAGGATACAGCCAATGTAGTCTTCAGGTGTACAGTTCCAGCTGGATAGTTGTGGAAGGCATGGGGTTAGCCAAAACATGGTGATACTGTTCTTAATCTTCTATGTCTTCCAGAGGTGGCCTGAAAAATACACCCATGTACAGTTGGCACCAACTGTAAATACTCAACATTTGCCTCTCCAAAATGATTGGGGTACTACTATGGTACCTCCTAGTTCTAGGTACAGACAGATACGATGGTTACTGCAGGTATCTGTGACAATAAAGGTTGAATCGTTAATGGCACCCACTCTACCGTGTCTAATATTTACAAACGTGTTAGCCATTGTGTGTAGAGTATCTATAACAACAGATTACCTTCTGTGAATGTGTTTCAGTGGCAGTGTCTGTTCTTTTCAGAGCTAAGATAACACAGTAATGGGCACCGTGTAAAGATCTAAATTAGAATGGACAGGACCAGCTAGGGTCACCAGATGTCCTGATTTTGTAGGGACAGTCCCGATATTCAGGGCTTTTTTTTTTAATATAGTCGCCTGTTACCCCCCGCCCCCATCCCAATTTTTCACATTTGCTATCTGGTCAACCTAGGACCAGCTACATCCAGGTGGATTGAAGACTGCTGCTGAGGATTATATTTTTTAATGTATTAGAAAATTGTGAGTACGCTGGGGCGGGGGAATAGAAGTAAATGCCCCTACATGAGATAATTGTAAGTTTGAAGGAACAGCTTATGAGTGGCGGGCGCGGGGGGGTGTTTTAAGCATATTTTGATTAAAGTGAAGCAAGGAGGCACAGAAGCAGTGGTTTAGCTATGTGGAGACCTGGGAGAACCTTAGATATTCTGTTTCCTGTGATTATAGAAACCAAAGGCAGCACCTGAGCTCATGACTAGGGACGGGTGCCAGACATCCTCATCTGAACACAGTGTGCTGGCCAGAAATGGATGAACAGTGCTGTTCTCTCAGGTTGAGGAGGACATTCCGGCCTGCCGGTTCCAGGGTCTATGATGAAACAGCAAAAGGAAAGCTGCTGAGCTCAGAACAAAGCACCACCTGTAAGCTGATCTGTGGGGGTTTATTCTTAGCAGCCAACTCCCCCAGTCAAAGAAAGGGACCGCGGGGATTGTCACCCCCACAGGAGAACTGAGGAGTAAAAAGTGCAGGAGGAGGGAGAAGAGGTGAACTCTCGGAGTGAAGGAAGAGGGGTGAAAGAAAAAAAGAGCAAAGGGAGATTTAAATCAGAATAGCACTGCAAACTTATCCAAGCACTTTATGTAAGTGACTTTTTACACTGATTAAACAATATTTGAGGCCTGTGGTCAAATTTTTAAATGTATTTAAGTGCCTAAGATCTATTGCAGTCAGTGGATGCCAGGCACCTACTTTTAACAAAATCTGGCCCCAAGTTTCTGAATGCACTATTCAGGCGCGCAGCCCCCAAACCAGAGGGTTCTAATTTAGTACTGCACTGAGGGCAGCAGTCGAGTGTACAGGTTAGAGCAAATGTGGCAGTCAGGACTCCTTTGTGGAGTCAGTTTCTAGCTCTGATTTAGGACATTAGCCACAGCCCACTGAAGTCAAATGGAGTCTTTCCATTGATTGCAATGCGCTTTGGATCAGGCCTGTGCCGTGAAACCTTGGGCAAATCAATTAAACTCCCTGTGCCTCAGCTTCTTAATGTGCAGAGTACAGTAATAATTATCTACCTCACAGGGGGGCTGTTTAAGCTTAATTAATGTGTAAGAGGCACTTCGAGCAGCTTGGGAGGAAGGTGCAACATGTGTGCAAAGTGTCAGTCAGGGTGCAATTATTTCTAGGAATTCAAAGACACATACAGTCAAGGGTGCTATTCGTTCTCAAAGTACCTGAATACGAGCTGTGGTACACAGAACAACTGCTCATCTCTGGTCCCTGCTCCCACTTTTCAATCACGCCCATAGCCATAGGACACATACGGTGCCGGCCTTTGCAAAGAAACACTGGGAGAGAGAGCCCAAGCCCCAGTTTCCAGAAGTATCTTCCAGAGACTCCAAGGAAGGCAACAGTGGTGGTTCTCCTCCAGATGATCAGAACTATTGTAAAAGATTTTTTGGTTGGTTTGTGGCAGGGCAGTCCACACTTGGTTGGTTGGTAGGTAGGTATGTGGCAGGGCAGTCCACACTTTTAAAGTGACGGCACTATGCAGATCAGCAAAGATTGCAGATCATGTCTGGAGATTGCAAAAGATTTACTTTGAAGTTTCTTACTGTCATTACTGGTAACAGTAGACTGACAGCAAGCCAGCTGTGCAACAGCTGGAGACACATGGAACGACAGTGGCACAGAAGTTCTTACAATTATTTGTAGACAGCATACAAATCCTCGCTTGACAAGAGGTATATTTACTTTACAGATAGATCCTTTCTGTGTTTGGAAAACAGGTGCGCAGACCTTTGGGTGAATTGACTCTTTGCCTCAACCAAAATTTCTGTAGCCTCAAAAGGAAATAAGTTTACAATCGTCTGAATCAATTGTCAGTTTGTACTTCTGGGTGGTGGGAGAAGAGGGCATCTTTATGAACTCTCTGACTGACACGCTCTGTTAAATACTTGCACACAGCTATGCATGGCTCAGCCAAGTTTGTGGTGACTGGCTCAGCCAGCCAAGAAACGTGACCTGCTGGGTTTTGCAGTGTAGATGGCCTCATGTATTCAATTTGGTGATGAACAGTAACCATAAAGTGTTTGTGGAGACTAACACAATAAAGGAAGGGTGGTGTATATGTAATTTGAAAAATCAACCACAATATTTATATACGTAGTTTGTCTAAAAATCAAATATCACAGTCTATAGGCAATAGCCCAGATTCAGCTATCAGTGACACCAGTATTACCAAATAAATCTCAACTATATTTTAAACAGAGCACAGAGAAACACAGGGCATTTCTTTTTAGAATGTTAAGACAAATACCCTGGTTTTTGTTTTGTATATAAACACACACATACACAGAGATTATATTATATATAAACACACACACATTATATATAAACAAGAAAATAAAACACACACTTTATTCTCGGAGGGATACAACATTCACCACCATTTCAAACATAAGGATGCAGAATCAACGCCTCCTCTAATTACAGTCAAACAATATATGTAATTAGTAACTAAAGTGAATGCATTCGTCTACACATGCAAATCAAACTGATAACAGTGATACCGAAGGTATTCTCACCATTCTCTCTCTTTTTCTCTGGGATCATCCAGTCCTGTCATTTGAATTATATATGAGAGCCCTGTGATTTAAACACATTTTAAGCTCATTTACCGGTAGTTACTAGAAAGGAAAGATGGATCTGAACCAGAATCGCAGATTTGAATGTGGCAAGCTCTAGAAAAGTTCTGCAGCACAAGCTAGACCTGAATTTTCCTGCGGGCTGCTACCTCTAAAATGGATCCAAACGCTTCTTGAGAAAGTTTTGGTCTGGACCAACATTTCACAACTGGCCCTTTATCTCCATAATCACCTCAACCAAAATCCCAGATTCAAGTCCCCCACGCCCTTGGGAAGATTGGATCAGTATGCTGATCCAAACTTCGCCCCTCAAGGCCAATTTCAACCAAAAATTGCTAGGAAGGGAGTGGGGAAGTGGGCAGGGTAGATGAAAAGCAGGAGGTATAATAAAATATTTGCAATATTTACATAGAATGTATTGCGGCATTTCAATAGGTCTTGGTGGAGTTTAACACAGTGAGGAAGAAAGAAGTAATTTCCAATAGCACAGCAGAAAGCAACGAAAGGAAACTCGAGGGTAACAAGAACCAGAGTAATAACATCTGACAGATACCTGCGTGCTGCGGAGACTACACTGATTCTGAGAGCTGATCAGAACTGAACAATAATGACATAGGGCCTACTTCTGTTGAAACCAATGGGAGTTTTGCCACTTATTTTAATGGGAGGAGGATTGGGCCATGGAGATCAGAGTTGGTAGCCCAAGTGCCAGAGATTTTGAAACTAATGGCCCTTTGGAACGATTCCCAGTTGGTGTAAATCAGCTTGGCTCCACTGCTTTGCCAACTTACATTAGCTGTGGATCCAACCTCCTGTTTACTTACTGAATAGAATCATCATTAGGCATAACCATCTAGGGAAACAGCACGGGAAATGAAAGAACCTCGTCCCAGAATGCTGCTGTCTCCAGTCATCTATAGTAGTGTGTCCTTATCACAGAGTAATGTTACACTTGTAACATACTAGAGCAATAGGATTTCCTGTAGTAATACCGCCTAGATTTTATAGAATGCTTTTTACCCATAACACAAATATTTTACCCAAACAAGATACAAACGTTGGGGCGATCGTACAAATTTGCCTGGTGCAAATATCAATTTAATCAGTCAGTGATTTAATGTAAAGTGATACCCGTGTCTACACTACGAGCTAGGGGTGCAATTCCCCTGCTCATGTACACACTCGTGCTAGCTTTCTGAGCTAGCATGAGTATAAAAAGCTATGAGGCCATGGTAACACTGGGAGTGGCTGCGGAGGCACAGCTGAGCCGTGCCACGTACAAACCTGCCTGAAACCAGTGGGTCTACACTCAGCACAGCTCAGCTGTGCCTCTACCGCACGGGGATTAGGCACTATAGGTTGTAGTGTATTTATGTTGTGCTAACAGAAAAGCATGGGTGGTGTGTGTGTTTGTCGCCAGTCTAGAGGGGCTGATTTTGCAACCTTCACTTATGCTGAATAGTTCTTACTGATGTTGAGTAGTACATACTCAGTTACAATGGGACTATTCACATAAATACTAATCAGTGTGAATAAGGGTTGCTGAGTTTGGCCAAAAATGTCTCCATTTATTGTGGGACTTTTTCTTTTATATAATACAACATCCTGTTTCTCCTGACACAGATTTTAAGACAGAAGGGTCCATAAGATCTTCTGGTCTGACCTCCGGTGTATAACACAGGCAATAGAATTTCATCATGTCTAAAAGCTATCTTGCAGTAAGGCATCCAGTCTTGATTTGAACCCTTTAGGAGATGGAGATCCACCATATCCCTAGATAGTTTCTTCCTATGGTCAATCACCCACTCTGTGAAAAAACTGTACCCTAAATGCACCACGTAGGTTTCTCCCAGGGTTTCCCCACTGTGCTGCCCTGTTTTTCTTTCGAATATTTTCACCAACAGCAGCGCAGCCCTATGCAGAACAAAATATCTGATCTTAAAATCGTAAACCGGTTCCTCCTCCCTGGCCTCTGTCGCATATTTTCCAGCACGTGAATGCTATAAATAGGGGCAGATAAAATAGGAATGTGCGCATTTTTATTCCATTTAAATTAATTGGACTAAAAGCTTTCCGGCAGAGTGAAGTGGAAGAATGATCCTTATTTTGCTTTAAAAACAGGGACTTGCTCCTCCTAAACAAGAACGGGTGATATGTAAGGCAGTCAACTATTTACATACCATCTTGGAATTGGCCAAGGAGCTGCTGAAATGCTAATTCCTTTGGACAGGAGCCCTCTAAGATAGCTCCAGTTACCACTGGAACTTCCCAAATGCTGGGCTTCATCCGTGGCACATATTATATGTATATGAAGACACAGAGAAGTGGGTTACTGATGTCTGCATAATATTGCCACTTAAGGGCTCACAACTGGCATATGCAAACAGGTTCCGACAAGGCAATTATCCACATGCACACTTGGCAAAATTCTTAGTCATGCCAGAGCTATCCCATTGAAATCCATGAGGGCTGCATGGGTATAATCCTTATGGAAAAAATCCTGTGGAATTTAATAGGGATAAGACTAACAGGGCTCAGATTGAATAAAAAAATCACTCTGAAGGTCTATAGACCGTCATAGAAAATGATCTCTCTTTGGTCCTGAGCCTTCATCCAGACCTGCTAGTGCACTCATCTGCACCTTAACGGAGTCCCACTGAAGTCAATGGGATTTTGCGTGAATGCTCAGCTGATCCAATGCCACATTGGGCCTATAAAACGGAGGGATTTTTGTTTCTGATAGTTAACATAGATCAACAAAGGGGATATAGTTCAAGGATGGTTCAAAAAACCCAAAGAAAGGGTTGTCGTTTCCCATTAAATTCTAGAACTCTATTCCAGAAGGGTAACTTAGAGCAGAATCTGGCCCATGTCTGTCCAGAGGAAATTGCTATGGGAAAAATAGATGATAGTGAAATGTGTGTTTGAGATGGGCACGAACACCGAGCCATCAATTTTTATGCCAAACTCCTCATTGCAATCAATGGTGAAAAGAGCTTTAAAATCAACCAGCAGCTCTTTCTGGTTGTTGAGACTTCCTACTTTGCCTGTTGCGTAGCAATGCAACAGACACATCTTAAGTGTGCAAAGTTGAATGTCAGACTTCGATTCCTCATCATTTAAGAGCTTCTCTTGCTATAGGGACTTCACCAGTTCCTGGTTCAGGAAAAAACAAAAAAACAAAATGGTTTTCCTAAATACTTCAGCTGAGATCATCAGCTGGTGTACTTCGGCATTGCTCCATTGAAGTCTAAGTTGGTTTGCATTTCACTTTAGAAAAAAGAGATAAGAATGAGCATGAATTCATCTTTGATCACATCAAAGGAAAGAATATATAGAAAATTTAATAAAATTATGCCTGTATGGGATTTGAGCTCACTATCTTTTACAATACGGATCTGGCATTTGGGGCCAAACTTTCCAGCAGCAGCTTTTCATTGTCTTAGCCTGGAGTTAAATGTGCACAAGTCTGCATATGTATATTCCTTTTTATGAACGTAGATGTGGTAACTGTGTGCACTCAAGCTGCATGTGCACAATTAGAGACCGGGTTAAGGTGTGTTTGTATATCTTCTCACACCTGCTATTCTCTATATATTACCACCTTCTAGGGGGAGGGATTGAGAATATAAAACTTGCAATAGCCACCCAGTGTTATCCACAATGATAATTTTCAACAGCGGAGGGCTCCCATACGGTTCCATATTTGAGAATTAGTTTAACAACCCCAAAGACAAAAAAACAATACTGATGAAGGGCTATTGTGGTGCTATGGGGTTCAACCAGACCAGGAAGGGGTTGTGTAACCTTGCGTGCTTCTGTGTTGTGCAGCTTTGGCTCAGAGGCCTGACACCAGCAGCCTGCTCAGAGCACAGTGACCTCACCCTGGCTCCCACCAGCCTGGTTGCTTCGTGCAGGGAGATACCAACTACCCCTCTGGTCCTGTGTCTACCCAAAACTGTCTCCCATGCAGTGCTCAGCCCTTCTCATTGTGGCACTCACAAAACCTTATCAAGTTTGCTGGTCCGTTAGACACACAGTACACAGCATCAGCCTGTTAGTTTGGCTGAGGAGTTTACTCTTCTGTTTGAAACACTCCACTGAGAGGGTTGTGCAAGAAAACAAGATTATGTTTATTAACAGAGGTGATCCCAAGTAGAAGGAACTGGGATCAAAATGGTTACAAACAAAACTAAAACACATGCTTATAAGACTAAAACCTAACTTAGGAAACTAGAGTTCTTTTGTTCAAAGTAGTTTTCTTACCACCATCAATCTTCCAGCATGGCTAGCCAGTCCTTAGCCAGGATCCAGCACAGAGCCGGAGGAACCAGGCTCCCGGGGGAGGTCACTGCTGTAGCAGGCTGCTGGTGTTGGGGTTTTGAGCCAATGCTGCAAAGCACAGAAGCATCCAAGGTTACAGGGCAACCCCGTACTGAGAACCCACAAAGCATCCCAGCTATAAATAGTTATCCTAGTTCATTCTAAGATCTGTGTGTAAAATGTCATGAAAATCAGACTGTTTACTTTGATAAAAATACAAAGTGTCAAAGAGAATATGGTCCATAAATGCCTCTACACACAACACCTACCCTGTTAAAATGATCTTTCTTTGTGTATTATATTGGTCAGATCAATATTAATGCACAAAGAAAAAAAGGGGCCATGGGTTGGAGGGATGGGGACATGCAGCTGGAGGACCCTGTTCTGGGGGCAACTCGTTCCCAAATATAGAGAAATGCCTGCCGGCGTGTGCAGGGCAAGTAATGGGTCTAGACCAGGGGTCTCAAACACGTGGCCTGCAGCCCGCCATAGGCGCCGACTCCACTGGCAGCCAAGCTCCAAACATTACTGAGTGTTTATAGTTTATTAAAACCCCTCTTTGCATTACAGTTTTTAAAAAGTTAATACATTGACTTTTAATAGGATACTATATCACTTCATTTTTGACTATACTTTTGTATCACTGTATGAACAGGTTTCAGTGATGCGGCCCTCGGGCCAATTTACTAGTTCTCATGTGGCCCCCCTGGTGATTTGAGTTTGAGATCCCTGCTCTAGACAATGTCTCTGTCTGCAGGCATAGTGCCTTCTACCACCACTGCACCTGCTCCGTCTCCCCAGGATGGCTTTAGCTCTAGGAACCATAGGCCTCAATCTTGCAAACTTATGCTTCACTTTACCTCAGTTGGACTACTCACATGCTTAGTGTGTTTGCAGGATCAGGGCCTTTACTGTCTCTGTACCTCAGTTCCTCACGTTATACATTGAGAACACCTAGCTCCCAAGGGCCATTTGAGGCTTAGTTCACGGACGCTTGTAAAACTCTGAAATCCACAGAGGGGAAGGCGCAGTAGAAGGGCAAAGTGATTTTGTTTTGTTATGTGATAAACATTTTAAAACAGATTTTTTTATTGTTGTCGACAGACTGAGCCAAGAAAATTGAGAAAAATAATCCTAGAAAGGCAGAAAAAACATGGCTTGTTATGGGAACAAACGCCGTATCTGCCCCCCAAAGGAAGTGAGCAGAGATACAAACGGAGCGCAGGAGGTTGAGGGAATGGGAGCAGTATGGCTCAGGTACCAGAGCACAGAGCGGTGGGGCTTTATAGGAGATACTAAATGGGATGATTTCCAAAGAGAGTTGGGCACCCAACTTTGACCCAAGCCAATGGGAACTGGGAATCTGATTTCAATTTGTGCCTTTGAAAATCTTCCTCTCAGTCGCTACGGGCAGCAAGATGTGGAGCCGGGAGTCACTGCAGCAGGGCCTTCCCTCCGGCTGGAGCCCCAGCATGCCCATATGGGCTTGTAAATAGATGCTGGGAAAGCTCTAAGTAGAATGTTGGAGCAGTTACATTCTGTCTCGTAAAGACAGTGGAGAAATAAAGGCTTCACAAATGCCTAAAATGTGCATTTACACAAGAGGCTCTCATGGCTTTGCACACATGCACGAGCCGGCTCCCCTTATAAACTAGTGCAATAAAAGAGGCATCTACATACGTACTTAGGGCCAGATCCTGCAAGGTGCTGAGCGCTCTCAATTCACTGGGAGCAAAAGGTGCTTAGCACCTTATGGGATGCGTTCAGGATGAGAGCTTCGGTCTGAGATTTCCAAAGCTTCCTAGGGGATTTGGACGGACACCCAATGAGAATTGGGTATTGAAATCCCTTAGATGTCTTTGAAAATCTTGCTTTTAGTGTTCAGATTAAAACCCCACTGAGCTCTGGTATGTCTGAAGGCTTCAGTGCAGCACAATGCCTAGACACGAAGGAGCATAATTAAGAGGGAGATTCATCTTTTGCTTTGATTTTTTTTTACCTTTCATAGTTTTAAGACACATCCTAAATATAATTTGATAACAGGGGACCAAATTCTTTGCTAGCATAACTATTAAAGTCAATGGGTCACACCAGCAGAGAATGCAACCCTGGGGGTTTTTTGTGATTTAGTTCTGTGATGCCATTGGCGAAAAGCCTGAGCAACTGTTGCAAGGATTTGCAGTGCGAGCTCTACAAAGAATTCAGCCACACTGTCAATGTTGTTCTGCAAACTACAGTACTGGGACCCAATGTCAATGTTTTATATTTAAGTGCCCTGCTGCTTATACTGTATATAAAAATAGTAAATTAATTTCTTGGAAAGAAGAGGATTTTGAGAAGCTTTTAGCCAGAGAAACTACTGCACATCTACAAATCAAGTGCAACTATACAGTCAAAAGACATCAGCAAGATACAGAAACATAGGATTACATTTTATAGTTTAGATTCTGTACAATGAACCATCCATCCTATTTTTATGCAGGTTATGTATAGCTCTTGGGATGGACTGAAATGGGCAGCTCTTAGTAGGCACCAAAAGATTACGGATCTATAGGGCACTGGATGGCTTAGAGCTTTTTTCCCATTTGAATCCAGACCAGGCAACTGATCCAGCTCCCACTGAATGTGATGGCCCCCACTGACTCCAATGGAAGACGCATTGGGCCCCAGCTCAGTAGCAACTTAAAGTTATTGTAATCTGCAGGTTGTTCATGGGTCTATGTAAAAAGATCATGTTAGTCTAGTTTCCAGGGGACAGATGTTCAGATCTCATAAAGCATGGTCACCAGTCAGCACTGCCAACAGAGGCACCAAGAAATGAATAGACAAGACGACTAACCTACCTTCAGTCTCACCCTACAGATGATCCTTTCAGGTTGTTGTAAAGGCACCTAATTGGGGCAGAAGCTTGCACTGTGGTTGCTGCTTACTTCATACCTGTTTGTGGCTTGAGGTCTTGGTGCTGTATAGCCAACAACGTTCATCCTGCTCAGGAGTCCGATTGCTGCCGCTCTTGCACAATGAAAAGCATCGTGAGATTAGCATGCACAAGCGTATAACATCAGCTCTCAAACATTGATTAAAACAATATGAAATAAACCGATTGTGCTGGATTCAGATCCACACATTCTACTTTAGCATCAGATTAGGGTGAGAAGGAATATGGGCAGAATAATTTATAAAATACTAAGGGCTTGTCTAGATGGAGACAAAGCATGTGCCAAGCTGGAGCGTGAGTCTACATCGCCCCAGTCTGCTGCACACTAACTGGCCGTATGGACCTTGCTGCCATGCTCCATAGGGAGCTTTGAGGAACTGCTGTAAATAAGCCTTAAGGATAAAAACTCCATTATGTTCCTGGCAGTGATGCTCCATACACTTGTTTTTACTGTGGTGCAGGAGCTATCTGCTGCCTAACGGTGTAGATACTGCCTTTGTTTTCATGCAAGTCATATAATATTTTTAAAATTAGAATGCAGTTAAAGGATTTTTGTTTTTTAATTCAAGCCATCAATAATATTGCCAATGTAATCAAAATTAGCTGGTCAGAAAATGATTTTTCTTTTTCCCCCCTGCAAAATATTTTGATTTTTTAAAAAAATCACAACATTCACTGAAGGTTTTTCACACAATTTTGAATTTATGGCAAAAAAATCAAACAAATATTTAGTCTGAGAAACAAATTTATTATTTGACAAAAGAAATCAAAAATTTTCCACAGAAAGCAGATAGTTCAATTAAAAACCCAATTTTTAAACTGTAAAAAACAGCTTCACAATGAACAGTTTTCTACCAGCCCTAATCAAATGCATTCAATTCAATAATTAGTGCTGGTTGAAAATACCAATTTTTCCATGATACATTTTTTTTAATTGATTCTCCCCTCTCCCCCAAATCTCACACAACATCTTTTTGGTTTTGGATGCAAAAATCAAACCAAATAACTATTTTCTAAAGCTATTTTTGGTTCATAAAAATCAGTACTTATTTTTAAAAAAAGTTTTCAAAAATCGAAAGATATAGTTTTACTGAAAAAAATCAGGTTTTTTTTTGTTTTTTTTTTTTTTGGAGGGGAAAAATCCAATTTCAACTTTTTTTTACAAAAAGTTTTGTTTTGGTCAGAAATCCACTTTCTGTTGAAAAAAAAGTCTTGGTGAAAATTTTTTGACCAGATCTATTAATAATACTTCACATTTCTAATAATACCTTTCATGTCAGGATCTGAAAGCTTTTCACAAACAATTCATTAAGCTACACAAGACCCCTGTGAGGTGAAAAAGAATGACACCCATTTTACAGATGAGAAAACAGAACAAAGAGGTTGATGGCCTCATTTTTAGAAGTGCTGAGCACTTTCAATTTCCTCTGGCTTCAAGGAGTTATGTGATGCTGGCAGCACTTTGCACGGGGATACATTTCATTCCAAGTGCATTATTTAAGCAGTTTTTCTGCTTCCTGTATATTAGTAAGCATGTCAAGCACCAATCCATTTTTTAAGTCATTTCAGCCTGGTTCTTAACACCAGGGGGTAAAAAATTCAGCATGATGGAGGGGATTTTTTTAAACACATCTTAATAATGTGATATGCTTGATTGCATTGCTGCACATCACACTGAAAAATTATCCCCAGGGGTCTCTTACCCTGCTTGACCTCCTTAATTGTTGCTTTTCCTCATAACATTTTGATGTGTTCATTTCAGGAACATCTGCACCGCCCAGATTCACATTAAATGAAAAGTGTAGCATCTTCATCTAGGTCAGTAGGGATGAGATAGTGTGACAAACATTAGGGTCCGTGGTCTTAGTTTGTTCCTGATCACACCTTCTAGGTTCCCCCTCTTACATAGAGAACATGCTGATACTGAAGTGAAACATCTATCGGCAGTTTCACTAGCTGTTCACCTTTCTTCACCCTCATTCCTTGCATGCTTTCAACTTCTTTCACTTTGGCCTGAACCTTGTTATCCTTATGCTCTGTATAGTTTGCATTCAAGGAGAGAGATTGTTCATACAGCAAATTGCAGTTTTGGCGTGCCTGTTTCATCTAGCTTCATATGGTAACTTCTGTCAGTAAGATGAGTAGCTTTGTTTGTGGTCTACTTTTTAGTGCCTATATTGAGTGACCATTTAGCATTTATTCGTATCTTCTAGATTCTTCATTCAATAAAACTTTTAATATGTGTGTCTTATTCAAGAACAGGAGACAACTTTTTTTTTTTTTTTTTAATCCCAAATGTCTTTCTGGTTTGTTCATCTTATCAAAATTAGGGGACTTGTCTGGCAGTCCTTACTCAGGGAAAATGCCCATTTGAGATCAATAGATGTTTAGTTTAAGTAAGGACTGGTCACCCAAATCTGACATTAAGTTTTATTTAGGGGTTTTCATTTAAAGGAGATGGCCTGGAACCAAAACCCAGATACAAACACGTGAACTGAAGTTTAGATTCCACGTTCAGAACTAATGTTGGTCTGCATCAGAACCCTGGGTCCTATATCTGGGCTAGCTGAAATCAAAGCCTTGTGTTGTGAAACCCACCCCCAAAATCTTGAGGGAGGGGAACTTCCAAAATCTGGATCTGAATTTTGTGATTCAGGCCAATCCCTATATTTTTCCATGCATGATCAGACTTCTAAGTCCAAACCAGACCTCAAAAGAGTTCATAAGAGAATCTATACCTATAAAGACATCAGATTCTACCAGGAGAATGGCACAGCTATAAACCGTAACATTATAACTCAAAAGAAGAAATAAAACTAAATAGATAACAGTAGGAAAATGGAGGATATATTAAATGTTGGTCTAAATGATTTTTGAAAAGCTCATCTATGGTTAAAAACTCATTGGACCACCTGCTATGCCTTCATGCATTTCCCACATAAGGGCATGAAACTCTGCAGGTATCTGCTGATGGATTCACTGGTTCCTAAACTGTGGCCCATGGAGCACTTGTGGGTAGGTCCATTGTGAGCTGGCAGATCACATGGTGCTGGCTCTCTTCATTTCCAGCTGCTACATCACATTAGAGCGCGCTAAAAATACATTAAATACCATCCTAATAAATAGGATTTAAGCCACGCAGCCTGAAAGCTAGTACAAAACACAGCAGCCCATCTGTTCAGCAACACAGGTCTGTGAGAATACATCACCTCAGAACACTCTTCTAGTCATTGGCTCGACATTTGAATAGCAGTTCAAGGTCTCTCTTCTGCTGTTCAAAGTCTTTCACAGGATAGGACTTAGCTACGTAAAAAAAACCTTCTCTACTTGCAACCAATCTTCCACTGGAACAATTGAGCTAATGGCCAATAAGGGGAGGCTTGTAAATTCAGAAGGTAAAGCTCTTGCAGGAGTAGGACTAGATTATGGAACTCACTTCTGCAAGAGATGAGGGCAACCATGGAACTAAACGCTTTCAGAAGAAATGCAAAACTCCTTGGATTTGGCTTCCCTCAATATTTCCTTCTCACATGCAAACAAGGACTCTGTTGACCAAACTAATGATTTCCACAACCTGAGAAGGAAGATTATTTCTATTTTTAAATACTTGGAAGGCACATAGATACTATAGGGACAGGGACCATACATATCAAATAGGAGTTCCACCAGCATCTTGGACAAAATTTGGCCTTTTTACAAAGAAATTCTCTTTGATTGACAAAATGTAGCACAGTGCACCATCTTATGGTGGTAAATTCTTACCAGTTACTTACCTGATTTTCAACCAACTCCTATGAAAATCTATTCACTATTTTGTTTTTGGGGGCCTTTTAAAAGTACCAAGTGCCACTGGAATTGGGTTTCCAACATTAAGAATTCCAGTACAATTGTTAGGTTTATGATTTAATGAACTGCTTCTCTGATCATAGAGCATTCTCTGAATTCATGATTCCCTCAAATAAACAGTCTGGACTTTCTTTGCAAGAATGGCAGCCACAAGATCCATTTTCAAAGCAGAATACAGGAGTGGCAACATACTATTCTTGAGAATGTGTGTGTGTTCCTTCTGTACGTCACTTTAAACAATTTACCCTCATGATGGTACCTACCTTTTGATGGGTGTTTCCTTGTCCTTGCTGTGGGTAGGCTTGCAATAAGGGACATTGCTTGTCTGCAGTGGCCATTTTATGAACACAATTCCACGCTTTTTTTGTACATCAAATTTTCTGATTGTTGTTCTGCTATTAAATGCTACTTTGCTGGTGGCCATTTGTTTGGTTTGTTTAGAATCTAGTCAGAGGAGTTTATTTTACTCTCCAGCTTCAATTGTTGTTCATAAACCATGAATTCGTATTTAGATATTAGCAATGGCCATGACTCAGGGGTTCTATTTATATAGCACAGTGATGAGTACAGTATAAAAACCTAGATTATTCAGACCTACTTAACCTGGTAACAGAGGCTGGAATTCTTGAGAGATCACATATGCTATTCCCACTAGTTTCTGGTTTTAGCCAAATTAGAGATAACAGCAGCTGCCTTTCACTATTTCCACTTCAGTCCAAAAACATAGTAGTACTGGAAAGAGTACAAAAAGGAAAAAGTTATAATCTTCAAAAAAGTATTTAGGTCCAAGTTTTGAGCAATGGTTCTGTTTTGTTGTGAATCACTTCACCCATGCCTTGATATTACTCTATAACTTTCTTCTATTGTCAATTTAGGCCTTGATTCTGCAATCTGATCCATACAGGCAGATCCCTCTGCCCACACAGAACCTCAGAAGTGAGTGGAGTCCCATGCAGATCACAGCCTCAGTTTGTATTAGCAAAAAGATACATTTAAGGAAACATTAATCTGACAACTGAAAGGCAGGAAGTAATTCATATATGGCACCTGGGCTGGATCTGGCTAATCAAGAATACTTTATCCTGAATCTAGCCAGCACAGCAATTACATTGAATACAGTATCTGATCTTGCAGAGAAGAATTTAGCAAAGGTACATTAGGGATGATAGCTAGAGAAGGGGATACTTACCTGAACCAATCCACACCTAAGAGGGATGGGATTTGGTTATTTATAATCTAAAGTATCCCCAAATTAACTTTTCCAGGACTGTTGCAAAAGTTACTTGACTACAACACAAGATGGTATCAGATCTGAAAGATTAATGACTGAAACAGACGATCAGTAAACTGAAGAACGTGCAGGTAGACAGCTCTGGTTTTTAATGTAAAAAGGTGATAAATGTGAAAAAATCTTGAGTGTAGAAGTAATGTTTGTGCTGCTGCTGTAGCTCTGGTATAAGAGTTCTTCCAAGAAACTGCAAAAATGTTGTCTTGATATTCAGTATTATCAACACATCGTAATACAGCTTTCACAGAAAGGATCAGATTTTTCAGGAGTGCTCTGCACCAACAATTCTAGCCCGATTTTCAAGAGTGCTCAGCATCCAGAACCTGAGAACAATGGGAGCTGCTGGATTCTGGAGTGGCCAGTTTTTCATTTAGGTGGAATGGAAGCTGTTGTATGCGGAGTTCTTTTAGAAATCTGTCCCGCAAGATCATTCTGTAAAGTATTTTAATATGATGAGGTTTCAAAGTTCTTCTGGAATGGGAACACAATTTATTACTAAGTTTTTCAGAAAGATTATACTGTATTTCTATTTGAAAGTAACATTACAGGCTTTGGATTTTATGTTCTTATATTTGTCTAAAACATCTAAATAAGAAAATCAGGAAAAACACAATGGTTTCCACTTTTTATTAATAAATGTAATTTTTATAAATCCACACCGAATATAACACACCACATTTTCTGCTTCAAATTATTGTAAACAAAGTAATTCTAAACATATTTTCACATCCATTTGCGCTAAAAATAGCCAGATATTGGCCAGTATTTTATCGTAGTATAAGAGTTACCTGAGCGGGTGGGGGGGGGAGTAGAGCATCTCATACCCAACGTACCAAGTCTAGTACTATGAAGTATTCGAACACTTGTTCACAATCTTAATACACCTCTTAGGGACTGAAGAGTTACCTGAAAGTTTTACATGTGCTGGAAGTACTGCAGTTACTGGTGTGTCTCATTTTTAGCTGCCTGTTTACCAGGTAACTAGTAGTTACAGGGGTATTTGGATGCCATTAAAAGTATAACCTAAAATCATATGGGTACTTAATATTCTGGTATGGGGAGATTCAATGCTCCTACCACTTATTACTGGAAAACAAACTGAGCCCCAAGGTTATAAGGCAAGAATCTGACATTATTTTGTCCTTTAGGCACTAGACTCGTAAGAATTTTGCCCAATGATGAGCTGGATTTTATGTATTTATTTCCATGTTGAAGTAGGTTGTTGTTTTAGTTAATACATGAAATACATGGCCAGTTACCTGGACACTGCCTAAAATCTAAGTTTACTATAAAGTTGGATTCTTATCTGAGAAGAGACTTGAAGTAGCATAATGGTATTCTATCTGCATCTTTATTTGCATATCAGAGGTTCTCACTGCATAGGTGAAGAGGTTTTTTTCTAGCTGCCAACACTGCAAATACATCAAATAGATTCAGCATTCTCTCTCAGCTATGTTGGCTGGGACTAACAGGAAGAAAAAGCAGTAAAAAAATATATATTTGGCTATAAGAATATGACTATGAATACACAGAAAGAAAAGCTTTGTTGAATAAGGTGCCACATTTGCATATATCCAAACTCAGATTATCTCAAATTCAGAAGAGTACCTTGCAACTGGAATTTCATTTTCAGATTTTAGATCTGACCCCTGAGCTACCTCGATAACTGTTTACCCACAATCATTTTTCAGAGCTGAACTGCAGTCTGAGGAGAAATGTACATTTTCTCTCCCCCTGGCCATTTTCACATGGAGGTAACTGGTTTAATTTAAATACAGAAATGCTTCAAAAGTGCTCACCATCAGACAAAAGTTAAGCTTGTGCAGACTGGTGTTGACAGAAGAAACAGAAGAAAATAGTTTTGATGACAAAATGAATAACAGGCCAAATGAAAGATGCCACTCACAAAATGCAACATCTCTGAAATACTAATGACATCATCTAGAATGAAGAGACTTTCACTAAGACAATAGCTGCTAGAAATGAATTACCAAACTGGTGTGCAACATACACAAGGAACAGGAAGAGGCATTTCAGCAAAAGCTGAGGGACATTTACAGTGCATCTTACACTAGAAGTCCTCTTACTCATTACCACCAGCAGGTGACTGCTCCACCCATGCTAGTACCAGCGTAAGTGGTAGAATAGACAGGGCACAAGTATTGTTATTACCACATCATATGACCCTAATCTAAACAGGGTTAAATGACAGAGGTATGAACACACAGTTTTGGCACCAGTGCTATTGCCATTGCTACCATTGGTGCAGCTTAACTGGTAGTAGCAACATGATGGGAGATTTTAATAAAACCACTAATGCAGAAAAGGCGAGAGAGTGTGGGAAGAGGTAGAATCCATGTATTTATCCTACAGCCAGGGAGAAGGTGAAGGTGATAAACATTTTGGGTTGGGAAAATGGGTATTACTTGCAACATGTAATTCTCTGAGTTCCTTTCACAATGACAGTCTACCTTCGAAAGCAGGAGAAGATGTTGTTAGATATTTGGGATAAGATGCCATGCTAGAACACATCCAGTCACAGCGAAAAGAAAATGGAAGAAATTCTAAAAACCGTGCGCTTCAATACAAATGCACATTAACAATTTAATAACAGTAATATTATGTTACTGTCTGATTTACTGTCTACAGAACAGCAAACATAAATCAAAAGTTTTCAGCTGACAGTATCAAAGTGGGTTAGCTGGATAAATGTTAGTACTGAAAATTTTCTATTTGCTAACTATAATATCTTTTTTTAAAAGTGCAAGAGAATTTACTTTTATTCTGGAAAGTGACAAATGAAAAATATTCTCTAGTTTGACTAAGCAGAATCAAGATCAGTGCAACATGAATTACAGTAGTAATTCAGATTTTTTCTAGGGAACAAAGGCCTTGTTTTTGGCACATTTCCATGGTTTTGCAACGCAAACTATTTACAGTGTTAATTTTTTATTCACATACTGTGAACGTTTGGTAAAATTTTACTCTAACTCCATTGCTCAGTTGAACGAGACTACAAGGGCCTTTCATACCTTGGAATATGCTACTGTGTAGAACTATCCATTTTATTCAGCTGTAAAACAAGAATCAAAACAGAAAATATATGCAAAAATAAATGATAAAGAAAAAGAAAAAATAGTCAAATCTGATTGTGTCATTTGGTTACTAACTTCAGGGGGTTTTTTACATTTAAAACTTAGTTTTTCATAAATATAAAAACAACATCACAATAAATCTCTCATTTAATAAAATCATCACCACTATAAAAATCTCTTTTTTAGTACCATTTAAGTTAGCCTTTTAGTCTACCATGATACACACATTCCCAACATTTGAATTACAATTTACAAAATATACTTTTAAGGCTAACTACATTACAGTAGTACACAAGCTCATCACTGCTGCCAGTCTGTCACATGTATTTCCTTACACACCATTTTCTTTTCCCCATCATTTGAAATAGAAATGTTTTAAAGAGTTACGGCCACATGTAACAAGAATTTTTTTGGCCACTTATTCTGTTTTCTTTGCCTGTCTTTTCTTAATGCTTTCACTAGCCTCTCCAGCAGAATGGTCACAGACTGAAGAGGTCCCGTTGGAAGATACTCTGGCCTCACCCTTTACTTTAGATGGAGTTTCTTGCCAACCAAAGAGCATACGGCCCAGCACAGACTCGAAAGGAGCAAACGGAGAAACTGCAGATTGTGTCAACATCATGGTTACCTATAAAGAAAGTGGTCAAACTTAAGTTAGAAAGCCTTAGCTCTCCAAATAAAAAGACTACTAAGAAGAAGAATCAACATATATGGGCTGATCTGCACACAAAAGCACACACTGAAATATGTAAACAAGTTTTAATTCACACTTCTGTTATTTCAGCACAAGTCTGCATGTGGACACTCCTCTAACAGAAGCATCCTATTTCAATTTTACATTAAACTCTCATCTGCTAAATCACACAAACCTGCACCGAAATAACAAAAGCTATAAATGAAACTTATTTAGTTATTTTGGTGCAAGTTTATGTAGACCATCTCTAAGCTTTCAGCACTCTGAATTCCATATATCCCTAATTTGAAGACAGTGTTGTATTTTACATGTTATAAATACAGGGCATTTCTAGCCTCTGATGCAAATCTTTGTCCAAAATAACTACATTTCAACTAAAAATAGAAGTTAACAATCCTAAAGTGTAACACTATTGCAAAAAAAAACCCAAACATCATTCTGGGATGTATTAGCAGGAGTATTGTAAAGCAAGACACGAGAAGTAATTCTTCCACTCTACTCTGCGCTGATTAGGCCTCAACTGGAGTACTGTGTCCAGTTCCGGGCACCTTATTTCAGGAAGGAAATGGATACATTGGAGAAAGTCCAGAGAAGACAGGGGGGAGGGATAGCTCAGTGGTTTGAGCATTGGCCTGCTAAACCCAGGGTTGTGAGTTCAATCCTTGAGGGGGCCATTTAAGGATCTGGGGCAAAAATTGGGGATTGGTCCTGCTTTGAGCAGGGGGTTGGACTAGATGACCTCCTAAGGTTCCTTCCAACCCATGATTCTAACACCACCACAAGTTATTACAGGTCTAGAAAACATGACCTATGAGGGAAGATTAGACTAAACAAACCTAATTTTTTCAGAGAAGAGGGGGGGGACATGATGACAGTTTTCAAGTACATCAAATGTTGTTACAAGGAAGAGGGAGATAAATTGTTGTTCTTAGCCTCTGAGGATAGGACAAGAAGCAATGGGCTTAAATTGCAGCAAGGGCAGTTTAAGTTGGAGATTAGGAACAACTTGCTAACTGCCAGGAAAAAACTGCCTTTGGAGGATGTACCTGCAGGCGAGGGCAGTGCACAGAACTCTCTCCCTCCCCTCCCCCAGGGGCCGCAGGGACGTGGTGCCAGCTGCTTCCGGGAGCAGCGCAGGGCCAAGGCAGGCAGGGAGCCTGTCCTGGCCCCACTGCACACTGCTACCACCCCAGAGCTGCTCCAGGTAAGCGGTGCCAGGCCGGAGCCAGCACCCCAACCCCCTGCTGCACCCAGCACCCCAACCCCCTGCCCTGAGCCCCCCATACACTCCAAACCTCTCCTCTGCCCCAACCCCTTGCCCTGAGCCCCTTCCTGCACACCACACCCCCTCCCACACCCTGCACCCCAACCCCAGCCCTACATTCATGGCCCTGCATGCAATTTCCCCACCCAGATGTGGCCCTCGGGCCAAAAAGTTTCCCACCCCTAGTCTAGATAATACTTAGTCCTGCCATGAGTGCAAGGGACTGGACTAGATGATCTCTCAAGGTCCCTTCCAGTCTTATGATTTTATTTCAACTTAGACTGAAATATAATGAATAAACCTAAGTGTACACACAGAAAATAAACTAAGCTTAATAAATGCATGAAGAGTAAGCCAATGAGAAAGATGAAACAGAAGCTCTCTGTAGACAGAGGGAAAAGTCAGTGCCCTGGTAGACTTCTCTGTACAATTTTCTGTGCATTGCAAGAATTATTTCATAGTAACAAACCCAAAATCTGCACAAAAGCCTTGCTATATTAAAACTCGTTATGGATAGATGCATCTATCCGTAATTAGCAATAAAGGATGAATTATTTACCTGTAGCCTTTTTCCAATTTATGGGTCCAATCCTGCAAAACCTCACATCAAGAGGAGTTTGTTCATTGAAGTAATGCTTTGTTGGGTCAGGCCCTAATTAGAAGTCTAAGAGCAGCCACATTTCTAGTTCTCTTCTGACCTTGGCACATCTCCAAAATACTACTTCAAACCTTCCATACATTTCAGTCTATTCTGCCTACATAAGCAAGCATTTTCTAGCCCGTTAGATATAGATGTGCGACCACATCTATTTGCATACAAAGGTGTAATGTAAACTACTAATTCCAACTTTATCTTGACCACTGAAATAAAGAATCTTTAAAAAAGTTACATGTATAAAACAAACCAATAAAGTTACTGTAAAATACTCTAAGGCCTTGTCTAGACTTGAATCCGTAGTCATGTTATGTGCTAACTGGCAACTAACATCTTAACTAAATATTTTTAAATGCTAATACAGACTCTTCATAAATATTAGTTCCTGGTTGTAGTTTTCATCCTAAGGTTCAGCCATTCCTCCCCCTCCTGCTCCCAATACAGCCACTGTGCCAGAGGCTGCAGGGAAATGAGGCTATGCTGATCCTACACCACTGAAGACTCCAGGCACTGGGGTAAATCCCCAGAGGGGGGCTGTGGCTGAATTCCACTCCCTTAGCACAACTTGAGCAGATCGGAAGGAAGGAAAGAATCTGCCCCAGAGTGTTGTTTGTGGCCCCTTGACCATGAATTGCCCCCAAGCTGTAAAGGTTGGACATCACTGATTTAGGTAGCATGTATCCTAAAAAAACACTCCCACGTTCAAACAAATTTATTGGGAGAACTTCCTCCAGGACTGGGGAAAAGGACCTACTTAATAGCCCCAATATGGTACTTATAACCCAACACTAAAGACTAGAGTAGTACCCTGATTCCGAGAGAGGTTTCAGAAGTGTCTGGAAAACAAGACACTACTTCATAAGTCTGTGTGCCAGACTTGCATGAACTGGGTCAATATAGCAGTGCATTACAGTTACTGGCTGACTTCAAGCTCCTAACAAGTCACCAATGCAGAACTGGTGCCACAAAGTTGTGGGTTACCATTCTATGTGCTTCAGCAGTATAGGGAGTCTGAGGCTGCAGATCCCCTCCCCACACCTAACTATCTCCTAACACCACATCCCCGATATCCTGAGTGCCTCTGATGTTTAGGTGTTTTAAGAAAAGATAAGTCTGGAGCATTAATGACAATGGTTACTTGCATTACCAGAGGACCCAGGAGACCCAATATCTTAGTCAGATTTTAGAAACAACATTTCTAGGGATGCCCTGTGGGAGGCAGGCAGTTCTTTTTAAACCCTCCTCCACACTTCACCCGCTATTTTAACATCTCCTCAAGAACAGAGTGGCAACCTTCAAGATTGTTACAGCTCAGATGATACTGAGAGATTCCAACTTTGCCTTTTTTAGGGTTAACAGTCCTGAATATAGCCCAGCTTTCTGGGAGGAGATAAATGCAGAACGTGATAGATTAGAGTTCAACCATAAGAAGATTAAAGGGAAGGATAATAAGTGTGCATATATCTCACATGTGCACACATGCATGTGTGTGGATATACATATCCACACTTTTTATAAACAGAGATAGTAAACACTTTTCTTATTATTTTTCTCTTCTCCTTCACCTTTATTTTCTATATAGTTGAAAGAGGTGTCAAAAACACAAACTTTTAAAAAAACAGCATGAAGACAAACAGAGCATGCTCTATTCACTTATAAACATATTTGGTGACTAGAAACACTTGGCCTTTGGCTGCAGTTCATTTTTGCTCCACATGTATTAACAGGTTGGCAAGACAACCTGTTGTGTCTTGTCTCTCTCTCAAATAATGTAGTAACTTGAAATACCGACTCCCTGTGCCAAATTTCTGAAATATTCCTTTAATACAACTAGCAAAGGTCACGATGCAAAGAGCTTCCTGTTGGGCTGCTTCACATATGGAAGAGTTACATAAGGCTCATGGGAGTCAGATCCTCCACTGGTACTGGGGTAGCTCCACTGACGTCAATTGAGCTATGCCATTTTCACCAATTGAGTTTGACCAGATCTCTCCAGAAAGAGAAAACTGAAATCGTTGGGGGGAGGGATAAGCTCAGTGGTTTGAGCATTGGCCTGCTAAACCCAGGGTTGTGAGTTCAATCCTTGAGGGGGACATTTATGGATCTGGGCCAAAAAACTGGGGATTGGTCCTGCTTTGAGCAGGGGGTTTGACTAGATGACCTCCTAAGGTCCCTTCCAACCCTGATATTCTATGAAACTAGTATTCTGGTGGGGGAGTATAAAGAGAAATATTCAGCAACATACATCTTGCTTTAGAAAGTACAGTGAAAAATATTGCTGTTTTGCATATGTTTAAATAATTATACATTTGCAAATTCTTACCTTTGTGACCACTAGAAAGGTGGTGTAAAAGAACATAAGGTTGTGTCTTGCTATCGGTAGGTTCTGGGCATGCTGCAATGTGAAGAGTACTGCACCTACCAGAGTCACTTTTACAGGGCTGGAAACCAAACAAAGTAAAGACAAATGTGTGAATTTTCTCTCCTCCTGCTCCTATGCTGATAGAAATTATGATCTGGAAAGTGATAGCATACTTTACCATATGAAAATATAACTATAATATTTGCTTGGCTGAAAGTAAATGATAAAAAGCTTATGGTAACAATATGGCAACATGTTTCACATGCTAATTACATGTTTTGTTAAAAAATACTTCTATCAGTTTTTAGTCTGCAAGCTTTCAATTTCTTAGATCTTTGTTCCTGAATTTAAAGACCACCACCCAATTTGCCTTCTCCATACCATTATTTAATTTATACATCTGATGTATCCCTTTATTAATCACCTTTAAACTAAACTGTGCCAATATTTTCACTCAGTCTTCTTATGGAAGTTTTTGCCGCACCTCTAATCATTTTGTGGTACTTTCTTCCCCCTGAGGATTTTCAGCTTAATTTTACTGTAGTTACTATTACTTAGTGGTTCAACTTATTACTTCAGTCAACTCCTATGTGTTATTTTGGACTGAGTTAAGAATAAGCTCTCCTCATTGTGTGCTCTAGAACAAGCTGTTCTAAGAACCAATCATTTAGGGTGTCAAGAAACTGCTTGTCTAAATCTTAGACTGCTGTGACATTTGACAACTTTATAGGAGGCTGGAATCATCCAGGATTACTGGTTATTAGACAGTTCCCTCTGTTCACTCTCAACTTTGTGCGCTCAGTATCTTTTCCCTGATCAGGAAGCCAGAAGTATAACTCTACTTGTATATTTATATTCTTATGATTTGGGATTCATCAAGTTTCATTTCTTATCACACCTTTAATTAGATTCATGCATTTAGCTTTACAACCAAAGGAGAACATTTTAAAAAAATTGTCAAGGGAATTTTTAAACCAGAATAATTTCAGGATGTGAGGACAGCGATCTGTGTCCTACACCTCTCTGTTCTGGCATATTGAAATCTCAGCTTTTACCCCTCATAAGACTAGATGCAATACCACAATTTTTAACATTTAAAACTCATTCTTCCTTCAGCTAGCACATTTTTTAAAGAAGAAAGTGACTGCAGTGTGTTAAACTAACAGAAATTAGTTGTTTCACGAAGTTTGAAGTATTTAGGTGCAGCTGACACCATAAGCCTCACAATCCTTCCTTTTGCAAATAGTGCTGCTCATAATTTTTGTATTTCTCTTCTGTCATTCTTTATTACCCAGGACAGTTACATGAAACCAGCATCCCTAAATGTTTATCACATCAAAAGTCATAGCCCTGTTTCTGAAATAATCATTTCCACAGAAACCAGCTGGGAAGTCGCATGGGAGGGCAAAGTGAGCATTTTAAATCCCCTATGCGCTTGTCTCCCTTTACAGCAGTAGTCTGTGGCCTGCCAGCCAATTCCAATTCTCCCTTCCGCAGAAGCTAAACTGGGTGCTATGTAATACTCCCAATTTAGCTTCTGTGAGACAAAGAATTGAAAGCTGAAACTCAAGTGGCATCTTCTATCTTGCAATGCACCAGAGGCATGTGTTGATGTGTTTTAATGCTATATATTTAACAGACGGCTTGCATGTGTGTTCAGAAGAGTGCAACTGGTTGTTTTTTTTTAAATAAAGTATTTAGCGTTGGTGGAATATATCCACTAGAATGACAGTCCTAAAGTCCCCTAACTACCTTCAGACTATGTACCATCACATGCAGGAATGGAAGTTTCACTCACATTACCCTGCCACAATGTGCTTCATTTCTCACTTGGATGAACCACAGCTCTGGGAGAGAACGTTAATTTTTCTTGCCCATTCAAATGATTGTCCCTCTGCACAAGTTGCCAACACATTTACCCATTAGTTCCAATTCTGTGGTAATTTTGTAGTGGAGACAATTATTCATGAGGCAATCATTTGAGACTAACAACTCATTGCACATAGGTCAGACCAGCCATCACATAGTAAAGATTTGGACCCACTTACTTTGGATTTATAAGTAGTCTACTAGCACCTGTTTTTAAACGCTGCACCAAGAAAATTACTCATGTAGGTCTTTGAATGCGAGACCCGAAGAGAACAAAGTTATTACAATTATTCCAGTTGTACTATGGTTTACACAAACTTACTAGGACATCTTCAGAAGTTCATTGCTTTCAGGTTTCCAAACACCTCTGACCAACTGCTCAAAGTTAGAGATTAAGCCACCACCAGCTCCTGAAAATCCAATAAATTATAACATGTCTCAGTGATATGGTCTCTTAGTGACTAAGGCCATGTCTACACTGGCAACTGAACGACAACACTTTTGTCTTTCAGGGGAGGGGCGGGAGTTTTAATGCCTCTGAAAGACGACAGTTTTGCCAGAACAAGTGCAAGTGTGAACAGTGCGTTGTCGGCAGGAGAGCCAACAAACAGCAGCTACACTGCCCAACTTTTAGCGGCACGGCTGTAGCAACACAGCCGTGTCGCTAAAAGCTGTGTAGTGTAGACAGGGTGGATAAAAATCAATGATTTAAAAAAAACAAGCCACGGATTTTTTTTATTTAAATAGGTTTTTTTCCTCAAAAAGCATTTTATCCAAAAAAATCCTATCTAAAGATGGTTTTAATTAAGATACATTATAGCTCAAAGATATCTCATCATGGAATAGGGATTATAAATTTTAGTTCTATAGTATGAGACAATATATTCATGTAATGTTTAAGAAAAGTTTTGTAAATGAATTCCAGTAGTTCATGGATTAGGGACTCAATCTTATGGGGTTCCAGGGGCTTCTGTAAAGATTATTTAGGTTAATCTTTCTATCTACCCAATGGGACTCGGTATCTTCTAGACTGAGCACCATCAGAGATGCTTAGTTTTGCAGTTTTCAAACTGTGGATTTGTGTCGCCAGAGATAACATGCTTGTTAACAGCAAAAATGTTTTTAAATAAATAAATACACACACACACACACACACACACACACACACACAGGTGAGAAATAGCAGCCCTCAACCCTATTGTCCCTCTGCAAATTTGTGTACACAGTCAATCCCTTACCTCTCTCTAAAAGTGCAAAGTTTCAAAAAGTTCAATGAATAGAAGATTGTTGGGGGCGGAATAGATCTGGACAAGGAGAAGACGTCTGAAGATAAATGTAAGAAGGGAGGGACAGGCAGCAGAAACAAAAGTGAAACTGTTTGAGCAGCATATTCCAGAAGTCTTGAGGTCTTTGAGTGTAGCCTTCACTGATTTGAGATCCACCATACCATTCTCTCACTAGAAGGGAAAACCTATAATGGCAGCAGGCCGTAAGAGAGACCCAGTTTGGGAATATTTTAATGAAGTTCCTCTACCTGTGGGTAAGAGAGGCATGCGTGCAAAATGCAAACAGTGCAACAAAGAAATGCAAGGCCTGGTTTCCCAAATGAAACAACATCATGAGAAGTGTTCCTTCTCAGGAGGAAGCTGCGTTGAAGATGGTGAAAGGAACGTGTCTGAACATCAGGATCTTCAGGTTGGTAAACTTTTTTATTTCATTATTCTTTAAGGACTTTGTCTTCCTTCTGGACTATTCTTGAATTCTCATATTTGAACAAAAAATATAATTGTTACTCTGTGGTACTATTATTTTAGATGCAGTTGTGATAAAAAAATAAATAGCTGAAATAGGCAGATCTTCCTTTTACAATTTCACCTTTAAAGTAGTACTGAGTGTCAGTGAAAGCAATGAGGAATACTATATGAGCAGTATGGTAATAATAATTAAATAACTGCATTGACTTATTTTGTTTAGGAGAATCCATCCTCAGCAGAGGATTCTGAAGACTATCCACCTTCAAGATCACCATCATTTTCTATAGTTTCAAAGTTATCTGCCAATGAGTGTGTCTCAGGGCTGGTCCACACTAACCCCCCAGTTCAAACTACGATACGCAACTTCAGCTACGTCAAAGTATCTTAGTTCGAACTAAAAGGTACTTACCGCGGGTCCAGATGCAGCAGGCAGGCTCCCCCGTCGACTCCGTGTACTCCTCTCGCGGAGCAGGAGTACCGGTGTCGACGGCGAGCACTTCCGGGATCGATTTATCGCGTCTAGACAAGACGCGATAAATCGATCCCAGAAGATCGATTGCTTCCCACCGAACCAGGAAGTATAGACGTACCCTTAGTCACATTATGTATGTCACATAGCTACAGTATATCACATGTAGCAAAAAAAAAATCTCCATCATCCAGAAACAATCATAGATAAGTTTGTGATAAGAACCAGCAGATTATAAAAAGAGGTAATTGATGAAAAAATTGCCTGGTTTGTTTATGCAACAAACTCTCTCCTTTCCATAGGAATGAGAACCCACACTTCATTAATATGGTTCAGTCATTAAGACCAGGATACTGTCCACCCAACAGAGCAGATGTTGCAGGCAAATTGCTGGATAAAATGTATGAAAGAGAAATTGAGCAGTGTGCAAAAGGTCTACAGGGTAAAATTGTTAACCTAAGTCTTGATGGGTGGAGCAATGTGCACAATGATCCTGTTGTATGTGCTTGTGTGACAACAGAAGAAGGGAATGTCTTCCTACAGAAACAACTGATACATCAGGAAATGCACACACACAGGAATACTTACAAGAAGTAGCAGTAAAAGGAAATAAAGGAAAATAGAAACGAGCATAAACTCTGGCAAATCAAGTGTGGAAGTATAATTAGGCAGGCCAAAAAAGATTTTGAAGAGCTACTAGCAAAAAGATGAAATATTTTTTGCTATTAGTTTCTGTAAGTACATCAGAAGCAAGGAGTCTGCCAAACAATCAGTGAAGCCACTGGACGATCAAGGTGCTAAAGGAAGACAAGACTATTACAGAAAAGCTACATGAATTCTTTGCATCGGTCTTCACTTCAGAGAATGTGTGGGAAATTCCCACACCTGAGCTCTTCTTTGTAGGTGACTGATCTGAGGAACTGTCCCAGATTGAGGTATCTATAGAGGCTGTTTTGGACCAAACTGAAAAATTAAACAGTAATAAGTCACCAGGACCAGATGGTATTTACTCAATAGTTCTGAAGGAACTCAAATATGAAATTGCAGAGTTACTAACTGTGGTATGTAATCTATCACTTAAATCAGCTTCTGTACCAGATGACTGGAGGATAGCTAATGTGATGCCAATTTTTTTTAAAAAAAAAAAAAAAGACTCCAAAGGCAATCCTGACAATTTACAGGCCGGTAGGCCTAACTTCAGTACCAGGTAAACTGGTGAAACTATACTAAAGAACAGAATTACCAGACCATAGATGAACACAATTTGTTAGGGAAAAGTCAACATGACTTTTGTAAAGGGAAATCATGCCTCACTACTCTATTAGAATTTTTGAAGGGGTCAACAAATATGTGGACAAGGGGGATCCAGTGGATATTGGACTTTCAGAAAGTCTTTGATAGGGCCCCTCACCAAAGGCTCTTAAGCAAAGTAAGCAATCATGGGATAAGAGGGGAGGTCCTGTCATGGATCGGTAACTGGTTTAAAAAAAAAAACAAAAACAGGAAACAAAGGGAAGGAATAAACGGTTAGTTTTCAGAATGGAGAGAGGTAAATAGTGGGATCCCCCAGGGGTCTGTACTGGGCCCAGTGCTGTTCAACATATTCACAAATGATCTGGAAAAAGGGGCAAACGGAGGTAGCAAAATTTGCAGACGAGACAAAATTACTCAAGATAGTTAAGTCCAAAACAGACTGCAAATAGTTACAAAAGGTTCTCACAAAACTGTGTGACTGGGCAACAAAATGGCAGATGAAATTCAATGTTAATAAATGCAAAGTAGTGCATGTTGGAAAACATAATCCCAACTATACATACAAAATGATAGGGTCTAAATTAGCTGTTAGCACTCAAGGAAGAGATCCTGGAGTCTTTGTAGATAGTTCTTTGAAAACATCCGCTCAATGTGCAGTGGCGCTCAAAAAAGCAAACGGAATGTTAGGAACCATTAGGAAACGGATAGATAAGATAACAGAAAATATCATAATGACACTATATAAATCCATTGTATGCTATACCTTGAATACTATGTGCAGATCTGGTCACCCTATCTCAAAAAAGATGTATTAGAATTGGAATAGGTACAGAGAAGGGCAACAAAAATGATAAAGGGTATGGAACAACTTCCATATGAGGAGAGATTAATAAGACTGGGACTTTTCAGCATGGAAAAGAGACGATTAAGGGGGGATATGATAGAGGTCTATAAAATCGTCACTGGTGTGGAGAAAGTGAATAAGGAAGTGTTATTTACCCCTTCACATAGAACAAGAACCAGGGGTCACCCAATGAAATTAATAGGCAGCAGGTTTAAAACAAACAAAAGGAAGTTCTACGTCACACAAAGCACAGTCAAGCGCTGGAACTTGTTGTCAGGGATGTTGTGAAGGCCAAAACTGAAACTGGGTTCAAAAAAAAGAATTAGGTAAGTTCATGGAGGATAGGTCCATCTATGGATATGAGCCAAAATGGTCAGGGATGAAACCCTATGCTCTAACTGCCAGACACTGGGAGTGGACAATAGGGGATGGAGCGGTCACTAATTGCCCTGGACTGTTCATTGCCTCTGAAGCATCTGGCATTGGCCACTGTCAGAAGACAGGACACTGGGCTAAAAGGCCCACTGGTCTGACCCATTATGGCCATTCTTAAGAGAACGGATTTTCTTCCAGGATCACAGATGGCAATTTATATATAGGCATACACATATGGGGGAGAGAGCAAGCGTGCGTGCACACCAGAGCCGTAACTAGGAATTTCTGCGCCCTAGGCAGGGACGCAGAAATTCCTAGGGGCTTACCCTCCGCCGAATTGCCACCGAAGCCGCGGGATTGGTGGACCTCCCGCAGACAAGCGGAAGCGGCTTTGGCGGCTGCTATTAATACCCTCCGCCGAAGCCACTTGCCTGCGGGAGGTCCTCCGGTCCCGCGGCTTCGGCGGCAATTTGGCGGAGGGGACCTTCTGCAAAGACACTGGAGGACCTACCGCAGGTAAGCGGAAGCGGCTTCGGCGGCGGCGGAGGAGGGGGCGCCCCTGGCAGTTATACAGTAGCATTGTTGATTCCTTTTGCCATCAACCATCAAATCCTAAAGATCCTTACCTGGAGGACAGGCATCTTTCCTCCTAAGGGCTAGACATGGTTCTCTCCAAAGCCTTTAAACTTCACAATTCATCAGAACAAGAGATTTTACACATTACCTCTGGCCCAGCCAACAGCTACCATGATAAGCCAGGCATTTTTGTAGTGGCTGTTTGCATGTGCAATTCCTGCTGTTATTTTCCAAGTCCTAGTCACTTCTTTCATTCCTGCAACCATCAGTCGAAGAGGCAGAAAGGAAAAGCAACGGTAGACTATGTCGTGTGGGAAAAAAAATACAAGATACCTGAAATTTAGAAGAAAATTTCTACTTAATCTCTTGGCAACAAAGTTACTTTCTTAAAGCATCTTTTAAAAATAAATCTGAGCATCACTAAGAGTTCTTTTATATTATCCCTATACTCCATATATCTTTTAGTGCTTTAGCTCCAAATTGAAAATTACAATATTCCCTTTTCAGAATTTACCTCATTAAATCTCTTTCTGGGTATTTATACTGCACCCATCACCTGATATTTGAGGATCTAAAATATAAGGTCATTACACAAAATATATTCCCAAACACATTGTTTGGGATAAATTGTTTATCAAGGCTTCCTTAAAGTACAATAGAACAAGTTGAACCCATCCTTGGAATGGAACACATTTCTTTAATCTTATAGATCACCAAGATTCCTCTCTCAAATTGCAATCCAGCTTGAGTGTTGGTTTATTGTTTTAAAAAGTAAACTTTGTATAAACATTTGAGCTTCTTTGGATTGTTAAAATAGTATTAGAGCAGGACAGGATGGGAATTCACTTATATTCTGACACAGGGCCCTCATACTGCCAGTGACACAAAATTATATAACTTTAGCAAGACTGCCATCCCTTGTTAAAGTCAATGCCAGTTGTGATTTAAAGCTATTTTCAAATACATTTCACTTCTTGCAGTGAGCAGTGCTTTTAACTTTTTGAACTTTCAGATTATGGGGCTAAGCAAACTGTTGTAGTTTTCTTTAAAGAAGAACGCTGGTATGCAGTGTTCCGAGTTTAAGGACTCTACTGCCGTGAGCTCCAAATGGACTTTTACCCCACTTGCCATTTCCACCACAAGCAGGCTGGACTTCAGGATGGCCCTTTGTAGTCTCATGTTTTAACAATTCCAGGACACTCATGTTCAAACAAACAATTTACTTTTTAGAACTATCAAAATTGTAACAAAAATCTTACATATTTTACTTTCATAACCTTTTCATTTTTAGATTATACTACCATTTTTTGATTTAACTGGGTTTGATTCACAGTCATAGGTCCAGTGCCTTAAACTGAGTGCACTACTGTTGGGAACTGTATACTTAAATCAGTCTTTACAGTTTCATTGCTGCCCAAGATGGGGAATCATGTACTGGATATGAACAGCAGCCCCTTAGCCCAGCCCTAGCCCCTTGGAAGTCAGAACAGTTACTCCAGCACAATAGGACAAGAAGCAGTTGGTGTGTGGAACTCTATTTTGTCCCTACGCCGTTCTTCTGGGGAGCAAGTCTCTTGGCTAGGCCTTGAAAGGAGTAAGCACCCTCCTTGCAAAGCCTGAGATCTATCATGTCTTCCTATTTCTTGAGACCTATGAAATGTGACTCTCTAGTACCATTGCCTGTGACTATTCCGAAGGCAAAACGCCACATGAAAGCTGTGTTCTGTACTTGCTGGCAAAGGAGCAGATCTAGGTCTTTGCAGGAATTAAACCCATGAAAATCCTAAAACGGGAGAAGGAGAGGAATAAAAGGGAGGAAACAGTGATGGGGAAGTTAAAACTGTTGAGGCACATATTCAAAAATTTGGATCTGCCCCCCCATCGTTTTGAATGCCTTCCTCCAGTGCAAGAGTAGACGCCCTTTCCCAAACAGAATTGAAGTTGTGAATTCAATAATTATGACTGTGACTGTATGCAATCATTGAATATATCTGTGAATAGCAACATAGGATTGAGGATACTTTAGCATAATCTAAACCTTTAAAAATGAGAAGTGAAAGCACGGAGTAAAATAATTTGTAGGACTTCATCTGCACAATGACCCATTTCTTATGTGCAACAGATGTCACAAGTTGCATTACTGCGTGATTACTGTTCAAATAAGAGCACATCCGCATCCACTTTTTTCTTTTGCACTGTCAGTGATCTGTTCCCCACCCCCCTTTATATATGAAAGCAATTATTGAACTTAATTGTTCCATGGTCTATAAGAAAGAGTGTGACCATGCATCAGTGCATGATAGTGCGGATGCAGATTGTATTGTGCAACTGCTATTTACAATAGCCAATTAAATCTCTGGATATTGAACATATAAACTCTGGCCATTGGTAAATTGTAGTCACATACTGGGGATAAGTTTATTTAATAATTCAGTGACACTTGATCTGCATGTACGTGTGTATGTTTAAGAATGTGTTCATTAATAAGCCAAGCACTACCTATTGCAAGTGTTAGATATTTTTAATCCATTTTATAAAATTCATAGTTTACTCCATCCCGCTCAAGGGAACATTTTAATATTTTGTGTCACTATGCAATTTGTAATGAATACACTGATCACAAACTACATATGCAAAGTATTTGTGGCTGAATATTGAATTGCTAACATTTACTTTCACAGCATTCTCCCATGCTAGTGGTTCATTCACATAAATACTACTGCAGAGTGACAATATCTACACTGGACAAAATTAATTCTTTAGTAAGCTTTAGTTTCACCTCCCTATTCCAAGGGATTAATTTGCCTTAATAATTGTGTACTACTTAATAATTAGCTTATTAACGGAAGTTATTAAAAAGCCCATACATTGCGGGGACATCTAAATGGATTTTACCAGCTTTAGGTGTTGTGTTGGCGCTGTAATTATGAAGCATAGAGTTTGCTTTTTCAATATCAAAAACAGAATAAAATAGTTTACTGAAAAACTAGACCGTGCACAGCATTCTGTAGAACAATGGCAGAATCAGCCACAGTTCTCTATTTTCTACTCTCCTCCAAACACTATTATTTTATGTAACTACCAACAGCTACCAGTAGATGTTGCTATTCCACATAATGTTTTAAAATGTTATTGATGCTGAATTACCAGATAGAGGGGGAAAAAGTGTTACATTACCAGTTTATATATTAGGGTATGAATTCTGCTTTATTTTAAGACCAAATAGGAATCATACGATAAGTCAATGTAAAGTTCTAGTAGTGAGCAAGAACGACAGGTTTTTTACATAACTAACAGTTCTAAAGGTTTCATGTTTGTACTGGGTCATGAGCAATATGCACCATTTTCACTTAAGTCTGATTTAACAGTACCTTTGGTTTATATACTGGCGTCTTTGCTCTTTCACATCTTTTGGTGCATTGTCAACATTAAAAAAGTCATTTGTGAAAACGGTATACCTATTCTAGTTACATGCAACACTCGAGATTACAGAATCTATATTTCTCTATTTTTTCCCAGTTTGCATACCATTTTACTGTTTTCCCTGGATGCACCCAAACAGGAATCTGTCCTTTGTGCATCTCATTCAGCAAGAGTTCAAATTTTTTAAAATAAAAATGTGATTTTATAACAGGCTCTAATTATAAAGCCAGTAGGAGGACTGAAGGGAGACCTAGCACCTGATACTGTTTAGTCTTTTATAATTGACTAGATTTTAAGGAGACCATGTCCTTAAAGAAATCAAATAGTTAACTTTCTTGTAACCGGTTGCTAAAAGTTAATTCTAAATAGGGATTTGTGAGTTTGAAGTTTTGTTCAGAAAATATATTTTAAAGCAAATTAAACTAACAACTATTACAAGACTACATTCAGAAAGTAGCTTTCATCTCTGAGTATGTCAATGAACAAACTCATTTCATTTAACAAAACAAGAGTATAAAATAGAATCATAGAATTGTAGGCCTGGAAGGGACCTCAAGAGGTCTAGTCCAGTTCCCTGCACTCATAGCAGGACTAAGTATTATCTAGACCATCCCTGAGAGGTGTTTGTCTAACCTGCTCTTAAAAATCTCCAATGGTGGAGATTCCACAACCTCCCTAGGCAATCTATTTCAGTGCTTAACTACCCTGGCAGTTAGGAAGTTTTTCCTAATGTCCAACCTAAACTGCCTTTGCTTCAATTTAAGCCCATTGCTTCTTGTCCAATCCTCAGAGGTTAAGGAAAACAATGCATCTCCCTCCTCCTTGCAACCTTTTATGGACTTGAGAAGACTGAGAGGGGACACAAGTTTTCTTCTCCAGACTATACAAACCCAATTTTTTCAATCTTTCCACATAGATCATGTTTTCTAGACCTTAAATCATTTTTGTTGCTCTTCTCTGGATTTTCTCCAATTTGTCCACATCTTTCCCGAAATGTGGCACCCAGATCTGGACACAATGCTCCAGCTGAGGCCTAATCAACACAGAGTAGAGCGGAAGATTTACTTCTCGTGTCCTGCTTACAACATTCCTGCTAATACATCCCAGAATGATGTTCGCTTTTTTTTTGCAACAGTGTTCACTGTTGACTCACATTTAGCTTGTGGTCCACTATGACCCCCAGATCCCTTTCCGCAGTACTCCTTCCTAGGAGTCATTTCCCATTTTATGTGTGTGCACCTGATTGTTCCTTACTAAGTGGAGTACTTTGCATCTGTCCTTATTGAATTTCAACCTATTTCCTTCATACCATTTCTCCAGTTTGTCCAGATCATTTTGAATTATAATCCTATCCTCTAAAGCACTTGCAACCCCTCCCAGCATGGTATCGTCCGCAAAACTTTATAAGTGTTCTCTCTATGCCATTATCGGAACTGAAGAAGATATTGAACACAATCGGACCCAGAACTGGTCCCTGTTGGACCGCACTTGATATGCCCTTCCAGCTTGACTGTGAACCACTGATGATTACTCTCTGGGAATGGTTTTCCAACCAGTTATGAACCTACCTTTTAGTAATTTTGTCTAGGTTGTATTTCCCTAATTTGTTTATGAGAAGGTGGTGAGAGACAGTGTCAAAAGCCTTACTAAAGTCAAGATATATCACATATACCACTACCCCTCATCCACAAAGCTTGTTACCCTGTAAAAGAAAGCTATTAGGTTGGTTTGCCATCGTTTGTTCTTGACAAATCCATGCTGACTGTTACTTATCACTTTATTATCTTCTAGCTGTCTGCAAAGTGATTGCTTAATTATTTGCTCCATTATCTTTCTGGGTACAGAAATTAATGACTGCTCTGTAATTCCCCGGGGTTGTCCTTATTTCCTGTATTTGCCCTTTTCTAGTCCTCTGGAATCTCTCCTGTCTTCCATAACTTTTCAAAGATAATCGCTAATGGCTCAAATATCTCCTCAGTCAGCTCCTTGAGTATTCTAGGATGTCTTTCATCAGGCTCTCGTGACTTGAAGACATCTAACTTGTCTAAGTAATTTTTAACTTGTTCTTTCCCTATTTTAGCCTCTGATCCTACCTCATTTTCACTGGCATTCACTATGTTAGACGTCCAATCGCTAATCAATCTTTTTGGTGAAAACAACAAAAAAAAAGTCTGCCATTTCCACATTTTCTGTTATTGTTTCCCTTCTTATTGAGTAATGGGCCTGCCCTGTCTTTGGTCTGCCTCTTGTTTCTAATGTATTTGTACAATGTTTTTTTATTATCCTTTATGTCTGTAGCTAGTTTAATCTCATTTTGTGCCTTGGCCTTTCTAATTTTGTCCCTACATACTTGTGTTATTTGTTTATATTCATACTTTGTAATTTGACCCAGTTTCCACTTTTTGTAGGACTCTTTTTTGAGTTTCAGATCACTGAAGATCTCCTGGTTAACCCAGGGTAGTCTCTTGCCATACTTCCTATCTTTCCTATGCAGTGGGATAGCTTGCTCTTGTGCCCTTAACAATGTCTCTCTGAAAAATGGCTAACTCTCTTGAACTATTTTTCCCCTTGGACTTGCTTCCCATGCAATCTTAACTAACAACTCCCTGAGTTTATGAAAGTCTGCCTTCTTGAAATCCATTATCTTTGTGCTGTTTTCCCTCTTACCATTCCTTAGAATCATGAAGTCTACCATTTCAGAATCACTTTTACCTAAGCTGCCTTCCACTTTCAAATTCTCAACCAGTTCCTCCCTATTTATCAAAATCAAATCTAGAACAGTCTCTCCCCTTGTTGCTTTCTCCACCTTCTGAAATAAAGTTATCTCCAATACATTCCAAGAACTTGTTGAACAATCTGTGCCCTGCTGTATTGTTTTCCCAACAGATGTCTGGGTAGTTGAAGTCCCCCCGTCACCACCAAGTCCTGTGCTTTGGATGATTTTGTTAGTTGTTTAAAAAAAGCCTAATTCACCTCAAGTAGGTATATGGGACAAAGTTTCACTACATCTTATGGTAATTGAAGACAGCCAAGGGTAAACAAAAACAAAAAATTATCAGAAGCCAACATAAACCCCATTAAATTGATTCCAAGGGTCATCTGGCACTTTGGTTGTGAAGTAGCCAGACCATGTTAATTATATCTGACTCTAAATATTGACAAGTTTTTCAAGTTCTCCAGAAAACAGGATTAGGATTTAAATTTTTGCTGTCTAGTAGCAGTTTATCATTTCCATACACAAATATTGCGCTTTTCAAGTTTTGGGTTTTTTTAAATACATTTAGAAAGCACACTTTTCTTAAAGGTTTCAGAGGGGTATCCGTGTTAGTCTGTATCAGCAAAAACAACGAGGAGTGCTTGTGGCACGTTAGAGACTAACAAATGTATTTGGGCATAAGCATTCGTGGGCTAAAACCCACTTCATCAGATGCATGGAGTGAAAAATACAGTAAGCAGAATATATAATATAGCACATGAAAAGATGGGAGTTGCCTTGCCAAGTGGGGGGTCAGTGCCATTTAAAGTAACTAGTGCCATTTTATAATTTGTGAAAGGTTCTGATTCATTTCTTGTCTGAAAGTTTAGGTGAAACTTGCATTAGACCCCCAGAAGATTAAGTGTATTTTGCTGATGATTGTCTGCAATATCAACCATAAGGAACAGAAATTGATGCTATAAATTAAGGTTTAGTTTTTGCAAAAATCCAAACAAGTAAAGGATACTATCTCTTATTTTGAGTTTAACTGCTTCCATTTTTTTTCTTCCTTGAAGTGGTCCAGTAAGGTCTGCATTCCTCAGCAATAAAATGGTTCAAACCCCATCTCTGATAATGGTGCATCTCACAGCAATTTAGACATACAATATAGGTTAACTATTGGAAAACTGAGGAATCGGGTTCTGAACTGAAGTACTAAAGAAGAGTACATCCTCTGCTCTCCCCTCTCTCCTGGAACTCTGCCTTCCTCCCAGCAGCCACTCTTTGGGTATACCACAAATAAAAGGTACATTCTTAACTTTGGTTAGCTAACCCTCGTTGGTCAACTTGGGTTAAAACAGCAGTAAGACACAGCAACTCTGCTTTTAACTTGAGTTAGCAGCTTAAATTCAACCCCAGACTTCCCTATAGGCTTTAATTTGAGTTGCTAACCCAAAATTAAAAGCTGATTTGCCATGTCTTCAATGCTATTTTAACCCGAGCCAGCTAACCTGAGTTAAGAACATACTTTTTTGCAGCAGAGAGACACCCTTAGGAACAAAACAAGATCTCCTTCACCCTTCAATCTCAAGCTCTGGAACCTATCCCTTTCCCACAGCAAGCCAATTCACTGCCACTTTCTCACCTTACCTCTACATACATTTTTCCCCTCACCTTTGTTCCCAAAATGACTCACGTCTCCTGTTAGTTTCAGAAAGTCAAGCTGGGAGCTGGCAGTAAATAAAGCAGGTCATTGCCAGGAAGCACAAGCTGAAGGAGAGGGGGTGGAATCAGTCCTAGCAAACCCTACTTTCTAGCAGCAGAAAAACACCTACCTCTTGGTTTAATCCGGATGCCCAACAGCTACCTCAAAATCCTTTAAACTTAGACAGGCCCCATGTCTCATCTTTCTAGGAATTAGCTTACTTCTTAAAAGTCATGATAATAAACTCTGCCTTGGATAAACTTACCCCTCTAGTTTCTTTACACAACTTTGAAGAGACTGACTTATTCACTGACCCACTTGCCAATAATAAATAGAAAACCCTCCAAGTCAAATGAATGGCCCTACATGAGAGCAGTAGCGTAGCCTGGTCTTCAGCACAGGGGGAGCGGCGGCGCTATAAAAAGGAGCCTCCCCCTCTCCTTGTACTCACCCTGAGCAGGGAGACAAGGGGCGGCTTGCTGCGGCTGCCCGCTGCTGAGCGGGGAGCCGGAGGGCAGCCGCGGCGAGCCCACCCCCCCCCAGCGCCTGAGCGGGGAGCCACCTCGCTGCCCCTCTGAGCCACTCCCTGCTCAGGCTCCAGCAGCCAGGGGGCGCTTTAAAAGACCCGTGGCTCCCCGCAGCGGCAGGAGCCGCAGGCCTTTTAAAGCGCCGCCCTAGCGCGGCTCCGGCGGCGCCTTAGCACCGCTTTTCCTCATAGTGGGAGCGGCCGCTCCCCCTGCTCCCCCCTGGCTATGCTACTGCATGAGAGGGCCTTCCAAAGACAGAGAATAAAAGATAATCTTGCCCCTTCAAGAGAGGCAAACTGCTCCCATTAATTCCAATCAGCATTAACTCTGAAGCTTCGCTGACTGTGTTCACACCAGGGGTTTTGTATCTAGGGAGATTTTTTTCTACAGTTACCCCATTGTCGCTTACTATCGGCGGAGCTCTAGCAGTTGCATAGGCACTACACTTTATAAGTGTGCACACAGTACAAGTATGATTTTACTAATACAAAAAACAAATGTACTTATTTTATACTCTTGTGCATGCTTACCAGACTGAAGACGCCAGGAAGATATTAGTGCTGTTTGCAAGGAACCCTATAGGAGGCTCTGCAAGCATCAAGGAAGACAGAACAGACCCACCAAAGCAGTAAAGCATAGCACTAAACCAACATGCAATCGGACTCTGGCGTGACACTTCTACTGCTCCTGAAATTAAACAAAGTAAAAAGGCAGCCTGTAAATGACACATTTGTACAAGACAAGTAAGAAGGTATCAAACATTTTAAAAAGTTTTAAAATTTTATATCAGTAACATCCAAATAATTTTGACACAGGCTTGGTTTGTTTGATAAGATTACACATCATTGAAGATGAGCACTGAATATCAGGTAATATTATGAACAAAGCTGCAAAATTCTACACATCAATCCCCTCAAAAAGGCAAACATGTTAAGGAAAGATCAGGAAAAGAAAAACACCTATTCATGAGAACTTGATTGCCAAAATATTGTTATGAAACCTACTAGCAACAAAAAAGCTCTGTACTGTACTCAATGCCTTTCATAAAAAGATCACAAAACACTTTACAAGGGGTAGTATCTTCACTGTGCAAATGCAACACAGAAAGTTGAGTGACTTACAGTAACACTGGACTGGCCTAGTACATCAAGTCCTGTGATCCATCTAGCCTGATATCTAGTCTTTCAGTGGTTAGTACCAAATGTTTCAGGGAAAGGTGAAAGAAACGTTATCCCTTAAAAATATTTATCCTATTTAACATTACTGTGGATGTTACTATTCATATAAATAGCTAATCCTTGGCTTAAAAAACATCTTGCATCCACAAGTTGCATAGGTTAATTAGATTTGCATAAAAGGGGTTTAGTCATTAGTTTAAAATCTTTCAAAGCCTTTTGTGTGTCCCCTTATTCTGTTATAATGGATAAAAAATAACCGCCCTTTTATAAGTCATTTATTCTTTTATATATGATGTCCTCATATTCATCTCCTCTATGAACTACATACTTTTAAAAACTCTCTCAGAAACCTTGCAATGCCTCTAATCATTGTCTTCCCCCCCTCTCCGGACCCTTTCTGTTTCTGATGTATCTAGAGCTGGCCAAATATTCCAAAAAGTTACATTTTGATGACATTTCAAATTATGACACTGTTTTGCATTTTCAACCAGTTCTGATTATATACTTTTTAAAATGAGATGACCAGAATCGAACAATACACACCAGTAATATATATAATTGGATCAGAATATTTTCAATATATACTATACTCACTTCTTAATACAACCTAACATTGCCGGTTTTTCTGACTCCTGCTGAGCACGGAGCAGATGTTTTCACTGAACTATCCACAATGACAAAGATCTTTTTTCCTGAGTAGCTAGAGTTCATTTAGAACTTATTACTGAGATTAGTTCCAATTATTACTTTCAGCATGCACCACCCTGCACTTAACTACACTGAATATCATCTGGCATCATGTCACCAAATTGCCTAGGTAAGATACGCCATTCATTAACTCCTCATTGAATTCTTGTCACGACTAAGCTAAATAACTTTAGGTCTCCTTTTATGCTGACCTACATTGAATTTACGAGCAGCTTCAATGGAAACAAAATTAAACTTAATGTGCCCTCTTGCCAGGTCAAACACAAAAAGGTCTGATACGTCTTCAAACCTCACAGCAGCCAGACATAATAGTTTAATCCAGACAGCATAAAAGCAATTAGGAACCTTTTATGATGGCTGCATACATTTCTTCAGTGGCTAAGATGACATCTGCAAGCAAATCTAACATTCCTGTACAACATGGGTTTACTAAAGGGAGATACCATAACCAACATGGTGGCCCTTCACAGATACAGTTCACTGTCATAATTTGAAGCCATGAGCAGCATTCTTTCTGCCCCCTGAAGACAATGGGTGTGCACCAAGACAAAAAAGTTACCCAGCACCAAAGTGCAGGGCAGATCTTGAAGCCTCAAGAATGCCTGCTGAAACAAGACACTAAAGCACATTAACCCAGGTGCTGATACTCTGATAAAATAGTCTCCCAACCTCTCCTCCAGAAGCGGAAATATTCAGGGACAAGTAATCTGGTAACATCAACATTATACCATCATTGCCCTCTCCTGATACTTCCCAAACTGTTGAAGTAATGGAGTTTTTCTTCCAGATCCTAGAATGCCTGACATGTGAGTGGTGCAGGATTCCTAATAAAGGAATCCTTAATCTACTGAAATTTAGTTCTGGTGGTCCCATCTCAAAAAAGATACAGTATATTATAATTGGAAAAAGTACAGAGAAGGGCATCAAAAAAGATTAAGGGTATGGAACAGCTTCCATATGAGAAGAGATTAATAAAACAGACTTTTCAGCTTGGAAGAGAGATGACTAAGGGGAGATTTTAATAGACCTCTATCACATCATGAATGGTGTGGAGAAAGTAAATAAGGAAGTATTATTTACCCCTTCACATAACACAAGAACCAGGAGTCACCCAAAGAAATTAATAAGCAGCAGGTTTATAACAAACAAAAGGAAACACCTTCTTCACACAACACACAGTCACCTTGTGGAACTCGTTGCAGGGAATGTTATGAAGGCCAAAACTATAACGGGGTTCAAAAAAGAGTAAGTTCATGGAGGATAGGTCCATCAATGGGTATTAGCCAAGTTGGCAGGGCTGCAACCCCATGCTCTGGGTGTCCCTAGACTCTGACTGCAGAAGCTGGGAGTGAACAACAGGAGATGGATTACTCCATGATTTGCCTGTTCTGTTCATTCCCTCTGAAGCACTTGGCATTGGCACTGTTGGAAGACAGGATACTGAGCTAGATGGACCATTGGTCTGATCCAGTATGGCTGTTCTTCTGTTCTTAAAAAGTCTGCCACTTCCAAAGTATAAAACAGCATGTGAACCCTATTTTGCTCCCATAAGCCCCACTAAATTCACACCCTCTAGCTCAAGTAAACCCTAGAAAGCATTCACCAATCTCCCCCGATCCTCACAAATGCACAGCTAGTGTCTGGCAAGTCTACACACATATAGTTGACACCAAATCACTCTTCCCAACCAGTTGTCTGCCTGCAGCCTATATAGATGCACACCGGGTGACAGACCACCAACTAGCTATATCACTTTCAAGACAGCATGAACTGCAATGAGAAACTGACAGAGATGCACTTTTAGTTGCTGATCCTACAGACATCCCAAAGCAAAATAAGCAGCAGGGAGAGGGAGGAAAAGAATGCAAATTGGAAAAGACAAAAAGGTTGCAGAGAAGAAAAAACATGCACTAAAACAAAGCAGAAATATCAGTCGCGGTGGTAGGTGCTCACACTTCAACAATGAAAGTGATCCAATAAACACAACCTACCATACAACAGTTTGTTCAGAACGCCAATCTAACCTAAAAGTACATTTGGGATAAAGGAGGCCTGGAGAGGGGAAAAGGATAGCTACATTCATCAGAAAAAGAAGCGGCGATGGAATCCTCTCGACCCTACTACATAATTTTGCACTTTTGAAGCTGTTTACTCCCAAACTTTCCTAAAACCCTAAGGGAAACAGTTTCATTTGTATAGGGAACTACAGAACAGTCTATCTGAACTAGTATTTCTTGTACTGTTAGAATTCATTGCATGCACTAGACTTTTCTGACCACTATCATTTTTAAGAAAGTAATAGAACAATGTCTGCTATACTTCCGCTTTGTCCTGCCCCTAGAAAACATCCACCACATAAATCGGTGGTCAGAGTTTTGGAATACTTGCTTTAAACACTAAAATTTCCCTGATAAATTCATTTGTTTCTCCTTAAAAACAGAGCTCATTTGGTATGAACTCATACCCACAGCAGGTCTACGCAATAGAACAAGAGATTCAGCTGATAGAAACATAGAATCATAGAATATGGTGACTAGGTGACCTCAGGCGGTCACCTAGTCCAACCCTCTGCTCAAAGCAGGACCAACATCAACTAAATCATCCCAGCCAAGGCTTTGTCAAGCCGGGCCTTAAAGCCTCTAAGGAAGGAGATTCCACCACCTCCCTAGGGAACCCATTCCAGTGATTCACCACCCTCCTAGTGGAATAGCGTTTCTCAATATCCAACCTAGACCTCCCCCACTGCAACTTGAGACCATTGCTTCTTGTTCTGTCATCTGCCACCACAGAGACCAGCCTAGCTCCATTCATTTATTGACATCGGATTTACTCATAGAGCAAAAGTACAAGCAATAAAATGGCTTTGGCTAGTTTTGTATTTAAAAATAGGCTTAAATGTATATCAGCAGACAGTGTTAAATTTTTGATTTGCTATTAGTCCCAGCTTATGAAACAATAAATTACTCTGATTACTACAGCTCCTGAGTGTGAGATGACAGCTATACTCTGTATCATGACGGCAGCCAGCCTAAAGACAGTAGTTTGGTAAATACTCAAGATGTGGATACTGGGCTTAATGGAAATTCTTTATATTGCAGGTATGTAACTAACAGGGAAAAAGATGAAGGCATCTTTGATTAAAAGGATCAATAAGTATATGGAGATATCCATAGGTATGCAGGGTACTTGTGATAGACTTGTGTTTTTATCAATTCTATTTTGAAGCATTGCTATCTCACACCTTGGTTTAGTCACATTTAGCCAAAACAAGGACAAAAACAATCACTCCTATCCTCCCCCATTTTTGTAACCAAGTTAAGGGCATTCATGCACTGCACTCTCTCAGACTGAAATGTTGGGACTAATGCCCTCTATTACACACTAAGGTATTCTCTCCCCCTCTCTTAGTTTGTAGAGAAGGGAGGCAAAAATTTAATCCCACCTTCAAATCCTGAAATCTTCCCTATAGAGATGCATGGCCATTCATACAGACAGTTTTAAAATTGCTTTCCATACCATTATATGGACTTGATTTGTCTGCAGGGATATGGGAGATTGACATTGTGTTCTGACATTTTTCAGGGGGTGATCCAACTTAAATGTGTATCTGACTACTGGGGGATGGGAGGGAGAGAGGAAGAAGAGGGTATATTTTTGGAATAGGGGAGGAAACTAATCTCACTCAAGAAGTCTCAGATGGTCAGGATTCAAAGGTACTTTCAAGTTACTATTCAAAACATTGCTTTGCTGAACTGGACAGATGAAATTACTGTGACATTACACCCCCATATTCTTCATAGAAATATGGTTAGGATATGAATATGGCATAACTAAGGTATACACAGGTCATCTTGCATAAAGTAAGATATCATTGGAAAGGTTATGATTTACTGAATGTGAGTATCCAATTTGTATGCATGTATCATTTCTGTATTTAAAGTTAGGAATATTGATTATATAACAATTACAACTCCTCATCCTCCCTGATTGAACTAACCTCATTATCCCTAGCCTGTTTCTTGCTTGCATATTTATACCTGCCTCTGGAAATTTCCACTACATGCATCTGAAGAAGTAGGTATTCACCCACGAAAGCTTATGCTCCAATACATCTGTTAGTCTATAAGGTGCCACAGGACTCTTTGCAGCAATTACAACTGTGTGTACTTGGGGAAACACCCACCATACAGTAAACAATCAGACTTAATGGACCATTGGAAAAAGACAATGAGTCTTTGAAGATGTGGATCACCCATCTGCCTGGAGTTCCTTCCTGTGGACACTGCAAATAAACCTGGTTTCATAGTTGCTTTGACACTGCAAGGTCAGGTGATAAGATCAACTGATCCAAAATACCACCTTGAACACTGCTGTTACTTTTCCTCTGTAGGGGGATGGGGATCAAACAAAGGTTTCCCGCCTTAGGTAAATCCTTTTTAAGGCTGGAGAGGGGGTTAATCTAGACTCTCCTCCATGGCCTACCCAAGAAGGACTGCTGAAAGTACCTGAAGGGACAAAGGAACTAACCTGAGGGGAAAGGCAGGGCAGGGGTGAGTCCAGATTGAGAAAGGGGTCCAGTCTGTAAGAAGAAATAACTGGAACTCCAAGCTACAGAAACTCTGCAACTTGCCTAAAATAACATTTAGGGTGAGAAATTACTTCTTGAAACCAGTCTCTTTAAGATCTTAAGCTTAGTATGCGTGTTTTCTTTTATTTGCTCAGTAATCTGCTTTGTTCTGTTTTCTATCCCTTATAATCACTTAAAATCTGCCTTTTATAGTTAATAAATTTGTTTTGTTTATTAAACCCAGTTTGTGCAATTTCCAACTTGGGAGTAGGGGGGACAAGAGGTTCTGCATCTCTCTCTTCATAAAATTCCGCCCTCTCCCTCAATGTGAGCATGCGCTGTGCAGATCTTTCTATACAGCACAAGACAGTATTATTTTGGGTTTATTCCCCAAAGGGGGTGTGTACGTGAGCGCTGGGTGTATCCTCTCACAGAGCTGACTTCAGTCTCTGTCTGCAGCTGCGTGTGGCCCTACCTCTCTGCGTGTGTGCTACAAGAGGCTGGACAGCCTAATTCAGGAAAACATGGAGAGGGAATCCAGGCTGGTGGAGCAGGAGGGACTCAGTGAAACCCCAGTACATCAGGTGTCATCCCAGAAGGGGGGTCCAACCCATCCCAATTATCACAACTTCCTTCCACATTTTACCTTTTTTTAAAAAGTCTACAATTTCCATTGCAACTTCTAAATATTTTTGAATTAACATCAAGTTTTGTTTTTTCCCTTCTGCCTCTTATAAGCCCTAAACTACATTTGGTAAAGTGAAAGTGTCCCTAGGGACATACAAACAAGCAAGCAAGCAATATTAAATGTAATCTCCGCTCTAAGCAAAGTAAAAGGAATGGTTGCCGAAAGGAGAGTGAAGAGTTATACTAAGAGAAAAGTACATTTCTAGCCCACAGGTTATTACAAGCAACTGAAATTCAAAAGATAATGATGCTCTCTAATTATCCTTTTTAAACTACCCTTGAACCATGAGAAGACACCTACTGACATCAAAAAATGCACAAGTGGATCAAAGGCAACACACAGCCCTTACTGTATTCACTTAATTGGAATAGTCACAAAAAGCTGCATTTCTAATCATCGATACAAGCAAATGTTCGGTAAAGTCAGCTATTATATCTGTGAACTCCAGCACAATAGCCAAGTTTACAAAACAGACACCAACTAGTATCTTGGAGTTTCAAATTTAAACATAAAATACAGACCGTAAAGATTTAACATGTATTGCATGATTTGTTTTACAATACTGCAATCATTATTAGTGTTCAAAATCAGAGGATATCTGTTCAGCTTGAATACTATTATCACTGCTTTGGGCATTAAAGTTGCAGTTAATTAAGTTTAATTGTAATTGACAAGGTTAACAAAGGAGCTAATGATCTGGGTGAACTATCAGGTTCGCTTAATGACACATGTGAAGTGTATAAAAGGATCATTAGATCCAGATCCCATACAATAAAATGAGGATACACATTCAGAAGGGGAGGACGTAGAATACGGGGAGCTTAGGTTTTTTAAATAATTTATTTTGATTTCTACAATAATAAAAGGGGCATCTATCCAGAGTTTTGGGCCCTCCCATACATTACAAAACCAGAAATAAATTAAACAGCAGCTTACCCCTCTGCCAGCCAACAGGACTAAACCTCCAACAAAACCATTTCCCTCCCCCTGCATTAAAAGGTACAATTAGATTAACCTTACAGCATGCCCTTCACACCAGAACACATGACTATTTAAGACTGAGGAAAGGAACGTATTACAGAGCTGAGGGACCCTCACAGAGAATACACTACCATCTCTTTTAATCATGCTCCACCTCTTAAATTAAGGAGATCCACCTAGCACACCTCCACTAATCACAACTGTGGCAATATGGCACAAGGAGAGAGGCAGTATCTCAAGCAGCAAGTTCCCAAGCTATTTAGGGCTTTATAGATCAAACAACATTTAAAATTCAATCAGGAAACCAAAAGGTAGCCTATGTAAATCACTGAGTACAGGTATCATGTGCTGCAACTGGGAAGTACCATTTAATAGGCAGACTGCGGCATTCTGCACTAGCCTTCGTTTCTGGACTGATTAAAGTTACAGCCCCATGCAGAATGTATTGTACTTATCCAGTCTTGGAGTGACAAAAGTATGTATCACAATAACAGGGTCCACATCCAAAAAACCTGTGAGTTTTCCAGCCAGGTGCAGACTGTAAAAAGCATTCCTAGACATTGCTGCCATATGATCATCTAACAGTACCTGGGGATGCAGTAACACACCACTTCACAAGTGGTGGGCACACCCTCTCAAACTTAGGTGTAGAAATAATCCTTACCATACCTTCCAATAGCTTCCTCCAACCTACCAACATCACCTCAGTTGTAGCCAGATAGGGGCATGGATAAAAGCTAGTGTAAGCGGGGGAATAGTCCCGCTATTGTGGGGAACTTTCCTCGTCTCTGCACTACCCCGGTGAAATGGGCTAGCGGAAGGATCTGAGTCCTCGCTCCCACCTCCTTTACCCAGAGGCCTCCCTGCCCTCGAGGACTCCCCTTGCACTCTCCTGTCTGGCAGAGTCCTCGTAACCCCAACAAGGCTGGGCCCAGGATTCCTGGGGGGCTCAACCCCCAACCTTGCTGTGGTCACCTAGGTCAGGGGCTAGGGTGTCCCCACTCCGGGGTGTACTCTCTAAACAGGATGCTTCCCTGACCCACTGATCACTGCATACAATTCAAAGCAAAGGCAAATTATTTAATTAACAATTAATTTGTAACAGGAATAAGGAAAAATGGGAAAGACTAATGAAAACACATCGCCCCGCTCTGTGGCAGGGAACATCCCAACAGTGTCTCTGCAATGTCAGGGCAGTTCAGTCTGTTCCTGTGTAAGTCCCAGGCTCCTTCTCAGGCCTTGGCTGTGCTGCAGGGACGCTGTGGCTTGGACACTTGCTCCGGCGGTGGCCACACGCTCGCAGGCTCTGGGTGGCAGGACCCTTCTTCCCAGCGTTGCCCCCGCCCCGTCGGGGTTACGATCCCCCTGCACGTCTGGCCTGCAGGGCCCCTTGGCTGAGGCGTCTCCTTGCGCTGGGCCCACTGCCCAGGGTTCCCCTCGCTCTCCCCAGCTGCTCACCGCACCCGGCTCCGGACTGCTCCAGCCCCAGCTCCACCGCTCTGCCTCAGCTCCAGCTCCTCTGCCTCAGCACGGCTGCTGCTGCTGCTCTGCCTCCAGCTGCCTGGGCTGCTGCCCTGGCCCCTCTGGCTGCTGCAGCTTCTCCCCCCAGGGCAGGTCTGTCTCCAGGCTGCAGCTTCTCCCCCCCAGGGCAGGTCTGTCTCTGGGCTGCAGCTTCTCCCCCCAGGGCAGGTCTGTCTCTGGGCTGCAGCTCTGCTCCCAGGGCAGGTCTGTGTCTCTGGGCTGCTTTTCTGGCCCCTCCAGATCTGGCCCAGCTCACCTCTGGCCTCTCCTTAGCTCGGCCCCACTCACTCTGACTCAGGCAACTTCAGCTCCCACGGAGGACGGGATTCACCCTGACCTCCTGACTCCCTGATTCGCCTGCCCGCCCTGTCAATCAGGCTGACCTGGAGCATTGGCCTCTCCCCATTGCCCCTGGGGACTGTCAGTCCCATCGACCCTTCCCCTTTTGGTACTGGGAGCTCTGAATGTTAGTAAGGGGATAACAGTCCCCTTACACTAGCAATCTCCCTCAGACACTGGACCAGGTGTTCAACAGTACTGTCTGGGCCAGGTGCAAACACAAATATAGATAGAAGATACATTATAGTAGATGTACTAAAAGATCTAAGAGATGACCCATTAAGCTGTCAAACAGAGATCAGAGTTTAATAGCGGAGGCTCCTTTCCTCATTCCTGGGCTGGAAGGGAAAGTTTTCCAGCTGATACGGTGTCTTAGATTTTAATAATTTTTGCTTTTTATATTTTGTACCTGCACCTAGACACAGTGATCAAGGTGATTAATAAAAGTCAACAAAACAAACCTATACAGTAAGACTGCCCGCAGTAGGTAGCAGCAATAGTTTTTGGGGTGCAGTGGGGGTGTCACCAAAATAAATCACATTTCTGACAAAAAACTGTGCGTGCTATTTGTTACTGTAAACAAGATAACTGAAAGCTTAAACATTTTTATTTTTTCTAATTTGTTTACTTTGTGCATTTCTGACAACACTTTCCGAGTAATCTTCATTGTCTCCCCTTTATTCTCAATTTTCTGTTTGGCAGGCTAACAGCAACAGGAGGGCAAAATACATTTGAGGGCATTTCTAGCTATCTAATGCAGTAAGTGTGTGTGTTTGTTTGGGGTTTGGTTTTTTTAACAAGTTAATCACACTCCCTCTTTTGTTCCTCTTTCCCAACCCCCCTCCATATGCTTCCCTGACAACTGGCTGAATTCTCCATGGGCTTGTCTATGGCACTTTACAGCGCTGCAACTTTCTTGCTCAGGGGTGTGAAAAAACACACCCATGAGCGCTGCAAGTTACTGGCATGTTACAGTGCCGAACAGACAGTGCACCAGCGCTGGTAGCCGCGCTGGTAGCTATGCCCCTCGTGGAGGTGGGTTTTTTTAGAGCGCTGGGAGAGCTCTCCCACTGCACTGTGCCACAACTACACAAGCCATGTTAAAGTACTGCCATGGCAGCGCTTTAAGGTTGCCAGTGTAGACAAGCCCCAGGACATCATTTCCCCACACTGGTGATGATGAGTTCCAGCCCTTACGGCGATGTCCACACTAGGAATCTTTAGCAAAAGCTTCCCAGTGGTAACACCAGTAGCATCCTAATGCAAACAAATTTTCAGCAGTTTCTTGTATTTTTATCATGTTAATTAACAACTGCTTAGAAGCTGTATTAATTAACAATACAGTGGTTAAGACTCCAGATGCTGCTGGAATCATATGTATATTAGGGCTCCCACCAATGGTGTCAAAAACAAAAACAAACAAAAAACCCCAACCCACTAATATTAAGGTTCCTTGGTATAGAAACAGACTAGGGCCATGTCGACAAAAATTATGTCAACCTAACTTACATCGGCATACAGCCACCACAGTTATTAAATCACTTGTGCGCGCGCATGTCACGGAGTCACCGGGGTGATGCTCTGGAACTGCTCCATATGAAGCCAGTCAGGACTCTGGGGTAGCATGACTCCTCTCTCTGAGCAGACTGTCGCCAGGGCAAGCACCTTACACAGCTTCGACCTTCCTGGGTCTGACCTCGAAGCATTCAGCATCCCCTTCCACACTGTGCGCTTCCCGCAACGAGTCTGCCCGGGCCCTCCCCCTGCGCCCCAAGCCAGCCAAGACTGACTCACTTCCAGCTGTCTGGTCCCTGCCCTGCCCGTTGCTCCTCCTCCAGCCTTTGTCTTGCTTCCCGGGCCAAGAGTCACCTGGTCTCATCCCCCTCCTGAGTCTCAGGTTACGAATGGACGGGCATGGCATCTGTGCAGACAGCTGGGACAGCCCCTAGTGAAGTCATACACCCTTTTTCCCCACGACCTAGACATTGGTGCAATACACAGGGAAACTGAGGCACACACAGCATACATGCAAAACAGTAAGGCTACATACAACATAACAAGGGGAAATTCCCACATCACATCTCTCCCCCCTTCAAGACCGATCTGAGCGGGGTCACTTTGGCCAGTGACCTGGGGAAGTTCAGGCCTCCCTCTCTGGGACAAAGCACCAGCTATAACTTTTGCACTCCCCTTAAAATGGACCACCTCCATCTCATAATCCTGGAAGGACAGACTCCACCTCAGGAGCTTGGCATTGGCCCCTCTCAGCTGGTGCAGCCACAGCAAGGCAAGTAGTCCAGATACACCATGAAGTGCCACCCAAATAGATCCAGCTGCAGCCTTTTAAGAGTCCACTCCATGGACAGACATTCCTTCTCTATACCTGCATAGGCCTGCTCCTGGGGAAGCAGCTTCCTGCTCAGGTACATGATGGGGTGTTTCTCCCCCTTTGCATTTGCCTGCCTCGGCACCACGCCCAGTCCTGTGTCTGGGGCAGCGGTGAACACCATAACGGGCTTGTCAAAGTCTGGGTTTCCCAGCACCGGGCCCTTGACCAGATCCTCCTTCAGCGTGCAGAGAGCCCTCTGGCACTGCCCAGTCCAGACCAGCTTGTCTGGATTAGCCTTCTTGCACAGCTCTGTGATGGAAGCCAACACAGAGCTAAAGTGGGGCACAAACCTCCAGTAGTGCCCCCCATCCCAATAAAGGCCTAGGCCTGTTTCTTAGTCTGGGGAGCAGGCCAGTCTCTTATCGCCCCCACCTTGGCCGGCTCTGGCTTCAGGCCGCTGCTCCCCACCTTCTGGTCCAGGTATGACCCCTCTGCCATCCCCACCTTGCACATCCCAGCTTTTACAGTCAGCCCTGCATCCTGGAGGCGACTCAGCCCGCTCTTCACCTGGTCCTCCCAGGTCTGGCTAATGGCACAAATATCATCCATGTACACTATGGTAAAATTCTCCATCCCCATCAGTAACTGATCCACCTGGCGCTGGTAGGTGACCGACACCTCCTTGAGGGCAAAAGGTAGGACTAGGGACTTGTACAGCCCCAAAAGGGTGACAAAATCAGGTTTCAACCTGGCATCTGGATCCAAAGGCACCTGCCAGTACCCTTTGGTGAGATCACTAGTCATGGGGTACCAAGTCCGTCCCCCCGCCCACACACAGAATCAGATCAACCCATTTTTCCTGAGGTCCAGCACCATATGAGAGGCCCCCGGGGCTGGTGGATGGCGGATCATCCCTAAAGCCAACATGTCTCTGACCTCTCCCTCCAGGGCCTGGGCTGTGTTCCCGGTTACTCTGAATGGGGCACACCTGATGGGAGGGTCAGCTCTGAGCTCCACCCAGTGGACACCTCCAGCTCTTAGTGAGTCCAGGCCAGTTGGAAAACAGCTGTTGGAAGGAATGCAGCATCTCTTTGATCTCTGACTGCTGGGCAGGGGTTAGCTGGTCAGAGAGTGGAATTGATTTCAGCAAGGGGCTGGCTCCTGTCTCAGGGAAGAGACCCACCAGGGGATCTTCCCCCTTCTCCCACTGGCCCCACACAGCCAGTACCAGCCTCTCTCTGTCACAGTACAGCTCCATTATGTTGACCTGGTACCCTCGGTGGCTGTGAGCCTGGTTGGGCAGTTCCACCAAATTATGTCAACCTAACTTATGTCAGCATGCAGCCACCACAGTTATTAAATCACTTGTGTGCACACACACTTGGCTCCTTGTGTCAGCACTGCGCATCCTCACCAGGACCGCTTGTATCAATTATATTGTCAGTGGGGGCATTGTGGAATGGCTCCTGAATGCCACTAACAGCCAATGTAAGCAGCACAGTGTCTACACAGATACTGCGTCAACCTAATTACATCAACCATGACTCTTCGCCACTCAGATAGGTGGTGTCACTAAATTGGCGTAGCGAGGCACTTACATTGGTGGGAGTCAAATTTAAGTGGGCACTTGTACAGCTAAGTGAACACAAGGCAACTTACATCAACCTAACCTAGTGCAGACCAGGCCTAAGGATGGCTCCTATTTAGTCTCCTCCTCATCCACAGCAGCAGTCCCTAGTAGAGGTAGATAAGCTGACTGCTTCTTCCTTGTTTCCACCTGCTTTTTCATACATCCAGGCTGCTCTTAGCAATCTTTGATGACAGCAAAGCAGCTGGAAACTAAATATCATCACATGACCAGCCTGCTCTCCAAAAAGCCAGCAGAGATAAAAAGTTAAAGTATCACAAACAAATCAAAACTATAAAGTAGCCTAGCAAAGATTATGCTAGGCATCATTAGATGTCTCTGGGCTCTAAACACTGGGGTTTTACAATTCAATCATTGTTTTCTTGCTAAAGTGCTGACATAGCTAGAAAGCTTGTTGCTTCATTGCTTTTCTATTTTAACTGTCCTTTAGCATTACTATTGCTAACAACATTATGGGTGGAATAAAACCTTTCAAAACACAGAAATTCAATTTCAAGTAGGTCATTCACTTACAAATAAACTGTTATTTATATTTGTCCCATGAAGCATCCTTTAACACTAATGAGGCATCATGTAATCATGCAGAATGTGATTTGAGCAAAGCCAACTAGTCTGCAAATACCGCAGTTTAGGGGTGAAGTTAAGGTTTCAAAAGCAGAGGCTGATGCTGAATATAAGTTTTCAGTTGGTTTTTAAAAAATGTTTGACATTAAATAACTATTCTTGTAAAAAAGTGTGACAAAGCCCTGCTTTTTAATGCTCTCCCCTGTCATTTCTTCCTCACTGTCCTCCTCCAACCTACAAAATTAATGATTAATATCACACACCATGCTGGTCTTGGTTACACACCTAAAGGGTGAAATAAAAAGCCCTTTTAAAATAAAATGCTTTTAAACACTATTCAAGAATACTTAGTTTCCATATCAGTAAGAATAAAGTTACTAACAATAACTTAACACTATAAAAAAAAAAAACCCCACACAGATTCACTTATCAAAACCCTATGCCAATGATTCTATAATTCTGAAAAAAAAAAAAATCTTATGTGGAGAAACCTACAAATAAAAAACACTCTACACATTAAACATGACTAACAAGTGGCACCAGTACCTCACTCATGAAAACTAAATTTCCCTTCACAATTTAAAGAAAAAGTTTGTCAAAGTGTATCAAAAGTATAGCAAAAAAAGTTTTTTTCTCTTAAAAAAGCTCATACTTTAACACGTGACCATGCCATTACTAAAAAAAGATACAGTTTCCACATATTATCCCTACAGAGTAGTTGAAAAAATTTGGAGCCTATATAGATATATATAGATATAGATATAGTCCAAAGTTTAAGTTGTGAAAACAAAAGAAGCATTTCAAAAAAGGAAAGTCATTTTCTAAAAAGAATGCAGTAAACCCTCAATGTAATAAAATATGATGCAAAATGCAGGCTGCTGACTGACTATGCTGTGACACAATGGGACACCACCTACTGACTGAGTTACAGCTGGAATGATTTTGACCCATTCGGAACTCCAATATTTCATGTTTCTCTGAATGTATAAATATCGACCCACTGTATGTTCCATTCTATGCATCCGATGAAGTGGGCTGTAGCCCATGAAAGCTTATGCTGAAATAAATTTGTTAGTCTCCAAGGTGCCACAAGTATTTCTTTCTTATTTTCTTTTTGCTGACACAGACTAACACGGCTACTACACTGAAACCTCCAATATTTATGTTACAGTTCTTTTCGGGGGGGGGGGGGGGGGGGGGGAGGCCTCAACACCCCTTTCCCCACAAAAAAAATTACTAATTCCATGCTCAAGTTAGAAAATGAGCTATACTTAACCTAGATAAATATTACAAAAACAAATTTATGTATTTTAATTGAAATTTCTAAGTGAATTCAATGCATGCTCAAACCGATTCCATGGTCATTTACAGCATTGTAGTTTGCTGATAGGAGTATGTGTAGAAGGAACAAAAAAATTAAGCGAATACTGGAGAGTATTAATGGAAAATAAATGTTGAATACATATTCATAAGTGTCCCACGGAGTTATTTCCTGCGGCCCGTCATAGGCACCGACTCCACTGGCAGCCAAGGTCCAGACATTACTGAGTGTTTATATTTTATTAAAACCCCTCTTTGCATTACAGTTTTTAAAAAGTTAATACTTTGACTTTTAATAGAATACTATATTACTCTTCATTTTTTTCCATTTTTGACTATACTTTTGTATCATTGTATGAAAAGGTTTCAGTGATGCAGCCCTCGGGCCAATTTACTACTTCTCATGTGGCCCTCGTGGTGATTTGAGTTTGAGGTCCCTGCCTTACACCAATCTTTAGTTACGAAATCAGATCATCCATGTGGGTATTTCATTAATGTTTGTGAGATGCACAGATACTAAAGTGAGGCATGCAAAAGAAAAGCAAGTCAGACAAAAAATTACAATCAGGGAACAAAAATATACCAAGGCCAAAGTACTCAATTTACTCAACAGCTTAAACTTTTGATATCAACTAGCCACAATGAACTGCTTGCAAATGAGTAACAGACGAAGATTTACTCACAGAAACTTGGCTAGTAGTTCTAAATATTAATTATTTTTTAAAATCAAGCTCTGTTCAAGACTGTCAAAACAGAAAGATAAAATATGTCAAATGAGTAGTTATGAATTATTTATCCAGCTCTAGCCAGAGCTCGGGAACTGCTGCCACTAAGGCAAACTTTCTAAAAGAGAGAGAGTATGTCCTTTCTTCACTAATGTCCATCTCCAATTTGGACCCAATCCTGATGTTCAGAGGAATTTGGAACTTGAAAGTAATGCAACATCTTCTCCATTATCTATAAATAGGAGATTTCTCACTTTTAATCTGCTCGTTCATTCAATAATGTCATAAGCCAATATTTGTGACATCACAATCACTTTTACAATAGGGAATGTACTACCACAATTGGTTTACACAGAGATGTTACAATCCATCAGGAGAAGCAAGAGGTTTGGAAAAAAAGAAAGCTTCCATTAATGTTACCATTAGAGTAATCAGCATAGATTAGTATCTGTGGAAGACAGAAATATGTGGTTCAGGTATTTTTAATGCATCTGCCTACCATACTTTGATATTATGCAAATAACTGACACTGCATATATTTAAAGTTTTTAGATTTTTTCAGTTAGAGCAATTTCAAATACTGTTGGACACTATGTTAGTAATAAGCAAGCCTTGACAAATCCACTTGCCAATGGCAAACTGTAAAACTTCTCTTGGTGAATTTACTCATCAGTTATTACAGAAGTAAGCTTTCATTTAAACAAAAATAAAACATCTAGCCCTTCTGGTAGCAAATAGCCTTCAGAATGTGCAGTAAACAGAGCAATGCAATGGTCTTCCTAAATCTGCATAAATCTGATAAAACAATCATGAACTGCCAAAGACCCAGATATGGGGAAGTTATTCTAGGGCTGAGGAACTTTCCCAATTCTTTAAGTCACTCCACAGTAGCTATTCTAGTCTCAAGGCTGGATTAATCTATACAACACTTGACCCAACATCTCTCAGAGGTAAAGGCTAGTTGATAGCCCCAAATCCATAGCGCACAACAATCCCCTCAGAGCTTGTACTCCTACACAGACTTTCCAAATACTGCCCAAACTCCTTTACAGAAGAACCATGTTGGAAATGCTACAACATAGCTTTCCATAGCAGAGAAGGATTTACTCTTATAACAGTCAAATTAGCTTCTACATGCCTGAGTGTTGTGTTGACTCTGGAGAGTTTCTGGGCCCATCTTTGTTCAATCCCTCAAAAATGCTATGTTTTGAATTTCCAAGGAACTTCAACCACCTAGAATCATAGAATCTCAAGGTTGGAAGGGACCTTAGGAAGTCATCTAGTCCAACCCCCTGCTCAAAGCAGGACCAATCCCCAATTTTTGTCCCATATCCCCAAATGGCCCCCTCAAGGATTGAACTCACAACCCTGGGTTTAGCAGGCCAATGCTCAAACCACTGAGCTATCTCTCCCCCCTACCCCATCCCTTCCCTTCCCTTTTGTCTAAAACCATGCAGAAAAAAAAAATCAAGCACCAATAGCAAGGCTTTCAACCAGCAAGTTTCTGGACTATTTGTCAATTTATTTTCCCTATCTTGAGAAAATGGGAAGGCATGGCATTGGTAGGAGAACATAACTACTGGCTTTTGCTGCTGATTTATTGCTATTTGTTGTGGATATGCTGATTAATGAAGGAGTTCTTCATTGTTGTATATTTCAAAAATTGTCAAAAAGCACCTAGATAAAAGGATGAGCACTATAATTTTATGTATTAAGTAAAAGAATAGCAGCAAGAGCACAATCACCTGACTTGAACTGTACAAATATAAAGTCAATAAGGAAGGACATCCCTACAAATCCATATATAACATTAGAGCCTCCCTGCTTAAAGGGCACTCATTTCAAAGTTTTTTACAGAAAGTGGCAAATTACTGGAAAACTAAGTTAGACAGGACATACACCACTTGAAATTGTATTGGAATAGACATGAGAGAACTGAAGTTTCAGGTTATCATCAGTTGCAATATCATCACATTCTGAAGTTCAGAACACTTTAGAAAAGTGTAAGAACAACTTTTTTAGAATAATTTTACAGTTCTGACACCATTCGTCCCTAATTATTTTGCAGACTGTATGCACTACAACTGAAGTGCAGCTGCCTCTGGGGTGGACAGCAGCAACCAACTGCTGCACAGCATATGCATGAAAAGGAATGGTTATCTAAGGCCACCAGAGCACGCCTCAATTCCTGTGAAAATGAACACAAGTTCTTTAACATCTCGTGTCTGCAACGACAATAGCAAAAAAGGAAACAGTTTTTCAAAGTTTGCAGCTATAGTGTAGACAATGGTCAAGATTGTTTACCATTATATTATCTAATCCTGTTTAATGTTACCTATTCTCTACCCCCTGCAAATATTCACAACCCCACTCACCAACAAAGCTTATGTACATCATTCCCCCAGTACTAGCATGGAAGGGGTTTGGGAGGGGAGCAGTAACAGGTGCATCAGGCAACAGATTGAGAACCTCCACTACACACACACACATATTCAATTTCTGGGGCTGAAAACAGTGGCAATTTTAAGTGCATACAATTCACAGATTCATAGAATCATAGACGATCAGGGTTGGAAGGGACCTTAGGAGGTCATCTAGTCCAACCCCCTGCTCAAAGCAGGACCAATCCCCCATTTTTGCCCCAGATCCCTAAATGGCCCCCTCAAGGATTGAACTCACAACCCTGGGTTGAGCAGGCCAATGCTCAAACCACTGAGCTATCCCTCCCCCTTAGTTCTAGATTATAGAACTAGAAGGGACCACTGTGATTATGTAGTGTTATTCCGGAGGTTAGACAACTCATAGAACTTCCCTGCATTAGTTCCCGCTTGCAGTAAAGCATTTGGGGGCGGGGATGAATCTTCAGAGTCACGCAGAACGCACCATTTACGTCTGTGCCCCATGCACACACTTAACTGCCAAGAGCACCAATCTCCATTTCCTATTCATGGTCCCCTACATATAGGCTTGGCAGGACTCCAATTTTTTAAAATACAATTTTTAAAACCAACCAGCTATATTATCCGTTAGGCGTTTATTGATTTACATTTGCAGTTGTGTAACATTACGGATGTTAAACATTTGCCCCATTTTTATCTATTTACATGTTCGCGGCAGGGACACATTATGGGGGGGGGGGGGGGGGGAGCTGAAGTCTTGACCACCACCAGATGCTGTGATTCACAAAGTCAAAGCTTACACTGGCAACATAACGTGTCAAAACACGCACAGCAACTACCCTTGGGTCGCACGGCGGGGCTCAGGCGGCACTTGGCTCTTTAGAGATGGAAATGCCGTGTTCGCCGGTTCGCCGTGGGAGCGCCCCGACATCGGCAGACGACACCGGCTCCCGGGTGCTGCGGCCGGGGTTTAAGCCCTCTCCCGCTCTGCCGGACTCGGCCAGGGGCAGGCCAGGGCGGGCTGCAGAGCTCCCCGCAGCGCGGGGTGGGTGTCGGGGAGGAGGCGCCCAGGAAGGGGACGGTCGGGGGGAGGGGGAGGTTGGGGGGGGGCCCCCCACATACCGCCCCATGCACGGCCCCGCCAAGCCCGGGGCCGGCGTTACCAGAGACAGACGGGGGGGGAGGGGGGTGCCATAGCCCCCCCCCCCCGCGCTGGCTGCAGGGGGGTGCCATAGCCCCCCCCCGCGCTGGCTGCAGGGGGGTGCCATAGCCCCCCCCCGCGCTGGCTGCAGGGGGGTGCCATAGCCCCCCCCCGCGCTGGCTGCAGGGGGGTGCCATAGCCCCCCCCCCCGCGCTGGCTGCAGGGGGGTGCCATAGCCCCCCCCCCGCTGGCTGCAGGAGTCCCTGCTGGGCACCCGGGGGGGTTCCCGCCTGAGGGGGAGTCGGGGCAGCCCAAGAACCAGGCGCCGAGCCCCCCGGGGATGGCAGCGGCAGTTGGGGGTGCCCGGGGGGGGGGGGGGGCTCACCCCGCTGCTCCTTCAGCGCCATGACGGAGGCCAGGTAATGCGCCGCGTCGAAGAAGGGGAACATGGGCAGGCGGGAGAAGCGCAGCGGCACCTGCCCCAGCTCCATGGCGGCGGCGGCGGCTCCTCCTTGGCCCGGGCCTGGCCCTGGCTCACGCGCCGCCCGAACAGCTGCGGGGCGGGGAGAAGGGAGGGCGCCGGGGGTTCATTGGTGGGACCAGCTCGGGGGGCGGGACCTGCTAGGGGGAGGGCGGTTGCTAGGGGCAATGGAGGGGGCGGGGACCTGCTGTGGGGGGCGGGTTGCTAGGGGCAGAGGAGGGGGCGGGACATGCCGTGGGGGGCGGGTTGCTAGGGGCAGAGGAGGGGGGCGAGGAGCTGCTGTGGGGGGCGGGTTGCTAGGGGCAGAGGAGGGGGCGGGGACCTGCTGTGGGGGGCGGGTTGCTAGGGGCAGAGGAGGGGGCGGGACATGCCGTGGGGGGCGGGTTGCTAGGGGCAGAGGAGGGGGGCGAGGAGCTGCTGTGGGGGGCGGGTTGCTAGGGGCAGAGGAGGGGGCGGGGACCTGCTGTGGGGGGCGGGTTGCTAGGGGCAGAGGAGGGGGCGGGGAGATGCTGTGGGGGGCGGGTTGCTAGGGGCAGAGGAGGGGGCGGGGACCTGCTGTGGGGGGCGGGTTGCTAGGGGCAGAGGAGGGGGCGGGGACCTGCTGTGGGGGGCGGGTTGCTAGGGGCAGAGGAGGGGGCGGGGAGATGCTGTGGGGGGCGGGTTGCTAGGGGCAGAGGAGGGGGCGGGGACCTGCTGTGGGGGGCGGGTTGCTAGGGGCAGAGGAGGGGGCGGGGATCTGCTGTGGGGGGCGGGTTGCTGGGGCAGAGGAGGGGGCGGGGAGATGCTGTGGGGGGCGGGATCTGCTGTGGGGGGCGCGTTGCTAGGGGCAGAAGAGGGGGGCGGGTTGCTGGGGGGGTTCAGGGAGCTGCATGGGGGGAGCTGTTATCTCTATGGCCATGGGAGGGCTCAGGTACCTATGGGGATGGGCTGCTCAAGGCAGGGATTAGGGGGATTGAGGGAACATCTGCTGGGGGAATTACAGAACCCGTACGTGGGGAATGAGGGACCTGAATGGGAAGGGGGGGGGGGTTGGTAGGGGGATTAGGGAACTTTATGGTTATGGGAAGGAGGGAATCTACTGCATGAATTAAGAGCCAGTGTGGGTGTGGGGGGTATTTGGCACCTGTCTGGGCATGAGACGGGAGGTTGGTAGTATGATGACCAGACAACAACTGTGAAAAATCAGGACAGGGATGGGGGAGTAATAGGAGCCTATATAAGAGAAAGACCCCAAAATCGGGACATCTGGTCACCCTAGTTGGTAGGGAGAATAGGGACCTTTATGTGTATGGGGCGTGAGGGAATCTGATGGGTGCAGGGGGATTAGGAACTGGTATGAGGGTTGGGGGTGAGGTTTTACTGGGTGAAGGGGGATTTGAGACCTGTACCGAGATAAACACTGTACATTCCTTAAACAGCTTTTGCTTTCATCACAGGTCTTGAATCCTACATCACTTTAGAAAAACCTCTTGAAATTCTACCAGTAAATATCAAGTGGTTAGAGGAACAGGGGAGTTCCTTTCCCTGTGTAACAAAGCTTTCCTGCTCGTACTATACTCAAAGTGTATTTACATTACTACTACCTCTCCCTCCACACATGCACAACAACAGAAGGTACTGTGTGTGTTTTTCTTTTAGCAGCCTTGCCTAATGTTTTGACCCTTTAAAATCTAAGCACGTTTACAAAAAAGTTGCCTCTTCACAGACGTTAACTCAAGATATGTGCACTTGACCAGGGGCGGTGAGTTGTATGGGCCCATGGTGCCCGGGCTTCAGCTATAGTCAGGGCCCAGGGGCCTGGCTCCACCAATGTTTGGGGCCAGGTCTATAGAGAAATTACTTGAACTGTTTTTCCAATGAACATGCATCCGAAACACTGAAGTCAATGGAGTTACCTTAAGGAAAACAATAGTTGAATCTTATTAAATAATGTCAGAATTTAACAAGAAAATCCCGGTATGGTCAGAAATAAATAAAGTACAATAAGCAAGATATCATGCTCCCTTCCAAGACAGAAAGCATACACCAGACTGCTGTTCCATCACTTCTGAGAGCAAGGATGAATCTTTATTGTTGATCGTTTTAATGAAATTCTTATATCTCCCAAGCATCTGATCACATATCTGCACCTCAGTTGCCCTCCACCTCTGTGATGGTCTGTAGTCTCCCCCTGCTGGGCAGATAATGTGTCTTGTTAGGGTTTAGCCCTCCAGCCAAACCTCAGGTAGAGTCCTTCCCCTTTCAAGGCTCACAACCATAAATAGTCTCCAAGCTAACTAAGCAGTTCCTTACACTGATGATATATATGGGGGGCGTCCCTCCTTGGAAGCCCGCTCCCCGAAGCCCCAAAATAAATTGGTAAACCCACCAGTCCTCCAGTGCCTACTAGTGCTATGTGACTAACTCCCATGATTTTATCACAAGTCTCATGATATATGATGTTTTACTTAAAGCTCCTGCATCATACAGATCCATAAATTGTCTGCTTCTGGCAAAGTGATTACATGACAAGCTCAATTTTCATTTAAAAAACAAAAGTAAGTTTCTAGCCCTCAGGAATGCAGAGAAAAGTGTGAAAACGTGACCTGAGTGCACCCAAAGGGCTCAGACCCCAAATAAACAGAACCAAAATGTGTTTGGTTTTTTTATTATATTTTTTTGTAAATCCCATTCCATTTTGCGGCCTGACTCATGGTTTTTTAACACCTGGGGTTGGCAATCCTGCTAAGGGTACATTTTCCTTCTTGTTGCACCCCCCTTCAGCTGCCTTCTATGGCCTTACTTCTCACACACTTTCCACAGCTTCCTGGGTTTCATGCTTCTTTTTCCTCTCTTAACAGAACCTTTTAACCAGATTCTTGTTCCCCTGGTTTTTGGGCTTCTTGCCACCAAGCACTTCCTAAATCCTTCTCCAATAATATCACCCCTCAGCTTTTATATGGCCCCAGTACACTCATCTCATTATTCCCTTTTGATCAGGTGATCCAGGAGTACACTTCTCTCCTGAGGAACTACATTTCCTGAAATTGCATTCTATTAAAGGGACCAGTAATCTCCCCTATCTTAGCAGGACCTGACCTTAAAGGGCTCACCATGCTCTGCCATACTTCCCATCCTTTCCAGGGTAGAAGGACTATGGTTATATTTTTTGTGATGTAAATCGTACACTGTAGGAGGGGAGTGGGTGATGAATAAGGTATACAGGATGGGCTGTGCTGTGAGGTGATTGGTTGAGTGGTACACAGAGGAATGATACCTGTTGAAGGCCATGGTAGAGGAACAAGAAGAGATTTTAGTTGGATGGCTGGGTATTCCATGAGCTGAGGGGTGTTTCCCCAGCTTCTCCTGGTCCTGACTAGATACCCTTGCCTTAATGTCGGGGCAAGGGTGGATGATAGGTGCATACAACGTCCCTCCAACCCAGCAAGGGCCAGTGGGAATTTTAAAAATAGGAGGCAGGCTGATCATTTTTGTGATCTGGACTTTGCTTCAGGAATATTTTCTGTAAGCATAGCAAGCGGAGCAAAGGTTCTTGGACCAGGGTATATTCATTAACTATGAGGGATGAGCTGTGGAATAATTCCAGCAACAGAGATGAGATCCAGGTGATTGGAGGCTTGAGGTTCCAGAAGCAACCTGTGTAGGGGAGGGACTGCACCATTCAAAGGACACCCTCAAGTGAGAACCAGTCTAACCCCACTTCTGGTTGCCCATACTTTCCTGGCCTCATCCGTGACAACCATTCCAACTCCTTCCAGCAGCTGCTCAATCATCCTGCACCCCAACAATGAGCCCTCTTGCTTTGCTTCTTGCCATAAGTGTTATATAAAAAATTCTCCCAGTTGGTCTCTGCAGTGATTCTTAAATTAGAGGAAGACAGAGTTGTAACTAAGCTGCTCTTCGATTATCCCAGTTACTAGAAGAGAATTTTGGAAAACTCTTATAATTGTTATATTTGTATTATACTTATGTCCAGATCAGGGCTCCATTGTGCCAGACACTACACATATGCACAGTGAGAGACAGTCTCTGCCTCCGAGGAACTTACAGTGTAAATAGATAGGACAGGAAAAAGGAGGGAAATACTATTTCCCCAATTTTACAGATAGGGAACTGAGGCACAGAGAGATTAAATGACTGGACCAATGTTATACCAATAAAATAAAAACCAGCAGGATCTTATTAAAGGGAATAAGACAAAATGTCACATTTATTGTGACTACAAAAATAATTATAGTAAGCAGTTAGTTATAGCTATAACATTTCATTTGGTTTCACGTTCGTTCACACACACACACACACACACACACACACACACACACACACACACACACACACACACACACACACACACACACACACACACACACACACACACACACACACACACACACACACACACAGGTTCTGCAGCTGCTAGATAGTTACCAGTCCTGAATGTAGCTTGAGTTCGTGGCTTGGGTTTGCAGCTTGGGTTCGTAGCTTTGGGCTGCTAACTAGCCAGGAAAGCCAGGCACAAGGAAGGGCTGGGTCTCTGTTGGGCGTACACTGATGCCCTTCCATGTTGGCAGCAGAATGTTACCCTTCAAGTCTTCCATGTCACCCATCCTTTCTTAAAGGCTTTTACTTTGAATCCAGAGTTTATAGGTCTTGCTGTGTCACCCTGCTTCTGGGTTGGGTGTGACTGATCACCCGTCAATTGCAGACATGACTTTCAGCCTGGGACCTGGCTTTGATTTCCTTCAATTGTACCTTTGTTCTTTTCTCTTTAGGGTGGACTCTTCTTGCTTTGTCAGGGCTGTTGTCTGCATCTTCAGTCGTTGGTGTTTATGCTTTATTTCATCAGGATAGGCTGGGGCTGGAGGCTGATTCCATCATCCATACATACCTCATTCACACATCTAAACTAAACTAATAAGATTACATCAGGGTTTTGCAAAATGAGGTTGCAGCAGGTTTTTACAAACTGGAGTGAGCATTTTAAAATGGAGTTTGAGTTACAATATGAACAAGTGGAAGGAATGGCAAACAGTGAACAGAAGTTACAATATAGACAAGTATAATGAATGGCAAACAGTGGGCAGAAGTTACAGTGTTGAAACAGTGCAAGTTCCAGTGTTTTAAGCAGCAATTGGATTGAAAGTGAAACTTACAAGGGCAACTGGCTGAACAGCTATGGTTCTTAACAAGCAGCTTAATTGTCAATTAGCCAGTTATTGGGGTACCCAGTTTTAGGAATGAATGTAGTTTCATTCATAAAACTTTACTTATGAAGTTATATTAATAAAGTGAACAATTACACACAATTTCATTTATCAGTTCTACACCAATGTCAAACAGCCAATCTGTGGCAGAGCTGTGAACTGAACCCAGATCTCCTAAATCTCAGTTCCAGGACAATGTCGTAATCACATGATCATCCTTACTCTCTATATACAACTATTAATATGAAGATCACTTCTCAGGAAAAGCAGTTGAAGCACAAATTGTTAATATATTTTGACCTGTCCTTATAAAAATGGAAATCATAGGTCATTTTCTACTGTAGAATTTTGCTTAGCAAATCTTCAGGTATAGTGTGATTCAGTAGGAAGTTAGTAAAATTGCATCTCTGTCCTAAGGCAGTAATGAGTAAAAATCTAATTTTTTCTTCCATTAAATGAACTGTGATACGTCTGCACAGCTGTATCCATCAAAGAATACCTGATAATGTTTTATAGGATGTTAATTTACATGCTTCTTCCAGTCAGTCACTGACTAAAGAAAGAAATATCCTTTCTAGGTTACTTTACTCTTTGCAGTACTGCTTCTTTTCCACTGAGTGGCATCAGGTTCATTTCCGAGAAGCAAAAGCAATTCAAACAACTTGCATGTGGTCATGGGACACGGGGGAGGGAGAGAAAATGGCAATAGGTACATTTAGGAAGCCACTTTAAAAGTACTCATTACTTTGTTATACAGTACTAGATGTTCCTTTGGAGAGGGGCCTTCAGCATGTTATACTAATGATTCCCTCTCTTGTGGAATGAGGGAGACCCAGGTGCCGAAGATGGTTAGAACCCTGGACAGATACAAAATTTGTATCTGCATCCAATCTGCAACCCGCACACATGATCGGCGGATATCAAGGGATATCAGCAGATTTTCAGGGTTCTAAAGACAGTAGTGGGCCATGCCTGATTTTATGGTCTGGGTGGGAACAGTTTTTAAATGAAACACCAACATGAGAGTGGCAATCAGTTCTCTTACTTCCTGGAAGTGTAAGAGAAGGAACTGGATGCTGGATGTGTTTTGACAATTTAAAAAAAGGTTTGCTTCTGATGCAACGAGAGAGAGAGAGGGAGACTACCAGTGTCCAGTTGTTACTGAAAAGAAAGGAGTGCGGCAGACGGGCTCTTCATCTCATTGTGGAAAAAATTACTTCACCAAAAATAAATCAGGCATGAGCAACACATGGTCAGTGCTAGTGCTGGATTGGAATCTGATCTAGAAAAAAACAACTGGCCACAGACTTTCCAGAGATCAAAGATACTTCAAGAGTAATTAGAAGATGGCAGATGAAGAGCATATACCTGTAATTAATCATATCCAGCCTTCTACCTGATATGCAACCACTCAGAGAGCTGATGACTCCCCTGGTGTGGAATGAGGAAAAACAAAGGTGTGGAAGATGGTAGAGGTGCAGGCCGAATGGTATGCCTGCAGCACTTTTAGATAAACTTCACGATGCATGGGAGACTGGGCATCAGATGCCTTTACCGCCTCAGACCTAACAGAAATTGGGGGAGAGGAGAGCGCACTCATCAGCATGGCAAGGCATTCAGCTTTATGGCATGAGTATGGAATTCACGGTCAGCTCCCCAGAGCACAAGCCTGGAATGGTTCTACAGCCAAAGAAATGTTTGGATGAACTTCCACCTAAAGCAAAACAAGTGTTGCCTTAGACACCTGCGCTTCACTGACCATCCCTTACACGTGCCTAAGAAATATTTTGACAGCTGGAATTTCCCTTTCTGAACAAAAATGGGACTTTGAGAAAGGTGTCCAAGTGCATGTTGACTTTGTGACAGAATATCCCCAAATCCCGCACCCCATCACAACAGAAAGTGGCAGTTTAAAAGACAGACACCATCATCCTGTGACTCTCCAGGTCTTGCAAAGGAGGCTGGAGACATACAACAAGGTACTAATTCCATACCTCATGGTGGAGAATGTAGCCATGGTAAAAAGGACTGGTTGCTTCTTTTCTAGTAAAGTTGCTAGTGAGAATTGGATATACTTATTTAACCTTTAATATCTTCATGTCTGGGATCCTTGCCGGGGGTTGAAGTCCGAACCTGGCAACAGGGCCCAGCAGTGAGAGTCAACAGCTGTGTCGCCCAATGGCGAGAGTCAATGGCTGGGGGGTCGGGGAACCCAAACCTTCCCGGCTTTACCGGGTTCCGATCCAGGGCCCTGTGAGTAATGGTTCACCTGTACAGCCAGGGCCCCTCGTGCCTGCTCCCTGAGCCCCTTCCTATTCCGACTGACGCCGCTGGTCTGTGTCCGGATTCCCCCTGGAGTTCTCTCTGTTCATGCTCCGAAGGGTTTCCCTCTATCAGTCATGGCCCGTCATTCCCATCCCTGTGGATGAAGGGCCTGCAGTGGCTTAGTGGTTGGGCCTGGTCCCAGCCACATGGAGCCCCGGCGGCATCTCTGCAGAAACTTAGCCTAGGCTGAACCGAGCTGCTCCCTTTTGAGACCCGCCTCCACTGTGAGCACGCCTAGCAGGTGCAGCTGGGCAGGGCCTTCTTGGACCCAGAGCTGCTCCTTAACCCTCGGTTCACCAGTGTGGAGCTCATGCATCCCATCACAGTCCTACAGACACCGAGCTGGGGTTTGGGGAGGATGTCTCAGGGAAGCACCCAAGGAGAAGAATTCAAATCAACCCCATGTCAGATCCCCAACAACCAGGACATTACAAATATTCAAAAATTGTGGCATTTTTTGGTTTGATTTTTTGTGCCTTTGTGAAGAAGCCTCTCAACCCCCAATCTGCGTGCAGTCATTCCAGGGTCAAATATAACCTTGATACACATTCAAAACCATAGGAGTTCCACTGGCTTCTTACCCACTCCTATTCCCTGGTGTGCAGGGAGCTGCCAATCTCTCCTCCGCCATCCTCTCATCCATGTATTGTCTCCCTCCCTCCCCTCCCCTTCACACACAGTCTCCTGCCTCATTTGCATTCTCCCGACAGGCTCCCACACAGCCTTCTGTCCTCCACATGCCCCCTACATTCACCTGTTCCCATATTTTCCCTCACATTCTCCTCTCTCTACCATCAGCTATTCCCCTGCATCCACTCAGTCTCCCCCTTTCAACTCCCATAGTCTCTTTCCTCATTCCCCATCACCCATCTGCCTCTTACTCCCCCACAGTACCATCACACAGTCTCCTCCTGCAATTCACATTCTACTGTCCCCCCTCAATCACTTCCTGCACCCCACATTCCCCATCCACAGCCTTTCTGATCCTTACATTTCCATTCCACAGTCTCCCCCTGTGTCCCATTCTGTCTCTTTTGCTTCTCACATTCCTCTGCACTGCCCTCGGTCTACTGCTGCATCCCACGTTCACTACATCCCTACTCTCCCTGCTCCACCTCACATTTCCCCATCACTTCCAAGCTTCCCTCCTGTTCCTCCCCTCGCTTCCTCCTGCAGGTTACATGCATCTGTCTCCTTGCAGTTTTCTGTCCAAGCACATATTTGCTTAAGTGCTTTAAAGCGTCACAGAATAGGTTGCCTGGTAGTGTAAGGATAAGGCCTTTGTAGGCAGCCATATTGTAAGGCATAAAGCCTAAGGCCTTTGTCTGCGGCCAGATTAGAAGGCAGCAGCCATTAGCTGAGAAGCAGGAAGTCACATCCTCACATTCCATCTAAATTACATTTAAACAGTGTAATATCAGGCTGTTAAGGAGACCCCATCCTAATGGCCCCCATTATCTCCTGATAAAGAAACAGATCTTAAAATGGTTAAAGTAAACTTAGTTTGACAGCATTCTGTCTGTCAAGAAACCACTTATCAACAGTTGTGGTTGTGAAATCCTCATTTCTTTATTGTTTTGTCGTAATGGTCCCCACTTCCCTATTGTTTATCTGTACGGTCTCTGTCTGGTTCTTTAATTGTTTCTGTCTGTTACATAATTAATTTTGCTAGGTGTAAATTAATTAAGATGGTGAGGTAGGATTGGTTAGAGAATTTTGTTACACTATGTTAGGATTGGTTAGTAAAATTTTAGTATAATGATTGGTTAAGGTACAGCTAAAAAGGACTCAAATTTCGCTATATAAACTGGGGTCCAAAAGGAAGTTCTTTGGGAACAAACTCCAGGACACAGCCCCGAGATCAGAGCTGCCGGATCTCAACACTCTGCCAATGACACCGTGCAGAAACTGGAGTCCCCCAGATGGACCTGATCCTGACTGGTCATCAAGAAAAGTTCATCTATCTTCATAGGTGCTGACTTTCGTCTGCACCGGTGGGTGCTAGCGCCCCCGGTCCCGCCCCAACTCCACCCCCACCCCTTCCCCAAATCCCCACCCCCACCTCCTCCCCCAGGCGCGCTGCATCCCTCCACCCCCCAAGGGGAGCGGGGGGTGGAAAGAAGCAGAACAGCACATACAGTAATGGCAAAGTTCTTGGCTCAGGCTTGTAGCAGGGATGGAATAAATTGCTGGCTTAAGTCAAGTCTCCGGAGCACATTCACAGCTTGGATGGGTCATTCAGTCCATTGTTCAGAGCTTCAGTTTATAGCAAAGTTCCTCCAAAGGTAAGAAGCAGGATTGAAGACCAAGTGGAGGTGTTTCCAGGGCCTTTTGTAGCTTTTGCCATATGGAGGGTATTCCATTGTTCTTACTGTAAAAAATTACAGCAACAAGATGGAGTTTGGAGTCACGTGGGCAAGTCACATGTTCATGCCCAATTTCCCTCAGTTACTGCAAGAAGCCATTACCTACACTCCAGACAGCACGTTTACATGACAGTCCACTCAGTGTAGATGGGCGTCTCCCATGGTCCATTGTCAACCAAGTTTTTTTTGAAGAGCCACTTAATTCAAATAGTCCAAGATGTGCTGGATGTTACCTTGGGGCATTACCCCGGGAGCAAATGTTTGAAATCCAAGCATAGAACCAATACTTAACTTCAAATACAAAAATGATACATGCATACAGATAGCATAATCATAACCTTTTCATAAACACCTCACTCAGCAGCCTTTGTACAATATTTGCTGTAAATATGTAACTGTGGTTGCAACAATGATCTATATGGTCATATTTTGCTGGCACATGATGGCATATATCACATTGGTAGATGTGCAGGTGAACGAGCCCCTGATGGTGTGGCTGATGTGATTAGGTCCTATGATGGTGTTCCTTGAATAGATATGTGGACATAGTTGGCACCAGGGTTTGTTGCAGGGTTTGGTTCCTGGGTTGGTGTTTTTGTTGTGTGGTGTGTAGTTACTGGTGAGTATTTGCTTCAGGTTGGGGGGCTGTCTGTAAGCGAGGACTGGTCTGTCCCACAAGGTCTGTGAGAGTGAGGGATCATCTTTCAGGATAGATTGTAGATCCTTGATGATGCGCTGGAGAGGTTTTAGTTGGGGGCTGTAGGTGACAGCTAGTGGCGTTCTGTTACTTTCTTTGTTGGGCCTGTCCTGTAGTAGGTGACTTCTGGGTACTCTTCTGGCTCTGTCAATCTGTTTCTTCACTTCAGCAGGTGGGTATTGTAGTTTTAAGAATGCTTGATAGAGATCCTGTAGGTGTTTGTCTCTGTCTGAAGGACTGGAGCAAATGTGGTTGTATCTTAGAGCTTGGCTGTAGACAATGGATCGTGTGGTGTGTCCTGGATGGAAGCTGGAGGCATGTAGGTAAGTATAGCGGTCAGTAGGTTTCCGGTATAGGGTGGTGTTTATGTGACCATCGCTTATTAGCACTGTGGTGTCTAGGGACGTGGACCTCTGGTCCAGGCTGAGGTTGATAGTGGGGTGGAAATTGTTGAAATCCTGGTGGAATTCCTCAAGGGCCTCCTTCCCTTGGGTCCAGATGATGAAGATGTCATCAATGTAGCGCAAGTAGAGTAGGGGCGTTAGGGGACGAGAGATAAGGAAGCGTTGTTCTAAGTCAGCCATAGAAATGTTGGCATACTGTGAGGCCATGCGGGTACCCATACTGTGATGGGTACCCACATGGCCCCACAGTATGCCAGCATTTTTATGGCTGACTTAGAACATGAAAGCTTATGCCCAAATAAATTTGTTAGTCTCTAAGGTGCCACAAGGACTCCTCGTTGTTACTACAATGAAACCCTACATCAAATGTGAATTATGTCCTGGCAAGATTTTTTTTTAAAGAATATTTCTCCCTCTTAAAAGTACTTTCCCCACCTTTAAACAATTTAAAATGTTCACAAGTGTTTTTTAAAGCCACAGGGCTAATATTTTCCCTCCCTCAGCCTCCTCCCATGCCCCCATTCCCCTGCCCCTCCCTCACCCTCTTCTTGTGCCTCCACATTCCCCTGCCCCTCCCTTAACCTCCTCCCATGCACCCCCCATTCCCCTTGACCTCTCTCAGCCCCCTCCTGCACCCCCACATTGCCCTGCCCCCCTCAGGCTCCTCCTATGTCCCCACATTCCTCTGAACCCCTCAGCCTCCTCCTGTGCCCCCACATTTCCCTGCGCCTCCCTCACCCTCTTCCTGTGCCCTCACATTCCCCTGCCCCTCCCTTAACCTCCTCCCATGCCCCCCCATTCCCCTTGACCTCTTTCAGCCTTCTCCTGAACCCCCACATTGCCCTCCCCCCCTCAGGCTCCTCCCATGTCCCCACATTCCTCTGCACCCCTCAGCCTCCTCCTGTGCCCCCACATTTCCCTGCCCCTCCCTCAACCTCCTCCCATGCCCCCCCATTCCCCTTGACCTCTTTCAGCCTTCTCCTGAACCCCCACATTGCCCTCCCCCCCTCAGGCTCCTCCCATGTCCACACATTCCTCTGCAACTCTCAGCCTCCTCCTGTGCCCCCACATTTCCCTGCCCCTCCCTCAACCTCCTCCCATGCCCCCCCATTCCCCTTGACCTCTTTCAGCCTTCTCCTGAACCCCCACATTGCCCTTCCCCCCTCAGGCTCCTCCCATGTCCCCACATTCCTCCGCACCCCTCAGCCGCCTCCTGTGCCCCCACATTTCCCTGCCCCTTCCTTAGCCTGCTCCTGTGCCCCCATTCCCCTGCTCCTCATTCAGCCTCTGCCCACCCCCCCACATTGCCCTGCCCCTTCTCCAGCCTCCTCCCATGTCCCCACATTCCCCTGCCCAATTTTCAGCCTCCTCCAGTTCCCCACATTCCCCTGCCCCTTCCTTAGCCTCCACCTGCCCCCTACACTCCCCAACCCTTCCGTCAACCTCCTCCCGAACCTCCACATTGCCCTGCCCCGCCCTCAGCCTCCTCCTGCACCCCCACATTCCCCTGCCCTCTCCCCTCAGCCTCCTCCCACACCCCCACATTCCCTTACCCAACCTTCAGCCTCCTCCCATGTCCCCACATTCTCCTGCTCCCCCTCGGCTTCTTCCTGGACCCCCACATTCCCATGCACCATCCAGCCCCCTCCTATGCCCACACGTATTCCTCGGTGCCTCTTTATGCTTTCCTGGCATATCCCCCTTTTGCCACATCCAGGGTCCATATTCCCTGTCCCTTTTCAGCCTCTTCTCTCCTGAGTCCTTCTGCCGCCCCCTCAGTGTCTTCCTTCTCCTCTTGCCCCTCACATTAACATCCCAACCAAGTCTCCCCCGTCTACGTCTCACCCAGTGCGCTCGCCCACCTCCCACACCTCAGGGAAAGGATCTGTCCCTGTTTTCATGGTAACCCCCAAGGAGGAGATGTTTGTAGCACCCTCAAGGTGGGAACAGAGGACTGCAAACAAGAGTTGACTGGCCCTAATCAACACCTGAGCTTTGCTACAATTCAAAGCCTGGTAAGTTCAGAGCAAGGTACTGTACACATTCATAACGAGACCGTAAAACAACCACCCGCACAGCCTCGAAAACACTCGCTTCTGTTTAAAGTAAAAATGCAAATTTCCTCTCTCAGCTCATACAAGATGGAACATCCAGGCCAGGCTCTGGCTGCTATGGGTTAAATCATTGTTAATTAAGACAGGTTTACAACTGTCTTTTTATTTTCCATAGCATACCAGTGAATGTCAAATGCCAGAATGGACTCAAAGCCTGATTTATTGGTTATATCGCCATTCCACCAAACACTTGCAGCAAACAACCCCCTACTAGAATACACTCTGCTGCTGGATGGGTTGGGAGAGGTAAATTACCACAGGATTTGAAACTTCCGATTGTCTTAGATTTAGCACAGTTTCTCTAAACAGATATATTTGTGTACAACACAAGCATAGCTCATACAACCAGCATGTGTTTTGGTTCGTATCAGATAGAGACTCAGAGACATTTGCATGTATATTATAAACATAACTTGCTTTATATATTTTTCCTTCACATCAGAGAGATGCCAGTTACTATGCAGCAAATCTAAACAATACACTCTTTATGGTTAAATTTAACCTGTTAATCCTATTTCACTTGTGTGGGGTTTTTTCCCCATTGCCTACTCACTGCTCTGCTGGAGCTAATTTTGTTGAATATTGCTGTATAAATTATCATCCCCCCTCTGACATAATGTGAATTTAAAGCACCTGTCAAGGCTGATTCCCCACTCTGGCACTTTGAGTGCAGAAGGTGGGGGCCCACAAGGATTCTAAAAATTAATACTGGCCTCTCCAGGCTGGTATTAAATTCCCAAGGTTACAGCTTCTCTCTGACTTTGGATGGGTAGATGCTGCCACCACCCAAGTGCAGAACCCCCTTGAGAGCCCAGGAAGGCGCACTTGGGAATTCCTTCCTGTGGGGTACCCTCAAGCTCTTTCATCCTCCCCCCCACCCCCTGTCCGGGGAAGAGCTGAGAAAGAAAAAAAAAGAAATCAGCTGTTGCCACCAGCTAAATAAACAACATGCGCACAAACCTCTTAAAACACAAAAATCCAATTCTGTTCTTAAAAACGGTTAATTTTATTAATTAAAAAAAAAGAAAGAAAATGCATTTGGGAACTCAGGCTATTGTTAGATTTTAAAAGAGCAACTACAAGGATTAAGCACCTAGAATAGCTTTCTTGAGATCCAGTTTAAAGGTTACCAGCAAAACAAAAGCACCTGGGGTTAGCACAGAGGAATCCACAAGCCATAAAGAAATAAAAGGAATAAACCTAATCACGTCTTCCTAGACATTTCCTGATCTACTTACATATCTGGGGTTTTACATGAGTAGTTTCTAGGTATGATACTGATGATTGTTTCATACCTGGCCCAAGCTCTTACAGTATAGCTCTGCCCTGTCCACCTCTCCCCGGGAGAACAGCCACAGACAGACAAAAGGGGAGTTTTTTCTCCATTTAAAAAAGTTCTAGCCTCCCATTGGCTCTTTAGGCCAGGTGCTCACTCACGTCCTTTTACCTATGCGCAGCAGTGAGACTTTTTAACCCTTTACAGGTATAGCAATTAGAGAACAGCTACTAAGAGGGATTTTATAGCTACTGGCTGGCTGGGTGTCCATAAAAGGGACCTCCCCCCCACCCTTCATTTATCACAGCACCCATTGAAGTTTAGTTTAACGTGAGAACACATAAAGCATTAGCTTTAAGGAACTCATCTTTCCTCTGTTTGCTTTCATAAAATGGTACCCCTGAATAGTCTGCTTCGTGCCATGTGGGTGAACCCACCCCATAATGATGCCACTCTGTACTAGACGGGGCGCCATCTTTATTAAGGTGGAACACAGAGCACATAAATTCTCTCAATTCCCCTTTCGTCTCGCAACTAGCTGCAAAGAAACTGCATGTAGAGAGAGGAGTTATAGACGAGAAAGGAACCATCTGAATTTTAGTGGGACACAGGGCATGGGACTGAGACTGATACATTGACTATTAATGGCGCATTTAAAATCAACCCGTCCGTCTTTGGAAAATTAAAGATACACACTCTTTGCAGGTAGAAATTGGTCTCAACCTTTACCAGTTTGGAAGGGTTGGTTCAGGCCCATCTCTTGCTGAAAAGCTCCTTTATGATTCCTATCATTTATAAAGCGTGGTATGCGCAGATGGTGCTTTAATACAGATGTCTGGAGACAAAGTCCCTCCTCTAAAGAGTTTCCAATCTAAATTGCAAAATAAACATCTCAGTTCCATTTTATGACACCACAATGGGTGAGGTCCTGAGCTGGTATAATAACGGAGCTGAGGAACTAGCCCAAAGTCATCCCGTATCGACACAATCCATACAGCAAACATCACAAAGCAATGCCAGCAGTGATTACTTTAATTCTACACCTGTGTTACTTAACTTTTTAAGTAATACTTTGTTCAAAAGTTGTCAGACCAAATCAAGTGCTTATTATTACTGTCGTGAAAACTTGGGGAGGCGCAACGACTTTGGAGACGCTATGCCTAACAGCCTCAATCGTGGTTGTAATATTGTTTAAAACTGTTGTGTGTCCACAAACCATGCTGCCAAATTTTAAGTGGATTTAATGTAGTGTCCAACCAGTAGGCCCAATGATGCTGGTTACACGTAGAAGATGTCTGTCACAGTGAGCTACCACCCCACTAGCAATTGGTGTGCAATACTTCAGTTACTAGATCCTGGGCAGGATTAGTTCTTGAAAAAGAAAAACAACTTTCAACAGGAAACAGACTTTTCATTGTGCCCCTCATTGTATATTCACAGTGCTGCCCTTTCTGCTCAATAGCGCAGGCCAGTTTTGAACACTCTAAATTGTCAAGAGCTGCATGGGTTTCCCAGAGTGCGCTTTGTCCAACAATACAGAAGACTTTTATTGTTAACTAACTTGAACTCATTGTCTCTCCCCTCCTCCCATCCCCTCCACCATCATCCCTGCAGCCCAGCCCAGCGCACCCTCCCTGGATCCTGTTACAGTGTTTGGGTTCATGAAGTACAAATTAGCATAATCAGATTAGCTGCAGGGGTTGTACATTTGAAAAAGAAAGAAAAGAAAAAGTGTTTCACAAAGAGAAGCCCTGAGGAGGGCAGAAGGGGGTTTATTGCTGTTGTGTGGAGGCTCTGAAAACCTGCACCTGCATCGCCAGCAAGTCCTCTTCTGACTAAGGACTCTTAGATGGTATTAAAACTTGGAACTGGGGGAGGGGAGAAAGAAAGAGAGAAAGAAAGAAAGAAAGAAAGAATCAGCCCTGCATCCCATTAATTGATTTATCTGGACTGGGAATGTGCAGTGTGCTGACAGTGGGAAATGTCGTTTGATTCCTACTCACCATGGAGAGGCGATCAGCCCAGTAATCTGGTCTATCGAGATAAGAGTTTTAGAGTCTCTGCAGGAGACTGATAAGAAATGTAGTAGGAACAAGGCCCATTGGCTGTTATTATTTTGCTGGGTTTGTGGCCGGTTTGCATTTCTAAATCTGGGGGAATGCTAGGTTTTATATTACATTTCCATCCTAACAGTGTTTTAATTGCCCGTCTTTCATTTTTGCCATCATTTGGAAAACACATTTTAAAAAAAAGACAAAAGGGCAGAAAGATTCAGCTCCGTGCAAGAGGTAGTTGGTGGGTGTAATAAATCACTTCCGTACCCTTCAAATGTGGTGCAAAGGTTTATGATGATGTTGGAAACATGAGCTGTTTGTTTAGTCACCCAGATTTGCTACATACAGCCATGATTTAAATTGATTGACATGATTCCCACAGCACCCTGCTTAATTCTCTCCTCTCTGACTTTGCTTGGAGGGGAATGCTCTCAGAACGCTGAAATCACCGGCCAAGGTTTTAGTGATTTTGGGTGTCTACATTTGTGAGGGCCCAAGCTGAAATGTAAATATGTTACAGGGATTTGACCTTTACAAAGTGCTGCACACTCACCTTCTGAAAATCACAGTGTCCAAGTGTCTCGGGGTAGGCACCTAAGAGCACTAGTCACTTATGAAAAATCTCAGCCCTTGACTTCATCGAGACTTTAGCCTTAATGAGAATGTCAGAATTCGGCCCACAGTTATCGTGCTGACTCCAAGCTGATGCTGTCTAGAGAAGAGATGCCATCTTCAGTCCAGTTCTACCTAAGGTAGCGTCGTGAAGAGCAGGCTGAATAATACTGATCAAATTTATCTGAGGAATTTTATTTTTAATACATTTTTGACAAATATTTCTTCAGTTATTTGATTATTGGGCAGGGCAATTCATTCACAAATATATTTTCCAAATGAAGTATCAGATGAATTTGGATATTTCAGTTATGATACTTGATTCATATTTTGTTTCATTGCTGGCCCACCTCGATTGTTGGGGCCTAATTCAAAGACCATTGAAGTCAATCTGAGGCTTTGAATCAGGTCCTCGGAGCTCAGTTATTTAATTAACGACGGTGGTATACTTAGCTACGTAACTGAAACACGATGTCGCAATTCCATGTTCTGAGGACTGTACCTTTAAATGTAGGGAGAGGCAGCTTCCATTTCGGTGTCAGTTCCAACACAGAATGTGTCATCATGTCTCTCTGTCTCTCTTTCCCGGAGACTTTATATTCATTCGTTCTTTGTTCCTTTTCCTTCATCTGAAATAAAAATAAGTTAGACTGAAAAAAACAACGTTAATGGCTAAGCATACTAATCTTGCATCCGACGAAGTGGGTATTCACCCATGAAAGCTTATGCTCCAATATGTCTGTTAGTCTGTAAGGTGCCACAGGACTCTTTATCGCTTCATACTAATTATGATTCTCAGGTTGACTTTGATCCAAGTTTCCAGGAGTGGAAAAAAGCAGGATGTTTTATCTGTTCGGATATTCAGCTCAGAATTCCTAGTTAAAATTCCACTTCACTATTTGCCGTCTAAAGCCACTGGTTTGTGGAAAGCTTTTCCAAAAGCTGGGGTTAGGGCACAAATTTGCATGGTGCATCTCTGCAGAGTGGCATTTCCTTGTGAGACTAGCATTTCTCATGGCAAACATACCAACTGGGGTTCATTTTTCAACTGGATCCCTTTAAAAGCCTAGGCGACTGAGCACTCATCTACTGGAGATCACTTAGGAATAACAAAAGCACTCAGGGCAGGGACAGCGACAGGTAGAGAGGGAGAAGGTTGATTGCTCGTTGGTAGTGGACTGGAGAGCAAACCTCCATTCACCCAGGAGCAGTGGTTCCTGTCTCGCGCGGCTGAGCCTGGAGCCTGACTCCAGGCACTGGGACATGGTGCACACAGTGACCTGGCACTGTGACCCATGTCGCAACACACTCACCACTCACTCCAGTTCGGCCCCGCTGCGCCTTCTTCATGATGGAGGGGCAGCCAGGACACACCTGAATGGTGGCACCAGGTCACAATGCTCAGAGCTGGAAGCTGGGTCCAGCCCTGGGGGGCAGGCGCTGTCAATGCCGTGTGAGGGCAGGGTAGGCTCATTTTACAGCCCTGTGGGAAAACATGTGTCATACACCCCCTTTTGTCAAGTGCATAATATGCTTGAAAAGGCACCACACATAAACCTAGTTCCTCGAGGGGGAGGAGCTTCCCCCCACCTCCCTATAAACTCGGCCACTGCTTCATGGTGTAATTCAGGGGAAAGGGCTGAAACAGATGCCCCCATGAGAGGTTCTGTGCAACGCTCCATGTTGGCCCATCTCTAGTCTCAGCCAAGTCAATGGAAAATTTGCCCTTTTTGCCTCTAACGACCTCTTTTACCCTGCTGTTTAGCTAGGCTGGCATTTTTATGGTCCTTTTTATGGCTCTTTTGTTTTTTTTCATTTGGGGTTTGCATTTAGTCTGAGCCACTATTCTGGTGTTTTTAAATAGTTTCCATGCAGCTTGCAGGTATTTCATTCTTATGACTGTTCATTTTCATTCCCATCTAACTAGCTTCCTCATTTGTGTGTAGTTCCCCTTTTCGAAGTCAAATGTTACTGTGGCGGGTTTCTTTGGTATTTGCCCTTCCACAAGGATGTTAAATTTAATTACACTAAGGTTGCTATTACTGAGCAGTTCAGCTATATTCACCTCTTGGCCCAGATTCAGTGCACTACTTAGGACTAAATCAAGAATTGTCTCTCCTCTTGTGGATTCCAGGGCTAGCTTCACCAAGAAACAGTCATCAGTGGTGTTTAGAAATGTTATCTCTGCGTTCCATCCCGAGGTGACACGTTCCAAGTCAATATGAAGCTAGCTGAAATCCCCCATTATTATTATTATTGCATTTGCTGTTTTTGTAGCACCTCTCTGTGCATTTCACAGTCACCATCCTGGTCAGGTGGTCAGTAGTATATTCCTACTGTTATACTCTTATTATTCAAGCGTAGAAATTCTATCCATAGAGATACTATGGTACAGTTTGACTCATTTACGATTTTTACTTATTTGACTCTATGCTTTCTTTCACTTCTAGTGTCACTTACAGTACATTAGGGTCAGAACTGCACAGGTTTATCTCCAAACTATACTCTAGTGTACATCTCTAGTGCTAGGTCCCACATGAGACAAGTATTGGGTTGTCTAATAAAGAAGGGACTTTGCCAAATGAAAACCACATTTAAGCACAGCACCAAAGTTAAGTCCTCTTACACGAGAACCACGCATCTCCTGAGGAAGCGAATACTAGTTCCACCACCTGCCCTGTCTTCTTTGAGTGTGTTCAGACATCCTCACCCTTTCCCCCCTTTTTGATCAGTCTGTCTCCCTTGCCCCCTCCAAAGAACATTCTTCTACCCTAACCCCCTTGGTCCTTCCCTCTTTGCCTGTCTGACAGCAACTCATATTTCCTACTCCAGAACCTTGCTGTTTCCCAGAACAATGGCTGGGCAGAGAAGCGAGGAGAGCCAGGACGGAGAGCCGTGAGTGTTTCTGGAAGTGCGGATTTGTGGAGAAATTTGGTGACCATCCACGCTAGCCCTGGTCTAAAATCCATTTCCAGGTGTCATCCACCTAGTAAATGGTCAGTTCTCTAAGGGACCAAGTAAGGAGATTCCAGGGAAGGATAATAAAGTGTCAGTTGTTCTCTCTAGTTCTGAGACACAGACTAACGCAACATTCTTCGTAAGGATTCCCTTTGCCAGTTAGTAATAACAGGAGTTACACATTCAGTGGAGAACCTACCCATTTAAGCAGAGGCATGGTGCACATGTCCCCTGTAACTATGACTCCCTTTGCCTTGCTTGCCTTGCTGTCCCACGATTTTAAAGTTGATTTCTTTGTGGATTTGGGTGGGTGAATAACAAATGTTACGCATGTTGAATATCTAATGCAAGGCCGCTGATGTCTACAGGAAGACTTGCATTGACTTCAATAAGCTTTGGATCAGGCCCTTAGTCACGAGCAATGATTTCCCCTGCCATGTCCCTCCCTGGCAATGGGGCTCAGCTAGGGAGAACTACTCGTGAGTTGTACTGCTGCTCCCACCCCGTGGCTGGCACATTCTTGGAGCCTATGAAGGGTTGTGATGGATTCTCCGTGGCTGGACATTTTTAAAATCAAGATAAGATGTGGTGAGTGGGGTGAGCCTCCACACCTAGTGGTTGCAGCCCATGGGGGTGGCCCTGTCTGGAAGTTATGGGGTAGGGGAACCCAGGCCCTCCCACTCCACCAGGTTGTGGCCCTGGGGCCTTCTTGAGCACCATACTCCTGCAGTCCAGCTAACGCTGTCCCCTGGGTCTCTTCCTATGTCTCTGCCCCGCCCCTTGGAGCATGCTGTGGCTGGCGGTTTGTCCCTGGCAAACTGGTCCATGGGTCTCAGCTGGGTAGAGAGTGTCGGCTCTGTGAAGCAGTGCACCCTCTGGGAAGGCCTTCCTGGCGTAGTCCCTCTGCAGCGGTGAGTGCAGGCCTGCCTCTCTCCGCCCGCGACCCTGCCGTGCTGAAGAGACGCTCTTTTAAGTCCTTTCTCCAACTGGAGCATGCCCAGTAGGCTGTTGAGGCGGGGCTTCCCAGGCCCAGACTTGTTCCTGCACCTTTAACTCTCCAGTGTGTGGTTTAGCTACCCCATCACCAATGTTTTGCTCAAAGCTATGCTCTAGTTCAAACAGGAATTAACCCGGACAGGTCTGCTGGCCTCTGCTGTACAGGAGACTGATCACAATGTTCCCTTCTGGCCTTGGAATCCATGGATCTGTGGTCCCTCTTTAGGACAACCCCGCAAAACTTGAATCCAGGAGCCTGGGGCTCCAAGAATCCTGCCTTAATCCACAACTCTGTGGTTTATAATCCCTGTCATCAGACTAAAGCAGGTGTAACTGGGATGTATATTCATACATGCAGGGTGGGATTTTCAGAACTGCTTGGCATTGGCCTAACTCTGCTCCTACTGGAGTTTTACCATTGACTTGAATGGGGGCAGAGGTAGGCCAACAGCTAGCCATAACATACTGATACATCAACACAAATATCAGTTATTTCTGTGTTTGAGAGAAACAGAGAAATATGTACCTTATATGAACCTGGTATTTATTAGAGTTGGTTCTTTGAACCATTTCTCCTTTTGATTCTTCCCGTAGCACCTGCTGCTTTAAAAGTACAATTACAGCAATGAAAACCAATGGATTTAGAGTCTGTTGCTTTATCTCTGGCTTTAAGATTTAAGGATGTGACTTTAAAGTGACCTCTGACCCATAGGTCAGCAGTTAAGCTGTCCATTCTCCCCCTGTCCTTTCTCACTTAGCCTTCAAAGAACAAAAGTCAGTCGTGCATTGCTCACCCCTGTTTTCACTTGGTCATCTCAGGCAATTCCCTTATGTCTAAAAAAATTCATAGGGAGCAATCTTAAATGCATATGAATGACTTATTAAACATCTTTCAAATGGTACTTCCCTGAAACCTATCAGCCCAGCACCAGTCTTTTTCTGGTCAGTGGTTTCTGGAGTTTCCCAGCAAGATAAATATTGTCCCTCTAAATATCATTCTAGGATACTTCTTGGTGGCCAGTTGTAGTACCTACTCAGTCCCAGGACCCATCACCATAGCCTAAAATCAGAGAATGAAAATTGTGTTGCCATTGCTACGCCGCTCTCTTTCGCACAATCACCCTTTCCGGTCGTGCCTTTGATATCCTTTTTTAAAATCAAATCCAGCTCGATAAGAAATCCACTGATCCTTCCCCGCCCCACCCCCCACCACACACACACACTGCTCAGTTCACGTTCCTCTCATGGTGTTCAGAGTCAGCATCGCTAACAGAGCTGTTGAGCACAGACCCTGTGCTAAGCATGGCAAACAATATGTTACTCAATCTCCACTACCACGGAGACTGCATCATGAAGAGAGCAAGGAGCTATGTTCCATGTTTCAGCCAGGAAAGAGCATTTCTATTTGTTGTTATTTACCTGCTTGCAGATCTATGACTAATTAGTGCCCCATGCATATTGACAGGCAACCTGACTTTCTCTGTTAACCAGTGTCTTGATCCTGCAGTCACTGAAGTCAACAGCAAAACTCCCACTAACATCAATAATACAGGGGCGTGCCCAAAATGAACTCTAGAGCCTGCTCTAAAGTCAATGGGTGACTTTCTAATGCATTCAGCGAGCTTTGGCTCAGGCTGTAATCTAGGATGTCTCCTTTAGGAAAAGAAACTAGAACACTGTTCTACAGCAATTACCCCAAACCCTGCTGTAACACTGTTGCAAGCGGTACTGTTTTGTACCAGTGCACTAGAATTTTTGTACAAAGGATCCAATGATTATAAAAATGGGGACATTATCGGTACAAGTCATTCACATTCTAAATGTGCTACAGGAAGAACTGGGAAGTTTAATCAAACCCAGAGGTGAAAAATAGAATCCTAGGGCCAAATCCGGAGGCCATTACTGCAAGAACTGAACTGCCGGAAACAATTCTGCCCTGGGAGGAGATGGCCCAGATAGCTTTCTTGTAAGAGAACAATAATGTCTAGAGGCCCTTCAGCTCTTGGGTGCCCCACTGTGCTCTACATAGATGTAGTAAGAGACCATTCTTCCTCTGAAGAGCTTACTGCCTAAATAGACATGACAAAGGATGTATTACCCTACTTGTTTTACAGATGGGGAATTGCGGCCCAGAGAGGGAGTGACTTGCCCGGGGTCACCCAGGAAGTCTATGGCAGAGCCAGGAATTGAAGCACATCTCCTGAATCCCAGTCCAATGCCTTTATCACAAGACTAGCCTTCTCCTTAAACCATGTGTTAGGTACCACTGGGGTTGGTGGCCAACAGCTTGTCTTCACTAGATGGGCACTTTAACTAAGCAAGCCACAGTGGCAATACAGTTCTGCCCATAGCTAGCTCTTCTGACCTCTAAGTGCTATGATTACTGGCGCTCTATATTCACAGACAGGTAGGTATTGAGACAATGGTGAGCAGCCAGAGCTAGGGAGTTAAAATGGACTGACCACCTGTGACGAGGTAATCTGCCTCCTTAGGTGTAAAAGTGCCTAATGGTGAGCCGTCAGCCCACGCCCCCATCATGTGGGGTGGCCCTTTGTGATTTTGAAAGACCCAATCTATAGACACAAGTCGTAGGAGATATTGATAGAGATGAAGAGGTCCCGGGAATGAGTGGTGCTCAGGAGGAAATCCTGTCTGTGTCTTCAAGGGCCCAGAGCCAGAAGCCTGTCTGAAAGGGCTACGCAAAGCTCTCTTCTCACCCAACCAATTCGGGATGAGCTAGGGGAAGGGACTAGCATAAATGCTGCCTCTTCCCTCACAGCTGGGCAGACACCAGCAGGAGAAGGCCAGCCTGTGGAACCCTCTCTGCCTAGGGACTACCTGGGGAAAAGGGGCCAGTGGAGGGAGAAGCTGGCTAACAGCCTTCAGCTGGCTAAATTACAACCCAGCTCCAAGGATTGTAGGTGTCCCTAAAACTCCGACTGCTAGAAGCTGGGACTGGATGACAGGGGATGGATCACTCAAAATTGCCCTGTTCTGTTCATTCCTTCTAATGCACCTGGCCCGTTGGAAGACAGGATAGCGGGCTAGATGGAACATTGGTCTGACCCAATATGGCCTTTCTTATGTTCCTAAGGAGAAGAGCTGGGGCCGCTTGGTTAAGGAGAGCCAAAGGGATTGGTGAACTCACAGCCTGGCTTCAAGGGGAGAGCTGGGAACTCCTGTGTTGAGGGCGTGACCATTTGAAGCACAACCCGTTTTAGAAAGGGGATTGGGGCATCTCCTGAACCAGGGTGAGAGCTGACTAGGACTCTTATATGGACCTAGAGTGGAGTGACCTGGAGCAACTAACACAGAGAGTTACACTTTGTAGAACCACTTAATAAATCAGACCCCACAAAGTCTGTTTTGAACCAACCTAAGACTGAATAACTGATTGAAAGAACCTGAAGGGTATTTAGTGCAACACAGGGCCAGAAAAGGCCAGAAGGGGGCATGCCGGAAGGATGTGCCCGATCACATCACCTTATCTACAAGTGTGCTGCACTCTATTGGTGTTTGGTTTTGTATGTTTACATTTCCCTTAGTGGTGTATGTGTTACGAACCTTGTGGTCCCAATTTAGTACCTGTGGTAATGGTTGAGATGCAATCTTTGTGGCACCAGGTCTCTAAGGGTAGGTCTACGCTACAATTAAAAAACCCTTGGCAACAAGTCTCAGAGCCCAGGTCAGGTGACTCAGGCTTGCGGGGCTCAGGCTGCAGGGCTATAACATTGCAATGTAGACATTTGGGCTCAGGCTGGAGACCGGGCTCTGAGATCCCCACAAGCCCATGTCAGCTGCCCAGGTAGGGTTGCCAATTTTGGTTGGATGTATTCCTGGAGATTTCATCATATGACAGCTTTAATTAAAGATTAATCTTTATTTCCTGGAGACTCCAGGCCAGTCCTGGAGGTTGGCGACCATATGACCAGGACCGGCCACACCCGTGCTGCAGGTCTTTCATTGCAACGTAGGCAGTCCCTTGGGGACTCGGGGAGCAGAACGGTGTCCACTACGCTACCTGCTCACGGCCACCTTTCTAAGAGAATAATTCAAGCTTGCTCTGGCATAGTGGGCCACACTCCTGTTAATGTACTTCACCCGTTGGTTCCAATGCACGCCGATTAGAGGGCCCAGCACTAGGTATATACGTACAGCACGGAGAATGTCTGTTTTGTGAAGACATCTAGCTGGGCTACATCGGCCTCCATTTGTGCTGGGTGGAAGCAAACAATCCTGTCTTTTCGCATCAAGGAGAGCGTTGAGGTGCCCCTTCCTTCTCTACTTTCCATCCAGTTACTTTGGTTGGTGCCAAGAGATGCCTCCTTAACTGGTCTTAACTACAGATGCTTTCCACATGGCAGGAAATGTTTCCTTCCCTCCCCCCAAAAGTGGTTAATCTCCTCCATGCCACGCCTTGCGCAGGTCACACACACTGTGTCACACCGCCCCGCTTTACAGAAATTGCTGGTGTCCAGTGGGAAGTTCTGCAGGGACCTTAAAACTACAGGTCTTATTCTCCTGACACTGAGGCTGCTTTGCCCTGCACTGGTGATTTTAAGGGGCATGAGTGTAAATGAGATTCAGGCCCCAGATTTTCTTCCACCAGAGCCCTTTGGCCCGATCACGCTTTTTTCAAGCAAATCTCCCGTTGCAGTTAACAGACCCAAGTTCTCAGAGCCTCCATTCCTGTAGTTGGAATGAGTCCCACTGCAGGCATGAGTCCCATGCTAGCCCCATCTTCCAGTGACAGGAGACCCTCCTCCCATCTTTTCACCACAGCGTTGCCACCACTGGCCTTCCTAGACCCCATCCAACAACCACTGGGGACTAGACTGTAAAACCAACCCTTTGGAAACAGGCATGGGCCAAAAACAAACTCCGGATTCTAAGCGTCACTGAGCTTTGGGGATATTTGACATTCAAACCTGGATCCCAATAAGAACATGGCAAGTGGCCCCAATCTGAACATCCCAATCTGTTGGGATGTTCAAAATCCACAACTGGGTCCCAGTTTTGTGGTTTCAGATCATCTCTACCTTTTAAAACGGAGCTGTTTGAAATCTTTTGAATTGTGAAATTTTGGTGGGGGAAATTAACATTTTTGCAACACGTTTTTACTGATCTATAACTTTTTGCTCAACCAAAGAGCTGGTGATAATCTTTCAAACACTGGTACTTTGATGAAACGTTGACCAAAAAAAGAGTAAGAAAAATTTCCAAAAAATATATAGGGGGGTGATTTGGTTATGTCCTTGTTTTTTTGGACCATCTCTAACTTCTCAGCATTGCTGGTAAACTATTCTGAAGAATCAGAAGCAGCATATAGGTGCAGAACATGAAAATAATTCTGGTATTATAATTCATTCTGCTTTACTATTTGATATTCCCTGCCAGATGTTTTTTTAATTTACATTTTAGAAAGATAAAAAAAGTTAGTTTCTTAAATAATTTATTTTGAATATATTAGCAGTTAAATAACATTGTATACAACAAAATGTGATCAGTTACACCATATTTGTTCACAGCCATACAGATAAGAAATCACAAAAAACGAAGAGAAGTCCTGACAAACAAATCTTTGGTAGATAAATCTAGTCACACACATGCTGTAGCTCCAAGTAGGAGATCCTAAACGAAAAGAGAACAAAAAACATTTGAACCAAAAATAAGAAACGTTTTCAATATATAAATAACAAGCATTTCACATTACTTAATTGCTAGGCTTTCTTCCCTTTCCTTGCTCAGCTCAAAGAATGGATCTGTTTTGGCTTGCTTTGCTGATGAGAAAACATTTCCAATGATAGCAATGGGCTGATGGAAAGAATAGCACCAACAATCCTCACATGTAAATGTTTACTCCTATTTGGCCAAATTTATCCTTGGTGTAACTCCATTGAAGCCAACAGATACCCAGAATGAGAAGCTAGCCCATTAAATTTGAGCCTATGCCTAGAAGAGACAATATCAATCCATGTAGCCACATTAAAGTGGGAATAGGAAAGGATAAAGCATGAACTTCATAGATCATGAAAAAGACTCTTGGCGTGTTTCCACTCAGATGCTCTTCAGTATCTTCACTTGTTTCATGTCCTCAAAGCGCCAAAATCTCGGAGTAACTAGGCTGGAAACCAGAGCTCTTTGAAAAACAAAATTAATTGTTCACTAAAATGTTCAGCTTTTTTTGGGTCAATATTCGAAATGCTTCTTCTAGCTCTACTGTGCAATACATCAGCAATCACAGAGCCACAGCAGAAATGTTCTTGACAAACTTTAGTCTTTGTAAGTGTTCAGATCAGCAAAAAACCATGGCCAGCTGGGCCAAATCTGTTTCCTTGTCAGCTCCCCTGAGACAAATGAATATATAGGGAGTGTGGAGATGTTTGTATGTTAGGAAACTCGTCATCGGGTGACAGAGTCCCTGTGTTACAAGCGTAACTGTTTCAAGCAGGGTAATGCACTCAAAGCCCTAACTGCGGTTTCTGAAAATGGCGCATCTTCTCACTAGGAAGCAGAAGCAGCCAAGGAGATCTGGCAGGGCACGGGTCACTTCCACTTGTTGAACCATAATGAATGTACTTCAATCTCAGGTGTGTGCGCCACCTCCCAGTCGCTGTGAACTCAATGGGCGTTCTGTCATTGACTGCAGCGGGAGCAGGATTTGACCCAGAGAAACCCTTTACATTTGAATCCCTAGACGGTCTACCTGCTGTTCAAGTTGATTTTTAACACCTACGAGCTGTTCAGATCTTTGCTGACACAGGAGGGGAACTCCGATACTCAAATGAACTGATTGGTGAGCAATATTCTACAGTGCAATTGCTCTCCCACTCCCCGTGATCATACTTAAACACCTGACAATTGCCTGAGATACTTAAATGTTATCATCTCAGTATCTGCTATATAATTCAGGTATTCCCTACAGCAGTGGTTCTCAAACTTATTTGATCAGGTCCCCCTTCTTTGTGTCTGTAGTCGTTTATGTTCCCTCCCACCGACCCCCAAGTACATATACCACCACCCAGCTCTGAAGGCAGAGCAGAGAGCAGCGGCTGCTGGCCGGGCGCCCAGCTCCGAAGGCGGAGCGGAGAGCAGCGGCTGCTGGCCGGGCGCCCAGCTCCGAAGGCGGAGCGGAGAGCAGCGGCTGCTGGCCGGGCGCCCAGCTCCGAAGGCGGAGCGGAGAGCAGCGGCTGCTGGCCGGGCGCCCAGCTCCGAAGGCGGAGCGGAGAGCAGCGGCTGCTGGCCGGGCGCCCAGCTCCGAAGGCGGAGCGGAGAGCAGCGGCTGCTGGCCGGGCGCCCAGCTCTGAAGGCAGCGCAAGCCAGTAGCAGCACAGAAGTGAGGGTGGCAACGTGAAAAGTGATATTCATCAATATCACCATTCACAGCAGACTTAGCACCCCAGTGCCATCCTTACTTCTGCAATTGCTGCAGCCACGCCAGGACTGACAGTCAGAGCCCCACCACATCCAGGTGAGGGATTGGGGGTAGGGGGGAAAGGATAGCGTGAGCCCAGGCTGCCTTCCAGGGAGGGATTGAGGGGGGTGGAAAGGAGAGGCCAAGCCCCTTTATCCCTGCTTCCCGGGTGTGCACAGCCCTTCTGCATGAGCCCCAGCCACGCGGGACTGACAGCCAGAGCCCAGAGTGCTTAAAAAAACCAAACCCCCACACACAGAGCGTGCACATTCCTTGGCACATTCCCATCGTTTGAGAACCACTGCCCTAGAGTAATTTGTACTGGGGCTACTGCTACTGGGGCATGATCTGAAGCCCACTGAGTTCAATGCAAGTATTTTCTACTGAAATTTTTTCCTTGAGTTCATTGGGCTTTGGCTTCAAACTCACAGTGAGGAAAACTCATCTAATTATCAAAGGCAAAATCAGCATGTTTGAAGGGCAGCCCACAGTACATACACACAGGGTACATGTACTCCATCCCATCCGGTTGGCCCTGCTTGCAACACACACAGGTATGAAACAAACGACCTCGCACATTCTAGTAGAGATATGCACTGGTCTCATATGCTGCAGTGATGTTCATAGGAAACCTAAATCTGGAAGCAAGCCAAACGGGCACACATATTTGCTGAAAAATCTGGGCTCATGCAGGCCTATATTCTGGTCAGCAACAGCTTCACAGAGTCCCCGCTTCCTGCTCTTGTTGGGCATGGTCTGCGGGTGGTGTGGAATTTGCCTAGATGTTTGCATACAGGGGCCTTTGCTAGGCCAGGGGATTCATGTCCATACAGCTACCTCCTGGCCCTTAATGCAGCCTCTTTGTGGGTTTTGAATGGAGCCAGAATGAGGACGACCAGTCCCCCCTCACCCCGGTGCTCCCACGGCTGGGTATAGATTTGCTGATGGACTCTATCCCCTGCATCTGCTGAAACTTCGCCCATAACATTTCTTCTTTCAATGGAGGCTGGCATTTCTGTTTTAATGTCTTGGTGGCTGTTTTTTTATATACTCATTGTGCTTCATTCTGATGGTAGAGAGCCCATCTAACAGACAAAGGCAAAGCAAGATCCAGCAGTTGGAAGCGACATGTTGGAAAAATTCAATACAGAAATAAGATGCAAACTCTTAACTTGGAACTGCCGACCAAGGGATGTGGTAAATGCTCCATCACTGGAACCTTTCGGTCAAGGCTGGATATTTTTTAAGTGAAACACGCTAGCTGAGCCACAAGTGACTGGGCTCAATAGTGTCCCCTTATGTAGCGAGGAAGAATAATCTCTCCCACTTCAGCAATAACTGGATGAAAGTCTATGGCCTCTGTTATACAGGGGCTCAGATCATAATGGTCCCCTCTTGGCTTTGATTTTTTCCATGAATCTGTGAAATCACTACATTGAATCCTTTCAAATTCCCATGAGTCGAACACCACTCCCTATTCATCCAAGCCATTGTCCTCCTTCCAATGACTCCTTCCACCTCCTTTCCTCTTAAATAAAAATATATTTAATACAACAGTAATAGATATAAATAGATAAATACTGTACAGAGGCAAACAATCCACAAGTTATGCAAAGGAGACTATCACACTAACACCAGGACGGCATCACCCATTGCCCGCTAGGGAGACGATGTCTCTGACCAGCACTCTGGGATATTGCTGCTTGTGCCCGGAGAAGGGACTCCACAGTCTTCAATCAGAGTCAGTTCCTCCATACTCTGCAAATGTGGGGCTTGTTGGAACAGCCCCAGTATACTCCCCCGGGCAGTCACTCCTGTCTGAGGCAGGCCCTGCTCCCCCAGGACCTTGACGAGGAAGTTGATGTACCTCATGGCCAAGCGGAGCGTCTCATTCTTACTCAGTTTTTTGTCCGGAGGATGGGTGGGGATGAGCTTCCTCAGCTTGGCAAAGGCGCTGTTGACGTTTTGCTGCCTCCACCGCTCCCTGGTGTTGGTGAAGATCTTCCTGGTCATATTCAAGGCTCTGAAAAGCAAAGAGGACAACGAGGGGAAGTTAGAGGTCTCAGACCTGCCTTCAGGCTGTATACTGGTAGCATTCTACGGGAGGTGAGAGTGTTGCTAGCCATTTGAAATGTATCCCTGCCCTGGCTGATGGATTGCCATTCCCAGCTATGGATTAACCATAACCCCAAGGTGACCAGGGTCCCACTCCCTTCCCAGACTATGATCTCAAACACAGTAACTGCAGTCAGATGTAGAGAACTAGCCTTGTATTGTCAAAGGATTGAGGAAGGAGCAAGTGTAGGGACAGATCCTGACTTCCCCCAGACAGTGCCTTTATGCCACCCCAAGGGGCTGCAAAACTGGCTTAGCCAGACATCTGAGGGTTCTTCTGGAGCGAAGGAATCCCCAGGCAGCATAGAGTCAGTGTAGCTGCCTCCGCACCACTTCTCCTTCAGAGCCCAGCACAAGGGGTCTACTGGGGAGGGCACATGGCCAGAGAGCAGCAGCATTCTGACAATCCCAAGCCAGCATAACTGCTCCTCTGGGGACCATCACCAGCTGACACAAGTTACAGTAGCCCTGAAATTGCTCTGAATTGTGCTTGGGGCCAAACCACCCCCAGTCCACCCTCCAAATAGGGCAAAAAGGGATAAATATGGCATACAGCCACGGCTGCCCACCTCCACCCTGGGTCCTGAGCCAAGCAAAGCCCAGATGGACCCAAGGATTGGGCCCCTGACATCTACCAATCACCATGAAAAATACTCCCCCTAGGGAAACAACACTGGTGCCCTGTAGCATTGTCTAATGACGACTGTGACTGTAGGATATGTTAGTAGAATCCTTCAGGGAAGCAGTGGTCTGCTTCTCCTCCCAATCCACATTAATCTCTTGTTGCTGGAAGCAAGGACTTCTCAGCAATGGGATGTGCGCTCATCACTAGAGCAGACGGGGCTCAAGGCGGGGGAGGGTAAAGCAACTTGGAAAAGCTGTAACCACTCAATGGCAAGATACGAACTCTGGTTTTATTTTCACCGCTCAGTGTCGGTGAGTCTGCTATAAATGCTACTGCACTAGGCTCTGCAGGGGAAACGGTGACACAAAAAATCTGAGTTTCAGCCAAAATGTAGCTTCCCTAGCTTTGAGCAGCTTATATCGCAGGCTACACTGAGTATAGAGGCCAATTTCCAGACCAGAACGGCCTTACAGTGAGCCTAAAGTCATTTACATCCTACAGTATTTAAATATGGTTCACAGGTAGGATTTCACATAGTACTCATCATAGGCCAGACTCTGCTCCTATTGCTGAGTGCTCTGAAAATCCCATCCTACACTGATTTGTATCCACCATTGGGCGCTTAGACTGTTCTGCTGCTCAGTGATTTACACTGCCCGTCTCTTGTTTCTAGACCAAGTATTCCTTCCCCACTGTCCTTCCCACCCAAAGCTCGGAACGGTCAACCGATCTCATCCCCTCCCTGCACAGTCGCCCTACACTAGGCGATCATCATCATCTTTTCATTTATGACGTGCTCCTCAAGCAGGTGACATGGTTTGAGCAGGTGCTGGAAGGCAAACATGATGTGACTTGCACAAGTTCACACAGGAAGTCTGTAGCAGAACTGGGCGTTCAAAACCAGATCTTCTAAGCCCTGATCCAGCACCCCAAGTACCAAATCATCAGGAAAATACTGTCAGCATTACTATGATTTATTTTACAGTAGTGCTTAGAAGGCCAAAGTCAGAGATTGAGGCCCAACTGCATTAGGCACTGTCCATATATACAGTGTTAGAAAGATAATCCCTGACCATAGAGCTTTCAATCTTAATGTGTTGGACATGAAAGCATTGAACGGAGGTGCAAAATCCCCCGAGTTCTTCACTCAACATGCACCCTTCCATTTTTTCAATACGTTCTCATGGCTAATCCCCAGCTCTGCTGTTGTACCTTGTTATATTCAATCAGGTCCTAAAACATTTGTATTTTGTCATAATTTTGCAGCTGCTATTAAGACCTGATTTTTCTAAACTGTGTTATACCAGGGGGTAAAATGATCTCACCAAAACACCCTTGGTCTCTGTTAAAAAAACCAAAAAAACAGAAATGTTGGGTCCTCTTGATTGCTCGTGCTGGGAATCTTATCTCATTCATTTTGTGCTTCTGGTTTGTTACCTTATGTTTGCACTACAGAGCATATATTTAATTTGTCTCTTGAACCCATTTAAAAGAGCTAGTGTGTACTTTACTTGCCAAAACACTGCTGAAGCATGGGTATTGCACTGACTCTGTACATCATGCTCCCCATCCTCATCCCTGCATTTGGTACAGAAGTTGCCTGGATGCTTACGCTTTCTCTTGTATATTTTTAACGAGGTCTTCTTAGCAGTTGCTTATTATAATCGTGTGCAGCTTATGCTGGTTGCTTTGCTTAAAGAGAAGTTTATTCTTGTGTGAAATAAGATGTGAGATACATTAAAAAGGCTGGGCAACTCTCCAGTGCTTTGTTGTTTATTTTATTAGTGGTGACGGTACCCATTACAGTCTGGACTTTAATACTGGCATGTGCATTTTAATAGTTCTGAGTCTGCTTAATGCCTACTTTAAATCCAGAGTGCAAATACTGACCAATGGCCTCTTTTCCTGGGGGTTACTTATAGCACTGAGTGAAATGCTCCAGGAGAATGGTTTAGAATAGACCACTGGCCTCACTTCAGCAAAGCTCTCCAAGTATTTGATCCCATCACGGCAGGGGTGTTATTTTTGGAAAGATGAGCACTGCCCACTCCTTCCCATCATTCTTTCTTTGGCTCCCCTCTCTTTTTTCAGCAGAGGTCAATACCGGATTTGTGAACACAAGTCCTGTAAGCACACAGCTGTCTGTGTCTTTATCAGTCCAGCGCCTCTGTGACATATTAAAAATGTACCACTGCATCTCTGACATTTGTTCAAGATCAGCAAACACCACACCACTTCCCCCTGAATCCTTTTTACAGAGTCTATATCTACTCAGGGTTCGGGACAGAGATCCCCCCAGTTACAGTCAACCTAGTCTAACACAGCAGTAATTTCTAATGTCTCAGAGACCATCCACAACTCGGGTCCATTTCTTTCTTCTAGCCCATTCTTCTACTGCCACATACAAGACATCCCTTAAGGCATTCTGTGTCCCCTACATTTAACACTGCAAAGTCGGCCGGCATACCAAGGAATGATCTGCCTTATGTTTCAGCTGCATCAGTGCTTCCTTCCCCGCTCCCCACCTTGCTTTCAAACTATTTGCTGCTTCTGATTTATGCTAATATTACACATCTAAGCGCTGTATTATTTATTTCTCTCATACAGTATATGGAACTTTTATCATCCATCTGCTGTTTGTTTGTTGTACAGCTACTTATTCACTGTGAATTTGTGTCAAAGCACAATTTTATACATTTATAATACAGGAATATATATTGCACTAATCTGCAGGTATGGATTCATCATTAAACTGTTTCAGTTCACCTCCACCAGACACAAAGTCCTACATTCACCTAAACAGAAAGAAAACCAGGCAAATGCCAGCTTAGATACAAGAGAATACATTCTGCTCTCAGAGGCATACATCCAGGGTTACTTCATTGAAATTGCTGGTGTTACTCTGGATTTAAATCTCTGTAACCAAGAGCAGAATTTGGCTCAATTCCCTTGGATCAGACAAGCAAGACCCAAAGTTGTGTGACAGATGCTGGTTCGTGACATGAGAGCTGTATTCGCAGAATTATAGTTCAACCAAGCCATGCAGATTAAATATAACCCCACCCAGCCGAACTGTGGGTCACTCACAAAGCAGTTCAACTGCAGCAATGAGAATAAACCTCAAGCAAACAAGTACCAGAAGCAGCTCGTTATCCCGTCCACCTCCTCAGAAAAAAAATTCACACGGGTTCAGATGTAGCCATCCAAGTTAAACAATGCAGAGAATAGATGAAGATCTTTTTCTCAATAGCAGCAGCTCTCGCAGCCTCTCTATGCACAAGCATTAAACACCCTGAATGGGTGTTCAAGCAGAAGCGGAGCAGGAATTCCCAGCACAAAGCGACATTTCTGCTCGGATATTCCAAAGCCAATGGCTGTTGAAGCTGCGATTAATGGATGGGGGGGCGAACGGGTCTGCGACGGAGACCAGGACTCAGTTGTTACGAACAGGCTGGTTATAAACAAATATGTTGGACTAAATCTATCCCATATCTAATACCTTGGACCTCCGTGGAATTACACCAGGGATGAATCTGGCACCTTGGTCCCAATCCTGAAATCCTTGCTCAGTCAACACTCCCATTGACGTCAAGGATCGGGCCCCTCACAGAGCAGCACTGTTTTTCCAACCGGGAGGCCCAGTGGCATGTTAACACTCGCTATTTAATACTTCACATCGAGGTTTTCTGCATCCCCTCAGCCCTTGAATAACAGGAAATGAGACAAAAGATGGAGCCTGCGTCACGATTCAGGCAGATACTTGCTGGATTGATTTAAAACAGGGGCCAAAGAGCCCCAGAGAAACACTTAGTGATGAGTTTTGTTCAGTGCGCATTGGTGCAATGTGGAACAAAGGAGAAAGAGGAAACCCATTGTTTCTCCCTTCAATTTCATGGTAGCACTGGGCTGTGGAACTAAAGCCAGCAGGGAGGGGAAGATTTGACATGGATGTCACAAGATATTACACTGACCACCACTAACACGCAGGGTCTTTTGAAGTCGTGGTAGAAAACCCAGTAGAAATGAGTTTGAGTTCCTTGTGACTGGAATGAATTGGCTAGAATGAAAGCAGAACATGGACAGTAGGCTTTTGGGCCTAATGCTCACCAATGTGGCAATAACCTACCACCAATGTCCCCACCACCACTACCTGTCCATAGCTCCTTGTGTCTCCTATAGAGGGTGGATTCTCCAGGAGCCAGACTGCCAGGAGTTCCCATTGCAGGGATTATCACATTTAAAGGCAAGAAGATCAAAAAGAGGCAGTGGTGTCTAATGCATAGAGCCTTGGACTAGGAATCGAGAAACCTGGCTCCTAGTCCCAGCTCTGCCACTACCTCTGCAGTGTGGCCTTGGTCAAATTCCTTCATCTCCTTGTGCCTCCATTTTCCTCTCCTCATTGGCCTGTCTTGTCTATTTCAGTGGTAAGCTCTTTGAGACAGGAATTGTCTCTTATTGTGTGTTTGTACAGCACTTCGAACAATAGGCCCTGATCTTGTTAGGGGCCTGTAGGAACTAGAACAATAATGAACATTTCTTGTGTTTAACAGAGTTATAGTGACCACCTTTAATGAACTTTAATAAATTCATGCAAAAGGGGGAAATAAACTGTCTGAATGAACTGGGGGCTCTTTTGTACTCTCAAGCCACGTACCTCCATCATTACGGTCATTTCACTATGGGATATTTGAAAGAACACCACTGTGGAGAATACACAACAAGAAACAAAGCAGCCAAGGCAGAGATTTTCAATGTCTATAAATCTGTGACAAAATTTACCCTGTGAAATCTCAGATCCCGGGAACCTTCCCCAATGGTCTAAAACCCACATGCTTCAATTAGTGTTACAGTATTCTGGGGATACTACTGTAGAATATTTATCATCACGTTTTTATGAGAGACAAGGTGGGTGAGGTAATATCTTTTATTGGACCAACTTCTGGTGCTGAGAGAGAGAAGCTGTTGGTCCAATAATATATGTTACCTCACCCACCTTGTGTCTCTAATATGCTGGGACCAACGTGGCTACAACTCCACCGCACATTTCGATAAGGCATTTTTAACATGAGTCAGTGTTGCTTTTCAGCCTGGTCAGATCCAACACTTACTGAGAAATATGGCCTGAATTTTCAAAAGTGACTCGTTGTTTTGGGTGCTCCAACTTGAGACCCCTTAAAGGGGCCTGATTTTCAGAGGGTGGGTGTTCAGCTCTCTCTCTCTTTAGGAGGTCTCACGGTGGGCACCTAAAAATGGAGGCACGTAAAATCAGGAATCACTTTTCAAAAGTTAGAGTAGATCCACCGGTTTTGAGCCTATACGCACGTGGCAGAGCCCAGAGGGTCTGTTCTCCTCTCAGCAACGTGAATTTAAAGAGTTCCATTAATGCCAATGAGATTTAAATTCCCTTGCACATGGACAAACAGACCCCTTTGCCCTTTTCCTTTTCCCATTGCTCGCTCATTAGGAACATCCTTTGCCCTCCTTTGTTGCGCTGCACTTATATTTCTATAAAGCCAGACCCCACAGTCCCTTTCTCAAGCAAGATTCTCATGGGCTCCCGTGAAAGTTTGGTGTGAGCAAGGTCTGACAGATTTGCTTCAGTGCTATTTATAAAGCAATGTTAATTAAAGAGAAACACCTGCGCTCTGTATCCATTAAACCCACATTAGTGCCAGAAATTATTTTCTGTCAAATATTTCGCCATTGTGCTGCACCCCTCATCCTGGAAGTAATTGAACCTTATCAGACCACAGCATGGATCCCTGGTCCAAATGGCTTTCTTTAAAGCACAGATTCTCCGTCAAATTCATTTCCCAAATATTATATACAAGTGTCACGGTCCAGGCTTTCTTGATCAGAAAGAAAATCCAAGCAGTGTGTGAATCCTACAGGAATTCGTGAGGGTTAGGGTTGTGGATGAACCTGTGCTCTAAGACCACCCTTCAGTTATACCGCCAACTCATGACAACTGCTGTATCTGGCCGTATCTCTCTGCCTGTGCATCTGTTGCCACAAAGCAGAAGGGTAAAACTTATTATTGGAAGGGTACCCGTTTGCTTGAACCACTTGGATCTGCCTGGCACATGAAGAGAATCCTCCCCTTTCTTAGTGACAGAAGAAATCTGTGCCATCATGTCGAGAAGGAAGCAGAGACGGTGCGTTCTGGATCTAAGAGCTTGGCAAAAAAGCAGCGTTCCTTTGACTTCAGTGAGAGCAGGACTGGACCCTGTATATGTATCACATTGTGTGTATTCAGTATGTATTAACTTCCAAACACACGGGGCTAAAATCATACCTGGTGCACCTCTACAGGCTTGCATGGAGTTACCCCAGGAATTAATTTGGCCTGCTGTGTTTAAGTAAAGTTATTGCTGCCCATAGTCTCTGAGAAACTGATCTGCTGGGGCAAATCCTACCTTTCTATATTAAGATGGAAACTCCCAGGAGACAAAGGGCCCGATCCTGATCTCACTCCAGTGTAATTCCATTGACTTCAATGGGGCTACTACTCATCTCCGGCGGTGCGAGAGAGATAGAATTAGGTCTATACAATTCAGAGTTAGTGTGGTCAGAACAATGTCGTTCTTACCACACTCTGCTGGCTGTGCATATTCCCTCCTAATGGCATTTCAGCTGGGTTAGACGCTTTGTTAACACTGCCTGTATTTGTTCAGGTATTCGTGTCGCAACAACTTTAATCGTTTATGTAAAGGGGAAAAGAGAAAGTTGTTTATATATTTGAATTTTAAAAACAAAAAAGAAACACAAATCTTTAGAGAAAGGATCTAACATACACAATACTGGGTCTAATCCTGCTCCTATGGACGTTTTGACAATTTATTTTAGAAACATGTTCTATTATTTATTCATTTTCTTAGTCAAATATAGCTTTATGCAATAGACCTGAACATGAAATTTGGAACCACTGTAGACTAGCAGGTACGAACCAATTTAAGAAGCTTTTTTTTTTTAAAGTGATATTTATATTGTTTTTAAAGAGTGTTATTGATATTATTTTTCTCTGATAGACTGGAAGGGGAGGAAATCCTAAATCTTTCCATTAAATGAAATTCATTCACATATCTATCTCTCACACACAGAGTACACCATAGACTACAGGGTAAAGGAGTAGTGATGGAATATGGATTTTTTTAAATGTGTATGTGTGAATCTAAAATTTAAACCTCTCTCTGCATATCTTTATCTATTGATATTCATAGTATTTAAATGCATATTATTTACACACAATCTACTGCACAAATATGAATAACCAGCTGGCTACTTTAGGCTTTCTAAATGCATTGTTTTTAAATGCCCAAAGCCATTAGACCACGCTATCGAGTTGTATTCATTTTATTTCTGAAATCAAAGGGCTTTATTTTCTGTGCAGTCATTTACACCAGTGTCAAATGAGTGTCAATTCTGATCCAGCGCCATTCTACACCCTCTGTGCACTGGTGGAAATGACTGCACAGGGAGCAGAGCAACACAGAATTAGGCCCACAGTGTTTGGTTATAAAATCACAGCATCCAGCGTTTTAGAAGTTTGTTTGGATTTCGTATCATTTTTAAACATCCCCACTCCGGGGTTTTTTTAATGATCAAAAGCAGCAAATATTTGCTCCTTGCTTGAGATTTTTATTGCCAAGTTTTAGCAAATTGTAAACAGCCTGAAAAATATAGGCACATAAGGAGTACAAGACAAGTGTCTCTTTTTGGTTGAATTCAGTAACCTGTAAGTAGCAGTTTTCATAGCACTTCAGCTGGTCTGATACATTGCTTTTTTATTAGCTTTACAGAGACAGGACACAGGGGAGTGTCCTGCTATCGAGTTGTATTCATTTTATTTCTGAAATCAAAGGGCTTTGTTTTCTGTGCAGTCATTTACACCAGTGTCAAATGAGTGTCAATTCTGATCCAGCGCCATTCTACACCCTCTGTGTAATCAAGCCCCAGCTGACGGCAAAAGGAATTCAGGAATTCCTTCCTGGAAGGTACACGTCGCTGTGTATACCTGACGGCAAACTTGTACACACCCAGGAAAGTTGCAATGCAGATATACAAGCCCCCAAATGACTAGCTAAGCAGAAAGCCATCGTCACTTACTTTCCCAAACACAGGTGCTTGCTGCTCCTGAAACCTGGTTCAGCCAGTGAACTTCCAGCAGAATAGGATGATTTCCCTTCCTCTCTCTTTGCTCTCACAGACCCTGGACTGAGAGGCTGCTCTCACTGCAATCAGCCAATTGCTGATCCTGGCTGCCTCATTTATAGAATGCCAGCTCCTTTGTCTGGCGCGTGTCACCACTAGTCCTAGCAATCCAGGGAGCTTGTTTTGCATCTCCCGGGAGATTCTCTCTGTCCTGCCTTTCCTCTCTCCCCTACACACCCTCTCCTTTCTCTGCAGGGATGAGCCACGCTGCTTTAGGGGAAACAGCAGCTACCAGCCGTAGCGATTTAAGCAGCGTCTGGCTGCACTTTGGGGAAAGCTGGAAAGGGCATTGCTGGGGCAGAACTTGGCAAGAATTTTATTTTCTTAATTGTGTTAGTACACTCTGTGCTTGTGAAAGGGGCCAAAGGGATGCCCCCCGAGACCAATGTTGTGAAGGCCAAAACTATGACCGAGTTTAAAAAATAAAATTAGATAAATTCATGGAGGATAGGTCCATCAATGGCTATTAGCCAGGATGGGCAGGGATGCAACACCATGCTCTGAGTGTCCCTAGCCTCTGACTGCCAGAAGCTGGGAGTGGAACACAGGGGATGGATCACTCGCTGATTGCCTGTTCTGTTCACTCCCTCTGGGGCACCTGGCATTGGCCACTGTCGGTGGACAGGATACTGGGCTAGATGGACCTTTGGTCTGACCCAGTACGGCCGTTCTTATGTTCTATAATCCTCTGCTCTTTCTAAAATACATTATAATTCAAAAACTAATTAACAGATTTACTTATATCCTCAGAAGATTAATTCTGTAGCCAAAGACTAAGTGCTGGGAGTCTAGGGAGGACGTGCTGGATTCTTCATACATGACAAAGGGACTGACTCCAGTTCTGGGCACTGCATTTCAAGAAAGAGGTGGAGAAATTGGAGAGGGTCCAGAGAAGAGCAACAAGAATGATTAAGGGTCTAGAGAACATGACATATGAAGGAAGGCTGAAGGAATTGGGTTTGTTTAGTTTGGAAAAGAGAAGACTGAGAGGGGACATGATAGCAGTCTTCAGGTGTCTAAAAGGGTGTCATAAGGAGGAGGGAGAAAACTTGTTCATCTTAGCCTCTGAGGATAGAACAAGAAGCAATGGGCTTAAACTGCAGCAAGGGAGGTTTAGGTTGGACATTAGGAAAAAGTTCCTAACTGTCAGGGTGGTTAAACACTGGAATAAACTGCTCAGGGAGGTTGTGGAATCTCCATCTCTGGAGATATTTAGGAGTAGGTTAGATAAATGTCTATCAGGGATGGTCTAGACAGTATTTGGTCCTGTCATGAGGGCAGGGGGCTGGACTCGATGACCTCTCGAGGTCCCTTCCAGCCCTAGAATCTATGAATCTACTCCCTGCTTTAAGTTCAAAAGTCAGTGAAGCCTGAACTAAAGATTCTCAGCCAACACCGTCCGTTACTCACAGAACAGGTACAGCCTGGGGCAGCTGAAACCCCAGCTTCCCCACACTGCCCCACCAGTCTGATTCGGAGAGATAAGCTCTAGGGATGGAGGGCAACGTACCTGTGGTCCAGTTGGTCCTTGGCCGCCCTGCTGAAGCTGCCAACAAAAATGCCAGCTAGTGTCTCTGATTCTTGCACAGTGGACACCTGTTCGTTAGCAGCTGGGCAGAGATGACCCACCTCATTCCACACAGAAAGAATGGGGTATTGTTTGTTTGTGTGACCGCTACCTTCTCCTGGAGTGAATGCCAGAGCTATTCAAATACCTGTGCACGGCATCATGTTGCCTGCTAGAGGTTTCAGCCATAAGAGGATATGAACCTTGTGTCATGGAGTCACTGGGGCGATACTCAGGAACTACTCTGTATGAGGCCAGTCAGGCTCTGGGGGAGCCTCCTCTCTCTAAGCAGACTGTCTCCAGAGCAAGAAGCTTACATGGCTTCTTTGGCCAAACTGGACAGTCTCTACGCAAAAGAATAAATGGACACAAATCTGACATCAGGAATCATAACATTCAGAAACCAGTCGGAGAACACTTCAATCTCCCTGGTCACTCAATAACAGACCTAAAGGTGGCAATTCTTCAACAAAAAAACTCCAGAAACAGACTCCAACGAGAAACTGCAGAACTGGAATTAATTTGCAAACTGGACACCAACAAATTAGGCCTGAATAGAGACTGGGAGTGGATGGGTCACTACAGAAACTAAATCAATTTTTAGTCTCTAAGGTGCCGCAAGTTCTCCTCGTTTTTACAAAAACTAATTTCCCCTTGCTAAATACTCACACCTTCTTGTCAACTGTTTCCAATGGGCCACCTTGTTTACATTGGCCTCATTAGCACTACAAAAGTGATTTCCACTCCTTCTTGTGAACTGTTGAGAATTGCCTACTTCCAACTTAAATTGAATTGGCTCGTTAGCACTGACTCCCCCCACTCGGTAAGGCAACTCCCATCTTTTCATGTGCTGTGTATTTATACCTCCCTACTGTATTTTTCACTCCACGCATCTGCAGAAGTGGGTTTTAGCCCATGAAAGCTTATGCCCAAATAAATTTGTTAGTCTCTAAAGTGCCACAAGGACTCCTCGTTGTTTTTGCTTACACAGCTTCGACCTTCCTGGGTCTGACCTTGGAGCATTCAGCATCTCCTTCCACACCGTGCACTTCCCACAGCGAGTCGGCCCGGGCGGGGCTCCTGGGGAAGCCAGGGGGCCCTGCACCCCAACTCCGCAGTCAGACGTGACTCTCAGCTAGCATACAATGGAAGGTTTATTAGTTGACACAGCGTAGGGCAGATATTGTTAGCACAGAAAACATTGACTTTCAGCCAAGTCCACCTTGGGGAGTCCTGGGCCAAGCAGCCTGGACTTCCCCCCTTCCAGTCCCCACAAGCAGACCCGACCTCAGACACCCCCGTTGCTCCTCCTCCTTCTGTCTCACTTCCCGGGCCAAGAGTCACCTGGTTGTCACCTGGTTGCATCCCCCTCCTGGGTCTCAGGTTACGAAGGGCACCGGTCACAGCACATGTGCAGGCAGCTGGAGCAGCTTCACCTGCCCCAGAGGTCTCAGCCAAAGTCACACACTCCTATTCCCTAGTGCAGCACACAGGGAAACTGAGGCACACACAGTATTCACACAAAACAGTAAAACACACATAGGCTCAACAGTAAGACTCACATACAACATAACAAGGGGCAATCCCCACTTTGATACTACTAGAGCTCACAGCCCTTTATCTTTTGCTCAGGCAGCAAAGGCCCTCGTTGTTGAAGCAGAAGGTCATGAGTTCTACCCTGCTGCCGCATGACTGTGAGATGAGCAGTGAGTATATCCGTGTACGATTGGCCACAGATTATTTATTTGTAAAATACAGGGCCGCTGAGCAGCCCTCGGATGGTAACAACTTTCCGTCACTACAGACAGGGCTGGATTTGAATTGGTGCCCTGCAGCTGAGAAATTGGATAGCACAGGGGTAGGCAACCTATGGCATGGGTGCCAAAGGCGGCACACGAGCTGATTTTCAGTGGCACTCACACTACCTGGGTTCTGGCCACTGGTCTGGGGGTCTCTGCATTTTAATTTAATTGTAAGTGAAGCTTCTTAAACATTTAAAAAACCTTATTTACTTTACATACAACTATAGTTTAGTTATATATTATAGACTTATAGAAAGAGACCTTCTAAAACCGTTAAAATGTATTACTGGCACATGAAACCTTACATTAGAGTGAATAAATGAAGACTCGGCACACCACTTCTGAAAGGTTGCCGACCCCTGGGATAGCACATCACCAATCCTTTGAGCCATGCTGTCTCCCATCTTACCAACATCCAATTCCCTCCACTCAGGGCTAAGCCATGGAGGCCCATCCCCACATCCTCTTCTCAAGTGCCTCATTGCAGCCACCTGTCTTCTGACCAAAGAGAGCGAGGTGGGACTCTGTTCGGACCCACTAAAGCTCTCAGATTGGCCAGACACATTGCGGCAGACGAATACGGGGTACCCTGGCCCTAAATATCCAAGTCCCCTCGGCTGCTCTCACATGGCAGTGCAGGGCACCATCCAAGGGGTCAGGAGCTTGGCCTGGTTTGAAAATACCATGCTTTACATTTAAAATAAACAGCGCTGGCTTTCAAGAGCAGTAGCCTGGCTCTCCTTCCCAGCTTGGATGGACATGGACCATGCTGATCTCTAAGCACACTGACTACAGAGGGCAGGGAAGGGGAGGTACCACTTTTGTGAGGGAGAAGAGACTGAGGGGGAATGGGAGATTGAACTCATGGAGATGCTGAAGAATAACCTCCCTTAGACCCAGTTCAGGAAAACTTCCCTGTTCAGGACAGCACTTAACTTTAAGCACATGCTTAAGTCCCATTAAAGTCAATGGGACATGAAACTAAGCACAAGCTTACATACTGTCCTGAACTGGGGGCCGAGGGAGCCCCCCAAATTGTAAACCTGCCCTGAATCAAGGTATCAAGGGCTGGAAGGGTTTGCCTTCACCTCTGTCCTTCTGGACTTTAAAGAATTTGCTCGTGTTTTATGTACTCGGATTGTGCCCTACACCATTAACAAACCCTCTCTGGAGGGCGGTTGTTTTCTCGGGGAAGAACAAGTCACAGACCCTTGCTGCTGCCGTTCTCTCCCTGAAGACCTAAAGTGGACCTTCAGCCCTTTGGCACGGTAAATTAAAAGCAGCACTACACTCTGAAAGCTGTGTCAACCGCTTCATTTAGCACAAGTGTTCTGTTAACTAACCGCCCTATTCCACAGGGGCCTTTGGCCTCACAGCAGCCTAATTTCCATGTAATTTCCATTGGACAGTCGCAGAATACGCCTCCTCTGTGTAACTTCCTCCAAGCCATTATTTACCCACAGCACGCAATGAACTACTCCAGCCAGTTCACAATGGATGGGGAATGGGGGATGCCATTCCCAAACAGGGAGGAGAGAGAAGCTGTTATCTGTGCTCAAGGTTTTCAAACCCAGGCCAGACAAAGCCCTGGGAAATGTCCTGGCGGGAGTGTGTCTGCCATGGCAGGGTGAGGGCTGCATGGACTAATATTAATTCTTCTTGTTCGTTATCAGCACAAAACAAAAATAAACAATCAGATCCTGCTCCCATTGCAATCAACAGGGATTTTGCCCTTGACAGCCCAGGTGCCGGTTCATCCTTGCCTTAGGGAACTGACCGTCTATAACCCCAATCCTGCAAGCGCATAGGGGTGGGCGCTCCCCTTCCCATGTGTGGAGTGTCGCTGATGTCAGTGGGGCTCGGCGCAGGGGCAGGGGTCCGCCCACCCTCCTGAGTTCACACAATCAGGGCCATAAAGAGAGGCACAGAAGACAAGATGCACCACAGCAGGGAGGTGGTGTGGTTACTCTGTGCTTCTATTGACTTTGTAGATTAGTGGTTGTGAGACCTGCAGAGGGAGTCTCTCGGAGGGATTTGTCTGAGGATTGGAAAGGTGGTGGGAGGACCTGGTGCCCCAGGGCTGAGGTCATTCTCTGCGCAGGGAACAACACAAAGGAAGCTCTGAAGGCAGGAGCGGGAGAAGGAAAGAGGGAGCAACCAAGGCTGATGCTGCTGGCAGAGCAGAGAGGGTGGGGGGCACCAGGCCTTCTCCGGTTGTAACCATGATCCCATGACTGGGCCATCCCACTGCAAGCCCCCAGCCCCGAAGACAAAGTTTGAAATCAGAAATGAGAAAGTTAAAGCTGCCTAAGCACCAATACGTGCCCGGCCTCAGACATACGGCCTCTGCTCCCGGCCTTAAACATGTGGTCTCTCCTCGCGACACCACACACCACTGCTCCAGGCCATGCTTGCAGCTCGGGGGGATGCCACAGGCGGCTACACTGAAGGGCCTGAGAGCATCAGCACCTTGAGAAATCCTGGCCCTTGGAGTGGGGTTTGCCTGATGGAGGTATCCGCAGGGAGCTCCGTATATCAGGTCTTTTGCTAGGACTCTCCCAGGGCAAAGCCTCTCCTTTTCCAAACCCCTAGCAGACCCATGCCTCAGCCACAAAACAGAGCATGCAGAAAGCCAGCCAGCCAGCCTACCTGCTGTTGTCTTTGCTGGCAGGTAGCAAGTCTTCTCCTTCCAGTGTGCTCTGGGGTATCTCCTGTCTCCCTAGGAAGCCCCACAAGTCTCTGTCTTCACGCCCCTCCCTGCTGGGCAGTGGAAAGAATATTTAGCCAGGAATCAGCCAGGCTGGGGGCTTGACTGTGAGGCTGTAGTGGCCCCCATGGAGCTGCTCCCTGTCCTGGGAGGAGTATTCTGTCTCCAACTCGCAAAGGGTATGTGCCAAGGTCACTTTTCCCCGAGGGGAGGATTTGCCTTGGATGCCCATCCACCGTTCGTCTCTTCTCTCTGTGTTAAATACACTGGGCGAGATCCCCCGCTGGCATGAATCAGCACAGCTCCATGACCTTCAGTGGAGTTACCCCAGCTGAGGGACGGGCTCTCCCATTGTACCCAATGTTACTAGAAGTGAAATTTCCCCCCTTGATCAGATCCTGAAACACACCATCCACCAAACCCTCTCCCCTAGTTTAGAATTAGGGGTTGCTTTACAAGGAACAGACCAACCTTTGCTGACAGAATTCTACAACACGCCTGTCCGTTCTACTGCGGGAAGTCATTATTATTTAACATTTCTACTGTGGTAGCAGCTAGAGGCCAGAACCAGTTTGGGGATCCATTGTGCTAGATGATGTACAAACACATAGCAAATGATACACACATACTCAGGGTCTTTTTGTGATTCAGTCTGTCTCCAGCTGTCACTTTGCGCATTACAGCCCAGTACATGTAATTCAGTCTTCTCAGTTAGAAGGATTTTGGGAGGAAACTCAAAACACAACAGGAGCATTTCTATTTTCCCAACTCTTGTAACCTCATCAAAAAAAGATATCGAGCTAGTTTGATAGCATCTATTTTCCGTAAACCCGTGTTGATTGGCATTAATTACATTACTCTCTTTTAATTCTTTATTAATCGAGTCCTGTATCAGCCATTCCATTATCTTGCCCAGGGTTCAATGTCAAACTGACAGGCCTATAATTACCCAGGTCATCTCATTTACCCTTTTAAAATATTGGCACAACATTCGTTTTCTTCCAGTCTTCTTAAACTTCCCCACTGTTCCTTAATTTTGAAAATCAACATTAAAGGTCCAGTGAGTTCCTTAGCCAGCTCTTTTAAAAAAATTTAAAATTAAAATTGGTAGATGCAAATTATTTGGACCCACTGTTTTAAAGATGTCTAACTTAAGAAACTGCTTTTTAACATCTTCCCAAGATACTAGTTGAACAGAAAGTACTATAATATGTTATGATTACATCATCTGTTTTGTCCCCAAATACAGAACAGAAATGTTTGTTGAACACTTCTGCCTTTTCTGCATTATTACTGATAATTCAACCATTTCCATCTAGTGATGGACCAATACCATTGTTAGGATTCTTTTTATTCCTGTTATACTTTCAAAACTCCTCCTTATTGTCCTTAACTCTGTTGGTGAGAGTGTTCTCCTTGTGTCCCTTTGCTTCTCTAATCAATTTTCTACAATTCATAGCTTCTTGATTTACACTTCAGTGGGGTTCACAATGTCATCCCCTATTAACCATGAGTCTCCCATTTCACAAACTGAGGCACAGAGAGATTTGCCCTAAGGTCACATAGGAGGTTGTTGCAGAACCAAGAAATGAATACAGAACTCCTGTGCCCCAGTCCAGTGCCGTATCCGCTTGGCCAACTTTCCTGTTTCCACTTGTGATGTTCGGTCTTGTCTTATTATTTGAGGAAAAGCTCTGGCAAGATGTTTATCATTTTCACTGTTCTAAAGCTCTGATAGATACATTATGGTCAACTGTTCAGCATGCTAAGATACTGTTGCTAAGGGCGACAGATAGATCCAGATGCAACAACAGTTCGTATTTTAGTCTTAATCATTATACAGTGGCATAAGTGTACACGTGGTCCGTAGAGTGGAAGATAAGAGGATGGACATAGACACTTCAAAGAAGACACACCCATACCTGTGACATCTAGGTGTGGATGTCATCACGAGTTAGGTGCCTTGTGTCCATTTGCCATGTCAGCATTTAAATCACATGCTCTGAAACTGCCAAGGGGAATAACCAGGCATCTGAAAGAAAGCAAATCTGTTCTTGGCTTATTCTACCCTGTACGATTCATGTTGTAGCATAAATTAAATGCATCAGAATAACACCTTGTCCTAAAACCAGAGTTTTGCGTCCATTTTTGTCACAAGATGGCTCTCTCACCAAACCTGCGCGAGCCAGCGCAATTCCCAGCCAGTCCACACCATGGGGTTTGTGGGGTTTGGCTTTCTGAGCAAAGAAACTAACACTGGGTTGACATAGCTTAATGAAAGCCTACAACCCCCAGCTTCCTCCTTCAGGACTGATCAGCCCACACCCTCAATCCAAGAGAGAGAGAGAGAGAGAGAGAGAGAGAGAGAGAGACCACTCCCGCTTCCCATATACCCCAATGGGGTAATGAATCATTTGCCTCCAAGAGTCAGCAGAGCCAATTTACTCCAATGTACAGAACACACTTCAGCCGTCAGCCTCCAGTTTGTGTGCAATGTAACCGAAGGAAAAGGAACTTACCAGGGGAAAAGAATCACCTACACTGGAAGGCTTGTTGTGAAACTCCGCAGCCACCTTTCAGATCAGTTATGACCCTGAGAAGCACCTGCCTTAGGGAAGTGAGAGCGGCCCATTAACACATAGGACCGGGTACCAGGAGACCTGGATTCTACCATTGTGTGAACATGGGCAAGTCACTTCACCTTCATGTGCCTGTTTGACTCATCTGTACAATGAGGGTAATGACGCTTCCCCAACTTTTTAACATGCGTTGAGTGCTATTAGCTCTGAGAATACTGTTATGGGTGGGAGTTAGCATGTGGCACTGCTACAGTCTTACAAGTTCTTTTCCTTGGTGCTTGAGCAAGGTACCGTTTTCGAAGACATGCTGTCCTGGCATTTGCTTTTGTAGCACAGGTCCTTTGAGGAAAGTTGTTGCAAACAGCAAGAGAGTTTGCTCTGTATCTCGGGCATTGGTGCACGTGAATCCCTGCTATTTGCTGCTTGTGTAAACACAACAGTTTAGTCTCCGGAGGGTTGTAATACACGGGTAGCTGGGTGGAGTTTAGCCCCAGTGGTATGCAGGAGGTCAGACTTGATCATCTGGTGGTGCCTTCTGGCCTTAAACTCTATGACTAATCCCTTTAACTAGAGTCCATCCTTGGTGCAGATTTGCACCCTGGGAATTGTGCATGGGTGTTTGGCTGAGATTCCTGAAAGAAGGGTCGACTGTGGGCTGTTTGTGACCACTTCTGTTCAAGGACTGGCATATGTGCCTACATTAAAACATTACATTAATGAAATACACAGACTGTGCCATGGATTTCTTCTCCAATGGGAAACTGACTTCCAAGACCCTGGAATCTGCTGCCATTTGGCAGAGGGATGATAACAAATCGGCACTTATATACTGCTTTTACTACAACCTGGGGTGGTTAGGAGAACCCAGACTTTAGTACCAAGGACCACCCCATATGAAAATCATCTCCAAAAAATCCAAAGAGGTTTCTGTACTGAGAACACAGCTCATTCTGATCACACAGTAAAAATTCATGTATTGTTCTGCAGGGAGATACTAACTCTTCCGGTCAGACACCAGAGGATGCTAGCTTTCCTTACTCACAATGCAAAATTTTCTTATTTCACTTCTAAAGATTTACCATTAACTTTTTTTTCTTTCTCACATACTTGTAGGGATTAGTGTTACAGTGAGGATGGGGAGATGCTGCTGTTATTCTAAACCTCTATGTTTATAAATATATATGGGTCACATCTTCCGCTGGTGTAAATTGATGTAGCTCCATGGACTACAATGACGCTGCACCAATTTACACCATTTTAGGTTCTGGGCCAGTTATATTTTTAATATACCTACCACTACTGTCCTCAAATAAAGCTTATCCTGCCGCTACCATTAAACGAGAACACTAATGTTTATTCTACAAAGGGCCATTTTAGTGTCTACTTTAAACCAGCCCTGCAAACGTCTACTCACCCATTGATGGAATGAATACAGGTATTGAACAAGAGAACGTTTCATTAGTAATGTGTCATTAGTTTCTTTTTGGCCATTATGGGAAGGGTGGGCAAGTCCTGGCTGGTGCATTTTCATGACGACTTTGGAAGGCTATCTGAACGCTTGGAATATTGCAGGTGATACATGCTCCTCTCTCCAAAGTGCTGATATGAATCTGTTCTGAAGAGCAGGCTCCCCAGACTTTCATGCAACCACATTTTGTTTGCACAGATTTTGGGAGAGGAGTTTTTACTATCACTTGTATCACCGTGACAATGCCTCCGAGCTCTAGTCACGGGCCAGAACTCCATTGTGCAGTGTGCTGTACAAACATAGAACAAAAAAACCCAGAATCAAACAGCAAATTCTGAATATCGCATACTCAATGGCATAATTCCACTAGTTTATGAACAAGCCTTGGGGCCCAAATATTTTTGTTACCGACAACACAGAAGAGCTAATCGTCCTGCTTTGCTTATAGGTTAAAGAAAGGACAAATTCTGCTACTACATATTGAGTAGCTGAACTAGCTCTACTGGAAAACCTCACTGCCAATATGTTGCACCTGCCATAGGAAAGACAACCTCTGTCTTTGTTATGAACAAAACAAACTGCTTTAACCAAAGAAGGTTACACAGAACAGGTCAGCCAAGCTTTCTGGGTAGCTCTAAATCAGGGATCTCAAACTCAAATCACGAGGGCCACAGGAGAACTAGTAAATTGTCCCGAGGGCCGCATCACTGAAACCTTTTCATACAATGATACAAAAGTACAGTCAAAAATGAAAAAAATGAGGAGTAATATAGTATTCTATTAAAAGTCAATGTATTAACTTTTTAAAAACTGTAATGCAAAGAGGGGTTTTAATAAAATATAAACACTCAGTAATGTTTGGAGCTTGGCTGCCGGTGGAGTCACCGCTATGGCGGGCCGCAGGAAATAACTCCGTGGGCCGCGTGTTTGAGACCCCTGCTCTAAATGGTGACACACAGAACAACGAACTTCTGCTTTCTGGTTGAAGGCTGACCATTCCCATCTGCCTCGGCTTCCCATTCTGATAGTTCAAAAGGACAGTCACCTGGGTAGAAACGTAACATCCCCGTTCCTTGGAACACACATGAGGAACACTCCTTGAGCCAAGTTTCCAGTACTTGCCTCCAAAAGTTCAGATTCTCAAATGTTCAAATCACGCTGTTTGTGACGCCAAAGGCCATATGCATACACAGAGTGGCTAATCCTGTGGTGCAAACCAGAACGCAGGGTGCTATTAGCTCTTTGGTGCAGGCAAATGAGTTTTTTGAGTAAAAATGTCAGTTCTAATGGCATGGCACAGACAGACTTTGATGACATAATGCACACAGATTTTGCATATGTACTTTAAATGGCCATTTTTGGTCATTTGGCGCCTGGTTGTCTTGCTTAATCATCTTGAAACTGAAGAACGAAAGTTTGGTCATTGGTCGTCAAACCATAACCCTATTGTGGTGGCAGCACCTTTCAGATATGGCCGCTAGAGGCTTGAACCTTGAAAGAGTCTTTTAAAAAAAAGGAGGGATGGAAAATCAAATGTCCCTGAGCTAGTTATGCTGAAGTAGAGTCCCTGAGCCAAGCACAAAGCCATGGGGATGTCAAATAACTGCCTCTTCGACCTGTTCCTCAGACAGTGCTGATACACGCACAGTGCACTAACCTGGCCATTGAGACACTGCCTTCTGAATGCTTTGCCCCACAGAAACAAAGCATGACTCTACTGCTCCCTTGAAGCTAGCCCACCCCTAAATGGACTGGGTGTCCCCACTCTTTTAGCCAAGCCGCCTGCCTTTTTGCCGTCCAAATTTTCCTTTTAGAGCAGCTATTTTGTTTTGCAGCTTGGAGAGTGGGGGACGAGAGTTGGGGGTTGTTGAAGTAGAAATTTACATAATCTGATTAAAAGGGGATTATCCAATGGCTGCTAAACAGCCTTAGTGTGCTTGAGCTAAAAACCTTACTATTCATTGCTCTCACCGCCCCGCAGAGAGATTGCACCTGCATCACTGGCTAGCTCTCTACTGAGATCTTCAAGGTGGGGAGGACGGGGATTTTAGAGACATGCTGCTTCATGTGTACACAGCATCTAATTGAACTGTCTGGATTAGTTTTAAGGAAGCTAAAATGAAAGCAGGGCCAGTTAGCGTTATCGGGAAGGGTCATTGTCTTCTGAAAAGGGCCAACTTGCATCGCTCCTTGTTGGTTTCCATTTGGGTGATTTATAATGTTGGATTAGCCAACAAGATCTGCCTGGAAGATAATTCAGACCACGGTGCTCTGCATGTGCAAGAACTAGTGTCCACCAGTCTTACCCCGGTTTGTAAGTGGCCAGTGCTAAAGAGGGCAGAGTAAACCATGCAGTAGCCATCTCAACCCTGAACCCAACTGGCCAGTGGCAGATCTGTACATCAGATTAAGGAAAGCATCCTTGGGTGGGGCCATGCCAGCTTACTCCACAGAGAAGGGGCAGAGGAGAATATCAGTGTGGGCAGCGGTATATGGCCCCAGATCCACTCCACCCCTCACAGTAAACATGCTTCTGCAGCCGTGAAGTTCCTTCACTCCTGGCTATATGGCGCCCCGCCTTGGGAACAGCCTGAATCTTGTTCAACCGAGCCATGAAGGGAGACAACGAAACAACATGGCCTAAAATGCCAGCAACACGCCGATGAAGCTTCCCACTCTATCTCACTGTCACCTCACACACAAACCTCACCAGGCCACAGCTATTCAGGCAGGCTTTGCTGAGATGAGCAGTGGGGTGAAGCAGAATCTAGGAAGGCCTGAGGCGATGCGAGCGGGTAGCAGGAAACACTTTGAATAACCCACCACCTATATCTTGTCACCATCCAATGAGGGTGTGTGCCCTCGGGTTGTTAACGACTGCTCACTACTTCAGCGTCCACCTGGACTCCTCACTGCTTCTGGAGACACAAGCCCACAGCCATGAAAAATGCTCTTTTTAAAACGTATGTCTGGCCACAAGCTGCAGCTCTTTAGATTCAGAATTAGCCACACTGATCCAGCATTTCTGATCATATCGTCGTGCTCAGTATCTAGTTATGTAACTGCCGCCCTTAAAAACGCTACAGTTGCTTCAGAACACAGCAGCTCATCTTCTCAGTAAGGCAGACCGCTTAGTCCAGGGGTCTCAAACACGCGGACCGCGGGCCGCATGGCTCTTCCCTGCGGCCCGCCGGGCTCCCCGCGCGCCCCCCCCCTTTTAAAAAAAATTTGTTTAATTTTTTTTTTTTATTTTATTTTACCCCCAGGCAGTTCCCGCCGCCAGACAGTTGTTCTGCCTGAGGGTTAAAAAAATAAGAATGTGGGGGGCGAGGGTGGGGAGCCCGGCGGGCCGCAGGGAAGAGCTTCGCGGTTTCTGGGAGGGAGGGGGGAGGAGCAGGAAGCTGTGCGCACAGGGGAGGAGGCGGAGAAGGGGCGGGGCCTAATGGAAGGGGTGGAGTGGGGGCGGGGCCAGGGGCAGCGAGGGGGCGGGGTCAGTGATGTGGCCCTCGGGCCAATGCACTAGTCCTCATGCGGCCCTCGTGGTAATTTGCATTTGAGACCCCTGGCTTAGTCCCTCATTTTGCTGTCTTCAGCCACTCTACATCCAATACTGGGTCATAGTCAAGATTTTGGTCCCCATCTTCACAGCCATCCACGGGATTGGCTGCCGTTTGCTAGAGGATCATCTTACAATCTTGCAGGATCATAACCTCCCATAACAGCTATGATCCACTGAAACAATGCAACTGTCAACCTACCGAGTGTACAGGAGTTAGAGCACTTTCAATGACTTGGCCCAGGAATCCGGAACTTGCTCCCAGAGAAGATCGTGAGCCTCTCAGCAAAACAGAAATTTGACTTTGAAAAGGGAACAAAAAAAGATGAAAATCCTACACTGCACCTACAATCTCCCGCCAATGCCCAAGAGGAAAAGAATGAACCACATATGAGTCACATCGCTTAATGAACTACTGGACGATGCAAGTGATATGAGTGGTATAAAATTCTATACAGTACAGAATCATAAATGCTAAAGCAAGATCACAGTACACTAGGGAAAAGTGTCATGAGTGATACTACAAGGACAAAAATATTCTTTATTTAATGGAACAATAGTTTGCACTGAATATCATCTCATGGTGTACTCTTCTTTGGAGGGTGGGGCAGGCGGGCTGGGGAGACCTATGCTCAAAGCTTCCTGTCCGTCTGCATGAGTCTTCCCTCGAGTTTATATGTTCTCCATTGTTGCAAAGTGCTTCCTCCTGAACAGGCAACTATTAAAGGTCTAAAGACGTGCTACAGCCTCGCAAATGGTGTATTCCACATCTACACAGAGGCAATCCATAATACAATTTCATAACTTCATGACATTAGCCAGAATTCATAAGGTGTCCATAGACAGATTCCCCAACTCATCACAAGCACTGATATAAAAATTACTGGGAAGAGCATATCTAAATCTAGCTGCATAGAGTGATCACACTCTAGCAGAGTACCTCACGCCAGTGGAATACGCAGAGCTAGGACAGGCTTTGAACAACTACATGAATCAATGACCAGAGAAATGAGGCAGGAAATGGGAGTTCTACGAAGCACAGTACACATCCAGAGAACTGGGTAACCAGTGTCAGAGGACAGACACACATGGAGAGAAACGGTTTTTACTCCAACATTCCAAAAAGCTAGGCAGTACAAGAGATTCCCGCAAGTGATGTTGAATGATCAAAGGATTTTCACTGAAAAGAGAGGAGGAAAAACTCTGCATAACCCTGGGAGAAAGGAGAGAGATGGTGCCATATTGTATAGCAACTTCACACCAAATCAGAAACGGACACGGGTAAAACCGCAAATACACTTCGAAGCTTTATGCCCGGCAGATTGTAATTAATCTGGCTGCCTTGTTGCTGACTTTTGAAAAAACACGTTGGCAAAATTTGTATCGCTTGGTGTGTCAGGCCCCTGTATTAAAAAGACAAAAGGTTAAATCTTTCTTACCCAGGGCCTGGGCCACAGCCCCATGCAGTCAATAAGAGGTCTTTCCATTGACCTCCAATGGGCTTTGTATTAGGCTCTAAATAGCAGGTAACCACAGGTGAACGCCTGACTCCACTGAAGTGACTGGAGTTCTACTATTGACCTCAATAGAGCCAGGATTTCATCCCAGGCGTCTGTCCTCACTGCGGCGCTGATGTTGAGGGACTGAGGCAGACTCCAGGGCTAGGGGTGGTTCTTTTAATCAAGAGTTTAAAGGCAGGGTGCTTTGGGGAGGCTGCTCTCTGGACCAGGGAAGATACCAGGCAACGCGTACTGGCCTTTCCCAGCAACCAGGAGAAAAATCTGGATTGCAGAAACCCATATCATTAAGAAAGGCTCTGGCTGCTGGTAAAGGGGGAATGAATTGCACATCTTTCCCTTGCTCTGGGTACACTTCGTCAACTCTGGCAGCCCCGAGAGACCATGAACTAGGGTGACCAGACAGCAAGTGTGAAAAATCGGGACAGGAGGTGGGGGGTAATGGGAACCTATATAGGAAAAAGACTCAAAAATCGGGACTGTCCCTATAAAATCGGGACATCTGGTCACCCTACCATGAACCATCCTGGCAAACAGAAGCTGGATTTCCCAGAAGAAAACGGCTTTTTTTTTTGTTCAATCCAACATTAAAGATTCCCCTTTATAATCACCCGGGACTAATTCGTGAGCCTTTGTTTACAGGGCCACACCCCCAACCAGGTCCTGACATGCTGGTGCCCCCTGATCACATTCACCCAACACTGCTGCCTGTCCTGGGGTTTTAGAAGGCTGGCTGCAAGCGGCCATTCACAACCATCACCCAGACAAATGTTAAGTGTGATTTATTTTTTCTCCTCTCTGACTCTCAATATTTGAATACCAGTACGTGTGAATAAATCATGCTGCAGAGTGATCTGTGAAATGGATAGAGCGTCAACAGAAGGAAGACGTTCTGCCTGGTTTATTTTTTCTCCAACTCATATACCAGGGAAGGGAGCTTTCCTTCTTTTTTAGGGCAAAATGAAAAATAACGATGTGGTGGGAAACTGCCGTTAGCGTCTTTTTCTAGCTGTGCTCTCTGGGCCAGATCCCCCACTGGTGTGAGCCAGCTTCAGTGGAGCTACGGTCACTTTCACCAACCGGCTTTAACTTCCAGCACTCTGTTGCAGAAACCCCTGGGTCCAATCTTATCCTGATTGACGAGTCCAAACCGAAACCACCCACCCCCCCCAAGTCACCAGGGGAAATTCTCTGGCCTGCGTGGTGCAGGCGGTCAGACAAGAGGATTAAAATGGTCCCTCTTCTAGGACTCTCTAATACACTTTGTAGATGCCCAGATACCACACGGGGGGGGGGGGGGGGGGGGGGGGAAATCAGACAAATGCTCATAAAGACAAAAACTCACCCCTGAACTTTGGTATAACTCAGATTCAAATCCAAATGTAGCAGCTGGTCTGGATCGCTACAGGAAGCTACACCAAAACCCCTGGATCCAAACACTCCTGAACTTTGGGAGAGTTCAGCTCTGTATCCATATTGGGTGGCTAAAGCCCAGCTCTGCTATTGACATAGGTCTCCTCATCACCCTCGCCATTTTGACTTTGTCCAGATATCTTCAGAATGAGGGCCAGACTGTGATACCCTAACACAAAATAATACCTTACACCAGGGATAGCCCCACTGGAATTCATGGGACCACTCTATTCTTATTAATTATTTGTATTTAGGGTGACCAGACAGCAAGTGTGAAAAATCGGGATGGGGGGTAATAGGAGCCTATATAAGAAAAAGCCCCAAATATCAGGACTGTCCCTATAAAACCGGGACATCCGGTCACCCTAGTTGTATTACAGTAGTGTCTTGATACCCCATCGTGCAAGGCACGTACATAAACATGAAGAATGACTCCTCCCCCGAAGAGCTTAACATGTAAATAGGCAACACACAGAAATGGGAAACAGAGGCACCGAGTGACTTGCCAAGGTCATACATCAGGTAAGTGAAAGAGCCAAGACTAGAACCCAGACATGCTGAGTCCCAGGCCAGGCCAGGTCCCTCCCCACTTGACTACACTGCCGCTCGTGGAATGAGGTGCGAGAAGCCCTAAGTGTCTGGCTTCTCATGATGTCCCTGGACAAAGAACATTTTCACTGAGAACAAGCATGCTGCTAAATGGACACACAACAACAGCATCTGTTGTCTCCATCCCATATTCCCACAGACAGACCCTTTCGGGTGTTACCCTGAACTTTGCAGCGGGCCAATAAAATTTCCTCTCAGTCACCATTGCTCTTTCTCCATGCCTCTGTGCCCCGGGGAGCTTTCAGCTCCCTTTATGTCATCCATTCCCCAGGTACACGAGTCGAGCTCCCTGGAAAAACAAAATGGGCGAGAAAGGAAAGAAAAGCTTCACTTGAGCAGCAGGTACATTTCTCACCATAAATCTCAACCCCCCACCCTCAGTCCTGCAAACAACTGTGGCTGCAGAGCTGAGGAGCAATTGTCGTGCCAAGGAAACACATTCAACCTCAGGGCCACTGCGGACAGTCTCCGATAGACCCAAGTGACTAGAATGGTGGTGTGTGGTATAGCAAGCGGGGGGGGGGGGGGGGGGGAACGGATGTTGTTCCTGTAACTAGCCTGATGTGTCGCTTGTTTCTTTTATCGAAAAGGATGCCCCGCAGAGAGCACCCTCCCTTCTCTCCCACTCCATTTGTTTGCACTGCAGAACAACTGCTCAGCCATCGAGGACAGTTCAGTTTTGAAGCCCTTCTGTTATTTATGAGGTTGGAAATCAGAGCCATTTGGTTCCTCGCCAGGACACGGCACTGATTGGAAGGGCTTGCGCTTGGCTCTCCATTCCCTAGTCATTGTGAAAAGGGGATCACTCCAGCTAACTGGCCCAAGGAGATAAGGATTTCAGACAATCTGCATTAGCCTGATAAGGACGGTTCGCATTGCAGAACGATTATTTGTTAAGAACCTCAGTAAAATAAAATACAGCCAAAGGGCTTATCGCAGTAACTCATTTCCCACTCACCAAGCAGGTCCACCCCCACCAATTTTTCTATAAATAAAGCCCCCTGCTTGTGTCCCAACTATCCAGGGAGGGTCCACGGACTGGGAGCCTGGTGCCCGGGGGACAATATCCTGGAATCACCCAGTCTCTCTCTCTCGTTTCACTCGCTCATTGTTTGAATTATTGCTAGGATTCAAGTCCTCGGGAAGGGTAGAAACGTGTTGTTCTTGTTTAAAAACACCAGCTGGTGTAAGTCACCAGCACTGCACCAGTTTGCACCAGCTGAGGGTCTGGCCCACAGTGGGCGGTGTCTCTCTCTCTCGTTGTACCGGTCCCCCTCCACAAAGTAAAGCCCATCTCTAACATACAGACCCCAGGGATTTCTGAGCCCCCTGCGGCCCTCCTCTCCCCTCCTCACACAAAGCCAGGCAGGTGTTTGCAAGAGGCGCTGTTGTGACTTCTGCTTAGGGAAACAGCCAGGGGTGTTGCTATAACCTCCCTTCCCCAGCTTCGGAAATCTTCTAAAGGAAACCTCCATGCTCATAGCCTTACCCCTCTCCCTCTCCCCCCCCCTCCCCCCCCACACACACTCACTCACTCTCTCTCCCTCCTGTTTTCTGATTGCTCTTTCCTTCTATCACATTCCACTGTTGTGCAGCATTCTTTACACAGCATGTGCACTGGCTGTTCCCCATCCCCCGAATCACAACCCCCACCTCCCCCCGAGGTGGATTAAGGTTTCCTGGGGCCCTGGACCAGAGCAAATGGGGGGGCCTCCCCACCCCTTCCACCTGTGGTCCCACCCCCCTCCACATGTGATCCCATCCATGGCCCCACCCCTTTCTGCCCCTTCCCCTGGGCCCCGCCCCTGTTCCACTCAGGGTCCCCCCCTACTGCAGCCCCAAGACCGGAGAAGCTCTGTCCCCCCCAAACCTCAGCAGGAAACGAGACCTCCTCCAGTCCTGGGGCTGCAGCGGGGGTCCCAGTGGTGGGGCTTCCCCTGCTGCCTCCCAGCATCTGCCAGGGACAGGATGGGGGGCACTGAGGGATTCCCCTGCTGCTCTCCAGCTTCTGCCGGGAACGGGGGGTGCTGGGGGCTTCCCTGCCACTCCCCGACTGCTGCCGGGGACATGGTCCGGGGGCACTTGGGCTTCCCTTGCTGCCCCCTGGCTGCTGCTGGGGAGCGGGGTCTGGAGTCACAGGGGTTTCCCCCACCCGGCCGCCAAGGAGCAGGGTCAGGGAGGTGGGGTGCTTCCCCCACTGCTGCGCCATCCCTCCCACCCAGCACTGCAGTCTGGGAGCAGGGTCGGGGCGTGGGGGCTTTCCCCGCCTGCCCAGGGCTCCAGGGCCCCTCAGCTGGCCAGGGCCCCTGGGCAAGGGCCCCGTAGGCTCAGTGGCTAATCCACCACTGACTCCCTCCCCCCATGCATTCAATGGACTTTGGACCGGTCCCGTAGATGCAGCATTCAGTGGAATATCCTGACTTCAGACAACCGTAATGGGGGCAGCGCCCTGATTCTGAGGGGGCCGCAATAGCACCCAGAGAAAAACATTCGTCCCTTGTCCCGTTCCTCCCCATTGTTCTTTTCCACGCGGAGAAGTGAAATGACAAACTGACCTGTACTGAAGGCTGTGTGGCCAGAGTAGCGTTGAGAGCCCCCCGGCTGCTGATGAAAGCGCCCAGCGCCTCCCAGGGGAGGGCTCCACGCTGGAACAACCCGAACAACTTGTCTCTGCAGAAGACTCCCTCTCTAATCAAGGCCCGAGCAGTCCCACTGGAATAAGCAGGACTAACCATCAGGCATTACTCAACATAAAGGTGGCCAGATCTGTTCCTTAGTTAGGGGAGTTTCCAAGTGCCCAGTTGGATAAACTAATAATAAACAATTGCAAGAATGGCAGATACCTGTCAGCTATGGCTCAATACTTTGCCTGAAGGAAATGAACGTAGAAAGAGAAGAAAGGCCAGTCTACTCTCTCTCACGACTGGCTCAGGACACAGTCATAGGAGGTCTGCTAAATACACAAGCACAAATTTATGACAAACTTCAGAGAAGTGATACCAGGCATGAGCTTGTCTCCCAGCCTCCTGTGTTATTAAAGATATTTCCAGAACATTCCCTTTCGGGCGGAGGAGGACAGAATAACCACAGCCTGCAGCAGAACAACGGAGTTTCCAGGAGATACACACACACCTGTTTGTTCACGCTGAAAACCTACGGCATCATCCAGAACATTGCCCACTTAAGGAAGACCACCTCTCTCTTCTAAATCAACTGTGGGCACACATCTGATTGTACATCATGAGCTGCTGATCTCTGTCCAGATTCTAGCAGACAGGTTTTTATTTCAAGCTATTCTAAATTTTTCCAACCAGATCTATTCAAAGTCACCTATGGACATATGACATGAGTAACTTCAGCAATCTTTGCTACGCTCACCCTTGTCATAGGACTAGTGAATTGTGCTTCGGGAAGATCCTAATGACCAGAAAGTACAATAAGTACATTTTATCTCTCCACTTCATAGCTTCCCCTTATGTTTTAATTTTAGCTAAACTTTCGTACCTAACACTGACACTGTGTTCTGAAAATAGGAGTATTTTTCTCTTCTACATCATCTTCCATCAGAGTATCCCAAAGCACTTTACAAACAGTGACTGAAGCCTTCCAATACACACACAAGGCAGGAAAGTCCTATTTTACAAGTCGGTCGTAAACTCAGGCCGGCAGGTTGTGTGACTTGACTGAGATCACATTATGAACCACCAACAGTCAGGAATAAAACAGAGATCAGATTCCCAGCCAACCATTCTACCCAGGCTCCTTCTCTCTGTCCTTCCTAGGATTATAAATCACACAACTGTAGATTTTCTTTTGACGCATAGATCTGAGAGCTAAATGATTTGGTTGTTTTGAATGGCTATTGCATAGCCTCAGCTTCTTGAGCACAATTTTGTGAACAAGGGTGCATTCCGTGGCTGCCCAATAAATAGGCCCATGTGACTATAGGTAGAAGAATGGCTGCACCACAAAACCTGACTTGAAACTTTGTTCTTACTTTTAGCTCTGGTCTAATACACAGATTTGGACCAGTCTAAACTATTCTGGTAAGAGTGGGTTTTTTACCAATATAGTCACATTGATACAACCCTGAGTGGAGATACAGTTATACCAGCATACAGGTGTTTTATATTGGCACAGCTTATTCCTTTCCCCATATGGGAACAGCTATGCCAGTATACCTGCATTCAGCTAGGGGCATTGTACCACTTTAACTGTACTGGTTTAGTTGACGGAGTGCAATTGTGGTGTGTAGACAAGCCCTTAGACTTTGTGTGTTTTCTCTGTGGCTAAGGCTGACAAGGATGTAGAAAAAATAATTGTCAAGGCACCCATGTTTACAAATAAAGAAAAACAGATTCCCCGGGAGATCAGGCACCATATGTCTGATCAGTCATGGAGCCAAGCTGAGACCCACACGCACATAACGGCTTCCCGAAATAAACATTCCGGGCTAGCTCTTGTCTCTAGCGGCTGGCACCTTTTTAATGGGCTCGCCCTTGCGGTGTTTGCTCAGCGCTCCCTCTTTCAGTGCAGCTGGGAAGGGTGTTACTAACGGGCGACCAAGCCTGAATGCTGACAATGGAGGACGATTATAACCGCCCGAAGAGTAAACACGCAGACTTTTCAGCCAAAGACGCTGCTGCTGCCATGCCAGAGGCTCCTGACACACAGCGTGATAAGTGGGGTGTCATGTCAGTTCAAGATGAGAGGCTACACAAGTCAAACAGCAATTCTATGGCACTATAGCTACACTTAAGAGTCTTGACTTCCCTGGCTGGAGGTGACTGGCTAAAAAAGCCAAAAGCAGCATTAATTAGCTTCTTTGTGGGAAACGGGGCTGCTCAGTTTATTTCTGTAGCGACGGCAATGCGAATGGCTGAGTCCGGGAGAAGGGAAGAGAGCTGGGCACTGAAGGGACAAGCGTCAGACTTTGAGCATTCCAGCCAGTATCCAACAGTCCTAACGACCTTACCCAAAGTCCACTGAAGACAATGGAAGACTCCCATTGACTTCAGGACCAAAATCCATCGGCTATGCGCTTAGTGTTAGCTTGAGTGTGTGCGCTTTGCTCTGATGCAATTTCACTGGAGTACCTAGAAGGCATTCCTTATACTCCTTATACTCCTAATGTCATTTCTTCAGATTTCTCCGGCTCCCTTCAGATCTCTCCATAACTGTAGATGGAGACTAACCACATGCTGTGGATCTACTGAAACCAGAATGACCAGCCTAAGCCCACAATAGAATCAGTATAGTTAACAGCAAACCCCGGCCAGCTAACACCGTGTATGGTTTTGGAGTGGAACAGTTCTTTTTTAGTCCAGTGCCTGGACCCCAATGGTCTGTGGTTCTCTCCCAGCGCAGCACCTGCATCACAGGAATCTGCGGTTAATTTTTATGCCTGTATCTTCTAAACACATTTCAAACAGATTTAATACTGTTGCTTGCTGCTCTTGGTTTTCATTTCTTCCATTTTAAATCCTGATTTGGTATTTAGGGATTAATTTTCTAACACAAGAAGCGAAGTGGCTCATGAGATCAGCAAAAAGGGGAAACTGCACTTACAGTGTAAGCAAAATGTAGGTGCCCCTGTTTGAAAATTTGCCCTGTAATATTTGAGGATTCCTGAGTGTGGCAGTTCTTAAGAGAAATTTTTAAAAAATGAATTTATGCACCAGATTTTTCAAACTTTCTCAGCAATTACCTCACTGAACACACACATTTAGAATTTCATATTGGAATCACCAACATCAGACAGTCATGCAACCATCAGCGACATGGTGCTCAGAGTGGAGGCGAGCATGGCATATGGATTAGACATGGCTGAAATCTGGAGCACTTGAATACTCAGGTATTCTTAATTATGTAAATTACAACTGTAATTTATTAACTTTGGAGCAAGTTTCTCAAATAGGTTTTGACATTATTAGTTTTATGTATTACTGCAACAACTAGAGACCACATCTGAGATAAGGGCTCCATTGTGCTAAACATCATAGAAACACAGTCAGAGATAATCCCTGCCCTGAAGAGTTTACAATTGTAATAGACAAGATAGAGAAAAGGTGGGAGGAGAAACTGAGGCACAGAGAGGTGATGTGACTTGCCGAAAGTCGCACTATGGTGCCAGGAACAGAAAAGAACAGTTACCTTACAGTAACTGTGTTTTTGAGTTGTGTTGTCCACACAGACTCCAGGGCCCCATGTGTGTGACATTGGATGATTTTGGCCAGCAGTCTCTATTGGTGGTGTGCCTTTGACAGAGATCCTTATGCTCCCCCACACAGAATTGTAGAAGATGAGGGTTGGAAGAGACCTCAGGAGGTCATCTAGTCCAATCCCTTGCTCAAAGCAGGACCAACCCCAACTAAATCATCCCAGCCAGGGCTTTGTCAAGCCGGGCCTTCAAAACCTCTAAGGAAGGAGATTCCACCACCTCCCTTGGTAACCCATTCCAGTGCTTCACCACCCTCCTAGTGAAATAGTGTTTCCCAATATCCAACCTCGACCTCCCCCACTGCAACTTGAAAATATACTTACGAATGTGAATATGATGCAACTGGACTATGCTTTATGCAAAAGGTCTCTTGTAAGGTATCATTACAAAGCTTATAATCTACTGTGTTCATCCTATTTGTTTGCATGTATTATTTCTATGTCTGGAGTTAGGAGAATAAGATATAAACTTGTATTACCGATGTAAACATATTAAGTGGAAGCCATTAAGGGTGCTTCAGAATCAATGACCTGTAAATGGCTCTGTTTACTTGCAAATCTTCCTGTGTGGGTGTGGGCCAGCCCAGGAAGAATGGAGGCTGGGGTCTCACAGGACATGAGACCATGTCACATGATACTGGAATAATTCTTAAATCTGGTACTTTTCCATTTATAAGGAGGGGTGGGGACCCAGAGACAAAAGATTCCTGCCTTGTGCTAGAGCTGTAAAAGGGGGTGGAACAGGACAAAGGGAGGCCAGTCATGAGAAAACCCCTGCTTACCACCTGAGATGGCTGCTGGAACTAACAAGGACTGTACCAGGGAAGGGATTGGGCCCAGACTAGGAAGGAGTCTAGTCTGTGAAAGAAGCTTATTGGAACATCTCTGAGGGTGAGATATTACCTGTAATCAGTTTCTTAATGTATTAGGCTTAGACTTGCATGTTTTTGCTTTATTGTGCTTGGTGACTTACTTTGCTCTGTCTGTTATTACTTGAAACCACTTAAATCCTACTTTTTATACTTAATAAAATCACTTTTGTTTATTATTAAACTCAGAGTAAGTGATTAATACCTGGGGGAGTAAACAGCTGTGCATATCTCTCTATCAGTGTTATAGAGGACGGACAATTTATGAGTTTGCCCTGTATAAGCTTTATAAAACAGATTTATTTTGGGTTTGGATCCCATTGGGAACTGGGTGCTGGAGGCAACCCGCTGAGCTGTTTTTGATTAAAGTCTGCAGCTTTGGGGGCATGGCCCAGACCCTGGGTCTGTGTTGCAGCAGGCTAGTGTGTCTGGCTCAACAAGGCAGGGTTCTGGAGTCCCAAGCTGGCAGGGAAAACGGGCTTAGAGGTAATTTCAGCATGTCAGTTGACAGTCCCAGGGGGGTCTCTGTGACTGAATCTGTCACAGTGTGTTCCTCAAAGATTTTATCCTGTTGTTACAGCAGTATAATATTACCCTCACTACATTGAGTGTGTGATGTTCTGCTTCCCCTAGGGTTGGGGAAAAACCTGGGAGATCAATCAATAGGTTCACATGGAATTCTGAAACAACGCTGGGCAGGAACTTGGGATGAGTGACCCTGTCCTTATAAAACACTGTATTAGGTCAACTCACCGTGAGATCCTGAATCTTTCCTACCTTTGAGCTGATGTAATGGCTCCTAGAAAGGCACTCTTCATTGGTAGAAGGAAAAAAGGGAACAAGCTGTTAAGGGTTGAAAGAGAGGGGGATGCACCAACCTCGTTAATACTACATTGAGGTCCCAAAAGAAAGGGGGCTCAAGAACAGAGGGAAAAACCTGAGTAACGCTCTTAAGGAACCTAGCCACTGTAGGGTGAGTAAATACAATGTGGCCTGGATAGGACGGTGATGTGCAGATATTGCTGCTAAATGGACCATTATGGAGATGACAGAAAGTCCAGATTATTTCAAGGCAAGTAGTCCGATATTGCTGAAATGGGTGCTGTCATGGGAGACAGCTGTTGCTGAGATGTCTAAATAGAAAACCTCTTCCACTTACCTTTCTAAGTCAGTCTGGTTGAGGCTTTCCTGCTTTGGTGCAGAATGTTTTGAACTTCAGCTAGACAGCTCCTTCCACATGTCAGCCCGCCAGCATCCAAGCTGCCAGGTATAGTGGTGCTGGGCCCAGGTGTAGGATCTGATTGCTGTTCTGTAAGACTGCGTTAGGCAGAGCAGGTAAAGTGATCGGGGGGTTGCATTGAGATGTTCACCGTTATCCACCACACAGGGCAGAGAATCTCACTCAGCCCATAACTTCTGTTTGAGTGATAGGAGGAAGGATTTATAATTCCATGATCCTAGGAAAACAGGGGTCACTTCAATAGTGTTTATTATATCCCTCCTTCGTAAGGGAACCTTTCATTGGCACTATTTGTCTTGGGAAGAGCCTTCACCCAAACCTCCTTAGTTATGGATCTGACCTGGATGATTCTGTAACTCTTACTCAGATTTTAACTGTATCCTGCTACAGCCTAAATCAATAGTACATCTGTGTATAATACTGAATCACGGTGGGTAGAGGCTGGATGCTATTAGATTAGAGCCACAGCTTGTGTAAATCAGCTGTCATTGATGCTATGTCTCTGTACTAGGGAGTGGCTCGGTCATTACGTTAACTGAATCTATTTCCCCTAGTTAACTATCCTCACACCTTTGTGTCAACTGTCTGAAATGGGCCATCTTGATTATCACTTCAAAAGTTTTTCCCCCCTGCTGATAGTTCCTCTTAATTAATTAGCCTCTTACAGTTGGTATAGGTACTTCCACCTTTTCCTGTTTCTCTGAATGTATAAATATCTGCTTACTGTATGTTCCATTCTATGCATTGATGAAGTGGGGCCGTAGCCCACGAAAGCTTATGCTGAAATACATTTGTTAGTCTCTAAGGTGCCACAAGTACTCCTGTTCTTTTTGCTGACACAGACTAACACGGCTGCTACTCTGAAACCTGTACTAGGTGTGGGGATCTACTCTGTTGTTATGCAGGACACAAATAACATTTTCACACCTACTTACATGTGAACTGTTGTCTCTGGTTTTATATTGGTCTGGTAAGCCTCTGCAGGCAGCTTGTCTCAAGAATTTTGTGAGATGGCTTGTACATTTACAGCATTCCACAAATAAGTAATAAAAGACAGACACGAGTAGTGAAAATGGGCGCTACCCTGAACATCTGATCTTTGGAACTTTATGTCTGTGTTTTTATACAGACCTGATCACTGTAATATCACATACACAAGAACAAAACAAAAACTGTTAGGCTCCCTGACTGTGGAAAAATTAGCAGTCAAAATGCACAATTTTTTTTTCTTCCTTGCAATTTTGTTTAAAGAAAGAAGGGGGACACACCATAAACAGAAAGGTTTCTGAAATGGCAGAGGATAAAGTTTACTTGTTTTTAAGGCCATGAACTGTGCCTCCTTCATAGACACTGTTCCAAGGAAATGCATAATAAAAAGTACCTGCGCGTCTTTATGTGGCTAGCGGAGAAAGTGGGATTTATTAGTGTGACTTCTTCCTGTCTCTGCTAGCAGGCCAGGTGACGGGAGAGCAGAAGCCACCAATAAAGCCTTCCGAGTCACATTTTTAAAAGATTTGGGAGGATGGGGGGGGGAGGAGACAAAGATCAAAGGATCTTTTCCTGCAAGATGCTGAGCACTGTCCATGACAAATGAAGGCGCTCAGCACTTCCCAAGAGATGCAGGATCCAGCCCATAATCTACTGTAGGCCAGATTTTCCAACATGCTCAGCACCCTCAATTGGGGCCAGATTTTCAAAAGAGCTGAGCTCTCACTTTAGCACTTAAATGGACTGGATCTTCAAGCGTGCTCAGAACCCTGCAACTCCTAATATTCCCAACGTGGGTGACAGGGATTCTCCATTGTTCCTAATGGTAGCTGCTAGGTACCAAGCATGTTTTAAATATAAATAAATATATGGAGATATGCCTATCTCATAGAACTGGAAGGACCTTGAAAGGTCATCGAGTCCAGTCCCCTGCCTTCATTAGCAGGACCAAGTACTGTCCCCTGACAGATTTCTTTTGCCCCAGATCCGTAAATGGCCCCCTCAAGGATTGAACTCACAACCCTGGGTTTAGCAGGCCAATGCTCAAACCACTGAGCTATCCCTCCCCCGTAAAATCTTGCCCCGCTATTCAAGCACCTGAATGGAGCTGTTGGTGGTGAGCTTTTATAAACATCTGGCCCTTCATGGGCAGCTTTTCTTAAACTCATTGGAAAGTTAGGATGGCCGTGGTTGATCAACAAGGAAAATAGTCCATTTTTAATATTCCTCTTTGGAAAAATTATGTTATGCCTTTATCAGTAAAACTGAAATGAAAGACAGCAGAGATAGACGCTGTAGTAAGATGAGGCCCTGAGCATAAACCCTTGTATCAGAGGCTCAGTATGAGTCCTACGGCCTGAGCTAAAGTAACGGTCAAGACTTTGCTAACATAAAGCAAAGTTAAGCTGTAAGCCAAAGGCAGGCCCTGCTCACAGAAGTTAGCAAGAAAAGGGCTGATATTGCAAAAGTACACAAACCTAAAAGGTACCAGAACACTTGTACATTCCACACAGATAACAAGGAACAGGCTGGCCCATCCTAAAGACAGGGGCAAAAGGGTAATATGATGGTGTAGGGGTTCCTTGCCCCTCTCTGGGGCGGCTGGGAACCAGACCGCCCGCTATACTATTGCAGTTTGGGGGAATAAGCACAGTTAACGGTGCCCGGGCCCTTGGTCAGGGCAGGGCAATACACAGTTCACCGCTCAGGCCCTTAAGCAGGGGCTGAGCCGCCAGTACAGCTCAGGCCCTTAAGCAGGGACTGAGCAGCAATAGTCAATAGGCCCTGGCCCTTGGTCAGGGCGGGGCAAGAGGCAGTTTCCAGCTCAGTCAGTAGCAAGCCCAGGTTTTGGCTCTGGAGAACCTGGGAGAGGGGGAGACGGCCACCCACACGTTGGGTGGCAGGGGGGACGCAGGCCCACCCACTCCACTGCGTCCCAGCCCGGGGCCCTAGCAGCGGCAGACAAACCCGCTGCCGAGTCAGGGGGGATCCTGGCCGCAACACACTGACCTTGGCTCTGGCAGTGCTGCAGCCAGACTAGAGTCGGCTGCCCCCGGGCTACTTCCAGCTTCCCCCTCTCCGGGTACCTGGACCAGGGGGGCGTCCTCCAGGAGGTCGCAGACCATCGGCACCTCGGCGTCGTCTGCGGGCGGCAGGCTCGGCGGCCCCTCGGGGTAGCGGGCCGGCGGCGGGCCTGGCGGCCCCTCGGGGTAGCGGGCCGGCGGCGGGCCTGGCGGCCCCTCGGGGTAGCGGGCCGGCGGCGGGCCTGGCGGCCCCTCGGGGTAGCGGGCCGGCGGCGGGCCTGGCGGCCCCTCGGGGTAGCGGGCCGGCGGCGGGCCTGGCGGCCCCTCGGGGTAGCGGGCCGGCGGCGGGCCTGGCAAGCTCCTCGGGTCGGCGACTGGGCGCCGGGGCCTCCCGGCGGGGAGCTGGACCTCTGGCGTCCGGCCTCTCCAGTGGCTGCCGCCCAACTGCGGTCTGAGGGCCGGCTTTTCTATTTCCTGTGCCGCCCCCTGACCCTTGAGGGGCGGGGACAGGATTCTCTGGCTCCACCCACTTAGGCATCCGGGAAGGTTCCTTGCCCCTCTCTGGGGCGGCTGGGAACCAGACCGCCTCGCTACAGATGGATACAGTTGTTTTGTTCGAACCAACATGTACAAGGTGGGAGGCGGCACCTTACTACGTAGAAGGGGTTGTACTTGGTTACATAGAGGGGTTGCACCTCAATACGTCAGGAGTGATGTGTAACTTGTTTGTACCTGTGTATAAGAATGCGTCCCTGGGGCGGTCTCTTTGTCTGGCCTAGGGGGCAGTGGAAAGTCCCGCCACTGACTGAGCCGGTCCATTGCCAGGGGGCACATATTTCATAGTATGTCTGGTAGAGTCTACGGGAAACTATGACTGTGCTTCGTTTGACAATAAACCTGGCCGACGTGCCTTCGTACCTTACTAGAGTCTGTGGTCATTGGGGGTTCTCTCGAGTCTGCTGTGTTAGCTATCTGCGCAGAGCTGGGGCAGCACACAGAGGGAACACGCATGCAGCCGACTGATATCAACATTGAACAGAACAGAGCACCACACCGGTAGCCGTCTGACAACAGACGCATTTAGACAATCAGTCAGAATGTACAGTAAAACCAATATAGGACATAATTTAATGACAAATACTAACTTTCAGCCAACAGGGAGAATAAACTAAATAGCACAATATTTTAAAAACGACCGTGTGGAATTCTAGGAATCACTGTAACAAAACAAGGTAAGGAAAGTGTGGTCCATTGGAATGGGACCCAGACCCTAGGTTCTAGTCCCAGCTATCACTGACCTCTTGTGTGAGCAAGTAGCTTCACCTTTCTGTGCCTCTTTCGCCTCTCAATCTTTTTCTGACATGTCTATTTAGATTGCAGCAGCCTGTTTCTGACTACTTGTTTGTACAGCGTACCTAGCACAATCTGGCTCCAATCTTGGTTGAGGTCTCTAGGAGCATACGTAACACAAATACAATAAAAACAAATATCTACAAGTCACACAGTGCTGCAGTTTCAAATGTTGATCAAAATGCAGCGAATTCATCTGGAAATGGAACAAAGTGTGAAGAAATGACATCCAAAATCAGGGATTGAACAAAAGATTATATAAAAATATTCGTGCATTAAATTTATATCAAACTAAGACCAGGATTCTACACACAAGGTTCTTTCTGACTAGATCCAAAACGTCTCACTTTACTCACATGAGTGGCCTCCTTGAGGTTAGAGCGGAGACATACATCCTGTTGTCAATACTAGACCCATCCTGTAGGTAAATACACGGCTTCAGTCTCCATGGATATTAACAGGTGCAACAGTTAAATGTACTTAAATATTTTAAAAGATAGTGATTTTCCTTATACTTATCAACTTCTGCACATTATTTCTATATCACATTTTATCTATATTTTCAATCCAGTATCAATAACCCACTAATGACTTCTAATTAGCACAGACTAGTGTGAGATCTCACGATGGATGGTCTTGCAGTTAACAAAAAACACCACCACCTGTTTCTTGTCCAAGAATCCCACCTGGCTACAACATCTTCAACAGAATTATTCATATGGTTAAAGTTAAGCTGTGCCTAAATGCTTTGCTGGATCGGGGCCAGAGTACTTGGCACCTTGCAGGATTAAGCACTCACACTGTTGTAGTGAGATCAGAACCACACCATGCAGCCTACAACCATTTTCAAAAATAAGGTGGGATTTTTAGTTAGGAGGACAAATGGGATTAGATTGTGTGTGCCTCCCGCACAATTCAGTGCTTCCTAATAGAATAAATGGAGATTTTTAAATCTGCCATTTACTCAGAAGTGATGATCAATACTAGTACAATAGTCCAAGATCTGCATTTGGCATTTGCATAGAGCGCTAACATCAGAAAATGTGACTTCCAGCATCAAGGAATTAATTTTATCACGCTGGGTCTGGCTGTCAAGCTTAAGTGACAGCAAGAGCAACACACCGTGTGGGGTGATCTGAGCACAGCTACAAATCATCTCCAGCATGATAAGGTGAGACAGATGCATAACAGGATAAGGCAGCAGGAAATGATTCCAGTTTGAGTATAATGTATCATTAATTTTCTACTTTTCTATCTTACTGTGTGTCTGTTGAAGACATCATCTGATCTATCTTCAGAGGAACCATTTTCTGAAGGGGAAGCTGCAATAAGCTATTTCTCAAGGAGGACCCCTAGAAATATTCTACAAAATGGATGCAACTACATCCTGGGTTCAAACCTGCCCTAGTATATTTGTTTGCTGCTTTTGGTTTTGCTCATGGTTCTTCCAGAATCTTCTGCCTCTTTCCTTATGTTGTTTCACCATGTGGCATTTGTTGTAACAAGTTTAGATTTTATACTGCTGGAAGCAAAAAATAGGCTAACAAGTAAAGAAAGCAGACCAGGAGAGTTCTATAGGTAGAATGAAGTGTATAGATATCGCTACAAAGCTACCAAATTCTGACAAATGTGAGGAATCTGTTACTTTTGCTATTGCCCTTCTGCACTCTTATGTGGGCATAGCAACTACATAAAGAAAGGGATGCAGGTAAGTGAAAGCTACTGACATTTTACTAGGCAAGAGTGGGTAAATAAATCAGTGAACGTCAGAAAAATTTCCAGCAAGAGCTGGGTAGCTGGGTAAGGTGGCACAAATTTTCTCCTCACTTACACCCATGCAACCACAGCGAAGTCAATGGGATTGTACCAGTGTAAGTAAAAGGAGAATCTAATCCAATAAAATAATAATATCATCTATTTCTCAGATACAGTAAATAATTACTGGCATTTTGTACAAACAACAACATGGTTTTCACAGAGTTTATTAAAAATAAAAGCTTACGGTAAACATGGTCAAGAAACAATTTAGAAAAACAAAGGTCACAAACATTCCTCTTCAAATTATTCCACAGTAAATAGTAACACTGAACCGTATGTTAAAAATGCTGCTCTAGATAAAACGTAATGGTACGTTAGCAGACTGAGTGGAAAATTAAACTCATTCATTCAGGCCATGTCTACACTAGCGAGCTTACAGCTGCACCACTGTCGGAGCGCGCGGGTAGCTGCTCTCTGCCGAAGGAAGAGAGCTCTCCCAGCGACATAATACAACTACCTCAATGAGCGGCGGTAGCTATGTGATCAGGAAAAGCTCTCCGCAGACATAGCGCTGTGCATACCACCACTTAGGCCAGTGAAACTTATGTTGCTCATGGGGGTGGTTTTTTCACACCCTGAACGACGTAAGTTTTGTCGACATAAGTGGTAGTGTAGACATGGCCTTAGTCAGTGTTAAAGAATATCTTTTTCTCTTCAGAAGAAATGTATTTTAACAGCCTGGACAATAAGTTAAACACACACACATATACAGTATTGCAGTCAGATATTTAAAACATTCTCTTCTGCTCAGTGGATGAGCATTTTTGTTTTTGCTACTAGCCTTTCCATTTACAAATATAAAATCACAAACTTGTGACAGGATTGCACATTTTCTATCCTGACACCATCTTATCTTTCCATTCCAAAGCTCTATCACATTGTAAAAATAGAGAGCAATGGTACCTTATTTAATAACATAGCGCTGCATAAAACAGAGCTCTGAATAATAAAACCATCAAAAGGAGATTAGCTTTAGGCCATACGTAACAACAAAAAAGAATGCAAAAAGTACCACCTGAAAACTCATCCCTTCACAGACTCAGTGCTTCACCCCATCAAGTAAAAACATTAATAGGATTTCACCTCTTCCCCTCCCCAATTTGGCAAAAAACAGACGTTTTTGCAGTGTTTAAAAAGCCAGTAGTAATGAAGGATGTGACAAATCCATTTTTTAAAGTACTTGCCAAATTCTGAATTATTTATTGCAGTATTCAGTGGCAGGAGAGTTCTGGAACTTACACTCTGTAAATAGCAGGGAAGCCCCAGAGTGCACCTAGAATGGTACAGCAGTAAAACAGTCACTCAGATGCAGCTGTTAGCTACTCAAAACTGTATTAACTTGGATACAAATACCTGAAAAAAATCAGTATTTATATATCAACTGAATACAAAACAAAGATCTGTCCTATTTGTAGCCAGTAACTGACAAAAAAGCGGTGACTTGTAGATAACCATCATACTCAAGGAAAAATCTGGACTAGAGCCTTATTATACACAGATATGAAAGCATCAAAACTGCTTAACTACTTGATATTGCACCATGAGTGCTCCAGGGTTAGCGCCAGTACATTTGGAATTCGTATTTCATTAACAACCCCAGAGCTCTTGACTTGCCCACTGAGAAGGAGCTGAACAAATCAGGGTCATTCAGCTTCACTGACTTCACTTTGGGAATACTCTAGATCATCTCGCTAAATGGATTCAAGCACAGGTTCAAACAGAAGCTATTATTCAGCAATCCCTCCCCAAAACAAAAAACAAGAAAGTTTACTGTCCTGCAAGTAGTAATGAGAGGAGATACAGTTGTGAGATTTTTAAATCCAGTGACACACCAGCAGTAGCTTTTAGATTACACTACTGTAAATCTGAGGGAGGAGTTAGCAGCTGTATACAAATTAACAGCCTGGGGTTTACACTTAAAAGATGAGGGTAGTGATTCTCAATCTCGCCCATACCATGACCCCAAGTTACAACAACAATAAAGAAGTTTCAGGACTCCACTCCTATCTGAGGGTACGTCCATACTTACCAGCTGGTTCAGCGGCACGCAATTGATCTTCTGGGATCGATTTATCGCGTCTTGTCTAGACGCGATAAATCGATCCCGGAAGTGCTCGCCATCGACGCCGGTAATCCTGCTCCGCGAGAGGAGTAGTCGGAGTCGACGGGGGAGCCTGCCTGCCGCGTGTGGACCCACGGCGAGTACCTTGAAGTTCGAACTAAGATACTTCGACTTCAGCTACGTTATTAACGTAGCTGAAGTTGCGTATCTTAGTTCGAACTGGGGGGCTTAGTGTGGACCAAGCCTAACTCTAAAGAAAGGGAGGGTGATTATGACCCTATAAAATCTGTTTACAACTCCCAGGTTCCTTGAGACCCGTGGTTTTTTAGAGCATCAAAGATCAGAATTCTGGACTCTTCTTTTATATGAAGTGTCCCCCTGTAGCATATGGCTCCATGTTAAAAAAAGCAAAGAGTAGATAGCATTCCCTGACATATCTACATAAAGTGGTTAATAGAAAACACCTCTACTTTTGTTAACTGAGCCTCAAGCTCAGGTTTTCCCAAGGGCATGATATTAGGAAAGCCCACACCTCCTCTGATGTGGATAGAACTCTTCAGTATCTTACTCCACCTTTTCATCAAGGGCTTTACCTTTGTATCCCTAACTATCTTAGCTGTGCCCCTTCACAAAGCAGTCACTCCCTGCTCCGAGTAACTGGACCACAACATTCCAGTGACCTCTGAAGTCAGACTGACTGCCACAACCACTAGGGGATGCTTTAGATCAATGTATCTATCTACGTCAGGTATTTCTATGGTGCCCACCACTCAAGTATTTCAGTGCTGAATTTCTAAGCAGATTACATCCTTCCCCCCCACGAGACAAAGCATGCTGAGCCATTTGGTCTGGGTTCAAGTTTAATTTTTTCCTACCTATTTCCTTACTTCAATCTTTCTCAGATTCCTTTTGTAGCTCTTTCCTCTCAGCTAGTCTTCTTAGTTCATACATACTACCTTCATTCTCTTCCTTTAGCTGTCACAGAGAATGCCAGATGTAAGTGTCGTGAGTAGTACACACACCACCTATTATGCCAAAAAAGACTCAAGATCTCCTTAGGAAATGGATGAAAACTGATCAGAAAACTGATCTCGACATCTTGGGGTGAGGGAAATTAAGCATGGATAGGTCCAATGGTACCAAACAAATCCTGGTTACATCCACGTGATCAGTACACTTGAATGACATCATCCCATTCATCAACAGGCCACATTCCATTGTACTGCACATTGGATGGAGAGCTTTTCCAGTCCCACATCTTCACGGGTACCTTCCAGTCCTTGCCGTAGTTGGCTTCAACATATCGGAGGGTTTCACAAGGCACATGTACCTTGAGTTCTACAAACTCAGTCCAACACAGTGTAAACTTAGGAAACAGGTACCTATGTTACAATAAGAGAACACAATAGTTAAGACTCAAACATAGGTATGATATTCAGTAAACAAAACCTTGGCAGCCACTACACCATTTGATTTTTAAAATTATGAAGGAGTACAGATTGTGTATTGTGGCCAGAGCATAAGACAGAGTCAGGGACATCTGCATTTCAATTCTTTCCCTGCCCATGACTTGCTGCATGACTTTGGGCGAGTCACTTAACCTCCCCACTTCCATTTCCTATCTGTGAAACAGGGATAATAATGATGTATCTACCTTACAGGGATGTTGTGAGAATTAACTAGTTAATGGTTGTCAAGTGCTTTGAAGTTAGAGTTTTATTATGGCTACATGCTAATACGCTCTCCCTGATTGCTTCTCTGCAGATGCAATGCCCTTAAAAATATAAATCACAAAGAAAACCAAACCTGCCATGGGGATCAAAGTAACACGAGTTGCCAGACCTAAGCAGAATGCCCCTCCCTCTTCTCACACCTGTGGCAGAATGAGACATACCAGCAATGCCCAGGTGATCCAATGGAGAAGATACAGGCCAGGGAGCCTAGGATCTACTTCCAACTTTGTCACTGACTTGTGATGCAAACCCAGGACAAGTTACTTTGGGTTAGACTGTAACCCTACAAGCTGACCTGGACAAATAGTAGTCGAGCAGCCCCAGGAGCAGCACATGTGCCGCACATATTTAATTTTATTTATGTATTGCAGAAAAAAGCTTCTGTTGAAGAGTTGCTACAGTTCTGCCTTTTGCCCACCAGAGGGCGCTGTAGCATCAGAACACAGCAGCTACTCCCAGCCAGACCCGGCCAGGATAGGGACGAGAAAGAGCCTGCAGTGCCTTCTTCAGAGCACCTATCGGGTCAGGTCAGGAGACAGGGGATATGGGGAGACAGACAACGTGGTGTTCTGGAGGTCAGACAGGGACCCATAAGGGCTAGTGGGGGAGGACAGACTGGGCCAGGGGCTGAATGGGAGTGGAGGCGCAGGGCCACGGTGGGGAGGGAGGTGCAGGGCCACATGGGCAGAGAGGGAGGGAGTGCAGAGCTATAGGGAGGAAGGGTTATGGCTGAGTGGGGACACAGACACACATGGAGATGAGGGGAGGGGGCTGGATGAGGGGTGCAGGGACACACTGGGATGGGAGGAAGGTTGTAAGGCCACATGGGGACAGGAGGGTGGCTAAGTGGGGGCATAGAGACACATGGGGACAGGGGGAGGGGGGGCAGGGACACATGGGGACAGGCACAGATGTGCCTGACTGAATGGGAGAAGCTAGGGGTCAGCAAGGGTCTGCATGGGGGACGCTCCCTAACAATCCTTCCCCACCCCACAAAAATACTTGTTCCATACTTGTCCCACCCATACCCAACAACCCTTCAAGTTCATACCCAGGCTCCTTCCCAGCAATTACTTCCCTCTCCCACACTGACTCCTCTAAGCGTTTGCACTGCTTCTGAGGGGTGCAGGAAATATGGTTCTGTAGTTTAAATGAGTTATTACTCAGAGTTCTGTATTAATATCCCTAGTAATGAATCTATTTGTCAAAAAACATTTCCTGATCTTTTTGTTTTCTATATTGTTACAGACATACTTGCTAACAGGTATTTTGAAATAAATTATCAAAATAATTGAAACTGGTGTGATTATATTGTGTTATTTTGACAAATAAAATATGCAGAATCTTTCAGAATTTTAAATATCGTGTGCAGAATGTTTAATTTTTTGGTGCAGAATCCCCCAGGAATATCACGTGCATAAAGTTAATCACAATATATGTGTTTGCAGGACTGGGGCCATACTCACAAAAGCGCCTATTCCAGGCATCTCTTGTGGAAGTCAGGAAACCAGCTCCCCCCCCAAGAACAAACTAGGACTACATGAAAAATAGATACAATTCTAAAACATTAAAACATGTGCCAAACATAACTGCTCAGATACTTCACTTTCCTGTCCCACATCCTTCATCTATATTTTGGCTTTTCAAATTATACATTTCTTGGAGCAGGAACCCTGCTTTTATTCATGACTGTAAAGCATCAAGATCACTTCTAGTATGATGTAAATAACTGGTGAGCATTCTACAGTGGGCATTTACTCTGTGTGGTAAAAATGACACTATCTGATCACACCAGTTCCCTAACAGAAGTCTGCAACAAGCCTTAGTACACACTAGTTAAGGCACAACACTCCTATGCTGACTGTCAAATTAAGAGTCTCAAATGTCAGTATAAAAGTCACTCCTGCTCAACCAGCTGCATTGGCCTTATAATTCAGAGGCAAAAACGTTGTTAAAATATGTGTGGTTGTAAATAATTCTACAACTACAATTGTTCCAATAAAATTTTACTAAATTAATGTTTGAAAATGAGGAAATTCATAGTGTTCCTACACTAATATTATTTACCCTAATGCTAAGTTTTTTGTTAATTTCCCGAAGTGATTTGTTTGCTTAGTTGGTTGATTTAAATCTAATTAATATATCTTACTGTTTCTACTGGGAAATATTAAGTTGTTGCTACACCACAGTAACTTCGGAGCTTTATGGACTGACCAATCAACTGGACACCATGTGAAACTGGAAGTAGCCAATAAGGCAGCAGCAGAGAGAAAGGGGGGGAGGGGAAGCAAGTACTGTACTGGGCCTGTATTGCATCTTAAAGGTAGGCACATCTGGGCTGCCTGTCCTCACCCCACCCACACCAGCAAAGACACTGGACCCAGCAGAGCAGGAGCAGCACTGAGGTCTGCGCAGCTTTCTCCGCTCCTTCCCTTCCCACCGGGAGGGGGACGAGAGGTTTTTACCCCCCAGCCGGAAGGGGGACATGCTGTTTTCTCTCGCTCACACACACCCCTGGCCGACGGGGACCAGCTTGCAAACGCATGCCGGGGCTGAGTAGGCAGCTCAGCTGCTGTTTGGAGTAGCAGCTGTTGGATTTGGAGCCCGAACTGCACTTTGTTCAGAGTTACGAACATTACAGAGTTAGAGACAACCTCCATTCCCAAGGTGTCCGTAACGCTGAGCTTCTACTGTATTATCACCACTTCTTCTTGAAGAACAGTCAATCCAGAGATCATTTATTGTATGTCCATTCAGTTCCAGGGGCTCAGGGCTAGTCAAGGTCACTTAGAGATACGACAATATAAAAAGTTAAATATGAGTCCTATGTACTTACGATAGACCTTCAATTTCTGCAGCAGTAACTCTATAGCTTCTAAACTCTATAGTTGTTGATGTTTGATGTTTAGAAACTCTCCCATCTGCAGCCTTGTACAGTGGGAAGCTCTGTTTTTAAGGTGATAACAATTCTTAGAAACTCACGCCAAGCTGAAGAATTAGATTCTAGCATGATCTAAACAGAATAACGTCTGTCTTGGGTGACAAACCTCATTTCCTCCCACGTACCACAATCATTTTGAAAGAACAAAGTGAAAGCACCTAATGGTGGTGGGTATCACAGTCTTTAAAGTCAAGAGTGGTTAATAATAAGGTTTAACTGCAAAGGAAAAAAAAAATCTCCCCTTGTAGCTCCTTTGGAGAAGGTATTTAATACAATGAAAGCTAGGTGAAGACATTCTAAACAGGTTTATTCTGTTACTGATCAAGAGAACTAATTTCCATGCCCCTTTTTGGTATATATTAGATATAGTTTACTAACCTAGAAAGCACCTCTTTAGAATTTAACATTTTCATTATATTGACTACTTTCTAACCACACCTGACTATCACAGACCAAACTTCCACACCAGCCTCTCTCCAATACTGCTTAAAAAGCAAAAAAAGGATTTTTGTCTTAATCAGTGAAAGCTGGAACCATATCCAAGAGTGCAGCACCTCGGCCACAACACTGGAGCATGAATTCAAAGCCAACATCCCTTCTCGCACATGGGAGGCATTCTGCCTTGTGCAGGGAGAAAAGCACTGCTTTCATGCCCCTAATGACTGGTGCACACATATAATTTTGGAAGAGAATATCAGCTCTTTTGGCAAGGAACTGGATGTCACAACATAGGTATGGCACAATCTTCAGCCTGCACAACCTTTATCACTGGAGATGAGGTATCAGATGGAAAGAACTCAGTCTAGCTCTCAGAACCCAGGCTGAGTTTTCTTGGCTGACTGTTTACATAAGAATATAAGAATGACCACACTGGATCAGGCCCAATGGTCCATCTAGCCCAGTATCCTGTTCCCGACAGTGGCTACCACCATATGCTTCAGAGGGAATGAACAGAACATTGCAATTATTGAGTCACCCATCCCCTGTCGTTCAGTCCCAGCTTCTGGCAGTCAGGGGTTCAGGGATACCCAGAGCATTGGGTTACCTCCCTGCCTCCTCGCTAACCGCTATCCTCCATGAACTTAACCTGCATTCTCAAATCTACATTTACCTGCATATTTGATAGAGAAAAGAACAAGATACTGTTTCCTAAGCCACTTTCATAACAGGACATACTTTAAAAAACACCAAAGGCATTTGACAGTAACGGCCCATATCACTGCAGAAATGCTACTGTGAAATGTATTGTCGTGGACCATTACTGCAGAATCTCAATAAGTTGGGTTATTTTGCAAGGACAGGTGAGCCCCCGTGCCATAATCTCCAATCACACAGATAGATGACTGAATCCTCAGTGCTACAAAATAAATAAAAACAAGCACTTGAAAGAAAAAAATTGTAGGCTTGATTCCCCTTTTTATTAAACTAGTGCTTGCCTTAGTCCAGATGACATGTTTAATGATTAGATTCCAAGGTTACTACAGATTTCCAAAGAGCAAGCTGACAATGCTGAATATAACACCAATTTGACGAGACACTTAAATGTCACTGTTTCTCTTCCCATTCCTCCAGCCCTCACTGTGCAAAATCTCTACAAAATCTTCTCTTCCTGAAGCACCTTCTTGCTTGGAGGATAAAACTAATGCTGTAACAACTTGTTCAACTAGTTTTCCCTTCTATAGATTTGAAATGAGTTCATACTTAAATTTCTTGCCCGATTTGGCTTGAGTTCCTCCATTCCATATGTGGTCATCGTCTTCATAGAAGAAAAAAATATCAAGTTTCACATCATCTTCTCCCTGAAAGGAGAGTTCCAAGCTGTCTTCTACCTGTGAGACAGACAAATACACCTCATATACTCATACAACAATCAGGAAAAAAACAACAAGAGGTTGCCTGTGATTTATTTGTGCTGACATGTTACAGGGGTGCCTTGTTACAATCTCGGGTGTCCCCCACTGAGGGGGACACCTGAAGGGTAAAAAGAGAAAAAAGAACCTGGTCACCAAGGAACCCTTTAACAAGCCCTCTCCAAGAAAACAACTGCTCTCTAAGACCACAGAAGACTAGTTTCCATAGCTCTATCCTGTATACATATTTGTAACAATGCAAGTGTAACCACATTTCTTTAGCCAGATCTCACAGCAGGAGTATTTTATTAGAACTCAAAATGCAAAACTGACTCCAATTTGAGAAGGAGATGGATTCTCACATAAAAGAGCAGAATAACCTCAATGAATTATTAACATTCCTTCCTTTTCGTTTCATATGTCCATTAGCACAAGTTAATGATGAATCTCCTGAATCCAAGATAAACTAAGACTGTTTGTGAGATCACACACTGACATAGGAGTTGTATATAGCCCCTGATAAAACACTTATCATTACATTTAATCAATAATGTTTTTTTTTAAAACTTGGAGGTCTTCCGCATCTCTGTCCGAAACCTGTGATTTTGTCTCTTCACTCCATCCTTGTGATCCTGCACTGTAGCCATCAACTCTTTGGAGTCTAATAATGCTATTTCTTGAACCATCTCAGGGTCACTGATGGGCACCCTGAGGCACTTCTCTTGCAGCCCTTCCAGCCCTGCTGGCTGTAAGCACAAGTCTATGCAGAATGACACCCCTATAAGCAGGCCAAATCAATAGCAAAAGAACACAATCCACCTTCATATTTAAGGCTCTCTAGTGACACTAACACACAGCTCGAAACCCCTTTAATTTAATAGTATATACAGCGTAGAATTCAGAGGCAGGATCAGGATTCCATTATGAAAGGTGCGGTATAAAACACACATTTCCCCTAGCCCAGAAAGTGTATGAAGTCAATGAGTTTACACATGGGTAAATTAAATGTGCACAAACATTTGCAAGATCAAGGCCTATGAGATCCTCTCTTATGAAAACTGCTTTTAAACGCCTTCAGACAACCAGAGCCTTGAGAAAAATGTTATAATGAAGGTAAAGTTCACAGTTCAGATTTGTTACCCACTAACCTTGCCAAACTTGTGCTTCAGTGGTAGTCCTGCCTTCTGAAATGCTGGAATAATATCAGATTTATAGTCTTGTATGAAGACCCCCAAATCCACGTCTTTGCTATAAGGAATAATATTACACTGTCTATACCAGCCTAAAATGGAGAAAAAATGAAATCAGAGACATAGTGAATACACAGCTAGAGCTGAAACAAAGAAAGAATGAAGTTTCATGTGCCACTAGCGGCGATATCTTTGGGGGAAGCCACTCAGCTGCCCCTACAGAGACACCTGGATCGGAAGAGGAGCAGCATAGGGAACTACTCCACTTGTGGCCAGCTGTCTCCTCTGGAAAAGTCAGAATTGTGAAGGGGCCTAGCACCACTTAAATAACGATCCCTCAAACTCTCCTAAAGGAATGTTTTCTAACTTACATTTTTAAAAGAAAACTATTCCTGATCTGAGCCCTTTATGCCAAGTTTAATCTAATATTTATGGAATCACAATTCTATTTTTAAAAATGGATTACTTCCTTTCAAATACTAGTTATTTCTGGGATGTACACTGCCTACCTGCTGCTGGGGGGAAATGGTGAGACTAGAAACCATACACACTTCTCCCCCTCCCCCTTTTTGTTTAAGCCACATCGTAGGTAACTGCACATCACGAAAACAACACTCCATTTAAAGGCAAAAATAAATCCTAACATGTAATGAAATGCTAACAAGAATGATTAAATCTATGGCTATAATCTACTCTGAAATGTAACATTCTCTTTCACTCATAATGAATTTGGGATTTTGCTTTCAATCTTGATACAGTCAATAGGTTACCCATATGGTCCCCCCTATAATGAAGTTTTATAAATAATTTATCACACTAAACACCAAGTTTGTGTGGGATGGAGGAAAATCTGCGTCTTAACTAAAAGATAACTCAAAAGTAAGATTACTCTGCATTTTCTTTCAAGTACCTTGACAAATTATTATTAGTGACCTGGTCCTGCAAGCTGCTGAGAGTTTCCTGAGAGGTGATCAATGTACTGAAGTTCTACTGACTTAAATGGAAACGCTCAGCATTTCATATGACACACGCCCAGCATCTCAAATGGCTGGCTCTAAGTGGCTTCTGAAAGGGATCTTGGAAATAAAACAAATACTGCTTTATTTGTGGATTCTTCATTTTGACTTAGTAGTGAGGTTACTTTAACTGTGCTAATGCACTGGACTCCTGCTTCACACACCTATCAGACACCACCTACTACCCAGATGCATTCAGCTGTCATCTCAGCCACCAGCACTGGCACTAAACAGGATTAAATGTTTCAGATTTCGAAAGGCGCTTCAGTGGGTTTGAAAAGCAATACAATATAAGCTCAAATACTTTACCAAGGCATGTTCCACTGCTCAGCCAGAACCTCACTCCTAAGTTATTTAACGTCAGGGCAGCCAGATGCAGCAATGCTTTTGCTTTTTTCCTAAACTCCACTGCATCAAGAGAGGCATCATCAGGATACAGCTAAAGGGTTAAGGAACATTAAACTACTTTCAGACATAAATGCACCTTAATTTTGAAAATGTTCTTAGTTAAAAAAAAAAGGCAATTTTTTTCAAGACTGATTAGTCTCTGGACACTGTCCACACCGCCATCTTGTGGCTGTTTGGCAATACAAACGGTGAAATGAGAAAAGTACAATTTCAATGCCTATACAATAAACCAGCAGTTCTCAGCCGGGGGTTCGTGGCCCCCTGGGGGGGTCTGTGAGCCCTTTCAAGGCGGCCACGTGGCTAAAGCGCCGATTCCCGGCGCACCCCATGGGGCTGAAGACGGACAGCGCAGGGCTGAAGCCCCAATCCCTGGCGCCCCCTGTGGGACTGAAGCCCGGAGCCCAGGTGCTCCCTGTGAGGCAGAAGCCCTGAGCCTATGAGCAGAGTTGGGGACATGGAGGGCATTCCCCACCACCACCCCAAACTGCAGCACTAGATTACGGCAGTCCCAGGGGCAGCTACTCCCCCCTCCTCCGCCCCCCCCCCCACCCCATCTCCTCTCCCCACCCCTTGGCCAGGTTGGAGGTGGAAGCTGGAGCCGGGCAGTGCGGGGCAGCACACAGCCCCTAGTACCCCTCTCCCTGAACTACGCCCGCCCTGCAGCCTGAGCCATCTCCTGCCTGCACACAGCCTCAGCTACCCCCATGCCTGCACCCTGAGCTACCTCCTGCTTGCACACAGCCCCTAGCCACCCTTTCCCTCTTACCCACAGCCCGTGTGCACACAGCCCCAGCTACCCTGCAAGTTGAGCTACCCCTTCCCTGCACGCTAAGCTGTTTTCAAACTTTTTGAGCTAAGCCCCCCAATTCTGAGTTATAATTTAGGGTTGCCCCCCCCCAACTGGGTGGCCTGCTGAGGTGAGTCAGGGGGTGGAGGTGGCACTCCCGTCCTGGACCCCGCCATGTGGAGGCCGTTCGAGTACCGCTGGTCTCTGCTTCCCCCAAACAGAAGTCAAAATACGCCTATATCCAAGGCCCCTGCCCCGAAGCCCCTCCACCGCCACAGAGCCCTGGAATTTTTATAGCATGCTGAGGAGAGCAAAAGGTTGAGAACCCCTGTAATAAACCATCCTCTTTGTTACCTTTTCCAAACTGATAAAATGTAAAAATCGGTATTAACCTACTACTGGAATGATCCACACCAAAACCAAAAAGATGAATGTATATATATATATATTGAAGAAACAAAATATGTAAATGCTGTGATTAAACCTCTGCAATGCTTACAACTTTTCAACAATAATGCATATTGAGCCTGATCCCGCTCTCACTAAAGTCAATTACAAAACTCTTATAGATACCAACTGGGGACAGAATTGGGCTCACTGTGGTTATTTTTAGCACATTTTTTTACAACTTGTTTGGTGCCACCAAGTGTTAAAATTGTGTAGTGAAGTTACAAGTTTATACTGATTTCAGTTGAGGCACAGTCATTTAAGAGTAACACTGCATTTTCAAGTTATCCGAGCACAAAAAGGCATCTTAACAACAAAAGGTCTCCATGCTATACTGGGATAACTCTGGTACCAACGTTCTAAAGCAAAAAACTTGTTTTTCTTTACTCTGAACAAGCTTTAAAAAGAGTCAGCCCAAATCGATCACTTCAAAACTTACAAGCCCCTGAAAAAGGGGATTTTGAATGAATGTACTCTCAAATTTAAGCATAACACTACAAATGTGCTGTAATGCATGGTCAATCCTACTGTGACCAAAATTAAAAAATTATCAGAAAATTGGGACTCTCGTTTACATTACGGCTGCTTTATACAACTCTGACAGAGTAGAGGGGTCTTAAAGTGTGTGTAAATTTATATATAACCATTTAGCTATTCTCAATATGATTTCAAATGCAGAGACAAACGCACCCAGAATAGAACCAAACAGATGAAACATCTTTAGTTATTCAGAGAAAAAAGTTCTAGTTATACTCTCAATTTAAAAAAAAATTAGTTTCTTTACTTTCTGAGAACGAAGGCCAAGATGCTGCACTTATGCAAGAGTTTAATTTTAAGCCTATGAGTAGACCCATTCAAGTCAAACACATACCTAAGTGTTGGCAGGACGGGGGCCTATGAGTGGAAATCTACTTTACATCTCAGTGGAAACACTACCTGATTATCACTCACCTGAAAGAAAGCCCGAGCTTCTCTGTACCTACATTCAAGAAACCTAGAGTGTGACATCTCCTCTAGAAATTGGGACAGATTTTTTGGAATCTGAACTTTTAAGTCATCAATGGAAAGTAGTAGTACTTCTGGCCTGCAGTGAAAGAAAGACATAATATTATCCTGGCCAAGAATGCATCATCCGTGACTAATCAAATGCCACCTCCTATCTCTGGCCCAGGTTATAAAGATCTAAAACACGTTGAGCAATTGATAGCTATATCCAAATGTATTACAACTGATTACATAAAATCAGAACCTCTTGGGTGCAACAAAATCTACAAACTACTCTCCTAGGCAAAGATTTTCAAAATAGGGGCTAATATTAGACTCCTAAATCCATATTTAGACAATTGAATAAATCACCTTATTTTTCAAATGTGCCAAATACCCAGCAACTTGCACTGAGTTCACTGGGAGCTGCTGTTTGTTCAGAGCATTTGAAAAACCAGGCCATTTATTCAGTTGCCTAAATATGGATTTAGGAGTCTAATATTAGCCCCTATTTTGAAAGTCTTGGCCCATATTAATAATTTAACAATAGTTTAGGCCTTCATGACAACTGAAATGTTGAATGACATTCGATAGTTAATGCCCCGAATTTTAAATGTTTATGCATATAATAAATACAAGAGTCCAAGGTATAGAAGGGACGTTTAGTAACTCAGTAATTCTTAGCAAAAATAAATGAATGTGTTTTCCCTTTTTTTAAAAAAAAATCTACAAGTGTTTGTTTCTGTTCTGGTTGTTGTGACAATTTCAAGTAGACTGCAGGAATATTATTCTCACAGTCAGGCTGTATGCATCTTGCTTCACCAAGACTGCAGCAAGTGTGTAGATTTGCCATTTTTCATATGCTACTGAAACACTGCATAAGTAAAAGCAGCCTACTTGTGGCTTAGAAGGCTGGGTTTACAATACAAAAGTACATGTTGCTCAGGGAAGGCAAAAATAGAAGGAAAGATAGAAAGAGAAATTGAGACGCAAAGAGTCAAGTTACAAGAGTTCCAGTCAACCGTTACTGAGCTCTTTATTGGTTTCCCAAAGGGCTGTCCCACTGATGTTATTCTCTGTGGATTTCCCCCACTCCTTTTTTTAAACCTTCCCTTATTATAACCTTACTATAATTATTTCTGACACTACTATTTTACCATGTTTACTAAAGTGAATGAAAGAATCAGGCCCCTATAATGACAAAAATAAATAAGGTCACAGTACAGAAAATTTGAAGCCAATTCTCTCTCAAAACCCACTCCCAAACTCCAGATCTGATAACCCTGGAATTCTGGGGAAGTTCAGAGCCAGGCTATCTGGTTTGACCAATTTTAGTAGAGGCACTTTCATGCCAAGTTCCTATTTCAGTCACTTACAGTAACTTTAAAAATGGAAGAGAAGCACAGTTTAAGCACAAGACTTAATAATTCACCCCAGATCTGACAGACTTTGCACAGCTGACAAGGCAATTCACTTAACCTTGCTGCTTCAGCTTCCCTACTTGTACAGCGAGAATACAAGTACTTCCTACCTGATGGGGTGTTGTGAGGCTTAACGTTTGCGAAGTGCGTTGAATACAAAAGCACTATAGGCTTGATCCCAGTTCCATTTAAGTAAATAGCAACACTTCCATTGCTTTCAATGGTGCAGAATCAGATCACAAGTTACTACTCCTATTCTGGCTGAAATTGCTTGTGCTCATTCAAAATTTTATTATTGGGGGGAGGCTTTTGGTTCCAGCTGGTCATTTCTGAGGTAACCAGGTCTGCAAAACCACTGGTTTTCAATAGTACATACATAAGCAACTAAATAAGTGGGCCTACTGCACCAGCAAAACCCCACACTTGTGCATAAATCTGGGTTCCCTTATTTGCATGCACCAAAATGGGGGAGGGGTTTGACGCAATGGGTTCAAATGCATTTCTGACCCAGCTATGCTGGCATAAAAGAGGTCTCTCTTCAATATCCTTCCACATTAGTCACTGGGTACTGTTACACAGACCTTTGTTGCAAATGTAGCCTCCCCTTTTCTCAATTCTGAGAGTGTCACATATGAAGTTTTCTGACCAAGTTTTGGCTCGGTAGCATAATACAAAACATACGGATAGAAGTTACACTTCCTTTAATATCAGATATTGCTAATATGACAATCCCTATCTTTACTTCAAAATATTTCAGACATAAGCTGGCAAGCAGAGTCATTCAATTATCTGCTGGCACGATGTGCTACTATACCTCTTTGGAAACCAAAATATCCTACCACAAATCAATGCTGGGGTGGCCCATTACTGGATCTCTCACGCTCAGGTTAAGCCACTTAACCTCTCTGTGTCTCAATTTCTCCATCTGTAAATTGGGGAAAACACTTGTTTTACTATTAATATCATGGATCTGTCACCTTAAGCTTTTGATTCACCTGCATTTTAGTGAACACGGGCTGAATTTTGTAACTTGCCCTTTAGAACCGTGAATTACTGATTTTAAGACAAAGCGGTAGTATTTAATGTGCTATAATAGCCTTAAATCCTCCTCTTCCTCCATTTTTAACTTACTTGTTGTAAGCTCCAGAGTAGCGACCAAAGTGTAGCTTTCGGAAAGGCACAAACTTTCTGTCTATGTTTTGTTTCAGCCGCAATGGACCATGCCAGACATAGTTACCACTCCTCTCATAAAAGACCACCAGGTGGATGGCATGAGCTGCCAGTTTGAAGATATAGTGGAGGGGAATTTCAGTCCCAGAGAGGTCATCCATCCCTTCCAAACGGGGGTCTTTGTTCTGTATCTTTAGCCACTGGAACCCCATTTTTTCAGCAGCTCTGAACAAGCTCACCTAAACATAAGAGAAACAACACTTACTGTGAAAAGGACAAAAACAAGACTTTAAAACTAAGGGCCAATTCTTCATGCACTTACATTACTCCTGATTTACAACATACAACTTAGCTCAAAATCAGGCCCTATCTATTCCAGATTTTCTCCTAAATCTTAAAAGGATGGTAACCGTCTATGCACACTTTCGTTTTCTACTTGTTTTCACTTCACCTACCTTAATCACAGCAATACCAAAATAAACAGATTAAAAAAAAAAAGCTTAAAATGTCCCCATTTCTCCTAGTTTTGTAGTGCACAATGAAATCATATGACGAGTTCCCTCTTTAGGCGAAAGCCCTGTAATCATACAATAAAAACTGGGATATGACACCTCTTCCACTACTGCTTAGGGCTTGCCTACATGAACATTTAAGGCCAGGTCTACACTATGCACATTGGTATAACTACGTCACTCAGAGGTGTGAAAAATCCACACCCCCGAGTGAAGCAGTTATACCGACCTAAGCCCCGGCGCAGTCAGTGCTACGTTGACAGGAGGGCTTCTCCTATTGACGTACCTATCGTCTTTTGCGGAGATGGATTAACTACGTCAAAAGGAGAAGCTCTCCCGTCAGCAGAGTAGCTTCTTCACTAAAACGTTCTACGTGTAGACAAGTCTTTAGTTGCAGCAAGCTGGGGTGTGAATCTACCCTGCACTAGCCTGTGGCACACCCTCAGCGTGGATCCTGCTGACATGCATTAGCAGTTCGCTAATGCACTTTGCTTAGTCCCATTTCAAAAAGGACGAGATCAAATCGGCAGAGTGCACATTGACAGCGCATGGCAGGCTAGCGCAGGGTATATTCATAGCCCAACTTGCTGCAAACTAAATGTTCATGTAGACAAGCCCTTACTTAAATCCAACTCCCACAAAATGTTTGAAGAAAACTACCACTGTGTAAATATATACGCACAGATTTTTCACTGGAATGATTATAAATATTTATACTGAAGCTGCCAACCTCTGTGCTACTTTATAGATTCTACTATGAAACACTGTACCCTTCCTGATGCCTTATGCAAGTATGCAGCTCCCTGGTACTCTTCTCTTCTTGTTTGAATCCTACTTCTTTAGCCATTAAAAAACACACGAACAAACCACACACACAGGTAGAGATGTCACATCTTTCCATCCACTATCAAACACCTCAAAATGTTCAGTGTTTCATTCTCTTCATAGTCTAGTCTACATAGGTTGTTATACAATGGTCATCACTGTAGTATCCAAGTGACTTCCAGTAGTGCATTAACCAACGCGACTCACATCTGTCACGTTTTTGTTCTGATACGTCTTATGACTCCAGATAGTCTTCTCTTTCTGAAGAGACTAGATGATTTCACTGCTAGATTAAATCGTGATCATCACTTCCTCCTTCAGCTTTCTCCATTCACTCTCTGATCCTTTTGTCTCCCATCTATCTTTGCCTGTCTCAACCACATCAGCCCCGGCGAGATCAGAACTTCCTCTAAAACCGAATGCTTCAAAGACTCTATTCCTTCTACAGAGTAAAAAGTCCTCTTTTTCCCATTGTCTCTATTACTCTCCTTAACTCGGACCTTTACTTTGCATCCAACGCTGAAACCTTGAGAAATTTCTTGGCTTTGAATTTACTTGTTTTCTCTCACCCCACAGCACCTTGTCTTTAGCTTTGGATCGTGCCCAGAATTCATCCTTACATCGAACCGGACTCTTCTGACGTCCTTATTTATGCCTTGATTATATCATGACTTGACTGTTGCAAATCCTCCTTTTATGATCTGCATAAATGTTAGCCTATATTTCTCACAAGTTACCTGAAGCCAATCAGCTTTAACATATTCCTCAAGGGACGAGAATAAGATGATGACTAAGGAGAAGAAGAATATCACTCAAGACGTAAACAGCTCTTTTCAACAGCAAATCCAAAACTGTAAGCTCCCCTTTTACAGATGGCATCACTGAGGCACAAAGAGGGAAAGCTAGAATAGTGTTCTGACTCATGGCCCCATGCTCGGTTTCTGTAAGCTAAAATTAGTATTGGCAAACAGAAAGAAAGAAATACAGCTGGCCTTCTTTACTCAGGCCCCAAATGCCACCAGTTCTCACTGCGTTTGAGTAAAAGAGTTTTACATCTGCCTCTCTCACATTTTCCCCCCTTTCTTAAATAAAATTATTTAGATTTTTATTGAAGTCATCTCCCTATATCTTGTGCAAGTTAATAAAAAAATACATATTTCCAGAATACAGTAATTTTGTACACCTAGCTTTTCTTTTTATCATAAAGCCACAGCTTTTTCTGTCAGAAAGAGTTTCATTAAAATCTTATAATATAAAAAATAAATGACAATGTAACAAACATACATCAGTATATGGTTGCTGTACATTATGAAACAATCATATAAATGCACAATAACAGTCCTGCAACCTCTGCAATGGATACTACTCAACATTTACCATGGCTATACATATGGTAAATTTCTATTTCTTTTTCTTCACCCTTTCTAACAGATCTCTCCCTCTCTTCCTTCTGAAAGTTGGTCCATCTCACCTCGGTCTATGTATGCTGTGGACAGTGGCCCAACTATCTTTGGGCTACCTGATGAATTCTCAATTCACTGAAACAGTCTTTGAAACATTTTATCTGCGCTTCCTTCAAGAGTATTGGCAGAAGCTATTCTCTCCTAGGGACCTCCCTGCCATGTGCCTTGCATCTTGAACAAACTGTTGCAGGACTTCCCTTTACCTCAAGAGGTTCCTAAAAAAAAAAAAATTTAGGTACACCACCCCCTTTAGACCAGTTCCACATCATGAACTTTAAACCTGAAAGTCTTTAAGTATGTTCTGTTCAACCATTAATCCTATAATGGCTAGGAGCATCACAGCAGACAAAAATGAAAAAGGAGAAAATCTTACTTCATGTTTCCATGTTTTGGCCAGTAGTGCAAATGTGGTGAAGTCCCGTGGAGCACAGAAATACTTGCATTCCGGGCTCATGACATCAGAAGAGCTGCTGAGCTGTTCAAAGTCTTTATGAATTAATCCCAGAACCAAAGGATCAATGAGATACACGGGTACATTGTGACTGGACACTAAACCAAGGAATTTCTTAATCACATGCTGTTTGGAAGAGCAAAAAATAAGAATCAGATCACCCTATAGGTGTGTAAAAGTTAACCTTTTAAAATTATGAATCCATTAGGAATTGATCTCTCCCAATAAGACTTCTGCAATGGAACAAAAAGTGGAATAAGCACCTGATAGCTCCAAAGGAGTTTACAGAGTGAAGTGTGTACATAAAATAACAGGGTTGCCCCATGATATACGTTTAAGAACAAGATCCTTCACTGACTGCCTATACTTTATGTGCAATAGCATGTGTGTGATGTAGTCCTTATGTGGACATATAGGAGCTCTCATGTCCATATATTTTCAAGAACTCTAAGCTCACGTTTTGTGTTCAGTGTTTCTGGCCAGTGCACTTCTTGCTGTACAGCAGAGCCCTCTACTGGAAAAAGTAGGGCCAGACTAGCTTTTGAGACCATGATCGTTAGACAACAGCAGTAAAATTAAGAGTAAATTGTGGGCTTAGTGAAATTTACTGGCTTTTTTCACTTATGAAGTAAGTTAACAAAAATGTATAATTTTACTGAAAGCACAATTGTGATATTCATATGAATTAGAATTAAAATTCTTTACAAGACTACTTTTAAAAAATCCCAGTCAACAGGTTTATATAATCATGTGAGCTAGTCATCTTACAATGTGGTCACTCAAATTTGGGAGGAAGAAGAGTTTATTATTATACTTAGTAGATACTATATGCCATAATAATAATTAGCATGTATTCACCACTTTAGGTCTTCAAAGCACTATACATGTATTAACTAATTAATTCTCATCAATATGACAGAAACTTATTCTTATCCTACTTTACAAATGGAGAAACTGACAAGAAGAGTGAAAGAAATGATCTCTGATCATAAAACATGCTCATGGTAGCACTATTTCACAGTGTCTTTTGCTGTGGAACTGGCAAAATCTCATCAGGAATTTTTGCATACTTATTTTTGAGGGGCAAGGGAGAAGAATTAGCAGGTGGATTTCAAGAGTATCCTGAGCAAACTGGGACATTTGGTCACTCCATAAAGTGGAACTGCACAATTCATGCCATCAATCCTCTATCAAGTATGCTCTTTGTAATGTTATCGTTTCTGGTATGTACAAAAGGTGCATTGTTCAGGCAGGCATGTATGTAATGCACTCTTTGGTCTAGACCACTCTGAGGTTTTTAAGTATAAAAAAAGCACTGTAAGGACTAGATGCTTCAGCAAGATTATCCAGTCTCTAGGATGGTGATTTGTTAGCTTGACTCATACACAGGTATTCTTTCAATTAGATATATTCACATCTCCATGGAAGATGAAAAATCAACAAACATTTACAGCAACTTATCGGACTGTGACAACAATTAAAAATTAATCTAATTTAGCACTGCAGGATGGATTAAATCAATTACAAGCAAATGCCTTAATGTGCAGTTCTACTCTGAAAAGTGAATGTAAAAATGGCATTGCAGGGTTGCATGTTCATCATATCTCAATGATTCCAGATCAAATGTGTTCGGTCAAGAGACTTTGCCCAACCCTCCAACTACCAGCCCTGCAATCTAAACCTGGCATTTGAATGTCAAGCTATGGTTTTGTTTGGGTCACACATTATGTCCAATAATATACGTTCTGTGTGCCATGTTCTGCCACCTCTAGAACACGACTGGCTTGAACAGGGATGCACAAGTGTAAGTGACAACAGAATATAGCTCAGAAAATTGAATTTATGCACCAGTTCTATAGGAGTTTCACAAGGAGGGATGAAATCCATTCCCCCCCCTGAGCTCCGAAGAGCCAACACAACTACTAGGAAGGTAAAGTAGTAAAAGTATTACTTTTGTCATTAAAGTGAGCAGATTTGCCTCTGAATATCAGGGAATAAATCTGTGGGAAAGGGAAGATGTCATTTTTACAGCCACTTTTCACAGAGGAAATGCTCTTCAAGTTTAAACGTAAACAAGAGGTACCCGGGGATAGTCCTGAAGTCAAGAAGTTTCAGGTATTCAGAGAAGGTGAATAATTTAGGGCTTTATCCTGCAGGATGAAAGCTGAGAAACAACTGCAATGAGCCACCAGCAGGATAAATATTGTGCTTTGTTACTAATAATCCAAGTAAAGTAAAGTAAAAGCTACAAGGGAGCTATTCCTGCAGGTTGTTGAACCAGAAAGAACATCATGTCCAGTACATGTCACGAAGCACTCAGTAACTGGCTATGAGAAATGCCACTACTTAGAATCATCACATATTTCTGTGTAAGAAGGCAGTCCTCGCAGCTGCCCCTGCTTTGACTTTCCCCAAGTACAGCTGTTGAACATACCAGAGTAGCCATTACTCCTGGCTGGGAGTACCTAAACATCTTTAAATGGCTACTATGCACATCACTTGCAAGTGCAGGACTGTATTAAACCAAATGGCATTGCCAGAGCACATCCTTAAGGATGCCAGGTGTCTGGTTTTCGACTGGAACGCCCAGTCGAAAAGGGACCCTGGTGGCTCTGGTCAGCGCCGCCGACTGGGCCGTTAAAAATCCGGTCAGCAGTGCTGCAGGGCTAAGGCAGGCTAGTCCCTACCTGTCCTGGCACCGCGCTGCGCCCTGGAAGCAGCCAGCAGGTCTGGTTCCTAGGTGGGCGGGCATGGGGCTCCATGCGCTGCCCCTGCCCCGAGCACCGGCTCCACATTCCCATTGGCCGGCGGGGAGGGCGGGGCCTGTGGGCAAGAGCAGCATGCGGAGCCTCCTGGCCCCCACACCTAGGAACCAGACCTGCTGGCTGCTTCCAGGGCGCAGCACAGAGCCAGGACAGGCAGGGAGCCTGCCTTAGCCCCACTGACCAGGAGCCGCCTGAGGTAAGCCCGTGCCCCAACACCCTGCCACATTCCGAATCTCTCGGCCCCACCCCCACCCCAGAGCCCGCACCCCCCAGCCCGGAGCCCCCTTCCACACCCTGGGGCGGGGTCTCGGGGATGGGGCAGGGCAGGGGGTGGAGCCTTGAGGAAGGGGCAGGGCAAGTGTATTTAGCTTTGTGCAATTACAAAGTTGGCAACCCTACACAGTCTCCCCGTTACATCCACTTTTCTCCATAACCACCAGTGTGGTGTTCAGTGCAGGCAGAGAGATTTGTTTACAACCCACTTTTCTAAGCAGGTTCTGAACAAATACCAAGCATAAGCATTACAACTTTGGCTCTCTGAGCTTCTTTCAGCAGTGCTCAGCAGCCTGCAGGATTAAGCCCTAAAAAAAGCAGCCAACCAAAATATATCTTGATATTGAAGTAGTAATAAGACCCAGAAAGGTAACTTTGCCCAGTTTGTGAAGAGCTTTATAAGTAGCATAAACAACTAACATGAAGCTAGAGTGACAGCAAGCAAAACAAGGTCAAACAACTGGAAGAGTGCACAGTATTATGTAATGTAACTGTCTGCCAGTAAAAATTTTAGCTGGTGATTTTGTGCCAGCTGCAGCCTATTAAACAAACTGGAATTCCAATAAGCAAAGCCTTTCAATATTCAATTTGGAAGGACACAAAGGCATGGATCAGAACTTCTGCATCAGAAAAGGAAAGACAAAGCCAGGTCCTGCAGAAATGTTTCTTAAAAGGTGGCAAAGTGTCTTGAGGACTACACAGACAAAAGAATCACCAAGGTCCCCAAACCCACAACCCTAGCTCAATACCTCCGTTTCAAAAATAGGGAATTTCAACCAATGTCTTCAAATGCTGTGTAATTTAGCTCATCTGACAAAGGCATCATTTGGTACATATACTACTGTCTGGTGATCCGACAGAAGGCATCTTTTATTTTACCCAGATTTTTGAAAATTGAACATAGCTACAAACATTTCTGGTATAAAATTTAACCAGCAATGGCAAGGACTCTGGACAAAAATCCAAATAATTGCATAATTCCATACTTGCTATCAACTCTCTTTAAATATTAGATTTTGGATTCCTCGTGAAGGCTATTGAGAGTCTTAGGGCTGGTCCACCGAGGGGGGGGGAGGGGCGGATCGAACTAAGATACGCAACTTCAGCTACGTGAATAATGTAGTTGAAGTCGAAGTATCTTAGTTCGAACTTCAAAGCACTTACTGCAGGTCCACACGCGGCAGGCAGGCTCCCCCGTCGACAGCGCTTCCTCCTCTCGGCGAGCAGGAGTTCTGCAGACGACGGCGAGCGCTTCCGGGATCGATTTATCACGTCTAGACAAGACGCGATAAATCGATCCCAGAAGATCGATTACTACCCTTCGAATCAGGCGGGTAGTATAGACGTACCCTTAGTGTACTGTAGTATATACACAGGATTATGAACTGTAGTTAAAATAAACTATTTCCTAAAAGGTAGATAATTTGGCATGACCAACCATCTTCTGTCCTCTGGTGTCTGTGCATTGTCATGGTGGGACAGCTTGAGTGCTCTAACGATCCCCAGAGTCTGTGATGGCAGGGGCTTTTTGCTCCTGGTAGGTTGAACCATGCCAGATTGGTCTGTGGGGAAGGGGTCAGACAGAACAGACACCCTGGTACTCCAGGTTGGGGGTTAGGCACAGGGCTAACAACCCTGGCCTGAAAAAAAACAAAATATATTACAGAAACAGCGACAGAGAAATTGACCATCACTGTATGTGATGGCCTTCAGGAATCAATGACCCGTATGACTGCCAATGGTGAAAGCCGAAAGGAAGCCACTGGCATGAAGACTGAAGTGCTCAACACCAAGACAAAAACCAAACTTGGTTTTTGGAACGTATGGACAATGTATGAAGCAGGGAAGCTAGCTCAAGTCACAGCTGAGATGAGATGCTACAGCTTACACATCGTGGGTGTCAGCGAGAGCAGATGGATGGGATCAGGAAGATTAACAGCAGCCTCGGGAGAAACTTTGCTCTTTTCTGGACGGGATGATGGACAACACCATGAGGGTATGGCCATCCTTTTGAAGAAGGGAGTGGAGCATCCCCTGCTTGAATGGAAATCCATCAGCAGCAGACTTGAGAGCCAGACTGAAAGGGAAACATAATATCACCCTGATTCAGTGCTATGCTCCGACAAATGACAGTGATGAAGAAGTAAAGGACAAATTTTACCTTATACTACAGGTGGAGTTAGAGAGAGTACCATGCCACAACCTAACTATCGTCATGGGAGACCTGAATGCCAAGGTCGATAAGGACAACACAAACAACGACAGAGCAATGGGAAGACATGGGTGTGGCACCATGAATGAAAACGGAGAAAGGTTTGTTGAATTCTGTAATATGAATGACCTTGTCATTGGTGGAACCCTATTTGAACGTCGGGAAATTCACAAGCGGATGTGGTATTCTCCAAATGGCAGAGATAAGAACCATATTGACCATATCATGATCAATGGCAAATGACGATGTTCACTGACAGATGTGAAAGTGAGGAGGGGTGCAGATGTTGGCAGCGACCACCACTTTGTGACAGCCTCCATCAAGCTAGAACTGAGAAGTGTGGGTCCACCAAACAAGGGACATAGCTGTTAAGATACTGACAAGCTGAAGTTTTTTGAAATACAGAAAGCCTTTGTTCTGCAGTTAAAGAACAGGTTTCAAGCACTTGCAGAGCTTGATGAAGAGGAGGGGAATGCAGATGAGGAGATCAACAAGAAGTGGGACAAAGTAACAGCAATTTATAAACAGAGCAGTGAAGCCTGTCTAGGCTACAGGCAGAAGAGAAGGAAGGAGTGGATTACACACAACACATGGAAAGCCATAGAAACCAGACGAGCCCCGAAGAAAAAAGTTATAGACACAAAATCCCAGAAGCTAAAGGACAAATACCATGAGCAGTATAGCAAGGCACACCGGGAGGTCAAACTCCTTGTGGGAGTGGACAAATGGCATTATATTGATAATCTGGCAACACAAGCAGAGGATGCAGCTGCTCGTGGTGAACAAGGAACCATCTACAAAATGACGTGGCTTATCAGTGGTAAACGGCAGACACCAACAAACACTCTCATCAGGAACAAACAAGGACACCTACTAATAATCGAAAAAGAACAAGAAATGCGCTGGACAGAGCATTTCAAAGAATTGCTGAACAGGGAGCCACCTAAAGAAGAAGCAAACATCCAGGAGGCAGAAGAAGATTTTGATATCAACACAGACACCCCAACTAAGGAAGAGATCATTCAAGCCATCAAACACTTAAAAAATGGGAAAGCTCCTGGCAAGGGTAATTTGAATGCAGAAGTGTTCAAGGTAAATCCTAAATTAGCAGCATCTATCCTGGCCCCACTATTTACATCAGACTGGGAAAGGGAAAAAGTGCCAGATGAGTGGACCAATGGAGTTATAGTGACGATACCTAAGAAAGGAATTCTTAGTGATTGTAATAACTGGCGTGGTATCACACTTTTATCTGTGCCAAGCAAAGTATTGTGTAAGATCATAGTCCAGCATATAGCAAAGGCAGTAGATCGCATTCTCAGAAAAGAGCAAGCTGGTTTTCAGGAAGGGCGTGGATGCACAGACCAGATCTTCACGCTATGAAATATAATAGAACAGTGCTTAGAATGGCAACGGCAACTCGACATAAATTTCATAGACTTGGAGAAGGCTTTTGATAGCATTCACAGGACCAGCCTATGGCACATTCTGTGGGCATATGGAATTCCTTTCTGTATAATCAACATAATCAAAAGCTTCTATTTCAACTTTACATGCAGTGTTGATCACAGTGAGCTCAGTTTTGAAGTCAAAACAGGAGTAAGTCAGGGGTGTGTCATGTCTGCAATCCTCTTCAACACTGCCATAGACTGGGTAATGCAGCGTACAAAAAAAGACATGCCAAGAGGCATTAAATGGACACTATTCTCATCCCTTGAAGACCTAGACTTAGCAGATGATGTCGTTCTCCTATCACATACCCAACACCATATACAAGAAAAAACAACTTGACTCAACGCATTCTGCCAGCAAACTGGACTGAAAATCAACCGCAATAAGGCAGATATCATGACCTTTAATATTGCCTCACCATCACCAGTACGGATAGAGGATTATGTTCTCACCAATGTAGAAACATTCACATATTTGGGCAGCACCATCAGCCAGGATGGTAGAACAAGCCAGGACATCCTAAACAAAATCAATAAAGCCAGAACACCTTCAGGAGTTTAAATACAGTCTGGAAATCACCAAAATACAACACCAAAACCAAACACAAGATTTATCAGAGCTGCGTACTTTCAACACTACTTTGTAGTGCAGAATGCTGGGGAATGACAAAGTATGACATGTCCAAACTGTCTTCATTCCATACAACCTGCCTCAGAAAAATCCTCCGTATCTTCTGGCCCAGAACAATCTCAAACCAAAATCTATTGACACAGTGCAGCCAAGAGTATCTGAGCACCATCATTGCTAGGAGGCGTTGGAGATGGATCGATCATGTGCTTCAGATGGAAACTGATTCCATCACCAGAGTAGCAATAAGATGGACACCTGAAGGCAAGCGAAAATGAGGCCGCCCGAAAACAGGATGGCGAAGAGCTGTGAAAGCCAAGCTGAAAAACCTGGGGAACAGCTGGGGAACCATTGAAAGACTTGCCAGAAATAGACAGGAGTGGAGTAGCTTCGTCACTGCCCTAAACGCCAGAGGTGTAATAGGAACATGATGATGATAATGATCCATCATTTTAATAACGCCACCACTCAGATCTGCATTTTTTCTGCTCTTAAGTAGCAAGTGACCAATCTGAACCTTTTCTTTTAAGGTTCAAAAAGTCCTCTGGAGAAGTGGAGAGCAAGGCCTCCCAATGACCTATTTAATCTGATAAATCTTTATGGTAGAGAGTGGAATTCAGTGGTAAGGAACTTTCAGTTCTCCACCTTTGTTCTCCCCATTCGGTACCACCATAATCAATAAAAAAGTTATGTCTCTGAGCACACTATAAAAATAATTGTTGGCTGGCTCATGTAAATGAGTACGAGGCCTCAGTCCAATTCTGATTACAGAGAAGTTTACATCATGACATTAATTGGCTGTAACTGTGACCTGTGCTGGCTGTCTCATCAAAAGGGGCCAAGGACTGAACAGACATGGAAAATGACTGCCCTCTGAGCCCTGAAGCACCAATTACATTAAGTGTCAAACAGAGTTGAACAAACAATTTAAACTGTTCCAACTGAATAGGTTTTGAAACCAGTATATTACAGATGGGGGCACAGGAGCTTTGGAGAAGCTTGCACTGCACTCCCATTAGCATGCCCAAGTGTATTCTATGGATAAACAGAAGATTTCAGTGTTCAAATCCATCAATCTGATACCTTTCACGAACACTAAATTCACTTTAAAAAAAGTAAATTAAAGATTTCCAGTTTCTGTGTTAGTGTCTTGGCCCAATTCTAATCAGGTTAAATTACATGCTGCCTATCTAACTTGTCCCTGCTGTTTTAACGGGATAAGTTATTCTTCACTTCCTGTATCTAAACTATTTTGTTATGCTGATGCCACCACTACAAGGCTAAGTTCCACTCTAGAAACAGAAATAACGAGGAGTCCTTGTGGTACCTTAGAGACTAACAAATTTATTTGGGCATAAGCTTTTGTGGGCTAGAACCCACTGCATCAGATGCATCACTTTTGTAGTGGTAATGAGGGTGGCCCATTTCAAACAGTTGACAAGTGTGTGAGTAACAGTAGGGAGAAATTAGTATGGGGAAATTAGTTTTTGTAATATTTCCCCATACTAATTTCCCTCTACTATTACTCACACCTTCTTGTCAATGGTTTGAAATGGGCTACCATCATTACCACTACGAAAGTGATTTTTCCTCCCTTGGTATTCTACTGTTAATTGAATTGCCTCGTCCCCCCACTTGGTAAGGCAACTCCCATCTTTTCATGTACTGTGTGTGTGTGTGTATCTATATCTATCTATATCTATATCTATATCTATATATACACACACACCTGCTACTGTATTTTCCACTCCATGCATCTGATGAAGTGGGTTCTAGCCATGAAAGCTTATGCCCAAATAAATGTGTTAGTCTCTAAGGTGCCACAAGGACTCCTACTGGTTTTTGCTGATGCAGACTAACACGGCTACCCCTCTGAATCTAGAAACAGATGCATTTCAGAAGTGATGCCTATATGTACAGCACAGAGGGCATGATCCTGAGGCAGCTGAGCACTCAGAAATCCCCTTTACTTTAATGATCATGTTCAGGGCGGTAAGATCAAGTCTGCTTCCATTTAAAACAACAAAATTCCCAATGACTAAACTGGACGTAGAAGTGGACCCATAATTTGCAATTCTATAAGAGTTCATTGATATTTACAGGGGATGCTGTATAAATAAATAACATTGTACTTACCCATTGTATGCCATCCTGTCCTGACTGGCTTCCTTTAACTTTTGAAAAAACAGCTCCATTCTAGCAAGAACAAGGACAAAAGATATTTTGAAAGCTAAGATGTCCCAAATGGTGGTTTTGTTTAGATTTATAAAAGGAAATTTTACATATTTGTTTTCACTAACACTTTACATTTCAATGATTGCAGTTTTAAGTCACTTATATATGTTACATGGAGTAAAAAGCATGCCCAGTAGTATTCACTTAATATATTTAGAAGGACCATGCAAGGATTGCTGGAACTAGCCTTACGTTTCCAAATCAACAGGCCAATTAGTAAAAGAAAAAAGGGCAGGGTGGGTAAGAATAGATTTTAAAAAAAAATTAAACAATTTTTTAAAATGTAAATTAAATATAGGTTTATTTAAAAAAAAAACCTATTTAAAATTACATTTTGAATTGATAACCTGTGTGAAGGCCTAAACTTATCATTTAAATTAAATACAAAAAATAATATTAAGCGGTACATGTTTGCTGCCAAAGTATTAAAGAAAGTCAAATTACTGAATTTGTGGATGTCACTGGCTAAGGACCTGAAATCAAAATATGTTGAAGTGCTAAACCAGCTTTTGACAGCAGTAGCCTCTTCTGCAGTTGCAGCGAGAATACTTCCTTCATTTCAGTTTGTTCAGCAAGTTCAGCGCATTCAAAGTTAAAAAAATTATTGAGAGTTAGAAAAGGAAAACAAGCTTTCTTGCTTTTCAATTTATGATTAAAAACAATGTGAGATGATGATATCTACTATTTCTAAATGAAGACATGGTAACCAGAAACAATAAGTTAAATTAACGAACTACAGATAATACTTCCTTTGTTTAATAAATCAGTTAGTTGTAAAGGCAAAATAGTTTTTGATAATTATTTTCTTATGCATCCAGCCTATTTAAAGTAGTTTTATTTAATTTAAAAAGCTGGTTTTCTGCATTTTAAATTTAATTTGAATTTCCATCCAACTAGGGCTTGACGCAAAGTGCAAGTAAAAAATTAAGCTAGCGAATAAGAAATGCATCGTTCACCATTTTCTAACATAAAAAATATAAAAATTAAATAACTTCTTAAAGTTAAGCAATATACTTGCTTAAATAAATATGCATAAATACAGTGTACCCACCTGGTTAGCAAAAAGAAGCACCACATTTAGTTAAAAGGCTACATTTAGTTGCGATCGATGTTTGAATGGTTACTAACCAATGAAAATCAAGCTTTCTTTAGGAAAATAAAATGTACAAATGCAAAACATGATTAAAATTGATTTTTTAAATCAAGGTTTCCTATTTGTTGATTTAAATCATGATTAAAATCAGTGATTTAAATCAATCCACCCTGAAAAAGGAAGATGAAATAATGCCAGTAGCCCCAAAACACTGGGGGAAAGTCATATATGAGGTTCAGTGGGGCAGCCTGTCAAAGATATGACCCTCAATGGATAAATTTGAGAAGGTAAATATTTGTGTCATCAGAAAATATTTGTGTTAAAGCCTCAGATTCCTAGCTACCTAGTGGACAATGATTTCTAATTCACAGCCTTGCTGTGGACAGCATGTGAGGAAGCCAGACTGTAATGTCATGCAACACTAAGAAGACTTCAGACTGAATAAGGGTTCCCCCCCCCAAAGAGCTATGCCAGGAAAATAGATACCAACAGACGCTTCTTCTAAAGGAGAAAGTGAAGACATATTGTTGTCTTCAGTTCTTGTACTGTGTGTACTGAAACCTAGAGATAAATCATGTAATCCTCATGAGGCAAGATTTCACTTCTAGCAGCATCTTAGCTAATTATTGCCTTTATTTTCCCATTATGGAAAGATTACATCTAGCCACATGTGCCTCTTGGTTCTCAATCAGAATCATAACTACAGGAATTTACATTTGGTATCTAGAAAGCTTTACAACAGAACCCCAGAGACAAGTTAAAGGTGACTGATTCTGCAGAAACAGCAGCTTCTTTTAATTTTAACACATCTGTTGATGCTGCACACAACAAATTGCATTTTACTTTTTTGCTTCCCTAAACAGCCTTACAGAAACTCAATTTCTCTCGGGTTTCAACACAGAATCATACATCAGTCTGGGTTAAGTCAAGGTGCATGCACTTGGGAAGTTTAAAAAAACCTTTTGATGTACCAGACTGAGTTCAAATGTGCAGCAAAACCTGGAATCGCGGAAATTCAATCCAGTGTCTGATTTCATAGGTAAAGTCTTTGTCTAGCTGGCAGAGTGGCTCAGGATTGAGAGTAACATTCTGATCTCATCTATTCTATGCTACCTACTCACTGTGTCTTGTTGGGTAACGTATTTAATTTTTGCATGTCCATTTTATGGTAATAGTTGTCAATCCCACAGGGATTTTTGAGTAATAATTATTTAATATTTGTAATGCACTTGAGCATAATAAGTACTATTTTATTTTTTCAAAATTCAAGTCTTTAAAGTGATTTTTTTTACCTTTGGAGATAAGTAGTACTTATAATAGTACAACTGGAACAGGAGAAACACTGAACTTGTCAAAGTAAGAAGAGCCAAAACCACGTTCTTATTAATTCTCTGCATTAGTCTTCAGGGCTCACTTCATTATCACTTGAAAACAGCTCAGTCTTTTTCATCTTTTCAGATTGCGTATTACTTCTTTGCTTTTCTGTGAGCAAAGGAAGGTTACTTAGTTTAAGTTAAAAAAAAATACATACAAAATCTACTTTTTAATAACAAGGTATAACAGTTCTGAAAAGCTAATTGAAACTACAGTAAATTGTGTGAACATAAAGTACTTACAGAAGAAAAAAGGAGTAATGCAAATTATAAGTAAATCCACATGAAATGAATGGGTGCTAATCAGTCAGACTGCTGGGTTTCTAGTCTTATCTTTGAAAAAACATATTTTAAACAAATAAAATCCCTTCAAACTACAGCCAATCTAGATGCAATCCTAACTATATAAGCAAGACATCTGGGAAAGCTACTGAATGAGAATACCATCAAAGAACAACTATCATGTTTAATAAGGAACAATCACCTACTGAAGAGGAAGAAATGCCAACTAAATAAGAGAGACTATCTAAAAAGACTAATTGGCAGGGGAGAGGAACAATTTTTGTATTAAGACCATTTTGTTATTTAAAATATTTAACTATAATGGGAGAAAGAGGAAAAACAGATCTACAACAATCAGAGCAAGAAACCAGGAATGATTGATAGGAAAGAGAACGTTTTCTTCTTTTGTGTTTTATTTTTCCTTTCACTTGAACAGAAATTGGGACATCTAATGAGAATGCAGTGAAACTTCATTCTGAGAGAGAAAATCCTGCATTTGAGGAGACACCAGACACTAGAACAGTCATTTACACTGTGATTACATCTCTGATTATGTCTCATGTATTGTGTTGTTCAGAGTGATAACATTTGGTTCACTTCCTTTCTTAAATCATGTTCTTCCTTAGCTAAATAGCTTCCACAGTTCCCTGTCCATATAAGATGAGCTTAGAGTAGTACTGATGATGATGCTAGTCAACCAAACATAAAGCAGAGCTTTAAACATAGTGAGTCTGAACACCAACATTTAAATCTAGCACTAGTAGTAGAATGCAACTACCATTCGGGGATCAAAGTTTGAGACTCCAGCTCAATCTGTCACTTCTGAGCTGGCATAATTTGGGAAATCTGCTGGGTAGGAAACACCTACAGTTCTTCTCTAGTAAGGCTTTTAGCTACTTTATAAATTGGATTATATCCTGGCACTACCACCAGCATACAATCAAACTCAGCAGTGTCTGATTTCATAAGTAAAGGATTTGTCTGGTTGGCAAAGTGGTTTGAGCTCCAGATGGAGAGTCAAATTCTAATCTCATCTATGCTACCTACTCACTATGTTTTGGGTAATTTAAGCATGTCAATTTTATTGTAACAGTTGTAAATAATCTCATTCGTCTGAAGCATCATGGGAGATCAGATACATCATACTGGACAGGTAGGGCTAGGACTCTGAAGTAGCACTGAGCATTCTCTCAGGCGGTTGGCTGGCTGGATTTTGCTCACATAGTCAGGGTCTAACTGATCATCATATGTGGGGTCAGGAAAGAATTTCCCCCCAGATCAGATTAGCAGTGATTGGGGGTGAGAGGATGTCTCCTTCCTCTGCGGAGTGTGGGTGCAGGTCATTTGCCAAGATTATCTGGCCATATTTCACTTAATTCCTACCATTGTAGGGGCCTCAGACATTGGTGCACTCTCCTATTCTCTGCCTGGGGCATGCTACGGTCTCGTCTCCTGGGGACTGTAAATACTTGGGTCTCATTTTGGTCATCAGTTACTGTGCAGGTACTGGGTGGTGGCCTGTGATCTAGAAGTGGTCAAACCAAATTTGTGGTTGTCAACCTTGTTTTATTTGCAGACCCCTAAAAAGAGGTCACATGGAGGTGCAGACCCCTTTGGAAATCGTCGACATGGTCTGCAGACCCCCCAGGAGTCCGTGGGCCACAGGTTGAAAAGCACTGGACTAGATCTAATGGCCCCTTCTTGCCTTCCATTCTATGTTCTGGGGAACAGTTCATCTTTGAAAAGCACTTTGAGCATATTGAGGGTGGCCAATCCGCCCGGTTTGGCCAGGAGTCTCCCGGAATCGGGCTCCATCTCCCGGAGGCTCCTGAAGCTAATCCGGGGCATTTTAGGCCACTAACAGTCTGGTGGGGCTAACCCACCATAGACTCACAGAATCTCAGGGTTGGAAGGGACCTCAGGAGGTCACCTAGTCCAACCCCCTGCTCAAAGCAGGGCCAATCCCCAATTTTTTGCCCCATATCCCCAAATGTCCCCCTCAAGGATTGAACTCACAACCCTGGGTTTAGCAGGCCAATGCTCCAACCACTGAGCTATCCCTCCCCCCACTGCCGGGGTTCCGCACCGCTGCAGGTGCATGTCCAGCGGCTCCACGCGCCGCCCCAAGCGCCAACCCCGCTGCTCCCATTGGCTGGGAACGGGGAGCCGCTACCCAGGGCCCTGCACTTCCCGCCCCGCCCGGCCCGGCCCGGCCCGTCGCTAGGAGCCCACGGGGCGCCGGACCCCGCCAGGCTCCCCCCACCCGCACACGGGCCCCAGGGTGGCGTGGGCAGCGCCCGCGGGCCGCCAACTCCGTTACCTGGGCTGCCGCCGCGTCCGCCGAGGGGCGTGGTTTGCAGCAGCCGTAAAGCAGAAAAGGGCGTGCCTGGAGAAGGGGGCCTGCGGCTGGGAGCGCGGCGGGGCAGTCTGCGCATGCGCCAGGAAGGGCGCCAGGCCGGCCGCCTCGCGAGCGGCGGGCTGGGTTGGGCGCTGTACGCAGCGCAGCGTCACGCCGCTGCCTCCGCGCGCGAGCGAGCGAGCGAGCCCCCTCCCGCGCCTCGGCGCGCAACGGGCCCGAGCCAGGAGCTGGGGGCTCCTCAGGGGCCCGGCTGAGCGCGCCCCGCAAAGCCGCGCACGTTGCCGATGGGGGAGGGTGCAGATGTTGTATCCGTGCCGGCGGGGGTGCGGGCCAGGGCGCAGTGCCGGCGGGAGAGTTTTAGCAGGTGCCCCCCCCCCCCCCCCCCCGGAAAGGCGTGAGGAGGCGAGTCCAGCCCCCCCCCCGTGGGAGTGGAGCTGCACCGTGCGCCTTAAAGGAGTAGAAGCGGGGGCGGGTCATGCGCTGTGAGTTTAGCTGCACCGTACATATGCCAAGCGCCTTACGCGAAGGCTTTGGGTACCGTGGTCAGTCCTCAGGAGAGGTGGGATAGGTGTTTAGACGGGGGGGGGGCGCCCATGAAAGCTTATGCCCCCATCAATCTTAATCTTTAAGGGGCCACTGGACTCCTCCTCGTTTTGGCCTTTAAAACAGGGTTCTTAAAATCATAGAATTTCAGAGGTGGAAGGGACCTGAAATTTAAGGGACCAATTTCAGAGTTGGGGGGGAGGGATAGCTCAGTGGTTTGAGCATTGGCCTGCTAGACCCAGGGTTGTGAGTTCAATCCTTGAGGGGGCCATTTAGGGATCTGGGGCAAAAATGGGGGATTGGTCCTGCTTTGAGCAGGGGGTTGGACTAGGTGACCTCCTGAGGTCCCTTCCAACCCTGAGATTCTATGACCTCAGGAGGTCATCTAGTCCAACCCCCTGCTCAAAGCAGGGCCAATCCCCCATTTTTGCCCCATATCCCCAAATGGCCCCCTCAAGGATTGAACTCACAACCCTGGGTCTAGCAGGCCAATGCTCAAACCACTGAGCTATCCCTCTCCCCCAACTCTGAAATTGGTCCCTTAAATTTCAGGTCCCTTCCACCTCTGAAATTCTATGATTTTAAGAATCCTGTTTTAAAGGCCAAAACGAGGAGGAGTCCAGTGGCCCCTTAAAGATTAAGATTGATGGGGGCATAAGCTTTCATGGGCCCCCCCCCGTCTAAACACCTATCCCACCTCTCCTGAGGACTGACCACGGTACCCAAAGCTATCCCTCCCCCCTTGCTCCCGCCTCTGGCCTAGGAACTTTAAGGTAATCTGTAGCCTTCATATTTCCTTGATCCTTTGCAGATGGGCTTCTAAACTGGATATGGTAAAAAGACTGTTTTAGCCTCGTTGAGTGCTTATTTCTCCCTTGCCCTGGGCAAAGATCAGATGGCTGCTGATTTTCCTCTCGAGGCAGCAGTCTTTGATAGCTGTGGTATACGCAACATAGCCCTTGCTTGAGGGGTTTTGTTCTTTCCTCTCCAGATGTCAAAGCCTGTTGCGACTGAACTGAACAGCAAAACTTCTTTTGATTTCAATGGCAACAGGATTTGGCCCAAGAGATACCGCACGTGATTTTGATCAATTGCATAACTGTCCAGAGATAGCTCTCATGCACATTCTGCCAGGCTGATTTTGATTGCCCCCACACAATTCTATGCCTCTTTTCTATCAAACCCAGCTGGTGCAGCATCTTTGCTTTCCTAGTGCCTGGCAGGGAGCAATACTTAAGGCCTTGTCTGCACTGCCACCTTACAGCCCTGAAACTTCCTTGCTCAGGGGTGTGAACCGCCCCCCGCGCGCTGCAAGTGTAGAGTGCACCTGTGCTGGTAGCCATGGCCCCCACGCTGGGAGCTACTCCCCTCCTGGGGTTGTGGTTTTTATTAAAAAAAAAAAAACAACCACCACCAAGCACAACCACCACCACCACTCAGTGCTGGGAGAGCTCTCCCCCAGGACTGGTGCCATGACTACACAGCCGTGTTGTAGTGAACACATACCCTTAGCTAAAAGGTAAGCTGGCAGAAGCTTGGTTTAGACATAAGGGACATACTGATAGTGTGTTAGGGAAAGTGGGGTGAAGAAAACTTCTTACATGAAAGGATAGGAAGGATAAATTTGGGGTGAAGCAGGATCCTGAATGACACCTGGAAGTACAGGTGGCACCAGGGGCCCAAAGCATCATCTGTTTAACAGATGAAGTTGTAAAATTTTGGACAGGTGGGGTGTCAGAGAGAGCATGGGGGCCCAGGCTGAGAGCAGGGAGGAGTCATATGCCCCCCCCTTGTGTCCCTCCCATGAGGGGCAGTACCAGCAAGAAATGATTTCTACTTGCACCACTGCATGCAGGGCTCTATCCATCTAACCCCATCACTGCCAGAGGTGGGGCTCTAAGAAATGACACCAACTACCTGCAAGAGCTAGCAGCATTGGACATGTAGGCAAAGCAGGCGTTAAAGGCCAAGTTTGCAAAGTCAGCACCATACCCTACCCAACTAAATTTCGTATCAGCCCATTCAGTGCATGCACAGGCAGGGCTTCACTTTTTGGCTCTAACACTAGGACTATTATTTACACAGACATGAGCTTGGGACAAAGAGACTAGGGCTACAGTCCTATAAATAGAAAAATAGTTGGGCAAGGAGAAATACACAAGTGACATAGATGAGGTGGACTAGCTGCCTTTAGTTCTTGTCCCTCTCCCCCTGCCCCCCAAAAAATTATATAACAGCTAGTTATAGGATGGGTGAAGGCAGCTAAAAATGGGAAGGGGAACTGGATAAACCTTTGTGCGACAGGAGAAAACTTGCAATGTGCATTTGCCAAGAGGCAGATACAAATTGACATCCTATTGCCCCACATGGTTCTGACAGCTCAAAGCAGCAGGAAACCACTTGTATTCCATGCAGCACTGGATCATAAGACACAGATCCATTAGTACTTCAGCTTACTGCTGGTATGACCTGCCTCCCTCTGGGTGCAGCTCTCACACTCTATTCAGCAGCTTTTATCCTGTGCTGCTAAAAACATTAATGAAGTCAGTCTGACATTAAGAGTGCATTTTTGCTTGACATTTAAGTAGATTCTTACAGCCATTACAAGGCTCCACCTTGACAGTATTGAATGTAGCTCTTTGAATGAGAGAGTTTATTCATATTTTTAATTCAAACTAATGGTTGCAGCAAAACATTAGGAAAATATTGAAGAAATAGTATTTAAGACTGGATGAGGGGAGAGAATAGAGAAAAGGTGAAGTAGAATGCTGGAATTCAGAAATTGGTAACTATAGAATGGTCACTCATTCTGTTCAGTAGACCATGTATTTTATTAATTACTACAGGTTTGGTTTTGATCTAATCTAATACTTGCAGTATAAAATGCACACCAATACCTTAATGCTCAAGTAGGAGCATCTTTCAACCTAAAAGTAAGTTTATATTTCAGCCAAAATAAGACGCTGCCCTCTGGCATGAAAATCAAAAGGAGAAGCTGTGACAAGGGTATGATGCAGCTAATGTTTCAAAATTAAATTTATTAATACAAAATGTTTGTAAGACATACACAGTTTGAGTTAAAGACACAGCAAATAAAATACTCTGTGGGCTCTAAGGCACCCCTGTAGTGTTGCTATGACAGGTCTGTTATCTTGGGATACTTTATACAAAGAATGAGGAATGAAGCACTGATTACAGAATACCTGAGGTATTGTCAAAGTGATGTACTTGGAAATCAATGTGCAATCTCAACACAATGTACACTCAACACATTATGCCACAGCAGGAGCAGTGATTATAGCTCCACTTATGAAAAGGCACATGCAGCAAAAGAGGTGTTAAACAATAGGGGGGAAATGAAAAGCTTTGCCCAATAGTCAGAGATATGCATAAAGCCCACTTCACAGTGCATGGGAAAACAAGTGCCAGATTTCCCCTTCCAACAGTCAATAAAATGTTTAGAAAAAATCTGAGTTTAGGTGGAAGATCACACTTGAATAGTCTACCAAGATGTTTAAAATCCATAATCTACTATGCTCAGAAGAAGAGTAGAGAGAAGGTTGTTGTGTGGTGGTTGTTTTTTTTGAAACGGGATATTTTCCCTATAGTAACCAGTTAGTTTCCTCATCTTGTATGTATGAGATGTGAAGGAGCAGTAGTTTAGAAAAGATGCAGGAAACTGATGTGTATGCTCCTGCAACCTTGTTATACAGGGCATGTACTAATTTTTCCTACTTACTTCCATGGTCTTTCAAAAAGCTTGCAAGTCTAAACTGAATTCAGTCCCTGCCCTTTATACCCTGTACCAGAAGACAAACTTAAGGTATGAATGCATATATATGGATGCATATCATCAACTATCCATTTCCAAAATTAAGACCCCTTAACTTCAGTAGATTCACATACTTGCACTGCCTTTTTATGCAAATATATTTTTACAGTTTACCACTGTTAACAGGGCACAATAAGGGGTTTAATAAACAGATGTAATTTACAAAGAAATAGTAATCCCGTAACCAAAATTTTTTGTAAATATACAGAAATACATTTAAGAAATAATTTTTACAAGAGAACTCAAATTTAGCTACAACCGCCCCTCTCTCCCCCCCCCCCCCCCACAAATACTTGAATGTTACAATGGGCAAGGCCATTAGATTACTTACATACTTGGAAACATTGTTCTAGATACAAAGAATCTAGCACAGCTTTAACAGGAGCTGTGCCAGCACCACCATTCAAGAGGGTTGCAAATTTGCCCAATCAAATCAAGTGGTAGAGTAGCCTCCAATAAAATCCACTTGCCACAAACAGTCTCAGGGTATTCATATATTCTTCCTATGTCAACTCATTCTGAAGCTGCAGCTAGTACTTTACCTTTGCTTACACTGTACCTAAAAGTAGCACCCAAGATGCTATGCAATACGATTAATATACCTGTACTTTCCCCAAATTTAAAAGCAGATCTGCAAGATGTTAGTGCAAATAAACCATAATCTAAGAAAAAAAATCTTAAATGCTTAAGGCAACTCCTCATCTCCATAGTCTATTACTACAAAAAAAAAAAAAAAAAAAAAAAAAAAAGAGACTTAGCAGCAAAAATCCAACACTTGTGTATTAACTACTGTAGAGTAACTTCAAACTTTAAGGGCAAAATAACCCATGTGTTGTTATTTAGAACAGCTATATCTTGGATATCAAAATAAACCCTGTGCAGCGTAAGTCACAGTACTAAATACTTCAGCTAGGCTACCATAATAGTTTGGGGGGGGGAAACACACACCAAGAATTCCATTGTCTACATCTTGTGCATCATCAAGTGTAGCTTGCAGGTTTCCTTACAATTTGCTAAAATATGTTCAAGTAAATTATGTATCTGCTTGGGTTTGACTCAATGATTACTGGTTTTTTCCTTATACATGTTAACTTGTAGCATACACTTGCTAAGTTTTACTTTACTTTTACACAAAGTAAAGGAAAACTTAGCAGGAACTTTACCTAACTATCCCACCTTCAGGGTGGACAGATAGGAACAGAAACTAACCTTTACTACCATCAACTTAAGGGTCTCAAAATAGAAACAAAGCTTACACCTCCCTTCAAAAAAACAAAACAAAAAAACCCACAATTTTGTTCCCCATCCTGCATGCTTCTAAACTCCCTCAATTCACTGGACATTATGAACGCTCACATTGCTGCATTAAGGACCTGATTCTCCAAAAATGAAGGTAATTAGGATGATGGCTTTACTAAGACAACATGGACTGTCCCAGAGTACTATGATAAACCAATTCAGAGGTTACTGAGCTCATTAAGCACAAAACCATTTGAAATTGTTTTCAGTTTTGTACGTTTAAATTGGACAAGTGCAGCAAAGGAGGAAAAACAACATACTGGAAGCTGTTTTCTTCCTCTCCCCCCCCCACACACACAGACTTGTATAACCATATTATAAAATAAGCCTGAAAAATAAGCCATGAAAAAAATGTTATTCAGCTTATCCTCAGTTTCTTAAAGGAGTAGCAAATGCTGTACACCACTGGAGATCATGGGCCAAATTCAACTATGTATAAAACAGATTAAATACATCTGATTTTGCCTGGTGATTTCCAAAGTTGTTGCATGAGATTTCTTCACTCTACATTCCTTCAAGAGGAAGACCTGAAGTGCTCCTAAACTTAGATGAATGTCTCCGTTTCCAGGGACTGAATGTGCAGAGTGCAAATCGTCCCTCCCCACATCCCCCGGTTCAACTCCCAAGAAGGGAGGCATTTCACCACAGCCATCTGTGCTCATAGAAAAGTCTTAGTGTGACTGTGCACCGTAAGAGACCTGTTATTATAGAATTAAAATCGGTCACAATATTGTCCATCATGTGCAAGTCATTCTGTGGGACCCTTGACTAGAATAGGAAGGGAAACACTGATTAAAAGTGGCGAAGATAGATTTAACACTAGTACAAAAAACTTTGAGACTTTTATACTAAAATGTTTTCTTTTAGCTCTCTCCATTAACATGAATAATTTTGCTACAGTATGCAAAGGTTTGCTGCTAAGGACTGGGATCACTAGATATTCTCTCCAATTAGCAACTCGTTGCCTCAATAGGGAGAAGTACATGGAAAGCAGACATCCATATGCAATTGTTGTGGGAAGGATCTGAATCTGTTCTATTTATAAAACAAAAGCCCTTATACTGAAGAGTGATTCTGTTTGTTAAAAACATTGAGTGCAGCATGTGTCTCCCACAAAGCAGCATAAGAACCATAAACAGATTTTATAAAAAGCAATCTTTACAAAGGAGTACAAAATAACCTCGGAGTGGCAATCATTAAAATGGGAGAAGGAGGGCTGGTGCAGTGGTCTAGTAACAGTTTAATGCTCTGTCCTGTTTCAGGGGAGAACTCCAGGGCTGGAAAAAGCAGACACATTCAGTCCCATGAAAGGGGTGAGAGGAGGAACCTCAGCATTGTTTAGTGACCACCTCTAGTCAGCACAACCAGAATTATTTCATTCTGGAGATCACAGGCAGTAAGGAAAGAGTTGTTTGAGGAGGCTTTCAGATGGGAGGGTGCATTTAAAAAAAAATGTAAGAGTTGAGGGGGTTCAGAACTAAAAAAATCCAGAGCTTTCAAAGATACACAAAGTGGTCCTACCCATTTAAATTATACCCTTGTATTTTTAAGCTCCTAGTAGCTTTCCAGTTTTGTAGTCTCATTCCATTTAGACTACTTTTGCTAGTGAGTAGTTCTTACTATTCACGATCTACTTGTGTTAGACGTGATACAGGTGGGGTTGAGCAGTAAGCGATGTGCTGCCCAGTCTAACTTTAGAGATATTCATATGCCTTGCTCTTTTGAAAGGAGCAAGAGTGCATATAGTAGATTAAATATGATGAACTGATCTGCTACATTAATGTGCACAATCACTATGTAATTTAGTGAAATTAGTGGTACTATTTCTTCATTAAAATGAATGTAATGTCAAGTGCAACATAGAATGAGTGTTGGGCTGTCTACTCTAAACTTTAGCTTAGCTGCATTCTTGAAGTTTTAAAACCTCACCAGCACCTTTGCATGTTTACACACTTCAAACTCATTAGAAAGCTTTAAATTATATAAATCTGGTTGAAACAGGACAAAACCTTAAACTGCATATTAAAAACAAGACACTTAAATATAGAAAACATGGAAGAACTTTAAAGCCTATCCGTACTCCAAGCTGGATGCTTTAAAAACTAATCAAGTATAGCTGAAAGCTTATTAAGGGTAATAATGGGGAAGTGTGCTATTATGCATATCTCCCCAATAATCTTAAGTAGAGGGCTCACACAGTAAAGATCAGGAATGCTCAGAAAACACTGGTATAAAATTGATGTGAAGTCTTCATTTTCACTAAAGTGATGCAGGATTACGGAGCTTGTGTTCTAACTATGAATAGCCTATAAAAGGATACTCAGCACTGTGCCCATTTAGACAACTAAAGACCACCACAAAATGATACACTATTTATTCAACTAATACCAGAGGGTAGCCAACCTGTGTCAAAAATCATATTAGCTACTCTAGGAGAACATCTCAAGTCTCAAACTTGCATCATGCCATATTGGTATGTGGAAATTTGAGGGACTGGTTTCTTCAGAGGGTCACATTTAAAGCTTCCATTTAGGACCTCAAAATGGACTCCTTTTCAGGGTGGAGGAAACAAGTGCTTTTCAAACTAAGATCATTTCAGTATAACTGCACATGGCAGGTATGATCAAGTATCCAATACAATCGAATTCAGTCCAATATAAAAGCGCATAGCTACGGCTCCTGACTTCCCCATCCAAAACATCAAAAAAAATAAAAGTCAGTCTTGCTTTCTATCTGACTCTCTGGATTCATAGTAAATTCCTGCTAATGCTTCAGCCCAGAACCTTTGCACTATTGGTGCCCAGGCCTTAAAGCAGCAGTGGGTAGCAAAGCCAGTTAATCCATTGCTCACAAGCTCCTGGGAATAGCAGCTGCACAGAAAAACCCACTCAGAAACAGGAGTATAGTATCTAAATAGACACATTATTGGGTAACATTGGTTAGGCTGCTCGCTGAACCACTCAATCCATTTTCACTCTTCTGGAGCATTTTCACAGCACTCGGCACCTGCAGTCCAGAACTCAAGGCAAGTCCACCACACCAGACCTAGAAAATAAACCATTACACAAAGCTACAATGAGTCAATGTTCCAAAGCCAGTAAAATCCATTCCCCCCCCTCCCCCATTTTCAAATGCAAATTAAAGATGAACTTCACATCCTAAAACTACAGTTGTCCCTTTCAGGAGACACCCACTTCCTACTCTTCAGTCAACATACAGGACTGGGAATTCTACTCAAAATAACTTTCAAGTGTCTGTGAGAGGCACTGCCTAGTACACAGTGATGTCTTGATGAAGATTGTCAGAGGGAACTGGGGAGTTGAAGCATAGAAATCAGAAGCGAGTTCCCTTCAGGGATATAAGGAAAAAAGACCAGTAATTGTGACAAAATACAACATGGTTTTACCAAAAGTAGGATTGTACCAGACCAACCTGATCTCTACAATACGGATTTTTCAGACAAAGGAAATGTACTAGATCTACTCTACCTGGATTTCAATAAGGCATTTGACACAGTTCCATATGGGAGAAGATGGGGATTAATACGAGAACTGAAAGGTGGGTATGGAACAGGTTAAAGGGTCATGACAATAGCTCATACAGAAAGGTAAACTGTCAGACTGGGGGAAGCAGTGTTCCTCAGGGATCTGTTTCGGGACCAATCTTAAACATTTTCATTAATGACCTTGACACAAAAAGTGGGTGTGCGCTAATAAAAAGGTTGCCCGTGCAATCTTAATTCTGCCCCTTTGTGCATCCACCCTGTGTACTGAATAATGCAGAGGTCCTAAAAAGAAAAAAAAAAAGGATAATATATTGAGAGACTGCATAGGCATTATGATACGAGGGGGAAGAATTTAAGGATGCCTGTGCAATCTCACTTCTGGTACTTCTTACCTTGAGTGTTTGACTGCAACCCAAAATGTTTTTGTAATGCCCATCCTTTTTAAAAGTAAAAGGAGTGAACAAGTTGTATTGTGTGCAACTAACTCCTCTCCCTCCCACAAAATCCCACAACACATTCTGAGCAAGGTTTGAATCTTCAATATTGCATCACAGATAGCAACCTTGTCCTGTAGCTCAAGAGGTAGTAATCCCAGAGGAGGGATGGACCAAAGTCCAGGTGCTTGGTAGGGGAAGCCCAGACAAGTCCAACTGTGTCCCTTTACATGATGCGAGTTGGAACTGGTGCCCCATGTGGTTCCTCCAGCCTGTTTCCTCTCCCACACTACTGCTCAGGGATGCTTAGCTGGTCTCCTCTTCCCACTACTGCTACTCTGACAGCTCCTAGAAAAAAAGCGTGCTCTGCTGCAGCAGCAGGATGAGCCAAACTAGATGCATCGCATGCTTGGTTATTTTGGCAGGCAAGAAGGAAAATGGTGATTTTTAAGCTTTTGTTGAGATAAACTTAAGACTTCCCCTGCTGCACAATGAAGGGCTACCACAAACAAAAGATGAGCTTCTCAAAGAAAATGCTCACAAGAATCCCATATGCCAAGTGTTAGGCAACCAAAACAGAGGTCAACACATATCAGTGCTAAAAATAGAAATAAAGTTAATTGGGTACTGACCATGAAACCTGGTAGTAGTGGTTGGATAAATTTTGTTTTGAAGGTGTATAACAACTGCTTTGAACTTGCATTATAAAATGAGAGCTGACCTGAAAGAGAAAAGCAGGTTTTAAAAATTGTATGGGATACGAAACTTGATGTTAAGAAGAGGCTTTAAATCCAAAAATTGGTCTGAACACTGAAGGACTAGTGCCCCAAAAGAGGATACAAAGTGACAGGTACCACTCAAACAGTCAGCATACTGCAAATGTCAGCAAGAAATTTGTTATTCTTCGTTCCTGGAATTTGGAGCAGTACGATATGGGTTTTACATGTGTAGTTCATAAGTTCTTATACCTGCTATTGTCAGGAGTTGCCTCGAGGAGTTGGAACTTGATCAAAAAGCCATCTCTAACTAAGGTAAAGGAATGTCAACTAGTGCCATATAGTCCACTTCCTTATTTCAGCAAACAATCTACCCTCTTTACAGAGCTGTGTGTTAGCCTGGTTACCTTATTGCCTAGAAAAGGTCACCACCTACTGTCAGTGGCCAAAGAGTACAGTACAGATCTAAGCACAGCAGCCAAAATAGCTGTGGCAGCATTGCAAAGTAAGGGCTGAGAAGGCAATACAAGCCAGTTTGCAGAACTTGCAAGGAAAGAGAAAGCCCAAGGCAGTAAGCCCAGATAACCCCCAAGTTTAGTTTTATTCTAGTGGCAGTTTTCATAGTCCTTGTTGTCTAGACTATATTTAAAAGTCTTATTTTATTGCTCTTTCCATTTTAGCTATTTCTCAAGTCCTCTTTTGGTTAATCCAAGTTCAGCTGAGTATCTGAAAATGGGACAACTACTGGAAGACAAAAAACAAACAGTGATTTACAACATACTGCCATTAAACAACTGCTTTTCTGTTCATAACCCTTCACTACTTATTTATCAAGTAAGTTGTGAGAGGTAGGACAAGGTGTATGTCTATTTCCCTTAGTTCCATAGTTGCTGAATGTTTTCACCATTTTTCAGAAGTCTCCTCTCAAACATTATATCCAGACCTTTTAAAATCTGTGTTACAGAAAAGTTCAGTGTTCATACCTCTGGTTTTCAAATGGAGCCAAGTAATTTGACAGTTATGTACAGTACCTTCGCGTTTCTCTCAATATTGTCTCCCTCCTCACCATGAAAAGGCAGTGTTGCTCCTAGATTGAATCCTAATGTATTTCCCACAACATTTACAGTATTATGTACTCCAGCAATTTGGTAGTACCCATCCATTACTAAATTTCAATCTATGAAGTCCACAACAATATAAAAGTTACCTCCATCAAAGTCACAGTACACGCCTATTCTGTCCGGAACAGTCATATCTAGGGCTTTAGCTTTATTATTGTGCTTGGCAGCAAAGGTGGTTTGTAGCCAATTGTTGACATGGATACACCAGCTTGTGTTAGTCTTTCCCAGTTGATCAAATTTTCCCAGATTTTTATACGCTACTCCCACACTGTAGGATTTGCAGTCCTTCTGGGCTCTCACCTCCCAGTAGTGCTGTCCACTTTCAATAGCAGTGTCTCCTGTAACAGATCACAGATGTAGGGGGTTTTTTATTCTTTACACCGACGCATGCAGTACAGGATATACTTCCCACTAGGCAAAACAATGAAGCCTACTCAAGAAATAACTGCTAGGTAAAGACCTAGATGTTGTAGACAGTGAGCCTAGTGGAAACATACCAAAATCCAATAAATTTAAGACTATTAGAAACCTTGTGTATATTCATCACATTCAGTTAAGGTGGAACAGAGGCTTTTTCTGCTCTCTACTGAAGACCGGTAATTTAACAAAACAAGTGCACCTCGATGCTATTACAATTGGCACATTAGAAAAGTCATTAAGCAGAAGTATTTTAGCTATCTTTTGGATAACCTTACTGTAAAAGACTACTTCTCAAATGCTAGAATTTCCTGCATACATAAGTGCTCATTCAGGGACTGAAGATACAAGGACCTCTGCACAGATCTAAAAGGAGAATCTAGAGTCCAGATCCCAGTCTGAGCCCAGGTTGGGAAGTCATTGTCAGAAAAACCTTGGATTACAAGCTACAAATTCTCTCCTGATGAAAACCCACATCTATCTGCACTTGCTCAACACTAAGTAAGAGTTAAAGTAAAAAATTCACTCTACCCAACACTGTGTACGATTCACCAGTAAAGCGATCTCTGCTCCCCCTTATCGATGGTGACCTCGAACTAACAGATGTCCTCTTTGGAGATGGTGTGCCACTTCTATAAAACAAGAAATAAAATAATTTGCACTCCAGTATGGGGAAGTTTATAGACCAGTCAAATAATGGACGGGACGTTCTCTCTCTCTCTTGCAGGATACAGATTAGTTTATGTGAGTCATGCCTGAAGTGTTAGGTGCTTGTGTTGCAATTTCAAGTGTCATGCTGGACCAACCATTAGCTGCACTATAAACCCTTCTATATATAAGTAAGTGAGCTGGTGAGCATGCACCAAGACAGCTGACTGAGAGGGAAGAAGATGAAAAGCAAACAAAGATTTAATGAAGATGATGTAGTGAAGAGGAAAGCCAGGAACAGCTGAACAAGTGAATGGGAGGAGAGTAAAATCAAAAATTTACAACTTGTTTACCTCTTGAGTCATTCAAATTATATACAAGTCCCCCCCCCCCCCACCCCACCCTATTTCTTGTAGAAACCTAGAAAGTTTTGATTGCCATTTTCCAACATCTGAATTTGTAAATAACTGAACATGGCAGGTCACTTTCTATTGTTATTCAGGTGTATAGTGAAGCATGAGATAAAGTGTTGATGTTCATCACAACACAGCCTGAAATGTCATTGCAATTTTTAAGTTGCTTGCAGAAAAAAAGTAACAGGTGTGAGATGCCCTTTCTGGGGGTGTGAGACATGCCAGATTTTTTTAGAAGGTAAATCAAAACACAAATTAAGCACAGGCATGTGGGAAATGAAAGAATGACCATCGCAACTGAAGTGACAAAGCATTTGCAACAGTTGAGTGACTCTTTCCAAGGATATTTTTCCACTGGAGATCTTGATGTGGCAAAATAGATACTAGATCCATTTCTTTTTAACCTGGATTCCATCAACGACAGTGATTTGATGAAAGATGATCTCATTGAATTATGAGCCAATGGCCGAATCTGAATGGAGTTTGAGACAATGAAGCTTGAGAATTTCTGGTGTGCTCAACTAGCAACTACATACTTGTGAGACAGGATTTTCATCACTCTTGCACGTCAAAACAAAGGCCAGAAACCGCCTAAAATGCAAGTGATGATGTGTGTGGCTATTTCAAAAAAGTTCCTCATTTCTTGAACATCATTGAACAAAAGCAACAGCAGAAAAGTCACTGAGCCGGTAAACTTTAAAAAGTGTGTAATTTTTCATGCATTCTTAATTTTACTGCAAAATTAAAATATAATTCTCTTTTAATCTATAGTTATGATATATCTAGGTTTAAAGAACTGACCTACTTCAATGATTTTTGAAAAGGGGGTGAGAACATATTGAGAACCAAAGGGGTGCAGGCTGCAGTAAAGGTTAAGAACCACTGCTCTAAAGGGTGTGACATTCATGAATATATTTACTTTCACACTACATGTCTGAGAGTACTCAGCAGTCCTATGAAATAAAATTTTTTTTTAAAAAAAAAAGTCTTCATAGGGCATTTTTCAGATACTAAAGCAAGACCAAGGAAAGCCTATGTTCTCTAATCAGACTTCAAAAGAGGAAAGTTCTCTGGAAATAACAGGGCAGGGTCAAATTTTGTTTTGGTTTACAGCATTTTATCCCTCTTTCCTAAAGGAATCAGTGGGGTGGGAACCAATATTTTAGAAAGAATCTAGTTAGACTAAACACTTTACTGTTCTTTAGGTAAGCCCCACACCACCACAACTAGTAATTTAGGCCTAGACAGGGCATTTGAGGAGGTTATCTCCACCTAAAGTGAAGATTTTAGAAGGAGAGTCTTAACCGTAAATGCTGCAGTGTTTCTGTTGCTGACACTGTAGGATGATGTTTACATAAAAAAAAAAAAAAAAAAAAAAAAGTCTCCTTGGTTCTTTTTGAAAATTCACAATTCCTGTTTTTAAAAGCTTAAAAGTTTTTCCTCGTGAATTATTTCTAATCTGTACTGAAATGACATCCTCCTATTTAACTATAACATCAGTATGTAATATCAGAGTGATGGAATATTGTTACTTGAGTGCATGCCTATAGTCTCAAGGTTCCAGCATTTAACTGTTCAGAGACCAATTACAGCATTTTGCAAGATAGATTAGTAGCGTTCTCAAATTGTGCTAAAATACTTGGTCATGTCCCCTGATCTGACTGTAGTTTAGATACACCTTAAGAAGCAGATGTTAAATTTGCCAGATTGTAGGATGTCATAGCAGCTCCTAAACTGCTTGCAAAAAGAGGAACAAGGTGGGTGGGATGGTCTTTTATTGGACCAACTTCTATTGGTGAAAGGCCTGAAGAGGTCTGTAGCTCAAAAGCTTCTCTGTCTTTCACCAACAGAAGTTGGTCCAATAAAAGACCATCCCACCAACCTTGTCCCTCTAATATCCTGAGCCCAACATGGCTACAAAACTGCAAGAAGAGGGAATAAAATAGGATAACAGTACTTTAAAAGCAGTGTAACAGTTTCTAAGCAAGCCAACTGAAACATTCTAAAGGCTTTTGATAAATAGGAATAAAAATTAGCAGTTTACTTACCAAAAGAAAAGGAAATAAGTGAAAGCATGAAAAACAGCAAAGCCAAGAATTAAAGCATATTTTCAGAGGGGAAACAATATCCAGTGCAACATTCCATCCTGCTCCATGTACACCACTGCCGAGAAGCCATCTGCTTCCGCTTTCTTTCTATCAGAAGCAAGAGCTTAAATTTTCCTTTTAGATGAATTTCCAGCAAGATATGCAGAAAGTGACATGGTCATTTAGAGACTCATTATTTGACAGACAAAGGCAGCATAAAAGCAGACATTTTGCAAGTTGGGATTTTTCCTCCACTCAATTTAGAACAAGTTACTCCAAAACTTTGAAAATATGATACTTTATTTGAAAAAAAATGGTCTGTAAATGACCATTTCATCCAATGGTTTGACCTTCTCCACTTGACTCCAACAGCCTTTAACAGTTCACACAGTAACCTTTACTACCTTGGATAAAGATTAGTAAATAAGGTAGTGTATTTTTAAACAATTAAGCTGTCCTTTTCACACAAACTAGCAATCAGAGAAGTAAGTGTGGGATAAAATGGGCACAAAAATTTGTTAGCTTATTACTTGCTACTGGGCCTTCTTCAAATTTTATTCTAATGCAGTCTTGGAAAGACTGTCCAGAACAGGAGGTGGGGCAGTAGCTTCTCCCAAGCCTCCAGCATGAAGAACCAGAAAGCTGGTCTAATAGCTTCTCCTGGAATGGGGCCTGCCTCACATACTAGACTGGCTCCTTCCGCACAGAAAAATATCAAGAGAGTTGGCTAGAATTTTTCTATGCATTGAACATCTTATGTCCATGAAGTGCACAGAAATCCAAGAGATAACGGAACAAGTAGTGGTTGTCTCTAGAAGCAGTAGCAGAAAGGAGGAAAAAAAAAAAAAAAAAGAGTTACTCTTTGGCATGCTTCCTGAAGCTAAAAGTTAAGGACAATACGCTAATCTCAGGAACTTTTTTCCCCCATTGGATAGATTTTACTGCCGCTGACCACCCAGGCAGTCAAGTTTATAACATGTATGCAAGATGAGAAGGGGGCGGGGGGAGAAGGGGGATGAGGCGAGGAAGATACAGGAGAGTCTGGGCAATAGTGTATTTCTATTTTGATCCCATAACTAAACCAACTCAGAGGTCTCTGACTGATGACCACGGAGGAGCGGAGCCCCTTGATGCTGGAGAGCGGTGCCAACTGGGGGACCAGAGTGGCTCCCCCACATGGGTCACCAGTGCCGCAGGCCGATGCAATGGAGACGGTGGTCTTATGGCCGACATTGCCGCCAGTTTGCCCACAAAAGGGATGATGCCGGTTCACAGAATCCTCACTGAATGTGCGCCCGATGGGGGCTTGCTGGCCAACTGGTCTTTAGACCTGGTTGGGGAGTGCCCTCTGTCAGCTTCTCTCCTTTTGTGGGGCACCAGGGAGTGGAACCGGTGCCTCGCCAATGTCTGGGACCTGTGGGTGGAACCATGGCGGTGCCGAGGGTATCTAGCAGAGTCCTTCCTTGGCACCGGCTCACACGTTGACAGTGCCAGAGCATTGCGAAGCGAGGCTGGATCTGCTGTGCCGGGCTCCGACTGAGTTAACAGGTGACAGGTTACCCATCCATAAGTAACACTCGGAGGTGCTGCTCCCTATCTTTAAGGGTCCTGGGGCGAAAACACCTACAGATTTTGCAATGGTCTCTAAGGTACCTCTCACCGAGACACTTCAAACATGAAGTGTGCGGGTCACTTTTCGGCATAAATCTGCCACATTTCGAGCATGGTTTAAAGCCTGGAGACCAAGGCATACCCAGTGCCCCCAAAAAACCCATTGAGGGACCCCCCAAAGGAAAAAATACTAACACTAACTATATACACGAACACTGCAAATACGCGCTTGCTGAAGCAAGAGCAACAGGGAGTTCCACCTAGCCATTGCAGGTGGTAAGAAGGAACGGGGGGGGGGGGGGGGGGGGGAGGAGAAGAGGAGACTACCATGAAGGCGCAACTCCAGGGGATGCCCAGGCCGAACCTACGGATACTGATAGAGGAATAATCTTCCATCTGTCATGCACACGGCGCGCACATACCTGATTGGAATTGACATGAACAAGCACTTGAAGAAGAACTAAGAATTAAAGGATTGTAAGCTGTTTGGGGCAGGGACCGTCTTGTTCTGTGTCTGTTCAGTGCTTACCACAAGGCGGTCCTGGTCCATGACTGGGGCTTCTAGGCACAATGGTAATATAAATTAATAATGTTAGATTGTATTTAAACTTGAGCATGTATAGCGCCATTTGATTCAAAGGAGTTATGGCATATCCCACTCTTCGGGTAACAGGATGTTCTCCAGAGAATGGGGACTGCATCAACCTTCCCCATGGATGAAGATTAGATTACTAACCCATTAAATAAAAGCAGACCAAAAAAAAAGGGTACTGTCTTGGTTACTGATGAAGGCTGTTGGATGGGCTCATGTTTCATCTAGAGAAAGAGCAAGGATTAAAAAGGAAAATTCTGAAGATTTTCAGCAAAGCTAGAGGCTAGAACCTAGAACTAGAAAAGTTGTAAGTTATCACCTTGTATTGTTCTTCAGTACGGTAATCTGGCCACTGTCGGACAGAAATAAGCAATCATTAAAAAGATGTCACTACTAAAAATTGTACACATTAACGTGAGACAAATCTTATCAGCCTTTCAAAACTGGTCCCACCACTGGCAACCACCACCAGCCAGGAAGGCATTTGTTGTTTTAATATTAGGTAACTGAATGGGTGTCACATTAGATGTTCATAATTATACAAATACGTCTTGACTATAACATTTTATATGATATTTAGTTAAAATTATCTTATTTTCTCTAGATTTGGCCTTCTGGTAAAGCGTAATCTTTAGTAAAGGCTACAATCTTTATTGCACAGCCCTCCTCTGTCAGATATTTTACTCAACTTGCTATCAAAAGATGTTGGTATCCTCACTGACAATAGTTTAGAAATATCAGCATTCTCTCTCCTTCATTCATCAACTACAGTTTCATGAGGCAGCCCAAACTTGAACTGCCTCCTACTATGTGAAGTTCATTCCATTTTTTAATTAAGTGACAGGTTACCCATTTCATCCCTTACTGTCCATATCTGATGCAAGATAGTAAGTTTAGAAGTTGAAATAGCTGACAGTCATGGGGAATGCCTCATCAACAGTGATAAACTGACAGGCAGTTAAGGGCAGCCAAAACACCCCTATGGAGTAGATATACATCACCTGTAGGAATGACAGATCTTATATAATTAAGGCTAGTGCATGAATAGACTCAAGACTACTCAGGTAGGAGACCCGGCCCCTTCCCCTTCCCCAGTGTGTTTGAGATGACCTCAAGCTTGAAAGTCTAGAGCAGTGGTTCTCAACCAGGGGTATGTGTATATCTGGGGGGGTACATCAACTCTAGATATTTGCCTAGTTTTACAACAGGCTATATAAAAAGCACTAACGAAGTCAGTACCAACTAAAATTTCATACTGACAATGACTAGTTTATATTATTCTATACACTATACACTGAAATGTAAGATAGTTAAGACCAAAGCAGACTGAAGAACTTCAAAAAGATCTCACAAAACTAAGTGATTGGGCAACAAAATGGCAAATGAAATTTAATGTGGATAAATGTGGAGTAATGCACATTGGAAAAAAACAACCCCAACTATACGTACAATATGATGGGGCTAATTTAGCTACAACTATCAGGAAAAAGATCTTGGCGTCATCGTGGATAGTTCTCTGAAGACATCCACGCAGTGTGCAGCAGCAGTCAAAAAAGCAAACAGGATGTTAGGAATCCTTAAAAAAGGAGAATATCTTATTGCCCTTATATAAATCCACGGTGCGCCCACATCTTTAATACTGTGTACAGATGTGGTCTCATCTCATCCCAAAAAGGATATACTGGTATTAGAAAAGGTTCAGAGAAGGGCAACTAAAATGATTAGGGGTTTGGAACAGGTCCCATATGAGGGGAGATTAAAGAGGCTGGGACTTCTCAGCTTGGAAAAGAGGAGACTAAGGGGGGGGGGGGAATATGATAGAGGTATATAAAATTATGAGTGGTGTGGAGAAAGTGAATAAGGAAAAGTTATTTACTTGTTCCCATAATACAAGAACTAGGGGCCACCCAATGAAATTAGTGGGCAGCAGGTTTAAAACAAATAAAAGGAAGTTCTTCACACAGCACACAGTCAACCTGTGGAACTCCTTGCCTGAGGAGGTTGTGAAGACTACGACTACAACAGGGTTTAAGAGAGAACTGGATAAATTCATGGAGGTTAAGTCCATTAATGGCTATTAACCAGGATGGGTAAGAAATGGTGTCCCTAGCCTCTGTTTGTCAGAGGGGGGTGATGGATGGCAGGAGAGAGATCACTTGATCGTTACCTGTTAGGTTCACTTACTCCGGGACACCCGGCATTGGCCACTGTCGGTAGACAGGATACTGGGTTGGATGGACCTTGGTCTGACCCAGTACGGCCATTCTTATGTTCTTATTTTCCAATCAATGTAATTTTATATGGTAAACATGAGAAAGCAAGCAGTTTTTCAATATTAGTGTGCTGTAACACTTGTGTACTTTTAAATCTGATTTTGTAAACAAGTAGTTATGTGAGGTGAAATTGGGGTACACAAGATAAAAATCAGACTATTCCTGAAAGGGGTACAGTAGTCTGGAAAGGTTGAGAACCACTGGTCTAGAGTATTTAAACAAAAACGGTATTTATACAATGCCATGGAAAGCAACCCGACTCCATGGTTGAGAACAGCAGTCTGGCAGACAACTGATGCCAAGAATGTAGCATGACTATGGAAATGGAAGCGTGTGTCAGACAGCTTTTCAGGGTATGCCAATACACCCTCTACTTTTTGGGGGGCGGTTGGGGCGGGAGGGAAGGGCCATGGATTGGTTCTCTTCATGCCATTTCTCTTTTGTTTTATCCAACTCCATCCATCTACAATACAATATTAGCAAGACTGACTCAGTCTTTCATTCTTCAAACTGGTGGTTCTACCATATGTAAGCGTGTCAGACCTGAAGCTCAGAAAATTACTGTCCAATAGTGAAGTAATTGGAGATGGCTTAATCTATTTGACTTGGGCCACATTTATTATACAACTCCTTGGATTCACAAAAGCAGATTGGTAGGTGTTAGAATTTCTTGAATCTAAAACTCTTGATTTGGCTTCTCTTCAAATATTTAAAGTGGCTTATTTAAATGTCTCCTCTCAGTGGGGCTACACGCCTTATTCCTCTCTTGGGCCTTCCCCATCCTATATCACAGCAACATTTCTTCAAATAGAAATGTCTGGATAAAATGTCCTTTGATGTCCACAGTTACACCAGCCAACCAGATGAGTGACTGGAGATTATAAAGAGAGATGCAAACTCCCACAGAGGCAGGAGTGTGCCAGCTACCAATACTACTGACTTTCCTCCCTTCACTTCCTGGGCGGTGTCCAGAGTTCAACAAGTCAGGTATACCTGACAACTCCCTATTTAAGAATCTTTAATACAACCTTAGGGTCCAGGGAATCAGCATTTCATGGTATGCCAATTCAAAACTAAATATACTAAATATCTTAATCACAAACAGTGCCGTAAAAGAGTTTGCCACTCTAAACATATTAACCTTATTCAAATTAAGACTTCAGGTTACAGATCTTAGAGTTAAAGTTCTCACCTGCCTTTATTCTCTTTTCCTTTTATTTTGTTTTCTTGGCCTTTGCCTCCAGTAGGATCCCACTCAACATAAGAATCTTCAACTTTCAGGTTCAGATGAGATGATGTATTGTCCAAATTGAAGACCAGTGCTGACCAAGACAAGATTTCAAAAAAAGTATTAAAAAAAAAAACACCCCACACCACACAGATTATCTCCCCATACTTTATAGTGCACTGTTGTTTAAATAGAAAGTCAAGTAATTAGAGTTTTTCACAGAGGTCACGGATTCCGTGACCTCAGACTTCTGCAGCAGCCTGGTGCAGCTGGCTCGGGAGCTGCCTGAGCAGCCCTTGAACCTGTCGCATTGGCTGCTGCTGGGCAGTCTCGGGTCTCCACCCCCTCCGCCCCCCAAAGCAGCAGGAGTTTGGGGGGGGGGGGAAAGCTCCCCGGAAGGGTGACAGGAACTCCCCTCCCTCAGCGCCTAGCTCCACATGCTGCCTCTGCCTGCAAGCACTGCCCCCCCAGCTCCCATTGGCCACAGTTCCCAGCCAATGGGAGCTGCAGAACTGAGGCAGCACATGGAGCTAGCATCACTGCTTCCCAGGAGCTGGGCCCACCCTACCCAATATAAAACCAAGATAAAAAATTATGCCAATAATCCAACATCTCACTGGAATGTGTTATTTAAGCAAGTTCCATCTTTGTTATTGCTGACTAAGCAAAATAATTGAGCCTCTTGGGTGTTATGCTTCTGAAGCTGAACAGTGATTGCCATATTAATAGGTACTAAATTAGAACACATTAGAGACTTCCATTTTGCATTTCAATAGGCCTATTTTTTAAATAATTGCTTTAAATTGACCTCTACTGCAATCTCCACTCTTAAAGACAGTACAATACAGTTCAAATGCAGCTGTCCATCATGAAGCAGTGCTTACCAGAAGCAAAATAGAATTAGCCATTTTTTTCTAAATTTATTAACCCCCTGCCCTCCAGGATATCCACTGTTGCAGCAAATTCTTGTAAAGAATCAGAAACAATAGTAATAAGTCCTAAAACAAAGCCGAGGCAATTTTCAGATGTTTCTCTTCCAAAAAATGTTTAGGAAGCACAAGCAGATACAGCTAGTTTCTTTTTGAATGCGGACCATATTTTAAGGCATTGTTTTCATTGTTGGACCATAATTTAATGCTTAAGTGTGACTGAAACAGCAAAGTGAAAGGTTGGTAAGCCAGCCAACATGTCAAACTAGAATACCCATCAGTTTGATCTTTTTGGTTTTTAAAAAGAATTAAGTCTAGCAGACTAAAAACCATCTACTCAGTCATCTTTTTTAGAACGCCTCAGTATAAAACCGAGCACCTTAATTACATCTATGAAGTTATTGAAAGCTACTTTGAAACTCTTCTTCTCTACAAAACATTGTAGGTCTAGTAATAAATTCCTTGACATTTCCAGAAAGAGCTAGATTTAAGTAGACTGAAGGTTGTGACAAACCCTCAAAGACCCTCTCAAAACAAAAAACAAACAAACTACACACCACACATGCAATCTAAAAAGTTAAATCTTCAATGTCAACTAAGTGAGACAAACTGCAGTCTGGAAAACTGACAGCATAATATTGGAGTTGAAGATATTTAAAAAACTATCAAAAAGGGGAAAAACCCGTAACTCTCCTGAAAGGACACATGGCTCCAGAAATATTTTAAACTGACAGGGTCAGAGGTGACATCTTAGTGAGCTAGGTCTAAGCTTAAAATCCCTCATCTCTCTGGAACCAGAGTTTCAAATCCTCTGTTGACTTAGCCCTCTATTTTTCCAAAGCAGATAACTGAGCCCACATTAGAGTCCCTTCAGAACTGGAACCCTTGTCTATTCTGCATGGACATTAGAGATCTAATTGCCCTTTTTGTAAGAGTACTGGCCATTGTGGCTCTGGTCCAAAAAAGCTGCTCTCCTGCTAATATTGCATACTGCCTTGTTCACTGCTGTCTTACAACCCAAAAATAGTAGTGATGTTCTGAAGCTGTGTTGAGACATTCTGCTCAGACAGACCACCAACCACCATATCCCTCAACTCCACAAGCATCGCTTGGTGCTCTGAAGAGCGGTAAGTTACTCTAGATCAACAGGAGGAGGAGTATGTTCAGGCTATGGCCCTTAAAAGGCAGAAACAAAAGATCGATCTGGTTTTTTGATGGGAGATATAGATATATAGAGTAAAATATATAGAAAGTACACTTTCAACTGTGTGATGTTTATTCACTTTTCAGAATAAAGTGTGGGGTTTGATGTTGTGTCTCAATGACAACCTGCCCTTCCCCCAACATCCAACCTTGCTAATTTTACAATGGTTGCATGTATTTAAGTTTACAGCTGCCAGCCCTGCAGGCTGAACCTGGGATTTGAAAGTCCAGCTGTGCTTACTAGGTCACAGATCAGTAGTGATATTCTGCATTTAGAACTTAGCTGTTTCCTCTGAAGTGCTAACAACTGGTGGTAATGCACAAGTCACAAAAATACTATACAGCTATTTTGCCGCTGAGCCAAGCAGATACAACTCTGAATCCACACAGCAATCTACGAAGTATAAAAGGTGTCACTTACAAAACAGTCACTGACCACAAAACTTAATACAGAGTATATACACAATATTTTCCTTAAAATATTTGCCAACTAAAAATTTATAGCCTACAGATTAGTATCCAGTATTGAGTGACTACGTGCAATGCTGGGATTTAGAGCATAAGTACACTTGCTTTCTGAGCTACCTTTCAGTGGTCATGTACTTACCCAAGACAGTTTCACTTGGTAATCCAAAAATTGAAACTCTTGGGAAGTGCTATAGACTATAGGTATTCTTTGATAGTCTCAGAGGATTTCTGCAGTTCCAGTTGTTCACTATACAGATCCACAAGACTGACTCCTCAGATATCTGTGCCCTTGCCTCCCACATCAATCCTCCAATGTTAACAATAGGCTGTCACCTACTGTTCAAGTTATGTGAACAAGTATATAGTGACAAGATGCTCAGGAGCATTCCCTGAAGCTCTGCCCTCACGTCAAGCAGCTCCAGGTAATAGCAAAATCTTTCCTCGGAAAAGTTAAATTAATAACTGCAATAACCACCAATACTTCAGAAACCTGACCAGCAGTTTGTAGTAGACAATCTCAGACACTGGAGCCAGGAACGGTTATACACCTACAGGGATTTTTCAACTTCTAGTAGAGCTAGATGTTTAAGTACAGTAGAGTAATAGGACAAGGCAGCCTAACTTAATCCTTTTCCATGTAGGCTCACCAACAGATGACATTTGAATTTCATCCCACAAACCCCAGACACACGTTTTCATTGCCTCTTACTCTGCTGCCATTAGACTGACTGGCTAGAGAGTGCTAAATTCTCCTCAGCATTTACAATATTGTTTTCCACACACTCACGTGAGGCTGCCATGTCATTTTACCTTTAGTCTCCAAAGTCACTGGATCAGAGTATTCCCCTGCCACAGCCTTGTTGCAAGCTCTTACCCGAAAGTTCATATATTTTGAATCAAATTTCAGTCCTGGAAAAAAAAAAATGGAAGCACTTAAAGTTTGTCATAATGATAGTGATTAGTTCCATATATTTTAGATTAAGAAAAGAAGAGGAAAGTTTATTTAGTATAGAATGAAGAGGACTAGTAGCTAAAAAACAAGGTGACCCAGGTCTGTATAGGAAGCCCCTGTAACTGACCAGTTATCTGGAGGCTACATTCATTTACTGAGTAACATTTGTGTTTGTAATAAGGATGCCCCTTCAAGGGAAAGTGTTTTGTATAGTTGAGCATTCTATGTTTGCAGTGTTGTTGTAGCCATGTTGGTCCCAGACATGAACAGCAGCTCGGTGTAAGCTCAAAAGCTTGTCTTTCACCAAGAGAAGTAGGGCCAATAAGTGATATTATCTCACCCACCTGGTCTCTAATAGGATTCTGTTACATACAAAAAAACCCCAGTGTTTGTTCAGAGTCACCTCAAGAGCAGAAGACGTTTTAAGAGGGTAAACAAGCAATCTTTACCAGATAACGTATATTCAGTGCCCTTAATATAGTCTATCAGCTCCCAGCATGTTTCATCTTTTACTCGAGGAAGCCCATCAAAGTTAGTTTTCCTATATTCCAATACAAAATGATCAATTTTGTTGTCTTCTTCTGGCATTCTCCATACTATCGTTACAGCGTTGTCAGCTACCAGACACTCTACTGGGTCTATCTCTGGAGCTTTGGGGACTGCAAAAGAACAAAACAAAAGAACATTAGAGTACTGATGAAAAAAAAGTGTTTGCCACCCCAGTGTTGCAGTCTGTTCCTTTGGATCTACACAAGAGAATCAGAAATTGCCTTTGGTTCAGTAGCATTCATTCCTTTCAGAGATTTTACTCAATTATCTACAAATTGAAACTTAAAGATAAATAAAATAGTCTATTGAATACTCTGCCTGTTAAGTGAATATATTAAACAAAGTTAGCATTTTGCTAACAAATGTGCATTAGCACTAAGATTAACTTCTACCATTCTTGTCTGTCTTTGTTCTTCTGACAGCACAGGTCAGGCTGACCTTGTATAAACAGTAACAAGCAAACAGAGCTGGGGACTGGCAATTGTGGTTCCATGGTTGGAATAAGCAAGTAGGAAGAACTTTTTAAGGAGGTTAAATTGTCTTAAGGCTCTTTCAGCGAGATCTTTTTACAGAGCACTCAGAGCTAGCGCCCTGATATAGGATCACGCAGAAGAGCATGATTCCATCACTTTAGAAAGAGGCTGGTTTATAATATTTGGATACGAGCACCACTACACAGATTAACACAACGTTTCCAGAGAAAACAAGGTACATACAGATACTACAGTGACCTGAACATAAAGCATTTACTAATGAGTAAATTTAATGTATATATCAAGATGGCGAACTTGTGTTTTTAATGTGTTGATACAAGTCTACTAATGATTATGGTTTATTTTCTGTAGTGTATTTTCTAGCAAAATCCAAGCAAAAGGATAAAATCTAAAAAGCAAACTAGCTTCTTACCGCCAGGACACTGAGGAAAGTATGTTTCCAATAATCATAATTTAAGGTTTACTCAAATTACTGTGTTTTTATTTTGTTATCCTCCAAGTCCTCTAACCTCTCTGAAATCAGTAGACTAAATTGACATGAGATGATCTCATTCTATCCTTCAAGTACTATATTAAAAAAAACAAAAACAAAAAAACACTCAACTTCCTTTACTAAGCCCTACTGCATTAAGTTTTGGATTACCCTTATGCTAGAAACAAAATGCACTCCCAGTGTGATACTGGGTCATATTGCAGAACCTTGGAATCTCATGACACCAGCTACCCAAGAAACACATCAGGGCACATTCTACAACTTGAACCAATTTCACTATATTCCTCTTTCCCATCTACATCCCCAAATATTAACATCTCTGAGGCGCACATCATGCATGGAGCAGGAAAGCGGCAGCATCAGAAGATTGGTGCATGACACATAGTAATATACGAATGGATAGCAGACCAAGTAGGATTTAAAAACTAAACACACACCCACCAACCTTACCAGTGGTCCATTTTAATCAAAGAAAATGTCATAGGTTTCTTTCTGAACAGAGAACAATGCACAATGCAAGCAAAAGAGGTAAGTAGCCAATTACAGCTGGAATCCATGACCAAAACCTTATTTCATCAGTAAGCTGAAACCAAGAACTTTGACAGGAAATGAAATTTGACTCCTAATGTAAAGTTTCATCCATGTGTTTCTTGTTCAAGAATATGTTTTTGCCTAGAGAGAAAAACCATTCTCTACCTAATACTCAAACAACTTCTGCAGTTTTCAAAGGGGTCCTGAAAATAGTTTTTGCAGTATGCTTGCTCACAACCCATTAGGTATTTTATTCCCCCGAGGCCTGCCACTTTGCAGCAAGCTATTCCTCTGACAAGTCACATAAAAATGCATTAATGGAGTTTCATGTTTAGGCCTCTATTTCTGTGGAAGTACATTCTGTTTACAAAAGTAGGTGATATTTCCCCCCAACGATCAGCCCTGTAAATAGTCTGAGTTCTGATTCAAGCTGGTTCTTTCCACGTCATGCATCTTCACCAATAGACGTTCTGCAGTCTAACTTAGACCCGGAATTAAATCTTGAGGATCTATGGTCTTAAAATTGTGACTCAAGTTACATCCAACACTGCTGCTTTCACTGGGTTTTCACAGATGTAGCCAATTGGAACTTGGTAAGCAGTTCTGTTGATGCACAGGATGCAGCAGAAATTTTTAGCTCACTTTTAACTATCAGCTCTGCAGAGTGATAATGACTATTAAGCAGTAAGAACTTTGTCATTCAAGCCAGCAAATACAGGGTTATGATTTCTCCCCTTCATTTAAAAACCTCACTGGGTTTTGTTAAGTGAAACCATATGCATACAAAATTACTTAACTGTATTTAATCCTCAGAGGGCACATTGCCCAAAATGAACAGATTGTAAATTCAGGCAGGAAGACCAGCAAGTATTCAGTATACTAATTAGGATCTGACCTTAGATCCCAATACTTTCCCAACTTGTTTAGTCTGGCAATAGGTATGCTGAAAAAAGTCTGAAAGCCTTAACACCAGGTGTGGTTACACTGGTCTGGCTGGACACATCCTAGTCATTTGAAAGTTCAACTTCCCTGACATGTTTAATTCTACCTACTAGCCATGCTCCTCTCCAGTGATTGACTACCTATTCCCCTTTAAGTTCTAGATAGAAAAATTGCAAAAGCATCTCCAAAAGCATAAGAACTTTTATATTATTTTTTTCAGTTTTTGAAGATGCTGAAGTTAGAAGCCTAATGCTTTTAATATCAAAAGGCTTTTAAAGTATATTCATGTAAATACTTCAGAGTGACAAACATTCAGTACCATTAGGTTAGTTTTGATTTCTAACAGGAAGTTTTCCCCAGCTGAATACACAGCAAATTTACCAAGTAAGGTGGTACCATTTTCTGTCACTTTTTAGAGCTGAACACTTGGTTATTTAATCACTATGCCCACCTCCAGTTCAGTGTGCTTGTTCCATATATCCCAAATGAAGGTCAGTCATAGGGACACTGAAGAAAGACGAGACTATTTATTGGGGGAATTTATTCATCACTGAAGCAAACACCATTCTTTTTGCTGATATAGTAGTACAGCTTAAATTGCAGCATGCTTAAACAGTAGAAGAGTGCAAGTTATAATTCAATGATCCCAGAAGGTGTGTCATGAAGTGCATGAAACGTGGGAGTGGTAAAAATAATTACCTAAAATTTCAATTTGCATTGCAGACATCTCACAGAAATCTTTGAAAAGCTTCAAGTTTTGCTTTTACTGTATAGTTTCTCTTTATGCAAATGGACCTTAGTCAGAGCACGAGGGGGGCCAGAGGAGGAAGATATTCCATTTTGATGTTACAAAACAAAGAAGGTTTGAGAGTGCAGAAAATACTCACTCCAGCTCAGTTCTGATAGCATGAAATGCAGGTAGCATTAAGCTAGAGAGTTGCACATTTATAACTTGCCAAGAGGCGATATGGTGTCCTCCACTTCATTTATTAGCCTTCCCAGCAGAAGCAGAAAGTCTTCAGTCTATGTACATATCCCATGCAGCCAGCCTCTCAAGCATGCCATGTTGAAGAGTTACTGAACATTTTTAAATATCAAAACTTAAGTGTAAATGCTTTTCACAAGGGTTATTTGAACAGAACACAGAACAAGTTGTAGTCATAAGACTTGATATTCCAGAAGGGCATGTGGTTTACAAAATGTTTGGGAATTGCTGTCTAAGTTGTATAAAGATTGAGAACAGGTTTATGAAAGTGGTAAGTCTTGGAGAATCTCAAAAACAATTCTAACTAGTTTAAAGAGAAATATAGTAGTATTTGGAGAGAAGATTATAGAAGTCAGCCAACAACAGGTTAAGAGTTTGAGAGAAATACTAAGACATCTGTCATTCAGAGGCCATGCCAGCAATTTTTGGCATCCTATTATATGCCAGATAGAAAGAGGAGATTTCATGTGCTTACTTTTAGAAGTTGTAAGGTACTCCAGTACCATTGGGATGAGCATTATCTAGGCATTTATACATCACCACCTCACCAAGTTTGGGATTTCACACTGTCTGAATCAACACCCAGTTTAAGTTTTGCCTGCAAGAATCTGAGCTGCTATAAGTAGTGACAGAGCTCTGTACCAAATAGTTACAAGCTATTTAAGTTACCCACTAGAAAAAAATATCCAGTGATATCCTTACAGTTAATCTTTCCATATTTAAATGCCAAGTGCTGGATTATCTTGAATGGACAAGTATGTAGCTAACCAAAATTATGTTGAAACTGGCTGTATAACAAGGGTTAAAATGGAAAAGTCTTCAGTTAAGGAAGCTTGAAATGCTGCTTGTATACTGTACCTGTTATGTGGGGAGACAAATGGAGGACTTGAGTGACCAGTGCTGTCAGTGAAAACATTTGTAGGCACTAATGCCAAAAAATTACATTTTCCCTCATCTAGAAAGGGTAAGAGGATAACTGAGTCGCCATTTTTGTCTGGAGGCTACAGACTGAATGGTAATTTCAGCACAGCTCATCATGAGTTGCCAATTAAGCATCATGATAATGACTTGAGACAAACACTAAGCACAGGACCAAGATTACCTCCACGTCATACAGTGGAAGTGACCATGACTGCCAGCAGGAGGCTTAATAGCTCTGGAAACAGTATTGCGGTGTTTATTAATTCCCGCACCAAAGGAAAGGCTTCCTTAAGTTGGAGCTCAGGTTGTAAATATCAGCAATTTAAAAAGTTTAGTGGACTGTTGCCTTTGAGAATCTAACACCTAATCCAGGAAATTCAAAGATCAGATCATATTTTAAAAGGAAGTACAGAAAGGAAGTCAAAGGAACTCAAACACTCTTGCCTCTACACTTATATCCCTGGCATCTTGTGAACTGAATGTGAAGTAGTAACGTGTCAAACAAGACTCAGCTTGCGAGTATGTTAAACTCTTGATACCTTGCCAGTGCAGGTTTGGATCTTAGGTAATTACCTATGACGACAAAGGAACAAGTACAGGTCCAGGAGCAAAGAACAAATTCCATTCCCACCTTTGTTGACTGGCCCCAATACTATATAAAGGTCTATATGTGTGCTACCACCTTTATAAAGTAGATGATATAGATCTGATGATATTTGCCAAGATATACAAAGTAAATGAAGAAACTGCTTAAGGTAGCTGAAAACAATCCACATATTAAAATGCATGAATTAAACCATTGCTTATCCTTGATATCTTATAGTATAAAAATTCAATTCACGACAGACTTAATTTTACCTGGCAAAAACTTTAAAGCCTGGAGCATCTGCCTTTCCTGAGAGAAGTCCACCATCAAATGAGTCATGTTATCACTGACCTTTGGTTTCAAAGAGATGCGGAATGCTGAAGCCATTGTGACTCTACAGGAAAGAAAGGCTTATTAGGAAAATATGGTTCATATTTTGGAAATTCTATACTCAGGACGTTAACTTTTGGAGGTGTGTCAAAACTATGGTTCTTTATCATTCACTTCAGAAGTTGCTACAGGTTTGAGTGCACTGTTCCCTTATATTTGAAAAATGAGCTCCCACATTTTAAAATAGTGTTTTTAACCAGTTTTCTGAAGTTTAAGTTACAAGAAGTGTTTCACTGCTGAGAGAATATTATCTCAAAAGATCTCATGTTAGTTAATATATAGAGATATGCCTATTTCATAGAACTGGAAGGACCTTGAAAGGTCATCGAGTCCAGTCCCCTGCCTTCACTAGCAGAACCAAGTACTGTCCCCTGACAGATTTTTACCCCAATTTTACCCCATTACCCTAAATGGCCCCCTCAAGGATTGAACTCACAACCCTAGGTTTAGCAGGTCAATGCTCAAACCACTAAGCTTTGTTGGCTCTGCAACTTTATTATTTTTAAAATGAGGTGTACTTTTTTCAGCCTTGTAAAGTTGCAAGGGCCTCCCTCTCACTTGATCTGGGACATTGTGAATCTCCATGTAAGACAACCTAGTTGTGACTAAGACGACTTCAGGCCTGATTGTCCCATGCTTCATACCCGGGGTATTCATTTAAAGCTGAGCAGACAGAGTAACACTAACCACTGAAAGTGAAAAATTCTGATTTATTAGCATTTTACAGCCACTTTGCACAAGCTTAAAATCATAGGACTGGAAGAAACCTCAGGAGGTTATCTTGTCTGGTCCCCTGAACTCAGTATTATCTAAACCATCCCTGACAGGTCTTTATCTAATCTCTGCTCTTAATCTCCAACAATAGGGAGATTCCACAACCTCCCTAGGCAATTTATTTCAGTGCTTAACTACCCTGACAGAAAGTTTTTCCGTAATGTCCAACCTAAACTGCCCTTGCTCATTTAAGCTCATTGCTTCTTGTCCTATCCTCAGAGGTTAAAAGAGAACAATTTTTCTCCCTCCTCCTTGTAATAGCCTCTTATGTACTTGGGGGGGGGGGGGGAGGGGGGAACGGACCACTTATGTCCCCTCTCAGTCCTCTCTTCCAGAGGAAACAAGCCCAGTTTTTTTGTTGTTTTTTTTTCCAAATCTTCCTTCATAGGTCATATTTTCCAGACCTTTAATCATTTTTGTTGCTCTTCTCTGGACTGTCTCCAATTTGTCCACATCTTTCTTGAAATGTGGTGCCCAGAACTGGACACAATACTCCAGCTGAGGCCTAATCAGTACAGAGTAGAGGGAAAGAATTACTTCTCATGTCTTGCTTAAAATGTTCCTGCTAATACATCCCAGAATGATGCTTGCCGGTTTTTGCAATGTTATAATGGATCCCAAGTCAACAGTGTGACTCCCAGAACCTTTTCTGCAGTACTCCTTCCTAGGCAGTCATTTCCCATTTTGTATGTGTGCAACTGACTGTTCCTTCCTATGTGGAGTTCTTTGCACTTGTCCTTATTGAATTTCATCCTATTTACTTCAGACCATTTCTCCAATTTGTCCAGATCATTTTGAATTTTAATCCTTATCCTCCAAAGCACTTGCAACCCATCCCAACGTGGCATCATCCACAAACTTTATAAGTATACTCTCTATGCCATTATCTAAATCACTGATGAAGATATTGAACAGAACTGGACCCAAAGCTGATCCCTGTGGGACCACACTTGTATGCCTTTCCAGCTTGACTGTGAACCACTGATGATTACTCTCTGGGAACAGTTTTCCAACCAGTTATGTACCCACCTTATAGTAGCTCCATCTAGGCTGTATTTCCCTAGTTTATGAAAAAGGTCATGTGAGACACTATCAAAAGCCTTACTAAAGTCAAGATATACCACATCTATCACTTGCCCACCCATCCACAAGGCTTATTACCCTGTCAAAGAAAGCTATTAGATTGGTTTGACATGATTTGTTCTTGACAAATCCATACCGACTGTTATTTAGCACTTTATTATCTTCTAGATGTCTGCAAAGTGATTGCTTAATTATTTGGTCCATTATCTTTCTGGATACAGAAGTTAAGCTGACTGACTATATAATTCCCTGGGTTGTCTATTTCCTTTTTATGGATGAGCTCTATATTTGCCCCTTTTGCAGTCCTCTGGAATCTCTCTAGTCTTCCATGACTTTTCAAAGACAATCACTAATGGCTCCTATCTCCTCAGTCAGCTCCTTGAGTATTCTAGGATGCATTTCATCAGGCCCAGAAGCATGACCAAATGAAAGACAAGGCATTGAAGAATTAAGGTCTTAATCCAATCCTCAAGTATCAACTTATTTATCCATCATTAGAAATGCATTAGCTACTAACACTGAGGAACAAAGTGTGTTCTACAATTACAGAAGGCCATTAAAGATTTCACTATAAAGCACCTTAAGTCTTCCATTGAAGAAAATTCCAGTTGTCTCTAAAATGAAGATTCCCATTTTGAAAGTACTGGATGCTACTCAGAAACAGTCTGTTTTCTGCTGAATCAAATAGGCATGCTTTATGAGCCCCAACCTACTCATCTTATTTAGGGGATGAGGAGAGGTTAGTTGCATACAGTAGACTGTAAGTGTTGTATATAAAACCAGTATCACGGTAGAGACTGGAGCATAAAAGTTAACAGTTTTCATGTTCACTCTCAGATCTGACTTCTTAGCTCCAGAAACAGCAGAGACTGAATATTGGTATGATAACTTCCCAAGTCTATGTAAGTGGGAGGCAGTAGGAAAAAAAGTGCCTTCCAGCTAGGTCTTTAGCACCTTATAACATACGAAGTTGTATGGACAGCACTTCAGGGTAATGCTATCTGTCAAATGCTCTTCTGAAAATCGAATGATCTATCCAATCCACTTTAAAAAAAAAAAAAAAAAACACACACACACACACACACACACACACACACGAAACATTTAGGAAAAATCAAGTTCTGAAAAGTAGCAACTAATGATATGCTGTTTCAGAAATCAAAAGTTGGACAAAAGAAGCATTTCTACCAAATTCATATCCAGGGATCTGTGACATCTGAGAATTGGCTAGCAATAGGATTAAGTGTTTTTGTGAAGGAACAGGAGGGACATTTATCCCCATACCCACCCCATGAAAAGAGCCAGTCTTACTGAAACTACAGTTACAATAGTGAGTGAATGAAGCACAAAAAAGGATTTTAGCAGTGGAGACAGTGAGGGAAGTAGTAACAGATCACAGATACTTGATGGTGAAAGCAAACAGTGCAGAGGATGACAGGTTACCAGGAGGAAAAGAACAATGTAGTCAGCACTGAAAAGAGCAGACGCACGGGGGCCATTTTATTTCCAAAAATAGTTAGAAAGGATAGGAATCAAGAGTGGAAGATATTCCATTTCAAAAGGCTACTAAATTTTGAGCTATTACAAGATCAATTCCAACTCTGACCTACTCCCCAATAACCTCAAACACTTAAAATTAAGGTTATGAAAAATCACCAATCTGTTTATGCCAACCTTCCTAAACAGTGGAGAGAAATCTGAGATTAAAGTTTCAATTTGAGGACAAGAGAACTAAAGTGTCAATGTTTTATAAGAAAAACATCAATTCCTAAAGATGGACTTCTAGAATTGTAAGCCATCAGTTTTAGACTCCATGAAATTATTTAGGATTGTGATAGCTGTGAAATAGTTAGATCTCAGAATCTGACAGGGGCCCCTCAGACAAAATCTCTGAATGAAAGGGATTATACACCTGCTACTGGAGTACTTAAACTGTCTTGTCTTGACCAGATGAAGTGGCATCAGTTATTCATGTTTTGAGTCTTCACTTCTTTTTGCTTCTTATCCAATTTTAGACCTACGTTCTTTCTAAGTTTGCCACCTGACTGGCATATCCTCAAAAATTTCAAAAAACCTAGCATTTCCTGAAGAGATTTTTACAGCTTGCTGGTAATCCTAAAAACTACTAGTTCAAAGTGGCAGTACCCAAGAGTCAAAATAGGATTTACTTTGACAAGCAGCTCAATATCCAATACCAGTAGCCCTATAGCTCACAACTAAGGCAGAAGTTCTTGCGTTTTCCCCATCACCAACTTTCCAGCATGCATCACCCACAGCTATGACTGTTCAGCCAACAGACTAAGCCCCAGAAGTGCAACAGCTTGACTGACATTAACAGGACCTTGAGTTGTCAATTACAAGTTGTCCAAGCAGAAACTTCCCATAACTACAGCCTAGTTGTGAAACTTCTACATGTCTGGCCAACAGAGCCAGCTGTATAGGGATTCACTGTTCAAATTGGCTCCAGCAGAGTGGCTGAATATTGCTAGAGTAGCTTCATGAGCTTGGAAGGGATAACAGGAGGCATGCTACTGTTCAAAGAACTGAAGCACATTAAACAAAACTTCTGCCATCACCATTCCTAAACTTCTTTCTACTAAGGGTTCTCTATTTCTGCTTGGGCTGGGATAGAAAGCTTAGTTTCCCATAGCAATCAACATGGAGTTTACCTTGGACACGAATTCCAGCATGAAATTAGCTTTTTTTCCCTTTGGCAATTAACTTGTTAGTTCTCATGAAAATGTTTGACTCAGCCAACCTGCTGGGTCAGTGAAAACAACATTCTGGAAACTCTTGGTAGGACTGGTCTTCCACATGCTGTATACAGCTTGTGTCTAAAAGTTTTAAAAGTGCTTCCAGTCTCTACTGAGACCCGCTGAAACGCCTGAGTTTGCTGGGCACATTTTGAATAGATTGTCCTGGTCCAGAAGAAAGATGTGCTTACCTTAACATTATTTCACCATAAATTACTTAGCAGATTAGAAGTTTTCCACTCTAAAAAGTTGATTTAAGTATGTGCTGAAGACTCTTCACATCTAAAGAGAAACCACCTTGGCAAAAAAAAAAAATCACTAATGCAGGCAGTGAACCCACTGGCATCAGCACTGGTGATACCACCAGAAAGACATTCATTCTTTGTAAACACTAGAATAACTTAGCTAGGAAAAAAAAGATTCTAGCTGCAAGGCATCCCCTCACATTCAAAACAGAGCATTAAGTCTGCAGAAATTTTTAAGTCAGGATCCTATATTTAGGAATTTAAAGGGAAACTGTCAACTTGATAAAAATAAATTTTGAAAAATGTTTTCAAATTTTATACCCGCTTGTCTGTCCATGTGGTTTTCTCACCACACTTTCTGGGTTGTTACCTATTTCTCTCCCCCCTGTTGCTGTGTGACTCTCACAAAAGGAGGAAGAGGTTAACCAGCTAGACAGGGGAGAGTAGGAAACTGACTATATGGAATGCCATCAAATAATGTATATAATCTTTCAGTTGTGATACTCTTGTAAGTAATACCTAAGAGTATCAGAAAGAAGTTGACTGTGCCCCTTTAAGATTGGACTTTTGAGTTAAGTGAAAAGATAACAATTAAAAAGCAAGAAGTTTTGTAGAAGGTTTTGTACCGTACCTATCTTTGATCTGTCTGGCAGCCTTGGTGCATATGAGGGAGAAGAGAGAGAAGGTAATTAGTGCTTCCATGCAAATCTCAAATGCAGTAACATGCAAGAAGAGTTAGATTATGAATCCCACAGCTATGCAGCTCAGATTCAAAACACCAAACAATATTTTACCACTTTGATGTAAGATTTTTCTTTCCATAAGCTTGTGTTAATGCACAATGGTTAGAAATGCTGTAATAAGTCAGATCAGAGCAATCAACTTCAAAAGCCACACCAATCCAACTCCAAATTACTGGGCTTCTTTTCTAGTGTAAGATCAGATATCCAGTTTATCACTTTAAATTTCTTCCTACATCCATAACTCCAAATTTAAAAGTACAAAGACAGCAGCATTTACTTAGCTTCTGCTCCTCTGAATCAATAATGCAAAGTATTGTTTTGTTACTAATGGTATTTATCCATACTGTACCCTGCCAGAAGCTTAAGTTCTTGTGGAAGAGGTATCAAAGAGGAAAGGAAAAATTCCCTCTGAAAGTTGTTGTACTGTTTCGTCAATCCTACTCTACTGTAGAGATTTTCCCCCATATATTCCTCAGAAGCTCCAATATATGGATTTGCACAAGTACTCAACTTCCTGCTATTATTGTAGTATGCCCAGAATCAATATGGCTGATCTACAGGTATCAAAGTCTTAAATTTACCATTTGAAAACAGGGAGGCCTGCTCACAATTAAGAATAAAAAGGTTACTGAACAAGTTAACTGTGATGAGCTGGGTGGATTCATCCACCCAATAGTCTTTCAGCTAGAGTTTCTAGTTGGTCTGAGGTTGCCTTCAACTGAGATAGTTAATCCATAAAATAAAAAACTCAAGGAACAGCACCAGAAAGCTTAGGACATTTCTTTAAACAGAAGAGTATTTTATAAAACCTTATAGAAAGGTTCTTGTCAATTACATGTTTACATAAAAATATCTTTCCATTGGAGAATGCTTTAAAATTTTCATGGGTCACAGTTGGAAACCCAAACACTGTGCATATCCTGAAAGTTAAGCTACACAGTGACACCAGTCAAGGGGTTTTTTTATGTTTTTTTTTTTTTTTTAAAGAGTATATATATCTGCTTAGAAATACTTTAGAGACACTATTGGTTTGATAGTCTTGTAGTAAGAAAATTATACTTTTTCCTAACTACAACATCACACAAGGGTTTCATTATGGGGATCTTATGTTGATTGTAATTGTACTAGATGAATGTCTATAAGCTGTACATAGTTGGACTATTTAAACCTACAAAAAGCAGCAAGGCTGAAATTCACTTCAGTGTGCCTGCAGAGGACTCTCTGAGCAGAGATAAGGGCACTTAGAGTGAAATTTATTTGCTAAATATCTGTTGTGTAAAATATACTAAAAATAGAGTTTGACCAATGACATTCCTCACCAATTTGGTATCATCCTCAAGGGAGGAGATCCTACTTTGGCAACCCTAGTAGGGTCTTCTGTAGCAGCTCTTATTTACAATTCCTAGTAGCTGCTCCTTTAAAAAAAAAAAAAAAAAAAAATCAACGATTTGAAGGGGGGAAAAAAAAATTCTTGAAATTAAGATCTACTTCTCCTAGAACCAGGATTTAAGGATGTTCCAGGGAAGCCCCAGAATCGATCCTGTAATTTCTCTAATGAAGCAAAACAGTGTAGTTTCTGTACTGAAGGATGATAAACATTTTAGAAATGAGAATTGCTGATCTAATGAGCTGGCTCAGCAGACTATGCTAGGAGACATTTGCAGTTGATCCAATTTTCTTCTCTTAGCTACATTCATTGTCAGTCATGGTAGTCTTTAGCGCTGTTCGTGGTTTTTCTAGATCATAATTTCACAGTGAGCAATTTAGATCAAGTTTCTCAGCTTGTTTCAAAAATTCACAGATGCCCAATTCACTAAATATCACTTGTGACCAAAAAAAACCCCCATCCTCAATCATAGTTTAAATACAGTAGACAAATAGGATTCAACATCTCCCCCCACATTGAGATAGCTGTTCTCAAATTAAGTGATTAACTCTGAAAAAACAAACAGAAGATTCCCTGTGCTGCACTATTTTACATGTTATTGAAAGCTGAATGACTCATTAGCTGGCTAGCCATACAAAAACTGTATTTGGCTCTACTCAGTGAGGAATGTGAACGGATGTGTCAAAACAGTGACTTGCATCAATTCACCAGTGTGGCCATAAGGGACATTTAAATTTAGACTTTACGCATTTGATCAGTTTAAATGCAGTTTGCATATAAAAATTAAATAGGAAACTTGCAAGAAAAGTCTTTGACTGGACACTGACTTCAAATCAGTACCAACCCTGCTTCATACTGCTGTACACAAAGGGAGTCATTTTGACCATCTTCAGCTGAGACAAGACCATGGAAACTATTTAAATGAAGTTCTATAGAGAACTTAGACCATTACTATGGTTCACAAGTAGGTATAAATATCCAATAATTACTGATAATATAGCATGTGGCTGCGATCTTCCCCTCTTAAGTTTTTACTTTGTGGACATATGGAAATAAATTTAAAAGTTGTGCCCTGTATAAATGTCACAAAATTACAATGGCTGGAATATTTGTCAGTCACCTCTACTGCTTCATTTCATAATTAACACTTACAGCCAGTCTCTTCCCATTTTAGAGATGTATCATAGGCAGTGACTTGATGTACACAGAATCAGTCTTGACGCACTGTCTTACTGATCAATATTCTACAGCTAAAAGAAGGAGTTCTGCAAAGATAGTATACTGTTACTATGTTATGCAGAGATCTGCAGTGCTTCAGCATTCATATTTAGCCACGTACCAACACTGCACAGTCCTACAATGGAGATATGTACTAATTTAATGTATGTAATTTTAAAAGTATTTGTCAGCTGATATCGTCACATTTGAGTGTAATTGTTTTTCTTTGAAACACGATTCCATTAAACAAGCAGTTTTTCAGCCTCTTGGATGGCTGCTTAAGATTAGTATCTACAGTGAAATCTGAGGCCTGATACTCATGACATACTAAAAAGTGGATTCATCTCAAGCCTAATTATAGTATTGCAGTTTTAACCTAAAAATAAGCTAAGGCATGCACCATGGTGTCCACAAGAAATGGTGTTCACAACAGATGCAGCCAAGTGCTTTTGCACGTATGAAAGAACATTGTGAGGATAATATAAGCTTACAAGAAAACAAGAAAATGTATGTTCCATTCCATGCATCCGATGAAGTGGGTTCTTAACCCACAAAAGCTTATGCTGAAATAAATTTGTTAATCTCTAAGGTGCCACAGATATTTTTCTTGTTTTCTTTTTGCTGACACAGACTAACACGGCTACTACACTGAAACCTGTCATATAAGCTTACAAATAAGCCCTATTTCCCAGGGGATTTCATTAGTGGGTTTTGGTTTTTTTGAAACTAAGGGTTTAGTTTGAATAAAAGATGAGATTTTAGCAATTCCAAGATATTAGTTCTTGCATGCTGCAATTAAATGTAAGAAGGTCTTCATTTCTCTGTACTTAAATATTAAACATGAGTACTTCAAGAGGCAGGGGCAGTCTTGCCTCCCCCCACCACCCATTCCAAGTATTAAAGCTCAATGAAGTCAAAAATCCACTGTCATAGCTGTGGCAGCATGTAGACCAGAATAGAGCCCTACAGCCCATGCAAATCTGTGCTCACAGGAGAGCTGAAATTGTGACTACAGCCCAGGCTAACACAGTGCAAGTTACTAATACTAGATTACAGCGGACTATACTTGCTCTTAGTATCTTTAATACAGCAGATTTTGTGATCTAAATGCCAAAAGAAATGGCCATTACAATTAGTGCAAGATGAATAAAAAAGATTTCTATTAATAAAGTCTGTGCGCTTTCCAGTTAACTCTAGCTATAATGTAGCTTTGGGTACAATACTTCTGAAGAACTGTAAGATCTGACCCAGTTTTAACATATCAAGAAATGGCAAGTCATAAACCACCATGTATTAGGCTCCCTAAATTTAAGTACTAGATAGATATTTAGCTTTAAGTTGTCAGTCCTTCGAGGAAAATTAAACAGGTTTCAAGAGGGGAAAGCAAAAACTCACACTGTCACTTTAAGAGGAAGACTGTCCTATTTACTAGAACATTTCCAGTATCCTCCTTACCAAGTGAAAATTAAAGTGGCAGAAAACACAAGTAATTGGGTTTTGGATTTGATGTGGCTCGTTGCATTGTTAGTACAAAACCAAATAAGGTACATGACATTTGACAAAAAACAAAAAAACAAAAAAATCAAAACATGGGATACCCTGGTAATAGATCTGAAGCTGTAGTAACTGGATTGCCACCATTTTACCAGCTGTATTGCATTTCCACTCCTCTACCTTTCCCTTGGTGCATTTCCCCCACTCAGTTGTAAGTTTGTTAATGGTAATGTACATATATTGTTTGTATTAGCTACACCGAATCACTCAAACTGTGTCGGACTCTCATTGTGCTGGAGATTTGTACAAAAAAAACCCATACATTAGAAGGCCTGCAAGGCATACAGTAAAAACTGCCCCGAGGAGCTTAAAGATGCTAATGCAAGATTTTAAACAGCAGTTAAGTCAAATGGCTATGGCTGTCATGGTTACATCCCATCAAAATCAGGAGGCAGCAAAAACAATACTAGGGTAGTTTAGAATGAAAATATACTAATATAGCTATTGATTTTTCACCTTTTAACAGCCAACTTGGCACTATGGCTCTAGATTCCTCTCCTCTTACCCTACTGTTACGCTAAGCAGTTTGCAAGGTCAGATTTATGATGAAATCCCATTCAAGTTAAGAAAACAGAACTGTTTTTCTTATTCACATCAGTTTAATTTTCTACCTTTGAGAATTCCTCAGGGTCCTTTATGTCCAGTGACCGTGCAGCAAATTCTAGTAGTTCTTCAGAATTCTCCAAGGCATTACTACATTGGCTAAGTTGATTCTAGGGTCAGAAAACAGAAGAGAGTTTCATATATTAAAATTTTAAAGAGTTGGTAAGATAGTTTTGACAAGTTCCCTCCGGAGTGCCACTTGGAACTGGGGTACCACTGATCCCGCCTGACCCACCAGCCTGGGCTCCCTTTCACACTGTGGTACTGTGATAAGTTGCCAAGCTCTTCGAGCTTGCTCTTTCATCACCATACGCACAGAGGGATACCCCTAGCTGTAGCTTCACACACAGATGCTGAGATCAACTCTCCATGGGAAGGCTCAGCTAAAGCACCTCCCAGTTGCTAAGGCACACCGCCCCCAGCAGGCGAACACCCTTTCCCTCAATGTGGAAAGAGAGATGCAACAGCTTTCTGGCCCAAATTATAGTGTACGTACACACACACACAGGTTTTAGACCAAACAAAACAAGTTAACCACAAAAAGATAGATTAAGTGATTATAAGTGATAACAGATCAAAGCAGATTACCTTAGTAAATAAACAAAACCACAAACTGATCTTAAACACACTAAATAGGTAGGATATGAGTTAGCAAATTCTCAACCTGAGTGATAACAGGCTGGCAGATTCTTAAGGCACAAGCTGCCTTGGCTTTCCCAGGTTCATACACAGGCTAAAAATCCCTCTAGCCTGGGACCATCACTTCCCCAGTTCAGTCCTTGGCTCTTAGGTGTTTCCAGGTGTCTTCTTGTAGGGAGAGTGAGGTACCATCACAATGTCATTGTCCCCCTTTTATATCTTCTTCCCACTTGCTGGAAAGCTCTTTGGCTGTGACCTGGGTCAAACAGTTCCCATTGTGTAATGATATCTGAGAGGTTTCTATTGTACACCGTTCCGGGTGTAATCCCTGTGCCTGTGCGCATTTTCTCAATGAGCCATTCATATTGTTTGGCCTTTTCACAGTTGTGCCTGAAAGGGCTGCTTGTGGGGGTTTTCAACCTCAACAAGTTCCAGTAACACCTACATAACCAAACTTCATAACTTCACATACGATAATAGCACATAAAATCCAATGAGATATTACTGTCTAGCAGATCAAGACTTTTAGAATGATACCTCACAAGGCATACTTTGTACAAAACATATCCTAATTACATGACGGTGGTGCCAATAGTGAATACTAGTATGAACTGCAGAATTTTGACATTCACCCCAGCTGCACTATAAATGTTACTAAGTATCAGCTCTGCCACCCAAAGGCTTTGGCATCCTTCTTGGCAGGAAACATCATCATAGCTAAATAAGTTTCTACAGCTGAAACTTAAGGATGTGTACTATGAAACTAAAGAGCAAATAATTAGTTAGATGGCACCCGTAAGGCCCGATGGATGTATAACTGCAGCCACTGCTCTCACCATACTAAAAATTGTAAAGCATTTTACAGAGTGTGCCAAATAAATTAAATTAAAGCGTCTGTTGCAGATATGGTTAAAGCGCTTTCAGTATGGCTTGAACCATGCTTTCCAGTTTTAATCTTAATTCAGTATTATGGAGATAGGCGTGTACAATATCTTAACTGCAGGCCAAAGGGTAGGGCACTGGAGACGTAGGTTTTGTCCCAGCTCTGCCATCAACTTGTTGTAGTGTAGGTCATTTAATCTGCATCAATTTCTCCCTCCGTGAAGTGCTGCTTACTCTCCTTTGAGATCTAGGGATACAGCACTGCAAGTGCCCAATAGATCTGCAGGGACTGTACAATAAATAAATGCAAGTCTCTTCCCTGAATAGCTTCCAGTAGCAAACCAAAAAAATTTGCACAATACAGAACTTGCCTCTTTCTAAAAAGGGACACTCATGCCAGTTTCAAAGCCCTTTGTTCTCAAACTAGAGATGTAAATCTGTTTAAAAAGTTAAACTACATAATTTTAACAGTTTAATTGATAAACCTTTAACTGAGGTCCATCTGGCCAGCTGCGGCTGGTCTGCTGGGGTTAATCGTTAAGGTCAATTAACAGCAAGCCTAATATTTACTGGTTAACCTTATACATCCCCATGTCAAACACTGCACAAATGTAGCTAGTTGTTGCAGAGTGATGTTCAGTGAGAGGTCGAATCCATCTAGAGCTTTTAGGTAAGACTATTAAAAAAAGTTTAGGATCTAAGTAACTGTCTTTAGTAGCAGAAAGATTGTTTGAGACCTCAAAGTTTATCAATGTTCTGTGATTTCTGACTGCATTAATGCAAAACTTCCTTCCAGCCAGTCAATGTAGCTTCTGCCCACTGACCCACATGACTGTTGCTGATGTATCAGCTTTGACATACCATGCACAACATTGCATAATATTGCCATAAAAGCAGACATCTCAACAATGGCAGTGTTTAGCTAAGGGCATCTCTAAACAGTTTGCCAAGATACAGCAACCAGACAGACACTAGGGAAGGAGCCATGTCGGTTGTAAACAAGTGTAATTAGGATAGATGGCCCTACAAATAAGCAGTGTTTCTTCCAGCCTCGCACAGGTTTTAAAGGGTGGGTTCCAGTTTTAAGCGTGGTCCTATAGAAGAGTTCAATATTCTTGTGAGAGGACATCAACTTTAGAAGAGAGTTAAATTAAATCACTCACATTACAATATCTGGTAGATTTATTCATAATAAATCTACCAATTATACAGCCATGACTGTACAACTTACAAGTTCTTTCCATTTAAAGGCATGGAATAGGTAGTTTCCCAATCCAGACAGTATCAGGAAGGCTGCCTGTGTAGATACAGCACAAACACTTCCTGGTGACAGTAAAATTAGAGGACATTGCTTCCCCAACTCCAATGAAGAATCACACCCAGTTAATAAACCCTAGACCAGCGTTTCTCAAACTGGGGTCTGTGAGGGTACTCTGGGGTCCACGGGCCCCGCTGATCAATTCAACTGCTCCCCCTCCCTCCCAGCGCCTCCTGCACACTGGGGAACAGCTGTTCAGCGCCATGCAGGAGGCACTGGGAGGGAGGGGGAGGAGCAGAGATGGGAAGATGTGGGATGGGGCCTTGGGTCTGAGTGGAGGGCTTGGGAGTCCGTGAAAATTTTAAATCAAAATGGGGGCCTTCAGGTTGCTAAAAAGTTTGAGAACTGCTGCCCTAGACTAAACTTCATTATTTCAGCTGTACTTCTGTACAGTTGACCTATATAGTGCATTGTTAGCCAACAAGGAGTCCAGCATGCAGTCTTCACTAAAAATTTGATTTATCAATTAAGATACATCTAGAAGAGAGTCAATGCTGTCCTTTATCTGCTTTTAGTAGGCATTTGGAGATTCATAAAGTGCAGTTCTATTCTGAAACACAACTCCTCTCCATCCCCCTCCAAAAAAGCATCATGGAACTCTTCAAATCATGAGACATTGAAGGTGATCAAATTTGAAGACTAAGCAAATAAACATTTCCAGGGCTGGTAGCTATAACAACCTGCCCTGAAAGATAAGCTGACAAAACCTGCAAGTATTCAGTCACCAGTAACATTTCACGGGCCCTCTCTTTTCCTTCCGATTTCAAGAAGTGGCAGTGCAGTCATACAATATGTAGGTTTCAGGTAACAGTTGTTGGTTCAACTGTGCAACACTGACAGACAAGCTTTCAGAATGTCAAGCCCTCTGTTAGGTCATGAAATTAAGATCCTTAATTTAAGTTTACTATATGATATGATCATAACTGGATTCAAACCCTCCTGCTTCAGATCATGATCTAAGCAATGACAGCCCACAGTTAACGATTTCTTGCACCTTCCTTTGAGGCAACTGGTACTGGCGACTTATCAGACATGATACATGTATTTACTCAGACCAGTGCTTTATTTAGACCAGAACTCTCAGATATACATGCTGTTTGCTCCCACAGCTACCCCACCCCAGCCATTAAAATATTGAACACCTTACAAACACTAGTGATTTCACCCACACATGTGAAGTAACGAGTTATCTCCATTTTTTTAGACGGGAATCTGAGGCACAGAAAAGTGATTTGCCTAAGATTCTATAGGAAGTCTCTGGCAGAGTTAAGTGCCAAGTAGATCTGCTCATGCTGTACAGTGAGTAAATGTTAGTCTCTGACCTTAAAAGCCTCGAGTAGCAAGCTAAAAAGTTTGCACAATACAGAACTTGCCTCTTTCTAAAGAGTGTCAGCCAGGTCAGTTTCAAAACCTTTTGTTCTCAGTCAAACACTGCATAAATGTAGTTACCCAAGTTCCAGTCAAGAGCCTAACAACTTATTTTAAGACTAAAAAAATCTGAATGACAATACTAGCTCTTGTATTTGGTATGAAATTTACAGTTCTTGCCTGAGAAGGACATAGGAAAAAACCTGCATGTCAAAACCTCTCGGCTTGTTCTCAGAGCTCCAACACCAGCACTATGAGGGGGCAAGAAGAGTATAATGAGTAAAGACAAGAAAGCACATCAAGTGCCTTAGTCAGAATCTATTTGCAGGAATTCTGGAACAAAGTTGAGGGGTTGATGTGCTCGTTTGCATCTCAATACCCACAATGGTCTTCCAACTCCATTATTTCATAGCAGTGCTAAAGAATAAAGCCAGAAAAATGTGCGTCTTTTCTGTGTACTCTGGAAAATGTTTTGTAAAATTGAACCCAAGTTTAGCTGCCAAACCTCTGAGTATGAATATTGCTAGCGAACAGACCCCTAAAGGAGCCATAGAAATTTGTTCTGGGGGGGGGGGGGGGGGGAGACGGACAAAACAACAAAAACAACAGAAAAAACAAACCACAGTCTAGGACTTTAAAAAAAAAAAAAAAAGACAACACAAGGAATAAGGGGAGGGAAGCCTTTCAGAGTGGGAGGGTAAAGAGGAACAGTAGACATTTTCAAAATAAAGGAAAATAAAAAGATATCATTGCATCCACACTGGAGTCCTCCTTAAAGCAATTTCAATGTTAAAAAACCTTATTGGTGTTTAACAAGAGGAACAGCAATTAAAAAGATAACATTCATAGTCCCTTGCAACACATGCCAATGTTTAGCTTTCCATTTATCAGTGACAAACTATTGGAGAAAATACAAAGTTGATGTCCAGTTCAGAAAGTCAGCTATTTTGTTCATATTTCTTCACTCCCCAAAGATATTCCCCTACACAGTAAAATTGTAAATGTGTAAAATTGTACAATACCTGTTCTTATATCAACTTTAGTAATTCGACACTTCAGAAAAAACACAAATTGGGAACTGTGTAGCAACAAGTACCTCATACTTTTCCGGTGGAAAACAGATAACTCCTTACATGTAAAGAACAAGGAGGAGGAAGTATGGATCAGTAAGTAGGTGCTAGCCTGGGACTTGAGACCAGGGTTTCATTCCCAGGTCTGTTACAATCTGCCTGTGTGGCCCTCAGCATGTCACTTGGAACTGAGGCACAGAGAAACTATCAGTAAAATGAGGGATAACAGCACTGCCTTATACTCAACATCCATGGAGTTAAATATATTTAAAAATTTGAGGGACTCACCCTCCCCTTATTCCTTGTGTTGTGTTTTTTTTAAAGTCCTAGACTGTGGTTTGTTTGGTGTTTTTTTTGTTTTGGTTGTTTTTTCCCCCCCTTTTCAGAACAAATTTCTATGGCTCCTTTAGGGGTCTGTTCGCTAGCTCTGAGGGAAGCCATGTAAGCAATTCAGATAGAACACACACCTTAGCTAGAAGTAAACATATTTGCTATAAATACTTGCTGCAAAATCATTTTGCTTTGACTGAAACTAGCTAATTTGTCAAGAATTACATCCTTAGTGCTGCCAAAACTTTCAGATGTATGTCATTACCTGTAGCTCTTGAGATTTATGAGCTTGTTCTTGCTTAATACTGTTGGTCATACTTTCCTTCATCTCATCCAGTATAGAATACAGGCCATCAAATTCCTCATCCAGCTCAGCAATTACATTAGAAGAATTAGCCTAAGAAGAGAATTGTAATTGTGTTTCAGTTGTGCAAGAACAGTGATGCAGATCAGTCTTCTAGAGTGAAAGCTTCCCTGCCCCACTACAATTTGCAACGATCACTCTGCATGTTGTCATGCTAGCTCATCTCATGAAAATTTGCTAGTCATGATGCAATTCGTATGGTGGGCCTCAAAAAAAAAAAAAGTAATTACTTAATTCTATGAGCAGCAATTGATTTTATTTGCCACTACTTAAGAAACTTGCATTTAGAGTTAAAGGGTTACAAACATACCAATGCTGAGCAAAGAACACTGTACAGAGGTATAAGCATCAGGCAGTAGAGAAATTAGAAAAAAATTAATCCTTGTTTTAGACAGAGAAGGGGTAGATAATACAAGAATCAACACAAGTCTGACAGTCTGTTATCCTCCAATTTACTGATTTAAAAGCACTAACCTTAAAAGCAAGACAAGTGTTGATGCTCAGACCAAAGAAATCTCAGCATGTCGGATGAATATTGGCTTTTCAGAAAAATGTGAGCGGGATTTAACTAGGGAAAAGAGTTTACACACAACTACCACAGCTTCCACATCAAACAAAGTGGCAGAAGCTTGAAAATCATTCAGACTCTTCCCTATACAGTAGTTGGGTCCAGTCACAGCATTTCACAAAAACAGGGATTTTTCAGTTTCAGAATTGAAATTTATACTTTTTTTTTTTTTTTTTTAATACTTTCAATAGAATCACCCATAAACAGAAAAACCACCCACAACAGCTTTCCTTTTTGGTTTTCAGAATCGTCAATAGCAGCTCTTTACACATGAAGAATTATTTTTAAGGGAGCATAAATAATTCAAGTCTGACTGAACTGGACATCCACCTCCCAACCCTCAACTTTATCACATTTGCGAATATAATGATTTGCAGATATTAACATACGTACCTGAACACCTTTTAACGTATGGCTCAGTGTGTCGCTAAAGTTCTGGATTTCATCATTTTTGTTCGCCAGAGTTGAGATAATCCTTTGTAGAGCTTCCTGGGATTAAAGAAATTCAAGAGAATTTAATATTTCTGTAAAGATTATATACATCTCGTGAGCAATTTTAAATAGTTTGCCACCCCAAAGACAATGTTTATTACCTAATGAAAACCTTGCCTGCCTATCACCACTTCAACACCACAAGGACAATACAAACATGGATTCAAGTCCTAATATGAAATTAGAGTTTTGTTTCAAAGTGACAATGTTTTGTTAAAGCTAGGAAGGCCCAAAACAGTCAAAGATGGGAGACCTAAGACAGGGGTTCTCAAGAAATTTTTTGGTGGCCTCAGCATGTGGCCACCAACTATTTCTGGTGGCCACTCTGACAATTTTTCCTAAAAAACTTCATTAACTTTAGGAAAAAAACAAACAAATTACAATAATTTGGACATGTATAGGTGCATATTTATGTAAGGTGGGGTTTTTTGCAGACTCAATAATAAAAATATACCGTTTTCTCTGTTCTTTACTGGATCTAAACAGAATAGAAACAAATAATGTGTTTTGCATGTTCTTGCCCCTTTTTGTTGCTTCTGTTGCTTTTTGGGGGGGGGGGGGGGCTAGTAAGTCTGTGTGTGAAAACAGATTTGTATTTTGTTACTATCACTTTTCATAGCAGCAGACTTGCTAGCTAGCAGGGAGGCAGTGAAAAGTGATATTAACAGACATACAAATATCATTTTTCACAACAGACTTACTCAGCCCTGGCAAGCTGGGGAACAAATTAAGCCCTGGATGGGGAGGTGGGTAGGGAGGCAGCTCAGGGTCAGGGATGATGTGGGGGTGAGTCTGGGGACTGGAGCCCTGCAGCAACGAGTGGGGGTGAGCTTGGGGCCAGGGAATGGATCCCGCCGCCACACGGCTGGAGTCTGCCACCCGCCACCCTAAACCTGAAGCATGAGCCCTGCCGCCTGCCTGCTTCTCCAGCATTTGTGGCTCCATAGGGGGACAGGACCCAACCCCTACTGGCAGCCCTGGGAGGGGGCCATTGCTTTGGCACCCCCTGCCCATTGCTACCCAGGAGAGGCTGTGGCCAGACAAAGCCTCTAGTGGCAGCATGCAGCCAGTGACCACATTGAGAAAGGCTGATCTAAGAGGTGTTCCACCAGGGTATACAGTTTTGTCCTTATTTTAAGAAGTCTTTTCTACTCCTTTACACATTTGATCATGTAATTCGTATAAAGAGTAGCTAAAACGTAAGTGTTTTTGGCTTGGCTGTCAACAGAAGTTGGTATATGAGCAACTGTGTTTAAACTAACATTTCTTCCTAGTCCCACCCTTAATTCATTCTACAAATTCATCACAGGAAATTTATTATTTCTGTCCTCACAAATAAAGTATGTATGTGTGTGTCATTCTCCAGTTCATCAGAATTATTAAAACAAACCAAAAAAAAACCCAAACAAAAAAACACACACACACAAAAAAAAAAACCAACACACCACACATTTAGAACTGGGTAACTGCCTAGAAACAAGCCTGCTGATCAACCTTGTGGTATAGCACTCAGGTAACTAAAACTGGTGAGATGCTGTCCACTGACTCTAGAGGGTATGTCAACATCCAGTTCAATAGAATATTGAAAGGTAAGCCACGGAGAACACCAAGAACTGAATTATACTAGGTTTCAGTCTAGTAGCCGTGTTAGTCTGTGTCAGCAAAACGAAAATAAGCAAGAAAAACTTGTAGCACCTTAGAGACTAACAAATTTATTTCAGCATAAGCTTTCGTGGGTTAGTACCCACTTCATCGGATGCATGGAATGAAACATACAGTAGACAGATATTTATACAGTCAGAGAAACATGATAAGGTGGAGGTGCATAGACCAACCTTAAGAGGCTAATTAATTGAGAGGAACCATAACAGCAGGGGAAGAAAAACCTTTGAAGTGATAAACAAGATGGTCACACAGGTGTGAATGAGGATCGTTAACTTAAGGGAAACAGATTCAATTAACGTAATGGCCAAGCCATTCCAAGTCCTTATTTAATCCTGAGGTAATGCAATCTAGTTTGCATATCAATTCGAGTTCAACAGTTTCTCTTTGAAGTCTGTTTTTGGAGTTAATCTGTCGCAACACTGCTACCCTCAAGTCTGTCAGTGAGTGATTAGGGAGGTTGAAGTGTTCTCCTACTGGTTTTTGAATGTTATGATTCCTGATGTCAGATTTATGTCCATTTATTCTTTTGCGTAGACACTGTCCGGTTTGGCCAATGTACATGGCAGAGGGGCATTGCTGGCACATGATGGCATATATCACATTGGTAGATGTGCAGGTGAATGAGCCCCTGATGGCGTGGCGGATGTGATTAGGCCCTGTGATGGTATCACTTGAATCGATATGTGGACAGAGTTGGCATCGGGCTTTGTTGCAAGGATAGGTTCCTGGGTTAGTGTTTTGTTAGTGATGGTGTGTGGTTGCTGGTGAGTATTTGCTTCAGGTTGGGGGGCTGTCTGTAAGCAAGGATTGGTCTGTCCTCCAAGATCTGTGAGAGTGAGGGATCATCTTTTAGGATAGGTTGTAGATCTTTGATGATGCGCTGGAGAGGTTTTAGTTGGGGGCTAAAGGTGACGGCTAGTGGTGTTCTGTTATTTTCTTTTTGGGGCCTGTCTTGTAGTAGGTGACTCCTAGTGAATTATACTAGCATCCACTTACCTGCACTCTGAGGATTTTAATACAAGATACATCACTGATCAGTGTTTCAGTGGAAGAATCAGCAAACTATCTATAGTCCCTGCTTCCTGCCAGAAGGCCCTTAGGAAAAGATACCTTCCAATTTTAAGTTTGGAAAGTTTACCTCTTCACCTATCAAGGGTTGGCATGAGGTAGCCATGCAATACTACTCTAGTTAATTGTGTGCAACCACATACAGTTGCTAGACCTTGCCAATTTTTATTACTATTCACCAAGGACAGTCAAATTGCTATGGTGATGGGTACCAGGATCCATTACTTCCCTCAAATTACTGTTATGAATATATATTCTACCATTTGGTTTAGAATAGAAGCTTTTCCATTGGTTAAAGTAACTATTATATAGGAGTATTATGGACAAAGTTGTTTTTAAGTTATTCCCTCAGACAGTCTAATCTGACCAGCTGCTTTCCGGTTCACTACTGACCTGGAGCAATTGTGCTTGTGTCAGACAACCCCACAGCTAAGCCTTAGATCCTATAACCGAAACTGTCAGTATGGATGAGTCAGAAAACTCCCAATCCTCTTGACTTGGATTTACTAGATCCTGTTGGTTCTGCCATTTGAAAAACATTTTATAGCCGTGTACAATAAAAATCTGAATTTACCTGAAGGCAAAGGTCTATCTAGATAACATTCAAATGAAGTCCTTTGCACAGCCACTCCTAAAATACAAACAACATACCACTCCCAGTTTATTTGCCAACAGCTGTCCCACCATAAAAAAGATTGTGCCAATGATCCTAGAGTTAGGACAAGTGGGGGGAGGGGGGGTGAAAGAAGAGGGAACAGGGGGAGAAACAAGGATCAGCAAGACTATTAGAAATAGTATGTAAAACTTTCGAGGCTACAGTTTCGGTTTCATCAAGCAGGAAGGAATAGCATGAAGTCTGGCTAACTTTAATCCTAACAATATATTTACCTTTTTTTCACCATTATGGAAAAGGCTGAAAAATCCACTAATGGAGTGGGTAGCTTTCCTTGGCAGGTGTTGGGGCCCAAGCCATCAATTTCAAATAAGACCTAGAAGTTAGCATCTAGTATTTTGTTTGCAAATAATCTTCCAAATGAGTAGCAAAATGCAAGATAAAGCAGACTACATCTCCTCTCTGAAGGCTGGCAACTCCAGCATCTCTTCTGTTGTCCATAGTTTCATTAAGATGAATTGTAGGAAAACAGAGGACCAATCTATATTTAAAAGGCTGCAGCAACACAGTTGTAGACCTTCAGGGAAGATGCTAATATGCTAACAGGAGGGCCTCTCCCACTGACACAGTTAGTCCACCTCCCCCAGAGGCGGTAGCTATGCTGATGAGAGTTAGCACTGTCTATACCAGGGGTTAGGTCAGTTTAACTGTGTCGGTCAGGGGTATGGATTTTTCACAGCCCTGGGCAACAGTTATACCAATGTAAGTGTCTAGTGTAGACCTGGCTATGAGCAAAAGTAGAGGCTTACATCCCATAGAAGAATGGCCTAACAAGCAAGTTGCAGTAAAGCCCCTTGGCTAATTCCCTACTGAGGGGGGATTCAAAACACACTGCATAGAAGGTAAGCATTGTGTTTATCAGACATTGTCCTGGATGTCCCTGGTGAGCCCCTTCATTTTTGTACTTCCTTCTGGCTAGTAGGCTTAGTACATGTTAATGGAGTCACTGAAGCCCCTAAAATAAGGTTTAGCTGTGTTTTTAATATTGTATGCTAACAATCTGATCATGGCAAATTAACTACATTGTAATTTAAGAATTAGATTTAGTGCCTCTGAATGGCACATTAATGCCCATGATTTACATGCGATTTGATACATTTTGTATTGAGGGAGCGCAGGCTCAAATGGTTTGGTTGTGTAAAGCACAGTTTTGACAACTTCGTGGGTAAGACCAACCCACCAAGACAGAAGGGGAAAAAGAGAGGCTGACCCAAGAAGTGATTGGCAAAATTATAACCCACCCTCATGAGAAGATGGCTTTCTGATATGTAACAGTGAGTGGGGATTGGTCCTGCTTAGAGCAGGGGGTTGGACTAGATGACCTCCTAAGGTCCCTTCCAACCCTGATATTCTATGATTCAACTGGCCTGATCAGCTCAGTGCACCCCACGTACTTATTATATTACAAGACATCCTTTAAATCAATATATCATTGAAAAACTAGTAACTCACTGATCATTAGTATTCTTGTGAGATTGACTCCATGCATCTGAAGAAGTGGGTTTTTTACCCACAAAAGCTTATGCCCAAATACATCTGTTAGTCTTTAAGGTGCCACCAGACTCGTTTTTGTGGATACAGACTAACACGGCTACCCCTCTGATATTTGTGAGACTATGTACTATTAACATAAAGAGTTATAAATGTGCTGGAAGTGTTCTTAAAATGTGGTAGGGCTTAAGGCACCCCGTGCTTAGGGTGACCAGATAGCATGTGTGATAAATTGGGACAGAGGTTGGGGAGTAATAGGCCCTGAATATCAGGACTGTCCCTATAAAATCAGGACAACAGTGCCACTGAAAATCAGCTTGTGTGCCACCTTTGGCATGCGTGCCATAGGTTGCCTACCCCTGTTCTGAGAAGGGCTGAGCACTGCATGGGAGACAGTTTTGGGTAGACACAGGACCAGAGGGGCAGTTAGTATCATCCTGCATGGAGTAACCAGGCTGGTGGAAGACAGAGTGAGGTCACTTTGCTGTAAGCAGGCTGCTGGTGTTAGGCCTCTGAGTCAAAGTTGCACAGCACAGAAGCATGCAAGGTTACAGGTGACACTGACGCCTGTCAGTTTCACCCAGACCAGTACAGTGGAATATCATAAAGGAAGACCTATTAGAATGTGGTGAGAGACTAGAGGATATAGCATTGAATAGAGCACTCTGGAGAGAGAGGACTTGTAAAGCGGACTCTATTAGATGGAATCAACAAAAGGAAGATGACAATACATTTAGTTTCAGAGCAAGTTTGTCATACTATACTACAAGCATACAGTAATAGACATGACAAGACTTTAAGTTTACAGATACACAACATGTCTCTTCCTAAATAAGAAACACTTGATTTATATGCATTTCTATGGCACTCATGTAGCAACTGAACACCTCAAACATTAATGAATAACCTTATGTATATTAAGTAGTATTCGATCAATTTCATTTGGCCCTAGCAAGTAAGGGGACCTACTCGGAGTCTGAGCCTCTGCAAAAAATCTCTCATTTAAGAATGAGGTTTCAAGCCATTATGATTTCAAAGGTAACTTTCCAAACATGAACCAAGCTACTGCCATCTTCAAGTCTGAAGACGGCTGTAATATTTTTGCTACTGTTCATCGCTTCTCCAAGCAGTACCAAAGGGAGCTTAACAATAACTATGGGCAGTTTCAAGGATACTATGCAAAACCCACTGGGGCAGCAGTGAAACTCAGAAATCATGTGAATGATATTGTTTGGGAAAACTCTGACCAGCAGAGACAGGCACTGGAGAGGACCACCCAAAATACAAAGGCTGTGGAAAAGGGTAAAGGAGACAACACTACTCAAGACTGGGAGAATCAGTAGAATAGCAGAGGCCCTCTCCCTCACTTCCACTGCTGGATGGGGGGGAAAACATTCCTTTTCCCTTCCAGCAACTAAAGGTAGATGAAGGTTCAATTGTATACAACATTTAATGAGGCAGAGACTTACAGAAATTCACTCCCTTACCTCTTCAACCAAGAGATCCCGTGAGTGCACCCTGATAGGAGTCTACCACAGAGCTGGTGTAACAACCAGTTATGTGGTAGCATTTGTCATTCGCATATTTCAAAGTATAGTAAGCTTAGTCATCCAGACAATAGGTGTGTGAAATTTTTCAAGCCCCAAAAAGTCAAGGTACAACTCATAGCTAACAGTAGCTCCAGTATTTCTGGGCTACTGCCAGTAGTTAGGTAGGGTCCTAAAGGAGGAGGCAGGGAAAATCCTTCCAGACACCTGGCCAAGGACCCACAAAGTTGGGTCACCTGGCCAAGGACCCACAAAGCTGGGTCAAGATGTCTTGCAGAGCCTATGCTAACTTTTTCCTGTTAGCCCAGTCTCCTAACCCAGCCACATCTCTGCAGGTCAATAATTTGGTTGGGTGGGGGACAGGCAAGGAAGGAGACAGAAGGGAATGTGGGTCAGCCACATTTTAAAAACATACAAGGAGTTTAATTAATTTGTCCCCTTCAATGCAGTTTCACATTAACAATAAACAGAGGGGTTCACCTATGTCAACAAATTACTAGTGGCCAAAATGCACAAGACAGACATCTATTCCAGAACTGTGTTTTATAACATACAATTAGCATGCTAAATCTTTGGTTAAGCTCAACATTTACATTTGTTGGTTCACAACCCCTTTACATCCCTCTTGTAGGAAGGATCAGAGCAATATTATAGAACAGGTCCCATCTATTTTCCCAGCACCTTCTTCTAGTAGCTCTCCCTTACTCTTGCTCATGTTGCAGTATGCCAAGTTACCGATAAAAAATTTTCTTCCACTTCCTAAACACTGTCCTATTTTTCCCCCTTAGGGAAACCTGCTACTTCCCTGGAACTGATGGGCGTGCATGCTGCTCCCCTCCCCATCACGGTGCAGTTTTCATACAACCTCTCTGTGAAAAAGCCTTCTCCAAAGCCTACAAAGGTTGGACAAACGGCAAAGGAGAAAGGGAAATGTAGAGCGTGCGGGGAGAGATGAATGGATGATGGATCCCCCCCCATATCATGAAGATTTTAAGTTAGACATACTTAATGGAAGCTCCATTTAGTGTGCAGCACCCCCCCCCCCACCCCACCCCACCCCCTCAGCATCCCTCCTGCCTCGAGGGCTCTCAGACACAAAGCAACCGTTCCCCCAGGCGCCCTAACTCTGCTGAGGGCAGCTTCAGAGCGAGCCCCGCTCCGCGGCCGCGCTGACAGGACCCAGCGCTGACACAGCAGTTTCCTGAGGCCGCAACTCCGATTTCCCATGCAGCCAGGAGCTTTGCATGGACAACAGAACACAAACCCAAAGCCGCTGACCGCCCCCAAGCCCGCTACAAACAAACAACCCCCGCCTGCCCCCACACCCACCCCCGCGGCTTGGGGGGGGGCAAGGAGCGAGCCATCCCAGCCTGCCCCCCCGCCCCGCCGGGGAGGCCCCTCCCGCGGCCGCTCAGGGGCTCACCCGTGAGGGTGGGCGCGGCCCGTTACCCCCCTGAGGGCGGGAGCCGGTCCCCCGCCCCGCCGCCACTCCCTCACACCAGCCTCCCGCGCGCGCGCACCCCGAGGCGGGGGGCACCGGGCGCGCGCACTCACTTTCTGTGCCTCCATTGCGAGGCTGCCGCAGGCGCGCGCGGAAGACGCCCCCCCCCCTCAGCCCGCCCGCGGATAAAAGTCGTCTGCGGGAGAGAGGCTCGGCTTTCGCACCCTCCGCGCGTGCGCTGTCCTGTCCCCCACAAACCCCTTCCCTCCCTGCCCAGCGTGCCCGTCCTTTCCCGAGCAGGACGCCCCGCCCCTTTCCTTGCTCGTCCAATAGAGACCTCGCCTCCACCAGGCCCCGCCTCCTCCCCGGCCTGTCTGACAGGGTGCCCCGCCCTTGTCCCCCTCCCTCGCATCCCTTACGTGACTTAGAACGTCCGCTTCGAGGTGGGAGGGGAAAGGCGAGAGAGATGGAGGCGCGAGTTGCGGTACTGGCGCCTGCGCAGTGGGCGTGATGCACACCGGCGGCGCGGAAGGGGGTTGGCCTGTGGGCGTCTCACGCTAGAGGAACGAGACTCCCCTAGCGGCCCTGGAGTCGCAGGTTCGCGTCCAGGCCGCGCGCTTGTTCTGCTGGGTGCAGGAACCAAACTCAGTCCTGGCTAGCCCTGGGCTATCATATCCGTACAGCAGCAGAGTGGGGTGCAGGGTGTATTAACCTGGCAAAGGCCAGCAGTGGAGTGTGCATCCCTGCCATAGCCGCCCCCTCAGGGGCAGAAGCCATTCTCATGCTGGCCCGAGTTGAAAAGTGACCAATGATTTTCAGTGGCCGGCAACTCTGAGGTGTTCCAGAAATCATGAGTGAGCCCCCTCAAAATCACGAGATTTTATTTTTTTTAAATCTTTAACGTTTTAGGTTATTTTTATTTGCCTCTTGCCTTCAGAGCCTGTAGGGCATACTTGGCTCATGGCTTTAAGCTTTTTGTCCACGTCCCATGAGGGCTAACAAAAAAATAAGTTTATTTTACTGAAAACGGAGATGCAGACAGGAGCTGGGGCTTTAAGAAAAGCAGCCAATATCCCAAGACTCGCAATAAAATCACAAGAGTTGGCAACACTGGATTTTGGATTGCCTCCATTTTTGTGGGTCCGGCTGGGATGTCTCAAAGGGACCTCATTTCTAGAGCACAGGGGCTCAGCACTTTCTGAAAATCAGGCCCTTATAAGGCATCTCAAGTTGGACACACAAAAATCACTAATTCCTTTTGAAAGTTTAGGCCCCTGAGACCGACAGAGGCTCAAGCACATTATCAGTGCTTTTGAAATTATAATTGTGGGTACACCTGAGATACATCACCATATTTCTGAATGTTTCAGGATGAGTATCCACTTTCTAAGGTTTTCACCCACTTTTGTGCTTTGTCTTGTATACAGCTGTCAAACTTTATTCATAAGGGATCTTTCCCCCTACACCTGAAATTTATTTAGTTTGCCATACTTAGTGCCTTGTAAACCAGCTTTGTAGTAACTCAGGGCCTTCTAACCCAAGGAATAAAAAGTGTATCATATAGCATTTGAAATGGGTGGTAACTGTTCACATCAATGACGTTTTACAAATATATAACTATAAAAATATTCACAGTATTTGAAAGTATCTGTGACTATCACTCTTGATTGGGGCTTTGGCATTATTGTAATGTAATTGATTAATAATATATAAACTCTGGTTGTAAAGTAAAAGAAAAGAAAACCACATTATGGTAACTCGCCAGGACTACCTTCACTACTGCAACAACATCACCACTTAATTGTAAAAAGGATTTATTAAGCCAATTTGGGCCTCAATTTGTTTTATTTATTTATTTTTTAAAAATAACTATAGAACCAATTTGAAACTATACAACAGGAGTGTCCTTTCAGTGTTTTTAATTTTGAGGGAGGAGCTTTGGGGGTCATAAATGGGAATTAAGAGGGATGAACCCCCATTTTTCCTTAGTATCATTGATTTTTCTAAAGCGTTATGAACTTCCTACCTTCATGAGAGTCAATCAGGCACTCAAAGGAAATTTTATAAAACCAGGTACCTAGTAACAGGAGGAAAAGAATTATCTAGGGAGGTAGAACTCCACACCCTTTTGTTATTAGTATTGTTTAAGATTTGTGAGATCAGGACCCCATTGTATTAGACACTGTGAAAACACATAGCAAGAGACAGGCCCTGCCTCAAAGAGCTTACAGTGACAAATATGTGACAGACAAAGAGTGAGAAGGAAAATGGGCACAGAGATGTGAAATGACTGGCCCCGGGTCCCACAGGACCAGGCAACAGAGCCAGAAATACAGCTCAGGTCTACTAAATCTAAAAATGATAAGGGGTATGGGACCACTTCTATATGAAGGGAGATTAAAAATACTGGGACTATTCATCTTGGAAAAGAGATGACTGAGGGGAGTTAAGCAAGAGGCCTATAAAATCATGACTGGTGTGGAGAAAGTGAATAAGGAAGTGTTATTTACCCCTTCACATAATACAAGAACCAAGGGTCATCCAATGAAATTAATAGGCAGCAGGTTTAAAAAAAACACAAGGAACTACTTCTTCATATAGTGCACAATCAATCTGTGGAACTCATTGCCAGGGGATGTTGTGATGTCCAAAAGTATAAATGGGTTAAAAAAATAATTAGATAAATTCATGGAAGATAGAGCCATCAATGGCTATTAGCTAAAATAGTCAGGGCCGGAGCCCCATACTCTGGGTTTCCCTAAAGCTCTGACTGCCAGAAGCTGGGACCGGATGACAGGGAACAGATAATTCAATAAACTGCCCTGTTCTGGTCACTCACTCTGAAGCACCCGGCACAGGCCACTGTCAGAAGACAGGATACTGGTCTAGAAGGACCATTGAGCTGACCCAGGTTGTTCTTAGATCTCAGCCTCATGCCTCATGTAGCAGGCTATGCTGCCTCTCAAGGGCTGGAACTGTTTTATTGTATGATCCTGAGGGTCTGTGTTTTGTTTTGTTTCCCCCCGCAAATCACGCACACACAACTGTGCACATAATTACCATGACTGTGTGAGCAAAGAAGAATATTAGTGTGAGCAAATCTACAATTAGATAATAGACAATTGACTATTTGCCCATCCAAAAGCAGTAATTTTGCATTCAAATTAGCTATGTGATTGTGCATGTCACTATATAAATAAAGAGACCCGAAGAAGAGCTCTGTATAGCCGGACAGCTTGTGTCTGTCAGCAACAGAAGTTGGTCCAATAAAAGATATTACCTCACCCACCTAATATTCTAGGACTAACGGCTACAACAACACTGCAAACGTTGTGAAAATAAGTCCCTTTACGTCCATGTAACCTATATATAAAGAACTTGTGCACATGAAAATGAAACACTAAGGTCTCGGAGACAACGCTTGCTTTTTTCTTATTGCAGAGTCTGGTGGCTCCTACCAGTTTACATAGCCATTTGTTTCCACTTAATTTCTCTTGATTAATTTTGTAATCCTAAAAAATGTAACCCTCATTTGAAATATAAAGGAGAGCAAGAACATCTTTAAACCGGGGTCTGTTTGAACACACCACACTTTGAGTGATGAGTTCCAAAGAATCCATGCCTTTGACTACACTCTCTTGATTTGTTTTATTGCAACAATAGCAGTGAAGATACAATACTCTCATTCAAAGTGTCCCAGATTGTTTTACTGCAGAATGTGGACATTAATCCTGTAAAACAGTATAACAGTATAAAATAGTTTGTATGTTAAGAGTCAGTTCATAATGTAGGCGGCAACAATCCTTTTTCTCTTTATATGCACTTTCTGCATTCCTGGTTGCAGTCTACTCTGCTATACAGAAAAGTTCACATGCCACTGATAGGAAATGGTGTTATCACTGATGTCCCATTGTACAGTGATTAGTTCAGTTGATTGGTTCAGTATTACATGCCCTCCTATTCTGTCAGCCAATCTGTCACTCCTACACAGGAAAAAAAATTAACCCTGTTTTGACCAAAACCTGGTCAAACTTGAAGCCAGTGGGCCAGGGGCCTTAGCTGGTACAAATCAGAATAGATCTTCTGAAGTCATTTTACACTAATTTACACCATCCGAGGACACGGCCTATTATTGGGGACATGAAACAGATTTAGAACCACATCATAATTGTAACTGTTACAGAGCGATCTGCACATGCAGCTTTCTCTCATTCCATGTGTTCTTCAGGTATTTCATCTCCTTAATTATGATGCCCTTTAGAATGGGACTTTTTATTTTAAACTGCATATGCGCGTTATATCTTTATGAAGGGTAAAGCATGATAAAGCTATGTATCTTGTAGTTAGAACAAAGACTGATAATACAACTCTGGGTTAAAAATAAATGCAGTACTTAACATCTCTATGCACAACTTCTTAAAGGTTACTCTGAATTTGTTGATCCATAGTGCCCATAATCACTGATAACAAGAGGTATCAACCGTCTTTTTCCCAAATAGTGCAAAACCAAATAATTAAAGTCAGTGGAGTTTAAAAATGAAATCTGCTTTTTGCTGGAGCTAGAGGGAATTCAGGAGTTAAAATAGCAGGCCACTGGAAGGCAACACCTAAGCTCAACCAGGAGCCTTAGGCTAAAGTTTATATTGCCTTATTTTTATGAGTTACCAATAAAACCAAATCCCGGGAAGGTGGACAGTTTGGGGTCCAAATGGCCTGGGTCAAAGCCCATTGAAGGTAAAGGGAGTTTTGTTATTGATTTCATTGGGCTTTTGATCAGTCCTGGACTCAGGGTCTGAATGCTTTGTCTATATTCAGGCACAAATCATCAGACACATGTGCCTTCCCCAGTGCCGAATTAAGGTATAAGCTAACTAAACTACAGCTTAGGTCCTCGCAATATGAGGGGCCTCTACAAAAGAAAAAACTGAATCCATTAAAAATGTTATCAAAATCAGTTGATAAATAAAGGCGAGATGGGAAAAAGAAGAAGATTCTCTCTAAATACAGACATTTTCATTCAAATCTGACAAAAATATACACATCTGGCTACACAAATACCCTACCCCTACCCTTCACTAATTGCTCATTATTGACAGGCGGGAGGCCAGGGCTGAGAAAAAAAATGATAATTGCACTTGTAAAATTAGTATTTCTACAAGTAAGTCTATCAGTCTCCTCAGGCAGCGTTTTGTTGGCCAGCTGCTACTGGTAAAATTCTGAAGAAAGAACAGGATTACTTGTGGCACCTTAGAGACTAACAAATTTATTTGAGCATAAGCTTTCATGGGCTACAGCTTAATGTAGCTTAACTGCTTAATGCTGTAGCCCACGAAAGCTTATGCTCAAATAAATTTGTTAGTCTCTAAGGTGCCACAAGTACTCCTGTTCTTTTTGCGGATGTAGACTAACCCGGCTGCTACTCTGAAACCTGGTAAAATTCTGACTGTGCCCTCACAGTTTATTTAAATAAATAATCTCACTGCTGATAAAATCGGGAAAAATGTGAGGTCGGAGATGGCAGTGTCGTGAAGCAATCCTGCCAAGCTCATACTCGTATGTTAGTCTGTTCTGTCTCCTTTTGATGTGTACATACATACAATTGTGTATTTTAGAGCTCATGCCGCTTTCTGCGTCATGCGCTATCCAAGCTTCACATGATTGAGTTTGCAGGCGATCATCTTATGGACTTGGGTCGAGTGGATCTTGAGGAGGATAAATTTGTGTTGGCTTCCCTCTGTCAGTCTCGAGAACCTTCACAGTAAATATCAGAGAGTGCTGATGAAAGGATAAATAGAGGGTTTTGAGAGAAGTGAAGGAAGACAAAGCCCTGCCTGGGATAATTTAGTTGGGGTTGGTCCTGCTTTGAGCAGGGGGTTGGACTAGATGACCTCCTGAGGTCTCTTCCAACCCTAATCTTCTATGATTCTAAGATATACATATATATCAAAATATTCTGAGTACTTGGTGAGCAAGTTATTTCAAACTATGTGCATATATGATTTATAGGCTATTAAAGCTTATAATATTCATTATATTTGCTTGAGTGTAGGCTAGTGTTTCTCACTTTCTCAATGCCTGTCTAGCAATTACCAGTCTTTTTTCTGGTAAATTCTTTCTTTCTCTTACGCACATACAGCTTGTTGTCACTCTGTGTGTCTGAGGTTTTTACTCTAGATTTGTGGTCTTGGGGGAGAGAGAGGATAGAGAAGCAAACACGAAGAGAGATGTCTGCCTAGAAAAAAGACTGGGATTTTCTGCTTGGGGGGTTTGGAGCGCGCAAGATAATATTTTATTATAGGTAGTATTCTATGTAAAAATTCATGGACTACCGGGAAATGGTGCCAGTGATGCTTCTGGGTGTTGGAGAGGTATGTCACGTCCACACACCTTACTGAGTAGGGAACGCCACAGAGCCTGGCAACAACAAAAAAACATAGATAGGGCCAGCCCTTCATAGTGTTGGGGGGGGCGGGGAACATGAGGCTTGGTAAGGCGTGTGGCTTATTGCACACAGTTTTAGTCGGGTTTATTTAATAAAGACCAGGTCTAGAAGGCTGTTCATTTATATGGTTTTAAAATAACAGACTGGCTCCACTCACACAAGCAAGACTGAACTGTTTTATGACAATATTGACCACCTTTATGTATGAGACGTGTTATTAGATCCTGTGCAGTAGATTGCATAGTATACATGGTGCCCAAATCTCCTAGTGGAAGGAGAGTGAAGGAAGGGGGAAGTTCCAGAAAACCCTTTTGATTAGTCTTAAATTAATCTATGTCCTTCTGGCATTCTGCTTGAGGAAAAGGCAGGATGATGTTTTCTCAGGTCATCTGTAAAGCTATCCAGAGATTGTCCTGGGTGAGCTGAGAGTTTGTGATAGTACTGCTCACACAATGTTAGATTCAATTACCACTTCTGCTGTGACGACTACCAAACACTTGACTAAGCACAGAGTGTGCTGTGACTACTGCTTACCATAGTAAACTAGTAAATGGGATTATTTCACTATTATCTTGTTCACCCTTTCTCTTTGTTGTATCCACTTCTTGTCTCGCTACATTTCTAAGCTCTTTGGGGCATACCTCTCAACTTGCCAAGTCCCAAATGCAGGATGCAATGTGTAATAAAGACCAAAATGAGGGATGCATAAAAGAATCATGTACAACACTGAAAAGGCTGTGGAATTTACTCCTATAATGGGATGTGCAGTGGGGCACAGGTTTTTAAAAGTATTTAGGCATTGCTGTGCTCAGTGTCACAACCTCTACCTGATTTATGCACCTAAATGTCATTTTCAAATTGGATTTAGGCACTTAGGAGCCTAAATCCCATTGACAGTCAACAAAGACATGTTTAAACTTTAGAGGAAACAATTTTTAAACACACAAATATGCCTCCTACTATTTATGCGACCCAAACCTTGCATCATTAGGCAACTGTTTAAGAGGCTCAGAAGGAAACTGACTAGAAAGTGACAAGCACCGAAAAACTGTAATAATCCAAAGTGGTTTGTGTGCGCTAGTAATATAGCTAAGGAATTCTCTCTCTCAAGATAGAGGCTATCTTCAAATCCAGTGGTGTCCCCTGGACTGCTTTGAAAATCAACCCGATTTTTAAACCCACCACTAGTTCTTTTAAACTGAGAAGTTCATATTGGAACAAGCTGACCTAGGCTGAAAAATATACTTCTGAATCTAGTTTCCTCCACATTGAAGGCTTGGCCCTGAGCCGTGTAGCCCAGCAGAGCAGTCACTTCTCATTTTAAAACAACCTTTTGAAATGCCCCACAGCCAGGAGCAGAAAGAGGAGAAGAGAAGGGGAGAAGAGACACAGATAGGGGAGGAGAGAGCAAAGCAGGGGAAAGACAAGGAGATAGCAGAGAGAGGAGAAGGGAGAGGACCCTTGCCTCAGAGAAGCAAGGACTTCTGGGAAGGATTTTTTAAAAGAGGTTATAAATTACATTTAAATAGACAATGGGGGAGGAGCAGGTAGGAAAAGATGAGCACAAACATGGGCCCTGAGCCTGTGCAGGCAGACATCTCTGCAGAGATTTGCCAGCAGGGAGCTGCTTTCAAAATAGAGACCATGGTTAGTAATCTATATTGTTTTTTGTTTTAAACATAGAAATTTGATTTTTAAAAAAAAATGCATTGTATACATGGCTGTGTTTCCCACTGATTAGAAATCAAGGAATGTTACAATGTCACCATTAATAAACAATAGCAATCTGCATATCTATATCTCTTTATCCAAGGATCTTTAAGCATTTCACAAACAGAACCCTGCATCTTCAATGGCCAATTGCTGCTGAAGGGGCACTGCTTTTATCTGACTCACAAACTGGTTGCGACTGATGGTGTTTAGCCAGGATATTAGGCTGTGGCTATTGAACCAATCAGAATGCAGGCTTTCCTAAAGCCATTTCTTAATGAGGATTATCCACTGTCCTGTTAATAGGCTCAAGACATTCTAATCCTGGACTTGTGCTGCAGGGTGTTTTGTTACCCTCATCAAAAAAGTGAGAATTGACATTTATTTGCATTATGCACGTTGGTAGCTATTCTGTCTGCAGCTGATCTATTGAATCAGAGTCTTTCAAATATAACAATAAAGATTTTCAAGGCCTTGCTTACCTGAACCCATTACCTTTAATTGGTGAAGGTGGTTGTGTTTTGGAACTCAGATTATTGCAAAAGCTCAGCAGATGGCACTGTAGCGCTACAGGCCTGGAGAGTAGGATGATGCAGATGGGTTTAACGTATGTCGAATATGCCCAATATACAAGTGTTGTAACTTCTAAGCTTCTTATGTGCCCTCTATTTAGCACAAGCAAGCAGCGACGCCTCACTTACTGAGCTATATGCTGGGGCCTGAAAACCTACTGGGAACGCAGTCGTCACATGGGTCGTATGGAGACCGGGGACAGGACATGGGATTCTGACAGGCTAACTGGGCCATATTCCTGTTTGAGAGCCATTGATGGTTGTGAAAGGACTAATCTGGCCCACGGAGAAGGCTTGGAACAGCAAACCACAGCAAACATAACAATGTCCTGCAGCTTTAATGCCCAACAGAAATAAATACAACAAGCTGCAGACAGACATAGCTGAAAGACAAAAAGGGCCAGATGCTTGGCTGGTGTAAATTGACAAGCCTCCATTAATGGAGCTACCCTGATTTACACCAGATGATGATTGAGCCAAAGGGTGGATCTCCCCAAGGAAGTCTGCAGTACAAAGATTACATAGGAGACATGACTGATTCTGCAATAGCCCCCTCTCTCTTGCAGGGCCTGCCCTTCCCTGTGTGTTTATAGACCTCATCACTCAAGGAAGTAGCTGGCTTGCTGCTAATGAAGCACAGACATCCATTGCTTGCTGCACCAACCATCCTACCCGCTGGCTAGCTGAGTGCACAGGCAGCTGGCAATTTGGGGAGCTGTTTTAACCCCATCCCTGCCAGAGCTCATAGGGGTGTCCCTTCCACGCAGCACAGCGAAATGCACAGGGAAATGCAGCCTCAAACTTGGCCAACCAGCGCCACTGGGCGTTTATGTGAGAAGTCTGTAAGAGGCTGGAGATGAGATGAAAACTGACTGAGTAACCTCCGGTAGCTTAGCGACGCCAAAGCTGTGGATAACCCTGTCACTAGGGTGAGCTTCAAGGCTTGAGCTATTGTCTGAAATGGGAACCACTGACTCTTACTGAAGAGTCACTGGCCCAAGTATTGTACTGAATATCTGAGAAAGCAACATGGTTTTTACCCCTGCCAAAGAGTGGGAAGAGAATGAGGAATCCTGGCTCCCCTAGCCTCTACCCAGAGTAGCCAACTGGGGCACAGGGAAGAAAAAGCTGCTCCATAGAAAAGGGTGAAGTCACTTGCGCCCCTGAGCAAGAGGGCAGCAAGGGAGGAATTGTGAGTTTGCATCACAACTTTGTCGGGTCTGCTCCTGGGGCAGCGCAGGTTACACACTTGCCCACAATCATGAAATACAAATACTGTTATCCGAAATGTATCTCTGTCTAATTGCAGGCAACTGCTGAGCCTACAAAACTCCAGTTTTATTGAATGTTTTGGGGATCCCCTTAGACGTTCATAAAAATAAAAGTTCACCTGTTGCAAAGTCAGCCATGCAAGAAGGCATTTGCTAATTGCACCATTCTATAGACTGAGTAGACAACATAGAGAACACCAGCTTTGTCGGTACTGGATACCAGTGCCTTCATTATAGCCACACAAATCCATCAGTTGTGAATGAAGGGGTTCCACTTATGTCCTTGGCATAATTATACCCTATACCCTGTACTTTAAACTATAAGGAAAATGTATCTCTAAACATAGGAATCGCCTGGCACAGGGCAAATGAACAAACTTGTGGAGACTTTAGCTAATTTTGCAAATGTACAACAGACAATTTTAATGGTTATCATGTTTACCCCAATATTCAGACTATGTCCATCACTGCGATAAAGGAATGCCTTCCATAGCATGGTAGTCTGAACTTATGAGCATGTCCCTTTGGTTCTCTCCTGTGTTACAATAACTGCTTTTGTCCTCCAATTGTTTCACTATCTCATCTCATTCCTACTCACCAGAAATTGTTAGTGCCACTCTTTGCCTCCAAATCCCTTTGTGGAAAGTCCAGCAGAGGGTGCTGTGAGATCACTGCAGTAACAGCTGCTTCTGTATACACAGTTGGCTCCTCATGCTTTTGAGGACATCTGCCTAATAGTGGAAAATTAAGAGACTGTGATTTTTCATCTTGGTCACACTCTGGCCTCTGAAGCTCCTCTATACTATCTGACTCAACAAAGTGACATGAAAGAAACGCATTTTTTTCCATCAGGAAAATAAAATAGTCTCCATATGTAAATGTCATTGCACGACGCTGTGTCTCAAGACTTGTCTTTGCAGCCTTCCTAACCGGACTCCATGTGTCTGTTCCCTCCCCACTCTATATCCCTTTAACAGGATTTTGGAAGCTGCTTCTGGGGCCTGAGAAATCCCACAAAAACCTGAGTCTGAGGCCAAATGCCTGAGGTTAGGCAGGTATGTTTGTGTGGTTGCCCTTTCTCCCCAAAACATAGAGTCAGTTGCCAGCAAGATGTGGTGCTACTAGAGTGTTTGTATGGTGCACAGCAGAACTCAAGATGTCAGCTCAGTGTATATTGCCAGATTGGAATGTTTGGGAGAATCTCCATTAAACTTCCTTTCTAGTTTAAAAAAAGAAAAAAGGCGAGGGGCACTCAGGTTGTCAGTGTGCCTGTGTAGAGAAAGCAGAGGCAGTATCAGCATCTGGCTTAGCACACAGAAAAGTAACTTTTTTGGACCTCTTTAGGATCTGATCCTTCAAGACGCCAGGGCTGACTCCAGAGCCATTCAGTTGAAGAATCAAGCCTTTAAATTGCTATATCCGTAGATAGCATGACGCACAAACAGAAGTGGAGCTCAACAGCAGAAGAAATCAGGGTACAAGATAAATACTTGGACACACTGACTGCTGGGTTTCCGTAGAAGTGAGGTGATGGGGAACGTTTCCGTGGACTATCTGAAATGTTTTAGGTTCAATCTAATTAATCCGTAAACGGGACAGAGAGCCTAGATCTGGAAGGCGAACTTCATGCCACGACTTGGAGCACAATAACCTTTGGCACGTTAATTTAGGTAACCAGAGGGGATGCTGCATAAGCTAAATGACATAGGCAAGGCCAGAAACAGGGGCCAGGTCATGTCCCAGCAAAGCTATCGAGGAGACAGTGGTGCAGTCTCGCCTGATTTTGGGCTAAGCCAGTCAAAGACAAGCTTCTTATCTGCTAACATTGATCGCAGCTCTCATAGGCCCTGGCACATCTGGCATGGAGATCAGGTCAGGCGTCTGGACCACAGTCAGCGGGAAACAAATATTGACAATCTGACCCCTTTGAGATGGGAGTGGGGAATAGGGGACAGTTAATGATTTCAGGGATTTACCGTGCAGGAAATTTTAAAAATATAAAGTTGATTGTAACAAACTGGAAACAAAATCTTGACGTTCCGTATTAAAGGTGACACTGCAATGCTTACCCAGCTGGGTCATTCAGGGTCCCACGCATGGCTATAGAACAATGCAGCAGGTGCTGAAACAACCGTATCAACAGCACAGGGGGTTAGCAGTAGTGCTGGCAAAGAGGGACTGCACCATCACTCCTCCCCAACCCCAGTGGGTGTTCTGGGAAGTCTTTGCTCTTTTCAGGGCACCCTGCTGCTAGCAGTGGTGCTGTAATACACGAATGCTGGGAGCGAGTCTCGTGTGTGTTTAGATTTAGTTTGGGGGCTTATGACTTAACACTGCCAGCACGGTGGAATCAGGAACTGGTTCTGAAGAAACCCTACTGGTGGCGGCTCTCCAGTAGCAGCTGCTTTTCCACTCCCCTTGGTGGTTTATTTAGCACCTGGAGTACACCCAGGAATAACAGGAGGAATTTCCTTTTTAAAGGAAAACTCAGAGTGGAAAAATATCAGGCAGCTGCCTGACAATGTATTAGTCTAGAGAATAGTATCTCAGGGCTTCTGTGACTTCCCTTATCACTTGGGAGGTTCAAAACTGGATTGGACAAGTACTGTAGGGAACAATCTTGTAATGCCAGGAGGATGAATTAGGTACCTTGACAGCTCTCTCATCACTAATGAGATCCAACGGCACCAGAAACCCCTATTCACTGCATGTCTTAAAGTAATCAGACAACACTGACATTTAGGCCCTGATTCTGCAGTTAGCTCAACATAGTTAATTTCCCATTGGAGTCAATGAGGCTCGTAGGGGTTTCCAACCATGCACAACTCTTTGCAGAATCAGGGCCTTAAACATACATCATTGGGTTTCAGAGTCAACACCCACTGTAAGAACTGGATGCTGTTGACTCCTCCCCATGTAGTTTCAGACTCAACAAGGCCATCTCTACTCAACAAGTACAGCCAATGCACTAATATAGATGAGACCTAGCCGTGTCCTTGTGATCCTGTTAAAACCCTGCACAGTCCAAGGCTTTAGGCTAGCTATGGTGACCAGTTAGGTCTGGTCTATACTGAAGCTGTAAACCAGTTGTAACGGGGTCAGCGGAGAACACGGCTGTAGTTAGGGTGTCCTGACTTACTAGCTGGAATGTGCGTGAGGCATAGGCGCCGACGTGAGGTCTAAGGTGGTGCCACATTAGTTAATGTTTGGAAAGGTATCTCCACAGTGGCAAGAGTTAGATACTTCATAACAAAAAAGAAACCTTTGTGCTGCAGAAATGAATGGATCACTTGAGCACAGGTGCAGCAGCACCCCTTGTCGTGAAGTGGTTCCATTATAGACAGGGGTTACACTTTGGTTCAATGACTCTCAGCAACTCTACTATAAAAGTTGTTCCAACACCCCTGCACTGAGAAGCATCGGAAAAGTGATCTCTGGCTGTTCTGAGTCCCTTCAAGTCCCCATGGCTGCTTGCACTGTCTCAGTCTCCGCTATTAGCGCTCAGTCTTTCCTGGCTGGTGTCTAAAGCCCCGTCTTGTGCTAGGAAATAGAACCATTGCTGAGAAGGGCTGAATTGCTACTGAAGACAGTTGTGCTAGTGTAGACAGGACAAACCCATTGACATGGAATTCCATCTCAGGACACCAGCAAGCCCAGCAATTAGGAAATTCCTAACGCCTAGTTATTAAAAAAAAACATGATGAAAATAATTATAACAGAGTAATAATGAAGACTTTTCAGTTGGAGACAATATTTAACATTACTCCCATTAATGAGCTAGTATATTTCCTTGTTTTATTTGAATTTTTTTTCAATTCATGTAATTATGAGATTTTTGTGCATAGGCCTTGAGCGGGCTCTCTGAATAGGGATGAATTTCACTCAGGGCACTATATTATAGGCAAAGTTAGCAGAGATTCTTGTAGTTAAGGCTGCATAACACTAGAGCTGGGCTAATAACTTTTTTTGCAAATTTAAAAAAGTCAAATTTAAAAAAGTTGTTTTGGGTTGAACTAAACATTTCCTTTGATGTGAAATATTTTGATTTCAAACTTTTACTTTTAAAATTAAAATTGAACAAAATTTTGAAACAGTTATTTTGAACTGAAAATTAAAAACATTTTGTTTTGACATTTTCAAAACAAAAAACTTTTGAGTCTATCAGAATTTAGTGGTATTGGGGGCGGGGGGGGGGGGGGGGGAGTATTTGACCAAAACAATTCAGAAAATTCAACATGAATGAACTAAGTGTTTTGGCTAACCCAAATCTGCACTTTTTGACAAAAGACATTTCAGTAAAAATAAAATATTTCCCAGCTTTACCTAGTAAATCCCATTAGCTGTCCCTTGTCTCAGCTGTCCAGAACTTGCCATACTGTTAGGCAGGCAGGCAGCTAGAATCCATGCCAGATATCTACTGCAGGATGATTTTTAAAAGTTTTGGCAAAAATGGTCCAGCTGCTTCCAAGATGAAGGAAAAGGACGTTATTTTGGCTACATTAAATTCTGGCAACGGTTTTGCTGAGAACCTCTAATGCCTCTATGCTTCAGAGCAAGGAATTGAATTTGACAGGATGGCTGGATCACCATGGTTCCAAAAGGCTGTCCCTTGCCACCCCTGTGAAAGTCTACCCAAGTCTGGCCAAATTAAACGCCTCTGAAAAATGCCATTTGCTCACGCACAGTAGGGGCTTAGTAGAATCTGGCAGCTAGTCTCCAACTATTCCATGTACATTGAGATGCTCCACCTACACATCTCCTGCGTGCCAACAGTACTGAGCATGTTTCAGCTCCGGGCTGCAGGGCATGAGCAGGATTTTCTCTGTAGTTTCTCATTTCAACTCCAGGAAGCAATCCTGGGGGGAGGGGGAATAATTAGTATGTGATCATGTAATTAAAGACTGTATCATAATGCACGCGCACAAGTTTATACAGGCAACCTGAATTCTGGCACTTCCTAACTTGAGTGGTTGACTTTGCAACCTTAATATTCTTTTGACATGGGGTTCAAAGTCATTACATTAAACATCCACATCTATCCAGCTGGTCACAACCATTCAGATTTGAGTACCTTCAAAGCTTTTTGTGATACTCTCTCCAAGGGGCAATGTTTAGACTCCCCCCATCTCAGAGTCACCCCCTTGTGGCAAGACCTGCTGTTGCAGCAACTCCTCCCCATCTCTCCTTTGGACTCCAGTGGCCGGCGCAGTGACCCTCCAGGTAGGTCACACTGTAGTTCTGCCCCTTCTGGGGCACTCCAGAGTCCAAAACAAACCCCAACAAATAAAAGTGGGCTCAGTTCTTTCCGGCTTCCTTACGGAGCACTGCCGCGCGCGGCTTTCTCCCTAGTCATCTGGCTCTTCCTAGAGCCGGGTGAAGTCCCGCCCTCAGGTTGGATCCTTTTCCCAATCTCGCCCCAGGCTGGCTGCCTTGGGCTTGGCCTTCTCCTGGACCTGCCATAGAAGAGTCTTTCCTCTTACTGCCGTCTCCCTTCAGAGCCGTTCAGAGGAGAAAGCCTACAACTCTCGATCTCCCTCATAGCACCCGGCACTCCTTCCTTTAGGAACCAACCCGTCCGATCCTCCCTTGCTGCGTCCAGTCCTTCATTACCTGTCTCCCCTCCAGGTGCCACAGAATGGGCTACTTGGGCTCTCCAGCTCCCTTTAGCCCTGTCACTGCCAGTGTGGGGTTTATACGTCCCAGCACAGACTGTCTGCATAGTACTCCACAAACATTTTGGTGGTGGTGTTTACCCTCATTTGGGCAGGATCAGCTAACCTAAAATTGGGCAAACCATACTCTTATTCTTCCCCCAAGCAAGTGTTTAAAGCGACATTGATTGTGTTTACCTGAGCCCCTGTGAAAACAAGAATTTACACTGGTGCTTTGGGATGTATTGTGGCACCTGCTGCTGCAGCCCTTAGACAAAACGCTCCCTCCGATCAGTCACTTCAGTGGGAGTTTTGCCTGAGTAAGGGAAGGAGACAGCTGCCCATCAGGCGGATAGATGGTGATTTTAATGATGTGGGGCACCCAGCTGCTACATTAACAGGGCTATGGAAACTCTTGTACAAATAAATAAGGGTGCAACTGCTGTGGATGCAAAAATGAGTGTGTATCCCTCTGAATTTCTCCGCACAAAGGTCATGCTCCAGCAGAGACGGGAAACGCGTGCATAATGTTAACTCCAATGAAGCCAAGGGGACTATGCGCGTATCCGAGTGCCTTGTGGATTGATGCTAAATTGAGTAAATGCCCTGCCAATGCAGTTTAGAGACAACATTGCTTCTTTATAAGCACGGCCATTTCCTTCGCACTGATAATCTGGTCCACGAGGAAAATGAATTACTAGTGTGTTGTGACTGTTGTTTAGATGAACACATGGCATGGCCCATATTTTAGGAGACATGGATTTGGTGCACAGTGGCGTTTCTGTGATGCTATGCTGGAGCCTGGCTCAGGAGTTCAGAAACCTTTCCCGAATGGTACTTTATCGTAGCACCAATTTTACTTCTCAATTGCCCTTGCTGGCCAAAGGCTATTTATTTCACGCCCAAGTTGCAATGCAGTGGCTGGCTAATTGGCCATTGAGTTGGAATCTTTTTAATTCCTGCCAGGTGTTTTATTATCATTGCATGTTGTGATCACAGAAGCAAGGAAATGATAATAGATGAAGCGGCAAAGCTCTAGAAACACACTGCTGTATATCCCTCATCATGGGCTTTGCCCTCAGGGTGAAACACACTGGTAGTACGCAGCTGGCAGGATGGAGACTGGAGCTGGTATTTTGTAGGGACAATTAACCGTTTCACTCAGCAAAAGGGAGGGCTGTTTTTCTAAATAAACCACAGACTATGTCAGTGCAAGATATTTGTCACTGATACCCCCGAGACTCAGCTAGCTTTTCAAAACTAGACACGTACAGTTGAGCGCTTAACTTGCTTGTGTAATTGCACGTCACTTTGGTATTAGCTGCACTAGTGCAGTAATTGTGTGCCCAATTTGCACGCACATTTGTGCATGGATCTGGCATCAGTTCCGTTCTTTTCCAGCCTTGGTCCTGGGTGTTGCAGGGCTTCTTGCAAGGTAAGACACCCAAGAGTCCTATCGGCACCGCTCTCGTCACCTTAATCTCTGTATTGCCCACAACTACTCTAGCCACCTTCTTATATTGTTGTGTCTTGCTGCTTATTGCCATTTCCATGTCCCCTACAGTCCCAGCTGCAAAGGCTTGTGCGTTCGAGCTGCTGAGAAAATTGTGAACCCTGGAGATTGTGTAAACGCCCCTTAACTTTGAATTCTTTGAGGTTGGCTGTTTGGTTTCTGCAAAGGAGCCTTGGGTCACTTCGTCCACCCTCTCTTTCCTTTAAAGGTGACCTGCAAAGTGTGGGTGTGGGAATAGATAGATAAGCCCTTCCCCTCCGCTATAGCCTGAAAAGGAGGAGGGGGTGAATCCTGAACAAAGAACTTTTTTTGCCCAGATGTCTTCAGGTCTGCCAACTCTCCCAATATTCGGTGTTTCCCTATCCTGCAGTCGGGTGATTAGATGAGAATCTCGGCTTTGCTTTTTTCTTTTGGTTTTGAGCAAATGTCTAGCCCCTGTGGCTGCTGAGAAAAGCTTGAAAACATGACCACTAAAGAGTCAAAACCTAGACGCAAATACAAAAGAACGTAACTTATTTTTTCAAGCCAAACTCATGATCTTGGGGAGCTTGATCATTAATTGTGGACCACTTGGAGCTGGCAACAGTGTAATGTGAACAAAAAACGAAACCGTTCTGCAGTGTAACTATCACTTCCATTTTCAATCAGGGTTCACTTTCAAGTTGGCTGCAGTGTAAATCCGGATAATTCAGACCTGCATTTCTAGGATGGGTTAGGTTCTTTTTAAAACTGCAAAACACAAACACCCCCTTGTTCTCATTTGTATAACGGTTGTGCTGAGAAGCCCCCATGATGGACCAGCGCCGTGTTGTGCTGCGCTACTTTCTGTTCATTGCTGTCATCTGGTATATTTGATACTCTTCACTTGCCATCTAATTGTGCCTTGTTTACCTTGAATGCAATAACATTTAAGAAAATCTCATGTTGGGACAGATTTTTGAGCCCAGTACAGCTTTAAATGCCCTAAATAAAGCGTACGGCAGACCCCTCTGAGTGGATTTATCCAGCCACCCGAGCTGACGGTAATCAGGTAAGAGACAAATACATGGCTGAGCAGGTATTTCACACTAGAATGCTTTGGATATGAAATCATAGCCCCGAGTCAGCCGCAATCCCAGAAATAATGACAAAAGGCCCTTCTGTTTAAATTACGGTCCTGACAGGTTTTAGACAGCAGAGTTCCCACTTTAAATGCAAAGTCCTATGGAAATGAAAACTCTGGGCAACAAAATGTATATTGGGTATTGATGTCAGCGATCGAAGTGGATGGGACGGGTCTGGTTGCTTCTCTTCAAATCTCAGGCTCAAATGTGGGTCCCAAGTCATGGTCTGGCTTTAATCTAAAGGCCTCCCAGTTAGAACATGAGAGACAGCAAGGATGGCCAGCAGACAGGGCACTAGCCAGGGAATCAGCTGGTCTCTGCTCTGCCACAGACTTCCTGTATGGCTGTGGGCAAGTTACTTAAGCCCAGATCTGCAAAGGGATTTAGGCACCTAACTTCCATTGCAATCAATGCGTGTGTATACAAATATATTTGTGTGTGTATAAATATATGTGTATGTGTGTATACAAATATTTCTGTGTATACACACACACATATATATTTGTGTGTATATATGTGTGTGTGTGTGTATATACATATGTGTGTATACAAATATATATGTGTGAGTATATATATGTGTGTGTGTATACAAATATATGTGTGTGTGAATATATGTGTGTATAAAAATATGTGTGTGTATATATATGTGTTTGTGTATATGTGTGTGCGTATACAAATGTATGAATATATATGTGTGTGTGTGTATACACATATATATTTGTATACACACACACACACATATATATACATATATTTGTATACACACACACACACATATATATACATATATTTGTATACACACACAGACACATATATATACACACACATATATACATATACATACATATACATATACATACATATACACATACACATATATAAACATACACAAATACACACTCATATATGTACACACATATATATTTGTATACCCACACACACATATATATACACACACACATATATATTTGTATTCACACACATATACATATATTCACACATATATTTGTACACACACACACACATATATAGATATATATATGTATATGTGTGTGTCTCTACAAATATGTGTATATACATGTGTGTGTGTATATATATACGTGTGTGTGTATACAAATGTATATGTGTGTGTATATATATGTGTGTGTGTGTGTTTCTATACAAATGTATATGTGTGTGTACAGTATATATATGTGTGTGTTTGTATACAAAAATATATGTGTGTACAGTTTATATATGTGTGTGCATACAAATATATTTGTGTGTGTATATATATGTGTGTGTGTGTGTATTTATAAATATGTGTGTATACAAATATATGTGTGTGTGAATATATGTGGGAATACAAATATATGTGTGTGTGTCTGTGTGTGTGTTTGTGTATATGTTTGTGTGTTTATACAAATGTATGTATATATATGTGTGTGTGTGTGTGTGTGTATACACATATATATTTGTATACACACACACACACATATATACACACACATATATACATATACATACATATACATATACACATACACATACATAAACATACACAAATACACACACACATATATACACACAAATATATTTGTATACCCACACACACACATATACACACACATATATATATTTGTATACACACACATATACATATATTCACATTTGTATATATATGTGTGTGTGTATATATAATGTGTGTATGTATATATGTGTGTGTGTGTATATATGTGTGTGTATACAAATATATCTCTGTGTGTGTGTATATATATATGTGTGTGTGTGTACAAATATATATGTGTGTGTATACAAATATATATGTGTGTCTATATATGTGTTTGTGTGTGTGTATGCAAATATATATGTGTGTATATGTGTGGGTGTATACAAATCTATGTGTATATATATGTGTGTCTTTGTGTGTGTGTGTGTAAAAATATATATGTGTGTTTATACAAATACATATGTGTGTGTGTATATATATGTGTGTGTATACAAATATATCTGTGTTTATATATATGTGTGTGTATGTATATACAAATATATATGTGTGTATATATATGTGTGTGTGTACAAATATGTGGGTGTGTATAAGAGAGTGTGTGTATGTGTGTATATGATGTGTGTATACAAATATATATGTGTATATATGTTTGTGTGTATACAAATATATATGTGTGTATACAAATATATATGTGTATATATGTGTGTGTATACAAATATATATGTGTATATATGTGTATGTGCACAAATATATATGTGTGTATATATATGTGTGTGTGTGCATGCGTGTGTATACAAATATATGTGTATATATGTGTGTGTGTGTACAAATATATATGTGTGTATATATATGTGTGTGTATATTATATATATGTATGTATATATGTGTCTGTGTGTGTGTGTATATAAATATATATGTGTGTGTATATATATGTGTTTGTGTTTGTATATACAAATGTATATGTGTGTATATGTGTGTGTGTGTATACAAATATATATATGTGTTTATATGTGTGTGTATACAAATATATATGTGTATCTATGTGTGTGTGTATATGTATATATGTGTATATGTGTACATATATGTATATATGTGTGCGTGTATACATGTGTGTGTATATAGAAAGGTATATGTGTATACATATGTATATGTGTACATATATGTGTATATGCGTGTGTGTGTGTTTGTATACAAATATATGGGTGTGTGTATACAAATATATGTGTGTGTATACAAATATATATATGTATATATATGTGTGAGTATAAAAATATATGTGTATATATGTGTGTGTGTGCCCGCGTGTGTGTATACAAATATATGTGTATATATGTGTATGTGTGTGTGTGTGTACAAATATATATGTGTGTATATATATGTGTGTGTATATACGTGTTTGTGTGTGTATACAAATACATGTGTGTATATGTGTGTGTGTTTGTGTGTGTGTATGTACAAATATATATATATATGTGTGTGTGTGTGTGTGTGTGTGTGTGTATGTGTGTACAAATATATATGTGTGTATACTGTGGCAAATTGCCAGCACTACTATGATGGGTCCCGCACTTTCTCTTCTTGTGGGGGGGTTTCAGGGTGCCATTTCTTGCCCCTGAACTGGGGTAACAGCTATCCTACTAGTATCCCAGGGAAGGGGAGTGGAGAGGGAGGGACCCAGGCCCGCCCTCTACTCTGGGTCCCAGCCCAGGGGCCCTATGATAGTAGGTGAACCACTTGTATCAGTGATTCTTTCCCCTGGGCTACTTCCCTCTCCTGACCTTCAGCTTGTGGGGCTTCCTGCCTTCCCTCTGCACAAGCCAGGTGTCCCTTTACCTAGGATCTTGGTCTTCTTAGCCCGCTGCAGCACTTCTCAAAACTCTCCTCCACTTTCCTTCGAACTGCTCTTTGTTCCACCACCAATCCACTCTGCTTCACTCCTCCAAACTGCTCTCTGCTCCACCACCAAACCACTCTGCTCCAGCTCCTCCTCACTCTGCTCCAGCTCCTCCTCTGGCTGATTGAAGCAGGGGGATTTTATCAGGTGACTGGCTTCAGGTGCTCTAATTGGTTTCAGGTGCTGTAATTGGTTTCAGGTGCTTTTAATTAATCTACAGGGAATAAGGCTTCTCCTCACCCTAGATCACTCTCCTGCTGCCTTCTGGCCATGCTGTATCACATATCCTCCCCCCCTGCTCAACATCATGGGGTTGGGCAACTTGGGACGAGAGGCAATGCTTTCGTGACAAGCCATCTGCGTTGCCGTGTTCGCTTCCGGCCCTATGCTGTACTCGGAAATGAAAAGGTTGCAGAGATAGGAACCATCTAGTCACTCTTGCATTCTTCTCCTTGTTTCTGTGCATCCACTGGAGCGGGGCATGGTCTGTCACCAGGGTAAATTGCCGCCCCAGTAGGTAGTAACGGAGAGTTTCCATGGCCCATTTTATCGCCAGACATTCCTTTTGAACGACGGCGTACTTTTGTTCCCTGGGGAGGAGCTTCCGGCTGAGGTACAGGATCGGGTGTTCCTCATCCCCTACCATCTGCGAAAGGACGGCTCCTAGGCCTACCTCCGAGGCATCTGTTTGTAGAATGAATTCTTTCTTGAAGTCTGGGGCTATGAGTACAGGATGGCAGCAAAGGGCTGTCCTTAAATCTGCGAATGCCCCTTCTGCTGCATCAGACCACTTTACTATCTCGGGGCCCCGAGCCTTTATCAGGTCAGTCAATGGCCCTGCTCTTGTGGCAAAATGAGGGATGAATCTCCGATAGTACCCTACTAACCCGAGAAATGCTCTGACCTGCTTTTTACGGATTGGCCGAGGCCAATCTTGTATTGCCTCCACTTTGTTCCATTGGGGTTTTACCAAACCTCTCCCTACTACATACCCAAGGTATCTGTCTTCAGCTAGTCCTATCACGCACTTGAGAGGGTTGGCCATGAGGCCAGCCTTCCTCAGGGTGTCTAGTACCGCTTCTACTTTTACTAGGTGCGTTTCCCAGTCAGGGCTATGGATGACTATATCGTCTAAATAGGCAGCGGCATACCTGGCATGGGGTCGCAACAATTTATCCATAAGTCACTGGAATGTTGCTGGGGCCCCATGGAGTCCGAAAGGGAGGACAGTGTATTGGAACAGGCCATCAGGTGTAGAAAAAGCTTTCTTCTCCTTGGCGTTCTTGGCCAGGGGAATTTGCCAATATCTTTTAGTCAGGTCCAGAGTGGTTAGGTATCGGGCCTTGCCTAACTGATCAACTAGCTCGTCAACACGTGGTATTGGATAGGCATCGAATTGGGATACTTCATTCAACTTCCGGAAGTCATTAAAAAACCTCCAGGTGCCGTCAGGCTTGGGTACTAAGACGATAGGACTGGACCACTGGCTGTGGGATTCTTCAATAACCCCAAGTTCCAACATCTTCTTCACTTCTGTCCTAATTTCCTCTCTTTTAGCTTCCGGTATCCGGTATGGTCTTATCGTCACCCTTATTCCGGGCTTGGTGACGATATGATGTTGGACCAGTGTTGTACGGCCCGGCTGTGTACAGAACACATCTTGGTTCCGTTGGATCATATCAATGACCTCTGTTCGTTGTTCTGGGGCTAACTCAGGGGATATCCTCACCTGCCCCTGTCGGTCGTCCGTCTGGGATGGAGCTCTCCGAATGACCAGGCACGTCTCTCGGTCACGCCAGGGCTTCAGCAAGTTTACATGGTAGATCTGCTCTGGTCTTCGGCGGTCTGGTTGTCTGACCTTATAGTCCACTTCCCCAATGGCTTCCACTATCTCATACAGCCCATGCCAGCTGGCTAGGAGTTTGCTTTCTGCTGTCGGCACTAGCACCATCACCCGTTCTCCTGGCTGAAATTTCCGTACTTTCGCCTGGCGGTTGTAATATGTGCGCTGGGTCTCTTGTGCTTTTTCCAAATGTTCCCGTACTATAGGGGTTACTTGAGCTATTCGCTCTCTCATCTGTGTCACGTGTTCAATGACATTATTTCCTGGGTTGGGTTGTTCTTCCCAATCCTCCTTGGCGATGTCTAATATTCCGCGTGGGTGGCGTCCGTATAGCAGCTCAAAGGGAGAGAAACCGGTGGACGCCTGGGGGACTTCCCATATTGCAAACATTAGGTATGGTAGAAGGGTATCCCAGTCTTTTCCATCCTGTGCTACCACCTTCCGGATCATACCTTTAAGGGTGCGGTTAAACCGCTCGACCAGGCCGTCTGTTTGAGGATGGTAGACTGAGGTCCTTATGGCATGGATGCGGAGCAGGGTACATAAGTCCTTCATTAATTTTGACATGAAAGGGGTTCCTTGGTCAGTCAGGATCTCCTTAGGGATGCCCACTCTGGCAAAAACCTGGAGTAGTTCTTTTGCAGTCTCTGCGGCCATATCGTAGTATACCTTCTGGGCTTCCCCGCACAGGAACGGGGCAAGGATACCGGACCACTGGTCTCGGGGCCAGGCCTCCCGCAGGGCTGCTCTCTCAAAAGCCAGGAGGTATGCCTCCACATCATCCTCCCGTGTCATTTTCTGTAGGCAGTGGCTGGCCCGTATAGTCCGGGTCCCATCACCGTTCTGGCTTCGCTCCATAAGGGCCTTCATCTGGTTCACCAGCTCCTGCAGCAGGGCTCGGTCCTGGGCAGCCTGACTCATCAACAGACGATTAGTCTCTTGCTGTACCCTAGTCGCCTCCTGTTGGGCGGTTGCTTGGACCCGGGTAGCCTCCTGCTGGGCCGCGGTGGCTTGTATTAGGGCCTTGATTACGTCGTCCATCTTAAGGACTGGATTGTTTTGGCTAACCCTGGTTTAAGTCCCAGTGCGGAGATCCCACCCCTGACACCACGTGTGGCAAATTGCCGGCACTACTATGATGGGTCCCGCACTTTCTCTTCTTGTGGCGGGGTTTCAGGGTGCCATTTCTTGCCCCTGAACTGGGGTAACAGCTATCCTACTAGTATCCCAGGGAAGGGGAGTGGAGAGGGAGGGACCCAGGCCCACCCTCTACTCTGGGTCCCAGCCCAGGGGCCCTATGATAGTAGGTGAACCACTTGTATCAGTGATTCTTTCCCCTGGGCTACTTCCCTCTCCTGACCTTCAGCTTGTGGGGCTTCCTGCCTTCCCTCTGCACAAGCCAGGTGTCCCTTTACCTAGGATCTTGGTCTTCTTAGCCCGCTGCAGCACTTCTCAAAACTCTCCTCCACTTTCCTTCGAACTGCTCTTTGTTCCACCACCAAACCACTCTGCTCCAGCTCCTCCTCACTCTGCTCCAGCTCCTCCTCACCCTAGATCACTCTCCTGCTGCCTTCTGGCCATGCTGTATCACAATATATATGTATGTGTATTCAAATATATGTCTATATATATATATATATGTGTGTAGATATGTGTGTGTGTACAAATATATGTGTAGACATGTGTCTATATACAAATATATGTGTAGATACATCTATGTGTGTGTGTGTGTATACAAATATATGTGTGTATATATATATGTGTGTGTGTGTGTGTGTTTATACAAATATATGTATATATATTTACATCTATCTGTGTGTGTGTACAAATGTGTGTGTATATATATATGTGTGTGATTATATATTTGTGTATATTCAAATATGAGTATATATAGGTATGTGGATACAAATATGTGTGTATATATATATGTGTGTGTTTATATATATGTATATATATATTATATATGTGTATACAAATATATGTGTGTATACCATTGTATGTATATGTGTATGTGCGTGTGTATATATTTGTGTGTATATATTTGTGTGTGTATACAAATATATATATGTGTGTGTATATATATGTGAATTAAAATATATATATACATATATGTGTGTATACAAATGTGTGTGTGTATACAAATGTGTGTAAGTGTGCGTATCTCTCTCTCTCTATATATATATATGTATATATATAAAATATATGTGTAGACAAAGATGTGTGTGTATACATCAGTGTGTATGCGTGTGTATATATATGTGTGTGTGTGTATATATAAATGTGTGTGTATATAAATATGTGTATATGTGTGTGTATACAAATATCTGTGTGTGTATACAAATATATGTGTGGGTGGGTGGGTGGGTGGGTGTGTGGGTGGTTTAGTGTGTATATACCTGTATATATATGTGTGTGTATATGTGTGTGTGTATAAATATATATATGTGTGAGTATATATTTGTGTGTATTCAAATATACATTTACATATATATATATGATACATTTATATACAAATATATGTTTGTATACATGTGTGTATAGTTGTGCGTGTGTATATATATGTGTGTGTATACACATATATGTATCTGTGTATACAAATGTGTATACGAATATATATATATTTGTATATATGTGTGTGTGTATACAAATATATGTGTGTGTATGTGTGTGTATACAAATACATATATCTCTGTTCGTGTATACAAATATATGTGTATAACGTGTGTGTATACAACTATGTGTATATATATATGTGTGTGTGTAAATATATGTGCATACAAATATGTATATATATATGTGTGTGTGTTTATACAAATATGTATATATATGTGGGTGTTTTTCTGTATACAAATATATGTATTTTTATTTATATATACACGTGTGTGCATACATATATATATATATATATAATGTACGTGTGTGTGTATATATATGTGTGTGTATACAAATATAAATATATGTGTGTGTGTGTATATACATGTGTATGTATACAAATATATATTTATATATATGTGTGTGTACATGTGTGTGTATTCAAATATATGTATATATATGTGTGTGTATACATTTATATGTGTATATATGTGTGTCTATAGAAATAAATATATATATGTGTGTGTGTGCATATATGTGTATATATATGTACGTGTTTGCGTGTGTGTGTGTATATATATATGTGAGTGAGTGTGTGTGTGTGTATACATGTGCGTATATATGTGTATATAGGTACGTGTGTTTGTTTATATGTATATGTCTGTATACGTGTGTGTATATACATATGTACGTGTGTGTATATATATGTGTGTGTATACAAATATGTGTATATATACACGTGTGTGTTTATACAAATATATATATATATATATAAAAGTGTACACAAATATATACATATATACACGTGTCCGTACATATATATATGTGAGTGTGTGTTTTTATATATATATATAATGTGAATGTGAGTGTACATGTGTTTGTCTATAGATGTGTGTGTGTATACAAATATGTGTGTATACAAATATATGTGTGTATATATATGTGTTTATATATATGTGTGTGTGTGTGTGTTTGTGTGTATACGTGTACATATATATGTGTGTGTGTCTGTGTGTGTGTGTTTGTATAATACCTGTATATAGCTATATCTATATAGATTTGTGTGTGTGTTTATACATATATATGTGTGTCTATAGATATGTATGTGTGTCTACATACATATATATGTGTCTGTAGATATATGTGTGTACGTGTGTATCTAGATATGTGTGAGTGTATGTATGTGTGTATACAATTATGGGTGTATATATATATATGGGTGTGTATACAAATATTTGTATATATATATATATATGTATATGTGTGTGTGTGTCTATATATATCTGAGTGTGTGTGTACGTGTTTATATATATATATGTGTATATGTATGTGTGTGTATACATATATGTGTGTATACAAATGTGTGTATATATATGTGTGTGTATATAGCCGTGTGCGTGTGTATATGTGTGTATACATGTGTGCATATATATATATATGTTTGTATATACGTGTGTGTGTATTCAAATGTATATATGTTTGTGTGTGTGTGTATTTGTGTACAAATATATATTTGTGTGTATATATGTCTGTGTATACAAATATACGTGTGTGTATATATATATGTGTGTATACAAATATACTTGTGTATGTGTCTATGTGTGTGTGTATACAAATCTATGTGTGAGTGTATACGTGTATATATATATATATGTATAGACACATATATGTGTCTGTATATATGTGTGTTTATATGTGTATACGTATATGTGTGTTTATACATGTGTATACATATGTGTGTATATACATTTGTGTATACAAATATGTGTGTGTGTATATATGTGTGTGTATACAAATGTGTGTGTGTGTGTGTCTATATACGTAAGTGTATGTGTATATATATGTGACTGCGTGTATGTACAAATATAAGTGTGTGTATGTGTGTGTATATATATGTGTGTGCATTCAAATATACGTGTGTGTATATATATATAAATGAGTGTATATACAAATGTCTCTGTGTGTATACAAATATGTGTGTATACAAATACATATATGTGTGTGTGTTTGTATACAAATATAGATATATATATATATGTGTGTGTGTGTTTTTGTTTGTGTATATATGTGTATGTGTATACAGATATATACATATTTTTTCTGTGTGATCATACGTGTGTGTATATATTTATTTGTATGTATTCATATATATATATGTGTGTGTGTATATATATGTGTGTGTATACGTGTGTATATATGCGTTTGTGTATACATATGTATACATGTATATATATGTGTGTGTATGTGTGTACATATGTGTATGTATATGTATGTGTGTGTATGTTAGTTTGTCTATGTGTGTCTATGTGTGTGGGTCGATATACATCTAGATTATTTTGTATATATATGTGTGTGTATAGATGTGTATATATATGTGTGTGTATACATATATGTGTGTATGTATGTGTGTATTCAAATGTGTGTATATATATATTTGTGTGTATACGTGTGTGTATAAATATGTGTGTATGTACGTGTGTGTGTGTGTGTATTCAAACATATATATATATATATTTGTGTTTATACAAATATTTGTAAATATATATGTGTGTGAATATGTATGTGTGTATTCAAATAAGTGTCTATATATGTATTTTGTATATGTGTGTATATATATATATATTATATATGTGTATACAAATATGTGTGTATACATTTGTATGTATGTGTGTGTATGTGTGTATATTTATATGAGTGTGTGTATATATGTGTGTAATAATATATATGTGTGTATATATATGTGGGTATATATATTTGTGTGTACTAATATATATTTGTGTGTATATAGGTGTATGTATAAAAATATACATGTGTTTGTGTGTATATATATGTATATATACATATATATGTGTCTGTATACATGTGTTTCTATATGTGTGTCTATACATATATTTGTGTATATATATGTGTGTGTGTGTTAACAAATATACGTGTGTGCATATATGAGTGTGTATACTAATGTGTGTATACAAATAAATAAATATAAGTATATGTGTGTACATACAAATATACACATATATATGTATGTGTGTGTACACACACACACACACATATATATGTATGTGTGTGTACACACACACACACACACACACACACATATATATATACGTGTTTTTGTATAAAAATATATATATATATTTGTATATACTCAGACATATATACACACACTCATATAAATTTACACACATACACACACATATACACACAAACGTATACAAACACATATTTGGATACACATACATAATATATATATATATATATATATACACACATATACAAAACACATATATAGACACATATTTGAATACACACATACATATTCACACACATATATATTTACAAATATTTGTATAAACACACACATATATATACACATATAAATACATATATTTGTATACACACAGACACACACACACACACATATATATATACATTTGTATACAAACACAAACATATATATATATTTGTATACACACACATACACACACACACACATATACACACATATTTGTATACACACGAATATATTTATATATACACAGACACACTCATATATACACATATTTGTATACACACACACATATATTCACATATTTGTATACCCACAAACATATATACAGACACGTACATATATACAGAAACACACATATACACACAAATATATATATATATATATATATATGCATGCACACACACACGTACATATAAATACACATATATATACAAACATATATATATACACACACACACAAGAATACACGCACACGTATACTTGTATACACACACAGATATACACACACATATATTTCCATACACACACAGAGATAGATAGATATATTTATATACACACACATATATATAATTGTATGCACACACATATATACATTCACGCATATATATATACACAATCACACACACATATACACACAAATATATACACACACATATTTGTATACACATATATACACACATATACACAAAACATATATATATATATATATATATATATATATATATATATATATACACACACACATATTTGAATACACACACATACATATTCACACACATTTATAAATACATATATTTGTATACACACACATATTTGTATACACACACACACACATATATATATATTTGTATACTCACACACACACAGATTTATATATTTGTATACACACACACATATATAAACACGTATTTGTATACACACACAAACACACATTTATATACACACACATATATATATATATATATTTGTATACAGACACATATATACACACACTGATAGATACACAGATCTATTTGTATACACAAACATATTTATATAGACAAACACTCATATATACCCATATTTGTATACACACACACACACGTACACATATGTGTATACCCACACACGTATACACACACACACATATAAATACACATATATATACACACACACATATAAATACACACAGAACTATATATATATATATATATATGTGTGTGTGTGTGTATGTATATATATACACACACGCGCACACAGAGAGAGATAATATACACATATATATGTATACACACATATATATGTACACACACACACATATACATATATGTACACACACATATTTGTATACACACACACGTACACACAGAAAAAAATATATGTATATGTGTGTATACGTGTGTGTATATATATGTATATGTGTGTGTGTGTATACGTGTGTGTATACAAATATGTGTATATATGTGTGTTTGTATACAAGTGTGTGTATATATATCTGTGTGTGTATATATGTGTATATATATATATATATATATAATATGTCTATACAAATATGTGTGTATATTTGTGTGTGTGCGTGTGTATATATATATGTGTGTATACAAATATATATATGTGTGTGTGTATACATGTGTGTGTAGAAATATATATGTGTGTGCATGTGTATACAAATATATATGTGTGTATATATGTGTGTGTGTGTGGACACAAATACATGAGTGTGTTGTGACAAGGTTATATACATATATTATACAAATATATGTATTTATATATATATATATATATATAATATATATATATAATATATATATGCGTGTGTATACAAATATTTGTATACATATGTGTGTGAATATGTATGTATGTGTGTATATATGTGTGTGTATATATATATTATATATGTGTATACAAATTTGTCTGTGTGTATACGTTTGTGTGTATATGTGTGTATGCGTGTGTATGTTTATATGAGCTTGTGTATATATGTGTGTGTATACAAATATATATATCTATGTGTGCGTGTATATGAATATCTCTCTCTCTCTGTATTCAAATATATGTGTGTGTGTATACAAATATATGTATCTCTGTATGTTTGTATACTAATATACATGTGTATGTATATATATACCTGTGTGTGTGTGTGTATACATGTGTGGATATATATGGATGTGTGTGTATATATATATGTGTGTGTATACAAATATGTGTATATATATATATCATAGAATCATAGAATATCAGGGTTGGAAGGGA